>OY660883.1:25955000-27189508 GCA_962446985.1 Xyrichtys novacula | reverse complement strand
AGGGGCAGGAACCTTAAAACCTGCAAAAATAAATCAGCAACTGTCTGCTTCAATAAATACCAATAAGCTTTTTTAGTTATTTGGGTGAAACAATCATAAAACTACAGATATCACTAAAGTTAAAGATTCAACATTTTCATAAACTCCAAACTTTTACTGATATTCAGTCGGTGTAAGAATGAACCAAGGTGAATGAAAGAAGCCAATGTGTTGTGGTGATTTTACTGTCTAACCTCAGGAGGAGTTAGGGCCTGTGTCCACTACTAGCACTGAAGGCTGCACACACAATCTCTGTCTCATGGAAGTTGTCTTGCTTGACCTTGAACTGTACCCTTGAGTAGAGATTAACTTCTCCTTCCACATTGCTGTTGTTGACTAAATAACACCACAAGCCACACCCCTTTTTGGTTTTGATTGGTTACTGAGGGAGAGGCAATTCTGTGTTTCAAAAGTTGAAACTTTTTTCTACTGTGAGTGCAAAAAACAGCCGACCAAACGTGTTTCTGGGCTTCAGATGCTAAGTGCCGAAAATGTAGAAGTGTATTGGTTAGAATTGCAAGTATAAAAAAACTGTTAGTGGACAAAGGCCCTGGCGAGTCATAGTGGATGTCGATGCTTCCATGAGTCCAATATAGTTGTCTATTTGCCAGATTTGTGTTGATGTGATTTGTAAATCACAGTTTTAAGCTGCTGATGTAAAAAGTTCTGAACCTGTGTTTATTAAACTGCTCTAAAGTTCCTGCTAAGGAGGGATGTTGAGTGGTTGCTGCTTTATCATGTCGCAATGAACATCTGTGTACTTTTAATTATATAGAAATCATATCTTTAGAGTGTTGGAACTGATGACCTTGCTCACTTTTTCAGTGCTCAGATTGGTTGCAACGAGTTAAGAGGGGTACACACATAAAGATAATCGGGCTGTTTTTGTCCCGATTTTCCTCCTCCCGACCAAGGACGACAATCGGAAGATTATCTCCTGTCTTCTAAGATTATCCTATAAGATTATCCTGTGGTCTGAGGTGTATTAAGAGTGAATTTGTCCTGATAATTGGGTCCAAAACGGGTCGGGGCTGACAATCGTAAATATTAAACTTGTTTAACCGACGACTCCTGAGTCATGACTCCGTGAATTGTAAAGTGAAACAGAAAGTAGCCAATCAAGAAGCGAGCCGACTGAGGAACAAGGAACCAAATAAAGCGAATAAAAATAATAAAGCATGGCCTACGGGAGTACGGGATTTAGTATTAGATTTTTCTCATTCCCTCCTCTTGTGTGTCCTCTTCATTCTTGTTTCCCGGCTGTTGCGATGTTTCTTCTTCTTCGTTTTTGTTAGATCATGTTTTATCACGTGTACGATCAAAACTGTTCAGTGCCTGATTTTTGATCTTCATGTGTGGGGTCTGTAACAGATAAAAAATCTCTTCAGATTTAAAAATATCCTTATGTGTGTACTCCGCTTTACTTGCGATGGCGCTAGGATGAATTTGCCTTGCTAGCTCACACAGTTGACCCTATTTACGCTATTTTCTGCCCTTCTTAACATATTAGTGACTTTACGAACTATTCACTGTGACTGCTCAGACACATGACTTCAGCTTCAAGAGCATCAAAATCAGTGCTATAAAATGAGTACAAGTCCCAAAAAGGTCTTCAGTGAGGGTGAACGCTAACTCAAAATACTGGCTAATATGATTAAACCCTAATTACAGGGAGTGGCCAATCTGCCGGCACACCTGGAGCACTAAAGCTCCTCCCTCTTCAAATCTCTTTTATCACTTGATTAAATTTACTGTTACACACTGGAAAAAAGTGCAAATATGACGTGAGTAATGTTCACGTTCACATCCGGCCACATAATTTACTTTGAGCCTATTTATTCATAATGAGGTTAATTATAATGGCTCAAGCTGTACTGTAAATGTTTGCGTGTTGGCAGCTTCACACGGCAGCAAACCTGAAGAAAAATCCTTGAACGCAGGCCCGAGTTTGAGTTATTAAAAGGCAGAAATATTTTCCCTTTTTTTATTTCACTAAAATACGATCAGCCAATGTCTTACATAATTCAATTTATAATTCATGATTTAAAATACTTTCCAGAGCCTTTTAAAATTCTGCCCCTCACCTTCCTCCTTGTATAATGGAATCAATTCAGGATGCTGAGGGAGGTAGTGGATGAGAAAGAGAAAGGGCGTTGGCTCCTGAACAGCAGCAGTGCATGTTGGGATGCGCAGGCTGAGCGGGGAGCGGCGCATCGAGACATTAGGGCGCTGCTCCCTGGCAGGAGGCCTGTGCCAGCGTTGGCTCTCTACCACAGGAAGCCCTTTCTGCTTCTCAAACTTGGCAGGAGGAGGAATATATGATGGAACAGCCCCTCAGGGTATTTGTGTGATAAATGGATAAAGCTGGATAAAGTTATGCTTACAGCTATTGGCTTATGTATGAGTCAAATCCAGAGCAGACGGCACCGACGTTTCATTCATTTTCTGCACATCACACAGCGGTCGTAGATTGCTCCGTCGGATATTCATTTGATTTTTGAGCAACGGCGGAAACGCTCTGAAAAATGGTTTGTGAAATTACAGCGGAAAAAAAAAAACATTTCATAAAAGCAGCAACAATCGATCAACAACGTTATATTCCTTTCTCTCCTCCAAATTTAATTAGTAAATCAGAATAAAAAAGGCTTCGTTTTCTTCCCATCGGTTTTATTTTCAGGAGCAGGATAAGAGAATGATTTAGTCTTTTCTTACAATGGAAAAAAAAAAGAAAAACAGATTGCACAAAATATCCAAGAGGCAAACTGCATTAAAATGGGTCTTGAATACATTTTCTGTAGGAAGCACATCATATTTGACTCGTGCTGCACACTCGGGCATCTAAATGTGATTGAGCATCTCTTGAACACGACTTACAGTCCAGAATGGGTGTCTTGGTCCTTCAGAGATCCTTTTCTGCCTCTTGAAGGTGATGATGAATTCTAATACAACCCACTGTGAGTGTCTGCTGCCTCCTCCTGCGGTGGAAAAAAACAGAAAACTGATGAAACACATTACAGGAGTGTGTCTCCCCCTCAAACATGGTGACTATTTATAAGGCTGTAAATCTGATGAGGGTTAGGCCGAGTTTTAAAGCTTGTCCGTCCTGAATGGCCTCAGAAATATCTTGGGAAAGTGCTGAAATATTTCTGCTGGTAGCCTGAGCTGACTCTGTAATCCTTCTGGTCATGACTTTTAGAGGTTCTTCTCACGCTGATTTTCTATCCTTGGTAGGCCTGCGAGCAAAACATTCATACATTCAGAGCAACCTCGAGTGGGATTTTCTGGTTTTTAAATGTATGCGCTGTGAGGAGCTTTTGTGAGTCGACTTTTGATAGAATTTCAAAAAAGGCATACATGTGGAAAGGAAATGGAAAAGTGAGTGTACCATGTGGTCTTTTAAGGAGCGGATGGGCCTTGGGTACCAAAAGACTGGACGGGCATGAGGTGGAAAAGTTGTGGTGCGAGCGCAGAACTTTTCTGCCTGAATTTTTGTGGAGGAAAACTTTGCAGAAGTTTGAATGTTTTTGTTGGCCTCTCATCGGAGAAAGTTAGTTTAAAAAAAGAGTTAATGAAAGGATATTAGTGTTTTGCATTTTCCCTGTACAAGGCAAGAAAGAGGACAATTTTAAATTATAGTAACCGCCAGTGAGAGTTCTATCACTGAAATTACCAGATTGGGCAGTTCTGGGTAATTCTGGGTAATTACCAGAACACACTGGGAACGACGCAAATATACAACGCCAAATTACGAAATATTCAGAGGGGAATTTTGACGCACCTGACTATACACATCAAGCGCGATGAGATTTTGCGACTTTCCGGGGGGAAAAAAGACGTGTCTCGGGTGGAAGCGAGAAGACTGACACAACAGCAGACTGAGTGTTTTTCAGTTCTAGTGATAAGATGTCTGTCTGTCATGATAGCATGTACTGAGTCGGGGCACATTAAACTATAATCCATAAACGTAAGGTAACAACTGAGACCTAATGGTGCTGTGACAGCAACGTGACTGAGTTTGAGACTGTGAAAATACATATGGTATGTTGTATCTGAACAGGTTAGCTTACGAGCTAAAGTTACTTAGCACAGATGAAAGTTAAAACAAAGACGTTTAGCAAACTGTTAAAACACACAAACCATCGTCATATGAGAAATCTGACGCTATGACTCCACAAGTCGTCCTTCAGGTCGTTAACTTTGTAATATTTGTGTCTTTTATCAAAAATCACTCTGTTCTCACGCCATGTTGGACATACCGTGAATCTGATGTCGCAACAACACGAAATCTGATTGGTCAGAAGTGGACACACAGTATGTGAAATTTTAGGAAATTCGACTATGATACGAAAAAACAAATGCCACAATATCGCAGGACGGGAAAACGTCGCTGATGTGAACGCTTGTATTTACAGGATATGGGTTCGAAAAAAAAATTTACGTCCGAGATAATCGCATGAAAAAAACGCTCCTGGTGTGTAAGGACCTTTAAGGTTAACCGCCTCTGAATTACATGCTGTTAGTAGACACAGGCCCTTACTGCTTTGCTGCTGAGTTTCATAAAACTACTCACATACGTCTAAATATCACTGTATATTGGTAGTTGAAAAATTAAAACACTCCAAAATCTTTATTTAAGACACTGATTGAACCGTTAGGCTTGTTACGCTAGAAAATTTTAAAAGTTTGAAGAAAGATATTTGTAGATAAATCAGTCTGTACTCCCTCTGAAAACCTGAAAAGAAGCAGAAAGTGAATGCTAAGACCTGCAGGCTGGAAGACTAAGATTTAAAAATATTAAGTTTACTGTAAACAAAACATTATCAATGCCAGCAGATAGAAGGCAAAAACTACTTAAGCTGGCTATCAGACATACAGAATGTTGAGGTTGCTGATGTCTTCAATTCATCAGTTTTAAGTTCCTCTGTAAACCCACAACTACTCAAAGAGTTACACACAGTTTTAGCAAAATTAAAGCCCTTGGTTATTTTTTTAAAATACATTTTTTATGATATATTCTTTTAAACCAAACGATCCTGGTACAGTTGTAATTGGTCGGATTTAGCACCCTTTGGCATATTTCTCTTAGTTTGCACAGAGTAAGTGATCAGTTTACCCCAGTTTGTTTTAAAGATAACCTTAAAATCTTTTAACTTAACATTTATATTCAAACCTAGTTTTTTCTGTTATGATAGAAAATGTTGCCCTTTTTAGACAGCATCAAGATTTGAGAAATTGTCACCAAAGCAACATAGAATTCAAAAAGAGACCGCTTTAAAACCACACACGATGGAACCGTATGTGCCAAAACTGTAATTCAACTAGAATTGATTAAAATGCGTTTAGAATTCGAACATTATCATTGAGGGTTTAAATTCAGGTGCCAAATATAAAACTGCCTTCAGTCCCTGATGAACAGAGCTGTGTTTTTGAATTTCCTCCTGTCAGCCAGGAGCAAAACAGAAGAGCTCAACTCATTGTCGTACCAACAGTCTGTGAATCATAAACACTGCTAAAAACCATCCCTGCCAACACCGAGCCAACTGATGATGTGGCTGCATCATTACCCACAACACCCTGAGAGGCACGAGGCTGAAAACTCTTTACCTTGGGCCTCACCATCCAGACCTCCTTTCGCACAATTCGATTAAATGAATGTTGTTTATGGGCAGTTCTGGCCCATTGGACTGCCATTATTGCCCCCTGTGTTGAATCCAGCATTAGCTGCCCTTCAGTGGCGCTGCTCTTTCAAATGTCACCGAGCTTATGACTCAGAAGATGATTAACGGGTGTTTAAGGATGTTTTAAGACATAGTTCAATAGTTCTGGTTTTTAATGAGAGCTGGCCTTCAGGAGCTTTAACATTCTTACAGGAGAACTTCAAAACTTCAAAAATGGACCCTTGAATATCTCTCACCTTCACTCAGTTGTCGATATCTGATACGTGGTTCTCTATCTGAAAGAGAAAAAAGAGAGGACTTTTGAATCACAGATATTATTTAGCCTTTTAAACTGAACACACTGGTCTATTTCATCACTTCTAAAGGTCGCCGCTGATATATGCTGAACAAGAGCGGCGATGCCAACCTGCAGAACTGTCTACGCGGTACATTATCACCATCTGTGATCACTGTGACCTTCAGGAAGCAAATAAATCTCCTCTGCGGCGTCTCTGAAAAATAATGTCTTCTATCAGCGAGGGCGCCGGGCTTTTATCAAGGATAGTTTGCCAATGCTCACCAGGTTAATGGCTAATAAATACAGAAGGGTAAAGACAGCGTATTTAAAGGCATGGCCGCAGCGCCCCGCTGAACTTGGGTGAAACTGAGGACTTTGATGTCAATGTCAATAAAGGAGTCAGTGTACAATATAAGATTAAACAGGAACATATAAATATTACACATATTTCTTTTAAATGCTGTGATATGTGGAGCGCTGTGGGTGTTTTAAAGCTCAAAGGTGCAGTTAACTATGATAGGAGCTGAGTCTAATCTACAACTGTTATGGATCGATAGATTTGGTATTGGTCCTGAGGGCTGAACCCAGGCCGTCTGGGTGAAAACCAGGAATCCTAACCGCTAAACCACATGGGACCTGACTGTACAGCTATAATACTCTGGTCAAATCATCCAAAGAAGCACATTTCTTCACGAGGAGTCAGTCTGTATTCCACTTTTACAGTAAATGTATTTTGGACAACATTGGGTAAAAGACGGCGGGTTAATTCTTATCTTAAAAATTTCAGCTGTTGTTAAGAAATTGGGATTATTTTTCCCTTTTGTCAGTCACCTACAGACCGAATCATTTGAAATGATCAATCATTTATTCAAGAGTGATACTGGAATTTCTTCATGAAAACAAAGCTTAAAATACATCTTAGAGCCTTAAAAATACATGTTCTGTTTTTACACAGGCATACTCTTGAGCGACAAATTTCACAACCTATAAGATGGAAATTTATTTTCTAACCAACAGGCCAGTTTAAAGGTTCGAAAACACTCAGGGGAGGATAAATATTGAGCACAAAGGATCACATGTTTTGAGTAAACATATCAAAGTGGTTTGCAGAGTGTGGTTTATGTTGGCCGGACTACAACTAGTCTTGGGTTCTTCTTACGTGTTAGCACTTATATGCCTCTGCTGGTTGAGTACTTATATCCCAGTTTACCCAGTTACAGTCTTTAAACAGCTTTAAATTTCTGTTCTGGGGAGGAAACATCTAACAGAAAGATGCAAGACGTCTTAACAAACTGGTGAAAAAGGCTGGTTCTGTGGTTGGACTCAAGCTGGACTCAGTGGAGGATGTGGTGGAGAGATCTACTCTGAGGACGGTGGAGACTATTCTTCAGTGGATCACCCACTTTACAACATCTTAATGGATCAAAGGACCAATGGTGGTGGACGGCTCCTCTCTCTTCGCTGCAGGACAGAAAGATTCAGATGATCTTTCGTACCCACAGCCATCAGACTGTATAACTCTTCTGTTAATAGTCGATGATGTGACAAAGGAGACGACAGACAATTGAATTTCCCTTCGGGGATTAATAAAGTTCTTCTTATTCTAATTCTTATCTTTTTAATCAAAATACACCGCACTATGTGATCCCATCTGTGCTTGTTTACATCCAGGTAGTAGAGCATTTGCACATTAAATTTGAGCCAACAATAATAGAAATATCAATAATATGTTGAACAGAAAAGTTATTATGAAGATGTTGAACCGTTCAGTTGTCTTAATGTGTACTTATGAGGTTTATACTGCAAAACATATTCAGGTCTTACTGAGTGCATTGCTCTAATTTCTTGTCAAAAATCTCATTACACTCAATCATAGTCAGACTGACCTGATCTCACCAAAACACATAACATCTTGTCTCATGAAACTTGTCAGAGATTTTCACTCATTACAGTCAATCAAGTCCTCATGTTTGGTTTCTCATGTCTTTAAATAAGATCTACATCTGGACTTGTCAGGTCAGTGCGGCTCATATTGAGCGTAATGAGAAGAAATGAGCCAAATACTCTTGATTTGAGGTTTTTGTGTGTAATCTACGTGAAACTGTTATTTGTGAGTTCAGGAAAAAGTCGTTACCTGTGTTTAAATGCGAGTAAATTAAGTCACGTCGATTGAAGAATTTTAAAATTTGGCAAGGTTTCTTCAAAAACACCTCTGAGTGACAACTTCTGTTCAGAAACCATCTAAATAGATGTTTTTTTTAACATCATGAATCATTTCACTAATGTGATTACGCCGAGTGCTGGAAAATAAAACAAGCCTGGGGTTGAATAGATAAAGCTGATGTCAAGATAACGGTATAATACTGTAAAAATCTGCTCTCTGTTAAAATAACCTTCAAGCAGAAATTCCCAGGATTTTCTGGCACCTCTATTGATTTTTTTTTCTTTGAAACTGATTTTATAAAGAATTGCTTACAATCTGGAAATTACCTTGGACTCTATGAGTTGGAAAACGACCTTTTTTTCCACATAAAATTACATAAATTCAAATAGGAGTTCAACTTTAGCCCGCGTTGGCTTTTTTCTCCTTCTTCAGTGACCTTGTGAAAAAACCCTCTTCAAACTCTTCTACATTCACACTTCACGCTCAGATCCACACCAGTCCATGCAGGTCTTAAACGCCCTCTGCTCTAATTAAAGCCTGTATGGAGCGAGTGTGCGTCTGTGTGTGGGCCTGTGTCGAGCTTTCACTGAGCCGGGGTCGACTGGGAGAGACTGTCAGTCCAGGCGCCTTCACCATTCACTCATGTGAAGCTGGGCTCTCTCAGATCTGTGGCCATGAATAATTCTGGAAAATTAACTTTCAGAAGGCGAAGACTGTCTGCCCACTTGAGATCTCCCAGAGTGCCTTGCTCTCTGCATCCCTGTCAGCGCTGTCAACCGCTTCTCTTACCAGATGGTGGCTGCCCTCCTCGTCGTAGTCGTCCTCGCCTCCATCGGTCATCTCTCCCGCCTCAACGTCCAGCGCCCCCTCGCCGGCCTCCTCCCCAGAGTTTTCCGCCGTCTCTGACACGGACTCCTCATGCAGCGAGTCGCAGTTGTCCTCGTACTTTCTCTGAGCCTCTGTGTGACATTGAAGGGCGCAGAGGTAGGAAAGTTAACTCAGCTGCCCTTTACTGTGTAGAAACAAAATACTGCCTCCTCTAGCCACAGGCTGACAGAGTGGACACACTCCCAGGAAAGCTAACATGGGCAGCCAAATCCTCGTGCTGCACTCCTGTTTCTGGGATTTTCAAGGCCCTCCAACCACATTATAAAGAAACCCTAAAACCTTCACAGACACACGATTCGATTTTTTGCCTGCAGATACCAAAATCACCTGACAACCTGCAACTAGATTTAAAGTTTATGGCTATATTTGTGCATTTTATTGGACTAAGGTGACCTGTCCCCCCACTGCCACCAAATGCTGACAGGAATGTTTGAAATATAGTTTTTGGTGTTTAAAGCTCCTGTGATGGCAACAAAGCACCAACTGAAAGCAATACTATTGTGTTTTTATAAGCAAACAAGACCATCCGCATAGAGATTGACCATTTCTATACAGTTTTTATTAGAGTCTAAAACCTGTGGCGGGGGGTATCACTAGATGTGTCTTTGTTTACACTTTCCACTGCAGGAGTTTTAACAAGTGGAAAAAATATAAAACTAACATAATTTTTTTCAACCCTGAAAAATATATATTACGATATTAAAAAATACAGGAATTTTCACCAAATGACCTGAATATCACTTTATGCTGAAATCTTGTGGACAGTTAACCTGCTCTGATCTCACCTATGTTTGTGAATGTTAGTAGAATGGCTTCTGTCTGTCTAAGAGATGTTTTAGCTTTTATTGTGCTGGGACATCAACATATGAACACAGAACACGTGTTTTGGTCGACATCATCCTTCTTGTAACCAAAATAATTCCAGATAACTGAGGTTGCTTTTCGTTTTGGCAACAAATCTTCATTTTCAGTGGTTTTCTCTTGTTTGTTGCTTATTTTGCAGTCGTTGTTGTTAGCGGTGTTGTGCCGAGAAGCACATGTCCGCCGAGAATTCCATGCACCTAGCGGAAACACGCACTGCTTATAGTAGAGTGGTCCACAGAAACGTACAATTTAAAACCCATACAGTTCTTATTTGTTGGGCTAAACAGTGATGAGGAATGTTCAGAAAGTAATTCTCGCAGGCATGCGTTTCTCGGCACAACACCAGCAGCGTCAGCGACTCACTCCGTGTGCAGAGCATGTGCAGGGGCGTGGTTTCCACCTCTTTGATTTTGATTGACGGCTGGTAGTCTGGTTGGCTCTTGAGTAAAGAATGAATGTGATTGGCTGCACAGCACATACAGAGTCACATGGAGTGTATCTCAGTCAGCTCCCCTTGAAATTAGACGAGTTCATAGGCCCAAGACATCGCAGGCTCTGTAATGTGACTAATGCGCACACGTACATCGTGATGACGATGCTAAAACGATATATCATGTACCCCTATATCCGAGCGTTAAAATGAGCTGAATGAGTACAAATGAGTTCCTGTTTTTGCCACATGGGGCGCCAAACCTCAAAGTTCCTAGAGGGAGCTTTAATGCTAGATTTGCAATCTGGATTATCTTGCTAATGATTTCTACTCGCATCACAGTGCAACACTCTCTAATCTTATTTCATACTCTGATTTAAAACACAACCTTTTATATTTAATATTTCCAACGATGCAAACAGTCAAATATTTCCACCCTCAGCTTTCACAAACATGAAAAATTAACATCCATAAAATATGTTTCTTTTTTCTTAGTGTATTTTTCCATTGTTGAAACATTTAAAGTTTGCTCGGTTTCTCCCATGTGGAAACGATTCACTCCTCTCCTGTTTGTGCTCTGAGTTATTTAGCTTTTATGCTTCCTGGCAACTGCTCATCACTTCCATTCTCTCCAGTTTAGTGCTCGTTCAAAACTCCGCCACCTGGATTTGTGTTTTTTAATTTCACTCAGGCTGGCATCCCTGCTCTCAAACCCTGTAGTTTTTTTTTTTTTTTAGAACGATTACAAAAAAGATTAAGTTTAAAGCCCCGACAGATAATTCAGTGAAGATTAGTGGTTCAGTTTCATTCTCATTTGGAATAAATCCCTTAACAGTTTGCCTGGAGGACGACCAAGACAAGGTGTGAGTATTCAGTGTTCAGCTGTCGGGGATCTCACAGAGGAAAAAAAAGAGATACCTGATGAAAAGTTTGAACATGCAAACTACGGCAAAGACTCAAAATAACCTTCACACTGAGCTGCACTCTCAGACCGTCCTGTATTTGGAGGGCATCGACCTTTCCAATAAAGTGAGTCAGCATGGCGCTGACACCTGTCTGCTGTTATGACGGAGAGCTCGACTGCTCTTATCTCCCAGACTGTCACTGTGACTTATGGCCACTGTTTGCTCTTAATTTCCCTCCCTCAGTGCTCGCCTCCTCTCCTCTCTTTTTACTTTTTTTCCTCTCCACTCTCTCTCCCCCCTCTCTCTTCTTCTCCTTCTCACCAGAGTCGGCTCTCTGCTGCTTCTCAATCTTCTCCAGGCGTCCCAGCAAAGAGTCGATCTTCATCTTGATCTGAGTCAGCTCCCGTTTAATGGTCTGGAGCTGGTCCGTCTTCACTGCTGGGGCACAGAAACACACAAACATTCATTTATAGCAGTTTGTATTTTTTTTTTTCTCCCTGTCTTAACGTCACTTAATGAAGCAGCTGTGTACAGTTTATCACAGCCTGCACGCTGTCATCTGTTAATACTCTTAGTTTTGGATGACATATCATCACTCTGAGTCACCCTCTCCTCAGGGAAGAACATCTCAATCTGTCCGACTGCAAAGTTACTCAGTTAAACTGTAGACCCGCTGCTTCCAAATTAAAGAGCAGCGCGTGGTTTACGCCCACCATGCTGTGAAGAGCTGCTCGTTTTACTCAATAATGCCAATGTTTGAACAAACTGTATGTTATTATTCAGCTGGCAGTGGATGATAATGTGAAACATGGAGGTTTTTCGAGCTTTGGGACACCGCCTGCTTGCGTTGGTGAATATTATTTATTTAGGATGATGTGCTGTATTTTTAAAGCTCCAGTGAGGGACTTTTTGTTTGTGTCAATTTTGGCGCCCCCTGTGGACGAAGCCGCTTTTGCTTATCTGTGTCCACTGAGAAAAATCTCATCCTTCTATTTTATTTCCTTCATTATTATTATTTTCATTTCTGCATGTCTGCATTTTTAGACTTCAAAACGTTGACCTCAGAATGGTTCAACAAACGGCGCAAAGGTTAGCTTTTATTTTGAAGGAGTCTCAGGAGAGAGAAATGTTCCAGAAGTAGCAAAATATCGCTTTATACTCAATTCACAGAAGGTCATTTACACATTTATTAGTCATGTAACTATCAAAGAAAGCAAACACTCAAAAAATACAAGATACTAAAATGTAAAAAACCTCAAAAATAGTCTGTTTTTCTTGTTGTTTGCTGTGATGTTTTCAAGGACAGCATTTACATTGACGGCCTCGCTCAACGAAACTAACTTCACTTCAAACATTTACTTCACAGTATGGTTTCAGTTTATTCTTTATTCTAGGGTTTTTTTTTCTTTTTGCTTCAAACACACAAAGCTCTGAAAAATGAAGGTGAACTTTTGCGGATCAAAGCTGTGAAATAGAGCCGCGAGTCTCGTTCTTTAAACAGTGAAACCTTTGGTTTTAGGCAGGATTGTACAGAGATCGCTTTGAAGAAAATGTCTTTTTCTTTGTGTTTTTCATCTTAAAACAGCATCTGCGATTTTATACTAGAAGCATTTTTCTACACAAAAGATTTCAATCTTAAGTGGATCTTTGGAGTGGATACTTTTTCATTTTCGATTGTTGGAGCATTAAATTGTTTTGCTCTAATTTCTACAGCTGCTTGTGTTAGAAAAAGAAGATACCTATCATGGCAATTTCTTTGCAACAAATACAAACGGACAAATGGAACGATTTTTTCTTCAATCCCAGCTGGTGGTCACGTACATATTGTACCTGTATGACTTGTGCAAATCATGAACTCTTTAAAACAGGGATGTAGCGTCAGTGACTTCACCCGTTGGCTTATGGGTCATGGCCTAAGTCATTTTTTGATGAAAATGAGTTTTTGGCCTAAATCAGCTCTTAAGATGATTTAGAGATGATCCAGGCCAAAAACAAATTTTTGTCAAAAAATGACTTAGGACATTATTTTAATAGGGTGACGATATACTGAATTAATCTGACCATTAGTATAGACCTACCATAAGGCAAAAAGGTAGCGCTGAGATTAGCCTCCTCGCTAATCCATACAATGTGCCCACCTTTTGGGCTAATGTGCTGAATTCGTAACCTTGACTTCTTCAAATATAAGGAGTTATAAAAAAGTTAAATCCTAGAACATAGTGTGCAAGTGAAGAAATGAGCTATTCGGACCAAAATTGTCGTTTGCACCAGGCTGGTAACTTGCTCATTTTTGCCGTAAAAATGAACTTTTTTGATTGGATGGGTATGTGGTGTTGAATGCTTCTGGAGCCAGCCTCTAGTGGACGCTGGAGTAACTGCGTTTTTTTAGCACTTACTCACTGGCTTTGTTTCTCAAGCCCAGAGGCGGCAGCTTATAGCCAGTTCGCTAACTGTAATGTTTTTCACCACAAACTTGTAGGCAGGGAAAACTGATTACATTTGTGATTTCAGACATAGCTATAAGCGATAAACTGAATGCTATTCAAGCTCCTATCTATTAAAGCTTTTGTAATGTTTGATGTTGATTCCTTTTTTCCTGTTATCCAAAAGCAAACTAAACCATTAGGGGACAAGATTAACGATCCATTTTTTCATTTTTAATGCTTGAAACCGGTGTGAGGGGTTCGGTGTCAGTTAAGAAGCAATTTCCACTTGAAATAATCAGAATAAATGATTCATTTGACCGTCAAAAGTCAGCAGGTTGAGATTTTTGCAGTAAGATACAATGCAAGCATGATGAGCAAAGACTGCTTTGTCCACAGGGGGCGCCAAAACTGACACAAGTTTTAAGTTTTGCATAGGAACTTTAATCTTATGATTATTTTGGCTAAATATTTTGATCGTAGTAAGTGAAATTGCACAGATCTTTCTTTATCTGTGTTAATATGTTGTTATGCAAACTACTAAAAGTTGCAAAAATGTACAAAGAAAGGCTGAAGTCCGTACTTATCTCTAAGATGATACTCATTTTCTACCTTCTCCTCTACGTTTTGTTCATTGTTATCAAAAGTGTAGATTTGCTTCTCTTTAAGTATCTTAGTTTGTTTGTTATTAGGTTTCATTGTTTCATTAAAATTTCATCATTTCTGCCCGTATAATCATCTTATTTATGTCTGTTTTCACGTCTTTTTTATTCCATGTCCTCAAGATAAAAATAGACAAATGTGCTAAAAAATAAAACATGAGATTCAAAATATGACTCAATAACTAGACTGATGAAGCAAAACACAAACGCTTCTTCACCATTAAAAGACTGAATTTGCTGGTAAACTGTGCTTAAGGTTATTTTTAAGTAGGAATATTAATCAGCAGGGCCCGTTTCTTGTTATTTGATTATGGGTAGCTGAAGAGAGCACAATACTGGTGATTAGAAACATGATCCGTGTAAAAAAAACTACAAACACAAATCAGAGAGTTTCTATTGTATTTCCATGATTCATAAATGCAACCCAGGCTGATCGTGGCCTCAAACAGTGGGCGCAATATGCCCCCCCACCGCTTCTGTTTACAGCCTCATGAATAATTGCTCTCCCCGTCCTCCTGCTCTGCTCGCTGTTTACTCCACAATACATTTTCTCAGATTTGGCTAAATGTGGGGGAACTGCATCATGTCGAAGTTGGAGTCTAAAACCTTGATATGCAAATAAGACCCGCGAACAGAGAAAGAAAACGCCACTCTGACGGACGTCGCCATTAATTCAATCTGGCCCGTCTCGCGGCCGCTGAAAACGCGGGTGTACTTCTTAGCAGCTTGAACTGAGCAGATTAGAGACTTTAGTCCATAAAGTAATAAGATAATCTCATTCTTTAACCCTCGGCAGCTGAAATGTGTCATCTTTTCGGCGGAGGGGGGGGAGGGAGAAAACAAGGCAGCAGAAGTTGAGAGGGAAACAGAAAATTCTCTCTGACACCTATCAGATTCTGTCAGTTGCTGAAAAGAGGAAGGATAAACAAACCCACGACTTCCTGTAAAGCTGCAGACGGAAAATAAAGAGGCATGGAGACACGTGTGGAATATAAACATCACGAGTCTGCGTGCGGCTCTTTCACTTCATATGATGCTTATTTACACCTACACCGTATCTCCATGCGGACTCTGACATATGTCTGCACTAATATGCATGTATGAGCATCAAATATGCATAAAACATCGACTGTCAGAGATGTCAGCGCCTGATAGAAATTCCTCATGTATTACCTCTCAGTGAACCACGTTTCCTTGAAGGACGTTTTTAATCTTTCACAAGAATTCAATGTGAAAAGTGAAAGATGTAGCTCAAGCAGGAACCAGCGCGTATCATACGGTTTCAGTCGATGCATTACCTCGCTAAAATGCAGCGAGATGACTCATGTGCGAGGGAAAGAGGTCTCTAATGCTGCTCCGAAGGCAGTAATACATGCGGGGAAGTCAAAGAGTGAGCCTCGTGTTGTTTTGTGAAGCAGCCCTCCACCCCAGAGCTCCACAGAAGCAGAAAATTGACCTTTCTGGATGAGCAGAAAAGCAGAAAACAGAGCGCATACAATGATATCTCATCGGTGAGACACGCTGAAGTGTCTCCATCTCTTTCTCAGTGTCACCTGCCTGCAAAGTGTACAAACCATCATCCCTGAATACACACACTCACACACGCATTCCTTATTCCGGCATTATCTGCACCGGCTCTGGGCAGCTTACTAGTCGTCCTTTGATGATAAGAAAGTGTGGAACAGTTTCTAATTTATCGCCGCCTCCAGGCTCTTTTTCCTTTTGTGCTATCAGTCCCCTAAGCTGCAGAGAGAAAACATACACATCCTAATCCAACATCGTTTCATCAAGGCTGCTTCTTTAAATAGCTCGGGTTAGAGGAAAAGAGGGGAAAAACGCTATTGTCTTTAAATAAGCGTTGAGGGAGATTTAGGGATGAGTAATGGGTCTAATTTTAGGACCTGATGATGAACTTGTTATCTCAGGACCTCTTGACTCGCCGATTTGAAGAAGATTAAACCGGACGAAGGGTTTCGGTGCCGGTGTCGTAACTTTGACACTGAATAGTTGATGAAAAGTTCACAGCTGAGTTTATTTTCTTTGGCCTGTAAAGTTTAAACTTTAAAAAGCGATAAATGTCTTTGGTTCTTATGTATTGGTTCCTCTAACTTTAGTGCTAAAAACCAATAAGAAAAACTCAAAAGGATTTCAGCGACAGAGCTGAAAATGCTGAATTTTGTGGCGACATTATTGTAGCTGTTAAACGAGGTCACCACATTTTTCCAAAGACTTATTTAAACTGAACAAAGACCAAGACTTGCTAATGTTCAAATACATCAAAACTAACCTCCCGACCCTCCTGCCTGCAAACCAGCATGGTCACTACCTATAAAAAAATGTCAAATTACAGATGATAGGAAAGAAAGTCAATGGCTTCAAACTTTAACCGTAAACATGTTTGACTTAAACCAGCAGCATGTTAGCAATCCAAACTGTCTGACTGATTTATTTTGTATTATTTGGCAGAAACAAGACTCAACTGGCTTAACCAGAACTGGGCATAACTCTTTTTTAAATAGAGAATAAAAATAACAATAATATTTTACAATAACGTTGATTCACAGGTGAGCTCGCAGGTTCGTCATCCTTGGCTAGAAACACAGCTGCTTCGTACCTTTGTCTTTTATTTTGTCATTTATGGTGTAGCCAGCAAAATAAAAGACCAAATCTTTCCAAAAGGTCCTTCTCAGGTGTTTCGGTGTCTCAATAGTCCACCCAGGGCGGCTTTGTTCCCTTTTTTGTAGTAAACCATCACTGTGTTGATTTATGGAGGTCGAGGGTGTATGCAATGGTCAGGTTACGGCTAGAACACCCCTGATTGGATCAAACAGGAAACTACTTCACTATTCTGGATTTGAGTGGCTCATCTGAACTATCCTCCCTGAGGTCACACAAAGACTTTTTAATTTAGGAAAAAAAAGTGATAATTTACAGTAGGGATCGGAATCAAGAACCGGTTCCAAATGGTTCAATCCATCAACATCATTTACATTGTATCTTAACGATTCCTTTAACGACTTCTTTCTTCAGGGTGCCTTAAAAAATGGTTTCACAAGTGCCAGTCTAAGCAAACGAGAACAGAGACAGAGAAAAAAGCATGGCGGACAATAAAAAGTAGGCAGAAACGATCTAAAGCGTGGCTTAGTTTTAATAAGAGGTACGACAGCAGCGCAACATGCAATGTTTGTCGAGCAGTGATAACATGCAAAGGTGGAAACACCAGCAACATGTTTAAACATTTGTCAACGGGGCACGATATCAAATACATAATTTTTTTCTGTTATCAGAGACTTAATTAAATTTGAGTTAACGATCAAAACCAATAGTCTACATCTTTTTTGTTTAAATCAAAGAAAGGCATTGATAAGGGAATCGTTAAAGAATTGAATCGATAAGCAGAATCAATAATGGCATCAATAACATCCGATCAATTCCCATCCCTAATTTACAGCCACTTCACCAATAAATATGTGACAGATTACCGCAGGTGTAGTCCGCTGTTTCTTTAAGACCAGTTTCAACTTCATGACTTTCTATAAGGTCACCAAGGACAAAAGCGGCCTCATTTTGTTGTTTCTGTGCTTGCGAACAAAGCAGCACGCCTAGGTTTAATTTTTTTCCCCTTAGGATTAGATTCAAGATAAGAGGGTCAGCGCATTATTTAAGATGACTGTACCCAATATCCATTTCAGCCTACGGCTTCACAAACCAGAACACAACTCAAAGATTCGGTCGTCATTCAGAGTCTTTCCTCAATAGTCCAAATGGGCGAAAATCCAAATCCCATCTCCATAAACCGACAGCTAAGATTGTGCGTCAAAGAGGGTTTAATGTAGGAAACACAAATCTATCCATCCTCATAATCCATCTCTCTGACTGCTGGTTCCTTTCCCCCGCTTTCTCCCTCTGCTGAATAATTACTTGTACGACCAAAGTGGTTCAAACTGCACACGCTGACCTGCCCTCTTGTTTGGATGAGCTAACCTTATTTTGCTGTCCAATCTATCTGAGCCAGAGTCAATACAAACAGCGATTTTTCACAGAACCGGCCGGGGCCAAATTAGTCTCCCAAACGCGGCGCTCAGACAGAGGAGAGAATTCATTGAGTCTTTCCAAAAAGAGGATGGGAGATGGGTTTTTCTCCCCTTCTCTGTGACTGGGTCCTCCTGACAGACCGCACCAAGCTGCTCGCGCTGATAACACCGGCCCAGACAGGCAACAATGAAACAAACACTGTAGCCAATTACACACAGGCTACGGATAGAGACTAACAGGGCTGACCACAGCTCCGCAGAGATGGCCCCAATCTCACTTTAATTACATCTACGGGCGTTATAAATGCATCACCAGTTAATCAGACAAACCGAATCAGATCCAGATGGATCCAGGATGACAGGAATAGCAGTGTTTGCTGAATGGGAGCCGCTCCGTAAAGCTGGGATTATATTTGTGTTTGTGATTTTGCTCTACATTGCAGTGCGGCTTGTTCTGAGCTGCTGGAGTGAATTAAATAGCTTTTTCTTCTTCTTTTTACAGTGAATCATACCTCTGCTTTCTCCTCTCAGAGCTGCGGTTTGGAGATTTGCTTTAAGCCTTCAGTTTTTTTTTTTTTTGAAAAGGACAGAATACCATTAGTGTAATTAAGCTCTGTCTTTTGAAAATAAGAAATAAATAAAGAGAAAATCTCACGACTCCGCAAGAAAGCGCCTCATTGTACGTACGCTTTAACCCGGAGGAGGAGGATGATGTGGGAGGTCTGGAGGATGAAGAAGAAGAGGAGGAGGATGTTTTAATGGGGAAAGAGGTCTTCCCACGGCGGGAGGAGGGGGCGAGGACCCTGGAGCGTTTGAGGGGGATCACAGCTCTGGGAGGGGGGGCCACTCTGCCGTGGTAGTCGAAAAGCCTGGAGAAAAGAAAAAGCAGTAATATTAAATTCCATTTTGTACACCTTTCCTTTCATTTGAGGTGGTGTAGAGAATTCAAAAAGAGTCCATCTGCTAAAGATAAAAGGTTTTCCGCTTTCTAAAACCCATTATCTGTTCCCTGGATTGTTTTTCAGATAGATTTTCAATGGATTTTCTCCTCGGTTCGGTCTCGCACACACATGAAACAAAAAGGAAGACATTACGGTTCAAACTTACAAATATCCCATTTTCTGCCCAAGTTTCAAGTCCGATCACCCTCGCGAATCTTCGTAAAGTGAAGAGCATGAAAGAGGAGGGTGTTTAATGTCAAATGAAGGTGTCAGCTTTGACTGCTCTCGGTGACGGCGGACGTCTGTCACGGACCTCAACGAGTTTGACATTTGGGAAATGTCTCCACAGATACGCACTCTGATAAACAACCGAGAAAGCAAGTGTCTCTTCACGCTGCTTTTATGCCTGATCCGTTCAGCTGTTTGGAAAAGCTGACTATTAAAGGGTGTCTCTGTGGGAGGGCAACTGAATTTGAATCTAACAAGGAGAAACACTGAATAAGAAATTTATCCAGAGACGAATCTCACTGGCTCTTCACTAAACCTCACAACTGTAGCTTAGCTCGCTTTAGGCCGATACGACTTGGAAACAATTACCGTTGAAAAGTGTAAAAAAGTTTGCCAATTACACCATAGCTTTTGCTGAGCAGGCTACATTATTTATTCCCTTTTCTACGATCTAAGCTCATGCTATGTAAATATTTAATGATATGGTTAAAAAAGACACGCAAAATAAAGACATAGCATCTAAGCTAGGCGATAATTACTGGGTTAAAGGTGCAGTGCGCAGTGTGTAGAATCTCTATTGTTCCCGTGGGGCGATTTGGTTTGCAACATAAGTCCACACAAGCCTTTTATCACAACATAAGCACGGCACATAATGAGCACATTAAATTCATACATACTAATGAGATGCATAATTCCCATGAAGATCATCATTGGAGTGTTTTTGTAGTTGGATATAAAACACCAAGTCAGGACTTTGTGTTTGAGCGCAGTCAACGATTCCTACAGCCTCTTTAAGAACCAAACCCAAGATGTTTGATTGACTCGGGCCGATAAGCAAAAGTCTAAACTCTGATCTGAAAAACACGACCAAGATCATTTTGATTAAACTATTGTTTGACTTTTGTCATCAGTGCTCAGGTTACCAAACCAGAAGTTCACCCACTGAGCTTTTTTTGGTCTAAAAGAGGTCTAATAAACGTCTTAATGTAACCTAGACGACTGGTCTAAAATCAGGCTACCACAGGTCTAAAAATGAAAGGTTTTTAAGATGTCTAAATTTAGACCAAGTTTAGACCAAGCCTAATTTTGAGTGATATCTATATCACACTGTATATTGGTCAATGGTTATCATAATTATTTTGGTTACGTACTTAGAGATCAGTTATGCAACTCACAGTTGCTTTTTGAGATAAATAGTTATCAAATAATGGGTAAAAGTGCAACGTCTAAATTCCACCTTAAAATATACAGAATCTAGAAAATTTAAATTAGGTCTAAAAAACAACTAGACATCTAACAGCCGTCTGTTGCTCAGTGGGTCAACTTTGTCAATATTTGTATTAATTAAATTTTTGAGGGTTTTATTTGGTAAAAATAGATATAATATTCACATAAATATGAAACCTGAGACCACCTCGAAATACTTTGTTTCATTAAAGAAAGTAGGGCTTATTTAAAAATCAGACAAAGACATGGAGGCTCAGCTGGCAAGTTACAGGAGCTCAAGTAGTTTGTTTGCCAAATTAAGAACAACAGCTAACTACATCATCTAGTTAAACTCCCATTCAATCACTTCAAATCACTAATTACTAATTCCCTGTCCTCCGTTTGTAATTGTTTTCTCTGATCCTTTCTGTTCTTCACTGTATTTTATCTGTAAATGAGGTTCCTCTCAGTGAACTAACGAGTTTAAATAAAGGTAACTAAAACAGCCACTTGCTCTCAGATATAAAAACTCTTTTTTTCTTGACAACTATCCGAAATAGAAAACTTCAAGAGATGATATTTGGCACATACACTACAGTGTCATCTACATACAGTTTGAGACTTGAAACCAGGGCTGAAGCTTCTCCATACTACCAACTTTATATCTTTTTAGTCACATTTGGAGAACTTCTAAAGGATTTTGTGTTTCAACCAGTGTTGTCATATTTGGGTCCAAGTCTGAGATTTCAGTTCTTGATTTTCAGGACTTGTGACTCGACTTGAACTCCCGCAGTGATGACTCAGTCTGCATTAGGACTTGAAAGATGAAGAGGACATGAACTCACGTATTGATAGAAACTGGGTGAGTTCGTTATATAAGGTCTTGCTAATTTATTCAGTCTGAAGCAGGGGCTGAGATTGATCTCATAAATAGATTTAAACATTTGAATCCCACATAACACTTTTATACTTTTGCAATATGAATATTTACCCTGGGAATCCAACGGGGGAGGGACTTATCATGAATTAACACTTGCTAAATTCTGGCATATATAAAATAATGAAATGATACATACCTGCTGTAGAAGTCATCTCTGTAGTACTCGTAATCAAATTCATAACCGCTGTGGGAGAAAAACAAAGAGACAGACAGATGAGGAGGGTGCAGACAGAGACATGAGACAGGTTCTGTCAACCAGGAGCCATATTGGACCCGTCAAAACAGATCAAACTAGAACTGTTTTGACATGGACAGACACGCTCTCATTTATGCCTAAAGCTCAGAGCAGGTTAAGCTGACATGCAGAGACCACAAATCAGCAAAGAAAAAACATGTTTACAGTCTGAAAATGAAATCAGTGTTCAATACAAGCTCAAGGCGGCGACTTCTTTTGAATTCAGGCGTGAGAGGAAATAAAATAAAGAGTAAAAGAGGAGTTGAAATGTTACCGTTCCCACAGGAATTCTAATGAGAATGAATGTATTACTATTTCAATTTAGGGCTGTGTAGTGTTGGTTTTTGCTTCTCCTGTTCCTGGTCTGTAATTACCATCTTACATCCTGCCTGTTTCCAGCTACAGCTATAAAATGCAAATGAAGGTTTATATTAATACAACCAGAAACTAATAAATTAGTAAAATAGGACATGCAACGCAACAGCACAACTATTCAAATATGAATAAAGAGAGGGAATATGACCTTTGCTTTCAGAAAAAACAGGGTTAAGAAGCTGTCCAAATGAAAAAAGAAATCCTCTGTCTCTTCAGTAAACAAGCCGCGCTTTGATCCGTTTGTGACCAGGAGATGAGTGTGTGTGTGTGGCAGAAAATCAGGGTCATGCTTAATGAAGCTTATTCAACAGCAGCTCCTTTGAGCTTTACAGACCCGTGCCGAATAAACTACAGACAAGACAAGGTTGGGAAATGCATCAAAAACTCAATTAGTAATTCAAAGTTCAAAAGACAAACTATAAAGGAGACCGAATAGGAATCTTCTTATTCAAATGTGACTCCAGATTTACATCATCAGCAGGAGCAGGATGTGAAAGATGGTGAATATTTATAACAGGAGTGTGGGTCTTACCTGTAAACAGCTGAGAGCGGCCGTTTGGAGCCCGCTTTGGGCCTGTATGGCTTCGGCTCGCCCGCCATGTTTATGTCTGCAAAACACACAAGCACAACAAACTTGATTTAGTTGACTCAAGCACTTGTTTTGTTTTGTTCTAAAGCTGCGAACTGAGTATATCTGAGAGGAGTTTTTTAACGTGTGCAGGACAAAATCAGCAAAGATGTGAGCTGTAGTGCAAAACTCAAAACGAATATAAAGAAAGACTAAAAGATGTGGGCAGAATTGCCAGATATCTTGATATCGATATGTTACAGTGTAGGTAGGGCTGGGTGATAAGGGAAAAAGTTTAGCACTCTCCTTTTCATTGGCTATTCATTAGGGGTGGGAGAAAAAAATCGATTCACATAAGTATCCTGTATTTGTTTTACAATTTTTAAACCGGTTTTTATGTTCACAAATCTTTTTTTTTTTTTTCAAATTTAAGAATAAATCTTACAAACTGACTTACATGTGATGTGTATTTTTTGGGGAAATATGGTTCCTGGAATAGTCAGTAAACAAACATAATCATTCAACTGTTTTTTATCGGCATCCAAGAAATCATAGAAGAATCAAAAGTATATCGCCAAGCCCTACTATTCGTATAGTCTACCAAAACATGTCAGAATGCCGACTATCGAAAAGCAAATTGACCATGTTTTATATTGATATTTAGGGAAGTTAATTTCCGATATATATCATTATTGTTTTATCGCCCAGCCCTAAGTATAGGGTTCAGTGAAAATTATGCATTTTTATAAGAAAAACATCATAATTCAAAAGGATGTGGAATGTGCAGTTTTATTGATTAGAACTAGGGAAAATCAATATGATTGATTTTGTGATATTAATATCTCAAATGTTCATATCTTGATATAATTACAATGCCTATATATCTTTCAGCCTTAATTTTAAGTTCCTTACCTTAGCTTTAATTTAAGTATTCTTGCAATGCCTTTGCGTACATGTTGATACTAAAACAAAAAATTTGATTTTTTTCTACCAAGACCTTGTAAATCTTGAAATTGGTATCTTGTAGTTCTGCATAAATGATTTTCAAAGCAGAATAAACGACAACAGGATGATAGAGAAGTACTTAACAAATTCTCTTAATGATAAAATTAATGAGCCAAAGAGCCACGAGATGAATCTGACAAGAGTGATAGATATAAAGCTAATATTTGGACTCTTGAGTTTGAGAGTTTTTCTTTCAAAGTGACACTTTAAAGGTTCAAGAACGAAGCTCCAAATTCAACATTTTTACATAAATACAGCTCGCTCTTCTCCTTTGGTTTTGTTTAAGGCGTTTCTGTCTTCATTAACTAGGACACCTCACAAGAAATGTGGGGAATGTAAAGTGGGGTAGGCAGCGGCCGGCACTTGAACCAGCAACCGCTGGCTCGACTACAGTCACGATAAGTGGGCGAACGCTCAAGCAACTTGGCTGATCCATACCTATTCTGAAACTACAAATAAGTAAAGACAGACTCTAAAAATGAAAGCAATTTGTCCACTCTGCACACAGTTAGTGGTCGGGATACACTGATATTGTTTTCCAAGGCCGATACCGACAGCCGTTTTTAACAGTTCATGAGACTGACAACCGATATGCATTTACAGTAAGACTGACTAATAAGACTTAACCAGTTACACTTACAGTACAGTTGTGTGTTTTGAAGCTAAACAGATGTTGTTGTGGGCAGGACATTGGCAGTGAAGCAAAAGCCACCCACTTTTTAATCAATTCATTTAATCAGTGATTAGTGAAATACAGATAACCAGATGAGTATCAGTCCTGATAATCATCCAAGGCGAATAATTGGCCCACCCATTATCAGTAGACCACATATTACATAATAAACATACCAGACAACACAACTTTCAGATAGTATAATAAGTATGATTTTAAGTCATTTTAAGGACTCTGTAGTTGCAGGTCATTCACAGTAATGGTAAATCTGATTGGGGCGTTTTTTCTAATTGCTTTGCTGATTCTGCCCTCTACATGCAAACACTGCTTTTTAATATTTGAACATTTGCTGCGGAAAATCTGAAAAAAAAAAAGTCTTTTTCCTCATCCTACAGTACGTTACCCCGTCTGACACTGATACCATGCTGCTTTTGTGGGTCAGGCAACACTTTATATTTAAATCAGTTGCATTATTATTAAAAAAAATCCTTTATTTAGGCTTTAATAAAAGCCTGAAAATGATCAAGTCACAGCCAGCAAAAACATTAAAGTGTTATAAACTATTATCTTTTATTTGTCGCTTATTAATCTTTTAAAAAAGGGTTAAAAGAGTTCTGTTATTTTTAGTTATTCATAAATATTCCCCACTCAACATTTCCCAGCAGTAGTCATGCTTTAGAGGATTTCATTGAACACCAGTGTTTCCGTCTCTGCAGGGTAACCTGGTTTAAAAGTCGAGAACTGTGTCAATGAAAGTGAAACGACTTCCTCTCCGCAGAGCTCCTCACACGCAGCGACGGCTCTCGATGGCGCTGATGGTGGTGTGTGTAACTCAAAGCGGCGCCTGAACACACAGGAACATAAAAGCACTGCCGCATAATGAAGAGAGAGCGAAATATCAATTCAGGTTCTCAGGAAGCCGTGTGCTGTTCCCTCTGTAAAACTGAACTTTCCATTCAGCTGTTTTAAATAAGCTGCACACAGAGCGGCGGTACTGTAGGACACATTCATTAATGGGGAGGTGCATTGTGGGAGCCAATTTTCTAAGGCAAGACTGGAGACCTTGGCATGGCGCAGAGAAAAGATTACAAAGTGAAATCTTGTTGCAAGGCAGAAGAGAATCCTTGGAAACGTAAAAACAATACAGAGGAATGAGCGTGAGGGGGAAAAACTCCGAATAAAGCGGGGTGATTTATAGCCGCTGTTTGTTTCTGTGTTAAAAAATGTTGCTGTTATGTGTTGCGTGTTGTGACAGAGCAAGTCGGCAATGCAGAGTTTTTCCAAATCGCTCTCTGCACATTCATTGCCAAGGGTGTTGCAAGGTCCTTGCATTCTGTGCACAGCCTAAATGGCTTCTGGGAGAGGAGCCAGAGGGTCAAAATCAGCAGCATGCCCCTTAAAAAGCATGAAAACAGTCCAGAAACATTATGGATGTGGACGTGAGGCTGTATCTGTTTACAACAGCAGAGAAAATCCAACACCTCCAACTGAACTTTAGTTTTCAAAGCAGTTTTCTCATCCTTATCTGAGGTCAGGGGAGAGCAAAACCAACATTATTCTGCAAAAAAAGAGGCAGAGGATTATGAAGAATATCGATCGCTTGGGGCGAGACGTGGTCAAAATATGCAGAAAGCGTTTCCTCAGAGGCGGACTCATCTTCTTTTTTATGTTATCTTTGATATCTTTTGCATTTATCTGCATGTTTACAAGCAGCAGCTCACTCGGAGAGATTATTTTGTGAAACTGCCAGAATAAAGTTTCACGCAAAGAATAATAAACCCATCAATGAGGAGGCTTACAACAGCACCCCAGACACCAATAAAGCTATAGAGAGAGAGACTGCTCTACTTAAAGTCGTTGGAATTACTCAGAGGAAAATAATGTCCTGCTTTTAGACCACGAAATTAAATCAACAGACTTGAGAAATGGTTGGGTCTCTCTGATCGTGTTTTAGTCTGGTTTAATACGGTGTTCCTCAGGGAAGCGTTCTTGGGCCTATTTTGTTTTCACTGTACAAGCTTATTATCAAACACTACCAGATCAAGTATCATTTTTATGCAGATGACACTCAGCTGTATCTGTCTCACCATATGACCAAAGTGCACTCCACGCATGTTTGAATTTTAATGTTTGAATTTGAAAGAGGTCATCAGTACATTATTTTATCATTATCGCTCAAGTCACTCTTTTTTTTTTAACTACATAAAGATGCTGAAATTTTCATATTTACTTTTATCACCACCAACATTGATAATCGTAACTTAGTTTGCAAACAAATAATTCAGAATGATTTCACGCTTGGGCCAAAATTTTAATGGATTTTATGATCGATTTATTGTTTTATTACTTTGATGGCTAATTTGGCTAGTTTTATTTAACTTTTACTTATTTTAAATTTTATGACTTTTATTGATGTATTTTGCTAAAATAACTGACATTTATATTCTGACTGTTGTTGTTTTTATTTATTTTTACTATTGCCTTTCGCTGTATGCACTTTGAGATCTGTTTTCTCAGATGTAAAGCACATTACAAATAAAATGTGTTGTTTTTATAGTTATAATTATTATAACTCATTTCTGCCATGAAACACTTAGGGTGGTTTCCTGTTCAGTAAAGTGCCATATAAATTGATATCAGATATCGGTCCGATATCAGCAAAAATAATGAATATCGGATTCTATCGGCCTGCATCTAAAATCTCTGAGTCCATTCCAGACTCCGCTTCGGCACCTCTAGCTAGCAGCACCCAGATCCAGCATGCAGAGCCCACATAATCACAACATCAGTGCGTACTAAGGTACTAACAAAGTAGCAGGAAGTAGAAGTGATGTCGGCCGTGTGGCCATGCACAAGTTTTTGCCAATATCGGAGTGATATCGGTCGATATCAATACTGAAGGCTACAATTTCGATATTGTATCAGAGGTAAACATTTGTATCAGGACAACCCTAATGTTAATAAAGTTGAGCAGAATTAAGTCCCGCGGAGACTAACCTCAAACCTGGTCTGCTGAAGAGCCTCACGAGTTCACAGATCACTCCAAAACAACTTCTCATACTTTATTTACATGTTCTCTGGATCATTTTCTCCCCTCCCCTCCATGCTTGCTGAAATTATACGCCCCTCTGCCCTCCCCTCCAAACACCACACATGTGGAAGCACCCCGATCCTCCCCGGTGGAATTTCACTGGGGTGAAGATAAGCTTCTGAAAAACCGCTGGCCTCCTCCTCCTCCTCCTCCTCCTCCTCCCAGTGGCTGCTCTCATGAGAAGCAGGATTAAACCCTGGTCTGCTTGTACAGTACCCACTCAGACATGCTAAGATATCGGCTTTTCAAAGGGGACTGCATGACCACATGAGAGAGGATGAGGATGTGTGCATGAGTAAGTGACCATGAAACGAGAAAGAGTAACAACTATTTCATTTACGGACCTGGAGTATAGCTCAAAAAATCCAGCAAAATATATTTGGTGTGTGAAATAAGAAGACAGCCAGCAAACAGAATGACTTTACAGGTCAGATACAGTCCTCAGAAAGCCTAATCCTCACTGGCATTTGAGAAAAACCTGGCAGGTATTTCAGACGAAAGCCTCAGCCCAGTTTGATGGACACGGATTGAACGATGAGTTTAGTTCAAGATCTCGGTGAGGCATCAATCCCACATTTCCAGAATGTTAAAAGCAAAGTTTAGAGCTGAAAATAAACACGTTTGATAAACAGAAAATCAATCTGATAATAAATTATGCACATGCTACTTTTACAAGCGAGGCTATAATACCACTTAACGGATTTCTTACCTCCGCCTTTTTCAAATTAAGCTCTAAGCGTTAATTGACGTTACTAGATTCAAACAGATGGTGATTGAAGTTTTCCATATTTTCTTCATAAAAGCCTAACAGTGTATATTACCTGTCACTTCAGTAATGCTGCAGTGTGAAGGATGTCTCCTATTAAGGTTTCACTTTGCAAATCCTCAATTACTCCGTCTGCTGAATTTATAACATGTAGAAGTGGATGTCAAACTTAACAAACAGCATTTTCTCAGTGAAACAGCAAAGCAACTTCTTTTCCTTTGAGAGTTGATAATATGGTCAGCTGGGATTGATCATTTTCCCATAACATTGGCAAATTTTGGCGTCTGAATGCTAATAAACTCTGCAGGACGTTTATAATGGAGGTAGCGCTACAGCCACACCAGCATATCTGAATGTGCAAAGTTTCGACAGGATTTTCCTCCAATAAATAACAACCGCACCGTCTCCAAATACAAATTAGAGTCAGACCATTTAGCCGGTCAGCTGATTAATCAAGCTGATTAATGGCATTTTGAAATAATCAGACACTATCTGGGCTCATGAGGCGTAAATCAACGTATGTTTGCGGACTCTGCGGGAAGCCTCATCAGTATGGCTGCTGTCGAGCAATGAAAACATGTTTGTCCCATCTGACATGACAGCGGTTTCATATCGCCTCTGACATAAATATGTTCTGCTGTTTAGGGCACGGCCCCACATATTTCTCTGCTTCATGAATTCATTGAAAACACATCTTAAATATATCTCTGGCTACGATAACATGTATATTAGATCTGGATGTGCGTGGAATAATGGCTGTTATTGAAGACCACTTCTAAAAATCTAAAAGATTCTGTTAAGATGTAAATCTGAACGTTAACTTCAAGGTTTTCGCTCACTAGTCTGAAGTAAAGCTTTACGAAAGAACACATACGGCTGAATGAAATCTATTTATCCTTTTCCAAATTCTGTTTTATTTTTTAAGAGTTCTGTTTTTTACCCATTACACTTATTTACTCCCATAGGGTGTGTGCTTTTAGTGTCAGTAAATAAAATGTCAATTAGAAAAATGCAAATATTCCTAAATTTATAGCTGTAATATATCATTGCACCATGTTGGAACCTAACAATGTACCATTTAGTGCTTTAAGTACAAAGTTTTAATGATTTTAAATTGTTGCGTAAAAGATTTTTTCTTTGTATTTCACATGGGTTTTGGACAAACAGTGGTTTGTCACATGTAATTTTGAGTTTCCAGTCAATAGTATGTTGACAGAATTTGCAAAAAAGCCTGACTAGTCACCTGACTAGGGATGTAATGATATGAAAATTTAACACCACGATTATGGTGACCAAAACTATCACAGT
The DNA here is from genome assembly GCA_962446985.1 of Xyrichtys novacula. Classification (NCBI taxonomy): domain Eukaryota; kingdom Metazoa; phylum Chordata; class Actinopteri; order Labriformes; family Labridae; genus Xyrichtys; species Xyrichtys novacula. The sequence continues at coordinate 27,159,808 of OY660883.1, read as the reverse complement.
TACCAATATTATCACAGTGTTGTTGATGTATGTTTAAAATGTTTAAAAAGTTCTTGTACACACCCTGAAATCATTTAACAAAGTTTTATTTTGAAAAAAAAAAAAAAAAACAATCAAAATAACACATAATGTATTTTTCCTTAACCTTAAACAACAGATAACAGGTACACCCATCCTAGCCCAGGATATCCAGTGAGTCTTTGCACCCCAGTTCATACAAAGTAGCAAATAAGCACTAAAACTGCAGTTCCTTGAGTGCCTGTGTGAATCCGGCTGCAGAAACACTGAAAATGTGAAGCTTAAGGAGCTCATTTCAGAGCTAAAATAAACACATTTGCAGAGCTTGCACTGCACCCACAGTATGTAACATGTTTTTAAAATTAAATAAGGTCAATTAAGGAGTTGATTGTTATTAAGAGGTCAATGCATTTAACTGGTAGGTAAATCAGAATATTGGGAAATGCCCAACACTTCATTTTAGAGTGTATCAGAGTTTGCCAATGAAGAAACATGTAATGTCTGAAAGAAGCTTTAGCATCTGAGAATTTTTGACCCTCCATTTTTGTAAAAATGCTGAGAACTACTTCAGATTTGCAGACCTTAATTCATGGCATCCACTTGTGCTTTTGTGAAAAGCATTTCAGAGGAGCTAAAAGCAAAACATGTCATCAAGGAACTTCTCTGATGCAGCTTTTATTAGACGAAGCCTTTGTGTCTGGGCTGCAATAAGACTAAGTGCTGAGCAAAACGATTTTTTGGTCGGGGCCCAAAACTGAGAGCTTCAATTACCTCAGTTTATTAGTTATTTTTGGCTTCCCTGTTTATTGCCACCATTGCTTAGTCTGCTCGGTCCTTGTGCGGCTCAGTCAGACTGGAGTGAAGGCAGAGCTGTCCGTGGTGCTGAACCTGTAACAAAGCCTCTTCTCTTCGCTCTGCTGCGTTTCTCTGTCTGAGGTCTTGACCTTGCAGCTGTCTGAATGTACACATGATGCAATTCAAATTCTGCAGCCCTGAGATCATTTATTAAGATGTTTATCCTCCGCTGCTATTTTCTGGGTTTTCCATACGGCGCGTGTTTATCTATAGATACAGAAACAAACACAGCTCAGGTATGCATAAATATTTAACGGTAACGGCGTTATTGGCTGAGGGATGAGAGGAACGAAAAGCGTTCTGGAGGTAAACTGCAGTGGAAAGACAGAGTCATGCAGCGTTAGTAATCACCGAGGACAGACCTGTGTTCCTCTGTCAAGAAAACAAGGATCCGTGACTCCCTGAAGCAACCTGCCCATGTGTTTTATTGCTCTCATTTGTTGCCTTACATCTCTGTCTTCTCTCACTCGGGCTTCCTGTTCTGCCCTCGGCCTAAACCTATCCCTCAACATCTCTTTCTCTCTCTCCATTCGCCTCACTTTCCCTCGCATGCTATCCAGCTCCATCCATCACCCTCCCTCCCTCCCCATACATCTCACTGTGTCTGCGCACTAAGGGAGATCATTATGAGATGTTTGAGTGCAGACCGTCACCTGTGGGACCTTTGTCTATTCAGCACCTGTGCCACCAACGAAAATCTCGCTAGTCCTATTCCTCCCCTCCTTTCATTAGAAAGGGATGGATAACAGCAGAGCGCTGAACGTCGAGACTCTGAATAAATCAAAGCTTTAAACTGGGCCATATGGCGATGTATTGCAGGGGAGTCGCTAAAATGAGAAAAAGCTCCAATGGAAACCAACATGACACAAAAACATAAGGAGGGGTGAGTCTGGTGAGGATGCATGGAAACAGGGGGACATCCTGAAAGGAATAAGAATGAGCATCTGTTACAGACAATACAACTGTTTCAATAAGGGACTGCAACCAAATTCAGTTCAATAACATTATTATAATTATCATAACGTATCATTCCCTCCTCTCTCTTTACATGTTTCCGCTCTATCCACTTTCTTATCCTCTCACTAACAACATAAAATCAATCTAAGAAGTAACAGGATAAATTGCTGATAAACTGGGAAGACTGTCAGTTAGGGTTGGGCATCGTTTGAATTAAATAATTCCAATTTCAATTCCGATTCCCCGTTTCGATTCCGGTTCCTAATGGGACGCTCACACCAAGTGCAAGTAAAATCATCTACTCACTAAATTCGTGCAAATCTAGACGCGCGAATGAATAGTATTTACTCGCTTCATTGGCGCGTCAATGGTAATTTCAACGGTAATCTGTATTAGGGCCCGACCGATATGGATTTTTTGGGGACGATGCCGATACCGATTATTAGGTGGGAAAAAAATCAGATTACTGATTAATCTGCCAATTTCTTTTTAGTTTTTTTTAATAAGTTTAAAAAAAAAAAAATACATATATACTGTAGATATACTGTAGGCTACTGCTCTTTACGCCAACAGAAGGACCAACTAATAATCTGACCAGAAAAGCGTTTTCAACCAATGTATGAATATCAATCTTTGTTGTCAGGTTGTTTGTCTATGATTGTATATTTAAGTTGACCCATCATATACTGTAGGTAGAAGACAGAAGTAATTTATTGTTTTACTTATCTGGTTCTGACTGGTTGGAGGAAGACTGGCGTAGCACATCAAAGATGGGGTACTCGGTTATTTCTACTCCATGAATCTGGTTTTGCAGTCCATGTTCAGATGAGTGATGTTCTTGCTAGCGGACGCACAGAGAACGCCGAGCAGAGTAGTACCCGCCCCGAAAACAAACTTGTGTGGGCACTCGCAACCAAAAAAACAAGGAATTGAATTTCAAAAACCTGCTTAATGATTCCAATACTGGATGTTAGGAACCAGTTCTTGGTTCCCAACCCTAATGTCAATAGTATGATCACCAGTGACAGCTCAGCTCGCAGCCCCCTGCCTCTGCTACCTGTCTTTGTTGAGGACCTTTGGAGATTAAACCCTACCTGCTAAATCATATTTGGATGTTTGAGTCATAAATCAGACTCATTGGACATCTTCATCATTAATCTGCTTTAATACTCATCAAGGGTAGAAAAATATATTTGCTACATTTCAGACCCATGGCTAATGAATCTGCCTGTTCAAGGGTTAAGTGTATCTCTCTTACCTTGAATTTATTCCATTGAGACACACACTATCACAAACAAAAAGGGGAGAGCAGCTAATGGCCCCAGGACTTAAGAGCAAAGCTAATAGGGGTCACCCAAGGTTGGAGAGATAAGGACTCATATAGACTGTCAATGAGACAAAAAGGCTTTTTTGTGTTGAAAGACAAAAAAATCTGTTTCTTTTTGTAGCTTTTAATCGCTCATTCTGCAGGGACGTCTCTTTTCAACGCAGTGAATACGATTATTGTCAATATACTCAGTGCAATGCTCATTTAAAGAGCCTAAAATTTCACATTTGGTGCAGAAATTTGGTGCAAACTCTTCAGACTCTTTAGGCTTGTAGGTAAACTCTCTTCAGTTGTTATAGAAAAGCCGAAAGATCAAACCACAGCTGATTTCGTAGGTGTTTAATGCAGTCTGGACACCTGCTGCGGCACAGCACAAAGGCTGTAATTGACAAAAAACATCAACTGATGTGTGCCAGTTTTCGCCTTTATTATGTCTGGGTTTTCACACAGAGCGAAAATAAGCAGGTCTTCCTCTGGGAGGCACGGCTCTTAACAAATACGGCGTTTTTGATCTTTTATATTAAATGATATGGATGGAATAACGTCGGGTTTATGAGTCAAACTTTGACTTCCAAGTTTTTGATTGACATCTATGATGACCAGGGGAGTTTATATTTAGGTTTTGGGTAAAAAATGAAAATTATTTCAAGGTAGATAATTGAAAACTGGAATTTAAATCATGTTTTCTGTGAACCACCCATTCACTAAGCTTTAAATTCAGTTACATGCCCAACTTACGATGCAAAAGCAGCCTTCAGAGGCTTTCTACTTTCAAGAACAAACCGTGGGTTGAAAGCTTTCCTTTTACCATCTTTCATTTGGCATGTTGACTTTTGTTTACAAGCACTTAACCTGCAAAACTAATGGCATCCCCTCATCCCACAGATGTTTGTGTTATTTTCCCATAAAAGCACAACTTAAGTTTCATTTGGAGACGGCTCCGACAAAAGTCACTGGGGTACAAAAACTGGGAGCCACTAATTTCAGTGTTTGGATGTATTTCTGTGCAGCAGATTTGAGATATTTCACAGGCTGGGTAAAAACATCTTTCATATATTTTTTTATTCCCTGAAAGCAAATAATGTATTTTCAAAGACTTCATGGTAAACATCCCAAAAAGTGGTGGACTGACAGGACACTGATGTTTATGCTGGAGTATAAAACAGCTCTGAAACAGCATATAGCTTATATCAACTCAACTTGCTTTATGGATCATTGCTTAGTTAAATAATTTACCAACATTTTCAGTATTTAAGCCAGGCTGTAGATCTGATTAATGTTTATTTCAGTTACCCTGTGATGCTCTGCTGATAAAACAGAGACGACAGACCATTTCATGAAGGGCTGGGTGATAAACCGTAAATTTACCAATACTGAAATCTACGACAATAACCAATGCCATGTTGCCCATATCTGTATATTCAGTGTCAAAAAATAAATAGATAAAAGTTGGTTTTGGATGTGTGTAGGTAGGCTACGGTCTCCTTTAAGACACTGTCCTACATCGGTAACAAAGTCCATAACAAAGATGGAAAGACAAGTGAGGAGATGGAGGACGGTTCAAAAGTTGTAGCAGCTGAAGTAGACGAAGTTAATGTGGGAGGGGGTGAGCAGCTTGTGGAGTAGTTATCGTCCATTTATCGTTATCAAGGTGAACTGCTCAATATATTGTGATATTGATTTGAGGCCAAATCGCCCAGTCTTGATTTCATGGATCTAAAAAATGGAGGTCATGCGAGCAGCAGCTTCAGGAGGGAAGCCCAGACGGCCTCCACCAGCTCCTCTGGGGGGATTCCTAGGCACTCCGAGCCCAGGTGAGAAATATAATCCCTCCACCTGGTCCTGGGCCGGCCACGAGGTCTCCTCCCGGTGGGACATGTCTGGAACACCTCTAACGAGAGGCACCCAGAAGGCGTCCTTACCAGATGCCCGAGCCACCTCAGCTGACTCCTCTCGACGTGGAGGAGCAGCAGCTCTACTCTGAGCGCCTCCCGAGTATCAGAACTCCTACCTCTAAGGCTGAGCCTGTCCACCCTGCGAAGGAAACGCATTTTGGCCGCTTGTATCCATGATCTTGTTCTTCCGGTCATTACCCAAAGTTCATGACCATAGGTGAGGATCGGCACGTAGATCGACTGGTAAATCGAGAGTCTCGCCTTACGGCTTGGCTGTTTCTTCACCACGACAGATTGGTTAAGCGTCCACATCACAAACGGAGGTCTACAAATGTTTTATCTGCTTAAACTGGCATAACTCAAGATGAAATATGTGTAATCGGCATTGCCATGAAGATGTTGCCTGGTGGTGCAAGCTCTGCTAATGTTAGGAAAATTTCACTTGTTTCAAACAGCTTAGTCGTGACGTTATCCAAAAACTGCAGCTGTAACTGATAACACCATTAACAGAGCATTTTAATTCCAACATGGTCTGCACTCTTTCCAAACAGATTAAACCCAAAATATTTAACTCGCAGGGCAGCTCTGCTATCAAAGTCTTTTTCCCCCTGATTACCCAAAATGCTTTGGTATCTCTTCAGAGTCATATCGCCAGCCTGCAGCATGGTGACCAGGTGATTGACTGCAATAAACTCCCTCTCAGACATATCAGCCAGGACCTTGAAAGAATGAGAAATGTGTTCTTTCATTTCCCCAAAACAGAGGAAAGTCCCTGCAGACCAGAGCTGATGGCTCTGCAACACATTTGTCATTTCTTTCCTCCTCTGCGTTTCCTCTCATTTCATTCTCCTCGCCGTGCAAACGCAAGCTGTCTATTCGATGAGATAAAACATTAAAAGGCAGGGACAGGGAGAGAGAAAGAATGAAGACGCAGAGGGAGCTGTCGATCAACTCCTCCTGGAACGAGAAACTCTGCCACCAATCTTCCCAACGTTTTAATTAATTGAACAAAGCAACTAGTAATGCAAATTGTTCCCCAGCAGGAGGGAGGTAGAGAAAGACACAGGAGCGGAGTGAAGGAGCTGGATAAAGCTGGTGTGGTAGTTTTCTGACGGGGGGGAAATTTGTCCTCAAAATTCACTCTGATTTGTGAAGCTGGAGGTCGGAGATGAAGGAATTCCCGTGTCTAATACCCAACGCCATACATCAAGACCTTTAGATGAAGCCCTGGCTGATGTGGGCATCGTAAAAATCCAGGTTCCCCCTTTCATCTTCGCTTCTCTGATATACTTCCAAGGACTGGAAAAGGTCATGTTGCAGGTATGGACTGACAACTAAATCGACAGATTTCCTCTAAAATCTCAGAGTGAATTAACGCCAAATATGCCGATCTGAGTGGATCCCCGCTGTGCGCCGCAGACAGGTTTTGGATTTCCCCAAAAGCCTTCCTGCTCCATACTCAATCAGACCTCACATTTCATTCCCTTCACTCTCACACCTAAGCCTTGTTCTTACTTCTCTGGACTCTGTGAACCTTGAATTAAGGTCACACGGCGTTCTGGCGCAGTCAAAGTGAAATAAACATTTCCTACTCACTCTCTGGACTCAGGTGTTTCTTCATCTTTGAAAAACAGGTCATGTACCGGCGTCGCTCAGACATGAGAGTCGCAGCACGCTAGCGTTACGGACAGTTGTTGACTAATTACACGGGAAAAAGTGGCGAGGAGAGGGGGGGGCATCTGCATATCAAAGGTGCCGCCGTTTGAAGTTCAAACATCAAAGGTTGGCGTTCGGCAGCAGCATGAATCAAAGTTCAAGGTGAGGTGGCGAAGCTCTCACGAATTTCTCGCTTTCAAATCAACATGTTTGTTTACAAATCGTGAAACCGAACACACACAGAGATATCCCACTTTGATTCTTGGTTTTACAGACATCCTACTGCTGTGAGCGGCAGAGAAATCAATGAGCATCATCAGAGCTGCTGTCAGGACACTGTAGGAAATTTGGCATTAATATTTTTTAATATTTAATTACTTGGAAGCTGAAATGATCGTAGACAGAATCTGTGAATTCGCTCAAATTCACTTCACAGCTGTCTGTCCACCGCAAAAGTATGCCCAGATTCATTTTTGACAAAAGCAAAGACTAGTTTGATAAATTTTCTCTCAAATTCCAAATAAAAAATTCTTGTTTCGGTTTTTTATTTGCAGAACAAGTCAAAAGGTTAAGCTCAAACTTTTTCATACAGCAGATAATGCAAAGGAAACCACATTTCTGTTCATTTGTACATATCAAACTATTGCGAAGTTTTGGTCGAACAACAACGTTTTCAATGGTGCACAGGAGACGGTCCCCTACAGGAGCACAGAGGGGACAAACTAGTAACAGAGGTGTTTTAGGATTTATTGAGAAGTCACGTAAAACCCATCATTTGTAAGACAAAGAAAAGAGTGGTTGTTGTGTGTAAGAGTTTGTATTGATAGACGTGGTGCATAGTCGAATCTCAATAAATGGACATATGTACTCAAGAGCTTTTTGTCCTCAAGGGCAACCGTAGCTTCCCTAACGAAGAGGTTGAGCAGGGGAGCATTTCATATCACTATATGAATTTTTAGACACATTTTTAGCCACTGTACCATTAACTACAGCTTTAATTAGGACTGGGGGATTATATGATCGTGATCGATGATCGTGATAAATTTCTGTTCGATCATGGTGATCAGCTGTGAGCTTATTTACTCGATCAAACCAAGCGGAAATGTGCGTCACAACAGCCAATCGGAGTCAAGCTTTCCCTGCTAACTTCTCCGAAGATGTTATTGTTGAGAAGTTATTCAACGTCGGTTGTGTGGTGGTGGTTCAGGTATCTCTAAGTGACATCAAGCAAGTAAGCCGATGTGTAAGGTACGTTGGCGGTTGGTGGCCTCAAAAACCGGCAACACAAACAAATCTGTTTAATCATTTGAAGAAGTTCTTCCTGAGTGATTCGGAAAGCATGAAAATGTGGGCGGAGTCTGTACAACCTGCCACTGCTGATGGCAAGAGTAGCATTAGCAGTTTAGCCACAACTAGCGGTGCAGCCACCAGACCAAAGCAAACAATCAATCTTATCATCTACGTTTACATCATGTAACGTTTAGATTTTAAGGCGTCTTCATTATCTCTGAGGGGGCGATTTGTTTATTTTGGGTCTTCCATACCTGCAAAAACACTCAGGACTGTAAACTAATCCACTGTATTATTGAATATCTACTTTGTTGTACTGTTGAGTTAAAATGTTTTTTTTTTTTTTCTGTTTATCTTATTCAATTTGCTTCGTAATTTACTTTGTATGTTAATAAAATGTTGCTCTAATCTCTAGTTTCTTTAGTTTTTAATACAGATGCTTTAAAACTGGCAACTTAAAAAAAAAAATCGTGATAATAATCGAGATCGGACGATATGACAAAATATATCGTGATCATTTTGCCAAATTGCCCAGGCCTAGCTTTAATGCATCTTTCACATTATTAATCTCACTGAATAATGTGGACAGTCTGAGTTTGAATCCTAAACCCTTCCTGTGCGTGCAGAGTCAATCATTTCTAAAAAAACTTTGGAGTGTTTTTCAAAGTTTTTGAAGCTGCAGATGTTTTAACTGCGATGAAAGTTATTTTATAAGAACATTAAAAACAAATGAGTGAAGTGGAGATGGTCTGATGACTTCTTTGTTATCCTCTCAGCGCTGTCTGCAGCTCATTGAGCACCATAGTTACTGAGACACATGGGAAATGGTCGCCACTAAATAATCTTTTTCTTGTTTCAGCGTCTTCTGTGTGTTTTTACTTTGTTATAAAAGAAAACTGGAATTGAGGAAAAATACCTTATGACTAACTTGAAGCACAAGTACAAATGTAAGATCCAAAGCCATTCAGTCCTGGGTTTATGATGTTAAAGGTGACACAGGGTTAACACAATAGTGCATTTTTAAGGACCTGTTTTCATACCAGAAAGCAAGAATCAAATTATTTTTTGGGTTTATCTGACATTGAAATCTTTTAGAAGTAGTTTCCAAATCTGAAGGTGAAGCTTTCAAAATCCAAATATTTCTTCAAAACCCAATTTGTAATAGTAAAAAACAAAGAATAGCAGCAGAACTCATATTTGAGAGGGAAAAATCACATATTTTTTCAGTTTGTGAGATCGGGTTTAACATTATCACTTTAAAATATCCTAATTTTCCTCAATGAACAAATTAAAAACCCAAACAAATCAGGTTGTAACTGTAACAATACAGATGTCATGGCGGTAAATGGTCAATATTGTAATATTCTGCTTTACGCATTGACATAAATGAATAATTCATTATTGCAAACACTTGCTGATAACTTGTCTGTGGTGGTTTTACTTTTAAGGGATTTTCTACTTTTTGGGGATTTTCTAAAAATATCATCTCCCCTGACTTGTTAAGGATGACATGTGCCTCAGAAACCAAATCCGCCATCCATCCCCCCCTGCGCTCTAACGCGGGGCAGAGTTCACTTAACAGCCATTTCATTATTTGTGACGACGACGTCTCAGTGAATATCCTGTAACAACACTGGAGCATCTCTCCTCTGTAAACACTCGAGTGTGACTTTCAGTCTGCTGTCCCGCCTCGCCGCCTCTCTAGCGTCTGCACGGACCAAAGTCGGAGGGGATCAGCTCATAATCCCCGGCCCCTTCATGCACCGGCAGAACAGATAAAGGCATGGCATCGCTTTGAGATCACATCCCTCTGTGTGACCTGTAAAACCTGGCAAGCCGTCTCACGCCAGTCAACAACGATGCACTTCAAAAAGCGGACGATTTGGGCCGCTGGACGGATGAACACAATGAGGCGGGGGGGGAAGCTTAGCGGCGAGGATCGAGGCATGAAAACAAACACCAAACACATAAATACAAGTTTTTCCTCTGAGACACAATCATGACAACCGTTTCAAATCAGGTTATCGCCGTTGACTTTGGTCTTTTTCTAAAAATAGGTCCTTTTAGCTCCTTAGCCTGATCCTACGACAGAAATCTTTGATTTGCTCGAACATCATGCTGCTCTAGAATTCCCATGCAGACGTTCATATTTTATTCAAAGCAGGAAATAAAGAGAATTATTTACTGAGGGAAGTTTCACATGCACGTTACTGATTTACATGCTTGAACATGAGATGTAATTTTGCACTTTTGCGTTGGATATCCTGCGACACATCCCAGCTTAGGTGTGTGCGTCGGGTCTTAAGGAGATTGTTGCATGTTCTTTAATTACGTCTGTTTTCTTGTCATGATCCTTGAGTGAAATTCATTTTCATCCTCCTCTCACACTGCTGCACTCACATCTGTCAACTCCGCACATTAGATCCGATATGAGAAAACGCCACTCACCACAGCCTGTTGCTCTAAATAATCTGCTTCTTCATGACACGACAAATAAGATCAGGCTTTTTGCAACATTTTTCCCCTTAGTGCACAAAAGAACAGGGATAATAAGGTGTCATTTGCTCGGGAGTGTTGGTGTTTTTTCCCCTCCGTGCAGATGTGTCGCTGAATGCTCGTCTTTATTTCACACTGATTGGCTTTTCGCTCGGCAGCGGTCCAAACACCCTTTGCTCCACTAAAATGTGAGCCGGGCTGCTCGCTCTCGTGGGAGAGCCAAGGAGGATGAGATGAGGCGGATGAGGTGGACTCCAGGGAGAAGAGGGGGGGGTGCGGCGAGATCTTGTGACAACTCTGTCACATTATTTCATCATCGACCATTGACAGAGGAGTCTCATTAGGTCCTTTTCTGGCAGATAAAAATCACATTTTCAAGACGGAGGGGAGGGAGATGCTGTTGCTTGTCCACAACAGGGAAAAAAAGAGAGGAAGAGAGGACCCAAAGGGGGTTTTATTTTAAAGATTTATGCAAGAGGAGCTCAGCAGCAACAGTTCCACAATATACTGTGTTGTGAATAATTGGTTTTCCTTCCTGTGAACATTCAAACGGAAATTTCCGAGCAAAGTGGGAAAGTGTGAAAAGCAGAAAAACACACAAAACCGCAACTGCCCTTGACACATGCTTTGAGGAACACGGAGGGCATCTGACTGAAGATGTAACAGCCTGCCTCTTGTGTGTGTGTGTGTCCCCTCTCCTCTCAATATGAGCAGCACAGCACATACAAACCAACATCCGCAGCACAGACACACACACATTCATTTGTCATGTGCTGCAGCCTTCAATCATGACAACGCGAAGAGTCCGGGCCGTAAAAAATCTGCAGAAAAAAGAGCCTGAAGAGGAGTGTGTGTGTCGACAGGAAGTTTCTCTGTATGAACAATCTGAATGTCACGTATCAGACTTCAAAGTCTTCCTTTAGCCTGAAGATGAAATCTCATAACTGCATATTGCACACAGACAAAGATATGACACACACACGCACGCTGAAAAACAAATCTCTGTGGTGCAGAGGGCTGGAACCCTATTTGATCTCCAAAGATTCCTGAGCCGCAAAATCGTGAAATATTTATGGACCTCATCTCAGATATATGGCTCAGACTCGCGAGAAAAGAGGCTGAAGGGATGTCTTTCCCTAATTCAATTAATCACAAAAGGCAACATCATAAACACGCTCTCAGGCGCAGAGTTCACCTTTTGATGAGGAACAAAGCGAGCAGAACAAAGACGAATTTCTTCGATGGATATTACAGAGCTGGGTTGGGTTTCGCACATCACTCCCGCTGCCTTTCCTGGATCATTACCTACTAATTCATCAAAAACTTCCACTATTTGCTAAATCTCCTCATGTGTTGCATTTTTATCACACCGTTGCAGAACTGGCGGAGAGCACCCTTCAAAATAAGAGCTGTTGTTGCTGAAAAAGAGGTGAAAAAAAATCTCTTTTGTCTCAAACCAACCCATCCAAAAAGACACACCTACACAAACACACCTCTTCACAGCTCTATGTCACTTGTAGATCGACCTTTTGAGCATATATACGCCGCAGAGATCCCACTCTAACTGGCAGCAAAAAGAAGCTGAAGACCTTTAGTGGGAGTGAAATTTCAACTTAAAGTTGCAGCAGTCCTTTACCGCTTGGGAGAGTACTTCTTTCGTACATTATCACCAAGCCAATAAATCTGCAGTTCAGGGAGTCCCAGTTAGTGCAAAGATGTCGGATACTGTCAGAATACAACAAGCAACAAAGATGGGTGTGTTTAGAAGATATAAGCATTGCACAGTGTCACTCTTGGTGGTTGGTTCAACTATTAATTGAACATTTAATCAGTATGAGCTTAAAATGTTGCGTCTATGTTGTGTCCAAGCTGCAGCACAGCCAATGGCCACTAGGGGGAGCTGAAAATCCATCTACAGGTACTTATACACCAGGAACGACGCAACTACACGACGCCAAATTACGAAATATTCGGAGGCGAATTTTGACTCGTAAAAAAGACATGTCCCGAGTGGAAGCGAAAAGACTGACACAACAGCAGACTGACTGTTTTCAGTTCTGATTAGACACTAGTGTTGAGATGTCTGTCTGTCATGATAGCATGTACTGAGTCTGGGCCAGTACCAGATAAGAACATTAAACTATAATCCATAAACATAAGGTAACAACCGAGACCTAATGGTGCTGTGACAGCAACGCGATTGAGTTTGAGACAGTGAAAATACATATGGTTTGTTGTATCTGAACAGGTTAGCTTACGAGCTAAAGTTACTTAACACAGATGAAAGTTAAAACAAAGATGTTTAGCAAACTGTTAAAGCACACAAACCATCGTCATATGAGAAATCCGACGCTGTGACTCTCCACAAGTTGTCCTTCAGGTCCTTATCTTTGTAATATTTGTGTTTTTTATCATAAATCACTCTGTTCTCCGACACGTAAACAATCAGCTGGTCGGCCATGTTGGATATACTGGTGACTCTGATGTCGCAACAACACGAATCCGAAAAGATAAGGGATCTCTGCCGCAATATCGCAGGACAGGAAAACGTCGCTGATGTGAACACATGTATTGACAGGATACAGATTCGAAAACAAAATTATTGACGTCCGAAATAATCGCACTTTAACGCTCCACCACCTGGATGTAAACAAGCACAGCTGACAGTATCTCATGATATGCTGTGGTGAGCAGGTTAAACTGGAATATAGCAAAGAGTTGGTGGTGCTAGCTCTACTAATGTAATGCAAACTCAGGAAAACAATTTGACAAATTAGTCCATTTTTACTCTGACCTTTTCCAAGTTTCTCGCATCTCAGACCCAATCACCAACATTAGAGCTCTTTCAACGAGGTCAGAATCTCTTCAAGTTTCAATCTACAGGCATGTCCACTGGTGAATTTATTACCACTTTCCTGCACTTTGGCTGAGAAACTCCTGAATTTCTGTCTCACCTTGTCTTTACTAAACACCCTAAAGATCTGTACATCCAGGACACATTATAACATAGAGCAGAGATCCTGAGTAGCTCTCTGAATCCAGTGCCACACCCTGAAGATATCAGTCACACAAGAAGCAGATGTCAAAACATGCACAACATGCACATAAACCCATGCTTTCCAATTCTAATTACAAAACAGGTTAAACACGGTGTATGATGATGGAATTAAGAGTCTCTTTGGACATTCGTCTGAACCATTCGATGAACCGTTGACTGATGCAGTCTCTCACAAAGTGGTCAACCTCTACTCATCTCCACACCAGGGAGACTCAACCTCTCTGAAACGCCCATTTTAAACTCAGTCATGAAACTAATTTGTTAAAGATCAGTTTGATTACATCGAAGAGAGGATGTGCTGGTTAAGTCAACCAAGTGATTTTATATTATCACCATGAGGAGTCATAATTACTAGTCAGTCAAGGGTAGAGCTGTGCGATAAACTGATAAGACTGTGTTGGTTTTGATAGCAACTTTTTCACTTTTTTTAGCACACATCCCAATTTTTTTGGCATGTGTTACTCGTTTCACAATTGAAATGAGCATAAAACACAATTTCTGCACTAATTGTTTGGTTCTATTTCATCTAATATGATTTAGAAACCAGCAGATTCTGTTTGCACATCATCCCAACTTTTGCGTAATTGGGGTTATACTATCCCTCTGTACTGCTACAGTTACTAACAATTGGTGTCATGGTCAATTTTCTCATCACTTTCTTTGTTAGATTTTAATTGAGTCAATATTTGGCCATAGCTGTCTGCAAATACTGAAACAATCCTAATTTTCCAGCATTAAAAAAAATGGATTCCTGTAAATGTTTGTGCAAAAACAACATTTTACATAAACGTGTAAAATTATATTGACCAACAACTTTCTTTAATCCTTTTTCTTTTAAAAAATCATCACTGTCTTAAACTCTCTGTCTATTACAGTCAAAAAAAATGAGTATAAACTGTACAAATATCCATGCAGAGCATCACTGATTCACATGAAAATGGACTTTTGAGCAGACAGCTGCTGTTTCTTTAAAAATGTAGGTTATATTTCTAAATATAAGCTGATGAATGAACGTGAACTGAACCTAAAATGTCTGTTTTCAGTATTTATAGCGACCCCGTAGCCTTGATGAGTCGACATAATTCTTGTTAATGTATGCTAACTTGGGCAGGATGAATACATTAGAGCAGACAACAGAGCAGGTGCAGGCTGGATGGCTTCACTAAGTAATTGCTTCGTGCAAACAGTAATCAGGCACCGTGCAGCAGGTGACATGACTCCTTATGAGCTGAGTTAATACACAACTGGAAGATTTGAGGAGGTTTTATACGCGTTTAGAGGCATTTGAGAAATAGGTTTCATGCAACACGACTCTCAGAGGCGCGTTTTAACTTTGGCACCTGCGTAAAAACCACAAATATTGCACATTTTCCAAACTTAAAATAGGCCAACACCGGGTTTAAAGCGATCTTAATGCATTTTCATCCACGCATGAACCCCGGATTAATATTTGCAACTTGCATCGAGACACATTTGCATAAAGAAAACGTCTGTTTGTCGTTTGAGGCTGGGTAAACTTACATCGATGGTTGCGACGCTTCCCCTTGTACATGGTCATTATGTACGGGTCCAGCTTTGCGCTCTTTTCAGATCCGCTTTCAGGCACCAGAGACTACAGAGACACGGAGCGAGCAGGGACTTGAGCGGGCAGAGAGACTTTCTGACTGGATATAATTTGGCTCTTCAGACAGGGAATCAGAGCTGCGCTGCTTGAGAGAGGATCATACCAATGTCAGAGAGGGGAGAGGGGGGGCCGGGCTCCAGGGCTGCTCATCCACACACAGACATGAGGGGTGACGACGAGCTTAAATCGACTTTATCACGGAGGGAGAAACAGCAAATGGACGAAGAGACGAAACCATGTATCGACAAAACAACTGTAGAGTAAATCTGATTATGAATATAGATTTTTACCACCATCATTTCAGTGGAGAAACTCTTTTTGTGACTATTAAATAGGAATTTGGAGGAAGAGTTCTGCCTCTTAAGGATTTTTTTTCAAATTGGATTAATCCAATATAGCTGTAACTTAATTTTAAGGGGAGAAAAAGGTGCCTTGGTAGTATGTACACACTGCAAAAACAGCCCCACTGGAACACTCTAAAAACTCTTGGGTTATTTCGTCAACCCAGTTCCTGGGTTATACATGTTAAGTTAAATTTCTGGGTTATTTTTCAGATCCATACCCATTTCCTGGGTCATATGGATTCTACTGTAACCCAATATGAGTTTGTTTTTGAATGGATAAATAATTATGGGTTATTTTTCAAAGAGTAACCAAATCATTGGGTCAGAACGTTGGGTTTGATTGACTCTACGTGGTTTCTAGGCCTAATGGCAATTAAAGTGACCTAGTGACCTTGTGAACTTCGACCTTGATTCTATATACATTATGATATATAATATATATGGAGAGGGCTGGACTGAAGGATAGCACGGAGGCACCAAATCAAACCCAAATCAAGTTAACCCAAGATCATGAGTCAAATTAACTCGAAGATTGAGTTAACTTGACTCATGAAAAGAATTATTGAGTTAACCCAGAATGTTGGGTTAATTTGAATAACCCAATATACTGGGTCAAAATAACCCAATAAGTAGTCGGTCCCTTTTCAACCCTGGTGTTGAAACCAGAGGTTTTTAGAGTGAAAGAAGCAAAATATTCATATGTTCAATCAAATAATTTTATATCAAGCAAAAAAAAAAAATTGCCAATGGGAATTGCTAAACATGGATCCTGTAATAACGGCAGTGTTGGTGACAGGGGTGGTCTTGACTTGCTGGATATTTTAGCAGCCTTATTTGACAGTGTATTGAAACTTGTAGATGGTCCCTTGGCACTCCTGTCATGGCAGAGAGGTTTGATGTTCTGAGCCAAAAATAATTGATAAAAATTAGTCAAACTGGCAGCAAATGCAAATATTTATTTCAAGGAGCTCATCAAAGAAAATTTGGCCTGAAAAATCTTTCAATAAGATTCATATTTGGACCTGTCATATCAGTGTGGATCAAATTCAGTGTAATGAGATATTTTGATTGGAGTTTAAACATATTTACTTGGCTGGATTTGAGTGTTTTTGCAGGACGGGCATCATCTAATCAGCTGGCTGTCATGTAGTTGATGAAAGATGTTTCCACCAGGATCAGATAATCCATCTAAGTCTTGGTTTTAAAATTTGCACCTGGTCTGGGTCAAGCTGGTGTTGATTCATCCTTTTAAAGATGACTAAATCTGTACTTCAAGAGGCTTTAATGGGACTATTTCACATTTTAATAATAGAAGTCACTAAAATTTGCACAAACACTCATTTAAAGTTGATTTTAAGTAAATATTTTGTGTTTAATGTCTTTCTTTGCAACAATTCAAAAGCAAAATGTAGAAAAACTCGAAGACTGTGGCTCAGGGGTTAAGCAAAAGGTTGTTAGTTCAGTCCCAGCTCTTACAGTTACATGTCAAAGTGCACTTGGCTAAGACACTAAAGCAAAAATTACCCTCAGTCACAAAGCAGTTGTGTATGAATGAGTATAAATGTGACTGTACAGTATTTCTGCTGTAAGTTTGTGAATGTGATGAGTATTGTAAAGGAGCTTTGAGTCACTGAAAGAGAGAAGAGAGAAGCTCTTCATGATTAGATATCTATTTGCCAATTTTTTAAAAACTGTATGACTTTGTTTAATCAACTTTTAAAAATGATATTTTTTCAGTAATTTCGCTTTAATCCCTCTCTTTGCTGGGATCAGGGTAATCCTTATGATTGGATCTGAGTTTGAAAAGCTTGCAACAACAAAAACTGGAGGTTTACTGACTGTAGATTACCACTTCTACTGTATTTCTCTTTAAAAAAAAAAAAAAACTTTCCTGGTCTTGGGGCCTCGTTTGGCTCTTAGTCAAGCACTCACTTGGTCTGCTGAGCTTTGGACATGAATGACCAGATTTCATTTCATTGTACTCACTGAGATAAATACTGGAAAGACACTTAAATGAAAGACGTTTGCTAAAGTCAGTGTTTCTCCTCCTGAGGATAATAAATGTCATCTTACATTTTCTTTCTAGTCCATCCAGAAGTTGGACTCGCACCACTGGCTTCAACATAAAATGAGTTGGCTCCTTTGTTTTTCTGCTTACCATTCCTGGAAAATACTTCATGTTTGTACAGAGTCTCTGCAGGTGACAGTTCAGTTCAGATTAATTCATAGTTTCTGCCTTTGAAAGAAGACCAAACCCTCAACTCAAGGATTGCCTGACCTTCAAGATGTCACATGAAAAGCAGCGACAGATCTTTTCTGGAAGTAGAGGAGGAAGAGAAAGCATCCTGCTGTAACTCTGATTAATATCCCACTCCGTATAGGCATACAGTGACATAAGCATAAAAAATAATAATAATCCATTCCCTCCACAACCTCTGGGCACACTTGAGAGAAGGTGCACCTCATCTTACTTGCAAAAGGGATTGCGTTGCTAAGGAGACAGGAATAGGGAAGCGGCTTGGATGCAGATTTTATGCGATTCATCCCGCTATATTACATTATTGTTATGTGGGTTGAATAACAACACTTTTTTTTTTTGTTTGGCTCAGGAGGAAGTGTGCAGAGGAAACAAACAACTTTGAGAGCTGATTGCAGAATTTAATCCATACGGCGCTCCTCTGAAACTGCTGCTGCTCGGACGGCCCAGAATGAGTAATGGTCACCGTTACGTTCGCACCTTTAAAAGTGGGAAACAATGTGTTTCCTTCAGATGAACTTTGTAAAAACCAAAGGAATCAATACAACATTACGATTATTGCTGTGGGCAGTAGGTCAAGTTATTTGGTAGAAAAAGGTGTTTTGATGCAGAGGGATTGTGTTTTTCCACATGTGATGGTTTTTATTTGGAGATGAGAAAAAGAAAGGTTTGAAAATCAGCAAGCGGTGAATAAAATGCAGTTAGCATTTGTAAGTAAAGTAGGGACATCTGCTGTTCATAATAGATTAATACAACCAGTCTTATGAGAGCTATGAAGAGCGTGCAGTGACTAACAAAAAGAGAGGGGCTTAAAATCTCTCATTTACACCTTCATGCGTTTTGACTAGCTGTGATTTCCCAAAAGACTCAAATGAGCATCAAGAAAATACGTCCCTGAAAAGAGCATAACTCTGTATTCTGGGAAATATGAAGATGTTTGAGTCTAATATGTCTTTGAGGAGCAGAGTTCAGCGGCCGGGCTTCTCTTAGAAAAGGCAGCGCTTCTTTTCTCAGAGCGCTCACAAGGTTTTTCAGCTCGATGTGAAATTAAATAGCGCCGCATTTAAGCTGGAAGGAAAAGTATGTTTTGTTAAGTTTAATAGTGAATATCTGAAAACTGCAGGGGATCAAAGGAGAGCTTCAAACAGGCTTTGATGTTTCAATTAAGACCAACTCGCTCACAGATACAACGGCTTTAAAAAACCTTCTGTGGTTTCCCAAAAGCTATTAAAGAAACCATTGTGATATTCAACTACAGATCAAATGAACAATGTGTAATGCTAAATACAACTTTTCTCAGCTCCACGGCTCTACATGGGTTTTGTCTGAGTCTGCAGCTCATTTCTTCTGATCTGCATTTACCATTTTTGTTATGCGCTCACTGATCTAGCAACCATTTGAAGCACCGACAGGCAGTTTTTTTCACTGGAAACTCATTGTTAGATTTCCATCTAACACCAAATTGCAAACTGCACATTACCTTTATATCCACTTTAAGTATGGTGACGCAATCAGTGTGTTCAAAATGCATGGAACACAAGTTTGCAAGTATGCAAGAAACTTTTAGATGTGACGATATGCCAGAATTTCCAGGTATGGGTTGGGAACTCAGACCCAACCATGACAACATGCATTGTGGCTCTTCTAAATAAGCTTAATTTGTCCATCTCATTGCATTGTACCTGCTCACTGTTTTACATGCATATGATGTTACTATTTGTGTTTATAGTGTAAAAACTTGTATATTATCTCTTTATTTTTACTTATTTTATCTATTATTTAGCTCCTCTTTTTACTGTATTTGCACTGGGTTACTGTGACAAAAGCTGTTTCCCCCTGGGTATTATTAAGTATCATATCATATATCATCATATTCATTAGTTGAGTTGTGAGAAAAAATCAGGGAGGATGTTGGATTTGTTGTTTGGGACAGATAAGTTGTTCTGACGATGGTGGGAAACCAACTGTGTACCCATTTAATTGTTACTAAAGCACAAAGATAATTATTATATCACATAATCCCTCAGATTGAGCCATCCGTGTTGCTTAGCCACGATACTGAAATTGCAACCGTGTCACCAGCGCTGCTCCCTGATGTCATTTTTTAAGAAAAGGGGAAAAAAAAGTGATTTTTTCACAAGTACCGCCTCACCCAGAGTATTTAAAAAAATATGTGCAAAGCCCCTGTCACGGGGTTCTTGCTCAAACTATCATGATATAGTGAAAAAACACAGGCGTAGTGGAAAACGTGGTGATAGGATTTATTTACAGCAGGCCTTCCAAGGTACAGTGCAAAAATATTTACAAAATTGCCAAAAAAAAGGTCAAATACTATTTACAAAATGTACAAGGCAAAAAAGAAAATGCCAACAAGACAGGAGTTCCACTATAACTCAAGATTCTCGCTCAAGAGAAAAAAACAGAAACAGAAACACAGCAGTATTACAAAAGTTGGTGTGGTAGTTACCTTCCATACAACAAACTCTAGTCTCAGAGAAGGAAAGGCACAGGAAGCCTTTTTTTTAACCCCCCTAGCCCCTCCCAGTGGGTGTTATCATTTACATAAGTTTGGAAAAAAACCCAACTAATTTATTCACATTAAAACCGCTTTTACTCTTTTTACCATCTCAGACCTTTTTCTGTATTTTGATTTTTTTTTTTTTGCCATTTTGACCAAGTTTTTACACATATCAATGGAGCATTAATTTTTAGGGATTCATGGCAAGAAACGAGGGAATAAATTTTTCTTGCATCATGTGACCACTTTGACCCTCCATACACGCCTATTTAACACCCGGAAATCACGCGCTCTGTTTCCTCATCTGTAAACATGAACCGGCATGATGGCGTTAATGCACGCCCGGTAAGTTCGTGAAGAGATGAATATCCATGTGAATGTATGTTGAAGTTAACTGATAAAGCTCCAAGTGTGCAACCTTAGAGTCTATCAAACAGAGAAAGGAGAAGGAAAAGTGTCGCTGTTTAGCGGGGAATTAGCGACGCTGGCGGGGAGGGAAATGTTTGGCGTGTATGTGCGGCTCCATGAGCTGCCAGCAAGCAGTGCGGACGTCGCTCCGTCACACCCGCTAAACTTTAAAAATGCGGTAATATTTTTAATGTTGAAAGGATATTCCACCGAGTTAAGACACCCCCTCGAGAGATGAATGTTGCTGACCACTTGCTTCTCCAGTTATACCAACTTTAGTAACGACCGAAGATAGCAATACAGAGAGCCACGCACTCAACCAAAACGCCACTCTATAGCCACAAATAATGCTCAGAACAGCACCTAACTTCATCAACAGGACATATAGGGTCTCAGCCATAGTACTAGCCACCAAACATCTTTTTGACTTTGCCTAATTTCTTTAGCACAGAGACTAAACACAACTCACCTACTCTCTTCCAGCAGTTACTTGTTTGCCGGAGACCTTGGGGGAGTCCATGGACTACAGCGGGGTGAAGCAGCTCAAGGAAGAACATTTATGATCATTTCTTCATGGAAATTTAATCAGACTGAGACGCTAAGGCAGAAGATCGACCGTGTCTGCAGTGCAAAATGATTAATATGATGATTATTACTTAAAGAAATTGATAAAGTAATGATCATAAATGATCATTACTTGAGCTGCGTCACCCCGCTGTAGTCCGTAATGGACTGGCCTGAGGTCTCCCTACAAACAAGCGGCTGCTGGAAGAGAGTAGGTGAGTTGTGTTTGGTGTCTTCACTAAAAAAATCAAGCAAAGTCAAAAGATGTTTGGTGGCTGGGACCCTATGTTTACTGTTGATGAAGTTAGGTGCTGTTCTGAGCATTATTTGTGGCTATAGAGTGGCGTTTTGGTTGAGAAATCCTGAAATCCTGTTATTTAAGTGTATTTCCAAAAAGCTTTAACTCCGTCGTTTTTGTATCCTCTTTTTAACTGACACTTATTTCCTGATTAGTCCAGGTGCTGAATCTGTTTTTGTAAGAAAGGGGGGACTACAGAGGACACGTTAAAATCCCGTGTTAACTTGGATTTTTGTGATGCCTTTAGTAGAGTCTTCTTTGTTTCCAGGAACCTCATAAACTCCTCAAACCACGAAGCACATCATTACCCTTTAAGATACCTAGAACTTCCAAAGACGTGCACGCACTTAATCTTAAGTGCTCTGCATTCTCCGCTGGCATTTGAAACACACTCCCCGCTAACAAATGACCCTCATTTAAAGCAGAGAGATGAAGGGATGCCGCCGATGCCCAGGGGGGAGATTTTCTACATGATGGATATATATCTGCCCAAGCCATCACATCTCATTGGCCCATGACTTACAGCCTCTCTTAGCTCATTAGACTGGGGATGCTTTTGGCACTGAGTAATTGCAAACATATCTGCTGCGACTGCTTAACAGTCTGTGACAGCTATCTGTCTCCCTTTGCAAATAATGGTCCGACTAAAACCAGAACAGCTAACATACTGGAGTAAGGCTCATCATCGTGCCGTGCATTTAAAAAGACAGAAAACAGACTCTGTTGGTGTTTTCTCTATGATGAACTGCACTTTTCTGACATGTTTACTCTCTACATTCGCAGTTAGAACCTCCTGATGAAGAAGAGGAATTGCACACTCTAGTGGAGAAATAACAGCATGACAACCAGCAGATCCAAAGGTAACATCAACTCATTCATCCTTTGTTATTTCCATATCTTCTACCTCAGGGGTGTCAAACTCAACCACAGCAAGGGTCATAATCTAGATTTAGACCTAACCTGAGGGCCAAAGAGGGTCAACATTTCACCAAAACTGTCAACCTCCTTTTCAAAAAATATGCAAAACAAAAACAGCAATAATTAAAAATCATATGGAAATTCTAAAAAGATAAGTTTAAAGGCAATCTAAGATAGAAAAATTTATTTTATTTATTATTCTATTTTTATTTATTAGTTCTAAAGATCAGAGCATGATATTAAAAATAGAAAAATAATGCTTTTAATAAGGAGCAAATACATGAGGAGAACGTTGAAATCAGGAATAAAAGGTTAAAATATGACTTAAAATTTAAAATTGGAATCTGAAGTATAAAATGGCACAAGTCTGAATACTGAGTTGAACAAAATCAAAGCAGGAAATAAAAAATCCAATATTTTTCCCCCACATTCTTGACTATTTATCAAATCTTTCTTACTTTTTAATTTCCCAGATTTTTGTGGTTTATTGAGGATATTTTAAATAATGGTGCTAAAATTTACATTATTATCCTGGAGGAAATCTGCAGACCTGATACTGGTGGGCCAATAATAATATAAATATAATATGATCTTGTGGGACACCAAAATTACACCAAAATTTAGGGAGATGCACTGTTTAGACAGGAACTTCTATACTGCTGCTTTATGAGAGTGAATTATGAAACAAATGAAAGCAGCCGCAGTGATTTCAATGCATGAATGCGTTCGCTTTTTTTCCCGCTGATTAGGCTCTTTTATTTCCAACACCTCCCCCCTGATATAGAGCCCATCAGTAATCAGGGTTAGTGGGCCAACACACTGAACGTTTTGCTCCAATTTGAACTTTGAGGAGATAATTAGCTGCGTTGGCAAATTATAAATTTATGGTCGAGGAGCAGAAGGATGAGAATTATGTGAATAAAGTAGTGGGACTCTCTGTGATATAAAAAATACATGAATAAATTCGAGTTAAAGCTTCAGTATCTTTAGAAGACAAAAAATCCCTAACTACACCATGCACACAGATTCATCAAGTTAAGACTTCCTTTGAGAATTACAAATATATTTTTAACCAGTTTAAAAGGAAAGAGCTTGAAACGTTAAAGTAAAACAGGTGATGAAAATAAAGCTTTTTAATAAAGCAGTGTTTTACTTTTGTTGGTTTACTTTTGGTTTTAGTTTTCCATTTCTCTAACATTGCAACTGTTTCACTCCCTGCCTGAGTTTTTCCACTCTCCCTGAACTGGATTCAAACCCACAACTATTGCATTCAAAAGCATGAATCATATCCAGCCTGTCTTATTTGATATACTTTTCTAAATATTTTCATTTCACCACTTTGGATTTATTGTTTAAAAGCAAAGTGCAGAGCAGAACAAGTGTCTGTTACAGTAAGTGTTTCTTGTCAAACGGACCTGCTGTAGCGTCTTGTAGCGACTGCCCTTAAAGGTGGGGTAGGCAGGATTCTGTTAAAGAGACATCTTTTTTTGTGGTGTATACAATAAAGCTTTTAATATCAGTCAATAGCTATTAGCTTATGATGACATTTGGGAATATAATGATATCGCTGTGTTTTGTTATGTCTGTGTAGTCAACATTTTCAAATTTCAGACTGCTCCGCTCTTTCTGACTGTTAACAAAGCCATTCTCCGCCTCCTCCAACCTGATTGGTTGTGAGGCAGACGCTGCTCCCCCCTGTCATTCAGGAGCCCAAACAAAGTTAGTGTGCTACAATATCGGACAGTAGAAACCAACCAGAAAGTACGGAAAACTGTCTGAATCCTCCTTTGGCCACAACCGCCAACAAAAGCAAGATAACGAACTAAATACCGAAGACTCTGGCGGGTTGTAGCGCCGCTAAACTGTTGACCTCGGGTCCTGGACTATGTCACTTTATCCTAGTTTTAGAAGTCCTGCAAACATTGTGTTTGCTGGTAGGCTGTTGGCATCTACAGTAGCACCAATGCTATTTACTTTCACGTTGACTGGGCTCCATTTGTAATCATCTGAAGTATTTATCTGCATTATATCTGAATTTCGTTTAAACGATACGAGCGAGCAGGAGGGTCTGTTTGTGGGCGGGGCTTGCTGGAGCAGAGACGGAGGGGAGAGGAGGAGCTGAGGGGAAAACTGGTTGGGAGGGGTAGAGTTTACATTTAAGATTTCTCCCCAAAACTGGCACTTATCCTCAGATCCTGACTACCCCACCTTTAACTACTACACTAGTAAGCTGCATGTAACTTCACACGTTTTTAAAGTTTCTCTACTTACCACCATCCTACAGGTCTGCCAGTATGCCTCCTCTGAGGTCGTGTATGTGTAACATTTCATAAAACATTTATATCAGGACTGCCTGATTGAAGAGGCATTTGTTGGTTTGTGTATTTCATCATTTCAGGGTTCCTATGCAGTTGGAATTTCCATATCCTACTTTTTAGAAGTATTTATGGAAATACCAAATTTTCCATTTTAGAAAACAATGTTTTTGTTTTACTGTGGTAATAGTCTGGAAACCTAAAAACTTTCCATACTTAATTTTTCATTTACCATACTTTTTAAGACCCCATACTCTTCCGTACTTGTGTAGGAACCCTGACATTTGATTATGGCTTTTAACAGTGCAGCTTGAAGCACAGTGTGAGTAAAGCACTGGTGTCACTTAGAAAGATCTTATGCTGGATTTAAAAATGAGAAGAAACCGATTATCATGTGTCCTTTTTGTACGTCTTTTCATGTCACAGTTTGATCAAAACAGTCCAAAAACTCAGTTTAAACTTCAGAGTAAAACTATTTATTCTTTCCAGCTCACATGGACAGACACTGTTCTGGATTTGGACCCAGGATCTTTGCATAAGAAGCAGCAGCCTTCACCACTACACCACAGGTAAGCCCGACTACGCTTATGATTGTCGGTCTTTTCACAACCCCATCATGGTCGTTCAGCAGCTCAGCTCAAACTAAACACACTTATCCTCACTTTGCAAACAAATGAGCAAAAAAGTAAATTAAATTTGATAAAAAGTTGGATATGAAGGGTCAAATTAAAGAAACAGACGGATACAAAAATATATAAAACTCAGCAGAAGCCAAATTTATGAGTATAATGCAGCTAAAATTTTGCCTTCATGAAACCGAGACAGATGAGCAGCTGCTAATCTAAGAGATTATTCCATATGACTGGAGATTACTTAAAAAAAAAACACAAACAGCATCATCTTTCCTCTTCCTACATGGTTTAATTTATCATTTTTCACATGAGTTACTTTTACCCAACATACCTCCTCCCTAGTAAAACCTCATTTAAGCCCAATCTGCATCATCCCTCCCTCCGGTTTTCTCCTGTCGCCTTAATTTTCCCTCCCTCCTCCTTCTTCCGTCACTCACTCTGTTTTCTCTCGTCCTCCTCCTCCTCCTCTCTTCTCCATCTGCCAGGGTCACCGGAGCAAAAAAACACATTAAGGAGCGTTCAGATGTTGAACCGGTTGCGATTGCTATTCATACAGGCATTAAAAGCTGCCAAATCTAATTCGGCTCAGACGCTATCAGTGCCACGGCTGCTCACCCAGCCGGCAGAGATAATACAAACCACAGAAACCCGCTGATAACAGGGGAGTGTCTCCTGGATGTTATGGAGCTGTAAATGACTGAGCCAATATCATAAACGTGAGATGATTGAACAGAAAAATGGGGAATAGAAAGATGGATGTGACCTCTGTTTTTAATGCATCTGAGATTCAGAGGTGACCCTTATGATGAATAAACAATCCAGGAATTTATGCGCAGAGGACGAGGAATGACAGGAAGTCGGTTTTGCTTTGAGAGACATTATTGTCTCGCCAAAAGAGTGACTGATATCAGATGTTTCCACTCTTCGTTTAGACAATGCAGACCTGTTTCAACTCTCTGACAAAGTCTAACAACAACTTTTCCAAACTCTTGAACAGAAAAAGTGAAATTCAGAAAAACAAATCTAACACCTCCAAGTTCTGAACTTTTAGTGACTTTTTCTCTGTACAAACTTTACAGTTTACTGATATGATTTAAGAATAGACACCGTCTCTGTGTGTGGGAACAAAAGAAAAGTTTGCAGAGCACAGAACAACACAGTGGGGAATGCTGCTTATTTTCACTTCTATTATACCCGACTGAGGAGTCTTTCAGTTTTTTAACAAGCTCACTTTTGTTAGAAATAAAAGTTTTAATGACAAACATGACAATAGTTTTAGATTTCATTTTGATCCGGGAAACTTATGCACTAAAGTTTCATTAAAAAAGTGATGAAAGCAGCAGTTTAAACACTAAATAAGCGCTTTGAAAAAGTCCTTTCTCTTGTGTACACACCTCCTCCTTTCTCATGCGATCTATAAAAGATGTGCTGCATCTCTGTACGCCTCCTCAGGGGGTCAGTGTTGCTTGAATTAATATCAGAGATGTGATGAAAAGGCTTCAACACCTGCATCATAAATCAGCTGTGCTTCCTCTATTAATCACTCCACTCCTGACATACACCCACATTTGTGAGAGAGACAGTTTTGGAAACATCCATGCTCTGTCAAAACATGGAAAATATCACTTATGCTGTAGACTGGCTTGTTGCATACAGTGGGAACGTTTGACTACAGTTCTCCCCTTCACAACTGGAGTATGTTAAGACGTGATACAAGGTTATTAAGCAGTTAAATAAGTGTGGTAAAAAGTTTAAAAGACTTTCAAGTAACTGCAAAACCCTAAAATGTGGTGAACTGATGAAAGGGTTTGATATTATGTGTATAAAGAAGTCAAAATTTCGCCTCACATTTGGCACGGCCCAAAAATATCAGATTCAGAATCAGAAATACTTTAATAATCCTCAGGGGGAAATTCCTTTTTTATACAGTACTCAAGTGCAAATACAGTGAAAATGGAGATAAATAATAGATAAAATAAGTAAAAATAAAGAGAGAATATACAAGTATGTACACTATATACAACACAAAATAGTAACAAAGTATGCATGTAAACAGTGAGCAGAGTCCAGGTAAAGACCACTGACTGAGGGTGAGTTAAAAAGATTTCCTCCAGTCTTTCCTGATTGGAGGAAATCTTTCCTGCTGCTGGTCAATAATGATATTTATTCGATATTTTCAGAGTAAAATAATAACTCAAGCTGAGGAGCTACGAGACAAATTCAGAGCACATTTAATCTACCTGTCACCATCCATTTCTGTTGCTTAATTTCCTGTATGGTCAGTCTACGCTTTTATTTTGAAGTTTAAGCTACTTCCTGCAGATGAAAAAGTTGTTGATCTGATTGGAAACAATCAAACCAACTGTTAGAAAGTATAAATGCTTGATTGATAAGTTACTCAAAGACACACAAGCTCTCATGTTACTTTCAGATTCACTGTAAATCTTTGAACGTCGGTCAAACCTGTAGACCAGGATTTTTACGAGTTACTTCTGACTGCTGCACTTGGTGTCATATCAGCTCTGCAATCATCCTGTAATATTAACAGCTAGATTGCATTGACTGACAGATTTGCATATCACTCATCCACCTCTAAAATATCCATGTTTTTATTTTTTATTTTTTTTTACATGTACTGTTGTTTCCCTTCCATGGAGTTTATTCTTTAATATTATGATCATATTTTGTCATAAAGGGCGACACAGTTAGTCAAATTTTAATCATATTCACTATTTTGGCTTTTAAAGGATAAAAAAAAACATGATTGACAGTTTCTGTTGACTTTTTGAGGGTGAACTTCACCGCCTGAAAACTCTACAGGTTTGAGGTTGTTGATTAAAACAGTATTTTGACAAGAACTAAATTAAGAAAGGTCAAATATTATTTATATTCTCCTGCTTCTATTAATGTTTGTTCACAAACAACACTGATCTATTGAACCCGTTCCCCTGCAGTTCTCGTCTCCACACAAACACAAACTCAGCCCTTTAAACTCATAAAGTTATCCAACTTTATACAAAAGTTATGTACCAGAAAAACTTCACCCTTTTGTTCTAATATGGCAGCAGGTGATGCCGAGCTGGCTTTTAATGATCTAAAACTGAGAGTGAAGAAAATACATCCACTGCAAAGCATGCTGGGAGCAGAAGGAATGAGTGTGTGTTAGTAAAGCAGAGGGACACAGTGAGCAGGGAGAGTGTAGATGCAGAACGAACAAGAGTTAACACCCCTTATGGTCGCTAACATTATTTCTTATTTCTTGATAAGTGTGAGGTGATTTTTATTTACCTTGACAGCATCATGTGACTCTTCTGAGGAAGACTACAGGATGTTTGTAGGTATAAGAAATAAGTTATGTGGTTAAAAAGTTAGCAACCTATGGGTCTGAACCATAGACTGTATGTAGAATGGACGCTGTCTGCCTCCTCACTGGGTGAAGCCACTCTGAGAACAGCACCCTCTAGTGACGGGTTGCAGTATAGGTCATAAATCCTGCCTCCGCCAGCAAAGCTTAGGAGGCTGTGGACAAACTTTAGAAATTAATCACACAGAAAAAAAAATTTCTCCCCCCTGGTTGTGATGTTGACATGTAGTTACAGTGAGACTGGTTTGTGCTCAAGTCCTCTGTTTTTCTGTACAGCTCAGTTTTTAAAAGTTATTAGAGGTTCATGTTTTCTATGATTGACACTTGATACAACAAGGATTGTGTAGCTCACCCAGGGTATATGCTGTTTGGGCCGAGCGTCATCATCGCGACTCTCCTGTCGAATGCGCACATTGTTACTGCGCAAGTGGTGGAGTACGTACAACACTACTGCGCAATTTTGGTTTCAGGAAATGGAGAAAAAATGTATTAGTATTACAGAGAGCTTTTAGGCTTCGAATCTGTAAGCTGGTGGAGGACAGAACCAAGTTGTCCATAGTATATATGGTCTATGGGTCTGAAGTTACAAGCCTCAGTCTTATCAAAATAAAAGTCAAAGAACTGTGAATTTGGTTAAATCTGAAACTGGAACTTTTTAATACCCTGGAAACTCCACGACACAAGAAAAAGTCTTGTTTTCAGCACTATTACCATTAAAGTTCTCACAAAAATGACATTGATGATATTTTTAGACAAATGTTTGCAACTAGTGTTAGCTGAAAATGACAGAGATGATTTTTGGTCCAAATCCAAACGATGAAATGCCAAAACATGTTTCCAAAATAGACAACAATGAAGAAAAAGTTCCTGAAGTTAGAAAATATTCATGATTAGTGATGATGATCATGATTTTTGGCTAAAATAACTGTGAGACTAGAAGCTTGCAGCCTTAATCTTACAGTATATTGTAGATTTTCCACATTTTAGCAGCTGTTTCCCTCAGTGTCTGAGTCAAATCACGCTGATATTGAAATCCAGACTTGCACACCTTTTACTCTTAAAAGCAGTTTTTAAACACTGTTGTCCAAATCCCAAAAAAGAGCCTTTAAAGTTGAAATCTGACTGTATAGATGCTTCATAAAGACTGTAAAGGTTCTTGCAGTCAGAGCGGTAATAACTGCTGAGTGCCACAGTGTGGTGCTCAGTGACCACAGAGTGAAAAGCGCCCCTCCACACACTCTCACCAGCACACACTCCTGCCCTCGTGCTCTTCATTGACTCTATATGTGCGAGGTGAGGCGATTGACTCTGTCTTGACCCGTCATTTCAAACCAAATCAACACTTGATGAATTTCCCCGTTTGTGATAACAAGCGCTCGTCTTCACGGCGGCTTAAATCTCATCTGACAGCAGGGCTCCCACAACTCAGCGTAATGACGGCAGCCCATCTTCTCCCGTTAGATGAGCTGCATAAATACAGACACAGCTCATTAATAATTCTGTCACACAGGTAGGCTACAGAGAAATCCGGGACACACTTTACGGCTCGAGCGCTCAAAGTCCCAGAACTCATCGGCTGCAGAGGCCCCGGTAGGCATGTTTGCAAACCGTTCGCCTCAAACTCCGCGCTTAAGACCTTGGCACCGACACAAGTGCACAAGAATCCTGCTTTGACTCACTTTTTTTTTGTCTGAAAACTGCTTTTGTTTCCCAGCGTACGTCCCTCATTTACATAATCGTTACTTCTGCAACTTGTTTTCCACTTCTCGTTCCTCCACCAAGGCTTCAGGCTAATGAAGAAGTGGGAACAAGCCACAAGGAGTTGTCAAGGTCAGGAACGCACTTCAAACCAGCTGCTATCTGTTGAAGACAGCCCCTCCTTGTGTGCATAAGGCTCGCGCTTGTCAATTTTTCCTCAGAGACGCCGAGCAGACAGCTGCGTGTTGCGCTTCCTGTCTCTCAACAGCTGCAGCAGACACTGGGTCATCCTGTCAGCTCAGTGCAGTTTGCACCTCTTTTACTTACTGGATCTTTTGCTGAACAATTCAACTCTTATGCAAAGTGGGAGTCAGACCACCTGGTGTCATAATGAAATCTTCTCCGAATATGCAAAATATTCGGGACACCTTTTATAAGGGGGTCAACTCAGGTAGAAGTCATTATCCTATACTGATTTCCTCTAATTAAATCTATAGCGGCCACAAAGGAGGAGGTGCAGATAAAGGAGGTGAAGTTGAGTTTGAGGAGAGAGTTTTAAGCTTTCAGATAAGTCAGATTGTGCGGAATGGGCTGCAGAAGTATCAGGACTAGGAGTTTTTTAATCAGTGCGTCTCCAATTAAACACACGTCTGCATGTGGATCCATCGTCTGGAGGAAACCGGTGCCCTTTCAGCAGCGGAGTAATCCTCCCTCCACCCAAAAATAGAACACAAGCTTCAGGTCTAAGAAGGCCAAGTGGCCACTTTTGTCATGCACCAGCGCTCTAAACTGTGCTCCGAGTACCTTCTGATGGTTACCGCCTGGTTGTAAAGTGTGTCTAGATGGTGTCAGAGAGGTTCCTTGTAGCTGCAGCTAATGCAAAGTGTTGACTGCAATAATAAACTTGAGGTAGTTAACCGGCCGTCACGTGCGGCGTGACCTTTGCCGCGCAGCCCGAGCCCAAGGCTGGGTCCCGTCCTCCAGCTGTGAGTCAGTATTCCACGCTAACAACTGGACGCCATGAATCACGGGCCCTCTGCTCCGAGGCACAATCGGCGAGGGGGGGGTCTAGTGAGTAAGACAACGGAGGAACAAGGGAGGATGGAAGCAAACTGGCGTGAGGAAGCGAGGAGACGGAGGGAGAATAAAAGCAGAGTCAAATGAGGGAATGTGAAATATAAACACATGAGAGAGCAGGAGAGCGCTCCGGGCGAGGTTGAGGGCTGTTTTTAATGTTGTTTTGTTTGTGCTGTCCATCTTCATTCAGGGGGGAAGAACTCCCCAGTGAGTCTGTCGCTGTGATTCTTAAATAGCACGCTAGACAGGGGGAGTCAGAGGGGTTGCACTGCAGAGCCCTGCGAGCTTGAGACCACAGAAAAAGAAAAAAAAAAAAACCTTCTGGGAGTCGGGGTAATTATCACGGCATGTGTAATCGCAAGTCACAAACCATTACGAACAACCTTTATTGTCCGAGTTCTCTTTTGTCTCCACTTCTGTGGTGCATATTGATGAGCGCGACGCAAATTAAGAGACAGGCGTGTGACCACCTGGATCAATTATTATGGAGAGTTAAAGGGCAGACTTTCCATTCTGGGAGTCTGTGTCAACTCTGTCACACCGGTCCGTCTGTTTGGCTGAGGCTCTGAGCATTTATCACCAACTAAAAGTGCTTAATATTATCCACAATGGGATGCTCAGACATGTGTTAGTAAAGCAGAGGGACAGAAAGAGCAGGAGGTTGTAGCTGCAGCGTTTAAAAGTCAAAGATTGCAAAGAAAAGTAACGCCTGTGCCTTAACATGTCTCCTTCTAACAACAGCAGGGAGTCTTGGTACTGTGACAACAATAGGGTAAAACATGGACAGGTCAGATTACTGTCTGTAGCTGCGTTTACATGGGTACAAATAATTGATCGCAATAAAAATGCATCATGTAAACAGGTCAATTGGAAGAGTCTGATCCAATTCGGCTCAATTGGAAAGAAACTGTATTCCGATCGAGATGGGTGGTTTATGCTGACCAATATTCCGAAACGTGTCCATGCAAACACTTATTCCATTCGTGATTTTCTAACCTGATTTGATCTTCACAGGAGGTTTCATTATTAACACTCTGGCATAAAACGCTGTTGTGTGCTCCTCCGATAACAAAACAAGGCGTAAAGACAGCGTAATGATGTCACATCTGCACGCACAGAGCTACCTTTTACAGAACAGTAAAATAAGTACGCTAAGTTCGAAAGGGCGCCATCTAGTGATAACATTTAACAGGGGGGAAACTCCTGAATTGGATGGAGTGAGCCACTACCACGTTTGTTGGTTTGTTGACAGCATAGGCGTAAATACAACTCTTCTTCTGTGGTTGTTTTAGTGAAATTAGACAATTCTGCGCTTGTCCAAATGCTTCTAATCTGAATTAAGTTTAGTGCATGTATACCAGGGGTGGGCAATACATTTTTACATGGAGCCACATGGGACACCTGACATCCAAGGGGCCGGATGTGGCCCTTGGGCTGTAAAATGCCAAAGTCGGATGTATACACATGTCATGATTGGATCATTTGATTTTGCACCCATATAAACAGTGGATTCAGATTATCTGACCCCTTAACATTTTAATCGAATCAAGAAATTTTGCCCATGTAAACATGGCTACTAAGTGATTCCTAAAGAGGGATTTGGCAGTCCACAGACTAGTGGTCTCGGCATTGGAAGTGTGGCTAATCTGGAAACCAGCAAAGATGTGGAGTTAATGTCAAACACCTACTGCCTAACAAACAGCTACAACACGCCCATCTTTTAGTGAAAATCAGCTTCACCTCCTTTTATGCATAACTGCTGTATGATGGTCGCAACTGTAACTGAGCTTTATTAAGATGTAGGTAAAGAGCATTGCCAGGTTAGATCCACTTGGACCCTTTACAGGTTGGGGTGAAGCTGAAGGAAGGGAGATCAGGTGTGTTAGTAAAGCAGAAGGACAGACAGAGCATATTTGCTGCTGTGAAAATGGGCATTAAAGGCGCATATAGATGATTACAACGCAATTTAAGAGACAGGCGTCACCACCTGGATCAATTACTATGGAGAGCTAAAGGGCAGGTTTCCTATTCTGGGAGTCTGTGTCAACTCCGTCACACCGGTCTGTCTGTTTGGCTGAGGCTCTGTGCAAAGGTCGCTCAGCAGTGGTCTCTGTCTTAGCGAGACCGCACACCTGGCAAAAACACACAGTTTTCTCATTGAAGTATTATCTCCCAGCATGCACAAGTAGAGCATCTGTACGAACACTAATCCCGCACAAAAGGCTCGTTACTCTTGATGCACGTCGCCGCGACTCTCGCAGATAAAGTCAGAGTGAAGCCTCTTTAGTTAATGTGCTTATTCAAAATATGTTAATCATAACAGGAAGCATGCGGGTATGAAGAGTGGGTTTTTACATTAAAAGAAAGTCTAGAATTTCCACCAATGATACATTAATTCAAACTCATCCAGTATGCATCAGCATGCACTAAACGTGAACCTCTCCATAGTAAACAGCCGTCTCTGATTATGCACAGGGAACAATTATCCGAGTCCGTTCTTCTTCACTGGGCCAAAGCCTTTCCCCCCTCGCTGTCTGTGTCTCTCTATCTCTTATGTAGATGGATGTAATATTAATGAACACATCTTAGCCAGGATGCTTGTTAGGCTTCAAGCTAATCCTGTTAGTCTGAAGCCTCACTCACTGTCCCTGCTGTTCGGCTCACACCGGCCCTCCATCAGTCTTTTTACTAACTGCTGTGAAAAGAGAGGGGACGGAAAGCTTCAGGGATCCGCGGTCAGCTAAAGGGGAGAAATGTAGCCGAAGCCTCAGAGGAGGCAGCTTGGTCAGATGGAAGATATGAAGACAGGGATGAAGATGGATGTGTCTCCTGCCTACTGACGCGTGGCAGCTTTAGTGTTATAACTCAGATCGTGTCACGACCGAGGGTTACCCCTGAAGAATTGATCATCTTCTGACTTAAAACTAATTAGCTGTATTACATTTTTCTCTGAAACTGATATGTTAATGCTTTGGCTCCATCCATCGCCTTTACTGTCTTGAAAAACAAAACTTTATTTGCATCTATGACTGCTAGCATAGCCCTCCAAACATGGACGAAGTTTTGATTCCAAAGGTTGGGGACACACGGGGGGTTCAGTACTGTTGAGTAGGGCCCGACCGATTTATCAGCGAGCTAACGCTTTTCTGGTCCGAGTTTGATCAGTCGGTCTTCCTGTTGGCGTGAAGAGCAGTAGTCTACAGTATATCTACAGAATATATGTATTTTTTATAACTTCATAAAAAAAGTAAAAACTCGTCTGATTAATCGGCAATCGGATTTTATCCCTCCTAATAATTGATATCGGCATCGGCCCCAAAAAATCCATATCGGTCGGGCCCTACTGTTGAGTACTGTTGAGACATATAGACTAGCAAACAGCACATCTCACACACACAGTAACAGAGGAGGCAATACGGCCAGTGGGTGGTGGGAAGTACAAACCCGATACAGGGATGTAAATGAAACCTCTGATAAATGTGACGTTAGGGAGGGAAAATGAACGCTGCCCTCCAGTAAACTGACATCGGCGAATAGTGATGTTCACGGACTGACTTTACGAGCAACTTGCAAAATACCAGTCCAGCGGGTGACATTTTTTTTGTAGGGTGGTAGGGGAAAGTCCCTACCATCCTAGGCCTCCTTCGCCTCTGATTGGCTGGAAAAGCTGGAAAAGTCATCACAAGCTCAAGCCAAACGCAGGCTGTTGGTTCCGTACATCGAAGAGAACATTACAGAACATTATCGCACTTCTGAATCTCCTAACCCTAACCCTAACTCGACAGGCAATGATGTTTCACAGCCATAGGGAAGAACCAATTGGAGCCCACAATCAGAGGCGAAGGAGGGTGGGACCTTCCCCTACCATCCCACAAAAAAAAAAAGTTTGTGTCTGGCAGGCATAGAATGACTGACAGCAGGGATAGCCAATCACACAATGTTAGGTCCTAGTGCCTGACGTGTATCGGTTTGCTATAGCGTAAACAAACATTGTTTTCAGATGGTTAAAACTGCAGGGAACCAAAACGGGTTTTTGAAAAAGTGTCCCCCATGCCCTCCGCCCCACAAATTACCTCCGTGCTTCCAAACTCTCCCCTGAACTCAGCCTGAAATTCACCCTGACTCACAGTGTGTCTTCAGCTGCTGTTTTGCAGTATAAAGCATGCTCAGGTAGCAGTTTCTGAAAGCTGTTTTTCCTTATTAAGTCATAATCATGTATCCAAAGACTCTTTGCTTTACCATGAAGTATTTAATACTTGTGGAGAGCTGGTTTGATGGGAATACAAGAGATGATGGTGACCAGCAGTAGTGAGTGGCACAACCCAAGGGAAGTGTCTCCTACAAGAACTGGACTGGTAGTTACCAAAACTCATGTTACTTGAGGAGCTTCACAGCTGCACAGAAACCTGACATTGTGGACTCAGTGAAATTAAAAACTAAATTCAGACCCTTTCCCTTTAAGAGATTTCCAATTGAAGGATTGAAATTTTCTGATTTGTGCAAGACACAGCAGACTTTCAAAATAAAACCAGAGCTTTCCTCTTCTAACAAACCCTGTCCATTTCCTCGAATAATTCAGTTCGTTCGGACTCTGGTTTGGTTTGTTTGAGGCGATTCCTTCATTTTATGCAGAGAACATTATGCTCAATAACTTGCTGCCTGATTCGCTGCTCATACTTGGCACTTTTGTTTTATCAACACAAAAGCATAAACTCTAAGACTGCATAAATTGGATGTTGCTCCATTATTTATGTGGTGAGTAAGTAGCCGAAGGGGATTTCTATCTTTTGTCTGTCCTGGGCGATAAATAAGCTGTTTTTTTCCATCATCTTTGTCTCATTTGTTTGGGATATCACCGCAAATGTGACGTTAGTTTGGTTTATTTAGCAAAATTCCCCAATACTATCATTTAACTGATCATAAAAGTGAGTGAAATCCACATTATTACCTCTATATGAGCTCCAGAAACAAAACAAAACCATTGGCACAAAGATTAAATATTGCTATGGTGTCATTTTTAGTGCGTACAACTGCTGGCTGGGGGTTAGGTGCAGATGTAGTGATCGATGAAATGCTGCCAAAACATCCTCATTTGATGTTTTTCCAGGACGACAGAAGCCAACGAGACACTTTTAGTCAAAATATGAGAAGTATTATGTCCACAGAGCTCAAAGTTCCTCATATCAGTTTTTACAAAAGACGCTGAAATAATGTGTTTTCATCTTCAGGTGGACCCCAAACCGAACACGTGTTTTAGCCTTTCCAGAAGAGACTTGTTGAGAGTTAGATTTCAATTCATGTTGTTTTTTCTAATATGGTGTCAGACTGTGGCTCTGATATTTTTTATTAGTATGGAGTAGACTTTGATATTTGCAGCCTTTCATCCGTGGGAGATGACAAAAGATACTTTATTTTACCGCTGCTCACTTGATTTAAATATTTCTACCGCGAAACAACTTCAAAAGCAACACTCTTTAAATCAAAATTGTTTATCGTGGCACAAAAATCCAATTTAAAGGAGAATCATGAGTTTCCTTTCAAAGCCTCCGTCTTATTTCTTCTCCCTGTTAAAATGAAAGACCACTCATAAAAACCCTGATATAAGAGAATCTGTTTCTTTTAATACCAGAGTGCTTTGTGCTTGAACATACCGGATAAATAAGCTTGTATCCTGCTTCATCGCATATTTTAATGCGATCCTTCATTTGCTGCATGATAATAACCTTTGCATTAGAAGAAGTGGTGTTTGAGTTTTGCTTTTTTACGATCAGAGCGGCTGAATATCCACTTTTACAGCGGGTAGCTCTGGAGTGAAGAGTGCTTTGTTTTATTTTTTTTTTCGTTTTGAGCGTTTTGCGTGCTGAAGAGCAGGCTCCTTGTTTTGCTCAAGGGCACCTGACACGTCGAACACATGGGCTTCTCTCTCCAAACTAGATCACCGGCTCGCTCTCCTGCTTCACAAAAGAGTTTTAAAATGTCAAAAGCAGCGAAAATTTGGAGGTTTCTGCCTGACAGAGGTGAGTTAAAGAGCAGATTTATGAGACGTAATGATGTTGCACCAAGTAGGAATAAACCAGATAATTAAACAATGAAAAAAACAAACCTGCAAATATAAATCACACAAACCCCAACAAGCCTGTTTTCAGAGTTTTAAACATGAGCATATGCCACCACCCGCCCACGCACTCACACACACACACACATTCACACACATTCACGCACACACTCTCGCACATAGAGCTTCTGGAGCCCACTGAGCCCTGCGCTCTGACTCTGATTCACAGCTCAGTGTTTCTCTGCCTCCTGAACCCAGGTTTCTAATCAGAGAATTAGCTGCAGTTCCTCCTGCCAAAATCCACACAGTAATCCATCTCACTTTGTCCACACTGTGGCTCATGCCCCTCTAAAGCATTTGTCAGAATGCATGAAAGAAAGAGAGAGGGAGAGAGAGAGAGAGATACAGAAAGAAAGAGAGACAGAAAGAGATCCTGGCAGCCGGGGAAATGTGCTTTCCTGGTTTCCTGGGTGGCTTTATTAAAGCCTATTAAGTGCACAATGAGAATCTTTAAATTTCTTCAGCATTGTTCCCACAAAAGAAACAACGGTCTTATATTCTGAATACATTACAGCCGGGATAAATCCCCCGGCTTGGCTATACTGTTGATGTTATTGTATTTCTGCAAGCCTGCGCCTGCTCTGTACCTGCTGTTGCGGATGTTTTTGTCCAATGCTGGGTCAGGCCAACTGTGCATTCAACGTCCGGCCGAGTCTCTGCGAGAGTGATTAATGAGGGAGGAGACGGACAAGCGGGGTGCATTCTAATCACCCACAAGGACAAGAGGAGATACAGAGAGAGAAAGTAGGAATAAAAGGCGAAAAAAAAGGCAGAGAGATCATGTTTGGAAACGGCGCCGCTTTGCTCCCCAAACCCAAATACTCCTTTGACATCTGCAAGCAAGCGCAGACCTCACATAGGAGCGCACACACATGCTCTGACACGCTGAATACTCGTGCAGCCTCAGCAGCAGCAGCAGCAAACACGAGGACATGAAAGACACAGAGGAGGCCTTATGGGGGTTAGCTTTGGCACGGCTCAGTCCAGTGGATCAGGAAGAATTGGCCCTTCTAGTTGCATACTGCAATACCCACAAGGCCTCTCTACCCCTCGCTCATGACTCTTCATGCCTCTGAACCTGGCTCTCAAACTAAAGTTACTGAGCTGTGCAGTTATTGTAGACATAGTTGGAATTATCTATGCAAATTTCAAAGTGAGAGCGGGCCTGCGAATACTAATGGGGAGTGATAGAGGGAATTACAGCAGCCAGGTGGAGGAGATGCTGGAGGATTGGTTTGGCTCAACATTAAAGGAAAAAAAATCCCCCTCGGGTATTCACTTCTAATGTTAAGCCTGTGATATTCAGAGAATTGAAGGACTTTGGAGTATTTTATGAGGAAGTGTTACAATTTATTTTACAGCCACGTCTTTTTTTCCTAAGAGTAAAATATTTCTTTCCCTGTTTCAGAAAGCTTTGGAATCACACCACAGAACGATGAGTCAAGAGAGACTTCGGTTTGCCTCAAAGCTATAGTTTTACATTTCTGAAATTAGGATCAGCGGCTCCTTTTGCAGAAAGAAAAAACAAACCGTGCCAGTTTTTGTACTTGGAAGGTAAACTAAACAGGAGGAACTCTCGTCTTAACGGACTGATATGCCAATGATCTTTATTTTTTCCTTGAGTAACTTTGAGAGGATAGTAAACAAGTGTTGAGTTTGATTACACTTTCCCTGCAGTTTGTTCCTTCCTTCCATGTTTGTGCCGAGTAACGCCAAACAACTTCTGGCTGCAGTTTGAACAGATTTTACAATCTATCATGTTAATGTAGAAGGCAAGCGAATGAAGAGAAGGATTTGTTTTGATTTAGTGACCGTTTGACAGATCGTTTTTAGTTATTTTACCATTTCCAGGCTTTGTAGTGAGCTAATTTAAGCTAGTTGTTAGCTGTCGCTTTAACAAACAGTAAATTGATATGATTATAACTGAATCATATCAACAAGAAAATTGATTTTGTGCGAAACAATATGATAATACTATGAGTTTACTGAAGCAGTCTTTCATGCTGGTTGCAACACGTCATTAATTGGAGGAAGGATGAAGAAGCAGCAGCTGCTAGCGAGCTAGCTTTAGCACCCCATTTAGAGATGATGAGGCACATCTAATAACCTGTTTTATTGTGAATCAAAACGCATCAGAGCTTCTTTAGGTTATTAATAAATTGAACATTTTATTGCTCTTATAACTGGTTTCATCCAGTCCTGAACCCGTGATACCAGAATTTATGTATTTCAAAATAAAAGCATAGTTTTAACATGCAGGAAATACAAAAATATAGCAAAAAATATCAGAATAAAAGCATGAGAAAGTAATCGTTATACAAGGTTATGTCAGGGTTTGATCTCAATTGATGATAATGATTGATAATTTATGCATTAAAAAATCATTCAAATTAAATGATGATATGAGAGTTAATTGCATTTACTCATAAAATAGCCTATCAGGATATTAAAGTAATCATCTTTTCCTGTTTCTAGACTTTCTTCTTAGTTTAGTGAAGCTAACCAGGCTCAGATTTTAGCTTTCAGAGATTTCCATGACAGCTTTTTATAATTTAACTTTGACGAGACAAAATCAGGATTAAGTTCGACGAAAACAAACTTTTAAGCCCTTTAACTGTCACACCTGATATTAGCAGCGTGTAATGGAGTCAAATTTGGTTTGAATAAATGACTGTATAATATAATTATATGTCATTTTTGGAAAACCACAGTCAAACAATGAAAGATGATGCACAAAACCATCCCTCAGGAAAATAGTTTAAATGTAAAAAACCACCATGAGTGGATTCGCCACGACGTACGACCACATTTTTGGATTGATGTCATCTGTAGAGCTTCAAGTCCTCAATCATAAACCATAATAGGTCTGGATAAGAAGGAAAAACCTGGTCTTTCAATATCCCTTAAACATGTTACACCTGCAGTTTTTGGCAAGCCGTCAATACAAATCTGCAAATAAAACATGTGCCCCCAGAAGGTGTGCTTTTACCCTGCCAAGATTTTCAAGAACTTACTGTGGCGAGCAGCTCTCCCCCCATACCAGTCTCTGCTCAGTCTGCTGCTTCCTCCCGCCATAGCTCCCCCTCTGCATCCTCTGCTCTTTGCTATGCATCATGTTGGCCCAAAATGACGATTGATTGCAGTGCCACTGCCTTTGTAATCCGCTTAGGACGGATTTTGCATCTAAATCACTTTATTATTTATGTGCCCAACTCTTGCCAATGCCATTTGGAGGCAGTATGATTGGTGATCCATCACACATTATCCTTCACTGTGGTCATTAATATTGTAATGGGACGGACCTTCACCATGAAACTTCCAGGTGGAAAAGAATGCAGATGTCTTCTGGGAAGGGACGAGCAACTCAAAGCCCGAGTCAAGAGAGGGAAGATTTTCAGGTGTGCTCGCCGCCCCATAAGACCCGAGAGATGTTGTTAGCCTGCCCTTTCTCCACCATTAACCTCTCAGTAACGCTCTCCCTCTCTAACTCTGCTCCCAGGTCACATAGCAGCTTCTGTCTTCATACATGGCTTCTCGGGAAATATCGAATGTTATTCTTTCATTGTCCATTTCCATTAGGACTTCAATCACCGCCTGCCAATCACACATCTGCCCCCTTTAAGTGGACACAGACAAACAAAATGCAACGAAAGAGCAAAATCAGAGAGGGAAAAACAAGAAAAGAGAGATGCTCAAACCGGGCTGCATGAAAAGCAAGTATTGATGCTTTCAAACTTGTTCAATACCACTCAGTTAAAACAATGTGTTCACGGTAGTTTTCCCACTCCATGGCAATGAAAACAGAACTAATACTGATAGTACTTCTCTTTTCTTATTCACGTTCTGCTTAAGAGACTTGAGTATCTGCCAATAACACACATCCCTTCAGTGCCTCCAGGACTGAAACAAGAAATGTTATAGGTACAGAAAAAAGATTTCCTCAAGTTTGCAAAGTATTGGAAAACTATAAATGTTAGATCAAGAACTCAGTCAGGAAAACAGAAGTCAGACTGAATCTATTATTTGCATGCATTAGTTGAATTTTACAGTCAAGTTATATGCTGGTAATGCCTGTGGAGTTTGTTAACAGCCGAGGCAGGAAGGGCACTCATCCCATTTGTTTAATGTTCATACATAAAAACTAAGGCAGGGAGAGCAGCAGCAAAGACCCCCCTGAGTACAGAGCACAGCAAACGTCAGCAACAGTACATATTAGGGCTGGGCGATATGGCCTCAAATCAATATCACGATATATTGAGCAGTTCACCTCGATAACGATAAACGGACGATAACTACTGCATAAGCTGCTCACCCCCTCCCAGATTGACTTCGTCTACTTCAGCCGCTATAACTTTTGAACCGTCCTCCATCTCCTCACCTGTCTTTCCCTC
This sequence comes from Xyrichtys novacula, assembly GCA_962446985.1. Taxonomy (NCBI): domain Eukaryota; kingdom Metazoa; phylum Chordata; class Actinopteri; order Labriformes; family Labridae; genus Xyrichtys; species Xyrichtys novacula. The sequence continues at coordinate 27,117,733 of OY660883.1, read as the reverse complement.
TTTGTTACAGACTGGATGGGGTGGAGTCACGTCTCCGTTGTAGCATCTTAAAATAATATGAGACCATAGCCTACCTACACACATCCAAAACCAACTTTTATTTAGATAATTTTGGTTTTTACACAGAAAATACAGATATGGGCAAAAGGACTTGGTTATTGTCATAAATTTTCAGCATCGGTCAATTTTTGGTTTATCGCCCAGCCCTAACTTTGGTTAAAATCAGTCAGGGTCAGAGGTAAGGCTGCACGATATTGGAAAAAACTAACATTGCAATTTTTTTCAACCCTGCAATATATATTGCAATATTAAAAAATACAGGAATTTTCACCAGATGACTTAAATAGCACCTTATGTTATGTTGCACTGCTGGACGGTTAACCTGCACTGATCTTACCTCTTTTTGTGAATGTCAGTAGAATGGCTTCTGTCTGTCTTAGAGATGTTTTTAGCTTGTTTTTATTGTGCTGGGATGCTATTGTGGCAACAGATGAATACAAAATACGTGTTCTGGTCGACATCATCCTCGTCGTAACCAGATATAATTCCAGATAAATGACTTGACTTTCCTTTTTGGCAACAAGTCTTCATTTTTGATGGTTTTCTCTATTTTGTTGCTCATTTTGCAATCGTTGTCGAGAAATGCATGCCCGCCGACAATTGCATGCACCTCGCAAAACCACTTAAAGTAGAGTGGTCCTCTGAAATGTACTATTTAAAACCCATACAATTCTTATTTGTGGGGCTTAACAGTGATGAGGAATGTTAATTCTCAGTGGGCACGCTTTCTCGGCACAACACCGGCACCGCCATTGACTCACTCCATGTGTGGGCCATGTGTAGGGGCGTGGTTTCCTCCTCTGATTTTGATTGACGGCTGCACAGCACATGTGGAGTCACATGCAGTGTATCTCAGTCAGCTACCCTTGAAATTAGATGAGTTCATTCACCTCCGACATTGCAGGCTCTGCAGTATGACTATCGCACATACAAACATTGCGATGACGATGCTCAAACATTATATCGTGCAGCCCTAGTTGGAGGTGTTGTTTGCAAAGGAATCGGTAAACAAGAGCAGTCGAGAGTCTTTTAGATATTTTGCTCATTTTGATATTTGATGTGCTGAACTGTCAGTCAATATCAATCAGAGTTAGGATCAGCAAGAGTACTGCAGGCTGAGCTCGACTTTCTGGCCTGCCTGAACTAACACTCTGCTCAATTTAGATTTGCATGATTCACTGAGAGAGAGGGAGCGCAATCAAGCGGAAGAACAAAACACTGAATGAGAGAAATAAGAGTCATATTTTGGTTGTTTTTAAGAGGCTGTGGCTGCACTTGTGTTCTTATGAACAAATTATGACGCCCACACCTTCACACAGGCCTCGAGGATAGCAATTTGGTCATCCAATACCAACACATAGTCATAACTCTGTGGCGTCTCATACAGACACACCAGGGATTCCTTAGCATTGACTGCAGACAGATTGAAAACAAAGGATTGCGGCTAATTGCAATATACAGCTCTTGATCTTCCCGTAGCATCTGTTACATAGTGTCGGTTTGCCGTTAACATGTAGATCTGGAGACTCAGCAGTAACACGAGCAGGTTTTGTACACGCTGGCATCGCTGAGGGCAAAAAATCTGTCACTCTTTGTATAGATGGCAGCCCACCGAGCCCTCTGAGGAGCAAGGCCACAGAGATTCGGCAGACAGATCTCAGTGGGCGAGGACGGAAAGCGCTCGGATGCATTTGAGGATCATGGATGCCAGCAATCATCATGTCACTGTGTCACAAGGAAATCCCCCCAGTCAGCTCTGAGCCAGAGGCGCACACCAACACGAGCGAGGCGTAGACGTGCCGTATGCCAAAACAGAGCAGCGACCTCAGAGTGGGATCAGCAATCCTTTCACTGCAATTGGTTGAGTTTGAAGAGAGTCTGGTTCTGTGCTATTATTGCAGTACACTCTCCGTTTAAGGAGTATAATAGCATTACCTATATGACGTGACATTTTTATGGTCTGTGTCTGGAGTAAAAAGGTTTTATGTCTTTGGCAACGCTTACTGTAAAAGCATTTAAAAAAGCATGATGGCATCTCACATCGCTGCTGCTGTTGAATTAGAAATAGCTGAACATTCAATCCTGCCTATTTAATAGTGTTTTTAATATTTAATATTTATGTTACAGTGCAGTACAGCAGCAGATTATCAGGCCTCAGCCAAGCCCAGCAACTGAGATTCCTCTGTGCCAGTACTGAGTTTTGTTTCACCACGTAATTTGGACATGCATGCACCCAACACTTAATTTCTCTGACTTTTTAACTTATATTTTGAGCCCTGTTTTATAATAACAGCCAGTCATGATAGTTTAATGCAGTTGCCCTTTTATTTTCAGGTCATTTCAGGGAGGATACAGGTCGGTTTGCACCTGTACAGTTAATTTTGGATGATGGAACAACTCTGAAAACAAAACTGAGTACATACCAAAAACTTGCAGACATTGCGTTTGCAGCTGCATGTTCAGCATAATTACTAGCATAGTTTACATATTTCATGGGTGCTGATTCCTAAGATAGCGATGTTTGCATATTTTCATTCCTCAAAGCAGTAACTGGATGTTCCAGGACCGTGGACAGAGTCAGGCGTGTGCAAGTTAGAAGAAAATCAAGATGTGGATTAAACAGCCATGACTTTTTTTTAGATATGCTTTGTTTTGTTTGATATTATTTCACCAGAAGCTTGTAGAATAGAAAAAAAAAATCAATTATACACATTCCTTATAGTGAGGGAATTCACTTACATGCTGTACAATTCTAGGCAGAGTGCGATAAAGACACCCAGAAGACAAAGTTGGCTGCAGATTGCATGATTTTTTATTCTTATTGTTTCATTATAACCGTGAAAACAGTCATCTCTATGTGTTTGAAATGTTAACAGAATGTGTTCCAGTGTTATGGGACCAATTAGGGAGGCGGAAAACCCTTAAAATCCATTTTTAAAGCTCCTATGAGGAATTTTTTTATGTCTATAAAAAAGACTAAAATTCATTTTGATGCTTTTTTTACGATATACAAAAAAGCAAACAAGACCACCGGCTTTAACTCCTGCTGATGAACATTTAACAGCGTGACTCACCTGTCGTATGTAAATGCTTATTCTTGGATATCATCTCTCGCTTTGAAAATCCAATCACATAAAGGAGCGATGATTCAACAGCATTAGATGAATATTATCATTTTATTTACACCGACTGTCCAAACAACATATGCTGCAGATTTGTTTGCTTTAAAGTGTTATTTAGACGGCGCAGCTGAAAAAGGACATCAGAGGATGTCTGCTCTGCAAGACTCAATAGCCAACATCTGTGTTCACGAGGAGTGCTTTTAGAGAAATAAGCGCAGCGGAGACACTGCTCTTACAGTCTGCCAGAATAGATACATCCGCTGCCATTAAGTAATGATTGCTGTTCTTACAATCCTGCATATGATCTCATAAAGTCCTATTCATATCTGATTGGGTAATGAAGCATCTATTTTTTCAATCAACAGCACGGAGAGGAAGGTGCTGCCAGCTGTGTTATTATATCAGTTTTGCATTCTTCCATTAGCTGGTTTTCATCCAAATTCGCATACACACACACTAACGCACACATACACACACACACACAGAGTGACAGTGTAATCTTCCGTGGTGGCGGCGGGCTATGAACTTTGACACCGGAGTATCATTGAGTGCACAGATTACTCATCACCAGTGCATCTGAGCTGCTAGATCTGGATCTGTGCAGCAGCAGCAGCAGCTATGATGTGATTATTCCACTGACCTCTTTTCCAGTGACCACTGCCAGCAGAAAGAAAAAAAAAAGAAAAAAAATACTCTGCTTCTCAAATGTTCCTCTGCCTCCACAACAACATGTTCAGCTTCTTTTTCTGTGGGCTGTGCTTGATCTCGGTAATAGATATAACACCCAACATATTTGGATGCTGTTCGTTCTGAACGCGAGCAAACCGACAGATGTCATCTGTGAAGGTGAGGTGGATTAAACTCGCACAGAGGAGAAAACCTTTTATTCAAACACGCTGTCGTCCCTGAATTCTAAATCATTATGCGGCAGATTTATGTCTCTCCAATGCTGATAGAAAAAGCATCAACTGTGGGGATGAAACTGAGGGTGACTTATATCATCCATTAGGGATGAATCCAGCTGGACTGTACTTCTGCAGAGCCACACTGTTGTGATAAGTGCACAACATGGTTTAACAAAGACATGGTCTGGATGACAGCATATGTTGATCCAAACACTCAGCATTAATAGTGCGTCCTTTATGCCATCATGGATACTGGCTTTGAGCTGGTCTCTGATTACAAGCTATGTCTATTTCTGTTTATTTATTTAGCACAGATTAAAAACAGTGCAAGGAGGGAACAAAGCCGATACGCTTATACAGAGTTCCACTCCCATCAGGGCAGTAAAGGCATAGGGCGCAAACAACAAAGTACTTAGGACATAGACAGTTATAAATATACAATGAGTAGTGAAAGGTCCAAGCATATACAAATTTTCATAAATAGAACATAGACGAATCATCAACCAGAGATAGAGACAACATAAGTATACATAAAAAGGAAAGAAACATGATCACAACAGATAGTGACGTGTTTAAGATATAATTAGATGTGATTTCTATGATATTTTAAAGGATTTGAAGGATAATATTGATTTTAGAGATACGCCCAGATCATTCCATAGTTTCAGTCCTCTAAAAGTGATAGTAGACTGATGAGAAGAAGTTCAACAAAACGGTAACTGAAGATGGACATTTTGTCTTGTTGAGTACGGGTGAAGGCCAGATGAGAAGGTAAAAAAGTTTCAGAGGGAGTCAGGAAGGTCTTGTTTCCTGTTGATGAACTTATGGACAAGCAAGTAAGAGTGAAAGACATTGAGTTTGTCAATTGGTAAGATTGAGTATTTAGAAAAGAGAGGTGCAGAAGCTGGGTGATCCCTCCTCTTTTTAAAGTGGAGGATGAAACTTCCATGATTTCCAACAATGTCAGATTTTGTTCAGTCCGTCTTAAATGACCTTGAACTCGGAGAAGTCCATGCTGTTTAAAGATCTTTGCATGACTCAACCTGTATATGTTTTTGGAAGCAATTTTGAGTCCATGCGGTGATTTCCACTATAGAGTCATATCAACAGTGGAAATCACTAATATCGTATTTGTTTTTTGTCTTATCCCTTGTCTACAGAGATTTCTCTAGATTATCTAAACCTTTTCATGATATTGGGTAGTACTGGGCAATATGGCCTTAAATCAATATCACGACAAATTGAGCAGTTCACATCGATAACGATAAATAGACGATAACTGCTCCACAAGCTGCTCACCCCCTCCCACATTAACTTTTGAACCGTCCTCCATCTCCTCACCTGTCTTTTCCTCTTTGTTACAGACTGGACGGGGTGGAGTCACGTCTCTGACACCAAATATTGACGTAAATTTCGGAATTGGTTAATTTTCGGTTTATTGCCCAGTACCTAACATTGGGCACTGAAGACGATGAAATCTCCACAGTCCTCACATTTTTAAGCTGAGGAACTGAAGTTGAACCAAACTAAAACTGAGGTCTAAAAATGTTGATTCATTTGCTCACACAGCCTCGAACCTCTCCCCATTTTTGTTCAGGGAACCTCAGCCTGAAATTCCCTTTTCATACCCAATCATGTTACTAAACGGATGAAAATTAACCTAACTGATTCAGAGATGGTGTGGCTCTCCCAATACTGTATCAAGGACTCTGTTTTTAAATGAAGGCTTTATACTGTATGTTAGAAACTGAAAGGTAACTTTCCTGAACAGATAGACAGTAGGAGAGAAAAAAACTACCTCAGAGGCCTCTTTGCAGCTGGATGAGTTTAATAAACTGTCTGTGACAGCTAAGACAACCTATTGGTTTGATGTTTGAGTTGATAAACTCAGACTTGGGGATAGAAATCCTCTCATAACCTGTTCTGGTGATGTAGAGGGGACTTGTGTCTTTTAAAGAGCTCCCATTTTTTCAAGCATCAGTATTTTTTTACTGCACATAAATCTTGTTAGTTACACCTAATGTTCATCAACACAAGACTTGCCAGTCTAGGGAATAATATTTTCAGTGAAAAATGCCCTTGAACTGGGTTTGTTTACTTCAGTTGTGTTCATTATCTTGTATAAAACTTTCCTTCTTTCACGGCCAACACTGCCCGCCCTGAGGATACTGAATAATGGAGTGGCAGAGTGTATGAGCAGTTAGAAAGATCATCCTCAAGCCAGAGGACACGAGCTGAAGAATGCGTGTCTCATGGAAATGAACACGAGGACGCAGTTTTCACACCAAAAGAAAGTCCGAACCAACCCTGTAGATCACTCCAACTTTAATAAGTTTGAATGATTTTAAGTAAGTGACATGAGGTTGACCCAGTCAGCCTAAATCTGACCGATCTACCTGCAACTTTTGAGTCTCGTAACTAATGTGATGGAGTCTAGAGTTTTTCTTGTTGTGAAGGACTCAAGGCCAATAAAATCACTTTGTCGAGGTCCTTCTGGGACTCATATATGACAAGAGGTAGCATCTGTTGATGTGAGCTTCAAAAATACAACACCTGAGTCTACTTTAGTTACCTTTTGGCGTATTTTGGAGTCTGTCCTTAGGGATGTTGATTATGAATCCCTGTTATTACTCAGCATCATCCAGCTGTGTAGCAAACTTGATCATGATTGGTCAAAATTACTAGGCAGCCCCTTGCCAATATTGACCTCTGCATAGCAAGAGCAACACCTGAGACATCTAGATCATATACATCTCTATTAAAAATGTATTTTCTCTTAGATGGGACCATCCTCTGATCCACTTCCCTTACTGGAGTCATGTCATTGCCAATATCCAATAATATTATAATATGTTACTTGATGGTTTACTTGACTTCCTACCATCTCAACTACCCAAGAAGTTTCTCTTTGCATCTATTATGTCATATGCATACATAGACTAATAATGGAGTTGATATAAAGTCCAGTGCTGGAGCCAATAGATTTGAGGACCTTGTTGAAAACATGTCAAAGCTTGATTTCCAAATGTAAAGCTATAGGTATCACACATTCACTCAATGATAACTTTCTTTGATGAACTCATTTCTTTCTAGATTTTACAAACGCGCAGTGATTTCTTTATTTTGTCTTCCTTGGGTGAAAAGCCAAACATGTCGCACTTTGCTCCACCTCCACCCTGGAGTCCCTTTACATGTTCTGAGTCTACATTTCCACAGGGAGGATAATCCTCTCTCCTTTAACCCTCTATGGTTGAGCTTTATGTATGACTGTGGGCTGTGATGCACCAGCGCCTTAATTCCAGATCTGCACTGCATGTACGCTACATTCACATAGTAAAATATTCCTTCTCTGCACCGTATTTCCATCATGCACTTCTTCTTTTGATCATTATGTGATATTTTTAGCCGTGTAACATACCAGTACCCAGTTATATTTGCACTCTTTCAACTCCAGACCCCGGGGTTCTCTTGTGGAAACACATCGAAAGGCTTCAATCAAAAGGTCTCGTTCCTGTTTGCAGTGTCATCCAGTAATGATCATTTTTAAAGCAGCAGGGTGCAAGACAGCGCTGTGCTCTCTACCTCGGCAATTCAATCATAGGTCTCCGAAAAATGTTCAGCTGGATCCAGAGAGTGCCCTCCACAGACACAACTCTTCTGCTTCTGCAGGACATATATGCATGAAAACATTCTCAAAACGACACACTGCAAAGTGCACACACAGCAGAAAGAACATTGACGTAGTTTTGGAAGTTTCTGCACAGTTAACGTTAAAATCAAACTCTGCTTACATACATCGGTGTAAAAGATTCAGCAGGGATATTTTCCCCACAACAGCGTGACAACAATCACAGATACTTCAGCGTTTAGGAGCCGAGGGAAGCTCCAACCCGAAAGTTTGAGACAGGCTAGAGGCGTTTTGTGTTCCCGAGAGAGACAATCCATTCCAGGCTTTAACAAAGGGAAACTTTTCATCCGAGTGCTGTACAGGCTGTATTAGACTGGCCCCTCATGAATTCCTGAAATGCAAGCTATGCTAAAACTTCCCGCAAAAGACGGAAGAGAAGGAGACTCACCAAGAGGCTGTCCAGCGATGATACGGGCATTTTCCCCCGCCACAGCCGCTCGAGCGTTCCTCTCGTTCAAATACTGTACGAAGGCGTATCCCTTGTGCACAGAGCAACCCACTATTTTGCCATACTTGGCGAAGATGACCTCTATGTCGGTCTTCTTGACGATGGCTGTGTTTAGGTTGCCGATAAAGACTCTTGAGTTGAGGGAGCGAGGATCATTCTTGTTGGTCACGTTGCTGGTCTGGATTTTACCAGTCATTCTCCTCCAGTTGCCCTCCTGGGACACAGACAGAGAGGGAGAGGAGGACATGCCTGTAAAAGGTTTGGACGGGCCAGCACCAGGTAGTTCTGGTGGACTCAAAAGTCCTTAATGAGAAGACATGATGAACTAGATGAACCTAAAGTGAAATGTTGAATGATTTGACCTTACCCGATGTAAGGGTACCTTGAAGGCCAGTAGATGAAGTTATTCAAAAACAACTTAGTGTTTTGAGTTTTATTTATTATTATTTGTTTCTTCTTACATACCTGCAGCCTTTCAGGTGGCACTAATAATTTTCCTGTTGACTTGTCATGCTGTTTGCTTGTATTATCTTGCTGTAATTGGCAAACAAGGACTTTCATCATGGATATTTCTGTTAAAAATGATTTTGCATTAAACCCAGACTATAAAACACCTCCTGATGATTTTAACCAAGCATTTTTGGCACCTAAACCCACCAAAGTAGCGTCGGTGGAGGTTATTCTAGTTTGGTTGAGTTTGGGCACCAAGTCTACTGAGTCAGATCTGAGAAACTAATCGAGGATTTGGCTGCAACACTATGTACTAGTCAATCGCTGCTCAGGAAAGCAGAATTTAGGTGTTATAAAGGCCAACAAGAATATGAGAGCTAGCTTTCTAAAGACAGACATGTCATTGCTCTTCACAATGTTGAATTTATCAACTATCAGTAAAATCTCATGAGAAGAAGCTCAGTAGTTAAAGAGTTGTGGTATGGTGTAGCCATCAAAAGCCATTTTACTGACTTTACCATGTTAGGGCCTGTTGGCTTGAGAACCAGGTACACCAATGTGGTTTTAATCTAAGTTAGAAATTATATATTGATGTATTAAAGTGAAAAAGGTACAGATGAACATGTTTAATTGTTTTCTATACTTATTATTTTCGCAAGGAAATCACATATGACATACCAGACTGGAAATTTTACAATATACTTTAATGGTTTTTTTGTATAAGTTAATCAACATTTGTTAATCTGGGCCAATTTTTTTTTTAAGTATAAATAAGAAAGATTACTCAGACCAAACTTGGTAACTTTCTGCCAATATTTAGAGTTTGTAATACAACAAAATCAAAACTGAAAACTCCAACTTCATATCATGGAGTGAATAGAAAGCAGTGCAGTCGCATCACTCACTCCTGACATCTAGCCAATCAGATGAGACAGAGTAGTGAGTGAAAACAGACCTAGGTAGACGAGCAAAAGCACTTTTTTAAAATAGTTGAGTTTATAAAAACAGATGCAGATATCAGCAAAATGCCAAATAACAGTCAAATAATCGATCTACTCTTTGTTTTGTTGTTGTCGGACTTAACTTGAGCCAATAGAAATCCCACCACTCTGAAGAGCAATGCCATTCTGTTTTTTGTAGTCTGTTTTTTAACATCAGGGACTAGTTATGAAGCTATGTGCAGTTCAGGGAAGAATGTCCATTGATTAGCTGAGTAAAAAAGGTGACGGCGACCCCGGTGTTGTAATGAATGACTTTGACATTTAATGAAATGAGACTGGACAAACAAAACAACATGAAACATGGAGAACAGATTTAACAAAACATTTTAGTGTGTATAAATATCCAAATTGAGACTGATCAAATAACATTTTGTTTTTTTGAATATGTACCTCTTTGCAGATTCGATTGTTAACCATTAAATGCCTTTTTTAATATCGACCACTTTACGGCGCCATAAAACACATGGTTAACTCGGCTGAATGAGTTTACATTGACACCATTCTGTTGATGAAGGCTTTTCTTAATGAAGATTTACCTTATCTTTGTCACCTACAAGGTCACCGGCTAGTCAACTGCTTACCTAAGCTACATTTTCGCACGCTTGAAATGCCACCAATGCGCGGCTGAGAGAGGGAATTAGAGGGAGCAACAATATGTGAATGTCGCAGCAGTCTCCTCTGCTTTGTGAGCGAGCAAATACAGTGGCTGTCAGTGGGGAAGCTTTGCTATCTCAATATGCATACTGTTGCATCCCTAATGCTTTGTGTGCCGTTTCACTGATCACAGAATGTGGAGGCTGTAATTCATGTTACAGTTTTATTCAGACTTTTTTGGGGCTGTCGAGTTATCAGCGTACATTAGCTTTGCCTTTTGTAAGGCCTCCTCCTGCAATTACATACCAGTGTCCTTTTCATAACCTGATGTAAGGTTTGATGAAAGACGAGCAGCTGCGTGATCACGCAAATTATATCTCCCAAAGAAAGGATGCACTGTTGAACCGTTAAAGTTATGTATTAATTACAGGGATTAAACACTGATAGATTTACTGAGAGACACTTTATTCTTTTCGTGGTCCGCATTGATTATGTTTTATTTATGAATCCACATCATTTAGTTTTTAAAGCCAGCCTATACTTCATAACAGATCCCACTTTACTGTATTAAACACCGCCAAAAAAAAAAAAATCTGAAATGCAATATTTGTCTCCTGGGTGACAGCAACTATTCAGCTTTGAGACCAAGACCCTGCACAATGGATCCAATCCTCAGTAAACAGGATTAGTAACCAAGGTAACACTGATATTGTTGGAATATGGCGCGGATACACACATGAACACATATTTTCTCCCTGGCAGTACCTCTAAAACAGGTATTTTTCCGCACAGTCCCTCAGAGCCCAGATAACTTCACCTGACCATGTAAGTCCTCTGTAACAAGCTACAACAGAGCAGGGCCAGCAAAATATCATAACATGGTATTTTACAATAATACAGCACCATGCGCTTAACTACGACAGAGTATTAGGGCCACATCAGGAAAAAAAAATAAGATTTAGAGATTAAAGTCAATAAAGTAATAACTTATGAGAGTAAAGTCGTAATAAAATCCTTATATTCTAACCTGTTGTTTTAGATGACAGTTTTTGAAATGAGAGCCATGGAGCATTTCGTGAAAATGTGCTTCAATATATGTTTCTCATACAAGGACATACTTAATCTTTTGGCACATCAGCACCACATTATCATAAGTATAGTAGTAGTAGTTGATTACGACTTTATTCTAGTAAGTAATGATTTAATTCTCTTAATTCTCAAAAGTAATGATTTTAGTATGGCTCCATTCTCATTAGTAATGACTTAGTCTCATAAATGAATGACTTTAATCTCAAAGTCTTAATTTTCTCGATTTTATTTTATTTTTTTCTTGATGTGGCCCTAATACTCCGTTGTACTTAACAGTAACTAAACTAAGTTTTGAAATGAGGATCTGATTAAAGAATAGTATCTGAACATCCTCATGACACTTTAACAGATGTCCTTAAATTTGCAGCTTTTTCTTACCGTTTTTCATAACTGTTAAATACAGTTAATTAAAGAAAACACCCGGTTTAAGTAGATGGATTTATGCGAGTGAGGTAAAACAAGTCAAAAGGGTGAAATATTTGAGTATCCCTAAAAGAGACATGAGGTCAGTTTTGAGAAAAATAATGCGATTTGCGTTAAAAACGGATTCACACATATTTAAAAAGATCATTTGATTCTCATGTGTTTTCTGTTTTCTGGAGTTTATTGTTATTTTCCTGCAAATAACATACAGTAATTTTCTGTGATCTCATTTTAAGGTATTATACTGTTGAATCGCATTACGTGCACTGTGAAATAACTGTAAATCACTGCTGTCTCTGCTTCTTGTACTTGACTGTTTTATTTACCGTGGAATTCCCCACAGATTGTTTTTATATTTTGAAGTACTGTACTGCTACAGATTTACACCCAAAAGACCGAACAGCACCAGATTTTGACACAAATACAACAAGGGAGTGTATAATTCACAAACTGAGTTGTGGTATAATTCTGTCATGGGGTCACTTGCTCTGCGCCCACAGTAGATAAACCAGGAAACTGTCCAGTCATCCAGGAAATCCGGGCGCAACCATGTGATTTACAGTGCTGAGAATCTCTGTCAGGCATCTATTACACCTGAGACCGAGATCATGCTAGACGTTCAGCTGCTCATTCATGGATGAACACTTATTATTTCACTCGGCAGGACATGTTTTCGGCATTACATCATCCCCACTATAAAGACATCGGCATCCACATTCCTCTGACTGTTCAGCACCTAGCGTGGTTGTGTGTCGATTCACGGCTCCTTTGGGCTCTGTGTTTACAGTGCTGCAGTGCTGTGTTGTTTCTGCTGTGTGGGTGTGTGTGGGAATAAAACGCCGCTCGCCAATCTCTCAAGTGGCCTTGGCATTTATCAGCACCAGACAGTGGAAATTAATGTGGTGCAAGCACACACACTCACACGCACCCATACATGTGCTAACTCTAAATTAACTCCACGGCGATCCACCTAACGGTAGTTTAAACCCACAGTCTGACTCCCCTCCCGTATTGATGTCTGTGGACAGGTCACGGGGGACGTGACAAATCAGCGGAGAAGCGTTAGATTGCCTCTCTAGTCAGATAAATCAGCGGCGGGTAACGGTCACAGATCCCTTTTACCGCTCCTTACTGTGATATTTCATGTTGTCTGCGCTGTTGTTTTCTTTAAAGCCGAACACTAATTTATTCCATCAGTGCTTTTCCTGCTGACCTTGCTGTTTAGTTTATTTACAGCCTCCATTACGCCGCCCATCCTATGGGGTGATAACGTCATGAGGAGAAACATGGGAAAACAACGCGGGATGTGAAAGGCACCGGGAGTGTAATTGGCAAAATAATTGTTCTGAGGACTTGACATTTGTTATCAGAAAAAAAAAAGCACAAAGAAGAGCTTCATTCCAGAAACGCTTTCCACAAGTTGCTTTTAGAAGAGAAATGATGACCTGGTGTTCAACGCCCGCTCTTTAAAAATGATTACAGCTTCTACACAGCTGCCTTTTTGTCAGTAAAGAGCAGAAGACAGATAAGTCTTCATTTTCGCTTTCATGCCGGGGTGGTCGTGTCAGAAGAGGTGTCATATTTTTCAAAAGGTTGATGTCTCCTTTTGGAATGAGACATCTCTCTTTTGGCATCGCTAAAAAACCCTGGCATGCTTTGCCTTTAAAATAAAATGAAAAAAAGCTCCCAAATCTCAAGCCGCTAATGAAGAAGTGAGGCTAAGGTCAGCGGTAAAAAGCACCAAGGTTGTGAGGTTGAGCGGCCCGCTGTTTTGGGAGAGTGCCTGAGCGAAAAGGGAAAGGAGTAGCCGTATTACCGAGCTGTAGCTTGCTCTGAGATTCATTGTGCCTCAGCAGACAGGCTTTTAAAAGGTTGTTGTTTGGGTCCGGCCACCTGCCTGATTTATAGACATTTTTTTTTTTTCATGCAGGGAGGGAACTCATTGAATTGATTCCTTTTGTAATTTCCTACCACTCCAGCACTGTACATTTCTCTCCACCACGCCTCAGCCACTCTGCTCTGATTGTTGCCACGGCAGCTTGACGGGCTGGAGAAGCTGCTCACTGAAACAGAACAGAGAAAGGTAGCCGGATACACCTTTTCCACTGCTGCTGCTGCCATGTACTGCAGAGGTAGAGTAATTGCTTCATGGATCCCCGCCATTTATATCTTGTCTCAAAACGTGTCCCTCAGCTTAGAAAGCAATGGCAACAAGCAGAAAATAAATTCTGTCTATTTGTAAATCAATGCCGCTATTTGTATTGTAGGTTGCAGAGCATTTGCAGACGCGCAGCCGGGCGTGAATTTGCGCACTTCTGTCAAGCATGGACCCCTTTTCACTCTCGAAAAACAAGTGCAGTCGTGCATTTCTGTCTGATTTCAATTTATTATAAAATGTACCTTCAAGCATTTAAATTCCACTCGGGACATAACACATTTCTGAACAGTGAGAATGTTTTAGAGATACTGTAAATGCATAACAACTGCACTTTATTTGTTACACTTTTGACCAGTTTCTGCCCTTTAGCACTGTGAGTTTGAATACACAGTATTAGAATAGACCGCGACTCATTAAGTAGACAGCCAGGGCAAGAAGGTCTGTAAAAGTAAGAAGAGCAACTTTAATTTTGGCTGCCAAAGGTCTGCGAAACACCAAGATAAATCACAGCGAATGGAAAGACTATTATTGAGCGCCAAAAAATAGTTTTTTTCATGAACAGGGCTTTCACAAACTACAATTCTCTTGGCTGATCATATAAATGTATTTCATAAGGCTACATACTGAGAAAAAACCTTATATATCATGACATACCTCAGCATGATAGGTATCGCGATACGTATCTTGATGCACAACACGATATATATCATGAGACGCATGACTATTGCGTAGAGAGACTATTATTGAGGGCCAAAAAAATAGTTTTTTTCATGAACAGGGCTTTCACAAACTATAATTCTCTTGGCTGATCATATAAATGTGTTTAATAAGGCTGGATACTGAGAAAAAACCTTATATATCATGACATAGTTAGCACAGCATGATAGGTATCGCGATACGTATCCTGATGCACAACACAATATATCACGATACATATCATGATATGTATTACCTCTCTTTATCTTAATATTCAAGTTGTTTCACTGAAAACATGTCGGTAAATGGGGGTCTGAGGGTCCAGATTTTTTTTTCACCTGACATTTTTTTTTTTCCTTTCTTGTAATTTATTATGCACCATTTTTGCCTCTCTGCGACTTTCAATATTAATGATCTAGTCTTGTTTCCTCGTCATTTTCAAAATAACTCTTGGCATTCTCCTGCAGCCTTTTCACATCAATAATAGATCCATTCATTTAGATAGACTTTTACAGACGTGCAGACTTCCTCTGTGGTTTTTGTTTATTGAGGACAAAGTTTAAGGACAGACACAGAGTACTATAACCATGGTTACTTGCTTTCACTTAACTGTATGAGAAAAGAGGCAGAAAGCTGCTGTGTTGCTGACTGAGATCACTTCGAGTTGCATTTTCCAACCTGATTACACTGATCAATAATGCAGTTTCTTAAACATTCGGACCTCACTGATACCATCACCTCTTACTTTTTTCTGTCTGCTAGTATTTCTCTGCTCCTCTGATAATCTTTAACTACGGTAAGTTTATAAGGTCCCCAAAACAACACTGCTCCCCTTTTAAAAAGTTTAATTGGCAGTACAACCACTGTGCTTAAAGAGACTCTACATCAGACATTTTTTTCCTCCCTCTCTCGTTCTCTGATTACCTGCAGAGTAGGTCACAGATGCTACATATGCAGGGATGCAAAGTGAGTCCACACTTATTTAGTGATCATAAATATGGGCTGCAAATGTGCAACAGCATGATAATAGAAGGAGAAAATGCATGAGTGGCTTGCAAAAACACTTGGGCAGGTATATTAACAGCCTCTATTAGCTTAGAGGTAGCTTTAATCTGTAGTTGGATGAAATGAAAGGACAGCGGAGAGAGCAGGGATTGACGTACAGTAAAGAGTAGGGCTGGGCGATAAAACGATAATGATATATATCGAAAATTAATTTCTCCCAATATCAATATAAAACATGGTCGATATGCTTTTCGATAGTCGGCGTTCTGCCATGTTTTGGTAGACGAATAGCCAGTAAAAAGGGGAGTTGCTCTGGGTCTGCTTTGCGCTGAACCAATCATGTGCTGAATTAGAACCAAGAAGCAAACAACTGCTATGTGGAGTACATGTTCTCACAAAGTAGGGAGTACCTCAAATCTTTTTCCCCACCTGAAGCAGCGCCACGCAGCAGAGCACGCGCAGTACAAAAGGTTAAAAAGGTTATAAACCCCTTAGCGGAGCAAGGAGCTCATGGCGCCTGTGCAGCCGAAACATCCCACCATTCAGTCTGCTTTCTGTAGAGCAACGCCTTACGACAAAATGTCGAAGAGACACAAAGACCTCACAGATGCAGTAGCTTATTGTACTGCAAAAGACATGCAACCAATAAGAACTGTTAAATTCCATCTTTTATATCATGATATATATCGATATCGACTAATATGAAAAAAATATATATTGGTAAACTCTTTCTGATATCGCACAGCCCTAGTAAATGGGCTGCAGGTTTAAATCGAGCCCTGGCCACCCAGGTATATGGTGTAAGCTCTGACAGCTTTAGCCGGTGACAGTCCCCATATCGGATGACCTGTTCCCGGGAATGTCCACGGTTTAAGTGTTTTGTAAATGAGAACAATAATGTTACGTGTAGACCAGAACAGTGGTTATTACGTTAGCAGCGAGTAGGTAAGAAGCGCGAGTAAGAATGTTGCGCACAGTCCTGAACAATAGTTATAACGGGGCGTTATTATGGGAGGTGTGCGCTGCTACTGTGTTGTCTGTGATCACGCAGCCCATGCCACCGCTGCTCCAGATGTCCCCGGATTTCATCACAGAAATCTGGTCACCTTTAATAAAGGTAGCAAGAAGCTAACTAGTGCAGTGGTGGATTTTAATCTGAGAAACACCTTGACGGAATCTTATTTTATAGGAAAGCACACGTATTAATACATATTTACATTTGGTTTCTTCAATGTTCATGTGAGTGAATCTTTTGTTTTATCAGGTAGAAGTATATCCTTAAAGATGATGCAGGCATCATCATGCCAGGCATGCTTGTTACAGTATTATGAGCAGATAATATGAAGGGGATTATCCTCTTTTTGATTCAACTGTTATTGTCTGCCTAATGCATTCTGGGCATAAAGCCACCGTTTATACATTGGCACGGTGGTAATTGCAATGAGGCACTAAATAAGGTAAAAATTGTTCACAGATTTAAAGCTTCAAACACGTTCTATCAGCACATTATTTCATGTGAACCCGACTTTCTGAATGGGTGTATAATGGCTGCTTGGTGTTTGCTATACAGCTGGGAATACTTTCACCTGGGTGGTTGACTGTTTATTTGTATTCTTGGATGAAACGCTTTACCCTAGCTTATACGTTTTATCTCTGCTTCAAAACCGCAGCCTCTCTCAACAGGGCCTTTTCCTCTTACCTGCAGCAAACCTCATTTCACTACAAATAGTAGTACTATGCTTTGGAGCCCTCCACCTTTTTTTTCCCCGCTCATCCTCTGAACTCGGTTCTCAGAAAATTCATTAACTATTAGAAAGCCCAGAGCGCTGATACAATTAGCTCAGATGCAAATGGAGCCAATTTCTCAGTTGGCCCGCTTTCACCTGCAGTGGGAAACGGGTAAAATAAGAAGAAAGAAACTCCTGTGCGCAGGGGCGACGCAGGCAGAGGATGATACAGGAGTGGATTCTGTTATTGTCCACAGGGAGTCTGCTGTTTGTGACGGACAGGGAAACACTTCAACTGCATAGACACGATTTCATTTCTGTCCAAGGTAGCGTACAGCTGCACGGAGTTGAAACTAATCTGGTCAAACAAGGCGAGCTGTCGGGCACAGAATAGATCAATCTCTGTCTGTTCTTAATCCAATTTGATTGGTAAGGATCGCACCAGGGTGTTTTATGACATAAAAACCCACTCTGCATGATTGTTTTGAAAGCTTCCCCTCCACTACGGCGCATAGCTCCAGAGGAAATTTAAGCTTTCTCTCCACAGCGCAGTGAGATATTCCCTCTTCTTAGAGGCAGACAAATAGCATCTGTTTCTAAGTTACCGAGCACAATTAGGGTGTTTACGAGCACATCAGGCATATGTCTGTTTAAGATTAAATCAGAACTTATGCAGTGCGAGAAAAAGTGTTGCCATCCTTCATGTCGCAGCTTGTGGCGAAATAATAAATGAATCATATTCAAGGTCAGGTGCCTCTGAGTCCAACTGCCTCATAAACAGTCGGTTTCTATAGCAATGCATCATGTTTTATGCACTCATCAGATGTTTTGAATGCAAATGGTTTTTCCGCAAGAGTGTAAATGAAGCTTGGTAAAAAGAAATGCAGAAGCACCAGTGCAAAGTGTGCTTAAGAGAGCTCTCCTGGGAATAAACTGTAAATACACTTCTCACCTCCGCACTTAGACTTTCCAATAATAACTGCCTCCACTCTCTCATTTAAGCCTATTGCATCTATTTTGTTGGCTCTCTTATTCAAAACAGAAACTCGCCCCTACTATAGCCGACTATGGCTGCAGCTCTGAAGATCCCTGAATGGACGAAGGCTCTTTAAAGTTTTTGATACTTTGAAAAGTTTCAACACCACATACTTCAAATTGATAAGGTACCTGGGTGACACTTTACAATAATCATAACTTATAAATGGTAAATAGACCATTTATAAATGGTAAACAGATAGTTAACCCTAACCCTAACATTAACTTTACAATAACCATCTAAGTAATGTTTATAGATGGTTTATAAACCAAATATTAACCATTAACAAAGTGCTACTGACACACATTTTAATCTAGATGTTTTACAAACAATAATTAAAACCAATATAAACCTTTGATAAATAGTCCATTTATAATTAATGTAAATTATTTATCACAATTTCATTGCTTATTAATGGTAAAGTTACTATTAACTTACATTAATAAACTATCTATTTGCCATTTATGATTGGTCTATATGCTGTTTTTAAATGATGATTAAACATGAATAAACTATCTATTTACCATTTATAAATTAAGGTTATTGTAAAGTGTTACCAGTACCTGTTATTATTGCGTTAAAGCTCCTATGAGGAGTTGCTTTTAGAATAGATTTTAACATTTTATTGTGTGTTTTTAAAACTCTCAATGGCCTAGCCCCCCAGTACTTGTCTAAACTCCTTCATATTCACGCCCCTGCCAGAACATTGAGGTCTTCTAAAGTCCAAAGGTGACCGAGCCTTTGCGATGACAGCCCCTAGGCTATGGAACAACCTGCCCCTGCCTGTCCGCTCTGCAGGATAGATTGAGGTTTTTAAGTCCTCTTTAAAGACTCACCTTTTCTCCCTGGCATTTAATCAAGTTTAAGTGGACTTCTGGCAAAATTTTAACTTAACTTTAATCTGTTTTATTTCAATTTTATTTTAAAGCACTGTGTTTCATGCTTGTGCGTTTTATTATGAACTGTATTTATTGTAATTGTTGAAATTGCACTTTGATCATCCCTGCTGCTTTCAATCTGTACAGCACACTTAACCCCGGTTGTTTTAAATGTGCTCTATAAATAGAGTTTGAGTTGAGTTGAGGTTGTTTGATGTTTATGAAATAGATTGAATCTATTACTCATCAATCTCATTATGGCTCCTACACCATCAGTGTTGGAGCCATAATGTTGCTTTGCTCATCGGTTATCCTGTGTTCAGGTACTTTTGTCTGGTTGTTATTGATTTGCACTGTGTTTAAGAGCCGGTAGGTTATATAAGGGGCGGTCTTACCTGCACTGGGGTGGAGAGGTGAGTCTAGGTAGCCGTAATTTTTGTTGACCGCGCTTTATGTTCTTTGTTTTGCAATCATACACTTCGCAAAGCATACACATATTACATGGGATGTGCGCGTTAGTCATTGGTCACTGTGGAAGCGTTTTTTTCTGTTATTAAAGCCCTGAAAACTGCTTCTTTGGAGCAGCAGCAGCGTGTTACACAAACATACAGGACCTACGCTCTGCCTCAAGCGATTTTTTTAAAGGTACTAGGAAAGCCGCAATAATCAGTAACTAGACGGATAATTTGTTTATTGTTGTTTTTGATGCCTGAAATCAGTGCGAGGGTTTAGTTGTCAGCCAATCAGCTGAAGGAGAACAGCACTTTACAATTTACAGACATTCATAATAAATCAAACATTTGAATGTCAGACAGAAAGGAAAGCAAAGACTGTTTTGACCACAGGAGGAACCAAAGTTGACTTAAACCTACACTTTGAGTCTTTTTGATACACTATCAAAGTTTTATAGAGTTGTGTGAATAAAGCAGTTAATAGAGACAGCTTCACTAAAGCCACAATAATGTAGTTTATGTGCAACACATGAACCAACAGTTAGACTAACCTTAGACACAATTAAAGTTGATCATGCTTCCCGCCTCATGGCGTCATTATACCAGGTCAGTTGGCCTCTAATTGTGTTAATTACGTATTTGTAGCAGTAATGAAATGTTTGCACTGTCTCCAACTTTGTTTCTAAGGTAGTGTTCAGTGAGTTCTAACAGCTTTATCACTACAAACAGATGCCAAACACAGACCAGTAAAGATGCAGCTCTGAAGGCCAAGACGACGAACAAGAACACGCAGTAAAGTAAAACAAGGTGATCATTCTCTCTGGGGTCATTACTTTGTAAAGGGATGTCTTTAACTCAAGAAAAAGGACACGTGTTGCATGAATAATTAAATTTTTGTTGTTTCTACCGCAGATTTGTCACTTTCTTTAGGCGGTCTGGAGAAACACCTAAAGAATCAATGAAGGAGGCAGAAGTTCTCCGTAACTTTACTATCCTGCAAAAACTTTTCGCAGTATAATCACCAAACTTTTTAAGTATCCGTGCAAAGAAACTATAAAAAATGCCCGAACTCTCACCAAAGTTTCAGAGGATGCTGAATTATTGAAGAGGTGAGCCTTGACTTGTTGGGTCTAATGTGTTTGGCCGCTGACCGTTCTGCTCCCCTAATTAAATCTGGATGTGCCATCATTAGCGCTCCAAGTTCCACAACAGCTGGGACAAATTTTTAATGGGGGCAAATTAGCATTTGTTAACATCTTCTCTGCAGGAGAGGTTGAAACAAAGTCCTCACTCTGCATCAGACACATTAATCTACACTTTTTAAAGTACTCTGCAAACACAAACAGCAGCTCAGGCTCACGCAGCTGAACAGCGGTCTGTTTCTGCAAAGAAGGAGATGTTTCATTTAATCTTGTTCTCTGCTCCCCACAATTAACAGTTTGCAAAAGGATATTTCTTATTTATGGGCGCCCCTGTGAGCTGCGCTCTGCTCAATAGACTGTATTGTAAAAGGATGACAAGCAATTTTTTGGCTTCAAAGGCTTGGCAACAACTCAGTGGAATTTAAATGACCTTAAAATTCACCAGCTTTCATTTATGGAATTACTCTGCAGCAAAGCAGGAATATTATCCACATAGTGTCATCAAAATAAGCTAATTTTTTCAAATTATATGCATTTTGCTCGTACCGTGAGCCATGCATATTAATGTCCTGTTTTGAGTGAAATTCGAAGTGGTTTTAGGGAAGATATAATTGGCACTGCCTCTGCTCTGGCGGCGCTGCACAGAGGGGCTGGTCAGCCATCTGTAGCCTTGCCATGACCTCTGGATCAGCACAGCCAAAGTCCAGCAGCAGCTGACATTGCCTGTAGCACCCAGGCAGCAACTTTGAAAAATCTTGGAGCTGAAAAATCCACTTAGAGGTGCCAGAAATTGCATTTCCTTGTGTCGCCACCAGAGGCTAGTCCCAAAGGTGAGGCAAACTCTATTGAAACACCAAACTTTTCAGCAGAAATTAACATATTCTGTTTTTTTTTTTTTCTTGATATTTTGATGATTATTTCTAAAGAATTACAACTGGCAATATCTATCTCACCCCTTATGGTCACATCAAGGCTGCTTTTAGGGGCGTGCGAGATGCTTGATGTGACATTGGCTATTTCAGCTCCTGAGCGTCAGACATGGCAGGGTGACCATACGTCCTCTTTTACAGGGACATGTCCTCTTTTTGGGGGGCTGTCTGACCTGGTTCAGCCTGTCCGAGGGAGTTTATAAAATCCTTCAAAGGTCCGAGGTTTTGTATGGAAGTTTTGAGTTTGTGTAGCGTGGACTAACTGAGTTAGAAGCGTGTAAAAACAAAACTAAACCCTCAAAACTTTGCGTGCGAATCCGCCCCACATAGTAGTGTCCTCCTTTTTGGGATTCGGAATATGGTCACCCTGGATAATGGTACCAAAAGACCGTCTTACTGGTAGGACTCTGTGTGTTATGTCAAATGAACGTCATTACCCACTTTAATCAGCATCAAAATTACAAGTTGGATAAATTCATTACTACATGTTTCCTCCCTGTAGGCCCTATGACATTTGTTGTAGTGCAACCATGCCACCTCCAGTCGTGGTAACTGCTTTGATGCTACAATGATTGACTATCTGGATGTAAACAAGCACAGATGACAGATGGCATCATGCAGCATGGCGCACGTCAGCTGTAGTTGTAGGATTGCTGGACCCAGATTTTTTGGGTGACTCTGTTGCTTTGCGGTACATCACATACTGCA
Source organism: Xyrichtys novacula (assembly GCA_962446985.1). Taxonomy (NCBI): domain Eukaryota; kingdom Metazoa; phylum Chordata; class Actinopteri; order Labriformes; family Labridae; genus Xyrichtys; species Xyrichtys novacula. The sequence continues at coordinate 27,095,222 of OY660883.1, read as the reverse complement.
TTAATCTGATTGGCTGCAGGTCTGTACAGTTGTTTGACATGTAGTTATTGTAAGACTGGTTTGTGCTCAAGTCCTCTTTTTTTCTGTGCAGCTCTGTGTCTAAAAGTTATTAGTGGGTTCATGTTTTCTATGACTGACACTTGAGACAGCCTATACGAAGATTGTGTAGCTCACCCGGGGGATACGCTGTTTGAGTCAAGCGTCATTACAGCGACTCTCCCGCCGAATGCTACTGCGCAATGTTGATTTGAGGAAATGGAGAAAATATTCAGAGTTATTGAGAGCTTTTCGGCTTAAATCCGTATACTGGCGGAAGGTGGAACCAAGTTGTCCGTAGTATATACTATCTACGCTCTTTAGCGAGCCCCAAGTGATCACTCAGGGAACTGCAGATTTAAGCACTTCTGAATCAGCTTTTTAAGACCGGAGGTAGCTGGTTTAAACCAGCATATTACCTCTTAGCTGAAGAAAACGCCACTGGGATGTGATATTTGAACTTGCAAGAAAGACTAAAACTGGTGGTGTTAGCTCTCCAGTCTCTTTGCTCTTTTGTCCAGCCTCGTTATATAACCACAGCTGAATATTGACTGTTTTCTGAGTGTTTTCATGCGTATAGATATTTAGAGAGTCACATTTGAAACCCCTGTAGAAATGATTGGAAAATCAGTTGCTGTTAAACACTACAAGTCTGTGCTTCAGCTTCTCTAATGAGAGGAAATCCTGTCTTCGAGTCTTGTCTGCTCTGACTTGTTAGCTTGCTCTCAGTCTTTCACACATAGATGGACTTATTTGTTTTGTCCAGCGCATGGTTCTGTGTAGTGGAGGTCGACAAACCGCAGGATGGTGTAACAATAGCTTTGCCCATTATTAATACAGTCAGTGGCAGTGCCAAGTCTGGAGCTGTTTCATGCTCTGCCATGATTTCCCCCTCTCTGGGTTTGTTTTTTCCGCCTGCAGCACTGTTATGGATGCACATCAGGGCATTTTCTGCACTGTATCAGCTGTGAAGTGCAGCTGGCCCGGCTGCACGTTCACACCAGCAGCAACACAATCAATCAAGTCATAGGAAATCCATTAATTTCATAAAGAGGCGAGCAGCCAGGGAAACTCAGCCTTCACATGCAGAGTTGGCCAAGAAAATTTTGGCCATGTCACTCCTTTGTGTGGCCATCAGGCTTCAATGAGCAGGTTTTTTCTGCTTTGCTGTTTCCAATGTCACTTTCATTTTTATTCATAGTCCTTATGCCTGCCAAGCGCAAGATGGATGAGAAGTTTATTCTAGTTATTCATCGTCCCCACAAGACAGGGATAAATATCGCACAAGCACTGTTATCTGCATAAAGGGCAAGTCGTTTTGCACAATAGGAGTTTGTCGGACCAAATGTAAGAAAATAGAACAATCAGAAGAGAAGGATCAGCGTTATTATCTTTGCTCGAGACTTTGAAAAATAGGAGATGCGAATCGGAGAAAACAGCGCTGACAGTTCTTCGTAAAGGCACCTGTGCGATAGGAATAGTCCGGTTTGAATCGCTCCTCAGATGGACTTTGATGATACAAATCTCCATCGTGTTATGTTTGTGCTTCTGACTGCACCCTCCTCTTATTGCCGGGCTAAATGTTCAAAGGAGGCAGAAACTTTTTCGAACGCATTGACAAGGAGAGGGAGAAGAAGAAGAAGAAAAAAAACTCTGGGCGCAAACTTCAAAGAATCCCAAACACTTCAAAAGCTTCTTCATGGCTGGGTGACTAATCTTCAAAGTCATGCCAAGGATTGGACTGATAGTGCCGCTGTGTATAGCAGGTACAAACATCCTTGTCAGTGCCACTGAGCTGTGAGGTGTAGAGAAAGGGAGAGGAGATAAAACGGAAAGCTAATTGAGACAAAGTCTGTCTCTCGCCTGTGTGAAATACAAAGCCCCCTGGCTCAAGACATTTGGTAATTACAAGTGCCACCAGTCAAATGAACACGTCATTAGAGGTTGAGACCAGACATTAAGGTAAACTAGAGAATTATTGGTGATCCTGGAGGGTTAACTCCAGTCATTACATTAGATCTATCCTCGCTGTCTTTTGTATCACAGTAATCTCAATGAATTATCTGGAGAAAAATGGCCTTGAAGGCACACCCTGAGAGGAATACTTCTGGCAGACATAAATACTAATGGGCTTTCTGCAGTTTCTCTATCTGCACCTGTGCAGTCGATATCAAGCTACTAATTGGCATTGAATGCACTCTTTGACGAAAAGAGGCTGAAATAACTCACCACCAAATTACTTTACGTGTTATTAGGACTCTTAATGGCCTTGTGTTTTACCCCTGCAGTAATGTAGTAGTACAGCCAATGAGATCGTCCCTGTGAGCTTCTGTTAATGGGTGTGAATATACTGCAAAGACGTGCTCTTAAAGCTCTGGTGAGGAGTTTTTGATTTGTTACGAAACAGACTGAAATGAACTGTAATCCACCTCTGTGATGTACAAACTGAGACCATAGTTAATAAGACTTAGGATTTCTTTGTTTTAGTTTTTAATTTAAAGACCCTCTCCGATGAAAATCATGTTTTTCTTGTTGTCTACATGTTTATCTGGCGTTTTTCTGATGCTACAGGACATATCATGAGAAAAAAAGAAGAGCAAAATTGCATTTCTGAGTATTCAGATCGCTGTGAATCTTTAATCAGACCCAAATGGCAGGTTCAGATTCAGTGAGATTTCCTAAATAGTGAACCCAAGCTCCACCCCCTGGAGCTACGCTATGCAGGCCAGACTCGGAAAAGTATAGAGGACGATCGCAGAACAAGCGTGTGCGTTAGCAGATAGCAATGCTCGTGAGAAAGCTAAGTATGATATTAGCTTTCATCATGTTCATCAAGCTACTATGTTACCTGCTACTTCGGCTGCACAAGCAATGTTAGGCGGCGAGCTAGCATGAAGAGGAGTGTGCAGTCTGCAGAAGAAAAGCCCTTAAAAATGACATAGGTAACAGGATTTTGGCTAAAACTTAATAATCACAATTTAAAGACCACTGAGAACCTTTTCAGTAGTAGAAAAAAACGATCGGAGTGGGACTCTAATGAGGTACACTGAAGAAACAGCCTTACTTTCATAACTTTTTTTACAGCAAATCGACAAGGTTTTGTTTACCTATCTTCCTACAAATGCATCCATGCTTCTCAGGGCCATGACAGAGAAAATCAATCTCCAACTGAATTATCCAGACATGTTATACAGACTAGGAGAAGTAAAATTTTAATGCGATTTCATTCAGATTGATGTGTTTGCATGCATTATAAAAGTCCAGTTTCAGACAGAATATCGCAGTGAGCGTGTAAACATACTGATTTGTCCTTGACCGATGGATCCTACACATGTACAGGACAAATCTGTAAAACTTAAAGTTCCTAACTCAAACTTGAGGACAATGGAATAATAAAACATCTCCTAAATTTCTCAATTATTCCTCATAATATGTGTCCTCTACATCTTCAGTACTCTGCAGCACCTGCACATTTGCAGCTTCCTGTAAATTCCTTGTTGTAGGGTTTGTGTTTTCTTTTTTTGAGGAAAATGGCATACTCCTTGAGTCACAATGAAATGTACTTTATACCGGTAATTACTAATGCAAGCTCTTTGAATAGCTTTGGCTGAAGTATACGTCTAATGACGGCCATCAGAAAGGTGCTTTGTAGGTTGTATGTAGAAAACACAAAGGGCCATATACCGTCTGAGTTCTGTGGTTCAATAGCAGAGCAATATGCACTCAGAGGGCAGGCCATTTGTTCCTCCCCTCTGAGCTTTCATCACTGTTATCACCATGTTTTCTATTCATCAGTCACACACACAGGCGAACACACATAATAAATGTGACACCGACTCTATAAAATATACAGACGACATGATAATAGGTACAGAAGGTCAAACACAATACCGTGTGTGCAAACTACGACGTCTACCCTTAGGTTTCCATAACACGCAAAAATCAATACACTTTTCTTGACCATCTTTATTTTCATCGACCTGAGAAAAATTCAGGTATGCACTGAATTAAATATTTTTGGAGAGAAGGAATAAAGAGAAGACAAAAGCAGATCTCACTGGGTATCCAATCCAATTGATTTCTCTCAATTTAAAATGTACATATCAAAGTGGGCTCTTGTAGTGAAGGGCCTCTCGTACTGAAGGGCAAAGTTCCCAAATCAAAGGAGACTCAGCAGACCTCGGCATTTAAGGGGCTGAATCTCAATAACCTACGAGTCTCCGGGGAGCTACTACTGAGAATATGATACGTCTGATATTCTGACCAAAGTGTGTGACAAATTTAAAGCTCTCATATGATGGTACTTGAAGAAGATTTCAGCATATCTGAGTTGTCTTTTTAGGAAAGGTTTGAATTGAATGTAGAATAAATTACACGTGTGAGCACTCCAAAAGAAGCCGTAGCAACACTAATGCAAATGTTTTACAATTACACATTATGGAACAAAATACAGACATTTTTGTTGATGTTTGTAACCAACAGAGCGGCTGGCATGTCTGACTCCAACCTTAGACATTAGGGCTGGAAATCACTAGTCGCCCCACGATACGATATCATCACGATACTTGGGACGTGATACGCTACTATTGCAATTTTTAACATTTTGCAATACAATGAGTATTGCGATACAATATATTGTGATTTATATAATTTTTTAACTGTTTAGCTACTTTAGCATTTGTCTTTCCTTTATGTTTGTCTTATTTACACTGTATTTTATTTTCATGTAGCACATCTCGCAAACCTTACATATATTTGTTGTACTAACCTGCTCTATGAAGTCACCTCTGCAAACCTCACTGGACAAATAGTTGATTTTATTATCATCATTGATTTGACTTCACATTAGCAATTAATTTGTAAAATCAACACTTGGTAAATGAGACGATACGATACAAACAAAATATCGCGATACTATGCTGTCTAGATTTTTTCTCCCACCTCTATTAGACATCTTGGCTTTGCAACACCAAAGCAAATGTTCAATACAATTGGGCCAATACAAATTACCCTTGTTTGGAAATGGGCACAAGACAGTTTTTGCAAGTTAAAGACAAATCTCAAGTCTTTGGTCAAGGTGAAGTCTGAAGTCTCTGAGGGAAATCTAGTAAAAAAAGATCGTCCACGAGTCCTAAAACTGGAGTCTGAGTCCAAAGTCTCAGGGTCGAGTCTAATACTACGCTCCAGTTACCTCGGAATTTGGATGTCGGAGCTGGGAATGACGTTACACCCAAGTTGACGGCGTTCCAGTTAACAAGTCGGGAAACCAAGATGAACGCCTACAGTTACCTGTTGTTAGCTGTTGTTTACAATTGTCAGCTGTTGTTAGTTATTGTTAGCGATACCAGTTGTAAACAATGCCTAACGCAGTATTTTACTGTTACAAACACCATAGCGCCATGTTCACAGTTAGACATTGGGCAGTACAACATAGACCACTTAATTAATTTCACAAAAACAAAACAGAAGTGCTAATAGATAACACATCTTGGAATATGATGTTGTTCAGTCAGGGTTCTCGAGAATCGTCCGACTTCCAGATGAATTTCCGACTCAGAGCTCGGAAATTCCGACTTCCGAGTACAACTGTAACGCAGCATAAGGAGCGTTAGTGAGTCTCAAACTCCTACAGTGTCACCACAGGAGCCAATAAAATGTCAAGTCTATGTTTTTCCCCAACGACAGCGACAGAATGGGCCGAGCGTGTACTGACAGGGAGGAAAACATTTCATTATACGAGAACTTAAACTCTAAGGTGAGGATTCAGAGTGTCATAAAGATGAACATAGAGAGAGAGAGAGAGAGGGAGGAGTAACATGTCTGAGAAGGAAATTTAATACTCGACAGCATTATGCAATCAGCTGGATACATGCGGTGACTCCATTATAAATGGCTCCCACCCTCTCTCTGTGTGTAACATTTCATCACACCCACTCATTTCATTTGCCTTTAATTGCACAGTGTTGATAGTATGGAGGGAAAGTACAATTAAAACCATCTCAATATTTGCAGACGGCCTTAATATAATCCAGAATAAAGAACTGCAGCGATGACAAGATAAACTGGATAAAAGAGCTGCTACCTCACTTACTCCTTTTCATCTCTCTTACAAACGTGCTTTACAAACACAATCGCAGCACGTAGTAATTGCTGCTAATTCCACCTATTCTCAACTAGACAAAAAAATCACTACTCACTTAGTGCAGCTGGTAATTGCAGAGCACGGTTTGCAGGTTTTTCGAGCGTTAGCTAGTTAGAGCCCAAGGGAACCCTAAAGGGGCCTCCCTGGGCAATGAAGCCGTCATGGTGCTTCATGAAGTGTAGCAAATTTCTTCTTCTCTTCTTGCCCGGGCATATTTTCACTTATCAGGTCTACTGACGCGCGGTATAAGAGCCGCAGACTTCAGTTAAATGGATCAGAGTTTGAGGTTTATCAAAAAAAAGCAGGCCCTCTGAATATACACACACTTGCGTACACCGGTGAAATACACAAAGTGTGCTCACGCGGGTGTCAAAACACACACAGGAAGGCACTCATGCAAAACACACACCCTCGTATACAAATACAGCAAACATTAAAGCGACGGCGAAACGCAGACGGCGGACTGTTGCAATCTTTGAAGTGTGAGTTTTGACAGTTTGACAGCACATGCTGTCTTTTGTTCGGTGCAGGAGGCTTATGGAGTCTGTCTGCTGCCCTCAACACTGCCTCCCCTTTCAGAGTAATAAAAACACGCACCATATGGCTTTATGCACAACACCTTACAGGCTTGAGAGACTTCGACTTACATAGGACTAAACAAACAGTATATAAAAATAGACACTAAAAAGCACGAGATCAGTTGGAGGTGAGTTCAGAAAGCAGCATTATGAATGTGAAATTAAGGGGTGGCTTTTCAAAATAAAGGCATCAATCATGACGGGAAAAATGGCACCTATTCACAGAGAATGGCTGCTGTCAAAAATGGCTCAGATGTTTCTAAAAAAAAAGGTTGAAATGCCACATCAGGACTTATCTTTGAGCAGAAAATAAGAATAAATAGAAAAAAATATGCTTTATTTTGAAGTATGAGCTGGATTGTCACATGTGGATCTGAATGAAAACTCTATTTTATTTTTCGATTTTAGGTGTCAGGAAAGATGTGACAAGACAGCTCACTATCAGCAGCTGCTTCTTTTTTTAATCTCTCATCTGTTTTTTACCGTATGCTAATTTTTAGCCCAATATCATTTTTTTTATTTTTGTGAAAACATGGTTATCATCATTACTGGTATACTGGGACAGCTCTGGTCTGAATGAGGGATGCTCTGAAGTGACTGATATCCCAGAATTTTCAATGATAATCTAAATTAAAGGCAGGATTTATGACCATTACTGCACCCCGTCACCAGGGGGTGCTGTTCTCAGAGTGGCTTCACCCAGCGAGGAGGCAGACGGCTTTCATTCTATATACAGTCTATGGTTAAAAATAGCAAATCGATTTTATTCTGAGTGTGTGGATCAACAAGCAACACATTAGCCTGTGTTGCTTGTCGTAGGTTGTGTTGATTTTACTAGACACAGACTCAATCGCCATTTTCATAATCAAAGTATCGCAAAACCATGACACAGTTCAAGACGCCATCAGTCACCTGTTCTTGTTTACATCCAGGTAGTAGGTCACTGTGTTATAAATTTTTGTTGGTTATTTATTTACATGTATACTCCATTTGTATAAAGTCAGTTTCAGTCATACATTACATACTGTATTATTAGTTATGTATTATATCTTTAGGACTTAGTCTGAGACCAAATCACAGCCTCCCTATTGTTCAGTCTAACTCCCTTTTTTGTTTAAATAGTTTTATACTAAAGTAAAAACCATGGATGAATGCTTCTCTTCAGAGTAATCCATCACCTTTAAAACTCCAGCGGCGCCGGTTTCTTTAAAGGTACGGGTTCAAATCTAACCTTAACTTTCAAGAACACCATCTGGAGTGTGTTTTAACTGCTTTAACCCATCTGTCGCTTTGACAACTATTTCTTATCCTGGGGAGTGAAATTCATCGTCATGTCTTCTATTCTGAATAAGGATTACTTAAAAATGACTCCAGTTGTAACACACCTGTAAATAATAAAAAATGTTTTCTTTGCTGCGGTGAAAAAGTGTGACACATGAAGTCTTATCCACAAAGATTAGGGGCTTTATATCTGCCAAATACTGAAATAACTTGAGGTGAAGTCAACTGCTGAACCTCTGATCCTCTCTCTCTCTCTCGGTCTGCCTCCCTCTCAAGCCTTATCACATCATCCATTTCCTTACTTGTTTGTTGCTTTGAGTGACACCTCATACTCTGCCTTATACAATATCTGTCAGATTGCATTATTAATGCTGATAGAGTGCCGGATGCAGCATCATGTGCATAAACCGGCGCTGCTGCAGAGGAGGGGTGCAGAGAGGTCACGGGATGATCAAAGAATAGCGAGAAAGTAGATGACAGAGGGGGCGTTTGTGCCTCGCCATACAGACCCGGGGGAGTTAAAAATACACAAATAAACAGCTTTTTCATGGCACAGTGAATCCTGTTAATTTATCCTTGCTGTTGGAGCAATAACAAGCATTATACAATCATAAGCTTCCTTCCGTGGAGTCTTTTTTTTGCCACTTGATGGAGCGTTTACATCCTATAAATGAATCACCTAAAATTCAAATTCTCACTTGTCACGTGCAATTTGTCCGCTTGCAAAGTTATGATAATAAAACTATAAACATTCATGTGATAATCACTGCGCAATGATTCCCTGCTTTGCCTTGCAGAGTTGAAGAGGATTAAGTCTGGGTTCCCTTCACAGCTAACCCAATAATATGTATGACAGAGCTGCAGGCGGCTTAGTGTTTACTGCCTCACATCTCTCCGAGGAGCTCGGACGCACAGCACAGACAGGCCTGATGTTTTTTCCCTCCATCACCTCTGCTCCCTCTCACTCTAAATCACTGCTGATACCTATACTGCACTGCACTGCACCCCCTCCTCCAGACTCTACATTACAGCTCTACCATCAGCTCCACCTGACTGCAGAGATTTTGGTTTGTCTCATAAAAGGAGTCAACATGCAGTGCAGTACCTCGGCTCTAACACGCACAGTGTGGTCTCTCCGGTGGAAGGAGCAGCCAGGAGGATGCTTTAAAAGCCTATTGTCGCTGTCCTATAAAAAACATGACGTCCATTTTTTATGAGCTCAAAGATGTTTTTCGGCTTTGTGATAATGCATTGTTCAAATAATGCCTCTGGTATTCAAATGGATTATTTAGCTTAATTTCATGGCTCTGTTTTCCCAGCCCACACCAGAACACGCAATACTCGAGTTTAAAAATGGTATGGACATAAATTTGTGTAATTTTTGACCTTATTAACTTCACTCTCGAGACCTGGGAAATCCCCAGCTAGTACTTAAAAAAAGAAGGGCTGTATTTAGATCTTGATATGAGACTCTGGCTTTATTTTAGTCTGCTGATGTAGCAGAATTGAGTCTATCACACATATATGAGCAGTGGTTTATTGGCTTCTTGACCATATGCTTTTATGTTTTTGTGTTTTTGCAAAACAACAACATTTCTTCATGGAAATGCAATCAGACTGAGACACCAAGGCAGAAGAACTACCGCGTCTGCAGTGCAAAATGATAAATATGGTGATTATTACTTCAAGGAAAAGATAAAGTAATGATAATAAATGTTCTTCCTTGAGCTGTGTCACCCCGCTGTAGTACCTAATGGACTGGCCTGAGGTCTTGCTGTTAGGCAAAGTAAAAAAGATGTTTGGTGGCTAGTGCTATGGCTGGGACCCTATATGTCCTGTTGATGAAGTTAGGTGCTGTTCTGAGCATTATTTGTGGCTTAGAGTGGCGTTTTTGTTGAGGTTTGTTTATGGCTCCTCAGACCACTGTGTATTGCTATCCTGCGGTCATTACTTAAGTTGGTATAACTGGAGAAGCAAGCGGTCGGCAACATTCCTCTCTCGAGGGGGTGTCTAACTCAGTGTTATGGTGTGTTTGACCCTAAAATAATTTTACGCCGGAATATTCCTTTAAAGCTCCTGTGAGAAGTTTTCAGATGGTCATGAAACAGACTGGAATTAATTATGATTCATATTTGTGACCAACTAAAGCACAACCATGAGTGAGTTTGTTTTGCAATTTGTAGGAGATGAGATCAGCAGACATGGTTTTGTCCACAGGCGGCGCCAGAGTCAATACAAGCTAAAAGTCCTTCACAGGAGCTTTAAGTAAAGTGGTTTCTTGTGCTGCCTGGGATGATAGACCCAGAACGAGTTAACAGCCTGCTATTACAACACAATTTTAAGCTGTTTTAGTTTTCTACTTTTGCCTTTTCACTTTAGCTGGTGGAAGAATCTGTGGAGTTTCAGCTTCTCCATCAGTCCTGATAAACTTTGTTGACTTTGCCCGATATACACCTGCATGAGACACTTGGTACTTTACAAAGGTTAACCGGCTGCGTTTATCTTCAGATAAGGATCATAAGTATGATAATTATTAGTAATTTTGCCCCTTACTGAGTGACCTTTTTGTTTCGTTTTTTTTTAATTGCCTGGTGATTAATGGGGCAAGCTCATAAACACTGCTCCTTATTTAGCTATCATGCTAATGAAGAAGCTGCATGAAATCATTATGACCCTGTTACAGTTGCAAATTATAAACGATGAAAGAAAATATGTTCTTAATCAATATTTGTTTAAGAAAGCATACGTAATTGACTAATGCAACTATAGCCTGTGATTGTGAAATGAAGCTTTTGACTGTTTATTGTAACTAGCATGGTAGAATAACGTCCCATTACAAATATGAAGCAGATATGGTCAACTCTATTCATTACTCCATAGTGTTGGGTCCAATATCAAATATATTAACTTTAACTAATGCTAACGTTGTGTAACAAAGGTCCCACCATTAACAGCAGCCAGATGTTGAGATGCAACACACAAACCACTTGCAGGATTTGCCCATGAAAAACTATTTAACCAGTTTAAATACACATTTTTTTGTTTAAAGACACTGTAAAGATTATTGAACTGATTTTGAAATAGTGTCACTGTTATATTCATGTGTCTCCATGACCTACATAGTATTTGAAATTATCAGCAACATGATAAGTTTTTTCTTTATACTGAATTTTAATACCTTCTTTCTTCTGTTTAAGCTTTCTGTAAGTGGTATTCAGTCCTCATGTGGAGCTTTTAAGAACTCTGTTGTTTAGTTTGGCTGTAACTTTTGCAGGCTAATGATAATAAATAAGAGTTTACAAGGTTTTGTCGTTGCAAGGTTACAGGTAATAATCTTTTGTAGCAATAAATTAGCACATTACCCATCCCTCATTTTCAGGCGAAACTGTCTTGAGCAAAAAGTTAGCATTAAACTGGAGGTTCCAGTTATGTGCTGCAGTTTCACAAGAGATACATCTTCAGTTCTTATGGGAAATTGAGTTTTCCTCCCAGAAAAAGACTACAGATTTCAACCCAAGGAGTGATTTGTTTGAACACATCTTGAAAACTCCTAACTGTGTCTTTAAGAGTTAAACCTGCTGAGATCTATGATTATAATCTCCAAATTCACAAATTCGACCACCATATTGACGATATTTTATCTATAAAATCCTCTTTTATAGTTGTCTAGATTGTGCTCATTCTAATGCCAAACAAAGAGGTAAAAACCATGGTATATTTGCAGTGAGATTTTACAGTCTGTGCAGTGAACGGTGTTTACAGTGGTTTCCAAGCAGCCCTCGTTAACAACCTTTATGTGTGAATCACATGTGGAAAGAAAGGTCAAACTGAGAAGCGAACATTCCTCGAATATAAACACCTGATTAGACGGCCTAAAGAAGTCACATCCTTGGGATAATAGTGTTCCTGTTACTTGTTAATTCTGCCGGCTCCGTGGAAACAGTATTTTATCGTATTCATACCAAACTTTCACCAAATGTCACCGTGTTCCAAATCAAACCCACCTCCCAAGCCCGACAGAAAAAGTGTACCAGCAGCAAATCTTCCATGTCTAGCTTCCTCTGGGAGTGTTTTCCTTGTTGTCTGTCTTCCAAGTTAGTCATCACAAGTCCTTGGCTACATGACATACATTTTCAAGTCTATCACTGGTGACAGCAGCACGGTGGTTATTTCAAAAGACAGTGACGGCGCTCACAGACTGAAGCTGGAACATTTCTCCTCTCCATGTGACAAAAATATGATGCTTTCTAATGAGTGCCGAGGACAGAAAGAAAGGAGTGCGGAGTGCACTTTGTCAAAGTCTGATGTACGCCAGGAGAACACAAACAGTACAACAAATCTGACTTTGTCAACCGGGACGAGAGGGAAGTTTCATTTCTGTTCACCTGGGAGGGTGGGAGAGCAGCAGAGATGGAGTCTGAAAGTCGGGTTGTTGTGGGGAGGCTGTTGAGTGCAGGAGCAGACTTCGTTTCTATGCATGAGAAAGGAAACAGGTGTGTGCTGATGTGAGTGTCACCATCGCCACTTTTCATATCTCTGCAACCAGAACGGGTATAACTTTCCAAAATACAACCCCAAATCTAAAGTCCTTAGGACACAGTGTAAACTGTTGATTAACCCTCCTCCTGTGTTAGGGTCTGCACCGACCCGTTTTGGATTTTAAATGCTTAAAAGAACCACTTAAATTAGCTTTTTTGCATTAAGACTTTTTGACTTTTTCAGGAATTTTATTTCAACAAAATAAAAACAAAAAATTAAATTATAAAAATTATAAAATGCTCTTATTTAAATTATGGCACTTGTCGTGTTAGAGTCTCTGTTGACCCAGTTAGATAACTATCTAATAATTAGAGCAAAAACTGAAATCATAAGTGCACTGACAGTCAGATCCTCTTCCAATCATGTGAGATTTAGGAAATTCTCATTTTTCCATGTTTTTCTGTGCACAAGAAACAACGTCGGGCAAGTCCAGACATGTGAGATCAATTCAGTATAGATGTCTGTATGAGGGGCATACTGACAATGAAAGGCTTAGAGGCCCACTACAAAAACTATTATACGCAACATTTTCATGGATAATGAAGTCTAACAAGAAAACTTAGAGATGAGAACCAAATTGGATGACAGAGAATTGTTTTTAGTGTAATTTACAGCTGATTTAAGACACGGGTCAAAACGGACCCTTAACATGGTGGGTGCGTAGTGAAAGCTTACACAGGAGGAAGGTTATTAAAGACAGCAAATCAGATTTCAAAAATGAAGATGAATTTGTTACAGGTTAATATCATCCACAAGAGGCTGAGTCCTCCAGGAGTAAAGATGGTAAGAGTCTCTCTGTGAGTGACTGTGGGAGCAAATAGCTCAAAGATTTCATTGGGAATTGGGAGTTTCATCAACTACAGTACATAAAACCATTAAAAGATTCAGTAAATCTTCATACAAAATGAACAAGACTGAAAACAAACACTACATGGCTATGATCTTTAGGCCTTCAGATATGACTGTAGTGGATCTAAAAACCATCATCTGTAAAGATACTGTTTCACTGCATCCACAAATTCAGGTTAGAGCATAATGTGCAGCACAAACATGATCAACAAACTGGTCTGGATAAAATTAAGCATTTCCGCACTGTGTATTTTAGTGTTTTCATGTCAAATATAAGGTTCAAAAGATTCGCAAACCACCAACTTCTGCTTTTATTAACATTTGAACAGCGTCCCAACCTCTTTGGATTCAAGGTTGTAATATAAACATGAGCATCAGTTTGTGATTTTTGGCACAAAGTCTGTAAATCCCAGCGCTAACACCATCTTTTCACTCAATTTAAATCTCTCTGTTTGTGTTATGAAATGATAGAATCGGAAAAACATGGTGATGAGCGAAGTGTTTTCTGGAGTATCCTCACTGTAATTCTGCATCCTGGTTATGAACATTTTAATGACAAAGACGACTGGCGCTCGCTTCATTATTCAGTATGCAGAAGACATGTAATGACTTTCTCCTTCGACTAATGACTCACCCGGGAGCTTATTGATGAAAGTGTATTTGGGTGTAATAGATGAGAGATGAAAGGGAATTTGATGAGAAATACTTTGACCGAAATTGAATGTCACTTTGAGAACAACATGAATAACGTAGCAGGAGAGAGTTTTTCTTTTCGTATTAATACTTTAGTTTGCTTTCTTTGGTTTTGACAGCAAAAAAATGTGTATGTTTGTGTAACTTTCTCACTCTAAGGAAAACCTGATTTCATTGATAATGAAATATACAAGGTGTTTACAAGAGTATCGCATCCAGATTTTCATTTTGGGGAAATGCTATGAATCTTTGGAGGTACTTTTGAATATTTCTGAATAGAGGGCCAAAGGTCTGAAAAATGTCTTGTTGGGAGGACAAAAGTACCTTTCCAGACATAAAGCAAAGTTTAAAGATGGTGTAACTACACACGAGCTCAGTGGAAAAACGCTTACAGATGGAAATGTGCCGTGTACAATATCAGAACATAAAAAGATGTTTCAAACAAAAACGTCGAACTGAACATATTGCCCCTCCACTTTACTGTCATTATTAAGAGTTCAGATCGATATCCGAAAGGCTGAAACAAAAAAACTCGCAACCAGAACATTAACGTGCTGCCCGCACTGTTTAATGAGTGGTTACCACAACAAAAAGAGCACAATAGTTTATTTGCAAAATGGCAACAGCTTCAGCAGCCTCCAATGAGCGGTTGATTCTCTCGCCACCGTGTGGAAGTACTTTGGATTTTATGAGAGAGCAATCAAGACGACTGACGAAACTGTTGTGATTTGTAAGATTTAAAAAGCAAAAATAAATTTCCACAGAAGACCATCCTGGAGTCTTTTTGAATTTTTTTTTGTAGGACGGTAGGGGAAAGTCCCACCTCCTTTGCCTCTGATTGGCTGGAAAAGCTGGAAACATCATCACACGCTCAAGCCAAACGCGGGCTATTGTCTCTGTACATCGAACAGAACATAACGGAACATTACCGCACTTCTGAATCTCCTAACTTTAACCCAACTGATGATGACGTTTCACAGCCATTAGGAATAACCAGTCAGAGCCCAGCACTTCTAGCCAATCAGAGGCGAAGGAGGAAAAAAAAAAAATTGTAAACAAAGAAAGCTCTTTCTGTCGTGCCCGCCACACAGAGGACCATCCTGGAGACTGTCTCCAAACTTCCCAGTTTAAGTTAAGTAGGTCAAGGTGCAAATGTTTACATAACAGCCATAAAATAAAATATTTAGTGTCTTTGAAAATACAGTCAAATGTTTAAAAAACCTTGTAATTTGAGTACATTGATAGGCTATTTAGTTACAAATGTAGCCATAGATGAAGACAAAATCAATCTTGTATGGAAAAAAGCATTAATTATGGGTATAATCGAAGAATTGTGGCACCAATGATCGAATTGAATCGTGAGGTACCCTGGATGGAACACCCCTACTCTCATCTTTTTAGTAATATTGCAGTTACTTTTATTTCTATTCTTTTTTTATATGCAAAAGCAAACTCATTCAGACGAACACCTTCAAGATGTTCAGGCTGGTGGGTTTGACTTTCCTTCACTTTAAAGCCTCGTTTGTTTGAGAACAACCTCATCAAAGCTGAAAAACTCATCCATGCGCTTCTGACAGAATTGCAAAACTGATTAGCATGATCTTACCCAGATCTGCATATCAAATAAAAATGAATGGAGATTTGTAGTGTGCATGCCAGGCCAGTCACAGGAAGTATAAAAAATATAGTTTTCTTGATGTTCTACTGGTGCAAGGCTGTTTAACAAGAAATATGCATGTGTAAATCCACATTTTCAGAGGTATGAGTATTGTACACAGTGACAGGCGAGGGTGGCGTTCGAAAGGTTCTACCATGAAATCCAATAGTTGGGTTTCCAGCCTCCAAAATACAACAGTAGTTTACTGTTTTCTGTTGAATAAGTTTCCATCTAAACAGTCCTCATGTTATATTGCTTTTCACAGAAGTTTGTGCAGCTGTACAATATGGGGAAGGCTTTTGAAAATACAGAAACTACTCAGCTGAACAGCCTGTTTGCTTTTGTGTTGTGTCATCTCAATCATCCAGGTGGACTGACATCAGAGGTGAAAAACAATAAACTGCCTGTGCTGCGGAGGAGGAGGAGGAGAGTAACATTTTGCCGTTTCTCTCACTCTTTGGATTTTCTTTGACGTCAGCCGGATAATCTTCTGCATTCTTGACCTATCACTCCCGCTGGATGAGGACAACGGTGGACACCTTCAGCATGCGTGACTTCACATCTACAGGTAATGTCCTTGTTTCCTCAGACTGGGCCAGTAGACGAGCTGGAAACATGCCAGTGTATTGATTTTATGGCTCTTGTTAGAGTTGTAACAGAGTTGTGAGCTGTTCACTATTGTTGTAGCAGCCGTTCAGTCCCCTGCCTGACACACTGTACAATATGTGGCCTCTTTTGTGCTCTATCCTCCTTTTTCCAACATGTTTTCCACTGAAAGTATGTTTCTTACATCCAATATGAGCCCATTGAGTCTGGGTCTTATAGATTTCACTCCCCTCTGCAGTATAAATATTTGCAGGGTAGAAAATATCTTTCCTGGAGTCGAGTTTTGCACTCGTTAATATCTGTTTTTGTTACATGCTTTGGAAAAACCAGCCCAATCCTCTTACTTACCTTAAACCTTCAGAAACACAGCTCCTGCCAATTACGGATGGGAATAAGAGGAGTGCGATTTCTCTTTTGTGAGATACCTAGATGCATGTTGGGGGTTTTCTCTTTCTCTCGACCTTGTTTGCTGCTCAGACTGTAAACTGTGAACTTTCAGCCCCTTTTTGGGATTTAGCTTTTGTGTTTGCCGCTAATGGTGTCTCATAATGGAAGGTTTGGATCACACCCGTGTGTGTGCAGGGAGGATGGCGAGAGTCTCTAAGGTGCTGGTCTCTGTACGTGTGCGCATGTGGGATTTCTAAACGCTTCGGTGTCAAGGTTTCTCTCTTCACTCAGGCAGATCCAAAGTGAAATCAGGTCATCTTTGAATATTGCAGAAACACATTCGGTTTGAACATGACATTCGTATCTTAACATGTCAGAGTGCCGACTACACAGGGATAACGAGCGAGCTTTTTTCCTCCAATGTAGACATCATGTACTGTGAATCTTTAGAAAAACACCACCTTCCGTGTAAATGGGTCACAAATGTGTCACTGCAGCCTTTAAACCTCGGGTACACTACTCTGATATGCTAAAATTAGCATTACGCAAGTGTGAAGCTCATTTGTGTTCAATGCATGAAAAAGCTAACAAGCACTGTGTTTGGATTCTATGCGCGAGTAACTTTTGCAGACTCGTAGAACTGATCTGAGACTGTTCAGGTTCAAGTTTGATAAATATAGGGATGGGAATTATAAAGAATTTATTTATATCGATGCCATTATCGATTCTGCTTATCGATTTAATTCTTTAATGATTCCCTTATCGATGCCTCTCTTCGATTACAAAAAAAGTAGACTGTAGGTTTTCACCATTAACTCAAAATTTTATTGAGTCTCCAATAACAGAAGAAGATGTATGCCGCCTTCAGAGAGAGTCTAAAAATAATCAAACAAAAATGTTATTTGTACTGCATTTTTGGCAGGCATTGTGGTTATATTTACACAGGACATATGTTAGGGTTACCATATTCTGAATCCCCAACAAGAGGTGACCATATTCTGAATTCCCAAAGACAGTGCATGTGTGCGTCGCGCCAGTGGCTTTGCTTAGAAGTGAGCGGAGGGCAGAGCTGCGGAGGGCAGAGCTGCGGAGAGCACTGACGCTCTGCACTGTTTTTTAATGAATGAATTATAGTTCTGCACATTTGAAGGATCTTATAAACTCCCCCTGGACAGCCCCCTAGAGGACATGTCCAGGTAAATGAGGACGTATGGTCACCCTATCATATGTACCTTATATATATTGCTAAGATGAGGCAGCATCGGCTGACGACCAGCGGGGAGCATTGAATACATGTGACTCCTTATATTTGATGCCGTGCCCGATTGACAAATGTTGAAGCATGTTGCTGGTGTTCCCACCTTTGCTTGTTGCACTGTTGTTGTCTTTCTTAGTAACATTAAGCCAGGCTTTAGCTCATTTCTGCCTACTTTTCAACCATCCGTTTTTTTCTCTATCTCTGTTCCCATTCACGTAGACTGGCACTCGCGAGACCGTTTTTCAAGGCACCCGGAAGAAAGGAATCGTTTAGGGAATCGTTAAGATAAAATGTAAATGATGTCGATGGATTGAACCATTTGGAACTGGTTCTCAACAAGAACCAGTTCTCGATTCCCATCCCTAGATAAACAGGGATAAATGTTGGTAGGATTTTATCAACATGGGCGTCAAAAGTGTTATTGGTGTTGAGTTGGTGTTGCCTGGTGTTAACTATTTGTCAACACCAGGCAGCAGCACCAGTCTCGAGGAGTGAAGCCAGTAAAGAGGTGTTAAAAACCACAGTTCTGTTGCTTTAAAAGCACCAGAAACCACACACACAGTCAGAATTTTTAGAGCAAAAATGAGCATGTTTAGTTTTGGTTTTGTTTGGATTCGCTCATGTGGCTCACTGTTTTTGTAACACGTTAATAAGGTTAAGAGATTTGTGATTTAGAGGCTGACAGGAGGGCACATTATCGCTGTTTGAGAGGAGGCTGAAGGCCTGCTTTTGGTAGGTTTACTAAAAGTCAGGTTGAGTCAGCATTTCAATATGGCTGCTGCTGCTGGTTGTCTTCTAAATTTACCAACTCTACGCCTTCATCAATAATCAACACTCATTCATATTGATACTCCAGACTGGTGAAGTGTAGCTCTTCTGGCCTCAAAATAACAAACCCTTCCTTTTTATTCTGTGGCTTTACTGACACCGTACCCCCCTGACTCCAAAATTTCAACATCAAAACCGTGATAAAGTCTTATCTGCTTTTAGATATCATGTAAAGGCACTGAAATGATTTCAAGAGTGTATCAAAAACATCAAAAAACTCCTCACATGAGCTTTAAAGTGGAAGAATTAGTAAATAAGGCACATCTGTTCGTCTTTAGCGGAAGTTAAAGTACTTCTCAACTCATATATGATTATGAAAAAACGCCAAACTAAGGCAAACTAAAGCTATTACTTGAGATGATTCATCAGGCATATGGGAAAATCTGCCTGTAGGAGCCTCGGCAATTCTATCAACCCCCTATGTCTGTTTTGAATTAACTCTATCCCAAATTCTCCTCAGTGTGAAGCAGAGCGTCCCAACCGACCGTAACTATTTTCTCACTGTTATTAATGTCTCCCATTTATAATTGATGACAATGGAATAAGTAATTCGAATGGATGCTTTGGAGATATTTCTGCGCCGCGCATCAAAGAAGCGGAGAGTTTCATTTTCAGCAACGTTCAGCAGCAAGTGTCTAAAGGGGGTCCGCTCATCAAAACCCAGCTGTGTCTCCAGATGCTACATTCCCTATTCCTCAGTCAGTAATCAATATGAGTACTGAAATATGCTGCCGGGTGATGTTTACTGTGCGGTGTATATAGTAGACTCAAATCTCTACAGTGGTTTTAAAGCACAAATATCCCCTTTGATCAATAAGGAGCAGAAAGGAGTGGATGCTGCTGAATTCATGATGAAGTTCAGAATTTTGGAAAGAGTTGAAACTGGCCTGTGATCGTTCGGTCCGTGTACAAGGGTTAGAGCAACACAGGACATGTTTTTCTGTGTTTTTTTAGTGAGGATTATGCAACATAGAGACTCACTACTGATTTATATTCATTTTAAAGAGATTCTCCTTACTTGATCATACCAGTAAGACTTGTCTTTGAAATGCATTTTACTTTAAAATTCAATTAATCCTGATGCAAATCCTAAAACTTTGACTGCCCATAGCAACAGCCCCTTCCCCCAGTTGGATGCTACATTTTGGATTTTAGCGTTATACAAAAGGGTAAGTTATACAGCAACACAAAATACCCCATCAAACACCTTTTTTTCTGTTTTTCTTTCATTTTTTTACGTCGTTATTCAAAGTCAAAGCAGAAGTTTCCAACTGAGCCATGAGTTTCTCCTTAAAGGGATTTGTATCAAAAGGCTGACTGAGATATTAACTTGCAAGAGAACGCCCTTGGACATCAGAGTTTTCTTTGTTGTGTAACTAATACAAGTTGAAAGAGCCAAGTCTAGTGAAAAGTTTAAAAAGTAGTCCTGTTTCCCTCTACTGAAGAGCGCGATGATAGAATCAGCATTAATAAAGTCATTTCTGTGTTATAACTTTGAGGTGAAGCTAAGAGTTAATTAGAGAAGCCTGGCTAAACAGAGAGTGGAGGCTGGAGGAAGATGTGGTCAAAGATTAGAAACTTACAACCGTCATCATATAGGGATGCTTTTTTAAAGTATCATTGACATTCATTTGTTGAATCTGTAAAAATAGAAATTAAAGCTCCTGTAAGGAAATTTTGCAATTGGCTTTTTGCTTTTTTTTCCTGTACATGTATCAGTAGTGCCCTTTTGTTTCAATAACAGCCAAATATTTCAATCAGGAACATTTTTGCTGTTAGAAAATATGGGTAAAAGGGGTTAAATTAGCACTTCCTGTGATGCCTACCCCCAGGCAGAAGTTTAAGGACTCAATAATCACTATATGTGTGTGATCCGTCTTGTTGCTGCTGGTCTTGTTTACTTTTGTAGGTCATAAACAGACATACGTATTAATTTCAGTCTGATTCATAACCTTCTAAAAACTTCTCACTGGAGCTTTAATGAGGACTAGCCCTATTTAAACAGGGCTTGACACTAACTTTTCTCACAGGAAGCACATATGCTCCTATGTTGGAAAAAGTAAGGAGCACACAAAGACCTTTGGGGGCACAATGAAAATTGATCAAATAATGTTTGTCTTATTGGTCGACATAAGTACGATTATTCGAAATCAATTTTAGGTCTTCTGGTCACGTGACGTGGAAGCTATTGAAGAAAATGTTCAAAATTTGACTTTGAATTTAACATGAAAATCTTATGAGGAAAAATTAGGTTAATAAAGAGGTGTGTCTTATTGGTTGACATAAGCATTTTTATTTGAAATCAATTTTAGATCAATTGGTCACGACATGGAAGCTATTGAAGGAAAACAGCCTTTTCTGAGAACATCAACCGGTAATTTATTGATGGTCCCTTATTTAACACCTGACGTTGACAGTGAGTATGCCGAGTAGATTTAACCGTGCTGCTGTTGCTAATCCCGGTTATGGAGAGTGAGAAGACACTAGCAGATCCTCAGTAAATGTCAGTCGGATATCCAACCTAAAACTAACTTCACCGCAGTATTTACATGAAAAAACATTTGTTGCCTTAGCTAATTTTTTAATGCACACATGTGCCCCTAAATACATTTAACAATTCGCACACATCCGTTTTCAGTCGCAAATAGGAGTAAAATGGGGGCACTGTCAAGCCCTGTGAAATGACATTTTATATTTATAACACTATCAAACTGGAGTTTTGCTATCTCGTAACAACCTACTGTTATAAAACCGTTTTCATGATTGTGTTTGCGTATGAGTAACAAAAAAGTATCAGTTATTACAAAAACTATTACGCATGAGTGATACTGTTTGATGCATTGAGTTAAACTAGCTGCTTCCCATCATTATGTTAGATAATGATTAGTCAGTTTCTATAAATACGACATTAATAATTCAATAAAAACATGTCTTTCCTGTCACTGATGGTCTTGTTTACTTTTGTGTATCATAAAAAAACACTAGTATAAATTTCAGTCTGTTTCATTAACCTCAAAAAACACCTACTCCCAGACCCTGTGGTAAGCTGCTGTCTTTTCTGTCTGTTGCAGACTGTTGCCATAGCGACAGTCTGCTATTAAGGAATAACAGACTGTTGATAAGAGCTGCTGTTTGCACTTACCAATCAGAATCAATCGTTTCACCAGTCGAGGAATAACCTCGGTCAAGAACCTCCCGCCTCTGTCTCCGAAGTTAACTCACAGACATGAAATCAGTGGTTATGTTCTTCTCATATAGCTCTTGACAAGATAGCAAACAATTTCCCAGAATGCCGAGCTATCCCCTCATCAACCCACACCAATAACCTGGAGATACTTGTTCTGAAGCATCTTCGTCAATAAAAGACGTGGGAGGACAGAGTCTCCAATTGTGCTCTGTGGGTGTTGTGTAATAAAGGTTTTGTTTCCCTCAGTGATCATTTAACCAAGTTCGTGAGAAAAATGCTAAAAGGAAAAAAAAAACAAATACTTTGAGTGCAACAAAAATGTTTCAACAGAGGTTTCCAAAACAGGATAGAGTGAGAGCAGAAAGCCACAAATGTCGACTCCAGGAGAAGTCATTAGTATTTTATAACCATTATAGCAACACTCATTTTCTGCTATGAGACAACAAAAATCTTTCTCAATCCAAGATGGGGGGCTCATGAAATATTAATGGAGCCAGGCAAACAACAGGATGTGTAATTATCATCAGACACAAGAGTACACAATGGCTGCAATCAAACCACTTCTTTCTTCCTGCCAGTCAACCCTGGAAAAGGTTAGTTTCTCCTCCTACTCCATTAATTCCTGCTGACCTTTCCTAGGATGATGTCTCAAATGCTGCTAAGTTTCTCCACATTTCTCCACACTTGTTAAATCTCTCAAAATACAATCAGCGCCGGGCTGTCTAAAAATAAGTGCCGTCCTGATGTTGTGTACGTAGCGCCGCGCACGCTCGTGCACAAACAGGGAGCCCTCTGCAAAGTGTTGCCTGGATGAGACGATGAAACACCCTGACACGTTACTATGACACTGGCAGAGATCCAAAGCGGGAGACGAGACTTGAAAGCACAACAAGGACGTGGAAAACTATCTGGAGAGTTTACATGGAGTATTTCTGTTCCTTGTAATGTGTTTATTTCCCATATGAGACGGCGTGATTCAGCACTGCTTGAAAGTGTTTTGCATTTTTCAGCTTGCAGTCGAGACAGTTTGCTTGGGGAATGAGGCACTGCTTGAGGTACAAATTTGGACTGCGGAAATGCCATCTCTGATCAGAACTGTAAAATATGCGTCTCTGCATATGCAATGAATGTCTGATCTGTCTGTTTGTGACACCGTGTATGAGTCTACAGTAGATGGAGGTCAAAATTTGAAAGTTATGTAACAGTAAAGTTTTCGACCGGGGAACAACAAATACAGTCACCAGTGTTGAGACGGAAACTTTTCCCTTTTTATATTCCACCATGAGCCAGCATGAAATATGGAAGATGTCATCTACAAATATATTTGACATTGTAACTGGAACCAACAGGGAATTTTCTTGGATCTGGTGAAAGAAAAGTTGATAAATTTTTAAAAATACAAAAATGAAACCTCACTTCACCTCACCCTGATTCTGCAGACCAGAAATTTGAGACTTGATCTCCACATAATGGAGCATCATTAACCTATGAGCCCTGGTGTTCTGTGTCCAGTTGTGTGGGGACATGCCAGAAATATATATAGTTCACTATTACATAGATAAAAAGGACAGGGATTCTTGTCCAATGACATACTGCAACTAGATGAAAGCATAAACTAGCATGGTGTTAAAACTGAATTTGGTGATCGGTAAGAGTCATATTCACCATTTATATTTCTCCATAAGTGGGCCGTATTTCAGTGCATGAAAAAACAATCCATTAGGTCGTTGTGTCAGTGGTAGCTGTTTTTGGCCTGTTCAGGTTTTTGATTGCGCTGCTCAAAGTTGACCATCCATCTGTTATCTTTACGGGGTTACAGGGTGCCGCCATCGGGTTGAGGCGGGGTACACCCTTGACACGGCGCCGGTCTATCACATAACCTCATGATGACATTTAGAGACAATCAGCCATTCACCATTTGGTAATTAAAGTGTTAATCTAATATCTTAATTACAGCTACTAACTGCTGCTTGGGGGTAATTTAACATTATATTAATAAATTAGACAAAATCTTATCTTTATACAGAGAGCGATTTTAATTGAAAATGCGATTCAAAAGTTATTTGGTGTTTTTAGCTTCTTTTAATTAAAACATGTTCGATATCTTGAAATGAAATGAGATAAATAAGACCCTTTTCAAATCAAAGACACAGGATGAGCACAGAAAAGGACAGATCCATTCAAAACAGGTCTGTCCTTTTCTGTGCTGGGATTGACTGAGACATCTGGTTTTCACTGGACCTTTACAGGACAGCTTCTGATTGGTCGATGGACCGAAGTAAGGTGCCGAGCCTTGTCTTGTCTTTTTAGTTGACAGCAGAAATAACACTTTTGTACTAAAATGACGACATAAATCACCAAAGATTACCTTCTCCTTTGGGAAGCTGTAACCCTACAGTCTCTGAAAATACACATTCTCCTCAGTGGAATAGATGCCGGTCTCACGAAGCGAGTGGATTTTACAGAAAGTCACTACAGCATTTTCTCCTATTTTTAGAGCTGATATTGTCAATGCAACAGTACCAACCCATAAATGACTGCACTAACCTTAATAATTACTTATAAAAGCTTAAAAATGTGTCTTCATGGTTGCGTTGGACAAGCTAACACCCCGTCTTTCATAGTGAGAAATGAAATTTTCATGGAGATTAAGTGAGAGCTATGCCAAGAGAACGAGTCTTGGCATCTAAGGGGAAAATAAAGCCTTTACATTAATGTTCCTGGACAAAATCCAACGGGAGTCATAGTGACATTGTTCCGTTAGTGACCCTAATAGTTTTAATCCTGCAGGAGGCCAGTCCTCTTCATACAGCAGACATGTATAAAGTGACGAATTTTTCATTTGTTTCTTCAAAGTCCTGCAATAATTGGCCAAGACACCAACTTCAGTGGAGAATTCTGGTTCAAAAATAGAAATTTTAAGAGGGTGATGGTGTTCATTTTTATGTCGGTGACCCCAATATTTGTAAGTCCTGCTTGAGTCATACAGCAGACACAGATTTAAAGAGGAAGGACGCCAGCAGGATATGATTACTCACCCCTGTAATGTCAGTCAATACTCAGAATACTCCTCTACTTGTTTGGATATTCCAGTCATACTTGTTTTTGATGGATAAACTTTGAATTTCTCACTTAGTTTAATTCAGAAAATTGTGATCCTTCTTCCACGTGGGACAGAGTTTATCCAAAGAAATCCCGCTGACATATTTTGGCTCTGCTCATGGTTACATAACTCCGCCTTGAGTACAACCACCATCTATTTAGTTCCCAGACAGCACTCAGAGAACATAAAGACTCCTTCCTTTTTTGAATTATCCCTTTATGGCGCTCAGGGCCCTTACGTTAAAGGGCTTTTCAGCTAATTTTTATGACATTGAAATAATAAAGAAAGAAAACCATAAAAGAATCCCTCTCTTTTTAGTCTCACCCCCTACTGTTTCATTTGCATCGCCATTATTTCAGTCCGCTGCTTTCTTGTCATCATAACATGAAATCTCTTTTGTCCTTTTCTGTATCAAGTCAGAGTAACTGGATTTGATTTTTTGGAGTATAATATAGAAAAATGTGTTTGAGAAATAACAAGGAATGGTTTTCTTTGGATGATACCGTTTTTTTTAGTCTCGCAAAAAAGACCCAAAATGAAGTATGTGACTATGCTTTTATCGTGAAGATTCATCCTTCAGGGAACAATAACAAGAATGTTACTCAAGCATGTGCTCCCATGACATCCGTGTGGTCTCACTTTGTGCCTCATTTAAAGCACAAACAAACATGGAGATCCCCCTTAGTGCCTCTGAATTGGAAAATAAGTCTGCGTTCTTGGATTCGGAGCATGATGCCTCGGTTAATCCAAATATTAAACTGACCTTCTCCTCTTCCAACTTGAGGCCGAGAGCACAAGACAGGAACACTTGTTAGCCCGAGCTTATTAGCAGACACTTGCAGTCACCGCGGGAACGTTAAGACAGCAATAAAACGATGGTAACACACATTAGGCCTGACTCTAAATTCAGTTGTTTTTACTGTTTATATTGTAGTTTTTCCTAATATGCACATGGTGTGTCAAGCTCTATATTTGTGTGCCCACTGGTTTTTCATTATCACCACAGCAGTGAATACACACACTTGCCAAGGCTCTGGCTGTCAGTTGCAGATGTTTGGTGTTTATTGCTTGGGCAGTAGGCTGTTAAATGTGCTTTGGGAAGAAAATACACAAATGAGTGAAACAAATCATTTTAGAGGAATTATTGACTGGAGAGATTGACCGACATATCACTTATATTGGATACCAGGCTTTCTGTTATCAATGTCTGCATCAGCACATCCCTTTTAAGGTCTGGTTGGACAGGGAACTTCTACAGCAGATCAGGAAATTGTCTGGTTGTCTCAGGATGGTGTGCGTTTCCTTTGGGAATGACAGCCAACTTCCCAGTAATTGCAGTGCCGATGGGAAACTTCCAGCCAAGACTAGTTTTATTGTGCTGCAGTGTTTACCGTCCTATCAACTTTAGAGCAGCCTGTGTTCAGACTAAAGCAAAATCAGCCTCTCCAGATAGTCGGAAAAATAAACATTTTCGTTCCATGCCTGTCTGCTTGGTTTACCAAATTCAGAGCATAATGATCCGCATTTTTAAAATGTGAAATTCTAAGTTTGTTCCCAAGAGAAAAAACACCTTTAAAAAGTTTGGTATTTTTAAATTTATGTGGTTAGACCAAGTCTGAAAGTTGTGTTGGTTCTGAATGATGATTGGCTTTATACAGTTTAAGTTTTTTAACTAAAGCAAATTGTTAAATCTTTTTCACAGGTTAATGAGATGTGTTCAGCCTACTTTTGCTCTCTATACGCACTATTTTCCTGCATACAACAGATGCTGCTGGTAAATGATTTGCACTAAAAGCCAGAATACATCCTGTAGTGAAAATCTGTCTAAAGTTCACATCTAACATCTTCAATACAAGTGATACTGAGCTGTAAATCATCAGTTTTTTCTGCTTTTAGGTCTTTTTGGAAACTGTTAATTGTTTGTTTTAAAAGCATATCCAGATTTTTACTGTTTCCAGGGCTGGATGGGGACCATAATTCTGCTTTGGCATTTTCAGCCAACATCAGCCCCAAAGATTGGTTTAAAAATACCATCAAAGAAGATTTAATAGCATCTGCGCTTTACTTTTGTAGGAAATTTGACTTAATTTTGATGATATGGTCAGTTATCTGAACTTGTATATATTTCATTCTCGTCAATTGTCTCATATGTGACCTAATTCTTTGCAATTTAGTATTTAGTGGATCTATTTTATAGAAACGCACTTGTAAGCCTCTAACTTTTAAATTACCACGCAATCCTCTCTGCTCCCACTGCTTTTGCTCACTCTGTCCCTCTGCTTTACTAACACACGCCTCATCCTACTGCTCTCAGCCTGCTTTGCTGCACATGATATTCTGCACCTGATTTTTGATCGCTAAGATGTGCCTCGTGGAGCACATGAAGCTGTTTGTTTAAATAGACATCCTTTAGAGCAATTGCTCTCAAGTGGTAGATCCTGACCCAAAACTGGGTCGCGGACACGTTCTGGATGGGTCGCAAACAAAAAAGTAAATATTTAATGCGAATCTGATGTTTGACATGTCTTTTATTTTGAAAAATAGTCGAGGTCCTCATCAGTTTCTTATTAATGTGGCCTGAATGCAGTAAAAATACATGTTATTATTATTTTTTGGTCTTTATTTTGTGTAATTTGATATTTATTCACTTTTGTCTGTGCTGTTGCATGGTCCTCCTCAGGTTCTTCTGAATTTGCTCTGAATGCAGAGATGCAGAAAAAATTCATTTAAAAAAAATCATTTTGCTGGTCTCCATTTTGTGCAGTTTGATATTTTCTGTAGTCCTCGGTTCATGTGCTCTGAAATGCAATTTACTCTAAATTGGGTGTATTTAAGGACCATGGGAAAATGTGGGTCAGAGAGTGAGACCAGTTGAGAACCACTGCTCTAGAGTAGCTTTGCATTGTCATAACACTGTCCATCAGACTCTTCAGCTGTGAATTTTTACTCTCCGTAAACCCGTCCTAATATCGGCCTCTAAAGTCCAGTATCTGTCGAGCCCTTAACCAGACTTCCACTCTTCACACCGTATGTTCTTTTAACACCGATCCGAGCAGTTTGTGAATAACAGTAGCACCATCTTCAACTTTCCATCCCTGTCATTAACACTCGCCTCTACACTTCATCTCGAGCCACTCGCCACACTTTCAACACCTCCTGTAGCGCCTCACAGCTCGTCTTTGTGCCGCTGGACACTAACAATCTCACTCCAAGACTGATGTTGGAGGATCTGTGTAAAAAAAAAAAAAAAAAAATCAAAGAGCTTCGAGAACGGGGTTGTTCACCGAGAGGCGAGGAGAAGCTGCAAAAGACGAGAAGTGACTCGGACGAGCATCTAAAGAAAAGAGTTTTTATTCACTTATGCTGAAATAAATGGAGTTGAATTGGTTTCTGCTTTTGCACATATGCATAAGCAGCTGGTGATTGTGTAATTTAAAGATAATAAAAAGCATGACAGAAGAGGAGAAGTGATTTAAAAAGCCCAAAGGCATTTGTTCTTGTTTTTCTAAGAACTGGCTTTATGCTCTCACGGTAAACACGCCGCATTGTGATTGTATAGGCCAGAAAAAAACTGATTAATTACTTGAGCTCACCAAACAGCATCCTCCATATGTCACTGTTTAGATCTTACTCATGTTGCACTGCTAATAAATTCATCACATCTAGTGCCGTTTAACACTTTGGATGTGCTTGTCATCGGTGATAAAGCGATTATTGTTTTTCTTCTGTGAATAGAAGCTGAAAACAAACCCAAAATCTGGCAGGTCAATCGCTTTCAACTCCCCTCATTGTTTCAAGCAGGCAGGATGATGTTACTGGATGTGAGCCTTATCTGTGAACGCGCTGCTTCCCTGAATGCCTGAATCACAGCGAACACAGGAAGACGTGTCTTGCCAATAGATAAAAAAGAAGGAGACAGACAGCTAAATAATCAGACGGCAAAGACCTGGCGGTGGAATGTAATTACTGATTGAATGGACAAAGCATCTGTCTTTCAGGAGGCTTCTGGTGGGATGTTTGAGGAGAGACAGCGGGGCAGCACTGCGGGGAGGTGGACGCTGAGAATACAGGTGATGAGTGGGAAAAGGTGAAGGAACAAAAGGTACAGGAAATAGATATGCAAGGTGACTGAGTTCAGAAGAAGCAGCAAAAATGTGCAAAATCATCCAAGTATGTGTGTCTTAGGTCTATGCCAGATATGATCTACCCAGGTTAACCACTGTATCGTCTCTCAGTGAATGGACCGCACTTGCACTGGTCTCTCAAGGTTCATGCACAAGGGTTTTATGTATACTTATTACAACTAGTTACCAAGTTAGTTTTGATGTATTATGCAAGAAAGCACATTTTCTTGTGGTGTATCTAGAAAAAAGCTTTTAAAATCAGTCAATAGCTATTAATTATTGATAACATTTAGTAATTTAACGATATCGCTGTGTTTTGTTATCTCTGTGTAGTCAACATTTTAAAACTTTTGAGTGGCCCGCTCTTTCTGACTGTAAACAAAGCCATTCTCCAGCTCCCTCATCCTGATTGGTTGTGAGGCGGACGCTGCTCCTCTGTGTCGTTCACGAGCCCAAACAAAGTTAGCGTGCTACAATATCGGACAGTAGAAACCAACCAGAAAGTTCGGAAAATTGTCTGAATACTTCTTTGGCCACGACTGCCGACACAAGCAAGAAAACAAAGTAAATACCGTAGACTCTGGCGGAACAACGGCGCTTAAAACAGAGGTAGACTGGACAAGAGCCAACAACCAAGTCAACATCGGTTAAACGATTTGGGGTCACTTCAGGATCTTCTAGACCCTGTAACCTTTCTGCTGGACAGGTAAACCGCTTTAACAAAGTAAGACAAGTGTCTGTAACAGAAGTGTTTCTTGTCAAACGGACCTGCTGTAGCGTGTTGTAGCGCTGCTCAACTGTTGACCTCGGGTCCTGGACTATGTCACTTTATCCTAGTTGTAGAAGTCCTGCAAACATTGTGTTTGCTGGTAGTCTGTTGGTATCTACAGTAGCACCAATGCTGTTTACTTTCACGTTGACTGGGCCCCATTTGTAATTAGTATTTAAGTATTTATCTGCATTATATCTGAATTTAATTAGAACGATACGAGCGAGCAGGAGCGTCTGTTTGTGGGCGGGGCTTGTTTGAGCAGAGAGGGAGGGGAGAGGAGGAGCTGAGGGGAAAACTACTTAGGAGGGGTAGAGTTTACATTCAAGATTTCTCCCTAAAACTGGCACTTATCCTCAGATCCTGAGTACCCCACCTTTAAAGGCTGCATTTTCCAATTAAAAGGGGAGCCACAGCCACCTCTGTGTTAGTTAAGATACAAAAACACTGTACAAGATGGTCCACCATTTTCAATGTGTTGTTTGAATCAAATGAGGAAAGTTATTGGGTCATATTCTGTGCAAGATTCAGCTGAAAACAAAACCAGAGTTTATGAATGAATAATTAAAGGAGGCTCAGACTAATCTGAAGAGAACTGTAAGATAAGATTGCAGGAGATCTGGACGATAAGTGCAAAAAAAAAAAAGCGCATTGTCTACTGAAATCAAAATGATATCAAGTTGGCGGCAAACATCCTTAACTGATGAGCTGTATGATGAATATAAAGTAGTTTTATTTCACTTTTCAGCAACACCGAGGTCTCTGCTTGAGTTTGACACTGGCCATGAACTGCAGCTAAAGCTCAGTGTAAGCTTTGTCAGTGTTACGGTGTTAGTTTTACCCAGTGAACTATAAAATTATTCAGTGGGATTGTTTTGGTTCAGTCTTTTGTTAATAATGCAACAATAACACCCATGCTGAAATAAATACAACACTGGAAATGGGTCAAGAAAAGCCTCGGTGCAGCGACCCATGCTGGGTCCATTTCTAACCCGCAGATTTGGAAGCAAAAAATAACATTTTCTAAACCACTATATCTCTACCCCTGTCACTTTATGTCATTTTTAATACATGTATCTTTTAGTCAAGGCTGTAAATAATAAATGAAACTTGCAAACAATACTTATTCGCTTTGAACACACTTGATAAGTTCAAGTCTTCAGTGATTAAAATGTAAAATCAGGAGGTAAAAATAAACCAGCAGAAGTCAAACTCGGGTCTCACAGAACAAAGAATCTGATAAAAACTTAAAAGAGGCCATTGGGGAAGAGTCTTGCCAAATGGCTTTCTTATAAGCCTTAAGTCTATTTTTTCTCATTTTGGCAACTTGCTTTGGGTACTTACAGCTCCTATCTGCAGTGCACAGACATAAATCCCTTTTCCAGCCTACAGGAAAAAGTCCCGGGCTAAAGATTATGAGCCAATAAGACCGGAAGTCATACAGATAATTTCTGACCAAACTTATGGACATGTGGAAAAGATTGGACAATGCACAGGCTGATGTCTGTCTGTGCATTTGAAATTAAAATGTTTCTCAGTGTGGAAATATGAACGCTAAAGTTTTGGATCCTGTTCATATACAGTCGTAACTCATCTGCTATCAGTCGATCATCGTTTGACACCAATCTGCGAGACTTTCCAGTAACTCCGGTGTAGGTTAATGAAAGTCAGACCTCCTCTCTGTCTTGAACCAAAAACCTGATCATTTTGGTCCATTACATCCCCCAGTGAAGTACCCATTCAGCTGTTTCAAGTGGACACTGAGTTAAACTGTTGGGCTGTCCTATCACCACCACTCCATTCCTCTTACTAGGTGATGTGCTCAGGGTTAGTGTGAAAGTGTGTCCTTTTCTTTAACAATCAAAAATCCAGTGTGTTTGATCTCTACTTCATCTGTGATCCCAGTAGGACTGAACTGTTGAAGCCCAAGTAGAAATCCCACAATGCATCACGCTGGTGAAGTTCATTCGCACAAGTTATCGTGAAGTTTCTATGAGAATCTCAGGGAAACTTCATCACAGTTGTCTCTGAAAATTCCTAATAACATACCAATCTAATGTTGCGTTCGAGTTAACTGGGAAGTCAGATGTCGGAGCTGAAAATGACGTCACACCTGAGTTCCCAGCGTTTCAGTGACCAAGTAGGAAAAAAGCAAAATCGGAGGCCTGAAGCAAGATGGCTACATCTACAAAAGTTATTTTAGCGCTTGCCTTGTCCGAATATAAGGCAAGTGCTTAAGTAACTTTCGTAGATGTAGCCATCTTGCCATTCTGCTTTTTTCCGACTTGGTAACTGAAACGCTGGGAACTCGGGTTTGACATCATTTTCAGCTCTGATATCTGACTGCTGAGGTAACTTTACACTAGTTACTACACAACATAGAGCAGAGGAGACATTAAAACAAAGAAGCAGCTGCTGGCGAGCTAGTTGTAGCAGAGCTTTGAGAGACGATTTCAACTGCACTTCAGAATAAAAGTCTGCAGTGCAGGAATAAAATGCAAGACAGAGAAATATCAAAATAAAAGCGTGAGAACACCTGATTTGTGAGGATTATTCAGGCAAGATTGTGAGAAGTTCGTTTTAGTGCGATTTCAGTCTGACTTTTTTGTTTGCTTGTTCTTTAAAAGTCCAGTTTCAATCAGATTAAAGTCATAAATTGGTAACACTTTACAATAACCATAATTTATAGATGATAAGTAGATAGTTTATTAAAGTTTAATCATCATTTAAAAACAGCATATAGACCAATTATAAATGGCAAATAGATAGTTTAGTAATGTAAGTTAATAGTTACTTTACCATTAACAAGCAATTAATTTATGATTAATAATTTTAATTAGTTATTAATGGACTATTTATTAAAGGTTTATATAGGGTTTAAATATTGGTTGTAAAACATCTAGATATAAATGTGTGTCAGTAGAACTTTGGGTAATATTCGTTTTTTAAACCACCTATAGACATTACTAAAATGGTTATTGTAAAGTTAGGGTTAGGTTTTTAAAATTTGAAAATTTACAATTTATTACTGGTCTAAATGCTGTTTTCAATGATGATTAAACAATAATAAACTATCTGCTCAACATTTATAAATGGTCGGTTTTCCATTTATAAATTATGGTTATCGTAAAGTGTTACCTATAAATCGATTTTTTTTTTCTTTTTACTGATTGTGTCGCTCCAAAGTCAGTTTAGAAAATGCAGGAAAATGTCATGATTGTGTGATTTTGTGGGCAGGATGTACATGAAATTACCTAGAAAGGCCAGACTCTTGATAAACAACCCGGTTGAGTTTGTTTCTGTGGCAGACTTCATTAGAAAATAATTAAAGGCTTGACTCTTACTGATGGAAATATTGACGAGTTTCCTGATTAAAACAACTGCCTCTTAATTGAAGTTTTAGGAAATACTAGTTACTCAGATTGGCGGTATGATCTGATTTTGACCTAATAATGGATTTAGTTATGTTTACCGCTTTGTTAAGTGTGCTCAGAAACCTGACAGCTTTTATCTATATCACTATACTGCGTTGGTTTATATATAACTGTTCTCATGATATCACGGATGCTGAGCTGAAGTCTTGGGCGAGTGCATCGGGTCTGTTTGTTTGGTGTTTCTGAACGAGGTATGCACTCTCCGGCTGGTTATGAACCCTCCTAAGTGGTTTGTTTTGTATCAGAAAGGTGAAATCGTGTTTGGCTTTCATCTGACACTCTTCAGCACTACATCGCTGAATAGCGCGCCTGAGATATTTCAAAAGAGAAAGAAAAAGAGGAGCCGTACAGACTGTCAGCTCGGCGAACACATTCTGACCCATAAATCTTGAAAACAATAACAGCTGAGGTTCAAGTTTCAGGTGAAATTCCTCTCTGACTCCAGTATCTTCCTGTCAGTTTGCTCACCGTGCCGGTTTTTTTCTGAAGGAGCGTTAACTTTTGCTGCACACATTTGCATCCTGTATTATTTTCATTCTCTTAGCTGGGAATTAATTGGAACCTGAAATTGCTTTTTAAATTGTCTCAACTTGCATTGGCTGACCTAATTAGTTCAATGATTACGCACGGTGGGGAGAGATAGCTGCCTAAATGATGTGACTAATGTGAATGAATATTTCAAACCCATGTCTACAATTAATGTCATTTACATATGTAATGTGTCTGCTTGATTACTTAATTATGTTTGTATTCCCTGATGGTGTCACTGACAGGTGTCTTTTAGAGGATGGTGAAATAAATAGGGACCAGGCAGATGTCCTGGTTCATTCAGCTCGTCTGAGTGTTTCAGTGCAGACAGCTCCTGTGGCTCACCACGACTTTACATCTACTGCTGACAAACACGTTCACTGTCATCCACCGACATGTCAGGAGCTGACATATATGGATTTCCCTTATAGGTGCTGTGGATCTCTGTGGCCCCCCATAAGAGGCATGAGGAAATAATGAGGGGGAGAAAAACAGATCTTCTTTTTGGATTTGTACTTTTTGTAAAACTTTGGACAAAGTGCTCTCCAGTTTAAGTGGGTCAAAAGCAGCTATATTTGGGGTGCTGGTATGGACTAGTGGTTAAACTGGTGCACTCTTTCCAGAGGGGCTGCAGCCCTTGAGGCAGCCTGGGTTTGTTTCTAATCTGCAGCTCTTTGGTCCACATCATTTCTCACTTTCTCTCACAGATTCCTAATCAGTCTACTGTCCTATCTCCTCTTTTTAGATTATTCCTCCCTTTTTCTTAAATGTAGATTTTTCTAATTGAATTTGTATTTCTTGTGTATTTGTTTGTTATCTGCACCATGTTCGACATCAAGATACTTCTCACTGTTCTCACCTCTTTAAACCCTGCAGCAGGGTTAACCTGGTTTATAATTCTGCATTGATCCTACACGGTAGCTGCACTATAGTGGCAGAGTTGGCAAGCACTCCATATTTGTGCAACGTAAGGTCAGGGTTGCTTTGCAAGAAGAGTGATGTCTATGTTTGGTGTGTTGCCAGTTACAATCCTGCTCTGTTCCCTCCTTGTGTGTGTGTGTGTGTGTGTGCACAGGAAACCATTGCAACTGAATCTGAATGATACAAATTAGATTTAGAGCTGATAGTTATTACGCAACAGCTGATCTCTTTTTAATTACTGCTAAAAAAAAAAGGAAAGACATTAGAGGATACAGACGATGATGGTGATACCGGAAATGTTCACCTCCAAGCGCACCAATCACAGGGCTTTTATGCATGGGTTGCCAGGTGTACGATAATTATCGTAATTGTACGATAATTTTGCCCTCTGTACGATGTATGGTCAATAACCAAGAAAAAAGGCTAAATTTACGATAATTTGATAGTTTTATTAACGTGTGGTGCAATGGGGCTGTCTCAGTCTGCCAGACACTTTATATTACAGTATTTTATTTGCGAACCCTAAAGGCATCTTTTACCACGTGATGTTTCCATCCAATCGTAGTTTGGGTGACAGCATGATTGGCTGTCATTCATGCTCAATCGGGAGGTCACTTGAGAAAAATGAGCACGGCTGAAGAGGACAGTGATGAACGGGAGCCAAAGAGATGTAGGACGGGGCGGTGAATGACCACAATCCGTCAGCACAAAATCATGACTGCATGTAGGACACTAAATAGAGGGACTATATGTGACTATCATGCAAAGTAAGAACATTATTTTGATTGTTTTGATGATGGATGAGTGATAATTATCCCAAAAATACAATGATTTTGAGTCTCTGGTACGATAATTCTACATTTCCTATCCGGCAACACTGGTATACAATAAAATACAAGACTACTCTGACCTACAGTGGTACAGCATTCACCTGATAGAAAAACGTCCTGATCATGACCCCCTAGAACACAGTTTTTTCCTCTGTTGTTATTTGATAGACTAGCTAAACAGATGGGAAATGCAAAGAGAGGACATGACAGAGAGGACCAGGAGTCGCTGTTTAACCAACTGGACTAGATTAGATTTTTTCCATTTGTTTGTTTTTACACTTTAAGCGTAGCACATGTAAAACTTAAAAATACTCTCAGTGGTTGATTTTTCACTAGTGAAAGGAATGTTACGGAAATCAAATTAATCAAAAGCAAACAGTCTGGCATGATTTACCTCTGCCTGTTGACACTGTGACTAAAACATTAGTTTCCAGGCTGGTCTAGAGAGTTGGGATACAATGACAGTCCATGGATGTGAGAGCAGCCGATCAGTTTTATGTGAATTGTTGAAAAATTAAATCAAAACGCAGTTTCATGTGTCATGCATTCTCACTGCAAGTGTTACCAGCTGTGGAGTCTGTGGGACTGATTTTAATCAATATTTCATGGACTTGTTTATGTCTTTAGTTCACTGCCAGATGATAAGTGGGTTAATGTATGGTGAGTAGGTGGTTATGCAAATGAGAATCTCTTCAGGGGGAGAAAAGAGCTCTGATTCAGGGTCCTAATCTGCATCACCACCCTTTCACTTTACATTATCCTGAACTTAATAAGGTCAATTTTGAGTCGGAGGGTTTTGTCAATTTTAGACAGAGTGAGGATAGCTGGTTCAGGTGTTTATGTGACATAAACACTGAAATTTCCATCAGTATTCAACAGTTAAAACGATTGTAGTTTATATATAACGCTGTCTGGATTGCAAATGAAATTAGCATAATGTGGGAAATCACATTCTGCTCCGCTCCAAAGGTTGTTTTTTACTTTTTGATGCCATATGTTTTCTAATAATTTGTTTCTGTTTCTTGATATTTTATATTTACCTTTCTCATTTCTGTTTCCCGCCTGTTTGATTACCTGCCACACATTTGTAAGTCGTCCCTCATCACCTCCGTCTCCCCTGAGTGAGTAGTCTCTATCTTCAGCTGGTCTTTGTGTGCTAAGTGTTCTGGTTTGTTGCTGCGTCTTTCTGCTTTTGGATCTTTGCCTTGCTTCCCTGGACCTCGCAGGTATTTTGGACTTTTGATTCTTACCAGCTCATTTGAGGATTTATTAACCTGTTTGAACCACCCTTCTGTTTCTCTGACCTCTCGCCTGCTTCGCTAAATTGTCAGCCTTTTGGTTATTGCCTCGTTTCAAATAAAGTCACAGTACTGCAACACTTCAAACCCCTACAGTCTGGTTTGTAATTTAGGTCCTTTCTTCTGGGTTTTTGTTTCCTTACACAGACAGACGAAACATCAACATGGCAGTAAAATGTCAAAGACGCAAATCCCCCCTTTTACAGAGTTTTGATGTTTTTTTTTCCCAGGATATCTAAGTTGCTCCATCATGTGCTTCCCTGGTAACTCCAAAAATATGGTGAAAAAACAAAAACACCTCTCTTGACCGACCAGATTTTTTTCTACCTTTCCAAGTTTGAGTTACTGCGTTGGCATCTGAGGTTGCAGTTCTGTATTTATTTGCAATTTTTCAATTAATTTTGAAGTTGAAGGAATTTGTCATTACAAGGGAAAACTAAGGTAGTGCGTCACTCCATAGGCACAAACTTCATCAACTGTACATATAGGGTCCCGGCCACAGCACTAGCCACCAAACATCTTTTTAGCTTTGACTAATTTCTTTAGCAAAGAGACCAACCACAAGTCATCTACTCTCTTCCAGCAGCCGCTTGTTTGAAGCAAGAGGCGAGTCTATTACAGACTACAGCGGGGTGACGCAGCTCAAGGAAGAACATTTTTGGTCATTATCATTTCCTAGGTGCTGTTCTGAGCATTATTTGTGGCTATAGAGCGGCATTTTGGTTGAGCGCGTGGCTCTCTGTATTGCTATCATGCGGTCGTTACTAAAGTTGGTATAACTAGAGAAGCAAGCAGTCTGCAACATTCATTTCTCAGCCGGATGTCTAACTCGGTGTTATGGTGTGTTTGACCCTAACTTAATCTTACACCGGAATATCCCTTTAAAAAACCCTTATTACAGTTCACCGGGGCCTCTCCATTGGGGTTTCCCCACCCTAGCAGAGGTTGTAGGAAGAATCTCTAACCTATTCAAAAGAAACCTGAACCACTAAATTTAAATTATTTAAAAGATTTGCTTAAATATTTCATGTTTTTTTGGGGACAAATATGACATGAGAGCTGTGGTCATAACCCGTGCTGATACTGACGATGACATTTCCTCAGTTCTAGGCAAAATATGTCGATCTGTGCTGCTGTATTTCTATTCCATTGTGTAGGCTCTGTAGTGTAATATGGTGCTAGGTCCTGACTAAAGGATGCCACACCATCCGGCTTTAGTAAAACAGGTTCTTCATGACAAAAAGAGGATATTTTGGTTTAAGTTTCCAACAAAGGATATAAACGCCCCAACCGTTTCTGTGCAATGTGATTAACTTGGGGCTGGGTACATTTATTAGAATAAAGTGGATGGAAAGAGAAGTAAAATCTGTAACAGCCGTCGGTATCTGCTCCAACACGCAGCAATGAGCTCCTTGATTTCCTCTGATGTCAAAACCTGGAGGAGAAATCGATATGAGGAATGAAGCCTTATTTACACACACAAGCTGATAGACTGTGGCTCGCTGCGAGATGTCAACAAGCTATTAATGTTTCAGGGGAAGATTGCTTTTGGTGGATAAGTGGGGAATTAAATGGTGGGAGTGCTATTTTTACCCTTAAATTCAGTGGTAAGTAGGGTTGCATTTTATCCAGACAGATGTTTCGTCCTGGTTTATTTATTTATTTTTAACCCGGATTCAGTCACAGTGGGCCTCTGTGTACCAGGAGTGTAATCAGGCAGACATTTGCCAAGCTTAATCACAATCGAGTGAGAATAGCACGGTGTTTCAGGGTGCATAACAGCAGGAACAAGTAGACAAGCAGCTGAGGTTTTAACACAGGAGATTGGTTGATTTTGTACCACATATCAACATGTAAAAGAAAGAAAAATGAAAGAAAGCTAAAAAGATAATTCACAATAGTGCTGTCTCTCCAAAAAATGCCTCTCCTGGAATAAAAAAAGGACCTGCATCCGTCTATCTGCTGTAGTCGGTTAAAGCCTCCCTGTCAAGCTCAATCAAAGTTTGAATGTGGAGCGGAATACATTTTCGCCATCACCAACCGTCCCTCGCCACCCCTGAGTGAACCGTTTGTTGAGAGAAACATAAAAGGTTTGCTCCATGGACATGTTTTTGCCCTCAGGGGTACACAAACTCAATAGCTAGCTAGCCGGCTAGCCGTCTCTCCTTGAGTGCACCTGTGCTTTCCTAGTGGCAGACACTGAAAATTGAGGTCATGATCCCTCGTGAGTATGTGAGCCAGGATAGCTCTGCGCTGAAATATCTTTCTCTCTCTTGCTCCGTTTCAAGGTATATCTCCTTGAAATATCTATTCAGGATATTCCTTCACATATATTCTCTTCCTGTTACTGGCAGTGTGAAATAATGTGAATGTATAGCACTCTCTACACTCTCCGTCTTCTTTAAATGAAGATGGTGTAACTCTTGAGTAGTGTTGCATCTCTCTGCAGCTATTTTTCTGTATTGATGACCGTTGTTCATATAGACTGAATTCTTCTTCTTCTGGGGACTCTTTACATTTAATACAAACAGGATAGACTCGAGCCACAGAGGAAAGAGTCTGTACACTTGAGTAAAGGTGAAACTTGTTGAATTTCAATAAGTCTGCAAAGCATTTTCCATTGAGAGATAGCTTTTAATATCAAGTGTAGAAAAAAAAACCTGTAAGGTCTGAATATTAAAATTCCCTTTGTTCAGTCTTATCTTGAGGTAAATGAAAATTTGAATTTTGTGGAAAGTTAAGTTTGAAATTGTTCAGCTATTAAGAAAATTATCTCACACCCAAAGTTTGTAACATATGTGAGTTAGAAAACTGGAAATTGAACCTTTGTGATTTAAATTTCAGTCTTTGACGCAGTTGACCTCAGAATTTTAACTAAGCCGATGGAAAGTTTTTTGGTTAGCATTTATGGTATAGCATTTGACTAACTTATTTTTGTACCAATCAAAAAAGTCCTTTTTAGTACAAGTCTGTGTGTTTACATGTGGGGTTCCACAGGGTTCCATTCTAGGTCCGCTGTTATTTTTTACTAACCTACCTCTAATGGGTCAGATTAATGTTGAATACAATATGCAACACAACTGCTATGCTGACGATACTCAACTATATGTTATATATGTTGTTTTTATCATCATTGTCCCATTTCCAAAGTTACCCCCAATTTCCACCGCATCTGGAATGGCTACGAAAAGGCCGTATCCGCCGATCGTAGCTGATCGTAACCATTCAAGTGAATGTGTCAATTTCCACCGGCTTCTTTCCGTTCTGCTGTGGCTCGCTGGACTCCGCAGCTGATTGCAAGAGTTCTATTTTTTCCGGATGCCTGAGCATGACTATGTGGCTAAAGACAACTTGTTATCGCGTGATTGTACGTGAATCCGCCGGTTCTTGTGAGTTCTTGCGATTCCTGCTGTCCATAATCCTCCACGAAATTTGCCTCACAAATGGATTCAGTATGAATTGGCTTACGGCGAAAATCGCAGCTGTTCCGGTTCTGAGCCATTCCGGATGTGGTGGAAATCTCGAGTTTGGCTTATACAGATTTACAGACGGTCATCTATGAGTTTAATACCTCCAGACTGGATTACTGTAATGCTCTGTACTTTGGTTTTAGGAAGGGAAACATTCACAGACTTAAGTTAAAAGAGGTGGGCGAATTACTCCTATCCTTCCTAATCTTCGTTGGTTACCATGAGGTACATAATTGATTTTATTGCTTATTTTCTAGGGCATAGTCAGGCACCACCCAACATATGTAATCTTTAGAACATTAATACACCAGATCGCTCCTGTATCTCAGCTTGTGTCTAAATGTGATTGGGCTTTATTGCTTTATTATTTATTTGATTAGCTAAGTTTATATCCTTTTTTGAATCAGCGCTAAAACATTATTTTTCACTGCAGATTCTCCCTTAGCGAGGTGTGAACAAGCCAACAGTTTGTCCAGATAAACTGTAAACCAGTGTAACACATATAAACTTCTCCTAGTATTGACAGCTTTTTATTTGAGGTAATCCCAGACTGTCAAGGGTACAAAGTATTAAAATCTGTCTTTAATAAAAGTGCCTCTATTTCTGACTACAAATGTCTTCATCTTGTTTCTAACTGCCTCATAAACACGAACAACTTTTGACAGCCTGGGCTGCAGGGAGCAGACATAAAGGATCCCCGATGACCTTTCCTCTATATGAGAGCATTAAACAAACTAAGAGAGACATAAAATATGTTACAGACAGCAAGCTTTGGTCGCCTCTTCATCCCTGAGGTTGTTTTGTGTCTTGTTACAGTCATTCTGCATCTCTTAGGGGTTGTTTTATCTCTTTCTGTGTTCCATTTGTATATTTTCTCTGAGATTTAGACTCCATTGTCACTTTGCATTGCTTTGTCATCATAGATTCTCTTTGTGGTTGTTACTTTCTCATTACAGAGAGCTCGTGTCTCTGTGGTCAGCTCTTGTCTCTACATTTATTACGCTTGTTTTGTTGCATTTATTTTTGTGTGGTTTTATGTTCCGATGCCAACAGTGGGTTTTTATTTTTGGATTTCCTTGCTGTAGTTTGATCCTTTTTCAAAGTTCATCTGTTTCTCTATAAAGTTAAATTAACTTGTTTTGTGGTCAGTTTTTGTCTCTTTATCATCTTATCATGTTCAGCATATTACATTTTCCTAACACATTTTATTATATTAAGATACATATCATTTTATATCGTATTGTCCCATATTATATCCTACTGTAAAAGCTCATATTATCGCAAATTTTATCATATGCCTTGTACTGTAACTCATTATTTTTTCTCATCTCATATCTTTTATATCATGATAGCTTACTGTATTAAATTGCATTGTGTTCATAATCTTTAACTGTGATGTACCGTATTGTGCATGATATAGTTCAAATTATTGTATTGTATTATTGTACCGTCTACTGTGTTGTATTATGTCTAAGGATACTGTATTATATTGTATTGCGCTGTGCTGTCTTGTCCTGTATTGTATTGTGTTGTAATATATTGTATCGTATTGTATTATATCGTATCAGATCATATATTATATCATATCGTAGTGTATCATATTGTATCGTATTGTATCATATCATATTATATCATATATCTTATCATATTGTATTGTATCATATTGTATCGTATCATATATCATATCATATTGTTATTTATTTTATTATATCATATCATATATCATGACATATCGTATCATGTAGTATCATGTATCATTTCGTATCATATCATATCATATTATATCATATATTGTATTAAATCATATCATATCTTATCGTATCATATTGTATCGTATCATATCATATAATAACATATAACGTGTCTCATTGTCCGGAATTGTATTGTGTTGCATCATGTCATATCAAATCGTATCGTATCGTATCAAATCATATCATATCTTATCATATCGTATCATATTATATCCTGCTGTCTCTGTCTTGTCCTTTATTTTATTGTAATGCATCATATCCTATCGTATCAGATCACATTGCATCGTTCTGTGCCGTATTTTTTTCCATCCCATATCTTCAGTCTCGTCTTTGATGCGTTTGTACCACTTCAAGGTCATCTCTAAGTATTTCTGTGGTCTGTTTGTTCCTCTTTGAAACATGAGTGCATCCTTACAGTAATTCTCTAAAATAACTGTAATGATTTTTGTCACTTTGGTTCATTTTTGTTGCTGGTTTTCTTCTCTTCTGGTCATTTTGTGTTTTTCTCTGTTGTATTTTTTTTTTAAATTTGTGCCACTTTTCATGTTTTTATGTTCTTCTTTGCAGTTATCTCACCTGTCTTTGATGTGATTTTGTCTGCTCTATATCTCCCCAGTGTAGCTCTACAAGATTTTTAAGAGACCTGTGTCACTTTCGTTTTTGTTTGTGTGTAACAGTGCTTTCTTTTGATTGACTTGTGTTGACAGATTGACAGTCCCAAACAAAAGCTCTGACTGCCGATGACCAAGAGGTCAAAGGTCACTTTAAACCATCCCTCTCTCTTATGAAAAGTGTCAAAACAATATCCGGACTGTCAATAAACTTGAAAATATGTCAGTCATCCGCCAACAGGTGCAGCACAGGCACAGATCGTGTCTGTGGAGAATGCAGTGTCTCGTACATCCAGTGCTGGTACCAGGCAGGTGAGAGACAGCTGAGGCCAGCAGGACGACAGTGAGAACAGCTGATCCCTGCAGAACCCGCCTGGAGCTGACCCAGATGAGGACGCTCCACTGTAATCGCGGTCCCTGAGGTAATCTAGGCAGGACATTATCTGCTTCACTGCTTCTGCGCAGCATCTGGAGGGCTCCGCCACCTGCTCAGGAAGGCCTCACGCCGCTGCTCTGCCTCTTTTTATTTCAGCTTTGTTTGTTTACTCCCTTTCCCTGGGTCTCAGTGAACATCAAACAGCCACTTAGACATCTCAGACATGTGGCTGAGACGTGCAGATCCAGTCTCTATCCCTGTTTGTCTGAACCTTTGTCTCCTCGCTGAGGCCTGTCTGCCGATAGTTCATCTTAAAAATAAATTAGACTCTTCCGCTCTAATTGCCACGAGGAATACTCTTTTTTTTTTTTATCTTGTAGCAAACAAAACTGATTCCCCCAATTAGAGGTTTCCCATGCACAATGTTCCTACACTTATTACACTCATGCCCGGGTCAGTTTTAAATTGCCAGTAGTGTTCACTTCTGCATCTCAATGTTAAATTAATTAAGTGCGGCTTATAGGTTGCCAGTGGCAACCAAGGATGTTTTTAAGCCTTTTATCCAAAGTGCTTTCAGATTTTTAAACTCTAATAATTGACCTGCGAGACCTGCTCTGTTTTTTTCATGTTTAATCTTTTCTATTCATTATACAGCTAATGCTGCTTTTAGCATTTTAAAGTGGCCTCCATTTGTTTTGTGCTTTCTGACCGTTATTTTTTTCCCCCATAATCTTTAGTTTTTAGTGGGAAGCAGAACAGTTTGAGTCTTGGAAATGCATTTATTTTTCTAAATGGTGGATCAATTTGCCTTTTCAAGAGGCATTGCTCAAGTTTCTGCTACACAGTTTAGCATCGAATGGCTATTACTTGAAAAAAAGGAACATATCGGAAGCTTTGGCCGTTTCTAAGAAACATTAAAAGCCAGAGCGAAGGCAAAGAACAGTTATTGTGATGCTTTCTTGTCACAAGGACTCATATAAAATGCATTAAGTACAAAAACTGTATACATGTGACTGTCTTCCTGCTCCTTTTGTGCTGATCATTATGTATAAGCTGGAGTTTTTTTATGGGTGTTTTATGTGTGCCTTGTTTATAGAATGACGCTGCATCCCTCTTAAACATTTCAGCCACATTTCCGTGATTCTTTACAAACCGGAGCTCAGACCTTGA
The DNA here is from genome assembly GCA_962446985.1 of Xyrichtys novacula. NCBI lineage: Eukaryota > Metazoa > Chordata > Actinopteri > Labriformes > Labridae > Xyrichtys > Xyrichtys novacula. The sequence goes on along the minus strand of OY660883.1, from coordinate 27,050,796 downwards.
AAAAGAGGGACTTGAGTCATCGTCAGCGCGGTCATCTTCCTGCCTGAAGGTTGAAATTTAATGATGCTTCTCCTCAGACGGATGTGAAAAACATGTATTAATATGCCAAAAAGTTAAGTGTGTTGAAAACAAGCTGATGTGCAAACTCCCCATCTTCTGAAATTACAGTTTAATGACAGAGGGTGGGTGTGGGGAAGGGGAGGGGGACGGGAGAGACGCCGCAGCGGAAAATGTCATGATGTGAATTTTGATTTAGAGGAAAAACAGAATAAATCAGGGGCGCTGAAGCTGAATCTATACCTCGTCTGACATTTATTGCGACTGTTTTGATGCTCCCGGATGTGATTTGATGAAGTGTGATTAGTAAAAGGTATTGAATATGTTAACTGGACCTGAGACAGATGTGGCCTGCAAGCCATCAGGCAGCTTGGATCAATATCTGACAAACAGCATAAAGTCAACCTCCCTCTTTTGTTAAACTGCTCCAGTGTAAAGTGACGTGTCCTTATCAGACAGAAGGAACCTTGGCCTCCTCTGTCCAAAAATAGAAAAAGTAATTCCTCTGTTGGTTTGTGAGCTCGTGATAAGAAAAACAAGAGCTGACAGCTGCTTAATTACTGTTTTTGAACCGACCTGTTTTGGCCTCAAAAATGGCAACTTGGTTAGTGCCCAAACATGTCAAAATATTGTGCTGGAGGTGCCCTCTTGGATCATTTCTCGACGCTCTCCTCCAGCCAATTGATTATTTGTCAGGTCAGGTGGTGTGGAACGTGAATGTCTGCTTGGGTTGGCGGTCGGGGATGATTGGAGAGTCAAACAAACACAAGACTGAGGTTTGATTCATATACAGAAAACAAGGTTAAAGGTTAAAGGGATATTCCGGTGTAAAATTGATTTACAATGTTGCCGAATGTTGTAATGTTGCCGATCGCTTGCTTCTCTAGTTATACCAACTTTAGTAATGACCACAAGATAGCAATACAGAGCGGTCTGAGGAGCCATCAACAAACCTCAACCAAAACGCCACTCTATAGCCACAAATAATGCTCAGAACAGCACCTAACTTCATCAACAGGACATATAAAGTCCCAGCCACAGTAGTAGCCACCAAACATCTTTTTAACTTTGCCTGATTTTTTTAGCAAAGAGACTAAACACAACTCAGCTACTCTCTTCCAACAGCCGCTTGTTTGTAGCGAGACCTCAGGCCAGTCCATTACGGACTACAGCGGGGTGACGCAGCTCAAGGAAGAACATTTATGATCATTTCTTCATGGAAATGCAATCAGACCGAGACGCTAAGACAGAAGAACTACCGCGTCTGCAGTGCAAAATGATTAATATGGTGATTATTACTTCAAGGAAATGATAAAGTAATGATCATAAATGTTCCTCCTTGAGCTGCGTCACCCCGCTGCAGTCCGTAATTAACTGGCTATAGAGTGGCGTTTTGGTTGAGGTTTGTTTATGGCTCTTCAGACTGCTGTGCATTGCTATTGTGTGGTTGTTACTAAAGTTGGTATAACTAGAGAAGAGTGTCTAACTCGGTGTTGAGGTGTGTTTGACCCTAAATTAATTTTACACCGGAATACCCCTTTAAGTTAAGCTGCTTTAGTTATGCCATCTGCATATTTGAGGACTAGTTTCAGACAATACTTGACAGACATCAGTCCAGCAAGTATTGTGTTAATGTCAGTAGCTGATGTCTGATTGTTTTTTGCAGTTTTAATGCTGGAAAGCTAGTCTGACTAAACGCTAATTCAGAGATTGTTGTTCTTACTGTAGGAGCTGCGTTTTACTTTAATAATATTGACACAGTTTGATAATTTTTCCTGCATTGTATTCCTGCACATGTTCTGGGGACATCAGTTAGTCAAAACCCAGCCTAAGCGACACCACCGGATCAAATTGTGGAGTCTGCCTGTTGACAATATGGTAACAGCTGCTTCATATCAAACCTTGTTGGGATGCTTTTGTGCAAAATCGCCATTTATTCTCCCATTTCAATCCCAATCTGACTCCTTTATTCTGGTTGTTAAAGCAGATGTTTTACTTTTTTGTAGCAAAGTGAGAGCACTCCTTTTTACATTAATTAATTAACTAATCTTCACAAACCAACTCTCGGCCCCCTTGTCTTGTTTTCCAAACATAATTAAGTAAAATAATGTTTCACTCTTTTAAATCTTTGCTTTCCAGCCTCTCTAAATGAAGCTTATGTTAATGAAATAGGACTAAAATGAAACTGAACTCCGTATTCAGAAAAGAACAATCATGTCTGAGCATGTCGGCTTAGACGGCTCATTTAAGTGATGCACTATAACTCAAACGGTTCCAATAATAGACGCTGGAAAGTCATTCAGCCTGACCCTATTCTTCAGATATGGGCTTAATTGCCCAGAATATGAAGTGTGAGATCCCCTCACTTATCAAATTAACAGCTCAGAAAAGGACAGTAAAGTACTTTACATGCTCTTTAGTGCTATGAGTCATGCCAAAGGTAAGCTGTTTGTCTTTACGAGGCGGGGGGCATGAGGACAATGCCACATTAAGAGAGAGTATAAGATGACATGTTTTTTATTTCACTTGAAACTCCAGGTCATTCATCAGAAAAGTGTCCAGATTAAAATACCTTTTTAATGTTATAAAACAGTCAAACAGCCACTTAGGTTGCCTGAAGGAAAAACTTATTGCTGCACATTTAAAGCCTCAGGAGCAACTCGACCATATTTGACCTCAATTCCCCTCTCTCAGGCTGCATGAGACAAAGTGGTGGAGGTTTACCAGCTGAGAAAGAGCGAATATTTCTTATTCTTACAAATGAGGGAAAAAAGGATCCAACAATCGATATTAGGATGCATAATATTAGATTTTTGTATGCAGATGTTTTCAAACCCATTTAGTCCAATACGTATTATGATGATATACTCAAGCCAATTAGGTTTAGACCAGCTGTTGGCCTTGGCTGATAATTGGGGCCAATATTCAGTATTAGGCAAGTTTTTTGTATCGGCCCTTAATTTGACATTTTGGTCGAATAGATTAATCAATTTTAAAATAGTGCAACTTTTACTCCTCTTCTGTTCATCCTTCTCTCTGGGTCTGAACTCTGTCCCACACTCTGCACTGTCTGTTGACTACAATTCACATAACTGTGCACCAGTACTGTAAGTGTAACTGGTTTACTATTAACTCATGTTTATGATCTTAAAGTTTCAGTTTTGATTGAACATGATTTCGACAAAATTTTAAGTATTTATACTTCTTAAATTTGACATGAAGTTCTAGAATTTTAGCATCACTACAAATATATGATTATCAGTCTCATAAACGACTCACAAATATTGGTTTTGGTATCAACCCCCCAAAAAACAATCTGTTGACCTCGAATACCACTCAAAGAAAATGATTAGCCTTTTGAAACCTACGTTTTACAGCTGGTCATTGGTGGTTTCCTTGTGAATCTCCTTTTATTTTGGTCAAATATATACTTAGATTTATATTTCTTGATGGATTAAGCAGAAACTGTTGACAAGTTTCCACCAGCACCGATGTTTATTTCTCTATCTTTCCAGAAACTCTTGATGCTGTTCAGGATGACCTCCCACAGACGTACATTCAGACTGGTAGTGCTGCAGGACTGTTGTTTTGTTTCTCCTTGCATCACCTGTGCTCCACAGTTATTGCAGAGATACTGTATTTTTCTGTCTGCCTCTGACACTTTGAAACACAGCGGACTGCTGACATGTCGAAGCTTGCTGTTGACGTACTGTAATGAAGTCTCATCGTATCAGCCTGCCAATACATGTATGATGCAGATAACATCATGCATGCCCAAACATTTGTAATTTCTATTAATAATCATGTTGTTATAAACAGGAATGCAATGATATTGAATTTTCTCCGATATCTGATATGCCGATATTTTCCATCAACTCCTATTGATGTCTTTAAAGTTTCTCCTGTAATTGATTTTGAAATCTGTCAATACAGATAATGTGCATCCTTAGGTATAAGTATTATGCAAATACTGCATTGCATAACACAGCGTACAGGATGCCTGAACAGTTATGGTGTACTAATAATGCATTAATGTTTCACAGTAATACTACTGTTATAGGGAGCATGAAAACAACAGTGCAATCATGAGTTTGTTAAATGTAAAAAACTGCAGCCCCCCTCCTTTAATTTAACTTGTATATGAGTGATAGATTAAGGGAAACAGCGGGATTGAGTGGGATTAAAGGCACACTTAAAACTGCATGAGACCTTCACTGTTCAGTCAGATATTTTTAAAGTCTGAGCTAAAACCTCAGATTGACTCTGCAGCTGCCACACACTTGCTTCATGGTCTGGTACAAAAGCACTTTTATGGTGAAACTTTCAAACACGTTTATGCATTTAAAGAATAAGTAGGACAATAAATCTAGTAAAACTCTGCTGCTGCTGCTACTGCTGCTGCTGCCTCTTATGTAACTTCAAACTTCTCCCGGCTAACATCTTACAGTGATTTCAGAAATGGGGAAGAATGGAAGTGCTCAGGAACAATGATTATCTCAAAGTCGGGTTTCTTTTTGACAGAATTTCAGCAGTTGAAAGTTTGATTGTGAAGCATGAGGATGTGAGAGCTGAAAGTGAAACTAAAAAAAACTCCTTCAAGGCCACGCTGTGCAGAAATGATCAGAAAATCCATCTCTGCTTGTTGCATGTCTCTTAGGTTATTTGGACCACATACAGCTGAACCGAACATCCCTTAAAACCTACAGAACACACGCAGAAATGATAGAACTGACGTCATGTTGACATGTTTGCATTTGATCTGCTTTTGCAGCTGAAAGCTAAACTGTTGCTTCACCCATATTGAGATCAACAAGCTTGCAGACACATCCGATAGTTAATCACCTCCACGGTGTGTACAAGCAGCTCTTGCGTAATGTTTTATTCATGCTAGCGGAGGTATATCCATTCAGGTGCTATCATATTTCTCCTAAGTCTCCTGTGCGGGTCTGGCTCGGCCCAGATAACAGGGAACCTGCCTGGAGGGGAGACACAACACCGCAGGACGTAATAGAAGCTATCATAATGCTTAGCAGGAGGCATGTCCAGCAGCTCGTCCTGACAAACACCTCTCGACTGGAAGGGCTGAGACATGTCTATGCGTCTGGATGTGTCGGGATGCAGTAATGAGGGGGTTCGAAGACGAGATTTTGAAATGTTTGAATCCACCAGATGCCGCTGAGAGGGGCTGATTCGCAATGAAACTAATATGTGATTTATTCACATGGACGTAAATGCAGTGGAAGCTTTGATTTGATTGAACTGAGGGAATGTCTGAGCGGAAAATGTCGCCTTGAAGAGGTTGTTGAGAGCATCTTTGCAAAACAAGATGCTGTGGTTGGAGGCTGAATGTAAAGCCTTGGTGATTAAAGTCATGTTGCAGCTGAAAACTCAGTGAAAGTTGGATAATTGACTGAATCAGGAAAGCTATTTTTCACTCTTTATAGCTTGTGAGCTCTGTCCATGGTGCTTAAATCACTTGTTCAGGTTTAATGCTTGAAGAATCAAACTTACGGGTTGTGTTATTATATTTTTCTGCATATTAAGTCCCAGACTTTCACACTTTTCCTTCTCTGTCCTTAAACAGACTTTGTGTTTGACCAATCCCTATACATCTGTGCAAATATAGCCTATATTTTCCTCTTAAAATCCCCCTTTCTCTCACAACTCACCCTGAGGCTCTTTATCTTCATCTGCTTTATGACCCGTATGAATTAATCAGGGAGCTGGGGAATCAATACATCATAACAGCTTTTCAATACATGAAAGAATTATTATCTTAATTGCTCTAAAAACGTGGAGTTTACCTCGAGTGTAAGATTTATCAATATTCCGTTACAGCGCATTAAATAGCAGATTCAAAGCTACTATTTTAGCTTGTTTAATGACACAAGGATTTAACGGTCTAATCCCACACTTAATGATCCACTCTGGTATCTTTTATAGGCCGATAACATTGAACTGACTAATCCTGTGTTCTGTTAAAGTGAGTACACATGAAGGAAGATGATGATTCACATGAAAGATCACAGGTAAAGTTGAGTAAAAGTCAAATAAGGTTTGTTGGACCCTGACATTGTAGCTCATATATCCGCTAGCTTTGCTCTCTTTCAAGTCCACATGATTCAGTCATGTTTGCAGCTCGATAATCTGAAATTAAACCTGCCCTTCCCCAGGATTAATTCACTCTAAGTCCCTCTTTCAGCCCTGTCAGTGGCTCTATTCATGTCCTGCAAAATCAGATGCCACAAATCCAGGAGTATTTATGAGTGCAGGGGCCTGCCAAAGCCGATTTGAGTTTGTGCAGAAATAAGGAGGGCACTTAAGAGTGGCATTGCATAATGTCAATGGGAATATAGTCGTTCAAAACGTGGCTATCGGATTATTTAGCAGCCGATATTTAGACTGAGTTCGGATAGTTTACATGTGGGAGATCGGTACAGTGCATCCTTCCGAGGGAGCTGAATGCAGCTACTTACATTTATTCCTCAGCTGCGACGGCGTGGAGATTGTTGAACTCAAAAACAAAGAAAACATTGTGATCGAGCGACATGTGCGTGATTTCCGATCCTCCTTCTTCCAATCTTGATCATATCTGGTTATTCCCTCTCTCTCTTTCTCTCTCGGACGGATCGATCGGATCGGATCAGGTAACCTTCAGATATCATTGATAAAGAAAGCCTTCTACAATGAGCAATCGGAGCAGCTTTTGCGAAATAACACGTCAGCCACAGGTGCATATTTCTGTCACCTTATTCTTTATTGTCAACACAGAACTTATCCACTCATATTTGATATACCTGCAGAAGGGAAAATGTCTGTTCATCCTCGTTGAAACAGAAAACAAAAACGCATTGAACTCCCCCAAGAATCAAAACTCCCCTCGTCCACCCAGCATCATCTAGTCAAAAAAAACAAAAACGATAACATCCAAAAATACTTGACACTGCCACCAGCAAAAGTATAACGAAATCGAAAAAAGAGAGAAACACAAAAACAACAAACCTGTGAGCTCAGCTGCAAGAAAAGTATCAGGTTAAAACGTCTTTAAAAAGGAGAAAAGAGGAACAAAGTAAAAGCAAAGGGGGGTTTGTGGATCGGTGAGAGTCCACCGAGACATCAAAATCACAAAACTCGAAGGCAACAAACAACACTGCAAAATGCAAACCAAAGCATAGCAACAGCAAAAGTCGACAGAAAACAAAAAAAATCAAAATGTTTCAAAACCACCAATAAATGTTTGAAAAATCTCAATACTGACAAAAGCTGCTTGGTTTCGACCCTCGAAACAAAACTGCAAGCAAGTCAAGGCTTTTCTCAAGACCGATCTGGCATCTCTTTTTTTCCTTTTTCTTTTTACCCTCTTGGCACTCTGGATCAGAATAACTGCATGCTAAAAACTTGAAGCCTGGATGTGAAAAACGCTCAAAACCACCATGTCAATGCTCAATTCAAACACCAGCAAAAGGAGGAAAAATAAAAAAAGGGGGGCAATTAAAAAGACAAAAAATGCTTACAAAAAAGCCATTGGAAATGTACTCACCGAGCGGGAGTAAAATGTTGCAATAAAAATGTGATATGGCTCAAAATACAGTATGGCGGTGCGAGCCGAAATGCTGTGCCTTTTCTCTAGATCTCAGCCTCCAGTTCTGTCATGTGACTCATTCAGCCCCGACTTCCAGCAATGAGAGACCAGTGTCGAACAGCTGATGCTGAATGCTCTCCTAACGGCTTGGCTCTCTCCAAAAGTAAAAAGAGGTAGTCCTTCTCATCCAACAGTTATGACTGAGCTGCTTGTGTGATTCCCTTCGCCTTTTTTTTCTATATATATATATATATATATATATATGATTTTTTTTCTCCCCCCCTGGTTTAAAGATGCAGAGCTCAATCCCGCGTCAGCACCCACTCATGCTTTCGTTTCATTCAAGAAGAAGAAGAAGAAAAGGGAGAAAGCATGGGTTCTCAAACACTGCACGGTCTCCTATGAGCGATGAGGGCGAGAGGCGTGCTGGGTTCTTACAGTGGGGGTGGTCACACCGGTATGTACGTGTAACAATGAATAGCAACACGACTGCATCATAGTGTTCGTGGGGCTGGAAGAGAGGGAGTGCAGCACGTCCAGGACGAACTAATGACAGTGTTATTATCTATATAACGCCGCTCTGTCGCTGTCCGTGGTGCTGAAATATAACCAGAGGAGCAGTGACGTGCTTGGTGCTGTCCATGGTGCTGATGTTGGGGAACCAGAATTGTGTCTGTAGCAAACATATATGATAGTGCAGACAGACTTGGATATAATGTTGAAAATAAGTGGGAAAAATAAGCACATGAATTCTGATTTTCTTTACTGTTTACATGTTTGGTCACTATTCTGCAGCACAAGTGCAGTGCTGTACATTATAGGGGAGAGTGGGGTAAGATGAGCCGTTTTTCATATTTCATATTTCAGATCAATAACAAACAAGCCCTTCCTGAAACTTTTCAAAACATTTTTACCTTTTCATCTGATCTTCACCCGTATTAAACACGAAAAAATGGCCATCTTCAGTTACCTTCATGTCGAACTTCTAGTCATCAGTCATCAGCCCCATACCCTGTGTATGGGGTAAGTTGAGCCGTATCCCTATGACACTCTTCACTCCAGCCCTCCCTTACCATCTCCCAGCCACAGCACTGGCCATCAAACATCTTTGTAGCTTTGCCTAATTTTTTTAGCAAAGAGACTAAACACAACTCACCGACTCTCTTCCAGCAGCCGCTTGTTTGTAGCGAGACCCCAGGCCAGTCCATTACGGACTACAGTGGGGTGACGCAGCTCATGGAAGAACATTTATGATCATTTCCTCATGAAAATGCAATCAGATCAAGACGCTAAGTCAGAAGAACACCTGTCTCTGCAGTGCAAAATGATTATTATGGTGATTATTATTTCAAGGAAACGATAAAGAAATGATCATAAATGCTCTTAATTAAGCTGCGTCACCCCGCTGCAGTCGATGGACTCACCCAGAGGTCTCTGTACAAACAAGCAGCTGCTGGAAGAGAGTAGGTGAGTTGTATCTAGTCTCTTTGCTCAAGAAATCAGGCAAAGCTACAAAGATGTTTAATGGCTGGGACCCCATATGTACTGTTGATGAAGTTAGGTGCTGTTCTGAGCATTATTTGTGGCTATAGAGTGGCGTTGTGGTTGAGCGCGTGGCTCTCTGTATTGCCATCCTGCGGTCGTTACTAAAGTTGGTATAACTAGAGAAGCAAACGGTCAACAACATTCATCTCTCGATGGGGTGTCTTACTTAGTGTTATGATGTGTTTGACCCTAACTTACCTTAATAACGGAATCATATAAGTGTACAGTGAAGTGGTCAAGGATCTGAATAGGTGTGAACATACTGGATAAACTAATAAGGAAACACAATACTGATAGAAAGTAAGAGGTACAAACCGCTGTAGTATATCATGTGTAATGAACGTACTTACACATGGAGCTGTCCATGGTGCTGACCTGCAGCGCTTTCTGGCATATCACCCCCTCACTCTCTCCTACCTATTGTTCTAATTAAAGGCATAAAACATCCTAAAAGTAACCCTAAATAAATCCGGTGGATTAGAAACATCAGAGACTCTTGCTGTAATTTGTTTTAGAGGGAAGACTGTTTTCTTTGGCACAGTGCGTGACGCTTGCTTTGTTCCTGACCCTTTGTCGTAAACTGATCTCTACTCTCATTATGGCTTGTCTGAACCTGCCAGATAGGATACTGGGATTCAAACTACTACTTATGAAATGAAAAGGATGTATTACATTGAGGACGAATGTCAATCTCTTCCATACTTGTTAAAAATCACAAAAATCAATATATTAACACAAATGACAGTGTTAGCTCTGTCCGTGGTTCTGAAACAAACAACTGTATCACACTCCCGGTGCCTTCTGGCTCTGTCCATGGTGCTGAAACTGGATGGCTTTCACTTTGCCTAAAAGCATTCAGGTTTTATGGATACAGTGACATTGCATTTATTATTTTATTTATAACCCAGAACCCAAAGAGGAGACTCTCTGGGTTAGTTTTTACAGCACTTCTGATTCATAGTGCCTGAATGACTTTCTGCAAAAACCCATCTGCTAAATAAACATACCTGAAAAATGTAGGTTATCACTGATTGCACCAGACAGGAAAATAATAATGTGTTATTGATGCATTAGCGTCTGACTGCAGTTGTCAGACAAAATTCAGTACAAGTTCATGTAACATTCAGCGCTCGAGACAACTGTCACCATTCATTCATCATAACCGGGGTTGGTGCACTGTATCCACCTTAAGCACTGTCTAATTTGATTTACTTTTCAGATCACATTCGAGCCTTTAGAAGGCATGATGAAACGTGCTTTACAGTCTAAAGAGAATACACTGCATGTCCAAGAACAGTGATCAACCTTTCCTGGAAGCTAAATCCAGCACCCAATCACTCAATGCGCTTGAGCGAAATATTTCACCTCACTGTTTTTCCGACTCGTTTGCTCTTATATGTCAACCGTGTTATAGCACATTGGTCTCCGTGCCTTCAAACCACACCAGACGGTCAGCGGATTTTCAAGGAGGACATGTCAGAGTGTGATTATCGATGCCTTAGGGTGTTCAGGGCCTAACTAACTCACAACAAGGAGATCCACAGAGCTGTAGAGGTCTGACATAAGACTTGTGAAGTACACAGAGAGGTGGGTGCTAACATGGAGGCAGGAGAAGTGAGTGAACAAACTGCTGCAAGAATAAGTCCTTTAGAGATTTTCATTTTTACTCACGATGTGTGACTTAAAGCTGGTGGTAATGTGGCTTCAATGAGCGTTCATGTGGATACCTGAAATATCTGAGTGGAAGTGAACCGTCATAATCAGACGATATTATAAGACTGTGCAGGCGTGGTTAATCACAGTTTCAATGACATGCATCATTGTGCCCACAGCTGCTGCATATGTGACAGTCAGTCAAATACAGCTCTAAACTGTATGCTTGAGTTATCCAAGTATCGTTCGCTGTAATTTGTGATGTTTTGCCGTCTATGATGCCGAGCTCCCAGGGTTATGAATGTAATGCTTAACGATGGCGAAGTAGTGTAATAACTAGGGGTGCACCAATCACAATTTTCTTTCTTTTTTTTTATTTTTATTTTTTTATCAGGTGATGCATGACAGATTATGACAGGTGGTTGACATCATATATTGAGCGCAAACAGACAATGGAGACAAGACAAAGTGACAAATACAGCAGGAGCACACAACTGTGTTTAATTAGGTGTGGGTGTTTTCATGTGTGTTGTGAAGTGTTTGTGCGCTTGTGGGTGAGATTGTTCCCTCTTTATCCCCCCTTTTTACCTCCGCCGAGGAGGTTATGTTTTTGGTAGCTTTGGTTTGTTTGTGAGTTTGTTTGTCTGTTAGCAACTTTACGGAGAAAGTAACAGATGGATTGACCAACTAGAAGGTCCTAGGTTCGAATCCTGGTCAGGGCGTTTCTTGTTTATGGGGGGACATGAGCTGTTTGGCGGAGGTCTGCGCTCTCCGAGTGCTTTTCTAGTTTTAAGATTGTGATGCTTGTTGAGGAGAGAGTAAGCATTATGACTTAAAAAAATTACAAAAATAATTACAATTACAAAAATAGAGCAGAGAAGAGATTAAAAAAAAGGAGGTGGCAGGAACAGAAAAACGTAATAAGTCATCAAAGTAAAATGATAAATAAATAGGTTAATAAATATTAGAATAACAGATATATACATAATACACATATATATATGTAAATAAACATAATATTATAAAATACTATATGATAATAATTATAGAATAAATGATGCTAAATATTAGACACTTTCAGACCTTTGCTGAGGTCGATAAGATCGGTGGATAAAATTGGTTTTATGTGTAAGGATCAGCCTAGTAATAACACAGTGATACCTGAATGTAGGTCTGCTTTAGCAAAGTAGTACAAGAGGTAAAGTCTTCAGGTATTAGGCTCTTCTCCTTTGGAGCCATAAACCAGTCATAGTCCCGACGGCATACAATCTTTCTTCACCCAAGAATAAAACTTCCATTTAAAATCTCATCACTCTTTATTTAATGATCATTATTAGTGAAAGTTAGCCCTGGAGCTGAACTCTTAAGTGCTTGAACCTTATCACTCCTTCTCATTCAATCCCCATTATATAATAGCTGACAGTGTTAATGCTGGAATGATAAGTTGATTATTATACTTACCTGTTCCTTCCTATACAGTCGCTGATAGATGTTCAGCCTGAGTGTAGCTCTGCTTTAGCTTTTAACCCGTCAAAAGGATTTGTTTTAATTACATACTCAATATCCAAGAGCAACTACGCCCAATTCAAACCAATCTGTGCCAAGATGCAAACTACTATGTACATATGAGCCTATTTTACAAAGCTAGAAGGGTTTTCACAGTTTGGGTTTGTAACTTTAAAATCAGCTTGTCTCATTTCATGTAGCATAACTTTTAATGGACACTGTGGGAGATTCACAGGTACATGAAGAATTTGTTTACCTCCAGACATGATTTATCCCTGTGTGAGAGTAAACATGAGAGTCGCTGTCATGTTTACAACGATACACGCTCAGGCTTCACGTCTCCTCTGTTTATCAACCATGCCGCTGCATCGAAAAAGAGACTCACAAGGTTAAAGGAGCGCCCTTTATGAATATCTGAAATAAGAAATATCAATCATTTCAACCTTTGACATGCTGCGGGCCTTTTTTTATACAATCAGTAACCCCCTCATGGTGAGAGGCAGCAGGAAATGATTCGATTTCTATTTCTGTAACAAGCTGAATGTGTTTTCCGTTGGTAGCTGTACAAATTAAACCAAGTATGAAGCTAAACAGACTCCAGCTTAATTGCCTATAGAAAAAATACCCAGTGGTATTTTGTGCAAAGACCACTCATTGCCTGTGGCCATGAGGAGCCAATCAGAGGCAGAGCTGAAAACGTGGGCTTTTAGGAATGTTTCCTGTGAAAAAGCATCAATTAATGCTTGTAAGTTTATTTTCTCTGGCAGGAATCAGATGAAACATGCAGCAGATTTGTTCGGTTTTAATCTCGTCTGTGAATGATCCACTATTTTGTATTTATAGGATACTTCATCCCTGTTGTTTTTAGCGACTATACAAAGGAACCTGTAGAAGTACAAAGATGTTTAGTTCCCTTTATTAAAGATGCAAAAAGATGATTTTGGATCTTTAATTGCTAATTTGCAAAGCAGAATATTATGATCAAAACTCAATGGAGTGAGTAATTATTAATGCAATATTCAATATGTGAAAATATTATACAGTGAAGAAACATTTTAGCAGCATCTTCTGGCAATGATGATCGAATTTGTCTGAAATTACAAAGATTAAAATTTACAATTGTGCACACCCGTTTTACATTTTTTTTGAAAAGATAATGCTGAGTCCAAGGTAACCCCCAGATATTTTAATTCATCTACAATTTGTACGTATGTTTGAATTAGACCTTACTGGAGGGCGCTTTGAAAACATCATACAGACATTTTTCTTAGAATTTAATAAAAGACGTGATTTAAGGTCCTTACACACCGGGAACAACGAAAATATATAACACAAAATCACAAAATATTCAGAGGCGAATTTTGACACGCCTGACTATACACATCAAGCCCGATGAGATTTTGTGACTTTCCGGGGGGAGCGAGAAGACTGACACAACAGCAGACTGACTGTTTTTCAGTTCTAGTGTTGAGATGTCTGTCTGTCATGATAGCATGTACTGAGTCGGGGCCAGTACCAGATAAGCACATGAAACTATAATCCATAAACGTAAGGTAACAACCGAGACCTAATAGTGCTGTGACAGCAACAAGATTGAGTTTGAGACAGTGAAAATACATATGGTATGTTGTATCTGTACAGGTTAGCTTACGAGCTAAAGTTACTTAGCACAGATGAAAGTTAAAACAAAGACGTTTAGAAAACTGTTAAAGTACACAAACCATCGTCATATGAGAAATCCGATGCTATGACTCTCCACGAGTTGTCCTTCAGGTCGTGATCTTTGTAGTGTTTGTGTTTTTTATCAAAAAGCACTCTGTTCTCCGACATGTAAACAATCAGCTGGTCGGCCATGTTGGATATACCGGTGAATCAGACGCCACAACAACACAAAATCTGATTGGTCAGAAGTGGACACACAGAATGCGAAACTTTAGAAAAATCGTCCGTGATACGAAAAAATAAATGCCGCGATATCGCAGGACGGGGAAACGTTGCTGATGTGAACGCTTCTATTGACAGGATTTGGGTTCCAAAAAAAAAATATTGACGTCCGTAATAAACGCATGAAAAAAACGCTCCCGGTCACTCATCAATGCAAGTCACTGCTGAGGTCAATTTTAATGAGACTTCCACAAACTTACTGAGACATTGCTTTGATAAAAACTACTGTATCATCAGCATAGGGTTGAGTATTGATGCCTGGACAAACATTTGGCAAATCATTTACATATAATGAGAATAATAGAGGTCCAAGTATGGAGCCTTGAGGAACTCCAACCTGGCAGTCAAGAAAAGATGGTTTAATACTGTCAACAGTCACACAATGAGTTCGATCACAAAAATATGATCAATTTATAACATTCTTCAGGTGGAAGAATGATATAAATCTCTACATTTCAGAGTTCTGCTCAGGTGTGATGCAGGTTGGTATTTGAAAGTTTAGAGGTGTTCTTGTGAGGGCTGGCTCAGTCAGAAAAATGTCACCTCGGCTCAGTTGAATAGATCCCCCCTGTGTTTATGTGGCACCTTCATTTTCATTCCTCCCTCTGTCCCTGTCAGAGGCTGCTCTCTGTCCGAGCTGACTGACCCTCAGCGGCCTGCTGGGACATAAGCCCAGCTTACTGACATGAATAGAAGTGACCCTGCAGACAATCCTTGTGTCTGACTCCTGGAGGTCCTGCAGATGTGCAAACTAAAACCATCAGCTACACGTGTCCACGCACGGAAAGGTTTAAGACCTCCTTTAGAAGGTTTGGTTTGTTAATCATGAGACAAACGGCTTTGTCTTTACTGTGTTTTAAGCTATTACCCTGAAGTGTTTCACTGTATTTATAGTCGGTACTTCTCTCTCTATATGAGTGAAGCTGTTAGCCCAACTCTCTGACATAAGAGTTAAATTGCCTTGGCATACACAGGAGATCCACAGGAGACCCACAGGAAACGATGCATGCATGTAATTCAGTATGTTTTTTCTAATTAAGCTCATTTATGGAGACATCTTCTTGATGCAGCTCAATAAAGATGTAAAGATAGTCAGAGCTGTACTTAATGACTGCTAATGCAGAGACTGGATCTACTGCAGTGACTGCTTTACATTGACAGCTTTCTTAAACAAGGGCTGCCTTTTATTAAGTAAGTTGTTTATGTTCAGTGTGTATTTTCAGCAAAGTAAAAACTGTCAACAACCGCTGACAGGAATGCATCAACAAAATCAGTAGCAGCTGCTAGCATGTGGCTCTACACTCTTTAAGAGGAGTAGGGAGTAAGGATGCACCGATCCAATATTTGGATTGGATATCGGCTCTGATGTTGACAAATTAACTGGATCGGATGTCGAATGAATGACGCCGATCCAGTCTATTTTTTCTTTTATCAATATCAAACACAGCAAAACAGCGATTCTCTCCGCTCTATATTCTACGTCTGTCTATCCTTTGCACTAAATGTTTACATGGAAGTCTTACTTCTTTTTGCTGTGTGGTAATGTGAAATTTGTTAATAAATAATATAATTTATATCTGTGTTAATTAGTTAGCTTTTTTTTTCTTTAATAAAGCTAATGTCAAGCCTGATGCCTTCACTCACAGGGCAAGCTATATAGATAACTCATTCAACAGTAGTATTGGATCGGTATCGGATATCAGCCGATACGCTCAGCACAGGTGTTGGATTGGATGGGAAAAAAATGGAGTGGTGCATCTCTGTAAGAAAGGATGCTAAATCTCTTTTTGAAATGATCAGAGATGCTTCTTTATGAGCTTTAAAAGCAAAGAAGGTCATGAATGTTATTTCAAAAGTGGGCAGATATAGGGAAATGGATGAGAGCAATCAAACGTCACTTCCTGCTAAGAAAATTGGCCGCACCCCCTTTTAGCTAAGAGCAGTCCATCCAAATTATGCTGCGTTCCAGTTACCTCGGAACTCGGATGTTGGAGCTGGGAACGATGTTACACCTGAGTTGACGGCGTTCCAGTTAACAAGTCAGAAAACCAAGATGGACGCCTACAGTTAGCCGTTGTTAGCTGATGTTTACAATCGTCAGCTGTTGTTAGGCATTGTTAGCTGTTGTTAGCGGTTGTCAGAGGTTGTTAGTTGTTGTTAGTTGTTGTTAGCGATACCAGTTGTAACACCATAGCACCGTGTTCACAGTTAGACGTTGGGCAGTACAACATAAACTACCACTTATTTAATTTCACAAAAACAAAACAGAAGTGCTAATAAATAAATATTACCTTACGAGAGCTTTTACTGTTACTCTTTACTGTTGATGCACTGCGCTGCCATCTTGGATTATGCCATTGTCGTCAAGTCAGGGTTAGCGAGGATCATTAGACTTTCTGAGTCGGAAATCTGACTTCAGGGGGCATTCCAGATGAATTTTTCGACTCAGAGCTCAGGAATTCCGACTTCAGAGTACAACTGGAATGCAGCATAAATTGAGGCAAACAGGAATTTTGGGGTCTTTGGTGATTGAATAGCCTCAAATAAGAAAATTGTATTATTTAAAAGCTAATGATGAGGGTCCAAATCTTATGGTGTGTGGGGAAAACAAAAAAATCATGAGCGATTTGTGACTCACTTTGTAAAAAAGTATAAAGTTTAAGGGTTTCAGTGAGTGTGTTGTCAGTCCGCCTCAAATAGCTCCGTTTCGTAATCAGAGGTGCTTTAATCTGATATCACATTATTTCTGTGAGTCAGATCTTCTTTTTTAAATCATCTGGCGTCATCATAATATCCGGCACCGTACAGGGCTGTAATTTAGCGCAAATTAACTGTAACTGTGTGTGTATGCGTCAGAGCGCCTCCCCCTACCTGATTACTAACAACACTCAGGTGGGAGAGTGAGGAGGGAGTTCAGAGAGAGAGAGAGGAACAAGAGCCACATGTAAGAGCAGGTGAGTAAACTACAAGAAAAAAAAAAGATCTAAAATGTTTTATGTGTCTTTTATCAGTGATGTGTTTCTTATAACCTTCAGTTTAAGTTGTTTGAGTCACATGGAGTGAGGCATGCTATGTCATGTTGCATTGTGGCCCATCTGTGAGAAATCGTCCTTGAGTGAGCTCCTCCTCGTACAAGCTTAACCATTTCTCCTTTTTTCTTTTTTGGCAGTTTTTACTTTTAATTTACACTAACAAACAAAAAGAACAGAAGAGAGACTGTTCATGACTGTTCATGCAGCTTGTCAGATACTAAAAAGGCCCTACAATCAAATTAGACTGTTGTGATAGCTGTTGTTAAGTGTAACAGATAAATTTAGGATTTTGTTGTTTCATGCACCAGATGCCACTTTAAAAATCTAGACTTGGTTTTGTTAGAAAGAGCTGAACAAACTCGGTCTGATTACTCGCTGAATCTCCTGTGCCAGAAAATGGAGTTTCTTTGGGTTGGTTTTCCACGTCAACAAAACCAGTATCATCTGAAATAAGAACTGTTTAATGAAATATTCCTTTATTCTCACCGATATCAGGTTGATATTTGTCATTTAGTAAAAAAGTTTAAAGGAGACAATGAGATAAAGTGTCTGTCGGAGCAAATGAACTTAATCCTAACTACATCTTGGCTGAAACTGAACGGCGACTGTGAATCTACCATGTGTAGCGCTATAATTTAATCATCCAACCGCATGCATTTTACCGAAGAGATTCATTATTCAACATACTTTGGGATTCGTTTCACAGTGTCAAACATCAGGTTGGAATAAAACAATGACAGCCCCCTAAAGAACGACTCTGTCTTTGTTTCAGAGCGCACAAACATGCGATATAATATTCAATAGGATTGTCATTAGTATGCAGATAAAACAAAGGACTCTGTCTTCTCCCAAAGAGAAAAAAGCAAAGTGAAATCTCAGAGCTGCGTGATTCTTTATGGGACTGTATATCTCTGCGCTTTTGTTTAACCTTCAGCTGGGGGCTTAAGGGATCCGGTTCTTATAGAGCCGTGAAAAACAGAATCTCAGTTTAACAAAAGGATGTTGTTATCATGGGAGGATTGTGGGGTTAATTATTAATTTTCACTGCAGCTCTTTAGTATGTTTTTCCACATTAAAAGCTTTATTTATGCGCTGAAAAGGGATTTACATCATAACAAAGCAAACATGAAGGTTTATGATGTTCGATTCGACCAAAATGTCCCTTTTGACTTTCATTTCTCTGAGGAAGTCATCAAAGTCGCCACACTCACAGAGACGTATCAGCAGTTCACTTCATGAAACATGAGCTCTCAGAGTATAATTTATGATCTTTTCCTTGGGTCAAATAAATAGTGTAAAGCCTTTCATATGAAACTTGGCACTGCTTATGTTTTATCATGCTGATTAGTGAAAATCTCAGGGTGTACATTTTTGGCTCAAGATTTATTTGAGTCTGTGCAAGAGCTAGAAATCTTTTATTTAATACTGAACCTGACATTTAGAAGGTCGACCTTCTTCTGTTTTTAATTTAAAGTTTTGATACACCAGCGATCTCATGACCCTGTCAGAGGTTTGTGCGCCTGAAGATACACTTCCCTGATATGATTGAGAACTTTTTCTGAGTTTAATATCAGGCATATTTTAGAAATGTAACAGTGTTCTCAGAGCACTCGAGGAAAATTTCTCTGAAAATGGATAACCGTCCAAGAATCCAGTATATCTGTATTAAGGTCCAACGCATGTTGTGTCAATTATGTGCGAGTACAAACCCTCGACTTCACGCAGTTAGCTCTTGTGTTGTGTTGCATCCCTGTTCTCTGCTGCGCAGAGCTGTGATGTGCACTCTCATCCTGACAGAGCTGTCCACTTACACAATAAGCTAACGAGAGTCATGACACATCTTTCTGTTTTATGTAATGTTTAGATTTGGTAGATTGTTTTATAAAAGTATCCGGTAACACTTTACAATAACCATAATTTAGAAATGGCAAATAGATAGTTTATTAATGTAAGTTAATAGTTACTTTACCATTAACAAACAATGATATTATGATTCATAATTTCAATTAATTATTAATGGACTATTTATTAAAGGTTTATATTGGGTTTAAATATTGGTTGTAAAACCTCTAGATTAAAATGTGTGTCAGTTGCACTTTGTAAATGGTTAATATTTGGTTTTTAAACCATCTATAAACATTACTTAGATGGTTATTGTAAAGTTAAGGTTAGGTTTTTAAAATGATAAAATTTACAATTTATTAAAGGTCTATATGCTTTTTATAAATGATAAATAAACATTAATAAACTATCTGCTTACCATTTATAAGTTATGGTTATCGTAAAGTATTACCAACTATCTTAAGTTTGCTAGTGTAGTTCATTCAAATAAAAGTGAGTTATATATGGGATGGTGATGATTTAGCACATACGAGGGCTATAGTCCTCATCACAGCAGCTGCTATCTCTCTACTCCCACTTGTCCTGTCTCTCTCTTCTTATCTAATAAAGTCAAAAATGCCAAAAAAATAGTTCTAAAAAAGTGGGTTATATTTATTTACACCATTTACAGCTCTGTAAAAGGTGAAACTGTGAATATAATCACTGCAAATCAGCTGCGACATCACTCCAACTGCATGTATGTGCTTTACCCCATGTTCATAAATTAGACTTTTTTTGCAGGGTCAATTTTGCGTCCTAGTCTGCATAGTGTCTCAGACAGCACAAATACACAGACATCATTTTCTCTGCAGCACAGTTTCAGATGCATTCATCCCTTGGCATGTTCTTTGTGAATTACACGTTGTCTCTTGGTCTAATTAACGCAGGTTTAGCAGGCACAAAAGCTGTGAAATTCCTTTGTGAATTCAATTTTTACTCCTCTTCCAAGTTTTTGGTGTACTCCCCAAAGAGAGTCTGTTGCCAGGTGTGGAGAAAACTAGTTTAAGATGTGAAAAATATGTATGAAGAGTTTTTTGAATCCAGAGAGAGTCTTGAGAAATATCGTTCCATGTGTGGTTGCAGAAGTCTAGGTTGAAAATGACACAAATCATAGGTTTTGGCCAAAGGATTGAGTTTGCCTGGCCTTCACAGCTCACCACTCATCTGTGCTTGAGGCCAGTGACTCAAGGCCAGACTAGCTACAGGGTGACAATCTTGAACCAGCTGTCAGTGGTCGAGCTGCTTAGTGGTTACTGAAGGCACCAGGTCTTGACAAGAAATGTCACAATATTCCTTCAATAGACCGTCTTTCTCATTATTACATAAAAATCGTCACTGATTCATTTTTGAGGCAAATTTAATCAAAAAGCTAGGAAGGCTACTGGCATCCTTTTCTGTTTTTATCGGCTATGTCCTTCTGTACCACATTTGTTTGTTTCTGTTTGTTTTTTTGTTTAGCCGCCTGCAATATGTGTACTGTTGAGGAACAGTCCGTTCTCATCAAGACAACAGTAAACAGTTGTTATAATTCTCATGCATACCAAGGCACTCTCCTGTGTGTTGTCTGGCTGTGAAATGAGACCCAATTACAGGCGTTCTGTATTCACTCACACTGTTTTCTCTCTCCTTCAAGTAATTCTCATTTCAATATGTTGTCAAGAGAGATAAACAAAGTACGAAATGACAGGTCAAAGGTTCAGACACGCGCAGAGAGTCAAATAACCGACCAGACAGATATGTAGGCGCACAGCAAGACGAGCATATTAAACTCTAGGTTTGCAGATTTATAGACAGTGAAAAGAACATACAGTCTTTACTCAAGTGGAAGACAGATGCGTTTAAAAATCAGGTCACAGGTCAGAAACTGCTGAAAGAGTAAAAGTAAAACAGGTCCTTCAGAAGGACATTTCGTCCATGCTGTTGCTGTGTTTTTTTTATGAAGTACTGGTCATTTCTGATACAATACAATACAGCAAGATGCTTGAAGTACCCAGGAATACATAATGATATTTCCTAACATGTCATGATGCATCTTAATAGCTCAAGAAACATTGTGTCAGAGCCAACATAACAAATCATGATATTTCTTAAGATGTCATGACATATCTTGACACTTCATAATGTCACGATACATTTTATTTTTAATTTATCACCATATATCCTGACATGTGGCGATATACTGTATTTTTTGTTATATTGTGACATATCTGATATGTCTTGATACATTCTGATAAATCTTCATCCTAAGCCGTCATGATACATCTTGATAGCCCATGAAACATTGTGTCTGCATTGATTTATGTTAGTATCTTCAAATATATCAAGAAATATCCTGATACTTCATGGTACAACATGATAAATCATGATATTTATAAATATATCATGACATACCTTGATACTTCATAATATCATGATACATTTTTTTTGTGTGTGATAATAGTATATCCTAAGATATCCTGACATATGGTGAATTGTGATATATCTGGTATGTCTCGATACATTCCAATACATCTTTATAGTTATTAATAGATCATGAATCATCCTATGCCGTCATGATATATCTTGATATGTCATGATATATCCTAAAGCAACTTGATAAGTATGCATGTAGTGATAACTTCTGATAGATCCCAGTACATTTTGATATACCCTGACATTTGATTTGTCATGATGCATTGTTATACACATTACTATGTCGTGATAAGTCATGATAGATCTTGAAAGATCCTGGTATGTCATTTTCAATCTTGATGTTTACTTATTTTGTCTGTTTTTGCATGTCGTCAATCATCCAAATACACCCTCATACTTCAAAATTTTATCTTGATAGTTTGTTTTGTGTTGTAGTATATCTTGACACTGATATATTATGATTCTTAGTGATATGTCATGACATACCATGATATATCTTGATACCTTGAAGTTCATTGGAGGACATCTTGATATGTTGTGTCACACCCTGATACTACAGAGTGTATCCTGATGATTCCTGATACAAATGTTGATATGTTGTGATATATCCTGATAGTTGATGTGATATTGTGGATGTATTAAAGGCTGGAGAAATCTGAAAAAAATTAAATACAAGCTTTTGCTGAACATCAGTTGTGGTCAGTCAGTGACAAGAAGCTGGATTATTTTTTTTTTTTCATCTTTATTTTTGATGAAAAACACAACAGGCTTTGAAAAGAGAGTCTCGTACAAACTGGGCAGGCAAAAGAGGGTCTTCGTAAAAAGGGTGCACACACACACACACACACCTCTGTTGTAGTTACCTTGTTAACAGCGCTCACATTAGTAATTGTGACATCACACGGGACATTTCCATTCAGGTGTGACTGCCACAGGCCTCCACGGAGACTGAGCAGGATGACCTTTTTCAGCACATAGAAGCAGGACTCTCCTGGCCTCTACACAGCCAGGTGCACCGAGGGACCGACACGGGTCGATTGTGCTCTGCGCCGCACATGCCCTTTTGATAATTAATTAACATAAGTACATGACAGTCAATTTGTTTTTGTGCAGTGTTAGTGTTCATCTGTGTGCCATGCCCTTTCTCTGTGGCATAATCACATTCGCATTAGAGATAATGTTTGGCTGAGGGAAACAGGTAGAGACAGGATTGCTGTGGATTTTAATAATGGATATTTTATTTGGTATTTTAGGGGAAGCAAAACCATCTAGGTACTTTGTTCAATTACAGGAGCATTAAATTCATCCAACTGTGACTGTTCCGGCCAAATTGCATTTTGCTAAAACAGTATCAGTAACAGGCTTTAAATATGTGTTTAAAAAAACACACTTTCCTTGCCGCATTTGCCTGTTTGCTTGTTTTAATGCATTCATGAATAGCATAAATAAAGGGCTCTGAAAGCATAATCTGGTTAAATGAAACCCTCTGAGACCGACATACATTATATAAAATGGTCACAACTTCCTTAAAATCTTGTTTGTTATGGTGGCACCTTTTTGTTTTCACAGTTTTAACCTCAGATAAAAACTGAAATCCAATCACTGACTGCAGGACTGTAAAGACATCCGTCAATAAGGAAGTAAAATTTCAGGTTTTATGCATGTTTCTCTTAAATTCACTCCAAACAGGACGCTGGATAAAACTTGAGGATAAAAAAATGTTGTAAGAATAAATATATTGATGGGCTTGATTGCTGCCTCCTCTCTGAGTGCTCAGAACAGCGAAGGACCTTCTCTGTAGCTCTGAAGACACTGCACAAAGTGAGATTATGTAATGGTCTGTGTCATTATTTGTCAGCGCTGGATGTCGGCGGTAAAAATCACCTCAGATTGTCAATTTGTCCTCAACATTTTCAAGGCCGTTTAGAAAAACTACAGACGGGGGATTTGGTATTCAGGGCCTGTGTGTTTCCAGTTTCTGTCTGCCTGCAAATGTGATGAAAAAAAGAATTCCTGGGATGTCTTAGATTTTGATGTATTAAAGACCTCTGCATAAGTCTCTGTCCCTTCAGATTCTCAGCCTCTGATGCCTCTGTGTCGCTGGAAATGAAAAATTTACTCAGCTGAGAACATGAGTTAGGAACAGCGTCCCTGTAGACGGAGTTAAAGGCAAATATAAATGACATGTCCACCATTTCACTGAGAAACAACACTGGTTGTGTTAGCCTCAGGGTTCCTGTCAGGCCTTTTTTTAAAAATATACTGTACTGGTAATGGGGTTGTATATCTTATTACTTATCACAAAGCTGATACAGCATGAAGCTGTGTTTGTCTTGCAGAGCAGAAATTTCTTATCAAGCTTGAAGGTGGTGTATTATTTATATATTCAAAATGTATAGTAACCAAAAACACCCATTATTTAACAGAGCTCGAGCATTCATCTATGCATTTTTGGCTACAGCAGAAAAAAACAAAGAAAATATGACTTTATTGGGGGTAAAATGCTGATTTTAAGATGTCGGCATACAAAAGTGAAAGGATTGAAGGATGGGGTTTTATCCGTTTGTCCATATCTGCGGATTAAACATGTCAGCACTGGGTTTGTCTCGTCTGAATGTTCAGTGTTTCGCTGAGAGGCTTGACTCTGTGTTTGTTTTTCAGACCGCAGTTGTTTTAATAGACATACCTGACCTCACTTGAGCAATCTCACTTTATCTGGTGTCGAGTTTTTTTCATAGTTACAACAGGAAACTTTAACGCTGCCATTCAGTCAGTCTGGATCCTTCAGTTCAGGTCTCTCACTCGCTCTTGTGCAACGCTGCATCCTCTAATTTTCAACTCTTAACCCCTGCATTATCTAAGTCGATATATCCTGCCTTTCACTGAGTCCAAATTTTGTATAAATCATTGAGGCCAATCTAACAAGAGGCAAAAAGCCAGATTTGGGGCTGACCTTTAACCTCTATTCGAACAGTCAGTCTGCCATGATCCTAATTATGCAAAACTTGTAACCTTAACAGCTTTAAAAACAAATGAAACTCTCTCCCTGCACGGTGCATGCAAATCGATATGAGCCGTTAAGATTAAAGGTTGTGAACATGTTAGATTTTGCAGTAAAATGAACTTAAAGACTTCTGGGAATTTTATATTCAGTCTGATTTGGAGGTTTCTTCACTCTTCTGCGCTGGTGGCAACAATTTGGAAAGAGATAACAAAATGACTGAATTTGTATTTATGTACAATCCATTTTTCTGTCTGTGTTACTCAGTATTTTTATTTTGATATTATTTAAAGCTCCTGTAATGGAGTTTTTGTTTGTGTCAATGTTGGCGCCCCCTGTGGGCAAACTTTTCTTGTCCTCTACAAGCTTAAGTAGTGTCTCCTGACAAAATATCCTATAACCCTGACTCCTGATATGCAAAAAAATAAGCATAAAAGTAAGTATATAAAATATGAAAGTCAGTTACTGGGTATATTTTATATGGGAAACATAAAAAGCCTCTAGGAATTTTACATTCAGTGTCAAGTCGAAGTTTCTTTACACTTCTGTGCTGGTGGAAACAATTTGAAAGGGATATAAAAATGACTGAATTTGTGTTTATGTACAATCCATTTTTCTGTCTGTCTTGCTCAGTATTTTTGTTTTGATATCATTTAAAGCTCCTGTAAGGGACTTTTTATTTGTGTCAATGTTGGCGCCCCCCTGTGGACAAACCTATTTCACCCTCTACAAGCCGTAATAGTTTATCCTGATATAATATCTTATAACCCTGACTCCTGATATGCAAAAGTATATGTATAAAAGTAAGTATATGAAGTATAAAAGTCAGTTACTGGGTACATTTTATATGGGAAACATAAAAAAAAGGCTGTTTCTTGACCTGCTTGGCTGACACCTCCCCTCCTGCACTTGTTTGCGTTTGTGTATCATTTAAAGTTATTGCCATATTTCATGAAGGTCAAAAAACTCCTTACTGAAGCTTTAACCTTGAATTTAACCAGAAAACTCACATCTGAGGTCAAAATGTCTTTCATAAGGGCGACTCTCACTTTTTAGATATGATCGTAATCATCATTTGTTTTCTTTACTTAAACCAAATTCTGCTTTTTCACCTTAAAGTTTGACTCAATGAAATATTATTACACTTCGCTTGGGTTGAGTCAACCGGATCTTCTCCAACCGCAGCCTGATCATAGACTCGTGTCAAAAGATGAAGGCTAATGCGTGGTTCGTGTTTTCAGTACTTAACACACTCATACCTTTTTAAATTGCCATCCTCTCTCTGCTTTGTTGTAGCCGATAAATAATTTCTGCTGTAAGGCGAGGCGAAGTGCCAGAACTTTAAAGAAGTGTTATTCATACAGGATGTTTTAGTGATTGATTTTTCACAAAGTTAAAGTCCTAGTTTGTGTTTATTTGGTCTCAAATGTAATATTAAGCTTTTTATTCTGTTGATATTGTGGCTTTATTATTGCTGCAGGTAAACAGTGAAGTCCATTTAGTGCATCTACTTAGAAAACAGACCCAGAGGTAGAGAGAGAGCTGTAATGAGGTCATGCTCTAGACTCACTGAGTCAAGGTGACGTGTGAGGGTGAGTTAATCAATTATGCAAACCTGTTATTCACGGTGGGCTTTTATGCTGAAAGAGCTTCTGTATTAAGATTATGTAAATGTTACTCTGAGGTTATTTTAGGCCACATTTTTTTGAACAAACCTACTTTCCCTACAGAGACCAAAATGTGCGTGTTTTGTTGTTCTTCGTGCCCTCGCTCGGAGAAGAGGATCTCGTCCGGCTCTTGAATAGCGGATGTATAGGAAAACGGGAATGTGGTGTGTGTGAGGACTTGGCGACATGCTGTCTTGTTTCAGCCAAACTGAAGGGATTTTTGGTTTCAGTTTGCAGGCACAGGTGCTCCTGCAAGGCTCGTTCCCGGCGTCTGTGGCAGAAGCCATGGACATCCTTCTTAATCAGATTCTGCAGAGGGCGATAATGAAAGGAGGCCAGTGGTCCTTTGGCAGCCTCGCAGGTCTTTCTTATACCCGTTCTCTTGAAAGCAGAGGGCGAGGGAGGGTTGAAAGAAGCTCGCCTGCTATTGTTCCCGTCTCATTGAACCTTGCTGCTGAAGTGAATAGCTATCTCTGGTCGTCTTGGCATGTGAGGCCTGCAGCTAGCTGAGTAGCTTCCAGCATTAGCTGATGCCATGAGCCTGCTGGCTTGAAAACGACCCACCCGTAACGCCGAGGTTTTTGCTGCAAGGCTTCTTGGACTTGCAGGATCAGGTTGTTCTGGGGTGATTTAGATTTTACAACCTTAAGACTTTGAAGATGAGGAGAAGAAGAGCACAGATAAAAAAAATAGAGACTGTTGGACTGTCCACATCTGCTTTGCTGGTTTGGCCTAGTGGTTGGAAAATATAGAGCAGGGGAAAGAGCAACCATAAGAATAGCTGTAATGAAAACATAAGGGACTTTGATGCATGTGTCATGATTTGGGAATCAAATCAAGACGTATATCAAGAAGTTGACCTTTACTGCTACACCAGTGTCTGACATAGAAGTAGAAGAGTGCAAATGTGTCCTATCACTGTTGATATGGTGTGCAATTATTCCTAAAGTGATAACTCACTGACATCCCGTGTTAATGTGGCCGCATTTGCACTTTTCAGGAGCTCCAGTTTGGTTGCTTTCATTGTTTCATACAGGTCTCCTATGTGTGAAATGCTGGTCCCTACAAGTTTTCTAGAGTGGCCTGCAGCAGAGGCGTCACAGTAAGTCACAGTAATGGGAAGAGGGTCCAAACGCCAAGAGTGTGAGGACCCTCTCTGAATGGAAATACTTATTATTATTCTTTCTGCCAAATTAATTGCTTTTTTGGAAGCCTTAAACTTTTCAGCCAAGAACCAGAAAACTTTGAATTTCAACAAGAAGTTTTAACCGTACTTTTAGAGACGTGAACATTTGAACCAAACTGCAGCACATAACTTTAAAACTGCCTTATGATCATTTCTTCATGGAAATGCAATCAGACCGAGACGCTAAGGCAGAAGAACTACCGTGTCTGCAGTGGAAAATTATAAATATGATGATTATTATGTTCTTCCTTGAGCTGCGTCACTCCACTGTAGTCCGTAATGGACTGGCCTGAGGTCTTGCTACAAACAAACGGCTGCTGGAAGAGAGTAGGTGAGTTGTGTTTAGTCTCTTTGCTAAAGAAATCAGGCAAAGTTAAAAAGATGTTTGGTGGCTGGGACCCTATATGTCCTGTTGATGAAGTTAGGTGCTGTTCTGAGCATTATTTGTGGCTATAGAGTGGCTTTTTGGTTGAGGTTTGTTTATGGCCCCTCAGACCGCTGTGTATTGCTATCCTGCGGTTGTTACTAAAGTTGGTATAACTAGAGGAGCAAGCGGTTGGCAACATAATCCATCTTGTAGACAGACTAAGAGCATTTCTGTTTTATTACTCATATGGTTGGACGATCACATGTTGCAGACGTGTTAGATTTGTGTGATTTGTTGTTTGATAAATCAGGTTTTGAATCACAAAGATTGTGTCATTCAAAAGCACTGCAGTGTTGTTATCTTCCATCATAGTAGCAAAATGAAGCAAGAGGACACTGCAGGGCTTAACTACAGTGTGCTGTAAGGGACAAAATAGTATGCTATACAGAAAAAGATATCTATTTATACTTCAACTGAATCGTGATTGATGCCGTACTTTTAGTGCTTATTATTCAGTCAAATGAGAGAGCTCGTTTTTAAACAGGCAGTTAACAATATGAGGATTTAATTCATCACAGCAGGATTTTCAGGGATTAAATTGAATCAAGTGTCTGTTTGGGTATTACAAACTTTAAAAGAGTTAAAATCGAAACTCTCAATGTTTAAGTGCTCCTTTTATATCCTTGGCAGAAAACATGTAGGGAGAACCTTCGTCAACCAAAACCCATGAAGTACCTCTCTGAGCGCGGGCCCTGCGGCTCCTCATCTTCCTTTTATTTCAAACTTTAATTACACCAAACCTGAAAACTCCTAGAACGGCAACATAATCAGGAAGAATATCAGCAAGGACCTGTTCTCTAAGGTTTATGAAGAAAAAATTCACTTAAGCACTTAAGAAATATCTCAAATATGAATAATTCATGCTGTTATCTATTATAAATGTAATTATTACACCAGTGTTTCTGCAGGCTGGAGTTGGGAAACAAGAAAAGTGGTAATAATACAAACTAGATGTTAACCGAATTTCACTCAAGCTGTAACTTTTAATTATACCGATGGCTTTTTAATGGATTTAATACCATTTTCATTATTAGACATGATGCGCAAACTATTTAATAATTTAAGGGTGCAGAAAAAGTGCTTGAAAATTGTTAATTATTTGCACTTGTAATAAGTTTCTTAAATCCTCCAGACCAGAGAATCTTTTAAAAAATTAATGTTTGTTCATTTTGGGACAAATTAAAGTAATTTTCTCTTAAAACATGATGAATATTTCAACAGAGGACACCAACATTTTAGCTGCAGCAGACTGTTTTCTTGCTCATTTTCGTCTTGCTGATTGGCTGCGTTACAAACCCATGATCTGAACCCTCCGAGGAGCACTTTGTGACCTACTCTCTCTCTGTTTACACATAACTAGCTGCTCATAATTTGAGTTGTGTTTTTTAAGCAGAGGAATAAAGTGGCAGATGCTGACTCTGGCTCTTTTTGTCTCTTACTCCTCTGCATAAACAGCCGCCTGATGACAAGACTGCAGCACCAATTCAACAGGGATTTGCAGCTTGTACGCTAACTGCATGAATATTAATTATGCTTTCTAACTATATGTTCCACACAAGGGGCTTAGCCTGCATATTATTATCACTTTTAGCTGAATTCACAAGCTGATCATATGGATTCAGATTTACTCACGTTTGTTTTAAATGAAAGCGGATGTAAAGAAAATCATTTACATTTACAAAACTAGCCTCTGTGCAATATTTCATGAAAGGAAAGAGCTGATGATTTATTTATCTTATCCACAAGTGGGTTCAGTTCGCCTTGGGGAGCAAAGCTGTGCAACAAGCTACAAGGTAACATCCTTTATATGTCAGACTGAGCTATAAAAGCAGAGAAGGCATGAGTGGTGCATGAAAACAAACAAAAAAAACCTCCAAACAAGATCATTTTTCCCAATGTCGCCATGACATTAACATGCCTGCGTAGTGCCATCTCTTTTTTGAAAACCTTGTGCGGCCAAAACATAAAGAGACGGAGGGAAGTGGAGCAGCCTTGTTCAAAGGTTAAAGAAAAATATGCTTTGCTTCACTGAATGGGTTTCAACATGAAAGTCCATGATGTGAGGTGCAACATTTAGCCAGAGGAACACAGAGTCCTTCAGCTGATCTGAAAACTTCCTCTCTGCTCCGATTGGCTAAATCTGCAGCAGGATGTCAAACCGCTTCATGGTTGGAGACTTTGACCTCATTCCTCCCATCATGTATTGATTTATTTAACAGCATTAAAAGAGCAGTAACCTTTCTGGGACGATCATACAAACTGCTGCAAAATCAATGTTTGCATAAAGACATCACCCCCAATTTCCACCGCATCCGGAAAAAGTATCTGTCGATCGTAGCTGATCGTAACCATTCAAGTTAATGTGTCAATTTCCACCGGCTTCTTTCCGTTCCGCTGCGGATCGCAAGAGTTCTATTTTTTCCAGACGCCAGAGCATGCAGGATAAATTCAGCGCAGATGAACCCGTACTGGAAAGGATGTCGGGCTCAGACACAAAATAAAACATCCGGCTTCTTTTCAAAATAAAGCGGATCGTATTTCAAACCATGCAAACAGGCAGGGACGAACAAGTGAAAGGTTTATAGACAGCACTTCACCCTGATGACACCGTGGATGAGAGGATGCTGAGTACCGTATTTCTAGCACTATAAGGCGCACTTAAAATCCTTTTGGCTTGTCGGAGCACTGCAGCTACCGTGACCTCACTGAGTTATTGAGTCAAATAAAGTTTGACTTATCTGACTGTTTTGTTTGGCTTAATGCGCCTAACAATCCGGTGCACCTTATAGTGTGAAAAATACGTAGATTTCCTCCTCTGAAAGGACACAATATTCTGCTTGTATGGTTAGCCTATGTGGCTATAGAGACAACTCGTTATCACGCGATTGCACGTGAATCAGTGGGTTCTTGTGAGTTCTTGCGATGTCCGTAATCCGCCACAAAATTCGCCTCACAAACGGATGTGGTAGGAATTGGCTGACAGCTAAAATGGCGACTGTTGGAGCCATTCCGGATGCGGTGGAAATCCCGGGTTAGAGTAGCATCTTTTATCATGACTGATGGGCAAAACAAAATTGAGAAACAGGAGCAGGTGCATATCTGCGTATGTCTGAAAAGCCAAGGGACAGAATAAGTGTGATAAGCGAAAGACTGCAGCTTACTGACTGACTTCAAGTTCTTATCTATTTAATAATGATCTTGCTTGTGCAAACATATCTATTTGACTGTTGTCTCTGCGGTTTTAAACTGGAACTGTCAACAAGAAAGTGGCGTCATAAGAAGATGACCTCCACGGGAATATACTCCGTAAATGAAAATTAACTCTGCTCGTTCTCGGCGCAGCCTGAAAGCTATCCAAGGATTGTAAAAGTTGCCCTCTATACTCCAGCTTACTTCCACCACACGCACACCTCCAAAACACCAAGCGCTGTAGATATTTGAGACTAGATGTGTGACCTACATGTCAAATCGAGTCAAAATAATTGGTCTCTCTCCTTGTGACTGTTGGAGTCAAAGGGCTTTCGAGTATCATAGCAGAGAAATCATCAAGGGGAAAAACCTCCAGAAACATGAGAGACAGAGTGTGAGGGCGAGAGGATGAAGCCTCATAACGTGTGTTTTGTTTCCACAATTAGTATTCATGAATGTTCTTTGTGAAAATGCATGGATTATTAATACTGTGCTCTCTCATTGCATGTTTAATAATCTGTCATAACAACAGTTGACCTTTCTCAACATAATTGAAACAGATTTCCTTCGACCTCTTTGCTTTTTCAAGTCTTTGCCCTCTCCTTAGTTTGTATTCCTCCCTGTGCTTCCTCTTGGCATGCACACGTGCGTTTTGCTTTACTCCCTGCTGTGCCTCAGTTGTTTGTCATGCAACGATGAAAGCCATGTGCTGAACTCTGTATAAACCCGCTGTCATTAATGTTGGCTCTCCCTGTGAAATTTGAGGCTTTAGGAAACCTCAACCGCTAATTTTTGAGTCTCTTAAAGACGGGAGGTTCACCTTGTCTATCTGAGAGCGATCAAACATAATCCTGAGATGCACTTTTGCTTTGTTTTATTTCTCCTCAGGCAGTGAGTCGTTTTTTTTTTTCTTTTTTTACTGAGAGATTGATTAAAAGCCTCCGCCGTGAGCTTTGATAAAAATACAAATCTGACTTCCTTGAACTTCTTATACAACCTCCTCATTAAGAAGAAGTAACCAAACTGTGAGTTTTCAGGCTTAGCCACTGCATACTCTGCTTTTTTAGGCGAACCAGAACACTGTCAACAAAATCATCATTTAAAGGGATATTTGGGCGTGAAATTAATTTAGGCTCAAACACACCATAACACCGAGTTAGACACCCCGCGAGAGATCGATGTTGCTGACCACCTGCTTCTCCAGTTATACCAACTTTAGTAACGACCACACGATAGCAATACACAGCAATACTCAACCAAAACGCCACTCTATAGCCACAAATAATACTCAGAACAGCACCTAACTTCAGCAACAGTACATATAGGGTCCCAGCCACAGCACTAGCCACCAAACATTTTTTTATCTTTGCCTAATTTCTTTAGCAAAGAGACTAAACACAACTCACCTACTCTCTTCCAGCAGCCGCTTGTTTGTAGGGAGACCTCGGACCAGTCCATCATCGACTGCAGCAGTTTGCAACGTAGTTTTAAAAGGCTTGAATGAACGTGAATATTTCAGTGTTGAAATTGTACGCTGTATAAAAACGCAGAAATTCATTGTCTATAATGTGTAGGCTAATAAATTAAATTTAGAAATGAATCAAATTAATCATCCTTTGATACCGGGTGGTGCCGCTTTCTGTGGCCCAAAATCTCTCACCGTGCTGGGCAGGAGCTCTGGCGAATTCTTCGGCATTCGCTCTGGAGCCTCCTGCTAGCTAGCCCGTCACATCGCCAGCTTGTTTCTGAATCGATTGGTAGTTAAAGTAAAGTTTAAAGTAAATTTGCACTTGCACAGTACTGATCGGGTGAGTAGCGACTCACTGCCGTAAAACACATTGAAATGCCAAGAGAGGAAGTGATGTACGTTTCGCACATGTGCAGTACAAATCGATTTCTGGGACGGATCAGGTAGCGACAGGCAGAGTGGCGCTTTTCGGCTCCAGGAGGCTGTTTTGGTTTGTTTGTATCATGACTGGATTCACCCAAAGTAACAGCTCATGGAGTTTTATACAAAACTAACAGAATATTCTTCCAAATCTGATCTTTTCCACCTTCACATCTCAACTTTTTAGTATTTAAGTAGCTCACTCATTCAATAGCTGTCGTCTTTTGACCCACCAGGCTGTTTCACTGTGTAACAAATTGAAAAAGCTCCTTTTTCATGACCAAATGGAAGCAAAAAACAACCAAGTACTTCTCTTTTAGTCTCCAGATTTAAGAATTTTGAAGGTATAGTGTGACTCCATCTCCATCTCTGACTTCACCTGTTTCCACATGCGTGCCTCGTCTCTCGCTCGGAGGGCCGGTTTGGTGTCGCTGATTTTCTATGTGAGCGTGTAAGAGTAAAATTACATTCCCTAAATGTTCCAGCGTGTTTTCAGCTTTTTAATGAACTGCTTCCCCCTCCTGAGAAAATAACACTGACAGGTAAAGCAGCGTGAGGCAGAGATGTTTGTTTGTGTCGCTCTTTTCCCCTGAAAACACTTTGGAGGAGTGATTACGGGAAATTAAAAAGATTATTTCTCACTCTTTTTTTTTTTCAAGGCAGCAATTACAAAGTTATTATTGTTAGCCAAGGATTTCTTTGGGAATTATACCTCACATTGAGCTTAAATTACTTTTTTTTCTTTGTCATAACAGGAATACAAAACCCAAGTTGAGTCATCTTTTTTGTAACGTTACAAAGCGGGAATGTTTTTGGCAGGTTAGGACGAAAGGGGTTTGCTATTAAACTGGAACATTTCGTACTTTCCAAAAAGGTGGACAAACTTTCTCTTTCTGTAATAATCAAGAATTAAAAGAGAACTTTTATGGAGGGAAACTTTCCAAGGACAAAGGAGGAAAAGAGTGATAAGAGACGCTGTGATAGATCGAATGATTGGATGAAACGATGTGTAATTAATTCGTCTCTTCTCGATCCCATTGCCTGTCAGGCTTCCCTGTGGCACGCTGCGCCTTTATTATTTTGCCATTAATGACAACTCGCAATCAATCAAAAAGAGTTCCTCAACTCCGAGCTGCTTGATTATGAACTGCTCATCTCCCCCATCTTCAACAATGAATAATTGCCTGAGATCAGCTCGGGGAGTCTGTGACAAACGAAGGTTAACAAATGAGCACTCTGAAGTGTCTCGTCTAAAAGCGATTAATAACGTCTTGACAACTTGTGTGAGGAAAGCAGCGGGAAAGCAGACAGATGGATGTGTTTATATGGTCAACACATAGAAAAAAAAAAACAGCAAGTGCATAGATGGAGATGGGGCTGGCGTACGTCTAAGATTTCAGCGATTATCATCAATGTTCCAGAGATGCCGGCTAAAAGAGAGACAGGGGGGTATAAAAGAAGGAAGCGCAGAGAGAGATTTTTCTACAAAGGCCTGGTAGGGCCGAGAGAAAGCTCTGATAAGCTGGCAAACGCATACGTCTTTGCCAGGGTTTCACTGTGCTGAAAATGGAATCACAACAGACAAGGAAAGATAAGCTGTGTGGAAATAATCATGCTTTTATTCTTCCAGCCTTGAAATAATAGAAAAATCAATCCCAACCACAGCACGCATCCAACAAATTCAATCTAAATAATTCTCAAAGACCTTCATAGGAATTAGAAGAAATCAAATAAATGAAATTAAATTAGGAAATGTGATTTAAGGGAGTCTTTTGAGCTGAGAAACATTTTTACCGTTAGGTGTTTTTGATTTTTTCAGCGTCACATCTGTGGCCACAGGACTGTGCTGTGAGGGAAATCATGTTTGAAAGCAGACTTATCGGAAATGTCAGTCAGAGATATTTTAGTGAGTGAAGAGTGTCAGAAACTGCAGGAGGTTTCACAGGCTGCTGTCAGAACAGAAAAGGCACATTTCTCTATTTTATCCAATATTATTTTAACTCATCTACACTAACGTCTTATAGCACCTTCATTACAAGAGCACGCATCTGCTAGATGAGGAGAAATCATAAAAAATATTATTCCAAATTGATAGTAAATTATCAAATTTCTACCCTTGAGTGTATAAATTTAGAATATCTATAAAAACTATAATCAAAACCCTCATTATACTTCATGAGACATAACAGTGCCATTGAGAGAGAGAGAGAACAAAAGTGCTCTCATTAATATTTCTCATCATCGTGAATGAGCTCAAATTCACTGAGCGCCTTTTTTCAGGTGTCTTCAGATAAAAAAGAATCAAAAGGTTGGCTAAAAATTATGTTGTCCATTAAATGATTCACTCAGTGCATCACAGAGCCAAATTAGAATCATACAAGTGCAGATTTCCCTTCATTTCCACTCAGGATCTGATAGAGTTGACACCTGTCCCAGAATTGTTCTCCTTTTTTCACCAGCTGTCCAGGGAAAAACAAAATCTCTCCCAGGACACAGTTTGTCTCGTTTTTTAGGGGAAATGCCAAAATCTCATTTGATTTCTGTCTTTCTGTGGTCTAGAACTGTTCCTTTGCTTCTGTCTTCTGTTTTCTTCCCGTAGTATGTGTATGTCATCAAACACGCCCTCATTCCAGCACCAGTGAGCCCAAGCAGGAAACAGGGAGGGAAGTTTGACCGATGCCACTCTGAGGTTGATATCAGATATTGGTCCGATATCAGCCAAAAAAACAAATATCGGATTATACCTACCTGCATCTAAAATCTCCGATATCAGCACCCCAATACAA
Organism: Xyrichtys novacula; assembly: GCA_962446985.1. NCBI lineage: Eukaryota > Metazoa > Chordata > Actinopteri > Labriformes > Labridae > Xyrichtys > Xyrichtys novacula. The sequence continues at coordinate 27,015,040 of OY660883.1, read as the reverse complement.
GCAGTCTATTCCACTTGTCGTGCACAAGTTTGTGCCAATATTGGATAAATATTGGTATTGGCCGATACTGAAGGCGACAAGATATCGGTATCGTATCGGATGTAAAGAAAAGTTGTATCAGGACACCTCCACTCTGAGGCGTTGTTTACACCAAGTTTTGTGGTCTTTATTTGAAATGGGAGGAGAGACGACAGACGAGGAAGGAGATGGAGTAAATAAAAGGAAGGAGCCACCAGCACGAAAAAAATATATACTAGTTACAATCCTGACTGGGCGAAACTTTCAGACGTTGAATAGGTGCGGCCGACCCAAGGAGACCAAAACGCAAAAACAAAAACAACATCAAACCAAGGAGTCCACCCAGAATCAGTGCAACAGAGTCAGAGAGACAACCTGTGTCACAACAAACAGGTAAGCAAAGAAACAAGGAGTCTTTAATTGTAAACCTAGTGTATTTTCACATCCAATCATGTTTTAATCTGTATTTTTGTTTTCAGTGTAGAAGATGGCAGCAGGAGCAGCGGGCCAAGGAGTCCATCCATAACCACTGCAATCAAGAACATGTGTGTCAGAGAGACAACCTGTGTCACAACAAAGAGTTAAGAGAAGCTGTGGGAAGTGCTAAAAGTTCACCTCGTATATTTGCACATTCACTCATGTCTTAATCTGTATTTTTGACTCCTTCGGTGACTCCTCAAAATTATCAGCTGGTGTACATCCACCCTGGTTTGCTTAGCAGTCAGCACTGTGTGTGTGTTTTTGACCCCTGAATGTGTTAATAAATGACTTCACATGACTTTGTTTGTGTCTCCTCTGTCTGGATTTTATGTTAATTGGTCCGTCTGAACTGGTATTAATGGTCGAGCCCTCTGCCCCAAGCATGTGATCGAGTGTCCCTTTTTTTCTAAAGTCCAGGATGGCAACCCTAGTATCTGCAGGCTTGACCACGTTGCACCTGTGACACCTTTATGTTATCCAATGCTTCAGTAGAGATTGTAGGGAGAGCTACGATCTTCAAAGTCCAGGGAGACCAGTCTAGTGGCGCCACAATCAGGGCTCCTCTCCTTCTTGTACTTGTACACTAATTGTTGTCTACTACTAAGTATAACCCCATAACTGATGCTGGATGGTACTACTAATACCTCAGCAAGCTGAGCTCCACTTTCTCGAAATTTCGACATTATTCACAACATTTCTTATTTTCTAAATTTCGACATTACGCACGACCTCTCGTAATCTCGAAATGTCAACTTTAATCTCGAAATTTTAATTTTTAATCTGAAAATTTTGACTTTATTGACTTAATTTTGATTTTTTAAATCTTTAATCTTCCCCTTCATGTGGCCCCAATCTTCTTTCATGTCTGTTGTGATTTTAGATGTTGCTATCTGTGTTAATTTGTCCATTTATTTAACCCGTTTAATGACTGTATCCCAACACCTACTGTTGTACTGTTATGATGTATGTTTGCTCCATTTGGGGACACAAATAAAATTAAAGTTGTTCACCCCCGTGATGACAAACAGAGCATGTGTCATAGTTTCAGAAATATACAGTCTACCTAGAGGTTTATCACATTATATGAGATTTAATTACAGGACTCATGCACTTTACATTTCCAAGCATTCGGTGCTTGAATCTCACTCCTCCAGCGCTCAATCTCTTATGTAAATGAAATCGGAGTTGCAAATGTGCCAGTTGATGTAAGTGATTGCAGACGGGGTTATTCTGTGGTTATTTAAGAGCTGCTTACAGCTCAGGAGATAGAACAAGTAGTTCATTAACGGGTAGACCAGCGGTTCAATCCACAGCTCTCTAACTCAACGTGTCAAAGTGTCCCACGGCAAGATATTGAACACTCACTGAACTCAGTGTGAGAGTGTGTTAAATGGCATTCGATGTGCAGTACCCAGAGCAACTTTAACAACACAGCAGCATCCTATCCTTGTTTTGCATTTCCCTTCTCTGTGCTTCGTGCTCATTTTAAGAATTAATCCACTTCTATTTGCTCAGTGTTGAAGGTAATGTAATAGGTCATTAGAGTGACAAATTCTCACATTAACCACTGCGGTGCATAAATATAGAGTGGAAAATTACTTGGCATTCACACTTATTATAAAAAAAAAGTGCATTTCAGCAGGAAAGTATAAAGGAATACATAAATATGTGGTTAGCTGGTGTTTCTGGTCAGTATTTCCTCTGAAGCCAGGAAAAAGCAGTGGATTTATGAGCATAATAACGTCTGAGGTTTATGCATCAGCTGCCCAACTCAAGTGTCCCCTGTCAATAGAAGCTGTGCAGGATAAATGAGTGCCCCCTCTGCCACGGTGCGGGCAAAGAAAAACGTCTGACAGAGTGATGATACTTAGCAGAGTGAAAGCAGGGACAGGAGCTGTGAAGTATCAGTCTGGCTTTCAGCACAGAGTTGGTGACTCAGCAGCGGCCGGCAGTGGATTTCAATAAATCAAAACGCTAACTGGACTCACGGGGTGGCCATGGCTGAGTGTTTCTCATTACAGCCGGGTGAGTCAACAGAGAGCTGAGTGACAGTCTGGAGACGGGCCAGGGAATAATCCACAGACATTTGGGGCTGTAAGCAACTTTACTGCAGATTCCTTACTTTACCTGTTTTCCCACAATGCATCAACACTCTCCTTTGATTTGCCTCTACAGTGAAATCCGGTTTGGATTAACTGTCGACAACAGGTCTCTCCTTCATGGCTTTGTAGCAGGAACTGTGAGTCCCATTGCCAACTATTGTGTGTTTTTGACAAATTCTGCAGCCAGGTCCCTGCAGAATAAAACGGAAGAATTTGGTTAGTAACTACTGGCATTACAGCAGGAGAAGTCTTGTTAGACGATTTTTAAAGACCTGAGTATTTGACAGGTCGGCTCCACTAATCTGTAAAGTAAGTGTACCTTCCCCTCATGACTGAGGACAGCTGTGACTCACCACAAAGATTCCAGGGGGGGATAAGACGAGGACGGGCAGGTTAAATGAAGTTGCTTAAAAGTAGGGCAAGTCAACTTATGACCGAGGCAGAGCCGATTTTGAAGAAAATGGTTTTCAGTGCAGCAGAGACATTAAACAGCTGTCAAACAGCCAAGAAATATGGTGTCAGAGAGAGTAGTGTTGGAAAAGGGAGAGTTTGAAAAGACTGGCTTCAAATACGTGCAAGTGTGTGACTGAGAAATGGGTCAAAGGTACAAGTATGAGAGCCGTCGTCCTTCCAATAGACCGTAGAATCATCAATTCGAATCATCAGGGTGTTAATAAAAAATATACCGTACTTTAATTTACACATGGATTCACATTGAGTTTTGAGGAATGTAGCTGATGCAGAAGTGAGAAAGATTGGAGTGAATATTTTTGTGATGAAAGTTGTGGCTGATTTGATTGACAGGCGGGCAGACTGTAGCTTTTTGTAAGGAGGCCACAGACCCTCCTCTGATAGGTTGATCAGCATTACCAGTATGGAAACTAGAGCTGGGCGATAATGCCTCAAATCAATATCCCGATATATTGAGCAGTTCACCTTGATAATGATAAATGGACTATAACTTCTTCACAAGCTGCTCACCCCCTCCCACATTAACTTCCTCTACTTCAGCCGCTACAACTTTTGAACCGTCCTCCATCTCCTCACCTGTCTTTCCCTCTTTGTCACGGACTGGATGGGGTGGAGTCATGTCTCTGACGTAGGACTGCGTCTTGAAGGGACATGAGACCATAGCCTACCTACACACATCCAAAACCAACTTTTATTTATTTATTTTGACACTGAATATATTGATATGGGCAAAATGATGATTGTTGTAAATTTCAGTATCGGTAACTTTTTTGTTTATCACCCAGCCCTTATGGAAACTGCTGCCGATTGGCCTCAAAGAAATGAGTGACGCCACTGATGTTACGTCCAGTTATTATACAGTGTTTGGTGGTAGCCTGCTTCTTGATGCCATTTTCCTGGCAATATACTTTAACTCAATGATGTACATCCCTTTGCATTATATATGATAATATTGATTGCAGAGGTCTAAGGATGTGCCCACTTTTTGTAAATTTGGGGGTTCTAGTATACAGAAAAATTTGACTGTGAATAGTGCCGGTTAAATTGAGAGGTTGCACATGATAAAAACTGAAAAACAAGCAAAAATCAAGTCAGCATCACAGCATCATTGCTTTGTCTCAGACATTTACATGCACAGCTTAATCAGACTTAGCTTATAATTTGTTTTTTTTTTTGCTGAATCATACTTATCTCCTTGTCCGCATATACATGCAGCTGAGAAAATCGAATTATTGATGTGAACGTGTCCTTCTCCCCAAAACTAGGGGGCGATATGGGTATTTTCAGCGGTCTTTTCCCCATTTTGCGACCATCAGTATACTTTAAAATGTCCATTTCTTTCAGGAGGGGAGCATAACGGCACTCTCCTCCTCGTTTCAGAAGTGGACCTTCTTTTGTTGCAGTTGCTTCTGAGTCGAAAGTTCTTTAAATAGTAGTGCCACTTCTTCTCTGGTGTTTTTGTTCCAGGGTTACGGAGGCGCACGCACACATGCGTTGTCCATCATACTCCGACTACGCTGGTTATATGGTTGAGAAAATCGAATTCCAATCGCATTATCTGGGTGTCTTAATCGGAGTTCTCAAACTCCGATTATAGTCAGACTAAGGTGTTTACATGCACTTTATTTTTCCGGTCTTAATCGGAGTAAGGCGATAATTCGGTTTTCTTGAGTGTCATGTAAACGTACTGCGTGATGTTCAAACTGGGACAGGCTCCGGGTCAAAGGTGGTCTCCACCTCCCCGGACACGTCAACTCCCCTTTAAGTCTCCTTCAGAGAGTGAACCTTTAATTGCTCAGTGGCTCTGGGCTTCCTCTTTAACACTCTGCTCTCCGGTGATATTCATACATATGCAGATGAGCCGTTGTTGTATATGCGCTTTAGGGATTCATAGTATAGCCAGTGTCAGTAAAACTTATTAAACTGGGATGGAGAAGGATTAAGAAAACCTTACATCCATTGCGGTGCCACTGTAATAAGTGTCTATTAAAACCCCAAATAAACAAACATTATTGAAAGTGACCTGCATAATAAATTTAATAACATAAAGTAATACCGTCCAGCCATCCAGCGCCGTCAGAGTCTGTTTCTCTCCGTGACTTAAGTGAATGCAAGAGAAGCTGCGAACGCCACTGGAGGAGGCAAACAAAATTACAAGCTCCACTTACGCGAGCAAACATAATTAACGGGCACCGAATCTGACAGTGCACCTGTTCGAGTCCTGAGAAGCCGTCCTGCCTGAGGAGTAAATCTGCTGCAGATCTGCCGCCTCTATAATGATGCCGCTGTTATGAAATTGTAAATCTTCTCATTGTCTCAGTTTTGTGTATAATAGGATCCATTTCTGTAGCCGTTCCCTCGCTCTTACTCACGAGTTTTTCCAGTTGTTTTCTTGAATCCTGCCCTCTCTGCTCATGGACCTGCATCCTAAGTGGCCTCTATGTCTGTGTGCACATACAGTACATGGCCTTGCCTATGTGTGTGTGTGTGTGTGTGTCTGTGTGCATGTGTGCTCGACCCTCGCCTATAACGAGCTCGTGAAATCTTCCGGACTGCTCTAATAGCCGCATTCTAAGCTGTACCCCGGGGCTAAAGGGGTCGCGTTTTGTCGGTGGGAGCCGAGGCGAGCAGGAGCGCCTCGCAGCCTCCAGCCCAGCCATCTATCAGCACAGCTTAGACCATCGCTACTGCTCAGCACCGTGGCCGACACACACACACACACACACAGAGTCCTGGCTGCTGGGGTGGAAATGCAGAGACAAATATAAAGTACGTGTTGGGTTTCATTATCTAAGAGCAGCAGAGAGGGGAGGCACAGTGGGGAAGAGGCACAACACAGCCAGTCGTATTAAATTCTGACATTTCAATATGCCCCCCAAAAAACCTGCAATTACTTATCCCCCTTCAGATTAATAGATGCTTTTATTGCTGCTTTCTTAATCCATTAGGAATCCCAGAGAGAGGGTTTTATTTTAGAGGCGCAGCCAATTTCAAATTAAAAGCAAAGATCTGATCAGACTGCTCGGATATTACCTCTGTGATGCATGTTTTTTAGGGGGAAACTAGTCCTTCACTGTTATGTACTACAACTCCTATCAGTTTGGCTCTGGAAATGCCAAGCTCATTACCATCAGCCGGCCCGGCTTGATGAAAACTAAGCCGTGATTCCAGAAGAAGCTGATATGAGAGAAGGAGGAGGATTAGCAAGCTGTCAGCGGGCTGGAGGAGAGTTCAGAGCGAGCTCGGCGAAGCTGTCTGTGCCATCAGAGTTCATCTTTATTAAAGGATCTAATGAGGATTTGCAAATACGGCGTCAAATAAATCACACATGATCTTTGTGGCTGATAAATGTTGATTTTTTTTTTTATTTTGGTCTGAGGGAAATGTCTTACTCTGAGTCATAGCCTTGAGTTAGTTATATTCAGCTCATCTGACGCTTTTCAAACCTTCACTTTTCATCATTTCAGATAAGTTTGATTTATTGTTATTGCATGCTCATCAATAGCTCAACCAGCAATCCATTCCCCAGAATTATCACTAAGGTCTGTAAAAAAAGTGCAGACAGAGACAATCTTTCAATAGATTGTCAGGTTTTCTACAATACTTGAGTTTCAGTGAAACATTAAATTTCTGATTGGTCGCCTTTACTTTCCAAACAGAAAAACAGACATCAGACCAACACCAAAGAACAGACAGCCAAACAACGACAAAGTTTTGTTTTATAGAAGTTTTAAAAAAGTCTAGAGGAAGAGTTGAAGTAATCGTCATGTTTAAATCGCTGCATTAAATTGGCTGTTTCACAAGGATACTTAAGAGTGGCCATACTTTGGATGATTTCCGGACAGATTAGGGGTCTGATTTGCAGCCCTCAGTGATCAGGGGGTTTGGCCTGATTCAAGGCGGATTATTCGTCCAGATAATCCTCAAGTCTGTGGTGTCAGTGGAACTATTTTACTGCTCCTGACCAAACCAGAGCCCTCTGATCCAGATGCGCACATATTGACTGACCAGATGTCGTGCACTCACCTCCAGCCCGTGCTGCAAAGTGTGCAACCTAAACATCTTCTCAACCAGGATGTTTACCTATAATCTTGATCACCATCCATCAATCCATCTTCAGGTGCTCAGGGAGAGCCCAGCCACCCTGCGGAGGAAACTCATTTCGGCCGCTTGTTCTCGTGATCTTGATCTTTTGGTCACTACCCACAGCTCGTGACCGTAGATGAGGGTAGGAACGTAGATCAACTGGTATATCGAGAGCTTTGCCTTTCGGCTCAGCTCCCTCTTCACCATGACAGATCTGTGCAGCATCCACATCACTGCAGATGCGGCACCACTTCCCCTGTCAATCCCCCGCTCCATTCTTCCCTCACTCATGAACGAGAGCCGAGATACTTGAACTCCTCCACTTGGGGCAGGATCCCGGAGAGGGCACTCCACCTTTTTTGGGCTGGGAACCATGGACTCAGATTTTGGATTAGGTGCTGATTCTCATCCCAGCCGCTTCACACTCGGCTGCGAACCGATCCAGTGAGAGCTGAAGGTCACGGCCCGATGAAGCCAACAGAACCAAGTCATCTGCATAAAGCAGTGACCCAATCCTGAGGCCACAGAACTCGACCCTTCAAATTCTGTCCATAAAAGTTATCAACAGAATGGGTGACAAATGGGAATATTCTTGATCTCATTATTTATTTTCATTGCAAGTTTCTGTAAGATCTCTGGTCTGCAGAATCACCTGGCTGAGACTTTGGCTAAGACCCAACCATCAATGGGGCCCTTTAAAAAAACAAAAAGTGATCCATACACCAGTTTATATATAGAGAAAATATTAATTCCCTGTAGACTCATGCATGTGTGGGTACATTAGTGTGCACATGATCCTTAAATTAAGGAGCCGGCCCCCCCAATCAGTTAATGGCCACCCCAGTCTAAGAGTTCTGGGCATACCCCTGTTAAAAAATCAGAGATTGGTGCAGTTTTTCACTTTTATAGTACATTGTGATAAAATACCGGGTCATAAATGCAGAACTGCCCGAGAATAAATCCCGCTTTACTTTACATACTTTTCTTTACTCTCCCGCTGTGGGGCTCAGTGTTTGGTTTAACTTCCTCTCTTTTTTACAGTATATGGGAATCTTCCACCTTTTATGTCCTGTCAGTTTTTTATTTCTTGATTTACACGCTTTCCCTGGCCGCACTTCAATCTCCTGACATCAAAATTTAAACCTACTTCTGCTTCCTTACGGGCTGGTTTCAGGAATCAGAAATAATCATGCCATGATAAACAAAAGCTGAAAACAGACATGCAAGCAAGAACATGTTTGGGACGTCAAAAAGAGTGCAAAACTGTGGTCTGAATTCATGAAACAGTCACTCAAAAGACGACCTTAAAAGTTTTAATGAGATGCTTAGTTGTGAAATCGTTTGTTTCTTAACTCTTATGACTTATAGATGTGAAAAATTGCTCAAATGCAGCAAAACCAAAGTGACAAATGTGAATTTTATTGCAGGTTTTTCCAGACGACTTCATCCTCTGCAGCCAGTGCATATTGACTGTGCAGAGACAACGGAGGCAATTAACGAAAAAGAGGTTTTGATTTCCGATATCGCCCGGCGTTTTTTTTTTTTATGTATACTTTGTTAAATAATGCTGTTAATACATAATTCATGACAAGATCTCTGCAGCACAGGTATAAAAGTGCTTAATCCTGCAGAAATAATCAGACAAATCTTCGTGTGGAATAATTCCTCCTCTTGTAGCGGCTCTGAATAATCCTTTAGAGCGACAGCGGGACGTCGGGACTGATGGCCATTGATCGTTGCAGTGATTGTAAGAAGGCACTGGATTGAGTCAAACAATCACCCGCAATTACATTGATTGGATGAATCTCCGATAGGGAGCAGCGTGGCTAAACAAAGAGGAAGCAGTCGGGGACCAGAGAGGACAGTGTGAGGTGATGAATGATTCACCGTGTGTTCTGCACCTGTAATTTTGTTTGACAAGCTGATGAGGCTGCGCTACATGCCACACCGCATGCATGTTAATGCGGCTGCGTTGCACCAGCAGTGACAACATAATGCACTGAAAGTTGGAGGGGAAGAGCATCGCGTGATAAAGAAAGTGTTCAAAGGCGTCAGGATCTGGCCTCAGCCTGTAAAGGTTTAATTAGACAAGAAGAAGTTCCACTTCAAGCACATCATCATCATCATCATCACTCCATCCATGTGTTAGAGAACAAGACGAACCCTGGGACTGCTTTCATGTAGGTGGATATATTCAATTTTCATTCATCAGAGACAAAAGTCTGCGTCTTATAACACCTGTTCATCACCCACATCTGTGCGAGGAGCTCCCCCCGTCCAAGAAACGACGTCCTCTGAGGCTGAAACACTGTCTTCGCTGTATTTTCTTTCATTTCTCTCCCATGCGTCCAAATCCTTCCATCTGGACCTAGAAGCGGTGTGACGATTCGTGCCAGCTCTGAAGACGAGCATCCAGCATCTTAACACTGTACGAGCTGGTTTGTGTCCATGAATGGATGAAGGGTGGAAAACGGTGCATCATGACAGTGAGATTTACATCCCGTTAGCTTTTGACGTAGTATTGTGTGCAAAAATGGGCAGAGTCGAGATTTGATTGTTTGAAAGTAAAACACTGTTTCTTAAGTTTTGTGACTGGTTGTTCACATTTGTGGCTTTTTTAAAGGCCTCTGTGAGGAACTTCTGGTTTGTACTGGCTATAGCGCCCCCTGTGGCCAAAGTGAAACCTAAAACTAATGTATGTCACTCAGTGTGAGTTTCTGAGATAGAGACAGTTTTGGAAGGCTGCCTTTTGAACCATCAATGTTCAGACTTTCCATCAATTTGATTGGATCATTGTTCAACCAATCAATCCAGATCAATGGATAGTTACACCTTTACCTGTTAATGGTTTACAAAATCATAAAGTCTATCACTGATTGGTTTAACTGTCTTTATTCGGTTATTCTTCACGTGTCAAAGTGCTAAAGCAGGAAAGGTGTCCGATTGAGAGTTAGACATGACGCTGCTTTTTGTGCTTCTTCGACTTTCACATTCAAAAATTAGCGGTACATCTGACTGTTAAAGAAAGCAGGATGATATTTCAAAGACTGCTAAACTGTCACAAACAAATAGGGCACTCAAACCGAGTGTGAGTAAAATCATCTACTTGATTAATTCGTGCAAAACTAGACGCATTAATGAATAGTATTTAGTCGCTTCATTCGCGCGTCAAAGCCATTTATGCTCATTTCAACGGTAATCCACGCCAATTCAACTGGCGGGATCAAGTGACAAAGTTTTTTACAATTTACCAGGTAATCCGACCTCTTCACTCACTTGCCTCCAGGCGAGCTCCTTTGTATTCAGGTTTCAGTGATTGAAAGAAAAGGTCTCATATAATTCAGGGCACCCACACACCAACACAATCAGTTTGTCCTCCATTTTAGAAACCAATAAACAACCGTCCATGTTCATACGTCACCCGACAACCTTCGTGCTGATTGGTTATCACGACACGAATATCCACTCAAGTTGAGACATTTTCAGCCTAATTTGCATAATTTACGCGGCAAGAGTAGTAGTAGCGTCTGATCGCGTCTTTGCATTGACTTAACATGTAATTTATTCGCGCGAATGATTTTACTCGCGCTTGGTTTGTGGAGACAGTAAAAGTCCCTGGATCGTTTAGGGGGGAAATAATTCATCTTATTTACTAATTAGTATCCTCATTTAAAACCAATAAACAGCATAAACAGTGATTTATAACTCATGATGATTTGCTTTATTACACTTCTACTCTTTATCAGATTTGGCGTCAAATGAATCTGCTGGAAAAACACTTAAAAAAAGTCGACAAGCTGATTGGCTGTGCTGCAGTAAAACCCCAAACAAATAAATAAATAAAGCTATAAAGGCAGAAACATCCTTTTGTGTCTGATCTGACTAATTCCATTAAATTAAACAAAAGAGATCGACATAAAGAGCTTCGGATGAACTGACGTATTTCATCATTTGCAGCAATAAAAAAAAAACTCAAACTGAGGTCTCCCTGGAGCAATTAACCTGCCATACTGCATCAGACTTCTCCTTCTTTTGTTATTTGATTATATGAGTCAACACTCTCCTCATTTGCTGGTCTATTAGTTACGACTCTAACTGTGGAAATAGCTGCTGTTCAACCCAAAGTGAAAATGTCACTGGAAGCCAATTAACTGGCAGACCTGTTCACCCTGCACCCCACCGTGTTTGAACGTATACTCTTGACCCATTTCCTTTAGGAATAAATTGAATCTGTTCCTGCTAATGAATGTGACCTGGACCTGATCCCTGAACTGTGACTGACTGTTTCTCCTCCAGGAGACCCGATGCTCAATTAAGTTCAGTTTGAATCAAACAGTCGAGTGCTGCTTCCTGAGAGAGTATCGTTAAATCAAATCACTTAAACAAATGTAAAAAAGGATATTAGTCGGAGTTATTTCACTTAAACTGCAAAAGAACTATATTGGCTCCTTGAACGGAACTAAATGGAAATAGAAATGCAAATTTGTGGAGCTTTAATTGATCACAATGTCTCCCGGACAAACAGAAATCTGCCATGAAAGGACCAAACTGGAATAATTGGGCATTTTCTCTTCCTCTCTTTTTGTTTGTCCCTTTAGATAAACTACATCCAGCTCATCCAAACTCCGTTAATCAATCTTCTGGTCGCACGGTGGGTCCAGAACAGTAAAGAAAATCCATCTAAAGCATCCTTTTGAGTCTCTGTTTTTGGACCTCCTCAGGTAGTCCATCATCGTAAAGGAAAAAGGAAGTCTGCAGTGTTATTTCGCAGGCTGCTTCTGCTTGTGTTTGCAGAGAAAACAGGAATGTGAATGAAATCAGAAGTTCAAGGAAACTTTAACTCAGTGAATGCAGTAGGTGGAGGAGTTTGAACAAGTATGAGTCATTTTCTGAGAAATTCTCCAAAACACGTCAAAAATAGACAACAGCAAACACTCATTTTGTTGTCCGAGGTTGACTCTTATGTAATGGTTTCTGGGAATGAATTAGCTGAATGAGGTCACTGCGACGCTAATGGCAACACAGCAGTATTATGTTGTTTATTTCACACTTAAAAACCCAAAGATCAAACCCTGAAGAGTGTAGCGTCTGTGGTGGGAGATCGTGTTTGACCCATGTTGGCAAAAACCCAACAAGACTGGAGCTCCGGCTTCCTGTCAGATCTGGGTGTGAGGCTACGAGCATCAATTTGTTGGAGGTATTCAGTGTCACATATGGAGGATAATTCAGACTGAATATGCTGCGAAATTTGAGACGCACGTCCGACTGCAAAGTCAACGGAGTGAGGGCATGAAAAGTTGCAGATTCACTGTCGGGTGTACGAGTTTGGGCAGAAACATGTCAGAGCTGCTCAGTATGAATTTGTTTGTTTACACAACAACAGTCACACACAAGGACAAAAGTCATAAATGTTGAACACTGATACGTCGAGCCAATAATGAGTCAGCTTGGAGAGGCAGAAGCTCAGGCTGAAGGGCTCAGTGTTGGAAGGTCCCCAGTCAAGTCTCAAGTATGTGAATTGGACTTGTAGTTGTAGAGGTGTCAGTAAGCAAGACGCTGGATCTGCTTCCCCTGCAGCTGGAGATGCCGATTCATGTCCAACCATCTCAATCTCATCTCAGAAGTTAAGTGCGAACACTAAATTTCCTTACAGTGTTAAAAAATTGTTTGTTTGGTAAAGTTTGGCAAACTTTAAAGCCCCCAAATCATTTTTGTCCTGTGAATATTTCATCAAAAGATAAAGAAAAACTTCAATTTCATAAATAGTGACCTGTTTTATTCAAAATTATTCTATTCATTTTTTATCAGTATCTAAAAATTGATTATTTTCATAAACATTTGATTAAAAAAGCTTTAAAAAATGTTTGTATTTTATATGAAAACATTGACTGTGTGATTTTAAAAACCCATTTCTGTAAAGTTATGGTCTGTTTGGAGCGTCTCTGTCCCTTCACTGCAGGAGGTCTTAACCCCTAAGGTGTGTCATAATAATATAAACTCCGTACTCTACTGTGCATGTTGTAAGTGATAATGACCTTTGTCTTCGAAAAAGTCAGAATATGGAAAAACAAGAAGATAGTCATGTGAGCTGTATTAATCCTAGGATTTTATGTAGATTTAGTCTTGGCTTTAACTCTTCCCCCTCCAGCACATAATGAAACTGCATTTCTGACCAAGTTTGGCAAACTTTGAAGCCCCCAAATCATTTTTGTCCTGTGAATATTTCATCAAAAGATAAAGAAAAACTTCAATTTCATAAATAGTGACCCGTTTTATTCAAACTTATTCTATAAATTTTTTATCAGTATCTAAAAACTAATTATTTTCATATTATTTTCACATTTGATTAAAAAAGCTTAGAAAAAGTATTTTTATATGAAAACATTGCCTGTGTTATATTAAAAAAACATTTCTGTGAAGTTATGGTCTGTTTGGAGCGTCTCTGTCCCTTCACTGCAGGAGGTCTGTGCCCCTAAGGTGTGTCATAATAATACGAACTCCGTACTCTTCTGTGCGTGTTGTAAGTTATAACGACCTTTGTCTTTGTCTACCTGTAAACAAGTCTTTGTGTGTTTCTTTTGTTCTGGTTTGATGAATTTAAAGCTTCCATGTTGCTGGAATTTTCCAGGTAAATTCAAGGTCAGAAAGTAATTCTTAGAGTTTATCCATGAAAGTGTTCGCTTAAGTAAACATTATATTTAAAACTTCCACTTCTGATCAAGAACTGCGGATTATAAGTGACTAAGTACCTTTGATTACAGTGAGTTAGAGCTCCACTTGAACCCCGAGCCACATGATTTTTCTTCTATGTATTAAACTCAATTATAGTAAATGCTGTAGTAATTTACTCAAACAATACACTCATACATCTAGCAGCAATGTACACAGGCTATAGCAGAGGTTCAACATAATTCACTCCACTTTACATTAATAAGACATGCAATAGTCTCATATTGATGGAAAAATACACAAGTTCAGACGGTTTCCTGGCTGACAAAAGCTGTTGGCGTGTATTTTGCTGACCAACAAGCTTGTTGTGCACTCAGCTTAATGAAATGACTACAGCTCACAGTGAGAAGTTCTTATAATGCAGATTTAAACTACAGTTTTTATTCATTTTCAGGCTGCTATTCTCTGTCGGGATTTTGGATTAGATCCAGTGTGTGATTTTGTTTCTTCTCTTCCACAGACTTTTACTTCAGACTTCGAGAAAAAGCGGAAATATCATCACACAAGAAACTTTAAGGTGCACTTAGATCATTAAAATGAGTAAAAAAAAGCTGCACAGTATTGAGATTTTCATTTTAAGATATTCAAGCTTCATTAAAAGGATTTTGTCCATTCTTTGAAATTAGTGGACAAAAATAGCAAGATTCAAAAATGGCCCCAAAGATCATGGAGACGCATTTGTCGCCGTCTCTACATGAAATACTAATCTAAATATCGACTCTGTTTCGGTGCTCCAGTTCCTGACAAACATACTGTATCTATATCCTTGGCTTGCAGGTTGTTCCAATCTCCCACCCCATCCCCATGCTGACTCTGGCTCTTTGCGATGTCTTGGCAGGCGGGTTATGGGAGCTTAGAGCTGCCCATGTTAAGAGCCACTGAGACCCGGCCATATGGACCAAACAATAACACGGAAGCTGCAAAGCGGCACAGACCAGGGTGGTGAATCTCAGCGGGACCGACGGTGCGAGCAACCGTTTTACAAACCAGGCAAAACATTTGATTCTGTCCAAACTAATCAGGCGGCTTTAAGTTACTAAAAAGTTCCCATAAAAGGAAGTCTTTTTACTGTTTTTTTTTTTGGACCTCATGACCTGAAATTTTGATGCACTGATCATCCAGCACTTGCATTTTAAATGTCAGTGTGGGTGGCCATTTTTATCCCATGTGGACCGAGAGAAATGTCAAATTTAATACCCCACTAAAAACATCTTCTCTGACTTATAAAACAGTACAAAGAAAACCCATCTGAATTGCAAAGTGTGTTTTTATTCCTGTCCCTTCAGCGAACCTATATTTTAATTTCATGATTTTCTGGATTTAATACCCACATTATAAATATTTAAGCTCCAAATTTGTTTAAGTGTATCCATGTGGGCATGTTGTCAAAAGCAGAGGCACAACAGAAATGTAATATGAATAAGCTTCATTGTGAATAAAGCAACAGAGAGGCCTCAGTGCTGGCTGCATAATCCAGCAGTCCCAGAAGCTGCTCTGGGTTGAATGAGGTAAAGATCTGCAAAGACTCGCTGAATCAATTAGTCAGAGTCTTGCTTAATAATTGCAATTTAACCAGATATTTTCCAGCCTCAAAAAGCTTCTTTGCTCTTTCTCCATCTCTCTCTTTGGCGCCGTCATACCTGCAGGTATTTGAAAGAAGCCGACTCTGAGGGAAGAGAAGAGGGAGAGAAGGAGGCAGACGTGTCATTGGAGCTGGAACATCAGGGCCGGTCTGTTAGGGCTGTCTCTCTCTGTCACAGTCTCAGCCACTTCTCTGTTATCTGTGCCGAACACATGTCCAGCCGTGCTATTACACACTGACTGCTAATGGAGCATAGGACTGAGGTGGACCTCCCATTCACTGCTGGCTCCACCGCTGATTCTCTGACTCCAGTGCGAGCCTCGGCTGCACAGAGACACAGAGCGAGGAACAAACAAGTTCTTGAAATTCACACATTTTCTATGAATTATAAATGCACTTTTCTTTGTCAAATCGATGACAAAATGCCCCTTATTTTACTGGTGGAGGGGAAAAAAACGATTATTTCGACGGAGACAGACGACGGACTGCTTTGCTGGAGGCAGAATAGCAGTAATAGAAATGGTAATGTCCTCCGTCTATCTGATCACGTTCAGTTTGAGATGCATTCTGCGGATGGCAATTTGACTTATAGGACTTTCCTATTTCCTTCCTCTCTGTCTTTGTGGCGGCGCCTAATAACAGAGCGGTCCGCCGAGAGAGAGGGCTGTTTAGAGCCTGACGGAAAAGCAACTCGATGAATTTGATGTCATTCTCTGATCAGCCAGACACACACCGAGAGGAGAGCACATTTATTTCCTCTAATCCTTCCCAGGGTGCTCTGGGGTTGGAGATGGTCCCAGTATGCACTGGGCAGACATCAGGGAAATACCCTGGACAAGTTGTGAGCGCACAGGAGAGCTGACAGAGATAAACAGACACATTCTTATGGGGAGTCTTTTCTTCTTGGTCTGCACTATGTTAAATCTCTATCCTACTTCATGAGTCAAGCCAAAGCCAGAATCTCAACAGCAGCCTGAGCTAACCTGCCTCCTCAAAAGTACGCTTATGTTACACAATTACTTGCCAAATGTGTTTTGAATATTTGGCAAGGGACTGTTGAATACAAAAATAGTCATAAGAAGATGGTGAAGGTGGATGTTTGCCTTAAAGGTGGGGTAGGCAGGATTCCGTTAAAGAAGCATATACAAAAAAGCTTTTAATATCAGTCAATAGCTATTAGTTATTGATGATATTTGGTAAAATAACGATATCGCTGTGTTTTGTTATGTCTGTGTAGTCAACATTTAAAAATTTCAGAGCGCTCCGCTCTTTCTGACTGTAAACAAAGCCATTCCCCACCTTCCCCATCATGATTGGTTGTGAGGCAGACGCTGCTCCCCGTGTCGTTCACGAGCCCAAACAAAGTTAGCGTGCTACAATATAGGACAGTAGAAACCAACCAGAAAGTTCGGAAAATTGTCTGAATATTCCTTTGGCCACGACTGCCAATGCAAGCAAAAAAACAAACTAAATACTGGAGACTGGCGGAGTAACGAATGCTTAAAAAGTAGGTGGACCGGATAAGAGCTAAAAAGACGGGTCAACAGTGATGGAGGATACTTCAGGATCTTACGGGCCCTGTAACCTTTCTGCTGAACAGGTAAACCGCTTCAACAAAGTAAGCCAAGTGTCTGTAACAGAAGTGTTTATTGCCTGCTGTAGCGTGTTGACCTCGGGTCCTGGACTATGTCACTTTATCCTCGTTGTAGAAGTCCTGTAAACATCGTGTTTGCTGGAAGTCTGTTGGCATCTTCAGTAGCACCAATGCTTTTTACTTTCACATTGACTGGGCCCCATTTGTAATTATCTGAAGTATTTATCTGCTTATATCTGAATTTAATTGGAACGATACGAGCGAGCAGGAGCGTCTGTTTGTGGGCGGGGCTTGCTGGAGCAGAGAGGGAGGGGAGAGGAGGAGCTGAGGGGAAAATTGGTTGGGAGGGGTAGAGTTTACATTCAAGATTTCTCCCAAAAACTGGCACTTCCTCAGATCCTGACTACCCCACCTTTAAAAAAATGGAGGAAACCTATATTTAGGGTCTTTGTAATGGATGACTCCATTGTAAACAAAGGCAAGTACAAGTTGAATTTGCATCTGAACGGTTCCAAAGACCTGTTACTGTCACATCCACAGACCTGCAGGGTTCCTACGCTAGTATGGAAAGTCTGGAAATACATTTGATTAAATTCCAGGTCTTAAAAAGTATGAAATGAAAAATAAAGTCTGGAAAAATATTTGTTTACAGACTATGACAACAGTTCTAAAATACTGTGTTCTAAAATAGAAAAGTAGGTATTTCCAAAAATAATTCTAAAAAGTAGGGAATGGAAAAGTTTGGAAATTCCAACTATGTAGGAACCCTGGACCTTCTATAAAGACTGGAAACCACAAAGTGTGAATACAACAGCAGCATTTCAGGTTGTTTTATGACTACACAGCTGTGTACAAAGAAACACCCACAAGCTGTGTGTACTTTTATATTAGTGGAAAAAAACAGCCTAAATGAAGAAGAGTTTCAGACAGAAGCTAAATGTGCTAAAATAAGGGTTTGGGTTTTCATGGATAAGACAAAGGAGGAGTTTTTGAGCTGCAGCCATTCAGTCGAGTACAATATAGATACAAAGATACAGGGATTTGTCGCTCCTCTGTGCCAGAGAAGAAGTGTTACAGAAGTGTGTGTTATAGAAATCTCTGGTTTTGAATCAGAGTGATGAATGTTTCCAGGGATTTGAGAATGAAAGAAGCAGTGTGTCTGTAGATCAAATCACAATGATCTGGGACTGAAAGAAGGACTGACTCAATAATACTCCATCCTCCATCAAGAGAGATCAGTTTGTGTAAAAGTCTGAGTTTCAGTCAAGGTTCATTAAGAAGGAATTTCATACAGTTTTTAAATGCAGATGAATTATCAAACTGAATACTGAGATATTTATACACTACAGGTCTTTATTACCTCCATCCATGGAGTGTAATTGTAGGTAATCCATATGAATATCTTTGGCTCTGGAATAAGATAAACAGACGTGGTTTATGTGGCTGATGTGACAGTTCCTGTGAGTTTTTGAATGTAAAAAATAATGACAAACAAAACCAACAAGACCTTTAGTTTATATATATGACTCACCAAAAATTAGCTCCAGAGTCAGCAGAGATATATAGAACAGCATCATCTGCATATTGATTGATATTACTGTCTATTATAGAAGAAACCACAAGTTCAAAACATGCTTTTGCCATTTCTACTTAAATTCATTACAAACTACATAATTGAGCAAAATGATCCAAGTTGTCACTTCCTTTCTATTTGCAAAGCTGCAGTTCATTTTATATTGTGCTTATACTCTCTGTGGTGCCATCATACTTCAGCTCCTGCATACTAATTTTAAGTGGCATGTTTGTGCCGTTTCCTTTTATGCGAGCCACGGCTAAAATTTACATAAGCCAGCCAGCTTTTCTTTCAGTCCTCGTTTGCTTGTTTACATTCATGTGTGTGTATATGCAGATATGTACTGCATATCTAGATGCATGTGTAAGTAAAGTCGACATATTTATTCAGATGCACACAGTCCTTCCCAGCAGCCAGATAGATGGTTGATAAGTTCTTAAAAACATGTTCTTGCTCTGGCGTCCTTTTAGCTAATTTGCATAACTGAAGTCACTGTAAAAGCTTATTTACGCCTATATTTGGGGTTCATATTCTCTATTTAATGTGATGTTAATGGAGAGATTGTTTTTTTCACATTACGCCTCTTTTTGGAAATCTTTCTCTTGGATCAGAAAAGCCTAATACTTCTTAAACAATAACAGTAATCGAGAGGGGTTAAAGATCAGATATGACGAAAAAAACAATCCCTGCCTGTACATCTGTTTTCTGGTCGTCCTTCTGCTAAGCAATCCTGAGAAAGTGAACACGCAAATGTGTAAAAAGCCTCTGCATAGCTTCTGTATTTGATCGGGTAAGTGTTGCTTTTATGAGGCATTTTGAAAAGGCTCCTCTGGTGATGTACCGATAGGAACGATTTGTAAAGTGCAAAGAAAACCATTCTTACTCGAACGCTTCTGAGTGAGTCTGCTTCTTTCAATGCTTTTGTGGTTTCACCTTGGAAATGCAGAGTCGGTTGTCAAAGGTTGGAGCTGGATATGTCATCTTCTCTGCTGTCGAACGCAGAAACCAACACAAGTGATAATGAAAACAGTCAGTATCTTTAAAAAATTGACTTATTTCTGCCTGAAACTGGACTTTTAAGATACATGTTAACACGACAGCTAGAATGAAGTA
This sequence comes from Xyrichtys novacula, assembly GCA_962446985.1. Taxonomy (NCBI): domain Eukaryota; kingdom Metazoa; phylum Chordata; class Actinopteri; order Labriformes; family Labridae; genus Xyrichtys; species Xyrichtys novacula. Next base: position 26,995,292 of record OY660883.1, on the reverse strand, counting down.
TAGCTTAAATTAATTTCTGGTAGTTGGAGCAACAAAAGTTGATAATCAGGTTGGGAACAGATTTTCTCTTTAGTTTGTAACAAGAAATACTTGACGTCACGTTCTCCTGGAGCACTCACCGATTTTGTTTGGTGTTTTTCCGCCTCTGCGCCAGACTGCACTTTACCCCTTAAAGGGATAGTCCGGCATAAAATTAATTTAGGGTCAAACACACCTTAACTTAGAGTTAGACACCCTGTCAAGAGATGAATGTTGCTGATTGCTTGCTTCTCTAGTTATACCAACTTTAGTAATGACCACAGGTAGCAATACAGAAAGCAATGCGCTCAACCACAACGCCACTCTATAGCCACAAATAATGCTCAGAACAGCACCTAACTTCATCAACAGTACATATAGGGTCCTAGCCACAGCACTAGCCACCAAATATGTTTTTAGCTTTGCCTAGTTTCTATAACAAAGAGACTAACCACAACTCACCTATTCTCTTCCAGCAGCCGCTTGTTTTTGTAGCGAGACCTCAGGCCAGTCCATTGCAGACTGCAGCAGGATGGCGAGCTCACAGCGTCTGCAGGGCAAAATGATTAATATGATGATTATTACTTCAAGGAAATGATAAAGAAATGATCATAAATGTTCTTCCTTGAGCTGCGTCACCCCTAAGGTCTCGCTACAAACAAGCGGCTGTTGGAAGAGAGTAGGTGAGGTTTGTGTTATAGTCTCTTTACTCAAGAAATCAGGCAAAGTGTAAAGCTAATACTCTGGCTGCGGACCCTATATACACTGTTGATAAAATTAGGTGCTGTTCTGAGCATTATTTGTGGCTATAGAGTGGCGTTTTGGTTGAGGTTTGTTTATGGCTCCTCAGACCGCTGTGTACTGCTATTGTGCGTGAATTGCTAAAGTTGGTATAACTACAGAAGCAATTGATCGGCAACATTCATCTCTTGAGGAGGTGTCTAACTCAGTATTACAGTGTGTTTGACCCTAAATTAATTCACAAAAAAATATCCCAAAGAATTTAATCAGGATTTTACAAAAGGCAATGAGGGCTTCAACCTTCATTTTTACACGTGTGCAGAAGAATCAAGACTTGTCGGTGTAAAAAGGAAGTTTTCTCTCGCCTATAAGCTAGCTAGCTAAGTTTAATGTCTGCTGATCACGTTAAAAACTAAACCTCAGGACATACATCACTGAAGATCTTGCGGCAGCACATTTATCACCTTGTTTCACAAATTCTCCTCCATGCCAGGGAAACCGCAGCAGCCAACTGCTCTAAACACAGTGCAGTACGGAAAGAGAAGACTTAGTGGATGACAGTGACCAATGAGCACCGCTGCATCCTCACGCTGAACCCCGAGTCCATTTAATCAGGTTTTTCTCCCGCTCTTATCACCCCTCAGCATGTACTTAGAGATGAAGCGAACTTGATCAAAAAGTACAGATTTTACACAAACTCTAACCTTCGTAAAGCTGTCAGACTTTATCTGAAAAGGCGGCATTGGGACAGTCATTGAAAAAGATTACAATAACGCTGCATTTTGTGTCTTTTATGTTTGGATTTGAAAGGCGGTGAGGATTTTGAGTGTAAGACTGAGGGGAAAAAAGGAGCTTAGATGTGAAAACACCTCCTGATATGACTTTAAAATGAGCACAATGGAATTTCTAAGAATAGAAAACTGCTTCATAAATACTTTGAGCTGAAGTGTCCTTCACTACTTCACGTCTAATGAGAGAAACAAGCAGTTTGGAGGTCCATAAAAGCCACTCTCTCCTCTAAACAAGGAGCACGCTGACACGTATCAGTAGTGTCTGGATTTTTTCAATATCACCATTGGCGACCTACAGATTATCTTCAGGCTAAACAGCAGAGCTCATACAATATTTATTTTGATGTACACTGCAACGTTTTGGGAGTGGAGTTTGAGCTCGGGGCTGCTTCTTTCTGTCCTGGTGTTAACTCAGGCAGGCTGCAGCAGAACAAAGCACTTCTGTTAGTTTTTCAGAGATAAGCCTGCAGACTTGTGAAAATTTGAGGTGTTTTAATAAAAGAAAATCAAATCTCATGAATCATAATCAGGTCCTGCATGAATGAAAGATAAGTTTAATACTACAATAAAGCCTGTATTTGGACTCTCTGGCAGGACTCTGAATCATCTTTTACATCTGAGATTCGATAATGATTTCAACACGTCTTTTTCCACCAATATGTTCAATGTTGTGCCCATTGGCGGCTGGTTCCCTGTTGAGATAACACAATAGAGCCGGCCTAGCTTTGTAGAAGTTGTCGTACTCGGTGTTGGCTGTGAAGTAGCAACGAAAAAATGGAGACAAGCTTACAGAAGATGGCAAACTTCACCTGATCACTAAATGATCATCTGCGTATATTTTACCCAGATTTGATTCAGAAGCATATACAGACTTTTCTGACAGCGGTTGCCTGAATGAACAGCATCTACTTCCCCCGTCTCTTTTAATCCAATCTCGTCAAGTACAGATGTTATACATCTGTGCTGTTCCTTTTTACTTTTACAATTAACACAACGAGGAGGCTACATTTAAATCTGTTAAGTTTATTCTCTAAGGACTAACAAGAAGATGTTTGTCCATTGTCACAATTTGGATTCCACTCCTACACACCTGCCTTACAAAAGAAGTGTGTGAAGTATATTTTAACAAATTAAACCACAAGCAAAAGAAAGTGTGCCACATTTACTTGCAAACACAGCAGCAGTCTCACTAACTGATTTAAAAAAAGAAGTCCTATCTCTGACAGAGCTCAGTGGTGGCTCCTGGGGTGGCCGATGACATTCTGGGAAGGGCCTTTGCCCCCCAGTAGTCATGCCTTTGGACACACCCCTGCTGTGATAGTACCTCAGCATTCATTTTGGCAAAGTAAATGGCATTTTATTGTTTAATTTTAAGACTTTTATTTAATTAACTTTAAACATTTTATCACCTTTATGATATTTTATCATGGTTTTATCGTTTTAGTCTGAGATCCAGTGTTTCCTTGTCTTTTTTAACTCAAGATAGTGTTTCCTCAGTCATCTGTGGCAAGTTGAAGAGTCCTCACCTGGTCTTTTGTGTGTGCATCTGTGTGTGTGAGCGTGTGAGTGCTGTATGTGTTGAATGGGGTTTGGTACTTGTATTTGTATATCTACTTATTTTATTTCATTGTTTTTTAATATCCTGCATGAATGGACAGCACTTTAGGCTACAACCCATGCATGAAAAGTGCTTTAAAAATAAAGTTTGATTGATTCATAGATTAATTGTGGTGTGTTTTCTTTTATCAACAACTATTGCACATTAAAAATCAATACTTATACAGAGTGTTAATAACTTGCATTTTTTAATCAAAGTAATCTTCTGTTACCAGTGGCAGAGCAAGACGTTTGTTTTACTGGAATGGCCAAACTGGGGCTTTTGTTGGGGCAGCCATGTGTGAAAACTTAAAGGGTTTACTCCAAACCTTAGAGGATTATCTTCAGTAATAACATGATTAAAAAAAAGTTTTATTCTTGTATCTTGTGGCTTCATTTATTTGTGCTAACTTTAATACCTTAGAGACTTATAATAAGAAGTTTGATCAAATACGAGAACATGTTTCTCTCTGAAAAGCAAATAAGCAACGATAGCAGCGTGTAAAACACAACTCAAAGAACAGATTTATTAGTGCTGCCTTCTCAGAGACGAGGTTTAAGGTTTCAAGAAGGACACTGAGGTGGTCAATTAAAATTTTAAGGTTGGCCATGGCCACCCCTGACCACTCCCAGGCTCCACAAGGACTGCAGGTTGTGATGAACAAATGTGATGTGCAGTGACAAAGTTCGATATCCTGATGTGAATAAGAAGTGCAGTTTGTGAACAAGTATCATAGAGTGCATAACAGCTGAAATGACAGTTTTTATCATCTATCTGCTGTTCTTTTGTTTGCACTTTACCTGAGTTTGCAAAGTTCCCCTTGACTCAAAAACACTTCCACAGAGCAGTTTTTTTTAACACAACATTATCAACAGTTAATCTAACTAAGTGAACAGTCTGAGAGAGAAAACACTGATTTAATATATTAAATTTGTTGTGGTAGTTTTAGATTTTGGCAATCTGTTCATTACAATTTGAGATTCATTGTGCAGACCAATCATAATCATTCAATTTTAGCACCATGTGACTCAATATCATCCACATACATCCAATAAACCCCTTTTCTTCTCATGTTACGTGGTTCTTTGTGAAAAGTACGCCTGCTTTAAATACAATCAGTTCTTTCTTGTGATCCATTAGCTGTCACTCTCGATTCATCTTCATTGGATTCATGTAACGCTCCGGTCACTCAGATACGCTCTCCCGAGACAACAGAAGAATAATTACCATTTCTATTCCTGGGTGAACTGTAAAGTGGTTGTTGAGGAATCCTCAAGAGTCCTGGCAGCGTCGAGGACCAACATGCTTTGTCTTTGAATATATAAGACGGCAGTTCATTTGCATGATCGACTCATGATGTTCAAACTCAATCAACCGCTTTGAGGCAGAGATTTGGTGAATTTAACAAACGTGTTGCATGAACATGTTGAGAAGAACAAGAAAAGGATGTTGTTTTTTTTAATATCTAATGAGTTGTTTAATGTAATAATAACAAGCGTTCTGTGACATGTTTCCAAAGATAACCCTTATCATTTCTTAAAGACTAATTCCTCCCTCCGTCAGAGCCGTCTTTTAAAAGCCTTGTTTCCCTGAATAGAACATTTTCATCACTCTCATTAAGCGGATAGATATCAGTTCTAAGGCTTCCCATGTGATGATTGTCCCAGACAGTTGTCTAGTTTGAATAAATTAGTCGCTTCAAAGTTCTGTCCCCGGTGATGGGAGCAGCGAATGCATCAGCCACAGTCTTGCCTTCTCCTTGGGGAGTGGAAGTGGCCATTAGTCAAGAAAATGATTTGATCACTTCTGTCAATGGCAGCGCTGTGAACAAGCTCATTGCATCACTGAGCACCATGAGGGGCATTAGCCGGGAGCACAGTCCCTTTCCAGGGAGCTTTCAAGTTTACTTTGTAGCCCAAGAATAGCAGCTCTTGTAGCGCTGCATATTGGCTGATGTTTTAGTCTGTTACTTTCTGTCCTATCATCTCGGTATAATGCTGTCTCACTTGGCTGTAGCCTTTTGAAATTGACTCGGCGGGGCATGAATACAAGCTCGGGCCATTTAAACCTTACTCTGAAAGTAATTCTGTGAGCCTTTCGGTCTGATTCAGCCCATAGTCGTCTCAGTCGGTCCACAGAAACGGTTGAATGAGGAACCTCTAACCTGCCTGTTCCCTGTTTGCTTTGCAGTAGTAGACCCCTGTATTTTAAGCTCAGGTCAGAGGCTTCCTTCTGGTTTCTAAAGCCTGTTTGGGAATGAAAACTCTGACTGCAGCAGAGAGTGTGATGGTGTTGAAAAATTCAATGCACCACCAAAACCCACTCACAGCATTCAGCGCCGGATGGTTTCTCTGAGTGAGGAGTCGGTGTCATTTAGAAAAATGCATCCTGGAAGTTGCGGCTAAATGGAGAAGTTGCGGTTTGCTTTCCAACCTGTGAGTATTTGATCTTTGGCCTCTGCAGCATGAGCTTATTTGTGGTATCCTGCCAGTTCTACTAAGTCTCTTGAAGAAGCGACTGAAGCGATGCTTCAGTTTCCACCGTCTCTAACTTAGAAAAACATCATAAGTCACTCTTTCTATCTTGGACTGCCAATTAGCAAAGCATTAGATATCAGTGTAGAACAGAAAATACACAATTTTTCTATCAGCTTTGACTTTTTGAGCATTTTTTCTACTTTTTTTTCTGTTTATTTAAAGAAAAAGATGAGTAGAGTTTTAATAGGTGAAGTAACACGAATAAGTGACGCAAAAAGGCGAATGTTTCACTAGAAATTTTTTCTGCACACACCGGGCGCAACATGATTTTGTGAATAAAATCCGCTTAGCAAATAAGTTATGCTTTTCTATAATATATATCTATAAAAACATATCCAAACGTTTACTGGACTTGGACAAGCTGGTTAGTTAGCTAGCTTAGCTTCATATAATGCTAGCTACGTTGCACATCGATGTTTGAGGATTGATATAACATCAGTATACTCACCAGGTAAGTTGAGGTCTTCTTTTATTTCCTGCTATATATTTTCTTTGAGGAAAGTATCCTGGAATATTTTAATGGACTTGTCCCATAAAGCAGGGCGCTCCTGCACACTAACGTTAAAGCGCTCAGTCATGATTAATGAATTCAGATGAGGGCTGATGCTGCCAGTAAAGTTTGGATGTGACGTCATCGACATACCAACATCACTTTGAATGGTCACAGGTTGGACTGTTCGCCTTTTCGCCCCCTGCAATATTCGACAAGAGCGAATACATAACAGATGCTTTTTCGCTGCCAATATGTAAGGTCGCATTGACTTGAATAGACTTATTCGCCTCGCTAATTTGCTCTAAGTGTGTAGCAGGCCACATAGTCTGGCTTCGTCCACAATACATCATTTTATCTCGCTCATGGTCAAAATTAGCTTGACGCTTCGCTGGTTACCATCTCCTCCTGTTTCCTAGGCAACCTGCCTCCATCCCAGTTCCTGTTTTGTACATTATCACTGACTCTTACTCGTGTCAACTATGAAAGTCAACTTAGTTCTTCTCTCCAGGGGTCTTTCCTGCTGCTCTCTTTGCTTTGACTTTACCAAAGTTACCTGTCATGTCTCTGATGCTTAATCTAATCCAGATCCCCAAAGTCTTTGCTGCTGCTCTCCCAACTTCAGGCTTAGTGATCCACTCATGCACATGGAAGGACAGGGAGCTTCAGAACAGAGTTTCCGAAGTTTCTCTTATCTCTACACAGTGCAGACTAAAAAAACTCTCCAAATAGTTGTTTCATGTATGTTTTTTACATTTTCATTCATAAGTAAGGAAAACTTCAGAGGTTTCTTCCTCTGCCTCTCATCTTTATGTTAAACTAAGTCGAGCTAAGCTGAAAAAAGTTAGACTGTCTCTCGGCTGATGCTTCTTATTTATCAAAAAGAGAGTCCATAGCTGCGGCATTGATTTTCTTATCCCATGTCATCAACTTGGCGAGGAAAGCCAATAGGCCTGGACGCCATAATGCAGAACCTTTTATAAGTTACTCTTCAATCACATGCTTTTCAAAGGTTGAATGAAATTAACTCCATTATGAATTCCCTGCATGTGCGTCGGTTTCCATCCCTCACATGTCACATTCCTGCTAAGGATGCCGAGGCTGACCTTCTCATCAGAGCAGGGCAGCATGATAAAAGACAAGAAAGTGGTGTCCCATTAACACAGCCCGGGCTGTACCTGCTCCGGATCAATGAGGGAAAATGCTTTTACGATGGATCCCAGGCTGATTTACCGTTACCATCGATGGCCTTTTCAGTGATATTGCAGAGTTCAAAGAAATTTATATTCCAAATGAATTGTCTATTAAAAAAGCACTCAACCGCCAAAGGGTCTGAACTGTGATGAAGACTGGGATTGTGCCAGTCGGTGCTGGGAGACATCTGTCAAAGCACTTGTTCATTCTGCAAATAGGTGAGACTGTCATTTTGACATATTACTCAAAACTTAGAACTGCATTACAATTGCAAATTTTCAGAAGCAGTTTTATTAGAATTCTGCTCTGTAGATAAAAATCTATTAAATATTAAAACCTCAAACATGGTGCAGTTTCAGTGTATCACCTTTTGGACTAAAGAAGTGACAGTTGATTCATCGATAAGTATTTTAATATTTCACAACTGCTTCTGCACAGCTCTGTTTAATAATTGATTTTAACTGGTCACTGCAGTCTGATCTATCTTGCAAACATTATTTTTATTTATTGTAAATACAGTGTGTGCTCAAAAGGAAAGGTATATCTGACTTGGGCTTAATTTTTTTATTTTGGAAAACCAAGAAAGGACACTATAATGTTGATACTTGACTAAGGATACAAACAAGATTAATCTAGATAACATTTACTGAGGGTGGTTAAACTCTTAAGATTATTTAAAACTCCTGTGAGGATTTTTTTTTACATTAATGAAAGACCAAAATTCATATTGATGCTTTTTTAAGTTATAAAAAAGTCAGCGACAAGATTGACAAGTTTTATGCTGGATTTAGGGGGAACCTGCTGAGGAGGCAGCCTCCTTTTTTATACTCCACATTAAATATTTACCAAAAATAATGAATTTGACTGAAAAGTCAGCAGGATGAGATTTTTTTTTTTTTAATATCAGAAGCATGTAGAGGACATTATAGACGAAGACTGCTTTGTCCACAGGGGGCGCCAAAATAAACGCAAACCAAAAGTGTCTCAAAATGCGAGAAAATACATAAAAAACAAACTTTAAAGTTGCTGAAATGGTATTTATTATATGTTTTACTTGTTTTATGTTGTTAAAAGTCACATGTAGCCATGTTTATCTCAGATCTCCTAGCGCGGCATGTAATGCGATGTACAAGAGAAAATGAATCCCCAACCACATCATCTAGCTGAGGTAGCCTGCCTATAAGAGATTGAGTCAGAGTAAGGTGTTTCATGTCCTGTTTCAGTCAGAATAATTACAGTCAGAAGCAATAAATAGATTTCTTTAACAAGATCTAAACAAAAAAGTAGCAGATGCACTTCAGGAACCCGGTGAGTAACTGTCATGAGCATTTCCAGGTGTGGTGAAGGTGTTATGTGGGTCATGGCGACTGGTTTTGCACCATCACAGTCTTTCATGTGTGTTTGTCGAGTCAGGGTGAGACTGTACAAGTCTACAGTGACCATTGTGATGAACAGAGCAATCATCTGACCTCGGCATTAGTCTGAGCTCTTCCAGTTATGTAACCATGACAGCAAGAGAAACTTAGAGTGGAATTATCTTTTAAATGTAGACTATAACAACAAATGATGCGTGTGATAAATATAGGAATACAGCTGCACTATTAGCACCTTCCTACTCTAAACTTTATTGTCTAATCCTCAGACTCCCTCGGGCTTTGTGGCCCGAAAAGTTTATGAAGTGCGCTGCGATGCAGTTTGACCCGGGCCGAACTCGTGGCAGTCGGCCATCAAAGCGCCACGCTCCACTCTCCTCCTCTTTCATCTCTCAGCTATCTCTCCTGCAGCCCGGGCAGAGATTATCGTCACGTCAAAGGGGCACCGGAACATAAACCAGCCCAGCAGGAAAATGAATTTTGGCAGGAGTTGATGCTGATAATATACTGCTACCTGCTACGTTTATATAACAGTTTCAAATTCATTACTGGGATGTGATATTAACAGTCAGCACAGCCTCTCTGGTATGAAAGTCTCACCCCTCCTCCCTTTGCTCTCGCCTGTATCGCTGCATGCAAGTAGCCTCCCTTTGCAGGAGATTTTGGCAATGTAGAGCCGGTGTTTTCCTCCTCAATGAGAACATGACTAAGAATAATAGCGCCCGGTGATGCGATGCGGCTGTCTGCACTGTTGTGCACAACAACATTGATTAGATTACTTCCCTGACTAATGGCTACTTCCCCTCCCTTAGAGGGGAAAGTGAATCTCTATCTGATAGTCACTCTTCCATTCAGGCTCGCCTCGTCCCCCCCACTTCTTTATCTTCAGTGCATCCATCTTAGCTGACTCAGACATGCAGAATCATTAAATCATTCATTTGATATATTCATTTTTTTGGTCATAAATTCAGCAGAATGTGAGCTCACGAAGAGAAACGGTGTCCATGAACTCGCGCTCAAGGAAAAGCATCATTGGAGTCTCTTCAGCTGAGGAGGGAGCTTTATAATACAGTCCTGTTTTCGCCCTTTCTGTAATGGTTTTAAATGCCCACGTGAGATCAGTATTCCCGGCGGACTCTCCTTCTCCTCGCTCTTTAACCTTTTTCTTCACTCCAGAGTTTCTCTTTGCCATGCCATAACCTCCACCATATTCCCCTGAGCTGAGTCCAATACTTCTAGTTAGCACACCGATTGAAATTCCTCACCGGACTCCAATACCACATTCAGGCTACTGAATTTTAACACACTGCATAAACAAACCTTGAAGATATAAACTAACAAATGAAGGCGAAGATGAAACTATGATACTTAACTCCAATTAAAGTGATAGACAAGTATAAATGTCGAATCTTACCTTGAATTTCAACATTAAACAAGAATAAGTATCTTTAATCATGCTGGCAGCTCAGAGAGGCTGAACTTTGGTGAAGTGTTGCTTGATCTCGATGCAGATGGTCTGATTATAATCTTACAGTGGCCATGCTAAGATGTGACCTTCAGCAGATGCAGAATTAACCATGTTGCATATGAAGGAACATAACAATGCAGACATTTCCCTTGAGCTACATGCTCCCACTCACCGGTTTAATTAAGGAGGTTAGCACGCCAACATCTACCTTGGGCCTGATGCTTAAAATGGTAATACTCAGACTCTGCCTAGTTACCCATCACTGTACCGAAATAAGACTATCCCCCGCTGGCCGATCATCACACTGCGTCTTGTGTTTATGTCACAAAAAGACACACATGGGCTCCCATCATCATGTCATCAGGTCCTTATTTTACATGACAGGCTGTGGAGTGGACAACAACACTGACAACACTGACTGCAGCTCATATTTGATGCTATTTAAACAAGAAATTATTAACAATAAAAACCAAAAACGATTAGAATTCGTAAATATGTGAATTAATACGATTATGTAGCGAGAGATGGATCATTCAGCTGCAGAGAGGGAGTGTAGAAAGGGTTTATGGAGCTGTCCAAACACTTCACCATATATATATATATATTATGTGTTTTTATAATGCACACTGGCAAAATACAACATATCCTGTAAGGAAGAGAAAAACTTGTTCATTTTAAATGTTGTATCGATGTTTATTTCCATCTATAAAGACAGCAAAAGCAGCAGAGTCTTCCCTGTCTCTCCTCCTCTCATTGAGTGGAGTGGAAATTTCTTTAAATGTCAACAAATTTCCCTTTGAGGATCAATAAAGTTCTTGTATTGTATTATCAGCTTGTGGGAGACTTTAATGCTGATTAATACCCTTCCTCACGCTCCATTTGGTCTTTACTTCCCCTCTTTCTGCCAGTACAGGAATCACCTCTTTACCAGACCTGCCAACACTCCCGTTTTTCCCTGGACTCTCCTGTATTTCAGACCAATCTCCCGCTCTCCCAACTCTCGTATCATCATTTCTCCTGGGAATCTCCCGTAGTTTGATGATCCACGTTCATTCATGAATCAGATCACTATATTTGTCCAAGTTTCCAGACAACTGAAGTTTGTCCTGTGTTTCTGCTGAGCCTCACAGACACTCGATTGATACTTTTACTTTACAAATTGGGATGATTCAGGTCGGCTTAAGCTATAAACTATATTAAAGCTGTGTTTGCTGCAAAATAAACACTTCAATGAAAGGGAAACAAACGTGAGATCTAATATTTACTTTGATAGTCTTGCACCGTCTCAGAGTGATGCGTTCAGGGCAGCCTCAGATAAAAGAGTGCTGTATTTCACACACAGATGTTCGGAGAGACTCATACGGGAGAGCATGTAAAACATATGAGGACTTTAACACTAATATTAGTGGACTAAATAAGTTCAAGGCTTTAAGTTTTTATTGTTAAAACAAAACAGAAAAGTGTGCAGCTTCACTTTTACTTACTTGAATGAGCAATCTAATTACAAATACTCTCATAATGAGCTCATATCCATACAAGGTAACCCCAAAACTGCCTGGTGCACGCTGCAAAAATCTTCTAAATTTTATAACCCAAATGTTGGCCGGTTTGCTCTTTACTGTCTTTTCTCTTACTCTTCAGAAATTAGTAGAAAAGTGTTAAAATATAAAAAAAATATACAACCCGACAGCATTCAGGTCCTTTAATACTCTGTTCTTGTATGCTGTCAGTTTTTTCAAGCTGTATTTCAAGCCTGATGTAAAGAGGCAACACCCATTGGTGTAGGTGGCCCCGGTACGTTTCTAACCTACCACTTACTGCTCATCATTCCCCACTCTCTGTTCTGGTTTCCTTCTCTATCGATTGGCCTTTCTGTCTATAAAAGTCTGAAATGAAAAGGGCGCATCCTCTGGGGAAAACATTATTGATGTCCGTGCGAAATTCTGACATAAATCCAAAATCTGTTCAGACATGTCAGAGTAAACCACGTGAAGTATCGGCCTCATGGTGGTGCAACAGCAGAAGTCAACAGCTGGGGTTCATCCTCTGTGTGACATGAAAGCCAGTTTCATCACAACAGAGTGATCTACCAGCTCACTAACACGGTTAGGTAAAAATCTGTGAACTGTGAGGGATGGAGCACTTCTCACTACAAACCCATCTGATGTGCACACATTGGCAATTTTATGGAACAGCTTTGAAGTTGTGTTCAGGCTGGGTGTCAACAACATTTGGTAATTACAAGGGGATGTGATTCTTAATTTAACAGAGATAAAGCATACAAAGTCAGGACATTTGGCCCCTCGGGCAGGAATTTGTTTCTCCCCTGACAGATTACCTCCTATTTGTCTATTCTCTTCTGTAATCCCAGTCGCTGCTCCCCCTCACATGAACAAATAAGCATTACCGTGTTTACACACACAACAACTTGGTCCAAATACACATGGCTCCTCCAGGCACAGCAGATGGATGCTTCTTCCTCTGCAAAGTGACGTAGTTTTTAATCAAGAAACAAGCTGATGTGATCAACGAGGTGTGATGGCAGGAGTCGAGAATCATTGATCAAAGTTTGATCGGGAGCGGCAACAGGTTTGAGGTCTGATCCGGATTGGAAACACTCGCCTTTTCCATCATTGGTTGTTACGGTCGTCTCGAGCTCTAATTTTCACTCCATTATGAATGAGTTGGTTGTTTGATGAGGGACATCTGTCTCCGCTCCAATGTATTATCACCAGCAGACTGTGGCTGGAGTGGACAGACAGAGCGAGTTTGGCAGCGGATACGAGGAAGCTGCCCCCGAAAAGATGAACCCATTTACTGTATGTGAGTCTATCTGACCGCCATCTGCCGTCAGCCCAGAATAGCGGCCTTTGTGAGTGTGTTTGTGCGCGTGTACATGTCTGTGTAAATGTTTGGCGTCTCCATCTGATGTTGGCTCAGTTAATCAATAGCGGCGATGCTGTACTCAGATGACATATAGTGCAGGCATCCCTATCTCAGCGCCCTAATCAGATTAGCAGTGAATAGCATCTATGTACACGCCGGCCTCCTGGCAAGGATTAGGAGCTCTGCCAGCCTCCCATGGAGGAAGAGCAAGAACACTGTCGGAAAAAATTGCACGTCTATTGGGAGCTTTGTCAAAATAACACCAGATTTTGTTGATAAGAAAGCAATTACACAACCTTTTAAACTCTGAATTCATGTTTTCTGTAAGTCCACAAACGCGGTGAGTCAACACCTCCCCTCGCCACAATGCAGGTGTGCGGTATCTCACAGGAAGTTCATCTCGAGTGAAGAAATGCATTAATGTGCAGCTGAGATTATATTCAAACTGGCAAATAGCTGAACGCAAACATTAGCTGCAATCATGAAAGCCATTTCTTGGATGATTTCTATCAGCGAGAGCCAATTCTGCTCAGGGTAGCGGCGTCAGTGTGGAGCGTTATTTCCAACAGGGAAGAGAAAACACTCACGCTTGTCCTTCTCTTCAAATTTGGAATTGTTTCATTTTTCTACTCCTGCCTCCTCAACCATGTAATACCATTCTCTCATAATCAGTTGAGGATTTAATTTCACAGGAAGGATTCAAAACAAATGCATCCGGCAGCCATTCACAATATTCATCCATCTTCTTCTTATTGAAAATCACTCGGTGAGGCCTCCTTGCTCGTCGTAAATCCATTTAATTTACTCAACTGCTTCCTCAGAGCTTTTTATTTTCTCTTACCTTGTATTCCTGACAGTCCTTCAGACCACCGGGCGTTCATTCGGAGGAGAAACAATATCAAATCAATCAAAATTCTGCTGGTCTCAGCCTCTTCACCCTGCCGGGATCTTAGCCGTCCTCGTCACTCTGATTGGACGGGATCTCCTGAAAAGCCGGTGGAGTGGAAACAGATCCCGTCGACAGGGTGACAAAGGTAAAAGTAGGCGAGTGTCGAAAGAAATGAAAAAGGGGAGCCGCGCGCAATCAAGTCATTACAATGCCAGTCATCACTTGAAGAAGAGGAAACATGTATAGTCTGTTTTTCTTCTGTCAAGAGCTCTCAGAGATCTCATTGACCCCGCTCCTTTATGTGTGAGATGATTCTCGATGCCTTTCTGTGGCCTCACCGACGTAAAAACAGATTCACATGTGATGTATGTTCTCCTTTGCCTCGGCAGAATCGCACTCGAAGGATTAATTCTACTTCAACTCAAATCTCAATTATTTTTGATGTTTTGTAGAGACTCTCTCTCTCAAAAGATTTTTTTCTTCTTCTGCTTCATACAATCCAACATTCACCTCTGCCACCAAATGAAAATAAAAGCCGCATTTACAATTACACGTCTGAGATCCATTTTCTCAAAAAGTTCGTTTTTTCCACTGATAAGAGCCTCTTTCTCTGTTCTAATCACATATCAAGAGTTGGCAATGACTTTTTCTCGCTCTTCCCCATTAATTATGGATTCTCTGGTAATTTTCATTAATTACAGAAATGCCTGCAGTTAATCATCATTATTCTCTTTGGGTATTGGAGTTATTTTCTGCATTCAAAGGTCGAGGAACTTGTGCATGTTGATAAGAAATCATCTCAGAAATCGCTCCGGCACTGCGAGGGCATGAATAGAGAAGCAGCTTTTGGAGAAAGAAAAAAAACGCTGTGCCCTCTGGCAGTTTAGATGACTATTAATTTGACCTCTCTGCATTGATTACTGAGTGTAGGAGTGTGGGTGTTGGTGTGTGTGTGTGCGTATGTGAGGGAGGAATTGTTATTCATTTGGCTACGATTTCCTTGAAGTTATGGATGTGCTGTAGTATTGCATTTTGCATATTCTTAAGTGGGTGGGAGATGCAAGAAGCATTGAATCTAAATGAAGAAAGAATAAAGTTGTTTAGATCATGCAGAGAAGTTTGGACGAACTCATTATTTGATCTGTGCATCATCCATTTATTCACAGTTTTCAACCAAACATAGAAGAGGTTATATTGAGCGACTGTCTGAATCGTACACCTTTGGAGCGGCCTCTAAAGGAAACAATAAAAGGCAGTGTGTCAGCTCATATCATATTCTACCATACTGCATCATATGTTATTATCATTTTGTATCGTACTGTATTTTTTCACTTCTTATTATGTTGCGATGTATGGTTTTTAAACAGGCTGCGCTGGTGCAGTCGCTGGGACTCTTAGCTGGTTCCTTGTTACGTCACATTGTACTGAATTGTATGAAATGGAGTTGTCCAGAGTCATATCACTTTGTATTGTATCATATCCAACCATAATGAGCAGTATTATATCCATCACATTACATAATAGCACCATATGCACCATATCATAATTGTACCATAACGTATCATTTTATAATGTAAGATGTTATCAGCCTTTCTATTACATTATTACATCTCAGCACCATTTCTGCTGCTACATTAGTCACACATTAGTTTGCTATTGTACCCAAATTGTATTGTATTGCCAAAATCTTTACCATGCCATTCAAACGCTTTATAACATTAGCCTCTGATTCTATCGCTTGCAAATAGTTTGAGAGTAACCTTTCTGATACGTTTCAGTGTGTGAAAGTGAGTAATATTTAATCAGAGCTTCTGTTAAAGGTGTTCCACAAGGCTCAGTAACTGTAACTGTAATATCGTTCTTTATGCAGACGATGTTGTTCTGTATCGCTCTGCTGACTCTCTACATCTCTCAGTATCCTTGCACTTGCATCAGATCACACTATATGGATTTTTCTTATGTGTTGATTATACATCTACTAGAAATAACCAGCGCTCATATTCATTTATTGTAATGTAAATTCAATCTGTGACAGTTTCTACCTCTACTCAATTTCATTGGACCGCCCGCCTTAAAAGTATTTCTTTAAAATCTGAGACCAAAAATTGAACACAAAAACACTTAATATGTTCTAAAATGTCAGTTACTCAGTGCTGTAAGTCAACAGTTAGGCCTCCTTATGTGGCCTGAATGCTGTAACTTTAAAAACATGAAATTTTAGACTTTACCAAGCTAGTTATTTCCAACATTGCAAGATCTTGATGTGTTTGAATACAGCGTTAAATAATACTTTTAATCACCTTTATCAGTTTATTAATTTACAGGAACAAAGAAAACATGAATGCAGTTGGAAGAAGTTTGAAATCATAATTTATTCATTCGACTGGCTGAATAAAAGCGTTCGAGTTTGATTCATCAGCTAATTTGTCAGTAATGAGGGACACAAATCATCATAGTTGCTCTTGCCGTTCTCCGTCCCTTACGCATGAACATTTGTCATGTTCCTCTGAAAATTTTCAGTCTTTTGGTTCTCATCCAAAGAAGGTTTTAATAATATTTTAATCACTGCATGCTTACAGCACCTCGATCTTTTGTTAATCTCTGCTGCTCGAACACCTGAAGCGAAGGAAAATGGTGAAATGTGTAATTCCTCTGGCATAAAGCAGGAAAAGATTGATGTTCCTCCAGCGGTGGTAAACACTCACTTATTTCCTTGAAGAAAATCGCAGTGACCTTGTATTAAACATGGAAAATATCATAAAAACGAAGGTCTGTGTTTGTGTTTTCTGATGCAAACATTTGCATAAAAAACAGAGTTGGCTTGCGTCAATAAGTGGCTGCCATACAATGGTGCACTCTGGCATCCCCCACCTCATTGTTCTCCTGCAGAAATCTCCGGATCGGTCTGTGGCTGCAGATTAATTCCACTTTTCCTCTGATTAGCATATTTGATTATGCAAAAGAATTCTCTTGACTTTGCTGGGCTTCCTGAGAGCCTCAATTAATTTAACTGATGAGGAATACTCTGATCACAATTAAATGATAAATGGTTTAAGTGTTGCATATGGAAATCATGTCTGTCTTGTTTAGATGCAAGTTTCTTTTTTTCCCACTTTAATGAAAAGCTCTAAATTAGCATAAAAGGTCACATCCACACCGGGTCGAGAGTTTTGGCGCTCGGTAATGCATGGTGATTGCTGCTTTACATAAATCATTCAGTCCTTCAGAAATCTGTTGAAATGAAACAGTTTTTTCCTCAAAATGATTTTCCCTGTAAACAACCTTTCCTGATAATTTGTTGATCTGCACTCAGAGGATCTGTGTGTGTTAGAGTGACAGTCTATTGGCATCTCAGACTCACTTCCAAAAGCTAATTACAATAAGCCATTTCTAAAAGCCAAATATGAATACTTCAGTTTTTCAGTCGGTTTTGCTTAATGGTTGTATTCAACTGTTCATAATAAAAAGAGGGTTATTAAAGGTAGAGAGCCGGTAAGACTGACTTTTTAAAAACATTAAATGAAAATTTTCAGTTTTAAGACTGTCTAAAATAATACAAGACTAAACCTGGTGTCTACTGTGAGAACCAGGCCTCCGGTCATCTCTTTAAAGAAGGTTTTCGTGTCAGCTGATATGTGGGTCAACTGCTGCCTCTTTAGAGACACTGCTAAAGCAGAGACGTTAAAGGTACAGTGAGTAATTTCGAACAGCAGACTTGGCAGGAAGATGTAATGCAATTTTCACAAGTGTGTTTAAAATTAGTTTATAATCGCCTAGATATAAAAACAACTTAGTTTTTGTCCACTTTGAATGCACCTCATATACCTGCATGAGAGAGGTTCCCCTCCCATCTTGTATCACCATGATTCAGTCGCACAATAGACAAACTATTGACATTTGCACTTTTTGTATTCTGTGCAAATTGCACCAGATGGAAAAAGTAGAAGAAAGATAGTGTGATGGTTGTTGTGTGTTCAAGAACTCATATTTTAATGACTTATTTGAAGGAGCAGGACACAGGGGAGGGAGAGTTTGTGACATGCAGGCTACATGCTGTATCAAGTGTTAATCATAGAAAACATGAACCTCATAATAACTTTAAAAAATTGAGTTGTACAGAAAAAAGAGGACTTGAGCACAAACCAGTCTTACTGTAACTACATGTCAACATCACAAGCAGGGGGGAGAAAAATTTATGTTCTGTGTAATAATTTTTTAAACTCCATAAGGATTGCTGGCACAGGCGGGATTTATGACCTATACTGCAGCCTGTCACCAGAGGGTGCTGTTCTCGGAGTGGCTTCACCCAGTGAGGAGGCAGATGGCGTCCATTCTATATGTAGTCTATGGTACCAGATGTGCTCAGGGCCCTGGGCTTGTTGTTGATTTCATGCTATATGATTGGCTGGAGGTTGGTTGGATGACGTTGAAGATTGCGGTTGGTCCGGACAAATTACAGAAGCAGTTTTCATGGGATTAGGTTTCATGGGATTGTAATTCTTCAGGGAAAATATGGACCAATTTTATGAAGAAATCTACTGCAATTTATCAAAAGGGCCTTGAGACAGCCAGACTACCGCCTCTTTTAGGTAGGAGCTTCTAACCGTGCACATCTGACTTATTAAATGAAGCACAATGTAGTTTGTCCAAGTGGACTTGCCGTAGTGTGACATCATGCCCAGACTGCCAGGCCTTTGGCACCCCTAAAAAATTAAGCTTGTCAAAAGGAGGGTCATGCATCACAGTGCGTGTTTGTCCTCAAAGGCCACTATAGCGTCACCAACTTTAGGGGTGAGCAAGGGGGCATTTCAATCTAATTCCCATTTCTGACTGTTTCAATTTCAGTGCCACAACTTTACTTTGAAAGACATTGAAATTGTGTTTTACAAAAGGTTCACATACAGCTTATGTTATCTAATTTTGTGAGGTTTTCAATCGTCCTATAAAGTGTCAGTTATTTCATCTGCCTGTCTGTCTATCTAGGTCGCCTGTAGATCTGCAACAGTGATAGTAGGGCAACACCACATTTGTGTTTTTCATGGCAGGGAAAAGAACAATGCAGATTTTGTCTTTAACAAATGATGACATTTTCGTCAAAGAGAATTCCTGCAGCTGGGTGTTTGTGTGTGGTTCAGCCAGAGGTTGCAGTAATCCCCCAGTAGGCCACAGACTCTGATCTTCTATTACACATTGTATTGAACAGCCTGTGGGGAGGAAATACACACAGCCTTTTGTGCTTTCAACATGCCTTTGTGGTTTATTGGGGGAAAAGAGCACAATGCAGAGCTATCTCATGGAGTGTAAGAAATGTTCTCCATTGTTTCATTAATCAGCACCATGTAATCTGGATCGCTTACTCAAGGCTGGCGAGTTACAAATGAGAGGACAGCTGTAGGCAATAGTGAAAGAAAAACAAGATGCAAAGATAATAGCCCAAAGGTGAACCGGCAGTCTGACAAAGAGAGCTTTTAGAGGGAGAGTCTGAACACAGCAGCAAAAGAAACGTCTGGAAAGCAAGAACAATTTGGCTTCAGTCGGTTCTTGTACTTAATTAAAATGTTATGTTATTCTGCCCCGGCTTATGAATAGGTGATAGTTGACATTTCAACGGTTATCTAAAGGACATTAACTGGGACAAAGCCAGCCCGTTAATGTAAGAATCATAATAGACAACCAAAGCAAATGACATTTAGTCCGACAACTGTTTCGGAAATGTTGGTTATATAATCCAAAACCCTTTTTTACTCTTCTGAAAATGACCCCGACTTAAACACGAGCTGTGTATCAGAATACCAATCTCCTAATCAGTCAATCCACACCTTTAATGGACTTAAAAATGCGAGCCCTCGAGTACCAGCCCTTTATTATCCAAGTAGTCTGAGGGTGATGATTTGGCCTGTTCACAGAAAGCCACCAGATGGGGTGGTAACATTGTTTACACTGGGTGGAGTTTTGCTGTTTTATACTCTTTACTGCTTACAATGAAATCCTTCTGTGGACCTAAAGTGTCTCAATGATCAGGCACCATCAGGACTTAAAAAGCAGTAAGTGTCCAACTACCCCAAGAATATCAGTCTAATTTGGCACCTTGAGCCTCTAGAAGTAGGATGGGCGGTAGGACCTCTAAACCGGAAAAGAGCATTAGCCGCTAAAGGCTAAGGGGGACGAAAACATAAGACCCCTTCTCACTTGGAATCAAGATCCAGAAGGCAGATGCCCTCTCCAAGCATAGATGTCAAGCTGCTACATCACTAGGGTCCTGGACAGCTGGTATCATCTTCCAGCTATGGTCCAAGATAGGGATGCACCGATCTGCTTTTTTCACCTCTGATACCGATACAGAAATCTATAATTTAGTACCGATACAGAAAAGCTCAGCTAAATTGCCTTTAGTTGTAACCTTAAGTTTTACCACCGCCCCTCGGAACATTTACTGCGCAGGTATTCCAAGTGGCCGTCAAGCTTGTAGGCTGAGGTATTGTGATTAAGTTCAAGATAGCAAACCCTCTTTGCTTGCTCCATTTTGAAAACAATGTGGGCATCCACTCAGCGTGTTTACTTGCGGATGCCACTCACAGCACATAGCATGGAGTTAGACTGAATTGATCGGCCCCTCGTTTGGGCCCATTGTCACGATATCTGATCTAGAATTTTCTTCATTATCGGGATATATCTGATTGGTGCATCTCTAGTCCAGGAGGCAGACACCCTCTTAAACCTAAAGCTTATAAAGGGCTTGGACTGGACTCTAGTTTTTGCTGCTATAGGCTAAGACTTCAGGGGTACTTGACACATTAGATCCCCTCTCTTTATTGTTTGCTGGAGGCAGACACCCTCTCTAATCTCAAATGCTTATAGCTGGGGCCCTTTAAGGCATGGACTAGAATCCTAGTTACCCCGCTATCGGCTTTGATTTCTGGGGGAACCATTCCATCGAACTAGCCTCCATCTCTCACCATCTTAAACCTTCAGGGCCCATAAAAGCTGCATACTGTTTGCTGACCAGCCTGTTCCCAAACTGCTACAACTATTAATAACAGTCATGCCATTACAAAGCTGTCAGTTACCTCAGATCGATCGACTCCAACTTCTATAATTGATATGACTGTTCCAATCCCTATAATCTTCATTCACAAAGTTATAAAAGTTAAAATCAGGCCTGTTGACTTCAGCTGTTTTCGATGATGCTAAATGTTTTGTACTGATATATTAATGTTGGGTCTTTATGAAGAATAAGGAGTATGCTCTACACCTGCTGTTTATATAAAGATTATTGGAGATGACGTTTGTTAGGAACTACTGCTGTAAAAATGGCAAATCAATATGATTTATTGATAGATAACTGTTGCGTTTTGATTGTGGGTGCATTTTTAAACAAGCTTCACTGGCTGTAACCCAAAAACAGTCACCATTATAAAAGAGCCGACTCTTCACCCTCTTCTTCCTCCTGCACACTAAACCCATGCATGTGTCCAAACAGAAATGTCCATCTTTTCTATATCTCCCACTTTTTTGAAATGTGTCTTCCTTAAACCTGAAGTCATTTTCATTCAGGGTTGAATCATAGTCAGGCTAACATTTTGGTTTTGTGGGGTTGTAAGAAAGTGGGTTTGTAAAAAATGGTATTAGTCAGTGTTTTTCTGACTGGAATAAAATTCATGTCACTCTACCGCATGAATCATTCACCTCAGCAGAGTGGACATATTCAAAGGTCTACCCACAGGCTTTCACTGACCTTAATAAATATGTGCCCCCAACATATTAAAACACTGTGACTGCAAAACTACAAAAAAACTTGCCTTTTTTGGAGTTTATATCAGATTGCTTAATTAATTATGATGACAAAAAATGGTTCCCAGTTTTATAAAAGTTCTACTTTCACTGAATCTAAAATTCTTTGTATTTCAAACTCAATTTGGAAACAAAGCTGGTGTCCCGCATGAACAAGCAAGGTCTGTATCTGACAGAAATACAATAACAGCAGCTGGTTGAGCAAACTGACATTGAATATATGTGTTTGTATCTGTTTTTGATGAATGATATTAATTATTGCACAAAAGCAGAGTTGATGAGAAGTGAATCCAGACAGAAACTAAAACTTTTTCTCCTAGGATCGTGTATAGATATATAAAAATGTCACCCATTGGATTCTTGGCTGGAAACTGAACAGTTATATCCCCGTAGCTGTCACAGCTCTGAGCCAACACTCCAAATGGCCTCCATTACTTGACTTACCTTACTGACTTTCATTAATGCACAGTTGCATTTACCACTGCACATATGCCTTAAAAATCTGTGACCCTTATCATTGCACAGCTGCTCTATCATCGCACTTGTGCAGTTTTTGCTCTAACTCCACTTCCTTTGTCTATATTCAATAGATGTTTTGTCATATTTACGTATTACTCATTGTCTTCTTTTTGCATTGTCCCTTTTTTTGTCTTCAACACTCAAAGGCAGTCACAAGTGCTAACCATCACAAAGGTCGCCTTCAGTTTGGACTTGGACTTGGATTTGGATTTGCACAGATCAGGAAGGGCGTCTTTTTGAATGTTTCAAAGTCAAAATGGAGATACCACCAAAAATGGCTCTGTAGCGCCTCCCTAGAAAATTTCAAAATTTAAGATTGTGTGTGAAATGTGGTAGGTTTATGTAGGACCCCAAGACGAACAAAAAAAGCCTCTTGGACCCATGGACCATGCCCTACCAGAAGTTTGCCATATTGGTTTCAAAATATGAGTTTTTTAGATTTTCACCCACTTTTTTAGAAATCAACTCCTCTTAGGGATTTAATGCTAAAAAGCTAAAACTGCAGCCACTGTTACCCACAAAAGTCCACTTTATAACTGATGCACATCTCTTCATGTTGCATGATTGGAGCTGCAGACTTGATTTGTTGTACCTGGTCCAATGACAGTAAAGATTTACGATTATGTCCTACTCTGTTCTGAACAGATGGGCAGGTTGATATATGAGACTTAATGAAATTACTTTGGTTTCTGCATCCAGCCTCAAGTGGACACTGAAGAAACTGCACTTGATTTTGGTATTATAGCTCCTGATGGTGATTTAACACCTCCTACTTTATGTCTTACAGAACTTACTCAAACTTAAACTAACAGTTCTGACTGAACACACTGAGCCAAGCAGCAATCTTGACAAATGGGAGAATGAGAATGTAATTTGGCTGTGTCTAACCCCAACAATAAAAAGTTTCACACTCATATAAAATGAATTACAAAATGTAAACAAACATTGATTCTTTAAAAACCCTGCCCATCACAATATACTTTGACCTCTACCAAAAAACAAACCGCTAACTCCACCACAGATTTTTCTCAACAGTTCTGCCTCTCCATTAAAGAATAATTTGTCCCCCTCTAACTGATAATCCATCATTTTAATGTCTTTAAAGGATTCCTCCTCGTGTCCTTCCCTGCCCTAACATCCTATGTAATTAGGAAACACTGTACATCAATTCAAGGAAACTGCATGCTCTCAAAATGTCATCGCGCTGAGTCTGTAACCCATAAAATTAGAGTATCACCAGGACTGGAAATGGGTTGGGTAGCAGCAGAGTGAGATGATGAAAGTAGACCTCCACAGGGGACCGAGTTTAAAAGCAAAACATTTCAGCTTCCACACCATTTAAATGACAAGAAATACCCTTTTTAATGAAAACGGACTGCTGAATAATGACACAGTTTCCTCTTAATAAACCCAAAACTCAGGCAGTTATTAAAGCACATTCAGGTTTGTGTTGATTTTAAGTATTTCCATTTTAAAGCATGACTTGTACATGAAATGATGCTTTGTATGTTTGATCTGAATTGCATAATTAATCAGCAGAGCTTGGTACACATCTGTTCATTCATTTACTGTTAATTATGGGCATTACGGTTTTAAATGGACTTTTAATGAGGATGTTCACTAAAAAATGAAAACTGTTTTTATCACTTTCATCAAATTACGTTTTATGCTCCTGTGACAAACTTTCGGTTTGATGTTTGTTGCTTTTGACAAAGTGGTACCCCTTCAGTATTTGCTTACAAAAATGTAAAGTAATGCAATTTATTTAGCCAAATGGACTGACACCTACCCTCTCAAAGGGGTTAAAGGCATAAAAACTACCATGGAAAAAGTTTTAAATCTCACTGTCGATGGTATTTTTTGCTTTATAAGTAGAAAAGAGGCATCACCCTTAATTTCAGTCAGTTTCATATCCTGTCAAACTCCTCACAGGAGCTTTAATATCACAATTTTTGTTACCGTACCCCACCTCAGCCAACCACTCATTACTCTAACATAGCTATTACACTGCGGGCACATCTGTACAACATAATGCCAACCATGGAGAAGAGACAAGTTGTGAAAGAAGTCATAACACATCACTGTTCATTTCGGTCTGTTTCATAAACTATCAAAAATCACTTACAGTAGCTTTAAATTTTGCATCAACTTGAATATAAACTGCTGTAAAATTGAAAAGATCAAGACAAAGCAAATGGAATTTCAGTCTGTTAGCTGTATATATGTGTGGAGTGGAAATATAAAAAATTTAATGGTAAAGGTGACTGAGAGAGAGCTCTCACTGAGCACTTAACAAACCATAAGTGTGCATTACAAGAGCAGAACTAAAGGCCGTTATGTAAAACAAGCTCGTTTCGCCATAAAAAAAGTGAAACATCCTAAAACATCCTGTGCATCCCTCCTCCATTCAGAGTTTTTTTTTATCTGGAACCAGTCCAGTCTGGAGGGGGAGTTTATGTTTAAAGGCTATGGATATACTGTAGTTACCGTGCCAGCAGTGGGAGGGGGAGAATGACATTATTTTGGCCGGCTTCTTATTCCACAGAATACATCCAATTACTGTGAATGTACTTCAATTTGCAGCGAGATGTTTGAATTTAATGAATAAGGACTGTAAAAAGATTTTACCATCCATCCCAGTCTCAAAGAATTAAGGATTAAAAGTATCAATTTACTTGATTAACCTTTATGTTATGTTTTGAGACCTTTTAAAAAGATTTTACTGCAGAGTTCTGTCGCAACTACCTCCTCTCTTAATGAGCTTCATCATTCAGAAATGTTGAAAAGACCTCTTTTGCCATCTAGGTGAAAAGTGAATGTTTCATCACCATCATTTTGAGGATACTTATAAAAATTATAATTATTAGAAAAACATGTTTGGCCAGATTTTGAATCTGCTTCTATGAGGGTTCATGATTATTCACAGACATATCAAATGACCGTCAGCACAAGGAGAGATTATTTCTTGTTACTTTTTAAAGCACATATCGGCTGTTAGGGGAAAGGATGATTTACAGCATTTAAAGGGATATTCCGGCGTAAAATTAATTTAGAGTCAAACACACCGTAACACCAAGTTAGACACCCCCTCGAGAGATGAATGTTGCAGACTGCTTACTTCTCTAGTTATACCAACTTTAGTAACGACCGCACGATAGCAATACACAGTGATCTGAGGAACCATAAACAGAAATTATCAGAAATTTAAAAGAAATGATCATAAATGTTCTTCCTTGAGCTGCGTCACCCTGCAGCAGTCCATAATGGACTGGCCCAAGGTCTCTCTACAAACAAACAGCTGCTGGAAGGGAGTAAGTGAGTTGTGTTTGGACTCTTTGCTAAAGAAATCAGGCAAAGCTAAAAAGATGTTTGGTGTCTAGTGCTGTGGCTAGGACCCTATATGTCCTGTTGCTGAAGTTAGGTGCTGTTCTGAGCATTATTTGTGGCTATAGAGTGGCGTTTTAGTTGAGGTTTGTGTATGGCTCCTCAGACCGCTGTGTATTGCTATCCTGTGGTCGTTACTAAAGTTGGTATGACTAGAGAAGCAAGCGGTCAGCAACATTCATCCCTCGAGGGGGTGTCTAACTCGGTGTTACGATGTGTTTGACACTAAATTAATTTTACGCCGGAATATCCCTTTAAATCATCACTTTTTTTCACTTTTTCCACTTCATTCCTGACGAGTCTGAAGAATAATGACCGACACTTAAAAGACAAATTAAATGAAGACTATGAAGGTATCACTTTACCTACAGCCTGGTATACTTGCAGATATATTTCGCTCACATCATGAATCAACAGAAAACACCGATGTGATACTTTTATGAGTTTTTCCATTTACTCCTCTTTTACTGCGTTTACTGTGTGCACCATACTTTCTCTACAAATCTTAAAAGTTCAACTGCTTTAAAACAGCTCCGGTGAGAAGAAAACTTTTCTGTGATAGAGATAACTTTCCACTGCAAACTGATATTGGAAAATAAGCAGTGTCTTCTCAGAAACAGAGCCTGGTCGCAGGAAATAACCCGAGAGGAGGAGGAGGAGGAGGGTTTAAGCTGCAGAGTCACTGCACCTTTTGGTGACAAACTCAGAAATGATATATCTGATCTTATAAGAAAGATGCTTTTTCCTGAAATATAAAATATCTTTTCTTAGATATGCAGAAAAGTAAGAGTCAAAGTTTTTGTGGAACTTAGAAAAAAAAAAAAATCTTTATTCAATTTACAACTTGCAGCAGTAATTTTGTCGAGTTCTGAAGGCTGAATTAATTCTGTAGCAGCAGCCTCTGGGTAATTGTTAGAGGCTCAAGGCTATTTACTAGATATCCGGCAATTCTTCTCGGCTGCAGGTTCAGTTTGTACAGACCGTGGTAATACGACTCAAAGACCTTATTGATTTCTCAGAGCTTATACAGCATAGTGAGAGCAGCCTTCCATCTGGGGGATCAGACTACAAGCAGCTTAGCACAAGAGTTGACAAAAAAATGATGACATTAGCAGTCATACTCTTCTGCTGACATGAAATACTGCTCAGACGTCAAATACTGACCAACATGTGGAAATAAAAGCAGGTTAACCTCGGGAAATATTACAATGTGTACGTCTGCATACAGGTTTTTATTTGTGAATCAGCTCAGCAGCATGTTTGTTTGACCTTCATTGCCGTTGGTTCGGGTTTGTATGATTTTCGCCTCGAGCAAGAAGCAGATTTTTATTCAGCTTTTGAATTCCAAAGTTGAGGCAGAAACCACTTAAGGATTGTCTTGATAGCACACTACAGCCAAAACCGACGTCTCGAAATGAATTTCTATTGTCGGAGAGCATTCAGAGCACTGTTTTCAACCTTGGCTGAGGCTCCTTCTCGGAATAGGATTGTCAAACATCATTGCAAAGGCAGCGACATAAACCCGGCTGTTTACACGTTCAAACTCTTCTTTAAAGCAACATCCTCCGAGCTGGCAGGAGACATGCTGGAGACGACAAGTTGGAATATTTGAATAATGAATATTCATTTTGCTTTAAGACAAGCCTTCTGTCGTCTGTCCTTAGGTTGTACTATGATGAGTCATTAATGTTGCATGTGGCGTTTTCTAGTTTGGGTTTTTGGCCGATAGTAACATCAGGGTGAAAACTCTGCAGCCGTTTGTCCTTCGACTTCGACTTCCTTCAGAGAAATATTTGGGAAGCTTTTTTTCTAGCTCACAGGTTACAGAGTTTGTGAGTCGTCTGAACTGAAATTTGCCAACAAGGTCGTAAAGTTATTTTGATATCATTTTTTAATATAAACCTCTGAAAGTTGGCATCCAGTAGGTGACCACAACCCTGATATCTAAAAAAGTTTGGATGTTAAAAAGTTGAAAACAGAATTCTGTTTTTTATGGAGGCTAGAATTTATGAAAAAAGTGCAAAAACAGTTTGTGAAACTGTTTAGAGAAGACCGTTTTTTTAAAGTTTTGAAATTCAAATATTGTTCCAAACTTCAGAGTCATGCTGTGATAATAAATGCAAAATTTTAGTTTGGTATCCTTTTGCTGTATCATGCAAGGTCCTCCCTGAAAAAAGGCATCATCTGGATGGAAGCAGATGCTCTCAAATACAAGACAGTCTGGCTGCAGACCTCTACTGTGATGACCCACATTCACTAAGCGGACATGTATTGATTTGAAGCCTTTCAAAATAAGAGCAATTATACCAGGACTACTTTTTTTTTCTACATCAGAAGTTGATTTGATGCCTTTCAAAATAAAAGCAAATATACCAGGAGTATGTTTTTTTTATTTATTTTACTTTATTTGTTTTATTTATTTATTTTACATCAGAAGTTGATTTGATGCCTTTCAAAATAAAAGCAAATATACCAGAAGTATGTTTTTTTTTTCTTGTTTTATTTTTTTTTGTACATTGGAAGTTCATTTGAAGCCTTTAAAAATAAAAGCAAATAAACCGGGAGTATGTTGGGGTTTTTTTTGTTTGTTTATTTGTTTTTGACGCTGCAATTTGATTTGAAGCCTTTCAAAATAAAAGCAAAAATACCAGGACTACTTTTTTTTTCTACTTCAAAAGTTGATTTAAAGCCTTTCAAATTATAAGCGGTTTGACAGGGAGGTACGTATTTTTTGTCTCGTGTGAATATAATTTTTTAATTTATTTCTTGGAGCTTCATTTTATGTGTATGATGTTAATATTATTTTTTTTGTGTGTGTGTGTCTATTCATGTGTTCAACAAAGAGAAAATACAAACTGGGATGACCACTTCAAGCAAACTGGAGCGGGTGAGAAAAACCATCACCTCGAGTCCTGACTGTGGAGGTCTGCAGACAGACCCCTCTCCTAAAATCTGTAAATATTGTTCAGTATTAACGTTTTACTTATACAATCAACACAATCAGGCTTGTTGTGAACTTTGAAGTCTATTCATCTTGAATATTTGGGTCACTGAAGCTAACTCATCTCTTGATTTTTCATATTCTCAGCATTCATGAGGAAACCTCACCATCAGGATATTCAGGCTCAGAAAGAACACGTCTGCTCAGGACACTTGGAGAAATCTCCGGTCAGACAGAACCATGACGACGAGCGCTAGTCCGTCTAGATGTGAGGTGACAGTCCGAATACTTAGTCACTCTGATGCCCGAATAAATCTGATCTCCACGGCATGATGTCTTCCTCTTTATCCTCTGTTGTATATGCAGTCCTCTTTTGGCACATGGTTTGAAGCTCACAAGTTATTGGATATTATCAAAATGGATGAGCTTGAATATCTTCAGCCCCGGAACAAAACAAGACCATTTATCTGTCTGCACCGACAGTTACCATGAAAAAGAGAGAATATGAGAGATCACTCAAACACTGCACACTGACTTTTACATAGATTCTGTTTGGCCTCAGAGAAAATTCAGCTTGGATGATGTTTCAGAGGACTGGACCATTGTGAAAAAAGTTTTGAAGCTGCCGTTATAAAGCTCAGAAGTAATAATAAGGCGAAAAAAAAACGAAGAGAGACAGAACAGACTGCAGGCGAGCGCCTTCAGAATAAAAGGAAATGATGCGAAGGGAGAGAAGAAAGCGAGAGGATGGGATAAAAATAAGAGGGGGTAGAGAGGAAGGAGAACTGAAGCAGTAGGCGGTCCTGACAAGTTTAAGAATCCTGCCTGATCACAAGAGTTGTTCTCAGATCAGATGCTGAAGTCAGCCCGTTTAAAGCAGCAGAATCAGCCATGGGAATAAATTCCACCAAACTGAGAGAAGACGGAGGGGAAAAAAAGTAAGACGGGCAAGGACCCAGAGATCTGGAAAGATGATCATCGCCTGCTGGGCCTTGAGTCCACTGTGGGAACCTGATGAGTCAAAAGGATTACTGAAGACGAAAAAAGAGTAAGAAAGAGGAGAAAAAAAACGACTGAATGAAAGAGTACAACTTACATCTAAAGGCAAAACTCTGGTACTGAAAAGCCTGATGGCTAAAGCGCTCTGTTATATCCTACAGCCAGTTTATTGATCGCTTTGCACTCCACAGAAAGCTGCACTTTTATATACGGTATGAAAGTTTGAGCTTCTTGCAAATGCACTATTATGTTTGGAAGTTTCTGTGCAGAAATACTTTTCGAGAAGAAAGTTGGTAGAGTTTCTTCAGATACTGATTTCTTGACATCATGAGACAACTCAAAGCGGTTGTGTGGTTACAGATTTTATATCAGGGTTAAAAACTTAAAACTGAAGGGGCGTGTTTTTGACCTTTTTGACCACCAAACACAAGACACACCCACCCAGAAGCTCTTTTAAACTCTCCTCCATCTGAAAAGTCCACTTCACCTTTTAGATACTCCTCCACTTCGACTCAGTGTGTCCCAGAAAAGTTGCATGTCCAAGTCCAAGACACGTCCCAAGAGTCTGAGCGCAGTGGTAAGCCTCAGTCTAGTCTCTCATAGTGTCAACAGATTAAAAAAAGACTTGAAACGAAAATACACAAGTCAGTCAAAGGTGAGATATTATATGTTTTTGTTCACCCACAACTAGGGCTGTTCAGTCCTAGTCGACTGGTTGACATGTGCTAAGTCGACTGAAATTCTGATTGGTCGACTTGATTTCTTTACAGTCTATTAACTTCATCAGGAAGAACGTACAAAGTGCTAATGGGGCTGTTTTCAGAGCACCCCCGTTTAACAAGTAACAGCCTGTCTCAGAACACCCCTCTTGTTTTCACCATATTGGATTCGCCCAACCCACTGAAGACCAGCTGGAGACAGGAAGATTAGAGAGCGTCCACGTTGATCAACACCCAGTGGTTTGCTGAATATTTATTTTTATTTTGAGCGTTTCAACTTTCTTTGTATTTAAATGCCTTCTTGTGCTCAAATCAGTATATTTTCACCTCACTGAGCCATGCCATCCCCCGCCGCAGTGGGGTTTTTCTTAAAAGTCGTGTTAGTCGATTTTCAGTCAAAAATTTTAGGCTTTTAGTCGACCAAGAATTTCTTTGATTGATTACAGCCCTACCGACAACACAGCTGTTTGTACAGCAGGTAATCAAACAACAGTGTGATTATAATGAGAAGTAAACATGGAGGTAAAGAGCTGGCTTTTGCATCTACAAAGCTGTGTGAAAAGTAACACCCACAGGCTCTATCTAACTTTATATCACTGGTGATGCAGATAAATTGAAGCATTTCAGGCAGGGGCCGGTGCTGAAATGAGGGTTTTCATGGATGACCATCCCCATCAGCTCTTCGAATAAGACTCTCCAGCCCACATCTTTCTCTAGGTCAGACACAAGGCCATCACAGCCTGGGAAAAGAGACAATTATTAGACACAGCTCTTTAATGGAGAGGATACAATGACTCCAGACCGCAGGACCTCCCTGGGGTGCCACAAAAGCTGCTCCACAGGAGATTGAAGAGCTGAACTTTGTGCAAATACTGTGAAGGGCTGCTCAAAGTTTTTCCACAGAGTGGGCCTGTTAAAAATGTTAAATGAAAGTGTGCATTTGATATTACCTTACCCAAACTCAAATTAACATATGAACGTAATCTGAGTGTTTTTAAGATGGACTGAGGAGAGAGATCACTGTGCTTGTTATCAAACTCAAAGCCTGAATTCATGATCCTATAGTGGCTGTTAAAATGGATTTTTTTCAATACACAGAAAAACTTGAAGTTAAATTTGAATAAAATTAGCAAATAAAATCAGTTTTCTGGGTTTTTTAACGTGCACATGACCTCTTAGCTGATTACAGACAAACTGTCATCGTGTTATAAGCCAAATTAACATATGAACATGATCTGAGCCTGAGTGTTTTTAAGATGGACTGAGGAGAGAGATCATTGTTCTTGTTATCAAACTCAATAGCCTGAATTCATGATGCTTTAGTGGTTGCTTCATTATTGAAATTGTTTTTTTTTTAATACACAGAAAAACTTGAAGTCAAATTTGAATAAAATTCGCACATAAAATCAGTTTTCTGCTTTTTTTTTTTTTTTAAAGTTTCTTCGACCTCTTAGCTGATTACAGTCAAACTGTTTTTGTGTTTCTGGTTTGGGAACAAAAAGAATAATAAATGAGCCGGGGATATTTTGACCCATTTGGACCGATGTAATGATTTCAGTGAGACTGATCTGAAATAAAACAGTTTAGATTTTATATCCATGTAGATTCTCATTCATCCAGGTCATGGTTATCTTGAAGACTTAAAAACACACAGTCCAGAAAAATCATTTCCACAAAATCACAGTCCAGTTGCCTGTTTTTAAGTCTTCAAGATTTAGATTTTATATTTTGAGAGATGCAGTTGGAATTTAAACTTAATCTACACCCCAACCGAAGAAACACGAGCAGTAAACATGATCCGCACTGCTTTTCCTTACTTAGACGACTGTGTTTGATTCGTATGTTGTTTGTTGTCGACAGGTCCCCCAGCTCTGCCTGTGTAATTTCCATATGGAGCTATAATCACAGTGAATGCAGAATCAAATAACAAACATGTAAACTAACTCAGATCCAGACTGTGCGTCGATAAGGTGTAAATAACATAAATGCTTTTGAAGACACATTCGCGTTGAAGGCCTAACGAGGAAGTGATGAGGCTGTGACAGAGACAGGCGATCCACGTCAGGGCGGTAATGATGCTAAAGCGGGAGCAGGCAGTTATCTTCTTGAGAGACGGTCGACTCAGTAACAGAATGTCAGCGGGGGTGACACTCCTCATCAACATGTTTTCCTTCTCGTCCGGCGTTAAAAAGAGGATAACCTGAGTGTTTTAGCGCTCTGCCATTATAAGTCAAACCGTACTGAACACTGCTCTCTAACGGTAGATGTCAAGGGCAGGGGCAAAGTCAGAAGGATGAGCCTATATACTGTAAAAGAAGCCATTTGTCACCGCTCTGCATCCCATTATAGAGGCTTTAACAGCGGCATACAGGAGAAAAAGAGGGGGGAAATATCCTCTATCACCTCTCACAGCTCGGATTATCACTACAAACGTGCTGCGCAGCACTCCCACGGTCCTCTTCTGCATCTTCACGACGTAGAGTCGAAATTTTTGTCAAGGTTGTGATTTGAATCCATGCTTTGTCTAACCTTCCTCCTGTGTTAGCTTTTACTACGCAGGCACTATGTTGAGGGTCGGTTTCGACATGTGTCTTAAATCAGCTGTAAATTACACTAAAAACAATTCTCTATTATCCAAATTGGTTCTCATCTCTAGGTTACCTTGTTAGGCTTCATTATCCATGAAAATATTGCTTATAATGTTCTTGGTTGTTTTTGTTTGCATCTAGGAGGATGAGGCTGGCTGGTTAGCAGGCTGGTCCTATGGGAACCAAAACACGGGCACCGTTCACAAAGACGTTCAGCACTAACGTATGTGGACGACCTGAAGAAGGAGGAGCTGAAAGCTTTTCGGAGCTAGCCGGGTGTATGGAAAATCGGGAGGATTGGAGACTGATAGAAGCTCGTCTGAGGATGACAGAGAGAGTTTGTGGGCCTCTGGACCTTTCTTTGTCAATCAATTAATTTCACAGGTCTGGACATGCCCAGTGTTGTTTTTTATGCAGGGAAAAAACAAGCAAAATAGGAATTCCCTAACCCCCAATTTCCACTGGTCCGGAATGGTTACAAAAAAGCCGAATCCGTCGATCATTGTTGATCGTAACCCTTCAAGTTAATGTCAATTTCCATCGGCTTCTTTCCGTTCCACTGCAGATCACCGGACTCCTCAGCTGATCGCAAAAGTTCTATTTTTTCCGGACGCCGGAGCATGCCGGATAAATTCAGCACAGATTAACCCATGCTGGAAAGAAAGTCAGGCACAGACACAAAATAAAACATCCAGCTTCTTTTCAAAATAAAACGCTCCGTGTTTCAGGTGGATCATATTTCACACCATGCAAACTGGCGGAGACAAACAAGTGAAAGGTTTATAGACAGCATTTCACCCCGTGGACACCATGGATGAGGAGATGCTGATTTTATAAGTCTAGAAGTAGATTTCCTCCTCTGGAAGGAGACAATCTACTGCTTTTATGGTTAGCCTCTGTGGCTAAAGACAACTCGAGAGATTGCACATGAATCTGCGGGTTCTTGTGAGTTCTCACGATTCCTGCTGTCCGTAATCCGCCACGCAATTTGCCTCACCAACGGATCTGGTAGGAATTGGTGTATGGTGAAAAACGCCGCCGTTCTGGATGTGGTGGAAATCCTGGGTAAATCTCACATGATTGGAAAAGGATCTGACTGTCAGTGCACAAATTATTTAAATTTTTGCTCTAATTATTGATTTTTAATCTAACGGTGTCAACAGGAACCCTAAAACGACAAGTGCCATAATTTCAATGAGGGCATTTTATACTTGAGTTAATTAGATTTTTTTATTTTTGTTTTGTTGATAAAGAGGTTCCTAAAAAGGACAAAAAGTCTTGATGCGAAATAGCTCATTTAAGTGGTTCTTTTAAGCATTTAAAACCAAAAACAGGTCGGTGCAGACCCTCACACAGGAGGAGGGCTAACATCAGAACAGATTAACTTCTTTTCACTCACCTGAATCAAATTAACCAACTCTTACCACCAGATTTTTCCAAGTAAACTGCCGTAACGAAGCACAGAAATGCAGTTTGACCCTCCTTAACTTTCACTTAAGTTACTTCAGTTATAGTAGGGTTCTCCATGTGTAGTCCATCTTGATCAATGTGCGATGATAGACCTTTTTTTTTTTTTGGCTGCAGGCATTAATACAGCCACTAAACTTCCTCTGATTCAGCACTTTCTGTGGAAGTGGACACTTTTTGCTGACTTTCCCGCTGCGGGTTGGTGATAAATTGGATTCTAAGTAAACAGTGATGAAGCACCTTAAGCAGTCAGTATTGGCATTCATAAACCCGGCTCCATATCCCAGCGAGCCCTAATCATGGGTGACAAATATACTTAGGAGCACCTCTGGGGGAACCTTTGACAGAGGCATTGTGTGCACCCGAGATGAAACCCTCTCCCTCCCTGTGGTTGATCAGCCAGACAGCCTGACCTTCCTGCTTCCTGATGCTGTTTTTGGACTGTATTTTCACAGTAATCCACTCATCTGACAGTATCTTCGAGCCCTTTCATAATAATCTTTAATAAGGACGACCTTTGATGCCACAGACAGCTCCACCAGGCCGTCTGATTTCTCCTCAGCATGTCGACAGGCTACTAATCCTCCCCTCTTATCTCGGCTCCCTCTGATATCAAGGCTTATTTTTTTTTTCTCGCGGCTGTGGCAGCTGTTAGTAATGAACTTGGCATTTTTTACTCCGGCGCATTGACAGTCAGAGTTAGCGCTGATTGTCAAAGCACTAAAAGGAAATTTCGGGTTTGATGATATGATACTGCGTCACTCAGACGTTCATACAAATTGCGTTTATCCTCTTCAAAAAGCAGAGCGGAATCACAAGAAGTTCTGCAGCACTCTGGTTTCTGCAAAGACGGCAGTTGTACTCGAGTGTGTGTTTGAGATACTGCAGAGTTCAGACATTCAGCAAGTTGCTTTCACTTCAATAAATCCTCAAGAATACAGAGCGATGTAGAGAGCTTAGAGTTACAGAATCCTCAAGATTACACCCCGGGGATCGGCAAAAAGAGACAAATCCTGGAGCACGTGATCAACTCCGACATTTTAATTGGTGCAAAGATACTAATGACCTCAGAGCTAACAGAACTAAGTGTGGATATCAACTTTGAATGGTCCATCCACAGTTAATTCACAGTCTCTTAATAGTGGGTCATATTTAACATTTATAGAGTTTGTGGAGAACAGGGCGATTTGAGACAGTTTTTACTCAAGACATACTTTGAGTAACGACATAGAAATGACATTCATAGATATACATTAATAGACAGGAGGATTTCATTGTATGAGAATAAAACTGAACAAATTTCACCTTAAATTCAGGTTTGGTTTAAAGGCACTGTGAGGAGTTTTTCAGTGGTTGGAAAAACAGACGAAGGCAAGGCGAGGCATGAAAACGATTTAATATGAAAGACGTAAAAGGATTTGAAATCAATAAGACAAACATAACTTTTTTAGTCCATTCCATGTTTGCCCTAAACACCATAGAAAACCATTGTTTCCGAAATAACGAAATAAGTCACAAGCTTTCAGACCCGGGGCTCTCCAGATGGTAATTAGTTTTCTCTTCGTCTATCTCTGACAAAACTATTAGTAGTTCTACTACCAGAACTAAAACTACTACCTCTCTATGACCTCCAAAGCAAAAAAAGGCCATCAGAAATACATACAATAATTTATCAGTTGTAATTTTTGATGTCGGAAACTGTTGTGAGGTGGTGGGAATCAGATCAGTCGATGGATTAAATACCATTATTGAGTGATATATTAATTTTAAAACACAATAAGATGAAGTTTTTGTCTAAAAACTGTCACAGGTGCGAGACAAGCGATAAGAGGGCGGCAGTAGCTCAGGAGGTAGAGCGGTCGTCCAATAACTTGAAGGTTGGCAGTTCGATTCCCCCCTATCAAGAGTCTGTCCGTTGTGTCCTTTGGCAAGATACTTAACCCACCTTGCTCCCAGTGTGTGTCCTCCACTGGTGTATAAATGTGAGTGTTGTGTGGTGGTTGGTGAGGCTGTAGGCACAAACTGGCAGCCACGTTCCAGTCAATCTTCCCCAAGGCAGCTGTGACTACTAAGGTAGTTGACCACCACCGAGGTGTGACTGTGTGAGCGAATGAATGATGTATCCAATGGAAGGTGCAGATGCATTATTATTATTATTCACTTTTGGCCACAGGGGGCGCCAAAGCCGACACAAACCAAAAGCTTCTCGCAGCTGCTTTAAAGATAAAGTTTAAAACCTTAAATGCATGTTTTCAAAGTACAACCAAATCAAACACCAATACTTATATAAACTGCAAAAAAGGAAGGAAAATACGATCATGTTCACCTGCTGAACATACACATTTTGCATATCTTGCTCTTTTAAACAAGCACCTCCCAAAAGTTATTCAAGTAGAATCAAATGAGGGATCCAAAATTCTGTACAAAGTTGGATACTTTGGGGGCATAAGTCACTTTTATGGTGTATTTTCCATAAAGAAATACGAGGCCATGTCAGCCTCATGCATCCTGTTGGGTGAAAAATAATAAAATAGCATGCAGAAGAGTTAGATGTCGCTGAATTTCCTCACAGGGCAGTATGTGTCAGCCTGTGCAGAGGGAACCGCCTAAGCCGAGCTGATAGATGGTTGAGCTGCAGGCAAAGAGAAGTGCCAAGCATCAGTGCTCAGCTCACACCGGCTCATGCCTTCAGCCCCGGGATACGCCAAAGAGGAGACCCACTAGAGCTCTATCAGTCCTCTCTGAGATTATAATGTCATTACAAGCGCGTACCTTTGAGAATAGTGCTTAGAAACACACGATCAGGAGGTGTGCTTTAAATGAAAATGTATGCAGCTGACTCCAGACACAGTGACAGCGCTGTCAAAAAAGAGACAGACAGGTGATGTATTAATATTCCAGACATGGATGTCACCGCCAGTCATAGTCATGCGGGTCTCACCATGGAGCAGCCAGCGTAATACCCTTGTGTCCGGCGATGGTCTTATGAGCGCGCATTAGTCTTGGCTCATTTAGGACATAGTAATCTGGAGGGCATTGCGAATTCTCTTCTTGAAATTAGCAGCGAAATGACAAGTCGCCGCTGGAAACAGGAAGTCAACACCGAGGGAGGAAAAAAGCCGGCAGAAAGGTGACATCCGAAAAAAAGTCCTGGCAAGACGTTTCAAGGCCGTTCCTGATAATCAGCACCCGCAGCTGTTTGCTCCAGAGAAGACACCGACAGGCCGGCACCATATGCGTGAGCCATTAGCGCTCACTGTTTTAATTATTGTACAGATCAGGTCTGTTTTTATGTTGTGATGGCGAACGAGGAAATCGGCTCACCTGTTCCAGATGGCTGAGCTATTAAAGTGAGCTGTTTGTGTCTTTTTTTGGTCAAGGGGAATGGACTCGACTGGTGCAGCATGGTGGTTTAACCTTACGCCACCAAAAATAATTGCGCTGAAACAATCCCCGCAATAATCGGCCTTCTACTCCCTGTCTAGTGGTTGAAACATTACATGGTGCTTTCTCTTTCGCTCCCTTCCTGCCAATTGAAGAAATGCCAACCTGTAATTCTCTTCTCCCCTCCAGATCCCCACACTGACATCAAGTGAAACAAGTCCATCCTTCCTGCCTCCGGAGGCGAGCTGCCAAACAGTTCCATTAGCATGCCTCCAGAGGAGCCAGGCCAGGCAATAACGCTGCTCATTCTCTGCAAGTCAGATGGGAGAGTGCCACCGCAACGCCGAACCACAGAGAGTCACTTTAGCGGTGCAATTCAATCGCAAAAGGTGTGAACAAATGATACATGGCTACATACAGATGAGACCATTGTGAAAGTTTCACTTTTAATATAATCTCGCTGAACTACTCCTGCCCTTTTGACTCTACCCCTGAGAGGAACTCAGAGAGAGGAAGAAAACGTCTCCTGCTCTCAGAATCGGGGGGTAACCAGTCTGCAGAGAGAAAGAGGAGTTTTGTGTTGCAACACACTGATTCTGTCCGAGGAGAAATTGACAGCCGCATTGAAGTAGACTGAGGCGGGATCGACGTATGCAAGGGAGAATCACTTCAGCTGCACGGTCTGATACGTGGGAAATAACAGAGTCTGGAGAGAACCCACTCATTTCACATCTTAGGACTCCTCTCACAGAGTTCAAACCGAGTATGTGACGTTATTATCATGACATGAAACATTCAGATTATTAAGTGCTCGGGTTCTCAACATCTAACATAATTCCTCTAAAGTGTACTACAATAAAAAAGCTATAGCTAGTTTGGCAGTGTCTCAGTAAGGAAAGTCACCAGTGGCTGTCGTAAAAGTCGCTACAAGTCTCTAGATGACGTCATTGTGTAATTTGCATAATTTCTCCATCAAACCCACTGTCGCCACCAAGGACTGAGTCTTTCGCGGGGTGTCTGAGTGTCTGTGTCCGGCTACCCGTTGAGAAGAGTAACATCTATTCTTGCGTTTACGTTGGAAATGGTCACTAGATTAGTTGCTAGGCGCTTTTTTGAAAACAAATCGCTAGGGGGTCTGAAAAGTTGCTAAATCTAGCCGCTAGGTTGGCAACACTGTAGTTTGGTGTAAATGTGCTTATTAATATTTATAACACTATGTTGAATGGCTAGTTATGGAGATAGGTAACTAGCTTAACCATGAAGTGATTCTTCACCGTGCATTATCCTGTTTATTACCAAGTTACCTACAATACTCAGTAATATATCAACCTTTACTGACGCTTAAAAACAATTTTAATGATTTTAAAAGGATATATAAACAAATAGAAGAAATAGTCCCTCTGATCAAATGGTTAAATAAAACAAAAAAATTGGCAAATTAATTTAAATATTAAACTGAACGTTTCCTCTGAAGGTCGCATTAGTTGACCAGATTTGTTATTGGCACAAATTGAACATATTCATTGACGGTAACCTAACACTATGTAAATGAGTGTCCTGCAAGAATATAAGTGTTGACTATTGTCTTCAATCAGCTTTGCTTCTTGGGTTTGTGTATCTTAAAGAATTGTCTTTTTAGAGCATTGGAAACTGTTAAGCTAGCCAAAACTGGACAAACACTGGCTGTATAACTACGTTCTTATCATCCAGCAGTCACTCATGATATATAGTCGCATGTTGACATAGAGGCAAAAGGACAAGAGTTGATACAGACATACATTAATAGTGCAACAGTGCCGCTCAAACTAGCATTAAAAACAGTAGTGAAGGCACCAAAGAGTGGCTTTGATCTGTTAGTGACTTAGTAACACTGAAGTAAAATATGCTGATATTTCCTTGCAAATTTGTTTTGATATGACAAGTGTGATCTGCTTGTTTTTGGCTTTGTAGAACTACTAACCTTAGCAAACATCGGTACAATAAAAAACTGTCATTTTAATAATAATAATAATAATGAATTTTATTTAAAATGCGCTTTTAAAGGTGCTCAAGGACACTTTACAAAAAAAGAAACACAATTTTAAATACAGAAAATTTTGAGTACTACGACCAACAATGTAAAAGGTTAAAAAAAAGACAAAAAATAAAAAGACAATAAAAGAACAGTTCACAGGTTAAAAGGGTTTGAGAAGTGAATTCCAGAGGGTGGAGGTGGCGGCGGAGAAGACTCTGTCCCCCCAAGTTCGGTGCTTGGTCCGAGGGGGTAGGGCAAGGAGAGTTCCCTCTGAGGATTGGAGGGCACCAGAGAGGGTTAAGTATATTTTACAATGTTTAGGTTCTATTAGCAGTCTCTATTTAGAGAGGACAGAACAGTAGTTAGAGCTGAAAACTGGGAGAGAGTAGAGTATGACATGCAGGAAAGTGACTGCAGTTTAGACTCAAACCCAGTCCACTGATCCAAGGACTAAATCCTCTGTACACAGTTTAGCCATGAAACCAAACAGGTGCTTAATTTGCTTAAAACAATGTGGACTATTTCTTGCTAACAAGCTTTCATTTTGCATTTTGAATACCTCTTTACTTTGAGTAAATAACTTGCTAATTTGGACTTTGTTATTTCATCAATATTTAAGTGTGAGCAAGCACTTAGCACACCAGGTTTCAGCAGCAGGGAGAGCACCTTAAACCGGAGCGAAACATCAATTCCTGCTTTGCCTCTCTCCATAAAGACCGACACAACTCTGACTATCTAATGAAATAAATGGGAATACATATTTCTGCTTCAAGTTCGTGTCAAAATGTCACACATATCCCTCCTCCACCATCTCCTACTTGTCATAAATATTCAGGAACTTACTTCACCGCTGACTCGGCTCAGAAACTTTTCACTTAGGCAGGATTAGCTGTTCAAGGATAATTCTGGTTATTTTCCACTTTTACCCCCCGTCTTTGTCATAATGAATGTGTGTTGCTAGGCTGTAGCACGCTCCAGTTGCTGAACTCAAAGAAAGTGATTGAAGCACACGCTGTCAATATGCAGGAATAACACCCACACTGCATGTGCATTTATCCCTGAGGGAATCTGTGCGCATTGATGAATGGTCTCCAGAACTGAGCAACACAAACAACTCGCTAACTGGATCCTCTGTGCTCTGCCACTCTGACATCAAACTCCTTTACAGCAATTACAAATAAAAGTTAGCAATAAATAACAGCCGTAAATTAAAAGCATTTCAGCTCCAACACTTATAGAAGGTAGATAAAAAAAATAGCAATTAAAAGCAGCCGAGTAATAATGAGTAAAGGGATGCTGCTCACCAAAAACACTGATTGGTTCAGCTTCCCCTAATTAATCAGCGCTTGTAATTAAAGTCCCAATTCCATGAGAGTTTGAACACTGTGTAAAATGTTGATTAAATAAGAATTTGGAAATCATTTGAGCCCAATTTTTGATTAAAATTTGTGAAAATATAACCTATCAAATGCTGGAACTAAAAAACATACTGATTTATGCAAAGAAATATGACCATTTTAAATTTGATGCCAGCAAGATGTTTAAAAAAGTTGTGACAAAACACTGAAAATTCTAAAAGGAATACCTAAAGGAACATCCCACAACTAATACTATTAATTTGAAACAGGTTAGTAACATAACTAGTATGAAAAAGAGAGGCTGAGTGACTCAGAAGTGAGGATGAAAAGAGGGCAAACTCGTCTGTGAGAGACTGTGTGAGCAATTTTAGATGAACACCCCTCAGTATAACATGTTTATCAGCCTTGAGAATAAGAAACGATTAAAAACAGCGTTTAATAGACGTGACTAGGGTTGGCCATTGAGTCTTGAGCACCAATGGGGACCGGGGCTAATATTCAGATTTTCTCAGAACCGTTCAAATTTTAAAATTCAATTCCAAGTTTCGATGCCGGAGTCCACCGACTGGAAGAAATAGCCGCCGAAAATCAACGAGGACGAAGTGTATGAAATGAAGCCACACAGAGAGAGACAAAGAGAGAGAGTGCATTGCAACCCTCAGCGGCGGCGGTCAACAGTTTGGCTAACTTTAGCAGGAAGAATGAACTCTTACCTCAGTGCAACATTAGCAACACAGTTATATCATGCAAAGGAGGGTGAACGACCAACTTTGACGTGCTTCGCTGGTCGTCCGCTAACCAGCCAGAATCAGATAAGTGAAACAATAAATTACTTCTGTCTTCTGCTAACATTGAGGCGGCAAACAAATTCTACTGTGTACGGACGGTTAACTTAAATATCTAACAGAGTAAAGTTCTTAAAAAGTTAATATAATTTTAAAATTCATGGAGAAGTTCAGAAATTTCATCCAAAAAGAAGAACTCCGGCTAGCACGCTCGTTTAAACCATGCATTTTTAAAATATCATGCCTTTTAAAAGAATCGGAATAGAAAATCGACAGGAACCAGAATCCAAACGAGGAATTGTAAAAATTGTATAAAGGAGAGATAATGCAGAATGATTGTTAACATGTTCCTCTCCCAACTTTTTTGAAAACTGTTGCTGACTTTGTAAAATGAGCGTTTATTTTTCCTAACAAAAAGTGTATTATTTCAGTGTCAGCGTTACATAAGTTAACTTTCCTCTATTTTCCCTGAAATAAAGGGTTCACATGATTTGCAGACTGTGAAATGAAGTCGGTTGAATTCATGAATTCGAGTGATTGGAACAATAGAAATTCTTGTCGGGATCGTTCAGCTTTTTGACTTTCAGGATTTGCTTCGTTTGTTCGCTGCACTGTGACTTCGATTATTTGTCATAGTCAAACCGCTATTCGTTGGTCAGACAAAGCGAGCAATTTCAAAACTGTGACAGCCATTTTTCACTGTGACCCGACCTTTCATAAACCGAACGCTTAATCACTTAATCAAAATAAAGGAGCGGATTAATTGGTAATGAAAAACCAATAGTTGCAGACAGACCTGCTCCGCGCATACAGAGTGAGAGAAGCTGGTTTCTCAGATGTTGAAATTTAAGGACTTTTCAGTGTAATAAAACAGTATCAGAATCCATTCCAATCAGAGGAGCAGCTGCCATGCAGTGGAGATAGAAAGACAGATAGATACTTCAACATGAAATTGTTTCGACAGTGAAGTCTGATTCAGTCTCTTCCCTCAGGCGGGCCTCAGAGGACAGAATAGCACATTAGCTGCTCTCTCATCTCCACACCTGCATTCTCCCCAATGGCAAACTGTGTCTGCTGGTGCGTGCCTTAAAGCCATTTTTGCATACATTTAAATGAGAAAGATCATTTTTTTTGAGGGGGGGAAAAAGCATAGCAATGATTGAAGGTATGTGCCGAGGTGATGGGAGTCCTTTTGTAACCTGCTGAGAATCTCATCACACACAACAGAAAAACACATTAGCCTGAACGCGTCGCCAATGCTGCTATGTTGATAAGCGGTAACATGGACGTACGGCGCGAGTACAAATCAGAAACTACTTGCTTTTCATGCGCCGTAGCTGCCTGTCAAGTAGGGTGAAGGAAAGTTGCTGTTCTGATTGATTTGACTCTCGAAAGTTTTAACACTTCTGCATATTTTTTTCAAGGCTTTTTAAAGTTTTGAGCGGAAAAAAAAAAAGTTGAGTGAGGCCCTTGATTTGCAAGGACACACCGCACTGTGTGGGTATGAAGTGGACACATGTCGATCACGGATACACAAACGAGTGCGGAGAAGAACAGGTAGAAGAGAGATGTCTGGGACAACTCTCAATGTGGTGATGACAGAAGGACGGATGAACGTCTCTTCAGTACTTGACACCTTATTTAAATGTCTAAGAGGAACATCTCTGAGTGTTAGTCTGAAACTATTCCTTTGCAGCACTCTATCGCTACATCAGGCTGTCACTCAAGATCCACGGTGTGAGACAAAGGAGTCTGTTTCGGTCCCCAGTCCATTGCAAAACGAGGTTGCAGCTTTGTAGAAAGTGATTTAAAAAGATGATTGTGACACCGACTTCAAATCAGATTTCACTATTTTCTTTCTTTTGAACAAGGATCACGACAAAGGAGAGAAAAACAATCTGTCTCTTGCTCGCTTTCAATCAAACAATCCTTGACGACAGGCTGAGGCTTCAACTGTGCCCCAATTACATATTAATCCAACTTTGTGTATGTGAGGCATTCAAGTGGAAAAAAAGTAAACTAAATACGCCAAAATTGTAAGGGGTGACACAAAAGTCGACAGATCCTCCTCGAGGGACAGGTGAGTCAAAAAAAAAAAAGGAGCCACGTCTGGATCTGTGCTCCCAGTTGGCGGATGTATTCAGGACTCGTGTGTGGGCATTGTAATCAAATCAGCGACCACGAATTATGAGTCAGCGGGGAAAAGGCTCTGAATCAAGAGCTAGTTTTTAAAATCCATGCAGTTTTGAACAACGCAGGCTCATATCCGCTCCTTTAGTGTCGGTTTGATTTCACTCGATAACTCACAGAAGTCAAAAAGTGACGAGAAAGTCACAAATCTGTAAAATCCTTCGAGGTCCGTGGAAACAAAGTGATTTCCTTGCAGCTCAAATGACATCTAGTGACCCAAATCTATACTATTGATATAGTTTTTGACCCCAGCTAATACATACACCACATATAC
The DNA here is from genome assembly GCA_962446985.1 of Xyrichtys novacula. Classification (NCBI taxonomy): domain Eukaryota; kingdom Metazoa; phylum Chordata; class Actinopteri; order Labriformes; family Labridae; genus Xyrichtys; species Xyrichtys novacula. The sequence continues at coordinate 26,950,895 of OY660883.1, read as the reverse complement.
TGATAGTAGTTGAAACACAATCAGTATGAGCAGTATGAGTGAAATATAGGCTGTTGAATTACTTGCCGTATCCCTGAATGCTTTTTCTCCCACCTGAATAACCATGAGTTGACATTTAGCAAACTCCAGTTACTCTGGGTAAGGGGTTAAACATTTACCTTCTCTAATCAAGAGCGAGACAGTAAAATATTTACATTCGCTCTCTGGAGTTGTATCTGACTCTCCTGTTTCACTAACCAAACAGCTTCGGCTGTTAACGCCAGCTAGCAGTGCGAGTAACTTTAGCTTCTCTCTTACTTTTCTGGTCGTCTTTTTTTAGCATCCTGGTAGGAACCTTTGCAAAACAAGACGGGAATGCAGCTGAATGTATGTACCAACTGGTTTAATGACTGGGGCCTTTTTATAAAAATAATGAGTCGACGCTGGATTAATATTCTAAGTCATAGTCATCAGTGCAGTTCATCAACTCAACTTAACTTTATTCATAGAGTCCTTTAAATACAAACAAAGCTGACAAAAAGTGCTGTACATAACATAAAAACATAAAACAACAATAAAAAGTTGTTTTAAAATATAATAAAAAGCAATAAAACAAAAAAAAACCTATAAAACAAATGCCGTCTCATGCTGGGTCGAAAGCCAAGGACTAAAAGTGGGTTTTTAGACGGGTTTTAATCACTTAATCAAAATAATGTGTTCCACCTCTACATATTAACAACAGGGTATAATTAACATCATTTAAAAAAACTTAGTATGTATATTTCATGACATTTAAAGCTCCACTAAAGAACTTTTAGTTCATGTCAGTTTTAGCGCCCCTTGTGGACAAAGCAATCTTTTTTATATCTTGTCATAAATCTGCTTCAGTCGTCTTTTCTCACCTAATCTTTAAAATCCTGCTCATTTTTAACACTCAAACGAATCATTTAATTTGAATATTTTCTGTAGAAATTGTAAAAATTAAACTTTCTGTAGCTGTTTAGATGACACCTACCCACTCAAAGCAAGAAATTACAATACTAAAATTGTCAATCTTCTTGTTAATCATGATGTTTGCTTTCATTTACTATTATAGGGTATCAGGATAAAGTGTAGTTACACCTCTTTAACTTTTGTCTAGGAGAGAATTCAAAGGGCGACTTAGTCAGTAATGTTACAGAAATCTGTCAAACATAATTACAGTTATTAATTTACAGTGAAGTAAACTGACAGAGAAAATAAATCTAAAATCAACTGAGCAGAAGCAAAGGACGATAAGAAAACAAAACTCCCCTTCTTTGCCGTGTTTCGATATCAACGGAAGGTCAAAACCACACGACTATCCTCAGATTTTGCTACAACTACACCCAGCGTGAAAATACATGACATGGCAATTTTCAAAACAGCCCCAGGCAAGTCAAGCCTGGTAAGAGAGGAATATTTCTTGTGAAAACACCCAAAGTGTAGTTACACTGGCAGAAAACGGAGCAGAAATCCATCACCGAAACTGGGAAGACAGTTTAGGAAAGAGTCTCGAAAGTGAATAAAGTGGTAAAGGGTACAGCAAGTGGTTACACTGGTCGAATAATCCACCATCGAACATTTCACCCAACATTACATTTCTGCATGAGCACAATGCAGGGTGAAGCCACGGTATCACACATGTACTATTTCTGAAGCTGCAGTTTCTACGTCAAAAATACGCTCATTTCCAACTCCATAGGTGTGAAAATTTGCTTCCTGGAATCCACATTTCCTCTCCCTGTAAGGTTACTCCAGGGCATTGATTTACTCATCTGTCCCACATCTCCTCTCGCCCGTGTCACAAAACTTGAGCCTCTCTGAGAAGTGACTGAATTACCACTCGACTTGTGAATAATGCAGGCGGGATGTCAGTAGCATGGGGTGGATCGAGCTTTCTGCTGAGAACAGCAGGTGCCTTTCATCATCATGGCACACCAAACAAGTGAGACACAGCGGGGTGCTTGCTCAGCACAAAGACAGATAAAGCACATGAGCTTTCGTTCATGCATGTAGAGATGTAGAGAGTGTATGAACGTTTGTGGTTCGGCGTGTGTTGGTGCTCAAGCACCAAAGGAAAAGGGGATGGAGGAAAACATCCACTGGGAAATTACCTCCAGAATGTGGTACTGAGAGCACTTTACTGATGGAAACAGAAACATTTCGAAGTGCCCTGCCTGGCAGCCGAATTGAAGGGCGAATTGTTTCGGTGGTGCGTGAATTTGTGCAAAAGGCTGTTGTGTTTTCATGCCCACGAAGAGCATCAGATATCCCTCAGACGTTGAGAAAAACACCCCCAACTTTATCATGATCATGGCAAAGGGTCTCATCTGTGTTTCTTGGTTATTCATGGAAAGCACGTGGCCATTAGCTTCACATCACATGTACAGTTTGTTTGTATCATCCTGCATTAATGAATCAAGCCATCATAGGAGCATTAAAGTGAAACATGGCCGAAAACGCATTGGCGTTCCCATTTAAGAATCCACTTCATGAATAAGAAAAGCCACCACGCTGACAATGAGAAAAAACGATGTGGAAAAAATCTACTTTAAAATTCAAATCATAGTTTTAATGTGACTGTGACAGAGACGAAATGTGAAGCGAGTTACTGCTCCGGCTTTATGTGAACTTTCTTTCATCTCCTGCTATTACAACACACGGCACGTCTCCCACCAATAAATCACACTTTGATACATGAAATTGAAACACATGAAACTAGAAACCATTTGAGTTTCTCTTGCGGATTCCAGCTCAAATATGAGCCTTGGAAATAATGATAAAAAAGTTCTTAATCTTTCATTTTGTTGTCAGAAACAGATAAATCAAGTTCATATCGTGTCAAATAGCTGCTAGCTCACATTGCATGAGCAGTCCATGTGTATTCTATCTTCTGTAGAGCTGAAACTGCTATAAACTACAAGATAATTGGCCATTTTTGGGCCCTAAATGTGAAGTAGACGCTTAGATGGACATGGGAGATTAGAGAACCAACTTTTAAAATACTTGCAACAACACAAGCTTTTAAACAAACTAAGAAAACTAACAAACTAGGAGTTAAACAGATACTGTGACCACGATGACTGCCTGAAATTCTCTGGAATTACGGCATAGCCAAGCAGCTGGAAACATTGAACTTCTTATCCAGCCTCCATGTTTGTTAAATTTAAAGTCACGTTTGTCTGTGAGAGTGGGGAGTCTTGCTGCAGGCGAATTAAAATCTCTTGGTGTGTGGCGTGCGGCAGAACATCAAAAAAACACAATATCATCAGCATACAGGTGAAGCCTTAAGGTCCTTTCACACCGGGACCGGACGTCAATATTTTTTTTCGAACCCATATCCTGTCAATACAAGCGTTCACATCAGCGACGTTTTCCCGCTTTATTTTTTCGTATCACTGTCGACTTTTTTAAAGTTTCACATACTGTGTGTCCACTTCTGACCAATCAGATTGCGTGTTGTTGTGACTTCTGATTCACTGGTATATCCAACATGGCCGACCGGCTGATTGTTTACGTGTCGGAGAACAGAGTGCTTTTTGATAAAAAACACAAACACTACAAAGATAATGACCTGAAGGACAACTTGTGGAGAGTCATAGCGTCGGATTTCTCATATGACGATGGTTTGTGTGCTTTAACAGTTTGCTAAACGTCTTTGTTTTAACTTTCATCTGTGCTAAGTAACTTTAGCTCGTAAGCTAACCTGTTCAGATACAACATACCATATGTATTTTCACTGTCTCAAACTCAATCACGTTGCTGTCACAGCACCATTAGGTCTCTGTTGTTACCTTACGTTTATGGATTAAAGTTTAATGTGATTATCTGGTACTGGCCCCGACTCAGTACATGCTATCATGACAGACAGACATCTCAACACTAGAGTCTAATCAGAACTGAAAACAGTCAGTCTGTTGTCGTGTCAGTCTTCTCGCTTCCACCCAGGACGCGTCTTTTTTCCCCCCGAAAGTCGCAAAATGGCTTCGCGCTTGATTTATATAATCAGGTGTTTTTGCGTCGTTCCCGGTGTGTAAGGACCCGAAGTCTGAAACTGAACCGCAGAGGTCTTGTTTGCTTTTTTATGTCATAAAGAGGCATCACTATTGATTTTAATTTGTTTTATTGATTGCAAAAAGTTCCTTGTCGGAGCTTTAAAATATCTGATAACTGGGCAAAGCTTCTTTACTGAAGAGAAAGGGATGGTTAAAAAAAATCCACTTATCCAGAAGTCATTAAAAAATGCTGCCATTAGCGGTTCTTTTAAATATTAAAGCCGTTTTATTAATGCATTACCAATGGAGCAGCACATTAACATTAAATAACCATTAGCTCAGATAACATGCAGAGTTTACTGTGTCATCTCCAGCTTACAGAGGACACGGAAAACCTTGCATAAATGAACTGCGCTTTCATGTGAGGAAAGCACATGGAGCTGAAAATTTGTCCATCCCTCCGAGGATCATGTTTACCAAAAAAGCAACGCTAACCCCTGACATGAAGAGGAAAAGCACTTACCCTAGTAACCTTCATGCGAAAAGTACAAGCTCCATTTTGAAGCAAGTCTAATCGAGCTGTAGGTTGGTCTTAAATAACTGTTAACTCGTATTTCATGTACAATATGTGTTTTTCCTCTCACCTCTACCTCATGGAAGACTTAGCTTGTCTTGTGCTAATGAACCATGCTTTCCTCGGAGCCCCAAAGTGAAACACATGAGGCTGAAAAGTGCTGGCATTCCCCTTTAAGGATTCGGTTTAACTTTTAATCACCCTTGAAATTCCCTTTGATACGTCTTACCGAGAGAAGGAGAGGAGAAGAGACAACGCAGGGATACTGTATGATGATGCCTGCTGTAGATAGCTCGTCTTCCTAATTACCTAAACTTCAGTCGCGGGTTCCTTTTGAAGACGGCTCGCTCACAGGCGTGATCAGACTGTGACTGTGGGCTAAATCACTCTTCATGCGCTTAGGACTGTTGGGCGTAGAGCTGCGGGAGGTTTCAGTGATGATTTGTCATTTCTATGGTAATTTATAGCCGAAGTTTTGGGATTGAGCTCTTTGAAGCTGGATTTGAGAGGGGTCACGTCATCCTTCGCAGCACAATTTATGCAATCAGGCAGTATTTGAGAAACAGTGATCGTATTCAGATGAGGAGTTTTACTTTTGTTGTCGTGAGATAGTTTATTTTAACAACATTTTATTCATATATTATTGTGGTTTTTTTAAGCCGTGTATATCGAGGATGATGTTGCACTTTTAATATGAATACATCCTTTTCCTGAAGCTGATTCACAGTCAAACAAATAAAGGATTTTGGTCACATTTGTCACAATTTATCACGGCATGGAGTCAACATTTCCGGTCTTACCTTTTTGACACCAAGAATAAAATCCAAGCACATCTTAAAATTTCAGCTCAGGAGGTTCAAAGTTTCTAAGCCTCATACATATTGATGGTTTTAAGGCCAACATACACGATAACGTCACAATGACGTCATTATACCAGCTTTAGGCAAAAATACGCAAAACTGGAGTGACGCACAAATCACCACCACAGGGAAGTAGGTTTCATTTGAGTCTAAAAATATCATCTTTTTGGTGCCGGAATAAAAAGATTGATAACGATTGATGCCTTCAGCTAAGCCCCACCCACTGAAGGAGTCATACTGTTCACTAACGCTGGAAGGATCCATAAGGAACAGTACAATGTGTGTCTGAGAAACAAGACAAGCTCTAGTTTTTGTGACAAAAGGAACATAATTCATCGGCTGTGGCACAAAAAGCAGTTTTTAGAGCAGATATAAAAGGTTTACAGCCTGATTCAAGAAACGATTTTGGTCTAGGCTACCACAGCACCCACTGTACGGAGTTGTTAAGGTTATAAGATTGGTGAATCAGAGGCTTGACGGATTGGAAGGCACACTGTAGTGACCTTCATTGTTCCCTCCTGTGATAAAAACTGATTGACCCTGGATTTTGCTGCATCTTGACTCCAGATGATGGTCTTCAAATTCACTTCACAAGACTTCACTGATGCTACGTCAATTCATTTTACAGTCAATGCAGAGGATCATGGTTTCTCTATGTTAACTCGGCATTTCAAAGTTATGTAAGTTTACTGTCATACATAAGTTTAACCCCTAACCGGCAATTTCCACCGCATCCGGAATGGCTACAAAAAGGTTGTATCCTTTAATCGTAGCTGATCGTGACCATTCAAGTTAATGTGTCAATTTCCACCAGCTTCATTCCATTCCGCTGTGGATTGCCGGACCCCACAGCGGATCGCAATTGTTCTATTTTTTCCAGACGCCGGATAAACGCCGGATAAATTCAGCACAGATTAACCTGTGCTGGAAAGGAAGTTGGGCACAGACAGAAATAAAACATCTGGCTGCTTTTCAAAATAAAACACTCTGTGTTTCAGGCAAATTGTATTTCACACCATGCAAGTGGGTGGAGACAACGAAGTGAAAGGTTTATAGACAGTATTTCATCCGAATGACACCATGGATGAGGAGATGCTGATTTTATAAGACTAGAAGTCGATTTCCTCCTCTGGAAGGACACAATCTACTGCTTTTATGGTTAGCCTCTGTAGCTGTCTTTATAGAGACAACTCATTATCACAAGATTGCACGTAAATCTGCAGGTTCTTGTGAGTTCTCGCCATTACCGCTAGCCGTAATCCACCACGGAATTCATCTTAAAAACGAATCCGGTAGGAATTGGTGTATGGCAAAAATTGCAGCTGTTCCGGATCAGAGCTGTTCCAGATGGAAATCCCGGGTAACTCTAACCCATCAAACCGCCTAGCTTTGACCTTCATTGTTCCCTCCTGTGATAAAAACTGATTGACCCTGGATTTTGCTGCATCTTAAAAAAAATTAAGTTGTGGCTCTTAAAGCTCATGTGACGAACTTTCTGTTGGGGATTACTTTTGCTCCCCCAGTGGACAAAACTTATTTTGCCAATTTGATGTTTCTGAGGGAAAATATAGCCCTACTTTTCATAAATACTCAACTTAACACTCAGAATGAATTGTGCTAATCGTAGGTCATGTATGGCATCAGTTTAATTAGTCTGTTTTAATACCAGAGAAAAACTCACCGCAGAAGCTTTACATATTCTGAAGTTTTGTCATTGATGACCTACGCTGCTGCTGTATTACACACTATAAATAACACATCTAATTAGTGTGAGTGCTTTTTGTTATTAACCTTTATTACAAGGGACTGTTTCACCTGTCAGAAAGTTTCACCTGTCAGATAGTTTCATTCTATTCCATTTATTTTAAGCCGGGAATTATAAGTCAGCATGCATTATCAACTGGAGCAGCTAACGTAGAGTATGCTAGCTGTCATCAACAGCACGTCAACAAATGTTGTCAAGGTATGTTTCTGCAAAAATGAAGCACTGAAAGTCTTTCACAAGGTGTGTTCAATTTGAGAACTTGAACAAGACACTTAAAGATGAGTCAGAATTTTCTTTTTTCTCAGTTTTAATATTGGAAAGATGCCTTTTGGTGTCTTTATTGAATTATAAATCAATACTTGTCACCTCAGTTTCAGTGAAGTTAAGATAGCTCCGCCCCCATCGTCTCTGCCCTGTCATGTCAGCTTCCACATCAGTCCCCTGTGGAGTTCATGCAACAGCTATATTAATCTTCAGCAAATGAAATCAATGCCGCTGCCCTTATATTAGCTCCTCCACATGTTACCATGGAAACCTAAAGGCCAGTGCATAACGTATGGGGGAGGGGGAGGAATTGTCTGCTCAAAGCACAGAGGAGGAAAATGGCTTTGACACCAAGAGGGGGCATCACGAGGGAAAGACCGAGGTTAGTGCTGCCCATGCGTCATCTGTGCTGTCAACTTCAGGGGATCCAATAGAGGTGGAGAGGTGTGAAAACCGGGTCAGCAGGATGAAATGTCACATATTTTCTACTGTACATCACCAAGGCATTGTCTCACTGCCACCCACTGAGACTCCACTTTGCTATTCACTTAAATGTTTCATGCACAATCTTTTTTACATTCCCTTTTACAACGACTCACACTGAGACCCTCTTTTATGAGCTCTGGATACAATTTCGTGTGAAAATCCAAAGTATAAAATACACAAAGGGAGTATAAATAAACATAAATCTGATCTCTGTGACAAATCTGACACGACATACATATTTTGATAAAAGTTTCTCATAGAGTCTCAGGTGAGGATTACAAGTTTAGGACTGCTGTTTCAGCTTGCATCCACTGATAACTTCGAATGGTTTTCAGCTTTTGTGGTGATTGGAAATTTAGAGATACACTCACGAACTCTGCTGCTGTTGTGTGGATTGCAGGACACAATCTTGCTCCGCTCTCCTGGTAGCTGTCATAATTTCTTAACGAACAAAACCAGCCTTAGATGAACACTTACATTTTTGCCACAGTGTCAACAGGCAGAGGTCAGATGTGCAGGACTTATCAAGGTTTCGATTCAACCAGAAGAATATATGAATACAGCTGTGTAATTGAGTTGGGTTTGAGTGAATGTATAATACTTGTTTGCGTTTTGAAGGGTTGGTAAAAGAGATTATAAAATTTCCACTTTAATATTTGGTTTATTTTGCCACCCTAAATAAAGATAAATTATACAGCTGCTACAACAGGCCTCAGAAGTTAAAGTCCTAACAGGGAAAAAAGGTCAAAGCTGAATATTTTTAATTGCTACGAGCCACAGCAGATACAAAACTTGACCTTTCTTGATTCATTAGTAGATCTTTGCTGTTTTGTAGCAAATTGTTGGTCTTTATTCAAACCTTTTTAAGGGTTTTTGGTGTTTCTTTTGTTCTTGTGTTTTGTGCTTGTGTTTCTTTGGGTAGGTGTCAGGTAGGTGTAGGTGTCAGTAGCTGATAAATCAGAATCAAAAATCAGAATTATTTTATTGATCCAAACTGGGAAATTATGGTGTCAACAGCAGAATTTTCATAATGATCCAGAACAATGTAAGAATATAGAAAAAGGCACATATCAAAAAATTACTTTAATAAAAATATAAAAAAGTATTTAAATTTTTTTTTTTAAATATATAAAATATAAATATAGATATATTAAAGTTCCCTTGAAAAATATGGTTGCGCTGAGTGTCACAAAGAGGACAAGGAAAAAGTTCAACACCCAATAAAGGAGTATGAACTTTTTTTTTGACTGGTATTAAAAAGTTTAGGAAATCTGTAAACAAAATCTTTGTCACTACAGATTAAATCCCCCTCAAATTTTTGCTCTCACGCTTAAGCAAATTTCATTTCGTTTCATTCGCAGTGTGTGTTTGTGTCTGATATCCTGAGAATGTGTGTTACAAATGACGAGAGTTTTTCTGATGAGGAAATAATGCATTTTTGTGAATTAATCATCTTGGCGTTGGTAAAAACTCAAAAAACGCCTGAGGCTGTCCAGCAGCCAAGGGTCCCCAGTAAATAAAATATTTCTAATTAGATTAATTTCCGTCAAACTGAAATAATTGTACTTAATGACCAACCTCAAACAAACATAGTTTAATCTGAATTATCGTTTCTAAATCTTGAGCTTGTTGCCACCCAAAAAAACACACAAATTACAGAAGCTTACATGTTTGAAATGAATACTATGGTTTTTACCTTAAAGCAAACTCTTCCTTGACATTGCATCAGTTTTGCCTGAGGAAAAGATTAAAAAAACCAAGACTGACAAAGAGGTATAAAAAAGCACAAAGGGAGAAAATAGAAGTTTTGTTGACAGCTTTTTCCATCAAAGCACAGGCGGCAACAATGGAAGTTTATTTCACTGAGTGCATTCAGATATTCTCTCAGCCTGCCAAGAAGCTTTAGTGTTTTTGTCAACTTTTCTCTCAACTTTCTCGCTGCTTCTTTGCTTGAGTTAGAAAGAGACAGCTCCCCAATTCAGGCAGCAGTGATCCTAGCCTCGCTTCGGATGTAATATGATATGAATCAATGATAAGTGGCGAGGTAACTTCATCGCTTTTGTTCTGACTTCTTCTGAGTGGGTGGCACAAGATGCAGTCAGACTGGAGCAAAGTTGCTTTCATGATCCAGCCTGTCAAAAGCCTCCACTGATGATGATGTAAGTCCAGTGAAACTTTTTCTAAAGGAATCAAAAGATGGAAAAAAAAAAAACGACAGACGTCAGGTTGTGAATATCTGACTGAATGAACAAGTCTGTCAGACAGTGAAACCAGCTGAGGTGAAAATTTGTCCGTCCTCGTGTCTTTGGTGTAAAATAGTCACTTCAACCTGACAGGTAAGAGAATATTCCGTTTAAAAGTCATCTACATTTCTGTTTTGGCTTGTATGTGACAGTTTCCCATCACCTGAATATCACACCTCTATTTAGCATTAGAATTGCTCTGGGATTACATTTATCTGTCTCGCTGGGAACCTTTTGTCAGGGTTCCCTGAAAGGTGAGTCTGCCTGACGGAAAAACTTCAGATTCAAGAGCAGAAAAACGTCCTCGTCACGGAAGAATAAATGAGACTTTAGGAGATAAAATAAGGGCCATGGGACTGTGTTAATCCTGTATATGGTATAAGAGCTGTGTGGATTGGGGAAAATGGCTCAGACAGTAATACCAGGTCTGCTGTGGGAATGCAGGATACTGGATCAACTTCTGCAAGCCATTTGAAGGATAACTAATCCATGTAAGAGTCATTAAAGGTATTTCAACTGCTGCCTCCAGATGCTTTAAAGCCACTCGCAGACTTTAATTTGACCTGTTTTATTTAGGTTAAAGTCCTTCATTGTTTGTCCCACTTGGTTGAATCTGTACTTGTTCATAATGATTCATGATTTGACATTGTGAGGTATTAAAAAAAGAGAAAAACATGGACTTTAATTTTCATTGAGTGTGAAATGACAAAATAGATTTAACCTTACATGTTTGTAAAGGTCAGGAATTGGACAAATTACTTTTCAACACCCCTGAAGACTAAAAGGTAAGCCCTTTGTTACAGTCTCCAGCTGTCGTTTTATTTAAAGGTGATTCACGCAGAGTTTAGGGGGATAAAAGTTCAGCTCCTGGTTGCCTAGAGGAGAAAAAGGAAAAGAAATGAAACAACAAATCAGTCAAATGTTCAACAGCAGCAATTCCTAACAGGCCTGACTATTTAATATTTACAATAAAGACTGTTTAATTATGTATAGCAACTTCACTCGTTACTTGTCACTTGTAGAGGTGTAATGAAGCTCATTGATGGTGGTCTACATTTGAAAAGGCAATCAATTTTATCAGGGTAACCACAAACAGTAACAATGACAATAGTAAATTCATTTTATTGTGTTAGAAAGTGTTGTAGGAAACAAGTGACAGTGAAGACATAGAACCACAAAATAAAGCAGTTGTAAATTCAAAGATAAACCCATAAAGAAGTAACTACTCTCAAAATTTTAACATACTATACTATGACATTTTGATGATACTACACTGTGACATTTTTTTCATACAAAATATATACATTTTTAACATACTATTCTATGACATTTTTATCATACTATACTATGATATTTTTTTCATATAAAAATGTGAATTTTTTTTCACACCAAAATGTGAAATTTTGAACATACTATACTATGACGTTTTTATCATACTATACTATGACATTTTTTTTCATACAAAAATGTGATTTTTTTTTTCACACTTAAATGTGCAATTTTGAACATACTATACTATGACATTTTTATCATACTATACTATGATATTTTTTTTCATACAAAAATGTGATTTTTTTCACACCTAAATGTGAAATTTGGAACATACTATACTATGACATTTTTTATTATACTATACTATGAAATTTTTTTCATACAAAAATGTGAATTTTTTTCACACCTAAATGCGAAATCTTGAACATACTTTACTATGACATTTTTATCATACTATACTATGACATTTTTTCATACAAAAATGTGAATTTTTTTTTCACACCTAAATGTGAAATTTTGAACATACTATACTATGACATTTTTATCATACTATACTATGACATTTTTTTAATACAAGAATGTGGATTTCTTTTTCACACCTAAATGTGAAATTTTGAACATACTATACTATGACATTTTTATCATACTATACTATGACATATTTTTTTATAAAAAACTTGAATTTTTTTTTCCCGCTTAGAAAGAAATTTTCAACATACTTTACTATGACATTGTTTAAACATGCTATACTAGATCATTTTCTTTATTACACAACAATTTGAGATTTTTATTAACCCTTAACATGACATTATTTTGGTATAGTGGTTGAAGTGGGATTCGAACCCATGGCTGTTGCAGTTACCGTGGTCTCCATGCATGCGCACTTATCCGTTCAACTATCTGAGTTTACTAATCTCTGGTTTTCTTTTGTGAGAAGCTATACCAACACATTCTATAATGCTATACTATGACATCTTTTTTCATGCTAAAATATGAAATTTTGAACATATTATACTATGACATTTTTATCATACTATACTGATATTTTTTTCATACAAAAATGTGAATTTCTTTTTCACACTTAAATGTGAAATTTTGAACATACTATACTATGACATTTTTATCATACTATACTATGACATTTTTTTAATACAAGAATGTGGATTTCTTTTTCACACCTAAATGTGAAATTTTGAACATACTATACTATGACATTTTTATCATACTATAATATGACATTTTTTTCATACAAAAATGTGGATTTCTTTTTCACACCTAAATGTGAAATTTTGAACATACTATACTATGACATTTTTATCATACTATACTATGACATTTTTTCATACAAAAATGTGAATTGTTTTTTTCACACCAAAATGTGAAATTTTGAACATACTATACTATGACATTTTTATCATACTATAGTATGACATTTTTTTTCATACAAAAATGTGAATTTCTTTTTCACACCTAAATGTGAAATTTTGAACATACTATACTATGACATTTTTATCATACTATACTATGACATATTTTTTTATAAAAAACTTGAATTTTTTTTTCCCGCTTAGAAAGAAATTTTCAACATACTTTACTATGACATTGTTTAAACATGCTATACTAGATCATTTTCTTTATTACACAACAATTTGAGATTTTTATTAACCCTTAACATGACATTATTTTGGTATAGTGGTTGAAGTGGGATTCGAACCCATGGCTGTTGCAGTTACCGTGGTCTCCATGCATGCGCACTTATCCGTTCAACTATCTGAGTTTACTAATCTCTGGTTTTCTTTTGTGAGAAGCTATACCAACACATTCTATAATGCTATACTATGACATCTTTTTTCATGCTAAAATATGAAATTTTGAACATATTATACTATGACATTTTTATCATACTATACTGATATTTTTTTCATACAAAAATGTGAATTTCTTTTTCACACTTAAATGTGAAATTTTGAACATACTATACTATGACATTTTTATCATACTATACTATGACATTTTTTTAATACAAGAATGTGGATTTCTTTTTCACACCTAAATGTGAAATTTTGAACATACTATACTATGACATTTTTGTCATACTATACTATGACATTTTTTTCATACAAAAATGTGGATTTCTTTTTCACACCTAAATGTGAAATTTTGAACATACTATACTATGACATTTTTATCATACTATACTATGACATTTTTTCATACAAAAATGTGAATTGTTTTTTTCACACCAAAATGTGAAATTTTGAACATACTATACTATGACATTTTTATCATACTATAGTATGACATTTTTTTTCATACAAAAATGTGAATTTCTTTTTCACACCTAAATGTGAAATTTTGAACATACTATACTACGACATTTTTATCATACTATACTATGACATATTTTTTTATAAAAAACTTTAATTTTTTTTTCCCGCTTAGAAAGAAATTTTCAACATACTTTACTATGACATTGTTTAAACATGCTACACTAGATCATTTTCTTTATTACACAACAATTTGAAATTTTTATTAACCCGTAACATGACATTGTTTTGGTATAGTGGTTGAAGTGGGATTCGAACCCATGGCTGTTGCAGTTACCGTGGTCTCCATGCATGCGCACTTATCCGTTCAACTATCTGAGTTTACTAATCTCTGGTTTTCTTTTGTGAGAAGCTAAACCAACACATTCTATAATGCTATACTATGACACCTTTTTTCATGCTAAAATATGAAATTTTGAACATATTATACTATGACATTTTTATCATACTATACTGATATTTTTTTCATACAAAAATGTGAATTTCTTTTTCACACTTAAATGTGAAATTTTGAACATACTATACTATGACATTTTTATCATACTACACTATGACATTTTTTTAATACAAGAATGTGGATTTCTTTTTCACACCTATATGTGAAATTTTGAACGTACTATACCATGACATTTTTATCATACTATACTATGACATTTTTTTAATACAAAAATGTGATTGTTTTTCACACCTTAATGTGAAATTTTGAACATACTATACTGTGACATTTTTTTCATACAAAAATGTGGATTTCTTTTTCACACCTAAATGTGAAATTTTGAACATACTATACTATGACATTTTTATCATACTATACTATGACATTTTTTCATACAAAAATGTGAATTTTTTTTTTCACACCAAAATGTGAAATTTTGAACATACTATACTATGACATTTTTATCATACTATAGTATGACATTTTTTTTCATACAAAAATGTGAATTTCTTTTTCACACCTAAATGTGAAATTTTGAACATACTATACTACGACATTTTTATCATACTATACTATGACATATTTTTTTATAAAAAACTTTAATTTTTTTTTCCCGCTTAGAAAGAAATTTTCAACATACTTTACTATGACATTGTTTAAACATGCTACACTAGATCATTTTCTTTATTACACAACAATTTGAGATTTTTATTAACCCGTAACATGACATTGTTTTGGTATAGTGGTTGAAGTGGGATTCGAACCCATGGCTGTTGCAGTCACCGTGGTCTCCATGCATGCGCACTTATCCGTTCAGCTATCTGAGTTTACTAATCTCTGGTTTTCTTTTGTGAGAAGCTATACTAACACATTCTATAATGCTATACTATGGCACCTTTTTTCATGCTAAAATATGAAATTTTGAACATATTATACTATGACATTTTTATCATACTATACTGATATTTTTTTCATACAAAAATGTGAATTTCTTTTTCACACTTAAATGTGAAATTCTGAACATACTATACTATGACATTTTTATTATACTATACTATGACATTTTTTTAATACAAGAATGTGGATTTCTTTTTCATACCTAAATGTGAAATTTTGAACATACTATACCATGACATTTTTATCATACTATACTATGACATTTTTTTAATACAAAAATGTGATTGTTTTTCACACTTAAATGTGAAATTTTGAACATACTATACTATGACATTTTTTTCATACAAAAATGTGGATTTCTTTTTCACACCTAAATGTGAAATTTTGAACATACTATACTATGACATTTTTATTATACTATACTATGACATTTTTTCATACAAAAATGTGAATTTTTTTTTTCACACCAAAATGTGAAATTTTGAACATACTATACTATGACATTTTTATCATACTATAGTATGACATTTTTTTTCATACAAAAATGTGAATTTCTTTTTCACACCTAAATGTGAAATTTTGAACATACTATACTACGACATTTTTATCATACTATACTATGACATATTTTTTTATAAAAAACTTTAATTTTTTTTTCCCGCTTAGAAAGAAATTTTCAACATACTTTACTATGACATTGTTTAAACATGCTACACTAGATCATTTTCTTTATTACACAACAATTTGAGATTTTTATTAACCCTTAACATGACATTATTTTGGTATAGTGGTTGAAGAGGGATTCGAACCCATGGCTGTTGCATTCACCGTGGTCTGCATGCATGCGCACTTATCCGTTCAGCTATCTGAGTTTACTAATCTGTGGTTTTCTTTTGTGAGAAGCTATACCAACACATTCTATAATGCTATACTATGACACCTTTTTTCATGCTAAAATATGAAATTTTGAACATATTATACTATGACATTTTTATCATACTACACTGATATTTTTTTCATACAAAAATGTGAATTTCTTTTTCACACTTAAATGTGAAATTTTTTAACATACTATACTATGACATTTTCATCATACTACACTATGACAATTTTATTTATATAAATTACTCTTCAGATGATTCTCGTAAAAGTTAACCTAGCTGTTATTCTTTGACAGATAGGCTGACTCTATGACATTAAGGCCTGCTTGAGATCTAAAGACTGTGACACATGGTTTAAAGATGATCTTGGCCTGTGCAGACAGTAGCTCATATATGTCTCATGAATTATTGGTTTAAATATCATACTTAGGTCACAGGCTGAAATTGTTTAGGTAAGTCACAAAAACACACCATTTGAGCAGTAAGTGAAATATACAGACTAGTAGAATAAGACAGCACATATGGCAGCTTGACTCACTCTGAGGAGTGTGAGCAGCTGGATGAAACACGAGGACCTCTGAGTCAAAATGCTACTCTTGTGCATCCTGTGAGGATTCCCCTGAGGCGTCTTGGCAGATTGTGAGGAAACCCCAGGGCAGACCCGAGACACAAAATCTCCCAGCTGGCCTTAAAAACATACTCTGGAAATTCAACAAGCAGCCTGAAAATGACATTTAGCATGCCTCGGTTCCCCATTTTGCAGCGCAGTGCTGCCCTGAACAAAAAAAGAAAAAAGAAAAAAAAAAACAGCCCAATGCATCCAAATGGTTTGAAATAATCACAAACCAAAACATTAAAGGTGTTAATGCACCTTGTTCAATATAACCACTTTAAATTACCAAACCCCTTCATAAAGGAGACTCCCTTAGGATCAATTAATTCTGCGTGTGTGTGTTGGCAGTCATTTTAAGTGCATTCATCAGTCAGGCAGGTATGAAATGAACCTTTTGATTGAGCACCTACTTAATGTTTTTTTATGACAGAGTAAGTTCAAAAGGCAGCTGTTTTCATCAGTTTAGAGCCTGCATTGATTGGACCTCACGCTATAGCGCTTCAATTTGAAGTTCACTGCTTCAAAGTGTCAGCTCTGTGCAAAATAACACAACTCTGAACTTGTTTTCAAGCTTCTTTCTGCATTTTGAACATAAAGCAGTACTGACACCAGCAAGAACATTAACAACAAAGTGAAAGCGTGATATTTTTATCCCCGAAGACGTTTGTTTTTTTTTTAAGATATGAGACAGTATAAGCCACACATCTAAACAAAAATGATAGGTAAAGAAAACCGGGAAAGCGTTGATCACATTCTCCTGTCTTCTTATTAAGAAGAAGTCAAAGTGAGCCTGACAGTAATGAGTTTGCTTCAGAAAAAAAACCTGCACCTCTCTGAGCCCACTGAAGGTTAGAGTCTCGATGTGTGCTTTTAAAGATGTCCCCGAGGAGTAAAAAATCAAAGCAGCAAGCCTAAAGCGGAGCACCTTCTCGTGTCACCTGTCACTGAGTTCCTCTTGTATTACTTTACTAACGGTGCCTTACCTGTCCTGAAATAAAGTTTGAAGGGTCGACGTAAATCCTTTTAAAGCTGCAAATATCTTTCTTCCATTCTCTGCTGTTAACCCACATTTGCAGCAACATGCAGGTCTGAAATAATCTGGCAATTTGTGTTGGTTTTGGCGCCCCCTGTGGACAAAGTTGTCAAGTCCCATAACTCTCATTCTTACTTTCTACCTAGCATGCCTAGTTCTGATAGCAGCATGTATCCTTAGATGAGAATACTTGATCTCAGCTTTACTGTAATGAATACTATTCAGTCTCCAGAGATTTCCCTTCAGGCTTCTGTAAAAACACGTTAATACCATATTCGGAGTCTTGGGATTTCACCTTAAACTATCAAATATTGATAAAAGTGGGCTGAATTGGAAAAAATCAGTGCAAAGCGTGAGATACTGAGTAAAATATTAAATATACTGTATAAAACATCAAGTAACATCCAGTTTAGAGTGAATGCCTTCAGAGAGCCAGTGGTTTTATAGGTCAGCAGCAGATATAAAAATAAGTTAGTGAAGGGTTTCAGGAGATTTATGCTCATGCCTGTCATCATGTGATAGGCCGTCATGTTCTATACTCTTACCTGCCTCCCTGAAGGGATGAGCGGCCCCAGCAGAAGGACGTGTCCTTCTATTTATGTCTGAGTCACTGCAAATGTTAGGAGTCTATCAAACTCTAATGTAGTCCTACTCTACTTCACTGTGGAGCTTTTGGATGGTTAAATAACTCATTCCCTTTCATTTACGATATCTAAAACATCAATTCGGATCAAAATAAAATAGTCTGATATTATTGATGGAAAACAGAATCAGAAACCTCAGCTTACATCAGGGAGCAGACGGTAGAAAAGCAGCGAATACCCGAGCTATCAAAGGCTTTTTATTGCCCTGTTTGTGTCTGACTTGTGTATTTGTTCTTTTAATCAAAGCGGCTTATTATTCCTAACTGTGTTATGTTAGTTTGTACATCTGTTCATTTGTAGCAGGATTGCCAACATTAGAGGTGTGATTACAATGACAACTTTGCAATCATGCAAGTGTAAGTGCTCATGTAAATATCAGGGGTTGACCTCTGGGGTGTTTGGGCTTATCCAACCCCCTCCGTTTTAGAAAAAGGTCATGTACACACATTATCGCTTTTAAATAAAATCCCATCCACACAAAACCGGATAAATATGATATTGACCGCCGTTATGAGCATGCCAGACCTGAAGTTGGCAGTATTTGCCATAATGTTATATCCATTCTATCCAATCAGAGCAAACTTCCCTTTCTCGTCATCACTTCCCCAAACATGAAACATAGCGCCCTGTAGTTCATTCGTGAGGATCGACAAAGAGTCAACAAGACACAAGAAAGATGGAGGAAGGGTTATTTGGTGTAGAAGAACCGACTGCAAAGCACTCCTTCTTCTTTGCTCCTCACAAAAATGTATATTATAAAAATATCTTTGCTGTCCACTGCCTGACATAAACAAGGGCGCATAGTATATGACGTCTATCTTTTAGTTGTTGTGGACAATGACGTTTGGGAATTTAAAACTCTGGTTATCTTTATCCACACGCAAACGCAACACTAGAGTTTTCCAAAAGCACCACTTTAATGACGTAATCCTGTGGTTTCATATGGATGGCAGGCCAAAACATATAAAAATATATTTGTTTTAGTAAATATCCAGCTACGTGTGGACAAGACCTTAGTCTGTTTTTTTATTCCCAGCATTTTGAGCTCTAAAGGCCAAAAGTCTAATCATCATTTTATCCTTATTTCAAATCTCTTCTTTCAACTTCATTTTTTCGCTGTTACATCATGTTTTTGGCCATACGACTCCTAAAACAAAGTTTAAAGAAAATGTCCACATGATTTTACAGGTAGCTGATAACATTTTCTGTTTATATGGTCAGAGTCAAAACCCAAAAGCCTTAAGATACCAATTACAAAACCAACATCCAATGATAGGGTGAATGATCCGACGGTTATGCAATTTTCACAGGTATAAGTGTTGCAAAACCATCACTTTCTCTTTGTCTGTGCTTGGCTTTATTCTCAGTCCCCACTGAAGCATTATTGTCTCGGCTGTATGTGTTCCAGCGAAGGTTGTGATGGATTTCTTCAAGATCTCTGAAAGCCACAAACAATGGAGTTATGAAACCGCCTCTGAATGGAGAGTGACATTGAAGGATTAAATATGCAAGCTTTTTTCTACGAGGGGGTCTGAAAATCCTTGGACATTGAGGTCAAAAGTATAGTCTCATTGCTTCCAGGGTTATATAACTGTACAGTATTGTAAACTTTGACAAACAACATCGCTGCAGAAATGAGGACATACTGTAACTCTGAATCCTCGGTAGTGATACACTTTCTGGAACATTCAGTGTAGTGTAATGGAACCTCCAAAGTAAAGTAAGGTCTTTCAGCACATCTCTTGAGTTTTCCCTGTTTTTGTGTTTTGACGATCACTTGGCAGAGCAACGCCTAATACATTAACTGCAAAAGCTTGTATGGATTTTACAAAAGGTTTACTTGAGTTTAAGTGCAGGGCTAAAAACAGAAAAAAATCCTGTGCCTGAAAATTTTTTTATGGGGGGGTTAATATTGGAAGATATTAATGATTCATAACTAGAAAAATTCACCAAAACTAAAAAAAGGCACATTTTCCTAAAACAGTAGTTGTTGTATGAAGAGTCCCTTGGTGTGTTCGGTGATTTTGAGGTCTCTACTGTGTTACAGTGGAGCTATTGATTTTTGTTTGCAGCGTCTTGCTCTTGTATCGTAATTTGCAGACGATCCCTGCGCACTCGCCCAGCTACCGGCTGCTCATAGAGATGAGTATTATTCATCCAGCTCGAAGAACGGCTTGATTTTGTGAAACAAATCAGTTTTTGATTCTTGTAGCGAGTTGTCTGTTCTATTACGACATAAAAGAGGCATCATTTGTGTTTAGACAACGTTTCGGTATATCTGTGAATATCTTTCCAACTTTTCCGAACTTTTCCCCACTGCTGCCATTTATAAGCTTTCAGGCACAAGACACACAAAAACAAGCACCTGGCTCTTTCAGTTTTCGGCACCAGCTACCATGAGACTTTCCATCTTTTCCAGCCCCTTCCAAACAAAGCCCAGCTTCCAATATCACAGTTTCTTCTCCTGGATTGACGTACCTCGCATCAATCATTTGAAATTTGCTGTTTCCCCGCTCGCTTCTTCGGCTTCTTCTTCTTCTCTGGCAGGATGTATGCTATCCAGCGTAATGCTGTTCTCTACCACTCATATTCAGATCTAAATAACTAGGGTTTCTTTTTCTTTTTTTTTTTGACATGATTTAGAGAAAAAAAAAAAAATCCGGAGCCAGATTTCCCGGCACCATGCCAGGAGTCTTCAAGTCCTGTAAGTGGAAGGTGATGCTTTGAAAAGGTCTGAACATTGGTCCTTGGATCGGTACTGTGATCAAACATCTAAACTCAAGACTAGATTGTACATTTAATATCAGATAGTTAAATACTTTATATCTCAAGGCTAATGTAAGAAGCAAAATACACATTTAAATTCTGCAGTAGATTAAAAATGCTTACTTTTTTGTTAGTTTTAGTTCATGGTATGAAGAAACTTTTTGTTGTTTTAAGTGGACACCCAATCTATTAAAGGGAAAACTCAACACGGACGCCCTTTTGTCAAACTTTAGAACCACAGATAAGATGTTTTGCTACACATGCACAAGAAACCATCAGTGGAAAGTTTGATTAGCACATCACCAAATGTTTTGTGAGAAAAAGGCCAAAAAAAAAAAAGGAGAAAAAAAGTCATCCCCATGTGGTCCTCCCAAAGGTCATGGCCCGCCTCTTATTAAAAATCTCCCTGGTTATCTCTCGTCTCAGATGATAGGTGTACCACTGACATTCATGCTCTCAGGGCAAATAGTAGAAGACATACTGCAGCTTTGGATATGAGTCTGACAGCTCAGTCAGCGGTTGATGCTATCCACTCTAATGAGAGACAAGCTCAGGCCAAGACGTGACTTTTGATTTGTCTCTCCACTATGATTTTGACGGGCAGCTCCGTAGTCTCATCGACATTAGGAAGCTGCCACAAAAGGCTGTCTTGAAAGTCATTCGATCGGAAAGTGATGCCGGCTCAATTGGTACCGCAGGCATCGAGACACTCCCTCATTTGCCCCTGGCTGACTGCCCTCAGGGCTTGTCTGATGCTCTCCCAGAGCAAACTTTTTATATGAAGTGACATGGAAACTTAGTTAGGTAAACACTTTTTTCTAAGGAGACCACTTCAGCTTCAAAAGGAAGATAAAAAATAAATCTAATTTTGTTTGGTTACCTGTCGGAATAAAACAAAAGACTTTACGACTAAAACTACTTTGTATGGTCAAAACACTTTAGAAGACAGGAGAATTACTGACATTCAAACCCTGACCGTCACTCATCCCAGGAGTTAAACATGGCTGACCTTTTAATGAAGGAACTTTTAACTCTTTTAAAAAGTCTTCTTTTACTCAAACATTAAATTAATAGACATCTTTTGTTCGCCCGCTGACTTACTCAGGATATTCAGATTGCCTATGACTCGAGCTGCTCTTCAAAATCAAGATCGTTTATATTTGTTGTGGTTGAAAGTTGAGTCCCTAACTTTTACTGTTCCCTCTTTTATCACATCAGCAGAGTCACGGATCCATCTGCTTCTGGACAAGCGAACATGATGGACTTTTAAAGGAGTATAGGCCGATGAGCAGGGGCGTATCCAGGCTTTTAAACTGTGGTGGCCCAGCCAGTGCAGTATGATGTAGAGGGTATGTATATATAAGGCATACGAGCCCAAACACTAAAACTGTGACACTTTGTCTGCTTTGGATGGCTGTGTTTGTTAATCATATACGAATACATATTTTTCTAAATGGTATGATGTTTCTTTTTGTTTGTTTGTTTTAACATAAAATATTTATTTAGTCCTTTTTGCATCTCCTAACAAGTATCCTATAGTACAAAAAAATAAAACCACAACTTAAACTGATAATAGCAAAACTAAAACATTTTAAAACAATTAAAATCAAAGAAACATAACACTATGAAAAAAAAAATCAAAACTAAGATAGATTTGAGGGAAAAAAGTCAAAATAAAGCAAAAAGAAACTTGAAAATTTAAAGACTTTTGAAACCTTTTGACAGCATGACGATTTTTCACTAAAAATAGAAGGATAACGGAAATTTGTTCTTCACTGTGTTATTCTTGCAAGTTGGCGTGCGATCATCAATCCCTCAAAATTAAAATTACAACCAAGGCTGAATGGGACATTCAGTGTTTTGATCTCACAGAAGGAAAAGGTGAAGGTTGGTTATCCCTGCGTAGAGCCTAATTGCTGACCAAAGCATTCAATGTTTATCGAAAATGTTTCATTTAAACTGCCAACCTACTAATTAGAGGAGAATGGAGGGATAACCCACGGCGTTAAGACTGATTGTGGAGGAATAATGGATGGCTGCACCAAATTTCATCCCAATCCATAGTTTCTAAATTGAGAAATCAAACCTTGTAATTGTGGTTTGGTTTGTATGAATTTGCTAGTCTTTTTTGCAGTAGGAAACCTTGTACAAAACTGTGGTAATTTGTTCTGTCGCTGCTTGTGGATTTTATTTCTGTACAAAAATGATGGCTGACCATAATTACCATCTTTGAATCCACCTTGTTTGAGTGTCATCTGGTGTTTTACATGGACATATCCTGCTGAGATAGTCGACTCACCGGTAAAAGATCTGACTATGTTTTAAATCTGTCACACCTCACCACCTCTTCGCCTCCTCTGGCCTCTTTAACAGTCAGATGGAGGTAAAAGATCTAAACATTTGGGACCAGCTGTTGAGAGTTTAAAGAGCGGAGGTGTCATTAAATTCTGGCAGCGAGCCACGCCATCAAATTTATGCGGGCTGCAGTGCAGTTCCCTGCTCAGCTTCCTTGTCGAGTGTGTGACAGCAGGTGAGATCAGAGGCGCTCTGAATAAAGAAAAGCTCACCTATCGTTTCACCAACAAGACTCCATCGTAGAGGACAGAAGAGTCAAGCGTTAGTGATCTTGAAACAGCAGACGTCTGTTCCGTAAAACGACACGTGTATGTGTCAGACACAGCAGAGGCAGGCATACAGGAAACTGAACAGAGGTAAACACTGTGAATTAATGCTTGTTTAGGCGAAGTCCAGGCATGTAACAAAGTGGCAAGTTTTACAAAATGACAATAGTTTGGAAATTTTATCACATAAACCCATTTTTGCTTAAGTTAGGTTGAGTACGATTATAGTAGAAAGTCTCAAATTAGAGACTGGAGAGTCATGTTTTTCAAAAATTGACCCTTTGGTATTTGTGCAGAAAAAACACATCAATTATTTCCCATCCCATTTGGAGATTGACAAAGAAAAAAAATGATGTTTTTGCTACAGCATGGTCTCGTATTCCTAGTTTGAGGGTCATTTTGGTCCAGATACTTGACAGACAAAGAAGTTGATAAGAGTGTTTGCAGAATGGCCTTATCAACCCCGAACCTCTTGTACTTGACCTTTCCGCCCATCATTACCACCAACCTGCGCAGATATGTCAAGTACAGTTAAGAAGGAGGAGGACTTTCCAACTGGTTGCCATGGAAATCTTTGATATACTGAACTGATAGAAATTTGCCACCCAAACTTGAAGCTCAAAAAGAGCTCTTACGTCTGTAGCGACCCTGATGTGTGAAACATATTCCTTAAAACACCTCAAACATTTCATAAGACCATTTCATAAGCACATATCTGCGTGTATGTTGAGAAAAGTGGCTTTTTAAAGTTGCTGGTAGATGTGATCTTTGTCAGGGGATTACAGCTTTGTCAAAGAGGTGACCTTCCACCTGAACAACATAAAATCCCTCATGAAGTTTAAACTTTACTTTTTACATTAAAATCTGTCCACATTTTTCTCAAATTTTTGCAAGTCTAGTTTTCACTTCACAACTATAATGAGTTTAAAAAGCCAGAAGGCAGTCAGCGTGAGCAGATGGCGATATGTGACATTGTGATTGATTGATTCTTTTTACCTCCAGGTTTTGAAACTTAAATAAATACATAATTTCTGTTTGAGTGCCTCTGCCGTATGGTGACTCTTACATCTAGTTTTTTTGATTCAACACAGACAAAAGTGTCAAGAG
This sequence comes from Xyrichtys novacula, assembly GCA_962446985.1. Taxonomy (NCBI): domain Eukaryota; kingdom Metazoa; phylum Chordata; class Actinopteri; order Labriformes; family Labridae; genus Xyrichtys; species Xyrichtys novacula. The sequence continues at coordinate 26,926,111 of OY660883.1, read as the reverse complement.
TATAGAGATGTGGTTTGATCAGATGTTTTACTTTGGGTTATGAATTCACTTCTGTTTTTGGAACATACCTTATAGTGACCTTATAGTGTGATCTTAATATAATACAAATTGATTCGATATGATATGATACAAAATGATATGATATGATACGAAACAATAAGATACAATACGATAGGATATGAAACGATACAATATGAATTGATACGACATGATATGATACGAATTGATACAATACGATATGATACGATATAAAACAAAACAATACAATATGATACGAAACAATAAAATACGATACAATATGATACGATACGATACAAATTGACACGACACAATATGATACAAAACAATACGATATGATACGAAACAATATGATACGATATGATTCAAAACGATACGATACAATATGATACGAGACGATACGATATGACACAAAACGACACAATATGATATGATAAGAGATAAGATATGATATAAGATACAATACAACATGATACGATATAATACAATATGATACGATATGATACGATTAAGTTGTGCACGTCTCTTAGCCAAAATAGCCAGTTTATTGAACTTGTTTGAACATTTGTGTCTCCCACTGTCAAAAACTTCTCACATATGCAATAGGAAATACAGACATATTTCCTGGATGCTTTCCAAAATAAAAGCCCAATCTTTTTTTTTCTTTTTGTAGCTGCTTCTTTTTTAAACAATGCTCTTTTTCTAAAGGTGAATCCTTAACAGTTATTGAGTGAAAGAAACGACTGTCAAAGTTCTTCATTTGGAGCTGTGCTTAACTTTCTTTCAATTTGGCTTTTCAACTCAAAAACACAGAATTACAATAATGATGAGGGGTAAAAGAATAAGGCCATCTGGGCAAAATTTGAGCTTAAAAAATCAGATATAATTTGAAAATGACAAATAATGAGTACTAAAATCTGAATGGGATCGTGGAAAAGTATTGACAGCTGCTAACTACCACTATTAAACTTTAGCTGTTTTTCATTTAGAAATTGTCTTTTATAACTTTTGTTTTCGATGGTAGGAGTGACAGAACAAGATCTGAAGTATCTCTCTAATTGAATAAATCATGAGAAAATGAGGGAACAAAAGGGCGGTTGAAATTTTTCACCCAATGAACGACAACTGTTGCAGAATTTTTGACAGCTCAAGACGCCCAGAAGCAAACTAGCATGTCAGATTTGTTGTCTTTGCTTTATCTTAGTGCGACAATGCTTCCTCCTTCTCTTGTAGACTCAGAATATAATTCACCCTCCCCTCCATCTTTCCCCCTCCCACTCACTGTGTCCTCTCTGTGGACCGAAACACACAATGGGCTGAATGTTGAGTGCTGTTGAAGAAAATCAGTAAACCAAAGGCGTGACAGTCAAGAGGTTTTTAAAAACAAAAGCAAGCCGTGAGCTAAACTCTGAGAAAGTGTGATTTTTGATTGTAAGACAAAAAAAAAACTCAGTACTTCATCTTTTCAAGTTAATAAATCTTGATTCATGCGACTGGAGACACACCCTTCACACAGTCTCTTGGTTCTGCTGTGAACCATGGGAGAATCATTCTGGTAAATTAATCTTGTCTCTCCAATATGCGGTTGACTCACTCGGGCCCTGTTCTATCGCTTTGACAAAGTGCTGAGGGACAGCTAACGAACCAGATGCCCTTACAGGCACCTGAAAGGAGAAAGTGAAAAAATGAGGAGATACTGCTGGGTTCATTTCCCTGTTCACTCAGATAATAGACTTTTTTTGAACCTGAGAGCTGCAGCTTAGATAATCGTGTCACCTCGGCTTTTTATCTCACTCATATCTGCGGCCTGCAAACTCATCTCCATACAGAGTGAAAGCACTGCAGCAAAACCATCATGAATTAAAAGCTTTCAGGAAATTTCATGACTATGAGGAGCTTTTTTACACTGATGCCACATGGTTTTCTGTGCTCTGTTTAACCACACCAAGTCAAGGGCTGTAGACTTGGAGAGTGTCAAAATACAGATGCTTAAAATCAATTTTTTCAGGCGAGCTCAAAACAGGGATAGTAGAAACATGTCACCTCTGAATGGTGATCTTATCCTCAGGTCCACACTCTGTCACCTCAAACTTAAAAGTTGCCAAAACCTGAACTTCTTCGTTCCCTCGCCTGCAACAGTAGCTGCGTTTACATGCAACAATTTCCCCAATACTATTGAAAACAATCGTACTGAGTGATCGGATGCGACCTGTTTACATGAACTTAAAATAAAACGATCCACATTTAGTCTGTGTTTACAGGGGTCCAGCTGAATCCGACTGACATGCGCAGAAAGCCTCTCTACCAATAATCTCGCCATTGCGTGATTTACAGCCATCAAGCCTCTCAACAATTTTGAGATCTCATAGTGTTTCGATTTAAAAAAAAAAGTTTAAAGGAAGTGTCTGTGTAGTTGTTGGCCTGGGACAGCAATGAGCTAAACTGGGAAGCATCTAGCAGCCCTGTCAGCAGGTCTTGTTTACGAACGATACTGTTAAGAGCTAGATCTGCTGAGCCTAATGATCTGGATCACTAAAAAGAGCCTGGATTCCCATCACTAGACCATCAAACCTTGCTAGATTTGACCTCTCTGTTGTAGCAGGAGATGGTCGCGACTGTCAGACTTCAAGCAAGTTTAAACATTTACTTTCTCAACAGTGTGGAAATTGATGATAATGCTTTCTGATCTTTTCCTGTTCATGTTTAGGTCATATTTCTGATTTAATAAAACTTCAATTGCTGTCTTTTAACTCATTCAGTGCCAGGTTCACTTATGTTATTTTCACCCAGTGCCGCCATTGACCGCAATAGAAATTTCTGTGTTTTTCAGGACCCCCAGAATATCTTGTGCTTGGACTAGAATTAAGTTCAAAATTTCAAAAGAAAGGGGTCTCTAACCCACTCCTGTGTTTCGTTTGTGCCTGCATAATGCAGCGTGGTCATATCATCTTTCCTGATCTGGAAAAAGAAACCTGGGAAGAACAATTTTTTACAAAAGTGAGACCTTCAAGCAGAAATCTGATCATCTATTTCATGTCACTTCAGACTGCTTCACGGGTGGCATCAAGGCCCTCCCTCCTTGGATACCACTCAGCTCTAATTGTGTCGTAACCCTCATGGACTGCTCGCGTCCTTGTTGCTGAATTCCAACTTAGTCTCGCTCACCAGTACCGGAACCGGCGGCACAACGACACGCCGGAAAATTGTGTCTCCCATTGTCTCCTCTGGATCCAGAGACGGTAGCACCGTGCCGATGGGAGCGATGCACCGGGACCGTTAGCTCTTGCCTAATGACTTCGGCATTTTCCTATTCTCCTCATAGAGAGAAAGCACTCCACAGCTAGACTAATGGGCACACTTGATGGCACGCTTCTCACTGGCGAGTACTTTTTTTGTTATTGCAACATGGTTATGATGTATTTGTCGGCTTTTCTGAGTTCAGAACGACCCTAAACTTAGTCACATGTTGGGAAGGAGCGCCCTCTGGCAGATAACAAAAAAACTGAAAAATCCACCATTGGCACTGATGATGAGTAATGGTCAAATGTATTTTAAGTGGGGAAAGTAAAAAAGCGATTTTTTGAAGTGTGCTGGACATAAAACCAACCCCCCCTTGCAGCACTTACAGGTATTAAAAAGGACATTACAGAAATTTGCAAATGTGCTTGTTTGCTTCTGTAGGTCATTAGAGTTATCACTGTTAGTTTCATAACCGGACAAATTTCCTCATGGGAGCTTTGAATGTTTTTCTTGAGGTTTTCAGCCACAGCAGGAAACATTTCTGCACCAAATCCACACAGGAGAGCTTGTAAAATATTGGATATTTTTAATGAGACCAAAGATCTCAGGAAACCAAATCTTTGTATCCAGTAAAGTTATGACAGTGAGGCGTCTGCAGCCACTTCAGGGACAGATTTCCTTCAAGTCAGGTGTATGTGGGACAACCAAAGATTCCTAATGACTGTGTGAGATCAGCGACAGAGTGTAGATGCATTTCCTGCACATGTATATTTTGAGAACTTCTCCTGGTTAATGAAGAGTTCTCGTCTCTGTAAACTAGTCAAACTCAAAGTGTCATGTGTACTAAAGCTGGACCATTTTGATCTGTGATTACCTTCAGGGCTTTAAAGAAGTCTGCGTCTGTGTGTGTGTGTGTGTCTGTGTGTATAAAAATATGGAAATTACACTGTCAAGCAAAAACCAGACCGCCTGTACCCTCATTGCTCTAAGTGCCAAAATGTCCCAATTTTAGAAAATGTATTCTCACCCTGATGTCACACCATGGAGGAAATCTGGCAGCCTGATGGCCCTCTGGTCCCCATTAGTGCCCCGCTGTGGGTACAGGAGTCCTTCTGTTCCACGCCGAAGTGACCTTATAGTGTGATCTTAAACAAAATGAAAAATAACATTAAGTGCACATAAAAGTTAAGCCATTTTTCTTTTATCCCGCTTCTTGTCCTTGAGTGACTTGGTAGAGATGCACTCACCAGCTCTGATGCTTTTGCCTGGATTACAGGACAGGATCTCGCCCCACTTTTCCCCCCGTCGGGGATGATTGGGGCCAGCGGCTCCTCAGGCGGCTCTCACATCTGTACCCTCTCACTCCCCATACTTCCTGACTTTCAAGACAGAAACTAACATTTGAAAGCTGACAGAAACTCCTGACTGACCTGTATTCCTTTTCATGGGTGTGTGGTCTAGTTGCTAATTTCCTGGACGAGTAGATTTGAGTAGGTAATGTTTATAATTCATAAATAAAGCGCCCTCACATCTTGATTACAGCGAGTTAGCATGTTTAAGCATGTTCAGACTTAAACACAAATGAAAAAACTTAAGTTAAATGATTTTATCTGCAAGTTCACGGTAAGGACTATTGTTCCCATATTAACCCTCAAAATGAAGGGGTTAATTTTTTAGCTGTATAAATGACACACGTTTAAATATCTGAAATCCTCTTTAGATTGATATTTGGTGTAAATTTGCTTGTATATATTAAATAGCTTGTCGTCAGATTATAAACAAGATGGTGCACAGTTAGCGTGACAGGCTGAGGCTAGACCAAGACACAAAGCAGACTGGTCTTATCTGTAGTACCGTATTTTTCAGGCAATAAGGCGCACCGGATTATACGACGCACTGTGCATTAACATGTCTATGTTCACACATAAGGCGTCACGGATTGTGAGGCACATTAAGCAGTAATTGGTTTATTGTTGCTAGCGCGTACTCCGGGCCCGGGCTGCCTTACATGAGTGCACTTCTAGTTTAGAAGTCGAGTTTAGACATTACAGTCAGGCAGTCTTGTAGACTGCTCAGGGGTCCTGTTACGAGGCTGATCAGGTAGTGACACAGCGCACCGTAATCCTTCGAATATCCGTTGAGCGGAGCGGCTTTGTTGCTTACCAAAGTCAAACATACACGTTTCGACAGATTTTTGAACGCATTATTCCACATAAAATCAGTCAGTTAGCATAACAAGTAATCATACATAAGGCGCGCTGGATTATAAGGTGCAGTGTCAACTTTTGAGGAAATTTAAGGATTTTAAGCAACTTGAATCTCAAGCAACTTTACAAGCATTGTGCTCTGTTGTCATAAATATACATATTTGGAAATTTTAATGCAACCCAAGATAGATTTAAATGCTCAATTGTTTTTTTTTTAATTAACATTTAACATGGACTCTAATTTGATTAATGTGATTGCTAATTTAATGAATACCAAACATCCTCATGTCTAAATTACTTTACTTAAAAGCCCTGATGTGCACAGATAGTGATAATGTAAAATTGACATATTTTTAACATCATAAGATTTAAGGTAAAGATGTTATTATGTTTTCTGTATGAAGAAACGTTTAGCATTTTAGACGTGAAAGGTTTTTCTACAGGTCATCCAGGTGTTTTGGAGCCGGACTTTCACACCTGTTCATTTAATCTGCGAGACCATGAGCCAATGGGGAAATATTTCTTAGATTAACAGCAACAATTTTCTATCATGTTAGACTTTTACTGAAAATCAATTCACTAAACGGCCTAAAATCGTCTATTTTCTCCCTGCAGTACTGCTAAAACGGCACACTTGGACCTCGGATGTCTGTGCTGTTATCTGTCCAGCTGGCAGCCGGTCCACGGAGCTCTCTCACTGCGTTGAAAGCTGTTTGGCATTTTGATAAGAGTTTGGAGTTTACCTGCATTACCATGTTTCTTGCTGGGTGTTATGGCGGCCTGTATTACTCTTTGGGGTCTTGTGTGTGCCCTCCAGGCGGTTTCCCCGTTATCTGGGCCCAGCCAGGCTCTCACAGGAGGGCTATAAATGAGCAGTGAGGAATGTGATAGCTCATGTGTGGCCATACTCTACCTTTACTCATGAATTAAACATGCAGTTTGACTGATTCTGCGAGAAATACATGTGGGCCGATCCAATTACATGCATCCTGTGTGTCTGTGTTTATCATTGTTTCTCTCCCACACAGAGAAATCTGAGTTATTTCGCCATAAAACTCCCATCCTGTGTTACAATGGCACTCTCTGGCTTTCCAGTACGAACGTTTGGATTGTGGAGGGAAAAAAAAAACTCCTTTTAATTTCAGTCTCCTCCTCCTCTTGCTCCATGCTCTTCTCCAAGCAATAAACAGCTTACCTTTGGCATGACCCATTCCACTTTAATAAGCACTAAGTACTCCGCTGTCCCACTTTTCAAAGCCGTTAATTTGATAAGTGAAGGGATCTCTCACTTAGCAATCATATTCTGGACAATTAAACCCGTATCTAAAGAATAGGGGCCTGTCTGGAGGGCTTTTTAGTGCCAATTATGTTGAACCGTTCGTCTCAATGTCTAATACTCTCTTAAAATGAGCCATTGTTGTTAGAGAGCCATTGTCCATACAGTAGTGGGACTTAATCAAACTCAGATTTTGTTCAACTTTTGTGTGATTTCAGAGTTTTCAGTAATCCTCAGGATGAAATTTCCCCCACAAACTCAATCACAAAGATCTGAAAATTGGAAAAACAGTGGCGCCATGGAAACCAACAGGATCATAAAAGGGAGGATTTGTCTCCAGATTTCATTTAGGCTGGAAGAGGCTCAGTAACTCTGATTAGTGTCATATGAAAACTCAGTAACTTGACGCCTATCTCTATAACACATGATAAATGTATGTATAATGCATTATAATCACATTATAGCACTGTATAACTATAGTTATAAACACTCATAAATGATCATAATGCTTTATAGCAATAATCATAACACATTGTAAAGCATTTTATCATGACTGACAAGGTATTAGAATGTGTTATAACTGTTAACAACTCACTGACAATGCCTACATAGATTATGCATTATATATATATATTTATGATGTGTTATAATTAGCTTATAAACTTGTATAACTACAATTATAAACATTCATAAATGATCATAATGCTTTATAACATTATCGTAACACATTATAAATATATGTGTAATGTGTTATAATCATGTTATAGCACTGTATAACTATAGTTATAAACACTCATTAATGATTATAATGCTTTAAAGCAATAATTAAAACACATTATAAAGCATTTTATCATGACCTACAAGGTATGGTATTAAAATGTGTTATGCTTATTGTAATAAAGCATTATGATCATTTATAAGTGTCTATAACTATAGTTGTACAGTGCTATAACGTGATTATAATGCACTATACATATTTTTATGATGCGTTATAGAGATAAGCGTCAAGTAAAGTGTTACAAAGGGTGTTAAAGGGTGAAAACCAATAGATAAAGGGCATTTACAACATTTAACTTCAAATAAAGTAGAAGAGACATGCTCCAAACTAACCTCACATCTAAAGACAAAAGTTCCCCTCAGTCCAAAGAGGTCACCACCAGTTCTAGAGCCTATGCAGTGATTTCCACTACAGAGTCATGTCTGTTTTTTTTTAAAGCAGACACCTTCTCCCTCTGTCACAACACGTCAAATGAAGAACTTTGAAGCCGAGGCACCAAATGCAAACACAGCAGAGCCAACAGTCAGTCAAACGTCTTTGCCCTCTGACAGCTCAAGTCAGTCAGGTGTCATGTTACCATGAACAAAGTTCTCGATGCGCTGATATGAAGTTTAAAAACACCTCAAAAGATAACTCATCAAAATATTTGGACTCAAATTCTCCAAATAGCTCTGAGAGTTTTTTTCTTTTTTTTCTCCAACATGTTTTCTGTATTTGATGTCAGTCTGTGAGTCACTCATATGTTCACAGCTCAGAGGAAGAAAGCACTCTGAGGGCATGTCACTGACCTATTTGATTACACATTCATAATGTGAGCTTTAGTCACCCCGTGATTCAGATTGCTTTCAAAAAATAAATGGCATCTCCTGATTATGGTTCTTTGGAGAGGGTCATGATTTTAATGAAGAGAGTTTTTTATTTGGAGGTTGAATCGCTCAAAAGGGAGGAAAGTTTCACGGACTGGAAGTGAGTGCTTCCACCAAAATTTTTACTATTAAAAGAAGTCTTATCAGGAAATAGAACCAGAAAATAACCCGGTTAAAATTTCATGTTTCAAACCTACAGGTAACTCAAACCCTTAAAGGTGGGGTAGGCAGGAAGCTGGGGACGTCTTCAGTGACGTCACTCATAATTACCACTCATAATTCTGGTGGTCTCACGGAGCGAGTGGATTTTACTGTAAACCAAGCAGTGTGAAATAGCAACTTACAGTAAAATCCACTCACTCCGTGAGACCGCCAGCTAAAAAATCCAGGGGTTTTCTTTTCCACAGAGAAGATCAGGGTATTTTTAAAAATTTGTAATAGTTCATATACAAACATAAGTGAAAAATTAACTTTTGCTGTATAAAACAAGTTAGGTCCATAAAAAGTTGTTTTAATTTGTTTTGTTAAATTGTTAAATTGTTTTATTCAGGGACGTCACTCATAATTCTGGTCCCCAAATTAAAGTGTCCTATCAGGTCAACCCTTCAACATTATTGCAACCACACTTCTATCAGCCAAGTGACCCCATGAAAAACATTAAATTATAACAATCAAACAAATGACCCAGTTTTTATTAAAGTAGCAGGGGTTCAGCTTCAAAGCTGAAATGTCTCACTGGTAAAAATGAGCTCAGATTGTTACTCCAAAGTGGGCTGTTATTATCAGAGGTGTGTGAATATGCTAACCTTTTTTTTTCATGAAAGACTCGGTTTAAAAACATTTCCTTCGCTGGGTTGACAGCAGTCAGATCACTGCCATGAACTTGCACAGGTGGACTAAACTAATTTGAGCGTACAGTAGGGGGTTGAGAGGAGCCTGAGGGAGATTTTTGCTAGTTGAAAAAAAGAAATGTACCCATTTTTCAGGTGGTAATTTACAGTCATGTAAGTCAGTGCCAACCTTGGTTTCATGATTTTACCAGCAGGAGTCTACAGCTGGTTGATTAGAATCCTTTCCCAGTAGGTGCTTTCCATCAGGGGAGGAAATAACGTGCAATAATGCGGCATAATCTAACACTTCACAGTCATTCTTATTTAACATTGTGTTCTTAGATTAGAGCCGAGTGCAGGTATCTCAGGTAACACTAGCTTGAAAATACTAACCCTTCACATTGACGTGGAAAGCAATGACTATTTCTTAGATGGCTTCAACGCCTGAGGAAACCCTGAGGAAAATGTGCACTAGCTCTCACCTGGGGCTCTGTAGCCTATGTTTATAAAAGACTGCTGTTAGGCATCTGGCTCCAAGGCTAAAAAGTAAAGGAAATGCGCCTACGTGGTAAAGTCTGGGGATATTCAGGATCAATGATCTGCAAGTCGTGTCAACGGAAATTTAAACTTTAATTTACCGATTGAATAGAAAATGATCAATACTGAGCGCACTATATTGTTAAACACCCAGCGGCTCTCAATGCATCAATACAAGCTCATTCTTCCTTCCATGATCCACTCTGAATCACATGACTCAAACATGCTATTAGCCCCTGCACTGCGTCTGTTAACATACATGTTTGTATTGTGAAGAGTCATGTCGATGTCTAAAGAGAAAAATTAGCTGCGAGTCAGACGACATTTCCATGTTGATCTTTCCCCAAGATCTTTGCAAATCCTTATATCGCCATTCAAAGTTCATGTTTACTTTTTCAAGCTGAATTTCCAGAGGCTTCCAAACATCCAAAGCCTGTGATGTCTCACAAGGAGCTTTGAGAGAGAGAGGCAGAAATAACCACGGCACACCGTGTGGTCTGATCTTGTCTGGTTGTTTCATATGTGGGACGAGGCACCTTGTTTTGGTGGACGAGATTAGATCATGATTCCCTTCATGGAATCAATTTCACAGTGTATAACAGCAGCATCACCTGCAAGATCAGCCTGAATGTCATTTTGGAGGAATGATTTGTCTCGCTCTCTCTGCACAAGCATTTACCGGGTACTGTACCTACACTTCTCAGTTTATCATATTTGCCCTCGGAAAATCTTTATTAGCGTGAAAGGCTTGCAAAGGGTCTCCTGGGAAAGCAGGCTGGCATTGATGCGGCTGACAGCAGCAGTCTCTCTCACGCTCTGTAGTGTTGACAGACGTGAAACAGAGTAAGGATCTGTCAGGGAGCACTGCTGAACGCAGCGCTCGAGCTGCACACGCTATAAATATTTCAGGAAATAACAATCAGGGCTGTTTATTCTTTCCCAACTTATCCGTAAGTATGACTGACTTGTTTTGAGGATGCTTGTTGTTTTGACAGATTTTAGGCCTGACAGTGACTGCTTCCTGTCTGAGAGCATGTGTGTTTCTGACATGAAGCTGGGCGATACTTCAGGTGTGTGATACTTCTTACTTTCACATATTTTTACATCCATGTATCAGAGATGCTTAAAAATAAATCCAGTGACTGTACAACTGGAAGCAGAGTTATAAATATATGCTAATGTTTACAGAAGTCATGAGTAGGTTCAAGCCAAGCTCATAAAGCTCATCTTTAATAGACAGATTGTGCAGCGGCTGACCAGACTTCATAAATCCATCAGAGCAGCTGATTAGACCTTGATTGGCTTTCCTGTACCCCGCCCAGCACACAGCATAAGATCGGACAAGGTGCAGATATCTTAACATCTTCTTTTTATTTTATTCGCATCTGGTCTTGTTCACAGCATTCACCTTTCCACAGATGGCCTCCCAAATCATGTTTGTTCTTGCAATGCTGAGACGTCTCTGTTGGAGTTCACCAGTGTGTTTATTTTCCTCCTCCAACTCCATGGCTTCAAACTTCATTTTTCGACAACTCGTCTCTTCCAATCCCTCCATGGTGACAGTCAGAAGTGCATGCAAAATCCTCCTTTTGCACCTCTTATCAATTGTGCACACAATCATAGTCGATCACCCACAACATGCTCGCTAATAGCACGTTTAGATCAGGCCCTGAATCTACTGTGGGGCTCAAGGTGCAAAAGAAAGGTTATATTTTTGTCCATTTATATCATTTAAAGTCGGGGTAGGCAGGATCTGAGGAAGTGACAGTTTTTATGAGAGAAATCTTAAATGTAAACTCTACCCCTCCCAACCAGTTTTCCCCTCAGCTCCTCCTCTCCCCTCCCTCTCTGCTCCAGCAAGCCCCGCCCACAAACAGACGCTCCTGCTCGCTCGTATCACTTCAATTAAATTCAGATATAATGTAGATGTCTGCCTCACAATCAGTCAGGTTGGGGGAGGCGGAGAATGGCTTTGTTTACAATCAGAAAGAGCTACTTGACTACATAGACAACAAAACACAGTGATATTGTCATATTACCAAATGTCATCAATAATTAATAGCTATTGACTGATATTAAAAGCTTTTATGTATATACACCACAAACAAAGATGCCTCTTTAACAGAATCCTGCCTACCCCACCTTTAAATAAAGCCCAGACGAAATCAGCAAACAATTTGAGGGTTACTGCTTTGTCCACAGGGGGCGCCAAAGTCAACACAGACAGAGATCTCCTAGCGGGAGCTTTAATCATCTTCTACAATTGGTCACAATGTTTAAGAATCTGAGAGAATTTTGGATATTTGAGCAGAATTGGACTAAAAAAATCTCAACAACAGATGTTGCTCCTCAATGACTTTCAAACCTAAAAAAATCCCAAAATAAAACACACACCTGTTTCTCAGCAACCTCCATAGTTTTTTTCACAACACATCTTTGAGTTTACAGCAGCTGTGGGATGATTGTTCAGATATTTTTCAGAACAATTATAATGACTCGGAGCCAAAATCAGCAGCAGACGGGCAAGAATTGATTTGGAAAGTATCGACTGTTCCATTTTCTTGACCGATTGTACTAATTAGCAGCAGCCTTTAACTTGGTGCCCGGCCATGTAGGAAGCATTTGTTAATGTTGGTGCAGAGTGGACAATCTTCTCCTCACACTATAATATCACACAAGACCGTTTTAGCAAATTACTACCGTGTCCTTTTTTAAAAATATCCAATTATTATTTTAATCAAATACACTGTCTTGCAACTCTACTCTGCTCTTTAATGTATCAGAGAATCTGAAATGACACTGATAAATCACCTCCGCAATGTTAAGGAAAAACCATAATATAAAAAAAATCTATTTGCCCTCAAAGAAATGGTTTCTGCTTTGAGGGAGAAATAAGAAAACACACCTCAAAATAACCGAGAAAATTGATCCATGATTCCCCTGAACACATCTGACACGCCTAAATGTAATGTTTAGGAAATCAGAGCGAGAAGGGAAACAAACAATGTGAAAAAGCCTCGGCAGAGAGGTGTGAGGCCTTCCTGAGCAGGTGGCGAAGGCGTCCAGATGCTGTAAAGAAGCAGTGGAGCAGATAATGTCCTGCCTAGATTACCTGCAGGGCCTGATTACAACCGAGCGTCCTCATCTGGGTCAGCTCCAAGCCGCTGCTGCAGGGATCAGCTGTTCCCACTGTCCTCCTGATGGTCTGTGTCCTCAGACATGCTGCTTCTAAAACAGCCCTGCGTGTGGTCAAATCAAATGTTAATTTCGAAAATGTCACGTGTTCATTCAGGCAAACCGCTCCTTTTGAGATGGAAGACGCTACAGTGAAAAAAATCTCAACAGGTACCATTCAGAAGTCACGCTTTTAGGATAGGAAGTCTTGTTTTGCTCTGCAGCTCTTAGACACATGTTGTCAGTCAAACAGTGCAGCTGTGGCTGTCTTTGTTTGGTGTCTGTTGATGTAATAATAAGTTAGCATGGAGTCAGACTAGTGTCACAGCTGGCTTCATGCTCCCACATTTGAGAATAAGCCAGCCGTGTAAACAGCAAAACTGGCAGCAGCATACTGAATATCAAGACTAACCAGCTAATTTATGTAAAAGGCAGCCTTTCTGAATGAATTGTGATTAATAGAAGATGCACTACAACTGTTTATGTTCAAAGTAATTAAAAGTGACATGTGCACCTTCACTGAAACGTCCTATCCTCTTTAACATGGTGGATCAGTCTATTCTTCTCAGGCCCCTGTCCAACTTTGGCCTTTCACATAGCTACTGCCCTTAACCAGACTTGTTTCTACATCTCAGACAATTAACAGTCAATCAACAGACAATTAACTATCTCCAGTGGCAACTCATTCTTCCCACTTGTAAATATGACATGTGGGGTTCCCCAGGGTTGAGGTTTAGGCCCACTACTGCTCAGTCTCTACATGCTCTTGCAAGGAAAACTTGTCAAGAAAACATCTCCTCATTTACCTCCTACTCAATTCTCAAAACCTATCAAATATGACATGTGTGGGGTTCCCCAGGGTTCACGTTTAGGCCCTTTTCTTTTCATCCTCTACATCCTGATGTGAGGAAAAATCATCCAGGCTCCTCATTTACCTCCTTTTCAATTTTCCAATCCTAGCAAATGGCATGTGGAGTTCCCCAGGGTTCATGTATGGGCCCACTACCGTTCAGTCTCAACATGCTCCTGTGGGGAAAAATCATTCAGACTCACAACATCTCATGATTTACCCTCCACTTAATTCTCAAAACCTAGCATATATGACAGGTGGGGTTCCCCAGGGTTCAGGTTTAGGCCCATTACTGTTTCGTACATGCTCGTGTAAAGAAAATCATCAAGAAAACATCTCCTGATTTACCTCCTGCTCAATTCTCAAAACCTTACTGAGACAACCACCACCTCCCCACTTGTGTTGGATCACATGAAAATAAAAATCGTTGACTTATTTTTGACGGTGCTTGAAGTTCAAACAATCAGTTGATAAGTCCATGAGACATTTCCTTTCACTCTCTGACCTAGAAAATGTTATAGAAGCACAAATATCACCCAGGCTAGACTTCTGCAATTCTCTGTATATCTCCAAAACAACAATTACTCGAGTACAGCTTTTATTTTTCTCCATTTCTGAGTCTCTCACTATTTCCAACACAGTGACGAATATATCCTCTTGCGTGCTGCCAGGAAATTTGAGACAAATCCAAGGCCTGAGAGAGAACACAGAAAAAAGCTACAGCTAAAGTCTCTTCTCTCTGTACCCTGTTTTTATTACATTTATAGAGCAAAAAATGTTCCAAGCTTATATTCGCAAAATACTTGTGCCTCAGTGTCTAAAAACTAACTGATGAGAGTTTTTCTCGATGGTCGAAATTGGATGAATTTCATATCTGACTCATGCAGCGAGGCCTCCTGTCTGTTCATCAGCAGCCTTTGTCTAACCCTGTTAGCCTAATTGGAACATGAGTGTCTGCGCACTGAGGGACTGATGATCATTGCTTCCCGTGGTCATTTTGCATATTGATATGACTTCCTAAATTCCAACTGCCAAAGCCTTAAAAGCCGAGTTGTGACCAATAACCAACAAAGATTTGGCTCTGAATCTTTGGAAAAACCTTCATGAATTTTAAATGATGTTTAATGTCGCTGCTATTTTCCCTTCAGCACATGAAGGGGCACAAAATGAACATTTCACAACATGTAGAGGAGATTCCTCCAAATGAACTCCATATATTCCAGTTATTGTAGTTTTTTGTTGGTATATTGCAACATTATATGAACTTGAAATTACATTCTGCTTCATAACAGTCTAAACTAATTTATACCATTTCATTCTCCTCTATTTCCAGGCCATGTAATGTGGTATTATCGCAGTCAACGAAACGCAGCTCACTGAGTTACATGTGTTAGAGGAATAGAAATGTGGCCCATAAATAAAATGTAAGTGTATCACAAAGACTGTTAAGAGGAAAAAAGTTAGAGGGATATTTCGGCGTGAAATTAAGTTGGACAGAGTTAGACACCCCGTCGAGAGATGAATGTTGTCGACCGCTTGCTTCTCTAGTCATACCAACTTTAGCAATGACTGCATATAGCAATACAGAGAGCCACACGCTCAACCAAAACGCCACTCTATAGCCACAAATAATGTTCAGAACAGCACCTAACTTCATCAACAGGACATATAGGGTTCCAGCCATAGAACTAGCCACCAAACATCTTTTTAACTTTGACTAATTTCTTTAGTAAAGAGACTAAACACAACTTACCCACTCTCTTCCAAAACCTTGGTCAAGTCCATCGACTGCAGCGGGGTGACGCAGCTCAAGGAAGAACATTTATGATCATTTCTTCATGGAAATGCAATCAGACCGAGACGCTAAGGCAAAAGAGCTACCGCGTCTGCAGTGAAAAATGATTAATATGATGATTATTACTTCCAGGAAATGAGAAAGAAATGATCATAAATGTTCTTTCTTCAGCTGCGCCACCCCGCAGTATAGGTCATAAATCCCATCTCTGCCAGCCATCCTTATGGGACTGTGGACAAACTTTAGAAATGTATTAAACAGTATATAAATTTTTCTCCCCCCTGGTTGCGATGTTGACATGTAGTTATTGTCAGACTGGTTTGTGCTCAAGTCCTCTTTTTTCTGTACAGCTCCATTTTTAAAAGTTATTAGGGGGTTCATGTTTTTTATGATTGACACCTGATACAGCCTATAGGCGTACGAAGATTGCGTAGCTAACCCGGGGGGATGCGCTGTTTGAGCCGAGCGTCATCACAGCGACTCTCCCGCCGAATCCGTACAACGCTACTGCGCAATACTGGTTTCAGGAAATCGGCTAAAATAAAGTTATTCTTAGTTGTTCTTATTCTAAGTAGAGGAGTCCAGGTGCCAAACTGGCCTGTACTCATGGGGTATCTGCTTATTATCCCAATATGTGATATCTGCCTGAATCCTGAATCTCATGCATATTTATGGAGAGGAAGAGCCTGTTTTTTGTTGTGTTTCTTCAATTAGCTTCTATCTCTTTGTAAATTACTGCGTCTTTCCTTCTATTTGGTCTCCCATTCAGTTAATTCTCCATTAAGTGGTTGTTTACACCTCCCGCTAAACCAGAGTACTCATGAGATGTAAATAAGATTTTATTTAGTTTTTACCACTGTTTCGTTCCCTTGGTGCTTTGGCATTAGGAAAAAACAACCTAAGGTGTGTATATGTGTGTGTGTGTGTGTGTGTGTGTGTGTGTGTGTGGTTGAGAGATACTTGGCAGTGCCATCGTTAGAGAGCGCAAACATAATTAACTAATCATGCAGGCTGACACGTTACAAATACAGATGTAATTGACTGCCAATGTGAGTTTGAAATATTCATACAGATGAGTTTCAACAGTCAGACAGTGATACTGTAACAAACACAATCCCAAAACTAATTGGGTCAGCCACCACTCAAAGAGGCAATTTGGAAAAGCAATTACAGCCTCCAGTTTGCTCGTGAGCGACTGATAACCGCGTGAAAAAAAAAAAGTCTAAACCTTCTGATTGAGTTTTTCTAACGTGACTTCACATCTCCTAATCAATTCAAGCATCGCAGGTGAGCGATGGATGCAAAGATATCACAGTTATCAGCGCGTGAATGAGATGAGATTTCAGCGGGAATATGACCAATCCTATTATCGCCACAGTAATACTCGCTGGCTGCTTTCAATCACACACTGGATTTGTGCGTCTGAACTTTCACTGAATGAAACCAAAAATCCAAAGCAGTCGTAATCAGAGAGTGAATGAAAGTGCTCACACATTCACATTCACTTATAGGAAGGCCTTTTTTATGGGTGCGAATCAAGAATGACTCATAACACAGTACTCAAGGATACGTGGAATAATAAAGTCAACTAGAGTCAAAGATGTAGGGTGAAAGCATGTTGTCTGTAGGTCACGTCTTTTATTTGATTTTTTGTTTTAAATATGAACCACTGGTGGTATTTTTTTATCTCTTTTTTCATTCTTTTTTCTCTTCTTAGATATTCAGATTTCTGCCTCTGATTTTTTTGTCTTCAGCTCAAAACAATGCAAGATTTGACAGACATAAAATTAACACTGGAGATTAATCTGTGGTTACTACCTCGCTTAAAACCTTTTAAGATGTTTGGTAGTTATTGCTAAAAGTGAGAAATTTGAATTTCAAGTTCATTTCATTACGTTGGGATCATACAAACACAAAAAAAGGAAAGAAAAGGCTCAACTTGGATTGGTAAAAGTGTTTACAATTCTGCTGGTTCTGTGAGTTTGTCAAACTCATTGCAAACAAAATCAACGCAAAACGAATCCAAACAAAATCAGAGTAAAAGATTACATCCACCATGGTCTCTGTTAATCCATTTGACATTAAACTCCCATCCTGAACTTTCAACCGGCTCATGACGTAGGTTGAAAAAAAGGGAAATAAATCTATAAAGTTTAAGCTTTGAGACCATAAGTGATGAACATCCCTGTAGGCTGCATAAAAACCGATTAAATATAAAGACACTTAGTGAGAATTAATCAAACCTTCCTCATATAAGCACTCAAAGAAAAGCAGGATGAACAGCATTGGTATGATAAATCCTTGGTAATCAGACACTGTTTCGAACCCAGGACCTTCTTGCTGTGAGGCGACAGTGCTAACCACTACACCACTGTACCACCCATCTACACCACTGTGCCGCCCATTGGTTATCTTTCAGCACTGAAAATTCCAACGACACCCTTATTTTTGTGTTCTGGATCACAGTATCCAGAGTTTTGTCTGGATCAGCATCCACCTTTGACACCTCATAAAACTCATTGAGATCCTTTTATGTATTTTTTTTTAATAAAGACTCTGGCCATTTTTATAGAGTTAAATGCAAAACTTCAAAAATTTGCCCTATCTCACAATGATTAAGAATCCTTCAAAAAATTCCTGGATCCAGAAGGCGATCCGGATCACCACCAAAATGGAATGGGATCGTCCTGGGGCTGAGACGCAACTCTGGTGAAAATTTCAGGTCAATCCGTCTGTTGCTTTCTCCATAAAGTTGCTAACAGACAAACAAACAAACAAACAAACAAACCAACGCTACCAAAAACATAACCTCCTTGGCAGAGGTAACTACTTCTCAATACTGTTAATATGAATTTATTATTTAATTTATTAATCCACAGCACTTCATTTCTAATCACATATTAACAATGATTAATGTATTAAATCATAGCTGCAATAAAAGCGATGAGTCATAAACTAGATGACACTCATAATCAGGATATATATTGGACATTATGAGCTTGGACTCAGATTGTGATTCCCTTCAATGTGGAGACAGGTATTATTCCTCCACGCTGTCTTTAGGGACATTATATTTAGGAGAGAAGTAAACATTTCTCCCCAAATTAACATATTCATCAAGGAGCTATTGATATTTTCAGCAAGTCTAATTAAAATTTTGTGCATCAGTGCATGCGATACTTGGTTATACACAAAAGTATGCCTCAAAGGGAAGTTTTGGCACGAAAGTGACCAGGAATAATCCTCGAGGGACAATGGCTCTGAGGTTTTTGAGCGGGCTTTATGACCCTCCAATTAGCTAAAAACCCAGTTTTGCAGTATAGTTCCTGAACAGCACTAATGCGGTTAGATTTCAACATTATTTGCAGATAAACTGAGGACGCTCTCTGTTTGCCACAGCAGAAGGTTGGCATCTCTGAAATTACCGCTGCCCTGCAAGCAAATAATGATTCACAGCTCTTTCAATTAGCTCAGAACTCCTAATATAGAAATGGGGAAGCAGCCCGTAGCCTCAGCCATAAATCAGAAGGAATTAAAAACTGAGAGACAAGCCAAGACTGAACATGAAAATGCATCCCTCTTCTTAATTCACATCTACATATTCCATCCATTCACTCATATACAACCATTTCCACATCCATCAGTGCATAGCTTGATAAAGATTAGTCACAATGAGTGCCTTGAGTCAGCTAATGCTCAGCTAAATCATTCATTTGCTCCAATTAAAGAGGCGAAAAACCTATTTCTGGCTCGCGCGCTCACTCTTTGAAACAGCTGCGTTATTAGTTGTTGATTAAGTTTGTTTGTGAGTCTCTGTTCATTTGCATTTTTGAAGCTCCTTACAGTTCTCAGCCTCCAGAATGCATCTGAAGGCAGACGGCAGATGGCTGCTATTCAGTTTTTATCAAGCAACACTAACTTTTATGCCTTTCACTCCGGTCCCAATAGGCTCATTATCAATGTTAGTCAGAGGCTTCGGTGAAAGGCGGTTCAGAGGTTGAACACCTGGCAGAAGATATGAAGAATCCTCGATCTTATTAACATTTTTTTTTTTTTTATCAAATCCTGAAAAACTTTAGCGCTCTATAGAAAGTGGAGGTTGAAGAGGACACACCGCAAGGTTAAACTTTAAATTGGAAGCCCCCGAGGTCCGGCGATTCAGCGGGGACCTCCACAATCCCGCGCAAATAGACTATCCTGAGATAGTATTTGTACATCCATCACTTAAGCTTATTCTCTTTCATAGCAGGGCTTTATCTGTGAGGGGTGTCAGAGCCCAGAGGCGCAAACCTACTGAAAACCATCAGAATAATTCAATCAGATTGCCCAGAGATCTCATTACAGGTCTGGAGCGGGACACTAAGCATTAGACTTTCAGTGTTGCCAGCCGGGGATCTCTGAAGGCGGTGGGTCGGCTGATTGACAGACTGAAGGTTCTTTCAGGGTGAGTTCATAGTTAAATTGCCTTCTGCTCTCCTT
The DNA here is from genome assembly GCA_962446985.1 of Xyrichtys novacula. Taxonomy (NCBI): domain Eukaryota; kingdom Metazoa; phylum Chordata; class Actinopteri; order Labriformes; family Labridae; genus Xyrichtys; species Xyrichtys novacula. The sequence continues at coordinate 26,906,061 of OY660883.1, read as the reverse complement.
TCTCTCTGTTGGTGCTTCATCTCGCACATCCTCTGATTCCCTTTTTGATGTCTTTCATGTTAAAAAGGTATAGCGGTGCCAGGAGCGCACATAAAGATACATTTCATCATAAAAGACTCTAATTTTATTAGACTTTTTAGGATGCCTGCCAGAAACTTCAGTAAAACCCAGTCTTCTATATAATTCATGTATCTTAAATATTAAGTTCACCTAATGCATCAGGATAGATCTTTAAATAATGTCTTTTTAATGCAACCACTAACTTTGTAAGCTAGGAGCAAGTGAATGCAGCTTATCTGAAGTTATCGGTGTAAATGTCCCCGATGGATCCTGGTTTTACCTCCAAGTATTCACCAAAAAATCAGAGCCAAAGCCACACTGGATCCCAGACCATTATGAGTCTTTCTGGTTCTGATGATTACACCAGAACTGGGGGGATTTGACATGCCCCCAAAACTTACCGAACTTCACAAATCCATCCAAATCACCAGCTCAATCACACATCCCGCCAAAATTCAGCCCTGCCAGCGGCTGATTAAACCAGGGGGTTCAACTTGCATTCATAAAACTCTGCCAAGCGTAAGTATAATGCCAAGACCTCCAAAAATATCCTCTTGGACTGAGTCCCCAGACCTAACAGGAAGTCCAGAAATATCAGTTTAATATTTGGTTTGGGGGATTTACAGCGTGAACTCTTGAACTCAGTCATCACTCAATGTAAAGAAGACACGTCAAAAGATGTCGACCGAAGCAGATGGTCGAAGACGAGTGAATTTTAAGCAGTTTTGTATCCTCTCCTCTCCAAACTTGTCATGCAAGATAATTGAGTGATGAGTTTCACTGTGAATATTCTTGGGCTTGGATCATCTACTAACTTTACACACGAGGCTACAATGGAGTCAAACCTTTATCTCAACCTGTCATAGATGTCAGATTTCTGAGTTTGGGTTGTTTCAAACTTTGGTCAAGACTTTCTCATTATCCCATTGGATGTGCTCCCAGAACTGTAAAAACCATCAAGTACCTTTGAGAGTTCGATGACTTTGATAAACCCTAAGAAAGTTAAACTTTATACTTTTATACAGAACCAACTGGAACAAAAGCTGGTTCATGTTCACAGATGATACATTGAGTTTGGATATCTTTGTATAATTGGCTATAAAAGTCACTGCCCCCTTATGATGTATCCTGATTCTTCTCAATCACTTAGTGTTTCTCGAGCATCATTGGACGACCAAAAAGTGATATCTAAGAATCTACTCAAACATATTCATTATCCCCTGATGCTGCTCTGTCATGATTCAGTCTAAACACTTTTTCATCAAACCACATATTGATCTAACCTATGAAATATTTTTGAATTTAGGAAACAAATCAGCAAGTTTGATCTCCTGCACTTTAACCCCACAGGATCTGGAACGGCTCTGCTCTGCTCCAGACCAGCAGGCATACAGCGCCCACTGGATTCGATCCGCCGTTGGCATCGGAGGAGAAGCGCTCGCGAGATTAGCGATATTTCTCGCGAGGCTGGATAAGATCTCACAAGCTCTCGCGTTTTCCCCAGGAGTCATAGAATAAGATCCATTGATTGGCGTATATCAATGCCGTTGTATGTAAACACCCACATCCCACAACCCTGGCCAAGTTAACAACAGTTCAATGAAGTGACTTTATTTTATTTTGAAAATTAAAGGGATATTTTATTCTGTAACCGCATACAACTTCCGAACCTGAATTGATGCGCCGTGCTCAAGCGTCCGGCGAAAGTAGAAGCCTTACGTATCTGATCCAGCTGCCGGAGCTTATCTGCAGCGGAGCCGGATGGGGGACGGATTCTGTGGAATGACACACATTGATTATGATGCTTGCGTATTTAATCTGCATGCCGTGCCGTGCCAAGGCAGAGCGGAACCATTCTGAGTCCTGCAGGTTTTGCCTGTAACAGTTTTGGTAATCACATTGTTGTCTTATTTGTGTTTGTTCACTGTGATGTCGTCACAACTTTTAGCCATATTGCCATTGGATTGGTGGACGTCATCATTCATACTCCCCTCAGGATAGAAAGTACGGTTAAAAGGTTATCCTCTAACTTTTTGTTTTCCACCATCAAGAATTTGTTTAATGACTTCATTCCAGCAAACTAATGATATTCCTCCCAAGTTCCTCAGAGCATATTAGCAAATGTGAATATGCAAATATAATAAACCAAGCTGATTGAAATTAATGCAGTACTTTGCTCAATTTCAGCATGATAACATTTTATATGTGAGCATGTTTGCTATCTTCCAATCCTGCAGTCTTTCATTCTCCTTTTGATGTATTCTTAATGTAAAAGTGGCTTCAAAGCCGAACTTTGAGTCCTCTGAGTTTGGTACTTCATCAAACTGCTCCGTAACAAGAACACTTCTCCAAAATTATTCATGTTTTCTGTTTGACTCAAGGGGATACAAACATCCTGCCACTTACAAAGAGCCCCTTGCATAATGCTGAACATCTTACCTGGAACCATGTTCGCTCAAAAGGAAATATCTTGAGATCTTTGGATCTTTATCTGGCGCAATGTTACTTTGGTGCAGAAATGGAAGAGATTTTTCAAATAGTCTCAAGGGCAAAGCTTGAACTGTACATTGTCAGATAAAAAGATGCACAGCCTCTGCACGGCATCCAACTAATGAAATACAAATCTCAGTTTGAAGCTGTGCAGTGAATTTGGAGTCGGAAATCTCTTTTATGGGAACCTAACTAAAGTATTAGAGGGAAGATTGTGCACATTTTCTCAAGTTAAAGTCTCTGCTGGGAGCTGCAGGTTTAATGTCTGCTGGTTGATGTACAAACGGATTTTACTTTGTCTGTTTTGTTGTTTTATGATGTTATATGAGGGCAAATTTGGTTCAGCAAAGTAAAAATGATACCCTGTACTTCCAGATATTCTTCAATATCTAATTTCTCTTCACACATGATGGCGTTTTTTTTTGTTCATGTTTGTCTTTACCTCCTTTATCACTGATGTCTCTCTATCAGCAGATTAACTGACTTTTAGAAAAACCTCTTTCTCCTGCTCTTCATCTCCAGTGGACTCACTCCACTCATTGTCCAATTATTTACCATTACTGGAGCAATACTGGAGGCTAGACCGCTGTGAATGAATGAGTCACTAAAAGGTGAGGCTATTTGTGATTTCATGTGTTTTTATCAGCGGTGGACAAAGTACTCAACTCCATTACTTGAGTGAAAGAATCAATACTCCTGGTAAAGTTTTACTCCAATAGAAGTGAAAGTTGTTCAGTCCAAGTTTTACTTAAGTTAAAGTACTTTTAAAAATACTTAAGTATTAAAAGTACATTTTTGTTTTTGTGTCAACACATTATTGTATTGTTACCATGACTGGACCAACCTACTGAATGCATTGACTTTTGTAGAATATGCTTCCAAGCCTATTGAAACGCAATTGAATCAACAAAAAGACAACTGTTGACGGCAAGTTTTTGTCATCACCATCTACACATGGACCAATCAGGGGCTGCCTTTCCCTGTTGTCCGGGTAACAGTGGAAACATGGTCTCTGATTGGCCCGGTTATTTTCTGATCGGGAATACACGCTCCCAATGGGCCTGTCATGAGACCTGTCATAGAAATGTAGTGGAGTTAAAAGTCGGGATGTCCCGATCCGATATTGATAACAGCAAAAGACAAATATCGGATAATATCAGCCTGCATCTAAAATCTCCGATATCAGCACTCCGATAAGAGCAGTCCATTCCAAACTCCGCTCCAGCACTTATATCTAGCAACATAGTACCAAGGGTTACATGCTGCCACTCCGACATCTCCCTGACCATGGCAGACGAGAGCTGTCGGAATGACGTGACGTTTGATAGCATGGTAACATACCTCCACTCCGACAATTAGAGACTAATGGCGGGATGTTGGAATGGCGGTTGCCCCCCATTACTATGGTACTAACAAAGTAGCAAGGAATAGGAGTGATGTCGGCCATGTGGCAGTTTTTTTGTTTATGTCCTGCAAAGATGTTCCAGCTGAGTTAAAAAACTTGTCACGCACAATTCTTTGCAAATATCGACTCAATATTGGTAACGGCCAATACCGAAGGCTACAATATCAGTATCATATCGGAAATACAAACGTTTTATCGGGACAATCCTGGTTAAAAGTCACAATTTTCCAATAAAAACCATTCATGTGTTACTCATTCTTTACTGTCCACTCCCGGTTATTATCCAACCTCATCTCATCTCTTCTTGACCCTGAAGGCCACTGTCACTCCACCAGCCGCAGAGGCGAGTAAGAGAGCTTTTCAGTCTAGATAGCGGCTGCTGTATATTACAAAATACTGCTTGTTGTACTCTGAAGGAGGTGGGTGATACATAGGTGCAAAAAAAATAACAGTCCTTCCATTTTCTGCAGAATAAAACTCTTTCAGGATGGATTTTAATTTGATGTAGAGTCTTTTAATCATGCTGAGTCTGATTTATGAGCAGTTTACATTTTGTTTTCAAATATAGGCAGGCTGTAAATTCCCTCACTGCTGTTGTATCCTCCCTGGGCAACTTTTTCAGCTTAGCCGAGAATCCTCCTCATGTGACAGATGAATGTTTGTAATGAGGCCACATCTTGCATACATTACATTAAAATAGCAGTGAAGATGAGAGATGAAATGTGTGAATCCTTCCCATGTTCTTTTCGCCCTCCAGCTGCACGTGTTAGCATTTAATGAGCACTTGATCCTATGTGATGTCTCTTTGGTCAGCCTGGGATAACAGGGTGAGGAGTGGGAGGAGGTGAAGGAGGTCTCCCTAATAATAACTTCTCTTCCAGCCTTTTTTGTGAAGAAACACAGAGAAAAAAAATCCCGCGCATAAGGGACAGCTGTAGCCGAAGGAAATGTGGGCTTGTGTACGGGAGGTCAGGAGCTCAAATTCTACCAGTCCGCTGACCATTTGGGAGAATCTGTTTGGCGAGCTCAAGTCAAAGTGCCCCTGAGCAAGACAGCCGACCCTGAGCTGCTCCGGTGGGCAGTAAGCAGCAGACTGAGGTTGTGTGGAGCACCTCTCATGTGTGAATGTGTGTAACCTTATCCTGGAGAAACCACGGGCCTGCTGCGAACAAGCTTGTGTGCTCAGCAAAGCTTCCCCTGCATAATTAACACGAGCAGAAAAGATGAACTTGAGCAAATGTGGTGTCGGGTCAGCTCGCTGCTACCATCTGTGCAGCAGGAGCAGAGTTTTATTACAGTTTCTCACCCACAAATACTGAATAAAATCCACACCACTGTGTTTTCAAGACCCTCTGAAGAATTCACAATCCCCAAGAGAGCTGTGGATTCACTCTCATGAAGTGTGCCTTCAAATATTTATTTGGTTTGGTGCTCGGTTTCACAGTAAACTTGGGAATAAGTTGCTGCCTCTGGGTCCACCTACAAGGTAGAAAATATAGACAATACATAAACAGTTTTTGCAAAGCCCCCTTTACGGATCTGAGTTTATCCTCTTACAGACGCACAAATGAGACGCTTGTTTATGTTGCTGTTTGCATAATGTCTATTTTCAAATATTGCAAAAAATTAGCAACTCGTCCATGTATAGCAGATAATGTTGGACTAAATGCTGTTTGGTATGAGTATAGATTTAATTAGAAGATGATAAACAAAGGAAGTGTGCAAGCAGGGAGGACTAACTGTGGAAACAATGAGTAAGTAAACTAGTAAAGCTAGTTCAACACAAACTCTACCTGAACAAAGTCATTTAATGACCAGCCCAGTTTTCCAACTTTTGAACTTGAACTGCTTTGAAATCTTCCATAATGAAATTATTAGAGCCTAAAACAAAAACTGGAAAAAAGGTCATTACACATGGGTGAAAGTCTGTGTCCGAGTCCTCGACTCGAGTGCCACAACACTGGAGAGAAGTTTGGTTGAATGAAGCAAATTAATCAAGTTTATTTATTTGTATGTGGTGATGTTTCTTTAATGTGTCATAGGCACTTAAGAAGACCAAAGTCAGGAGGGTCTACCATCTGGAGACCCTAAATTTCCATGTAAATCTATTTAATAGCTTATTAACCTTTCAGACTGACTATAGGTGGTGCAGTAAGACAGTACTCAAACACCCTGTATAGTAAACAATGAAAAAATACTGTGATGTAATAGGATGGAGTTTTTTGGGTTGGATTGAGTGTCTTTTAAGCACTTCTAACTCAGTAAGTCCAAATGACACAAAATCGAAACTTACGTACAAAACCGCGGACATTTGAAGGATTTTATAAACTTCCCCAGACAAAGCCGGACAAACCAGGACAGGCCCAAGAGGACATGTTTTAGTTAAAGAGACAATTAAAGAGACAGCTCTGTAGCAGCATACATAATCATACTTTGTTCGAAAGGGTGTAGGATGAAGTTGATAAAACTTATTTAGTCCTACCCCTTTATTGTTGTGCTGCTATAATTTAATCAGTCAGAGCACGCGTAGAAATAACAGCACAGAAGAAAGAAAATATATCATTTAGACACACACACATACACACACACACACACACACACACATATATGTATATATATACTGTATATATATATATATATATATATATACATATAAGACAACCCCTCTCTCTTATCAAAAAAGACATTTAACCACATTTTGTCTTTCAGAGGAAAGACAAAATAGAAAAAAATATATTTTAAAAAATAATAAAATAAATTCGATTTTTTTTTATTTATTTTCATTTTCATTAAGTCTTAAAATAAAGTTGCCTCATTCAGATCAAATCAAATATGATCACAAGTCTAAATAAGACACTTACAGTGTTGGTGTTTCTATCACTCCCTGATAAACGGTTGTTTAATGTTTCTGCTCCTTATATTTTCTAAGCTGTCCTGGAGGTGGATACTCTTGTAGTGTTTTGAATTTGTATAAACTGTAACTAAATGAATCCTGTTTTTTTTTTTACTCAGTCAGGAGGTTTATCCACTGTCTGCTGCTCCAGTTACTCCTCTCCTTCAGTTCAGTCTGTGCCTGAGGGTTTTCTCTGTCCAGGAGACTCACCCTTGTCAGGAGGAGCACTTCACTGTAAACAGAGGAAGCTGAGGTCCATGATGAGGTCTGAAGGTTTGGGGAAAGTGGAGTGGGCCATGGCACGACGAATCAACAAGGCTTAACTGGGATAACATGATCCTGCACTCAGCCAGAGCATTACAGTAAGTGGAGGAGAAAGGTGAAGTATCCACATTTAAAATTCACACACAGGTGTCAAGGAGCTTCTTGTGTTACAGGCTGAAATGTTCTCAAGCAGGACTCTGAAAAAAAAAGTCCTCTTTACTTTTAAGCTATCAGCAAAAGTTGTAAAATCTGCGTCTAATTACAGTTTGATGGGTAACTCTTTAAAATCGTTTGACTGTTAGTGGAAGTAACAGCAACATCAATCCAAGACGTCGCCATTAATTACTGTCTAGTTTAAAGTAATTGCTATTTAATAATGAGTGTACCCTGGAACTACTCATACATATTATTCATGGCCCTGTAGTTGTAGTGTAATTTATTATGGTTACTGCGAGTCTGTCCACGTTTGCGCCCGTTCACTTCATCAGGATCTATCACTGAACTTCTCTTCTTATCTACAGAGAACCTCATAAATCTTAAATATATTTGATCAAAAAACAGTCAACTCCTTATAATCTTCATTTAAGGGGATTTCAAAGGTCAGGAAGTTTCTATTTACGACGTCAATACATTAGGATCTGCGGGGCGCTGTGTCAAACATTGTTTAGTTTGCAAATCAGCTTGCAGTTTGTGTCAGATTTGGCGCCCCCTGTGGACAAATTAGGCATTTTATATTTTGTTTGAGTTTCTTCTAACATCAGTCTGACTTTTATCAGGCAAATTGGTCATTTATGAGAATATTTAAGTGACAAAGGTGAAAACAGACCGTTCCTTTAATTGTTTGATGGAAGTTTCAGGCATTAAAAGTTATGATATAAAAATTGTAAATCTTGTTACTGATGGTTTCATTTACTTTTCTTTATCATAAGAGTTGAGTCTTAATCATAAAAGTTAAAAAACTCCTCAGAGGGGCTTTAAGAGTCTATATTAACATGACAGACCAACAAATTAAAAGCTGCATTCAAAAGATTTAATGTGTCATAGAAAATATACGCACATTTTAAATTGAAATTTTTACTATTAGATTGCATTGACTGATCTTTCAACGAAAATCTGGAAACATTTAGGAAATTAAAAAGAAAGTTTCAGGCTCTTTAAAGTGAAATGTCCAATTTCCATTTGATGTAGAGTAGTTTGAGGATACACCAGATGTTTTAATATTCATAAAAACAATTTGGAGAAATTAATGAAAAATTAATGGACACCAGAGATGGGGTAAATCTAGTATTGGTGATAAAGTTTTACAGATTGCAAGAAAAAGTTCCTGGATAAATGAATAGTTTGATTGTAATAGACGTCTTTATTCTCACCTTTAATAAAGGTCCAATAGCTTATGTTCCAGTTACCCCTACTGTTCATTCTGCCCAATGGTAACCACAGGCTTCTTTATGCATGTTGTATGAATGCCAGAGGGTTCGGGGAGGTTTATTAATATTTAAAAGCTAACAGGGGGCAATATTTTTTAAATTTTTTAGATATACTTCAACTTCTCAGCTCATGCCAGAAACTGACCCCAACTGCTGATCCTAAAAATGACTTTAACTAGGCAATATGACACCCGGAGCCGGCCCAAGCCTCAATGGGACAATAATATATTTGATCAGACAGAAAGCATCACTCATACATGCAAAAAATAAAAAATATATTAAAAACATTTATTTTGATTGCTCTTGGGGGCCCCCTACTGGCAGCGGGGCCCCAAGCAGGCGCTTAGTTCACTTATGCCTCTGATGACACCAAACAAACATTTTTATAACCACTATTAACACGCAAAATCTCCCTATTTGAATCGTTTACATGGATAATATTCATTACACTAAAAAAAATTATTATTTGGATCAGTTAGAAGTGACCTGCAGAGTCGCATATCTTTAAACCACTCATTCAAACTCCCACTTCCCTCAGCATAACTCAAACTCTGCAAAAATGCCCTCTAAGTATATCCACTTAATAAAGACTACAGGCCACAAAGATCGATTACTCATTGCTCATACAGAAGATTCAATAAATCTCCTCTCTCTGTATTTAAATATGAAAAAATATTGGCTTTCACTCCCACATACTAACATACTGTGATTATTTCATTTCCTCCGCAGAGTAATTAACAAGATAATCCTCATGTTTGGCAGATTTCTGTCCTCAACTACAGTGTAAATCTAATTGTACAATAATCCTGGTTATTAAGTCTAGAAACAAAAAGACGTGTATATTTATCTGCACAAATTGTTTAAACATATAAATTTTACCGTTCTATAAAAAGCCTCAGAGCAGGTGCAACATCTATTCTTCTTATTAAAGGCATTTGTCACCAATTTATTCCTGTTTCAGGGCCCATTAAGTCAGAGTTGTGTCCAATCACTTCCTCATAATGTGTTTTGGAGTGTTACTGACGTGAATGTCTCCCCTCGTACGAATTGCCAGAAAAGGAAATGAAAACTTCAGCGTGATTGCCTGTACAAACCCCATTAGATATTTGACCCTTTCAAAACCTAATCTCTGGTAGCTGGAAAATGAAAATACATGCGATTTTTTCTTTTTTTTTTTTTTGTGCATATTAATCATGAAAACAGATATATTGCTATTACTCCGAGATTAGTTGCCTGTGGCGTTTTCTTGATGAATCATTCCAAGAGAAAATTGACGTGAAAATCGCATCTAATTGAGTTTCCAGCTCAGGGACGGATTGGTAATGAAACCAGGAGCCAAATATTAGTTGTTTAATGCCTCAAATGTAAAAGGCAATCATACAACTAGAGGCAACTTTATAAGAAATGATTACAGGGAAGCGTATTGGTTTATAATATTATTGAGTTTAATCAAAAGTTTCCCCTTTATCCAACATTTGCTCAAAATGATGACAAATTAATCACATATTTCCATGAAAAATTACACATCGCAACAAAGCGGATCTGATCCCTCTAGTATAAGACGCTCTAATTGGAAAATAAACGAAGATGCTATCTTTATTGCTGACAATTAATTATCATGTTGGGACCTCTACCCGTTTAGAAAGATAACACGATCTTTCTTAAATGATGTCAGAAATATTGTGCCATAAAAGTTGTTCCCCTGTCACTGCAAAGAGTCAACATGTGTTACTGCAGTCACAAAAATCTATCTTCTCCCGAGAGTCTGCTAACACCCTCTATCGCACACCATCAGCAGGATGTTTATTTTCCAACACCCTGCTGCTGATTGTGCCGTGGGTGATTTAATAAGCACAGAGAAATTGACTTTGCAGGGTTTGATGCTTCAATCCTGTGAGAGCACCTACAAGGAGAGCACATTATTGGAGCAGGCACGAGCGTTCGCCGACGTACAAAGACCAAAATGGTTACCTGGTGGCTCAGCTGCGGTGAGTCTCCTCGAGATGTTTGATTGCGGCAATCTCCCGCGTGTGCTGGTAATCACACATCAAGCTGTGCACTCGCTCCAATTTGTATACGGCTGAGAGCGCAGCAGGAGATGCAGGACAGCACCTGAGAGGATTGGAAGAATGAATTTTTTCTTTAAATTTGAGCAAAAAAACAACAACCTTTTCTGATACAATTCAGTTCATGCTGCTGGAACTCAGAGAATACCAACAGTGTCGCTCCTTTAGTGGAGTTTGAAAACTCAGGCTTGATCCCAATTGCTCCAACTTCTGGAGGGGCAACATCCTGAATAGAAAATTAAAGTCCTGATTAAAGGGATATTCCAGTGTAAAATTAATTAAAGGTCAAACACACCGCAACACGGGGTTGGACACCCCCTTAAGAGATGAATGTTGTTGACCGCTTGCTTCTCGAGTTATACCAACTTTAGTAACAAACTGCAGGATAGCAATACACAGTGATCTGAGGAGCCATAAACAAACCTCAACCAAAACACCACTCTATAGCCACAAATAATGCTCAGAACAGCACCTAACTTCATCAACAGTACATATAGGGTCCCAGCCAGAGTACTAGCCACCAAACATCTTTTTAACATTGACTAATTTCTTTAGCAAAGAGACTAAACACAACTCACCCACTCTCTTCTAGCAGCTGCTTGTTTGTAGTGAGACCTCAGGCCAGTCCATGACTGCAGAGGGGTGACACAGCTAAAGGAAGAACATTTATGATCATTACTTTATCATTTCCTTGAGGTAATAATCACCATATTAATCATTTTGCACTGCAGTCTCAGTAGTTCTTCTGTCTTAGCGTCTCAGTCTGATTGTTTTTCCATGAAGAAATGATCATAAATGTTCTTCCTTGAGCTGCGGCACCCCTAAGGTCTTGCTACAAACAAGCAGCTGCTGGAAGAGAGTGTGTGAGTTGTGTTCAGTCTCTTTGCTAAAGAAATCAGGCAAAGTTCAAAAGATGTTTGGTGGCTAGTACTGTGGCTGGGACCCTATATGTCCTGTTGATGAAGTTAGGTGCTGTTCTGATCATTATTTGTGGTTATAGAGTGGCGTTTTGGTTGAGGTGTGTTTATGGCTCCTCAGACAGCTGTGTATTGCTTTCCTGCGGTCGTTACCAAAGCTGGTATAACTAGAGAAGCAAGCAGTCGGCAACATTCATCTCTCGAGGGGGTGTCTAACTTGGTGTGTTTGACCCCAACTTGATTAGTCGGGATATCCCTTGAACTTTCAAAAGTACAGTACATGAAATGAGGCTCAGGGGCGGAGCAAGACTTCTTGAGTAGGGTGGCCACGACCGGAAATGACTCATTTCAATGTAAGGGGTGACTTTGACAAGGCCAGCTTTAACTGTGGCGATCAGATTTAAGGGGTGGCCAACATCGCTGACTTTGTTTTTGAATTTTTAAAAGTTGGTGAAACAAGTAGACCTTCAGAAATCAGTGCAAAGTACTGACAAGTTTTCAAACAGATGATAAATTTACACTGAGAATTTTACTTTGGTGAAAGTTAATTAAAATTCACCAAATCTCTTTGTAGAGCCGCCCTTAACCAAAGCGGTCCTTGGGACATTAACACACACTTCATACAACCCCTCTTCATAATCCCTCTAAAGGGCAACAGACTTTTCACATGGGTGAGAATAATTGAAGTATTCCCCCCTCAGTTTTGTCGGTGGTTTCTTGTTTTGTGCTGTTGTAATTATTTGATTTTTGTCAGCGACAAGAGCGGGACTGATTTTTGGTTTGACTGCCAAGTCGTTTTAAACGAGTTTGGAGGAGAGTCAAAACCCGAAAACATCAAAGCCACTTCTTGTCTGTGGTTTTCGTTAGAAACGTGCGAAGCATGACTAATTTGGACGGTCTTTTAGCGGATGGTGTGTTGCCCGGTGCATGTTTTGTTGAGCATGTGCTGTAATTAAACTTGCAAATTAAATTGAATGCCTTGCTCTTGCTTTTATCTTTCTTAGTGTTTTAAAGTAAACTCTGAGATGCATGATTGTTTTCTTGAAACACGTTCGCTCCTGTAGAGTGTGTATGTCTCAAATGTCGCTGACTCACCCAACTTGTCTCGATCCTGACTGTGCACGGGCGTGAAAACACCCTGGCACGTCTTTTTTCTTTCTTTTTAGGATACAACAAGATCTTTGGCTAAGCTCAAACCATCTGGCGCTGAGGTCAGGGTGATTTTATTTTGGGAGTGGTCCCTGCTGTTCAGCCTGGAACGATATGACTAACACTGAAAGCATGGCAAAACATTAAAATTCAATTATGAAAGTTACGGCAAGACAATTGCCAAGGATGAAATTAAAAATTAAAACAGAGCAGCTTGGAAATGTAAAAACTGTGGCATGATAGTTTTTTAATATCTTTATTATTTTCTGTTCTTATTTCATTGTTTTCATGCTTGGCACAAAACCCCTATATGAACAAACCAGCAGTCTGGAAACTTTAGATTGAATTAAACCACGTCTAAAACACCTCTGAATACCAGCTTTGTCACTCATCCTAAAGTCAAAGGTGTCAGTAGCAGCGTTGCAGATTTTGCATCCATGCATTAGACTAAACACGGTGCATTCTTAAAGAGGGCTGCAGATGTACTGACTGATTTTGAATACTAATCCCTCGGCCTCCCTTATTCACACTCAGGCAGCATCAGGGTTTAGCAGTGGCTGGGAATTAAATTATATACATTTCTTGACAATAATAGATTTTCCCTCCGTCAGAATGATTTCAGACTTGTCAAAATACATCCGTGAGTAAAGCCCCTGAAGCCTGATGTTAACGCCACCTATGGTTTCCGCTCTGAGGATTAATGAAGTTATCTAATCTAATGTATGCAAAAGTATGTAGATTATGGGCTTATACTCCAGCGCTTTAGTGCCGCATTTCCACAAGGCTGGCATACTTGAGGGAGACAGATTTAACAAGAATGGTCCAATTTGAAGTGGCAGTAGCAGAGCTATGCTGATTTTGGGTCCTCGGTGTGAGTGTGAGTCAAGCTTACAAAAGCAGAATCCCAAGTATCTGATTATGCCGCCGTGAGTTAGCACAACACTGACAGGTGAGTCTATTACTTTGTCCACCCAATTTATATTAAAATTGGCCAGACAATGAGGGTACGCTAAACATCAGAAAAACCTCTCAGTATAATGTGATATAGCTCTGCAGTAATACCTACCGTAAAGTGATCATACTGTTTAATCAGCTGTTTCGAGAAGATACTGTGATGAAATGAATTTTACATCAAACCTATGAGAAATAGACTTTTAGAGTAAAAAGTCAATCCTACAGCTGAGATGAGAGTTACCTGAGATTTCCCCTGCACCCAGAATGGCTCCGATTCAGAACAGCAGTAATTTTCACCAGATGCCATTGTGAGGCAAATTTCGTGGTGGACAATCGCGCGATATCAAGATGTCTTTAGCCACATTGGCTAACCATATAAGCAGTAAATTGTGTCCTTCAAGAGGAGGAAATCCACCTCTAGACTTCTAAAATCAGCATCTCCTCATCCATGGTATCACCGGGGTGAAATGCTGTCTAGAAACCTTTAACTTGTTCGTCCCCACTCATTTGTATGGTGTGAAATACGATCTGCCTGAAACACAGAGTCTTTTATTTTGAAAAGAAGCCAGATGTTTTATTTTGTGTCTGTGCTCGACTTCCTTTCCAGCAAAGGTTGATCTGTGCTGAATTTATCCGGCATGCTCCGGCGTCCGGAAAAAATAGAACTCTTGCGATCAGCTGAGGAGTCCGGCGATCCACAGTATCCACAACATCGTAACTAAATAATTAAATACGAAGCGTATGGAGTAGAACTGTTACAACAAACCAGTACTGGTGATAAAGAAAGACTGGTGTTGTGCTAAAAAAATATAACAGTTACGATATATCTGAGGGAAGACAATGAAGAAGAAGTAGCATAAACCAGCCAGCTAGCTAGTCAGCTGTAGCAGCATTTGATAAATAATAATTTTAATAATAATGATAATAATTTTATTTGTGCAGCACTTTTAAAAAGAGAAGTTTACAAAGTGCTACAACATATAGTCATAGAGCACATGGAAAAAAGACAGATAAAAACAAAAAGCTCAGTTAAAACAGAATCGAGGGCCATTTTCATGTCATAAGGAACCCAGACAATACAAGAACCATGCAACTTAAAATGAGACCATGAGGACCAAAATAAAAACTTAAAATAGTTAAGAAAAAAGAAAATGATACTAAAAAGGGGGTTGAAAGCGGAAACAGGATTGTAAATATAAAAGGCAATATCAACAATGATAATAAAATAAAGACAGGTAATACTGATAATAATAGTAATGATAAAATAGAGCAACAGAAATGAGAAAGAGATAAAACAATAAAAGGCCTAAAAGGTTAATTAAGAAAAGAGATAGAAGTATAACAAAAGCTAAAAAGACAGTAAAGCAGAAATAAGATCGAGGTAAAAGAGATAAGAGATGACAGATAGACGATAAAGGATAAAAGACGGCAAAAAGTGGTCAGACACTTTTAAAACTGACATTCCAGGAGTCTGTAAACAAAGCAGGAGCTTGTGCTTCTTCTGGAGAGTGTTAATAGATTAAACATGTATGATTCCAGCTGAACTGTTATTATTCACTTCTATAACATACGACCTCCAGCAGGAAGCAAGTGCACTATTTCAAAATAAAAGCATATTTGTGCAGTACAGAGAATAAAGCAACAACACAAGGCAGTAAAAATGTAAAGAAAGTATCAGAAACAGCAGGTGCATTTTGGTTTTGTAGCTCTAGAAGTGTTCGTATTGATTTGTTAAATATGCCTCAAATTAACTTAATTGTGCAAAGATAGACTCACACAAAATAGATACCGAACTATATTTTTGCGCCTTCAGCTCTCCATAGTACCTGCAAAGATTAAATATTCAGTTGATAACAGTAGAAGTCAAATTAAAAAACCTACGAGCATGTAAAAGTAAAGCCCTGTTGCACCAAAGGCCACGCAGGGATTGGCTAAATGAATGCTTACCTTACTCGAGGGTAACAAACAGCATCGATACAAAAGTGCCGCTGCATGAATAAATACAGCGAGGTGCTTCTCAGCTCATGTTTAACAATCAGACTGATCACCTCCATGTCCTTCAGATACTCAGCAATGTATCCAGTTTGGGCCGCAGCTCAATAAGTATTGATGAACCAGCCTTATTCACTGCCCTCACCTCAGCGCACCACACTTCTGATTCAGCAGATCGTTCCTCCAGAGCGGCTCCCGAGTGTGGATTTGTAGTCGTAATATCCGAAGCCACGCGGGTTCATAATTACCATTTCCGCTGGGATGTTAAGTGACCGTCTAATATAGACAAAACCAGCTTCACAAGTCCTGCGAGAACCATCATTTCAGCTTCATTAGAATGCTTTCACCCCAAATTAAAAAGCAGAAAAAGGTTTATTTCACCGTCAGGAATTACAAGAAGCTATTAAATGTGACTTATTTAAATGCAACAGGATGATTTTGGGAGATGAAATAGTATTTTCAGAGACACTCTGGGAGTCGGGCCTTGAGGAAAACTTTGCTTTCATCACACCACTCTATTCATTAATGCAGTTTCGAACATGCTATCTCTCAATATCCCCTGCTTTAACACAAGGACACGGCATTTTCAAGGTTGCTTCTTATTTTATTGAAAGGAATTGGGAACAAAAATGTGCATATGGTGTGTTATACTTATTCTAGCCCTTGTTACTCAAAGCGATGTCACTGTTTTACATAAATGGATTTTTTGTTCCCTCTAAAAGTTACCTGCAACACCGTGCAAGCTGAGGACCAACTAATTAAAAGTTATATAAGGGCAAAGGGACACAGTTGCACTATTTTTCAAACCCAGGTCATGTTTAGTCGTGTGCAGTGACTCGTAAAAGAGCAACAGCTAAAACCTCTAATGGCCCTAATGTTATCCTTTAGGGCAATTAAAGGGATTAAATTTGATTTGCAATAGTTGCTCATCAATCAGGGAGTTGTGAAATGACCACAGTTAGTCAGATTATTAAAGGGATATTCCGGTGTAAAATTAAATTAGGGTTAAACAGCGTAACACCGAGTAAGACGGCCCCTCGAGAGATGAATGTTGCCGACCACTTGCTTCTTTAACGACCACATGATAACAATACAGAGAGCCACGCACTCAACCAAAACGTCACTCTATAGCCACAAATAATGCTCAGAACAGCACCTAACTTCATCAACAGGACATATAGGGTCCCAGCCATAGTACTAGCCACCAAACATCTTTTTAATTCTTCCTGATTTCTTTAGCAAAGAGACTAAACACAACGTTGTATCTCGTCTGTCCACAATGTGTAGATGCAGGAAGAGGCTTCGTAACACTGACTCGCTTGTATAATAGGAATTTATTACAAAGACAACACCAGTATCAAAACAGCACTGCACTTGCTAGGAGAGGACTGCCAATGATGTCCAGCTCTCCCAAACTTGAGTTTGTGATCCTGTTATATAGGGTTAGAGTTTTAGGTCCTTATCCGTCATCTCTTTCTCTCAAGGTTATCTTTCTTTACCATCTGATTTACACCTAGCTTTGAAGTGTGACCTGTGACCTGCAAAACCCCCAACATCCAGAATGTCTGGACCAGGTACCATAAAAGAGACACAATGCCCATATTCCACAATTTGGTTATCTCAGGTTATCCCTGGGAAGTACCTCAAGGCATTACACATTGCAGCTGTACTCCAGATACCACAACAACTCACCCACTCTCTTCCAGCAGCCGCTTGTTTGTACGGAGACCTTAGGGCGAGTCCAAGGAAGAACATTTATGATCATTTCTTCATGGAAATGCAATCAGACCGAGACGCTAAGACAGAAGAACTACCGCGTCTGTACTCCAAAATGATGAATATGGTTATAATTACTTCAAGGAAATGAGAAAGTAATGATCATAAATGTTCTTCCTTGAGCTGTGTCACCCCGCTGTAGTCATTGTGTAGGCATTATTTGTGGCTATAGAGTTGGTATAACTAGAGAAGCAAGTGGTCAACAACATCAATCTCCTTACGGGGTGTCTAACTCGGTGTTTGACCCTAACTTAATTTTACGCCGGAATATCCCTTTAGGGTTTGTTGGATTTACGACCTGGACAATCATCATAATAAAGTTTTCTGCAGGCCAAAGCAATTTTGCAGATTAATGCTGAAGCGGTTAGAATTAGGGTCCATATTGAAAAAACGGGAAATCCCCTTTAATCAATCTATAAAACGTTGAGCCACAAAGAGGGTGGTCTAAAAAGGCCGTCTTGTTTGGACTTCACAAAACTTTTTAATTAAGCTCAAATTACTGTAAAGGCGAATCTCCTCAATCTCTCGCTCCTTCATCTTCTGCCTCATACACACGAGTGTCCCTCCATAAATAAGCTTAGGCGTGGGTCATTAATAACAGGAGAAAGTCATTACATCTCTTCCGCGTGCTGAATAATTGAGCCGCTGGTTGCCTTGTGCTCTCGCAGTAAATATGCTCATAAGCTCATTTTTTGGCCGAGCGTTCGTGCACCGAGGCCACATCGGTTTAATCAGAGTCCCACTTCCATCGCGCTTTTGGCGAGAGCAGCGAACAAACACGCTTAATTGGATTATTCTGCAGCCTTGTGTTGTTACACTGACCTGGCAGAGACAGAGGTCGCACACCTTCTGATCTTAGAGGATGTCAAACAGCCCGTCGACACGGCAGGCGGCTCAAACGGGTGACCCCCGCCATTTTCAGTGAACTTCTTTTCTGAATGCGAGGTCAGCCGAAGGAGTCATCTAATTGATCACCATGAGAGACAAAAGCCTGTTCGTTATATTATTTCTCACAATCACGCCTAGAGAACAGAGCTGGGTCTGGCGAGCTTTTCGCACGTGTTGCGGTCTCGCTTAGCCGCCATTATTGTGACGGCAAGACAGTGTCTGCTTTAGTGACTACAGCTGTGTTTGAATAGAGTAAACTGCCGCCATATTGGAAAGAAAACAGTCAAGATTTGGAGTATGAAGGCGGGTTAATATCGTAGACTGTATAAAGAATGGACGCCGCCTGCCTCCTTGAACAGAACAGCACCCTCTGGTGACGGGCTGCAGTATAGGTCATAAATCCCTCCCCCTCCAGCAATCCCGATGGAGCTGTGGACAAACTTTAGAAATTAATCACGCAAAATATAAAATTTTCTCCCCCCTGGTTGCGATGTCGACATGTAGTTATTGTAAGACAGTGGCGATTGCTCTAAGACTGCAAGGGAAGCTCGGCTTCCCTTAAAATGTCACCCCCCCAAAAAAAAGAAAAAGTGGTGAAATACGTACTGCTGTGTGTACATTTCATTAACTAAATACGCACTAGAAAGCCTTCATCTTTTGTTCAGACACTGTGATAAGAAGCTGATAATCACAGGTAACCGGCATAACTTCGTTCTCATTCATCCTCGCAGCGCCTCAGCGCTTTAAACAGTCGGACGCTGGGCTTCTGCTGACTTCAATGTAGAAGCTTAAAGTGGGTTGTTCCAGCAGCGAAACTAGACGCTCATTGGATAAATGCTGGGCTTTGTCCCGCCCATCGGAAGCCCAGCTTCACTGGAGTTCTATGGCGAGAGGGCGGTCCCGACTTTCTCCCGGACTCCGCGCTTCTGCATCCATGATTGGATGAGCTGTCTGAGGCGAAATCCTTTTTTGATTGACAGCTAAACAAGCGAATCAGCGATCTTGAAGAATAAAACATCTACCAGAGCATTTTCCAAGTTATGCATTCCGTTGTTCTTAACTGCTCCGGAGACTTTACCGATCCTCAGTGACTTTAGTCTTTGTTAAAAACGACTGCCATTGTGTTTGGCGACTCTGTTCTGTTACATACTAATAAACAAATACAATTATGATGTAGGCCAGAAAAATGAGCTTCCCCTCCTTGAAAGACCAGCAGCCGCCACTGTTGTAAGACTATAATGACGGAAGGCGGAGCCAAGTTGTCCATAGTAAATACATACATGTGTGAATCTGGCATTTAACAATAAGTGGCGTGAAAGGATATTTGGTAATCAATGCAGGTGTGGATATGTGCTTCCTGTGGACGGGCGAGCATGGTGCAGAAAAAGAGAGAAAGCAAAAGAAAGGAAATGTGTTCAATCCAAGTTAAAAGGTATTTAAGTTGAGGTGGAATCAAGCAAAAGTGTTTTATTTCCTCCTGTGAGCGGCGCCGTGACGCTCCCGTCTCAGTCCGAGCTCCTATTGGCTGTCATTATCAGCCGGCTCCTGGTGTGTGTGTGTGTGTGCTGGGCCAGAGGAAGCTCCGTTGTGTAATCCTGTTTCCGACGGAGAGGTTAGACCTCTAGATAAAACACAACATGGATCCCTGAGGTACGAGGTAAAGATAAGAACAATTAGCCACGTGCAAATCCATGAGTGTCGATTACAATCCTCGCACATGGATGGCGTACATGTGCACAGATCTGCTCCTTTTTTTTTTCTTTTGTTGATCTGGCACCTGGAAGGCTCATGCAGTGATATAAATAGGCTGTACTCTCTCAAAGATTTTCTCCTTCTCCAAATGAGAGCCACCTGTTGCGCAGGATGAAGCCATCATGCATCCCACCACGCCACTGCACCCCTACATTAAAGACCCACTCTGAAGAAAATCATGTTTTTCTTGTTGTCTACATGTTTATATGATATTTTTCTGATGCTACAGGACATATTATGAGAAAACTAAATGTGAAATTGCATTTCTGACCCAAACGGCAGGTTCAGATTCAGTGAGATTTTCTACTAGCAATTCAAAAGATCAGAGTGGGACTTTAAGCAACACACTTCCCATCATGTATATTTACAACTTTTTTGTGTTTGTACTATTTTGATTGTCATTAAATAAGTAAAAAGAAACATACACACGCATTTATTGTGTAATCCTTTCTGAAACAGTCTCCTTAGCTTCTGTCTTACATGGACACTAAGTGATCAATGCTGCTCCGTTTTTCAGCCCATGGAGATTATTTTGCTTTGTGAATCAAAGTCACTCCCCAGTCAAGGTTGGAGCTTTAGAAGCTGCGTTTAATATAACAGTCCTGTTTGTTAATTTGATCCCAATGTACCAGATCAGTGGTCTGTGTGTGGCTGGATCAATATGTGACACAAATAAAATATTTTGTATTAGCTCACATATTGAGTTGAACTCCTCTTCATGCCTCAGGAGTTTGTGGTTTTTCTGTCTTTCGCTCTGGTCTGTGTTAGAGCTGGTTCAAGCACACAAGCGTCACAAAAACGTCAACGCTACAAGAAGAAGAAGAAAAGCAGCTGTGTTTAAGTCTTCAGAGACGGGAAAGTGCAGTTGTGGATAAATTTCATCATGGTGCTTCTTCCTACATCATTATGCAGAATAAATAAGCGTAACTACGGCGCTTTAAAGTAAATAGATTCAACTTCAGCATGTGAGTGTTTTTTAACTCAGTTTATCTGTGCGCACGAGAGAATATTTAAGTAACAGAAATGCATGTTCTCCCAGTTTGCTGTGGTTTTATACTGTTACGTATGAATCACTTCTAAACCATATTAAATTTTTAATAAAGACTCCAGGGATGTCGTCATTTATCTTTTTTTATTTTATGAAATTGCAACAAAAATGTGAGATATTTTGTGGCTCAACTCTTGGGATGTAGTAACTGTTCACAGTTTTTACACTCATCATGGTTGTTCACATTTCTGCTATTGAACCACCTTATATTGAGTTTAATAGGAACA
Source organism: Xyrichtys novacula (assembly GCA_962446985.1). Lineage (NCBI taxonomy): Eukaryota > Metazoa > Chordata > Actinopteri > Labriformes > Labridae > Xyrichtys > Xyrichtys novacula. The sequence goes on along the minus strand of OY660883.1, from coordinate 26,884,753 downwards.
TTTTAAATCTGCCCTCTAGTTTGAACCCCTTTTATTTTTTAGTACTCAAGTTAAAATATGCAGGAGTTTTCCCTCAATTAGTGAAAAAGAAAAACCAATCAGAGGTCTAAACTTTAAAGACTATCACAAATCTCAAAAATCAAAACTTTGCTGAGGTTTTAAATTTGGTGCCAATGCCTTAGAATCATGCTAAGTGTATTTTATGGGAGGTGGAATCACGTGATATAAAACATGGAATATATTTTGGAAACCTAAAAAAAAAAACTAACATCTAGCGAGCTAACTGTAGCAGCAGCTTGAGAGAAGATTCACCAGTCATGCTTCACTAACACGCTGCTAAAGAGGCTATTTCTTTAATTTAGTTGTCTTCATGTATTAAGTAAGTTAATTTGATGTCTGGTTAAAACACTTTGTGAAGCAAATATAGGGTTAAGTATAAATTTAAGATGAAAAACAGTCAGACTTTTACAAAAGCGGTTTAGGGCCACATGAAGAGAAAAAAGTAACTACAGGAGGGAGATTAAAGTCAAAATTTCAAGATTAAAAAAATCAAGATTATGTCAATAAAGTCAAAATTTTAAGATGAAAATTTTAAATTTTAAAATTAAAGTCGAAGTTGAGAGATTACAAAATGTTGAAATGTGAATATTGTTGATTTTTCAAGATTAAAAGAATTAAAATTTTGAGATTTAAGTCAAAATTCGACACTATTCACGTAATTTTGATTTTTTTCATTTTGACTTTTCTAAATTTTGACTTTAATCTCGAAATTTCATCTTTAATCTCTTAGATTTAAAAAGATTTTCCCTCTGCAATTTTTTTTTCTCTTCATGTGGCCCTAATCCTCTTTTATAGACTTTTTAGCTGTAAGACAACATTAACTCTATCCATCTGTAAAGAAATGCACTTTCATGCTTTGGACACTAGAGGTCTATTTATGGAGATAAGGCATAGACTGTATATAGAATGGATGCCGTCTGCCTCCTCGCTGGGTGAAGCCACCGTGAGAACAGCACCCTCTGGTGACAGGATGCAGTATAAGTCATAAATGGAGCTGTGGACAAACTTTAGAAATTTATTATACAGAACATAATTTTTTCTCCCCCCTGCCAGCAATGTTGACATGTAGTTATTGTTAAACTGGTTTGTGCTCAAGTCCTCTTTTTTTTTAAAGCTCCGTTTTTAAAAGTTATTAGGGGGTTCATGTTTTCTTTGATTGACACCTGATACAGCCTGTGGGCGTACAAAGATTGCGTAGCTCACCCGGGGGATACGCTGTATGAGCCGAGCGTCATCACAGCGACTCCGGTGACTCTCCCGCCAAATGCAACAACACTACTGCACAATGTTGGTTTCAGGAAATGAAGAAAAATCACAGAAATACTGAGAGCTCTTCGGCTTTAAATCCGTATAATGACAGAAGGCGGAACCAAGTTGTCCATAGTAAATACAGTCTATGAGATAAGGACATTAGTGGAAACAATGCTAGTACAGATACAGTCTAATTCAAAGTGTTTCCATCACTGAATGTTTTTCTCCTACTCTTGATAACATTGCTTTCCTTACCTTAGAAACAAAGCTGTTCTGTCCTCGAGCTCAACCAAGTTACATAACCTTAAACCAGACCGTTTATATAGAAAAGACTGATCTTGTGACTCTTTTTCAGACGCTGTCTTTTACTCATTTTAAAGGTTTTTTCTTTTTGATATAAAGCTTTTCCATCTGGGACACACAGTGCAGTTTCTGTTACACTTTCTGATGTTGTTGGGTTTTTTTTTTTCTAAAGCTAAATCTGCAAATGGAAAAGTTCACCTCCTCTTTACTGCGATAAAAGAAACAACTCATAGAAACATTTCCTCACCTAAACTAGCAAAAGCGAAGTCATCGCCACGGTGAGAAAATGTGTTTTCTGTAATGTGGGTGAGCTGACTCTATACGGCATCACACACAGGGGAAGGAAAGATGCAGACGACTTGTGACAATGGTCCCGGGCGAGATTTAAACCACATGCATCACACATAAGATTGCACAATGTGCGTCTCATCCAGCTCAGAAACACACTAACACACTCTTTCAACAATCATTGAGGAATATGTGTTTTTCCTCAGGCTGCTCCACATTTAGCTGCAGCCTTTCCTCGTTTGTAACACATTAAATCCACGCAGTTATTGCTTTATTTAAAAAAAAAAGAGAAAACACTTAATTCCCGTCGATACAGTTCAGAGAGCCTCATTTCCCTTCTTTCACTGACAGGCGTGATTATGGGTGCTTGTGTTTGTGAGAGTTAAAATTAACTGCAGCAACAATAGTCAACAACAACAACAGTATATGAAGGAGTGCGAGTGAGTGGAGAGTGCACACGTGTTGAAATAATGCTTTTGTTGTTCGCCCGCTCTTAACAGGCGCAATTACTCCACGCTGTCGAGACGAGAGTGGCATATTTGTCGGAATATTTCGAATAACAATCCGCCCACTGCGGCAGATTCTGGCCCGATGGTATCAACTGTGTTTAACTTCGCTCTTTCTTGTGTAAAAGTTAATTAAACTGTCACTGTTTTACAGGTAATCTTGATGTAATCTCCGTCTCACAGAGGATTTTTTTTTAGACTTTAATGTTAAATCAGAAACTTTAATGGAAGATTTCACGAGTGAGCTTCATTCTCATGTAAATTAGGAGAAAAATAGTGAAGGACGCAGCGGAGATGGCACCTTAAGATAGAAGTTTTCAAGCTGTGACACCTGCTGGGCTTTTGATGTGATATAAAAACACAATTTATTCCATGCACAGTGTAATATTTGTGAAAGAAACCGCAGTGCCGTGGAGAATTACCCATTATTGCACCCTTTCAATGCCTTTAAATCACTACATTTGTGTATGCACGAAGCAGGGAAGATAATTCAACACTCTTTATATCTGCAAAACTGTAAGAAAAACCTTAAAGGTGAAGAAGCTGCAGTGATTCACTATTATTTCCTCTAAATAAACCAAAGAATTGAGGCTTTATTTCATGTTTTTCTTGAACACAAAAGGATTAAATGATCCTCCACAGGTTTTAAAAATTTCGCCATTCTTGCACATTGTGAAATCCTCTCGAATCCCCCTTGGATAAAGTCAAAAAAACACAATTTGGTCGACATGAAAAAGCGAGTTGCTTTTGAGGAGTTGACATTTTGGAGATGTAAGGTGCAGCATACGAAGTACAGCCTCTTAACACGACAGGTGGCTAAATACAGGGGCTATAAAAAGGATAACAAATTACAAATGACAGCTCAGATTGTGGGCTTTACTGTAATCTTTTTTCTTTTTTTCAGCGAACACACAAACACTTTAAAAGCCACGGGCTCCGGATAGACATTTTTATAAAAGCCGGATGCGAGGGTAACATCTATTTCCGAGCGTTATCGCCTGCCTCTGATTCACCTTTTCTATACCTTCCCATCACTGTGGCAGCAGCAATAGGAAGCAGTTTGATAACTCTGTGTCTTTATCAGGAAAAAACCGGGCTGACATTTGGACTAAGTCGGCTGATACCATATTGCGGCCGACATTCATTTCACCTCTCTCAAACCCGCGGCTTCATCTCTTCTCAGAATAAGAACAGAAATAATCAGATGGGGGCACATGTGACAGTAAAACACTGTAAACAACACTGTTGTGAAAAGATCTGCTGCGACAAAGGGAGACACTCTGCGAGCTGCGACTCGTGCATATTCTGATCCTACTTTCAGTGATTCTAGAGAATGACTGTAAATGTTACTAATTACATCTGTGATATCCTTTATACAGTGGCCGAGAACTGCCACTGCTGCAAATTAAAAAAAGAACACAAAAAAGAAGAAAAGAATAGAAATAATAAGAATAAAAAGTGATAAAAGGATGCAAAAAAGAAGCCACAACTGAAGTTAACGATGCAAAAAAAAAAAAAAAAAAGATGTCAATGGGAAAATAAAAGTTACTTACTGTGAAAATAAAAGGATGCAAATAAAAAAAGCCACAACGGAATAATGATGATGCACCGGTGTTTTACGATTTAGGCACAGAAGACGACGGCGAGAAGACGAGCAAAGAAGTAAGTGGAAAGGTTATTGTTTAATTTTACTTTGTGAGCTTTTTAATGTGTAATTGGTTACTTACTTCGCAGTAAGTAACTTTTTTTTCTGGAACGTCACTTTTTCTTGCGTTCTTAACTTCCATTGTGGCTTTTTTTATTTTTATCTGCACTGTTTCTTTTTTTATTTGCAGTAGGCTTTGGTTTCTTTCCTTCTTTTTTTTTGCATTCTTTTTTATCTGCAGCAGTGGTGGTTCTCGGCCACCATACCTTCGCAATAAAATAAGACAAAACATTTGGGAAAAGCTGCTCGGATTTGGCGCCCCCTTGTGGACATGATCTTTTAGCTGATATGTGCTGTGCAAACCTCCTCCGTCCTTCGTTGGCAGTCACTTCTTGTGCAGGTATGAGAAAACTGCAATTTAAAAAGAGTTTGTCGTGTCACTATTGGTCTTTTGTAGATCATTAATAAGCATCTGCAATAATTTAATTAACCTTCATAAATGGCTAAAACGTTCCTGCAAGAGCTTTAGGCTGTTGCCCGAGGTTTTACTTAACAGATACAAGTTCTTAAAGAAATTAAATCAAGATTTTAATTTATGAAAAACATCTAAATATTGATTAAACTACCAGACCTGCATGCTACTGTATGTGTCGCACTTGCTTAAAACTATTTAAACCTCTGTAAAAACTTTTTAGCCAGTTACAAAATAAAAAAAGAAAGAAAATATGCAAAAGAAAACACGGACCTCAAGATAAGGGTGATCATTTTTTAAAGACTTAACAACCTTTTCCTTTTTTTTCTTTTTTTTTCACATTTTCCATAATGGCATTAAAAAGGCTTTTTATTAATTCTGTAAAAGTAAAAAATAAAAAACATATATAAATAAAAAAAAAAACTATAGAAATTAATATTGTGTCATACTACAAAAATAAGTGACTAAATAAAAATATTTCCAAGAATTGTATGCTGATAATAACACTGTTGCTAAGGAAACCCCTTTTTTTTTTTCTTTCGCTGAATCACTTTTAAATCAACAAATTCCTCTTTATTTCAGTAGTCAGTGTTTGACATTGTGTTTGTTTAGTTTCTGAGTAATAAGAAGGATAAAGTGAGCAGGTTTTCATATTAAAAGGGATCCCTTCAGGGTTGACAAGACCCACGCAGAGCTTCGTCAGACCTGCACCACCACCTCAGCATCCACCTGCAGGCCCAGAATAGAGGGGCTGTTTACGAAATGATCCTTAACTTTCTGCATTTCGAAATAAAACTGCAAGGGGGTTGATGCTGTCAGAGCTTTTAGACATACTTTAATAAAAGATGATCATTTTGCATCATTAGCTGGAACAGTCAGCGGAAAGAGAAAGTGCACCTGTTTTTGGACGCCGCTGAGGTACTTTTAAACTTCTGCATCATGTGTGCCAAAACCTCTCTGGACATGGATGTTCTTTGGACGGTGGGCTCAAACTCAAACTCCAAAAGGTCAACATTGGCCAGAGGCCCACGTGTGATATTGTTGAACTTTTTTATTTTGCTCCCAACAACAAAAAAAACTTTTCTCACCACACCGGTTGTTTCCTCTCGTGGTTGATTTTAAAAAGTTCAGACACTCGAGACTCTTAAAAGTTACTCATCTATTAAACAAAGGTCAGAGAAATGGCAGCTGCTGTGCAGAACTCATCAACTCTTTTTCTGATTCTCCAATAAGGTTAGAGCCACAGTAGGTGATGAGCGGTAATAGAAACCCTATTGTTCATGTTGTTAATTCCATCTGTGCTCAAAATGTCTGCCGTGGAAAACGTTTCCTTAAACAGTCCGGCTCAAATTTTAAAAAACTAATGTTAGAAAAAGACTTTTAAAGGAAAAGTGTCTTCCTATGTCCTTAAAGTATCATTGTCTTTAGCCTGGCTATAGATTTAAGTGAATATAAATGGAGTTTGATGCCTGAGGAGGAACCACATTAATTTATGTTCCATTAAATTAGTCATGTTGAACGTGATAATTACTCATGTTACGAGAAATGATCGCCCCAACACAAGACGCTGATACATCCTGCCATGACTGTGGCTCGAGGGCTTTTCATTTTCTTAGTCATAACAGTTAAAACGGACCGACTCTAATTTAAAAGCTGAAACTGCGCGGGGGCGTCAGGACGTGCGGGTGTGTGGCTTATTGAGATTTTCACGTGTGTTACTCACCGATTTTAAGGTCAAACCACACCAAACGCACCACTTACCAATGTAATTACCATCATGGCTACAAACAGTTAATCATATTTTAATCAACACATTCATAAAAGTTGTAAATCTCATTTGTGGGAAAACACATAAATGTAGAAGTGGAAACCTGCTAGTTGACGTCATGGAGATATTCTGGGGTCTTCTCACTTAGCAAAAGTAGTCGTTCTGCTATTTGGCGCTCATTATTGACGGTTTAGCAAATCTGCTGGTTGGACTTTTTAAACATCTTTCTACCCTCTGAATGGTTTGCTCCCAAGATAGTTTTTTCTTTCTACACAGTAAGAGTGTTTAGCTCAAATTCAGGAGGTTTTGGTGCCGCTCCATGCAAGTTACCGATCCTGAAAAGAGAATTTGGTCCTTTTACATTTCTGTGAGACATAATAATTAACACATTTGGCTGTTTTTAAATGAAAGACTAGCAGTAGCTTTCAAAAGTTTTAACCCTTTATTGCCTTTTGTACGTTTTGATACATACTTTTATATACTTCTTTTAAGTCAACATGATCAACAAATTACTAAAAAAAACACCTGAATACAGTCCAAAAAATTACAAAAATTACAAAAATTTCCTCTTGTAGTTTCCAAAAAAGTCTAATGTGTCAAATGAGATAAATAAATATATTTGTTAAATTTTAAGGGCATTAAGATTTTTTGGGTGAAATAAAAATTTCAGCTCCAAAAAATTTTAATTTTCTTGCCATAATTTGTTGTGTCAGGCGTTAAAGGGCTACGTCAACTAGCATGTCTTTTTTAATTTGACTCATTCCAACATCAACTTCTTGTTTTCTTCGAGAAAATAAGAGCTGTGATGGATACATAACAGGTTAAGAAACTGACAAAGTGAGAGAAATATTTGACTTTGGCAGGAATTAATCAACTGTGTGAGAACTTTTGTGGCGATCAGTGTAAAGGTGAATTTTTTAGCTGTTTAGATGCAGAAAAACACAATAAATTCAGCATCAGTGGAGGTTCTGCAGCCTCTACGTTTCTAACCACGGCATCCATTTGAGTGGGCATGGATATAGTGATGATGAGGCACTGCAGACCATGTGGAGGTGGACAAAAGTCAAACTAATTCGGTGAGTGCTCCAGGAGAATCTGCACCAGTACACTTGACATATGATCCAGAATCTGACCCTGAAGAGGAGGAGGAGGAAACTGTTCAAGTGTTGCAGGTCACAACAGCATGTATCCAGAGGGTATGTTTGAACTGTGTGCTCTCCGAAGAGGTCGACACCAACAAATTAGCACCAACCTCAGCTGGCATACTGTTCACATACAGACAAAATGTTTCCTTTGGGCCTTCACTGTTGGGACAGAATATAGATATTTGTGTTGGTTTGTGCGACTAAAACTGTTTATTTGAACTCTGTTACTGATAATGCGACACATAAAAGGTGAAATATCTTCTCATATGTAGAGGATACCATTGATATGCATTTATGAAAAGATGTCAAAGTAAGAGGGTTGCTAAAGGACGAGGACATGGAGCAGTTGGTGGTTTGATGACCAGAGACCAAGTGAACTTGAGTTTACACTCCAACTTCCATATGTTTTGTCGTACTGCCACTTTGACCAGCCAACTCTTCTTGTCCTTTCCCTAACCCCCAATTTCCACCGCATCCGGAACTACTATGAAAAGTCTGTATCGTAGCTGATCGTAACCGTTCAAGTCAATGTGTCAATTTCCACCGGCTTCTTTCCGTCCCGCTGCAGATCGCCGGACTCTGCAGCAGATTGCAAGAGTTCAAGAGTTTGAGCGGATCTTATTTCACACCATGCAAATGGGCAGGGACGAACAAGTGAAAGGTTTATAGACAGCATTTCATCCCGATGACACCATGGATGAGAGGATGCTGATTTTATAAGTCTAGAAGTAGATTTCTCCTCTGTAAGGACACAATCTACTGCTTATATGGTTAGCCTACAGACAACTTATCGTGTGATTGCACATGAATCAACGGGTTCTTGTGAGTTCTCGCGATTCCTGCCGTCTGTAATCTGCAGCGCAATCCGCCTTACAAATGGATCCGGTAGGAATTGGCGTATAGGGAAAACCGCCGCCGTTCTGGATGTGGTGGAAATCCCGGGTAAGAGGTAGGGGGATGTTGTCTTTGCCAGAAAGCCGAGAGACAATGAGTGAAATCAGTGCCATACAGCGATTCAAACTCACTAGAGTTGGTTTTTTTGTCTGGCTATTCTGCTGATACAAGAATACCTTCCCAACCAAAACTAAAAATATTTATAGCCTGAATTCAAACAGAGCTAACCTCCTAAACTAACAGTGTTATCAGCCATGAAAACCCACCAACTCAATGTTCCCTCAAGACCTCCGTCCTCCACTTGTTTGTTGGAACAGCTTGGCTCCTGAACCTTTCGCTGCTCTTGCCAGCGGCCCTCATTGTTCTCCCACTCCAGTGTGAAGGTCAAACTTTCTAGTTCCTGCATGCAGAGGGTCTCTTTCTGCTACTCTTTCTTGAATTTCTCTCCATGGCCCATCACGGTAATCAGGTTAAGAATGTAAACTCTAGGCGTTCCCTTCTTTCACTATGAATAGAGTAAAAAGTCCACAGTGGGGTTGAACTTTTTCAGCACTGACTAGAATATAAACTCTTAGCACGCTTGTCTTACATCATTTAAAAGCTAATCTCACATAAAAAAGACCGTCTCCATGGATTCCAATTATCCAGTCTCTGGTCTCTATGTGAAAAGTTCATCTTCTCCTGTTGATATTTGACTTATTTAAAACCTCCGCGCCCACCATCACCCAGCTGTTTGTGTGGAGCAGAGTTCATTCAGAGTTTTACTCTTCAAACATCTGCGGCATTAAAGTTTTATTTCTGACTGGAATCCGTGGACTTTGAACAAAGCCATCTTGCTGTTGTTCATTCTGATTTATTAAATTTTCAACATCGTTTCTGGCTGCAGGGCGAAGACCTTGCAGATGTTTTTGAAAGTCTTTTTGATGTTCCTTTTCAATTAGTGATTTTTATTTTGTCTTTTTATGCTTTGAAATGTTCCTGTTAATTTTCACGGACTGATGATTTTCTTTCAATTTCCAAGCTGAAAAATAGTTTCAGACTTTTCTTTTGAGTTTACCGTGACTGGGATGATAAATTCCTTGTTCAGAGTGGACTCAACCACTTGGAGTACCAACTCATATCAGTATTTAAGGCATAAACTGTATAAAACATTGACTGAAGAGGCACGTTGGAACTTACGAATTGCTGTCCTCGGATTAGAAATGCCAGAGAGATGAGTCGGGCCTTTAGCCTTCTTGAAAATATCTACGATGCCTCTGCTGGTCGTCATCCACACCCCTAATTATGCCCAAGTATGTGAAATTAATAAAGTCTGTTTGAAAAGAAAAAAAGAGGAATGATACTGAAATATGTTAGCAGGCAGTTTCTCTTTTAGTTAGTTGCCTAAAGGCTTTCCTCGGCTTTCAGTCAGCCCCAAGTGGACACTCAAGAAACTGCAGTTTTCTTCTTTTTTGGCGGGCATATTTTAAACCAGTGATACTGTCTGAGTTAAATATTAAGATCAAGTTTGGTCTGAGTGGAAAAAACCTCCCAAAAGAATCCAATCCAGTCCAATCCAATTTATTTATAAAACACATTTCAGTGAAAACAGCAAAGTTGTACCAAAGTATTGAATAAAATAAAGATATAACAATAAAACAGAAGACAGAAAAAAAGTGAACAAAACAAGACAGATAGAAATCCTTTAATACAGAATTAACCGCAATGATTAACAATGATATTCTGATTGTAATATTTAAACAAATCAATAATGATGACTATAATCAACCAGAAATTGTTGCCTTTTAATTGTATAACAACAAAGTTTAGATTTCTTTTTAAGTTTGAAACTGAAAAAAGTTGTGTTGATGGTGTACCTCAAGGTTTTGTTCTGGGTCCTTTCACTTTGTATGCAGATGACTCTCAGTTTTACATTTCAGATTTTAAAACCGCCTGAAAAACCTTGATTAATTATTAAATCCAAGATTTTACTCAGCTCATGGTTTTGGCAATTTGAGGTTAATATGTAGCATGTACAGTAGAGTTGACTGATAGCTTTCATAGTTTTTCAATTATTTTAAATTTTAAGGACAAACACAAAAAATTTTTTTGAAAAAGTCCTTTAAAAATAATTTGTTGATTGAAATTGTACTATCTGTAATTGTAAAACCAAATTAAAGATAGAAAGCCAAGGCAATGCTGGTCTACAAAAAAAATGCAGTTTTTTGAGTGTCCACTTGAGGCTGACTGAGCGACCCCAGAGTTTCTTTGTTAACAGCAGATCCTGATCCAAAGAATGGTATTAGTCTGAATGATTCATTTTTTCATTTGTGAAGTCTTGAATAACTTACACGCCTGATGATAAAAGGGTGAGGAGTTAAGTAGACTGTTGAATAACTATGTGTGTCAGACAGGCACTTAGTCGCTGGTTTTCAGGAAGCCCGGGGCCCGCTTGTCTCCACCTCTTCATTTGTTTCAAGGTTGACGACAGAGTTGCGTTGAGTCAGCATTTCTAATTCAGAGACTGTTATCATCGGGCTCCAAAAACCAAACAATGATGTCACCGAGACCTTTTCCATATTTCATACAGTCTGTTTTTTTTTTCTGTCATGGTTAGAAACTATCATAAAAAGCTTTCACTGAGCCTGACGTCACATTATATTGTTATAGACCGCTCTGTTTGTAAGCTTGCCTTACAAAAGACATGCATCGGTGAAAATCCCTGAATAATATGCTCCGCAGAGCACCAGTGACTGTTTAGGGAGCTCAAGGGATCCATATCCCCTCACTGAGCTGTGCCTTACTGCTCACAAAAAAGAAAACCTCAGACATTTTTATTCTGTTAGTCCTGTAAGGCTGCGGCGGCGGCGTTGATCACAGCTCAGAGTATTTGGTTTGTTGTTGCAAAATAAACAGCCAATTCTGTATGTTGCATTATGAATAAGAGGGGAAAGTAATGGGTTACAGGCGCTGACTTAAAAAAAAATAAAAATAAAAAAGAATAAATGATGCAAAAGTGACTTTGCATGACGGGAACACAGTCTGATTTGGCCATCTGTTAAAATCACTGTCACACTGCCACTCTGAATAATACAGCGCCCCGTGTATGCGAATCGTATACTTTCAGCTGCAATATTCACATGTTTGAGACAGCTGTCAGATATTAAGAGATATTTCACGTTTCAAACTTCCTGGATGTTTCCGTCGTGACAAATGCGCATCTTTTTGCCGATTTGTTTGCCGTCTGCGTTGAAAGCGAAAGCGGTTGGGTTTTGTTTTCCTGCTCAGTAAAATCACAGACCGGCGGAGGCACAAATTAGCGACGGCGGGGAGCCATATGGGACACAGATTTCCCAGACGTTATCTTTACAAGGATGCATATGTGAACCAAATATGGTAAGATTCCCTTTAATGTCAGGTTCCAACCTGTGATTGCACATTAGCTTGAGAGACTGCTGCTCTCCAGCTCTGTAATTACCGACAGCAGGCATCTTCAGCCAAGAGAATGGCAGCTCGCAGCAGCAGGGGGTGGACTTTGCCTCAATTAGTTTGCTCTGTTTCATCTCCTTTCTCTCCAGAGACATCAGTAACACGGAGGCTGGTGTTTGTCCTGCGTGCAGCTGGTGGGCCCCGTCCTCTCCTCCACACAACGGGGAGATGTCACAGAACAAAACAGGATGCATTCAAAAGCCGTCTCTGAAGTGAAAGCCTCCATTTTGAAGTCTGACATCGCTCTATCGTCCAATTTGTGATCTGCAAACAAAATTGCATTTTTGTTTTTCTGATGAAGAAACCGAGCGGTAACATCTGCTGCCGTCTGTGAAAGCAGCCCGTGAAAGAGGTTCGACGGCTGACAGCTTTTTGATAAATCACTCATGACGATTTGTCTGTTTTGTCCTCGGTGTTATTTCCGTTTATTGCCGGGTCTCGGGAAGAGCCACGAGCCTATGCCTTTGCTTTGTTGTCGTACATTATCAGACAAGTGTTTGGGTCCAGAGTAGAGTTTAATGGCCCTTCTACTTGTCATAAAAGGACAACCAAACCTCTCAAAATTCAAATAAACGGTGGAAACACTTTCAGTCCATTCATACACACAAATTATTACAGAAAAGAGCTTTTGCTGCCATTAGAAACTTTGAAAACGCTATCAGGAAGTCAAGCGTTGGCCTCGTGTGACCTTTCCAGAGTGCTGTGTAGTCATGTTGGAGTGTAAAAACTCAGACAGAACCACCTGCAGGCCTTTCTCACTGCGCGTCCATTTCATCCTGTTCCAATCCACCACGAGCTATACACGGTTACAAAAGCAGAGCTGTCACTATGACAGGGCAGTGGGGTGTCAAAGGGGGCAGAAAGCACTACAGGCAAGGTCTGCCAGTTCTGTAGAAGTTTTGTTGGCGACATTCAGAACAGCACAAAGCTAGAAAAAAAAATACATCACCAGCCCTTCATGCAAAAATACCAAAGAGCAGAGAGGGAAGGTTCAGCAGGCAACCTGCATTAGGTATAGAAGTACTTCTTCTTTGTCAGCATGGTGGGGGGACATCCATTCACGGCTTTTTATCCCCTCACAGGTTATGAAAAGACCTCAATTCTGCATGGTCTGTGGGACTTTTCAAACCCAGACATTACAGCATGAGGCAGAAACTTCACAAAAAAACTTAAGTGACCAGAAGTTTTGATTAGGATACAGAAACTCTCGCGTCATCGTGGCTTTTTATTGGGTTTATTTCTGAGTTGGCTGAGCAGATCCGTCTCTCGGTTTGGAAATCCGAATCAAGTGAGCAACAACCTCCAGTTCTGAGAAATGAAGCCAATGCTGAAGTGCTAAAAACAGCAGATCCCTGAGTAAGCGTTGGCTGCAGAAGGAAAACTAATACAGAAAAAAAGCTCATTTTTAGAGCAAGAATAAACACAGGTACAGCCTGATTTAAAAAGGGTTTGGACTGAGAAGCAAAGAGAAGAGACAATTTATGGAATTTATGTGTTTTTTCATTCTTAAAGGGATATTCCGCATATATTTTGCCGACCACATGCTTCTCTAGTCATACCAACTTTAGTAATGACCGCACAATAGCAATACAGAGTGGTCTGAGGAGCCATAAACAAACCTCAACCAAAACACCACTTTATAGCCACAAATAATGCTCCCAGCCATAGTACTAGCCACCAAACATCTTTTTAACTTTGCCTGATTTCTTTAGTAAAGAGACTAAACACAACTCACCTACTCTCTTCCAGCAGCCGCTTGTTTGTAGAGACCTCAGGCCAGTCCATTATGAAATACAGCGGGGTGACGCAGCTCAAGGAAGAACATTTATGATCATTTCTTCATGGAAATACAATCAGACCGAGACGCTAAGTCAGAAGAACTACTGCGTCTGCAGTGCAAAATGATTAATATGGTGATTATTACTTCAAGGAGAGTGGGACATGTGACTGATCCACATCTGTTTATTTCTCGGTGGATCGTGCACAATTTCATGAATCAGAATTCCTTTCTGCACGTCAGGTAGGTAGACTTCTTGTACGGTAATTTAAGGTCGTGTTCACACCAAAAGATCTGTATTCTGATACAAACCAAAGCGAGGATCATAAATTGATGATACATTGTTGCAATTCCTCAACTGGTCCGGTTCGCGTTCACAAAGGCCAAAACGTCCAGAAATTGTCACATGGCAGCAAAAGCCGTTCGGTGATTGCTTATACAGTTTAGGGGGGTAGACGAGAAATCCCTCGCTATTTTTACTGTACATCATGGAGCATTGTCTGCTTAGTCTTATGTCGGTGCTGATCTGGACTGCATATCAGCAGAGTTATGAGCGGCTGGGAAGACTGCAGCAATTAAATAATGTAAAAATACACGCACATCGCAGGAGAGGCTCTGCAATTGGACAGTCATATCACAGAAGACAACAGTCAGTAATTCGTAACTCCATGTTTGTCCGCAGTTAGACATTAGCCGCACTTTGATGATTTTGCCTCTGACCAAAACAGGATATGACGTGTAAAATGGCATGCTTTCTGTGATTGGTGCGGATGGGGTTCACACAAGACGTAAACCACACTAGAGTTCACTTGATAGCAGTCTGAGACCACAGACTCGAGAGCGACTGACTGTTCGGCACCAGAGTTAAAGGCCAGCGTTTAAACCAACCAAAACCAACCACACCAAGGAGGTAAACGCTCCAGGGTTCAGTTAAACTGGAGGCTGGTGTGAATGCGACCTAAATTATTCAGAAGGCCACAGATCAATTGTGACATTTCTAGAAAAAAGAGGATTCGACTCAACGTGGATTCCGCACAGTTTATTGCGACGACTTGGCCACGAGGCAACAATACATCCAAATAGACAGCTTTACTTTAATGTGGAAAGTTTTTTTTTTGAGTGCTATAAGCTCATCCACTTTCTATTCTTGCAGTTACACTCTAAATTCACCACCCACTCTCTTTTTTGGGGGGCATAGTGATCCCAGACACCATCTGGCATTTTGTGAAGCACTCTACAAAACCCGGCTGCTGGGGTTGAATCTAAAGGCCCAGGGCAACTCCGAACAAGTGCTTTGTGGAGTTGAATGTATGTTTACGATGTCTAACAAATCGGCGCAGGGCCAAGAATCTGACCTGGGGCCACACATGAGGGACAAACAGCCCCGGTGAAATGTTAAGTTTTAATCACCGAGCGGCAAAGTGTTGAACGGCGACCAGAAAATTCAAGCCACAAGCAGGTATGTGTGCAGGTGTTCACGGGGAAGAAAGGAGATAGTGGAGCCATGTTTGTAATTTCATTTCACTACACTCTCCTCTCTAATTCAACTGCCAAGTCATTTTCTGTTGATGGTTCCCTTTAATGTCAAAATTCATCGTCTGTAGGCTCGGGGAAATTTGCATGCCAGGTATCATCATCTATTCCCTCAAGTCACAATCCCCATAAAACTCATTGCTTTCCCCTCCCCTTACCCCCTGCACAGGTGACAAGCTCAAATGAGAGATAGCTCCATTTGCTTCCTATAGCTAATTGGATTAGCGCTTAAGGCACTACAATAACGGCTGAATTTAGAGAGGCAGGCGGAGAGAATGGGGGAGTGAGGAGCTGAGTGGTGGAGCCAATTTTCCAGTGAAATGAGCTTTGCTCCAGGTGAAGAGAGAACTCCTGCAGAGGAAAAAGGGAAGCTCTGTGTCGGAACATTTTATGCCACCAGACGCTGTAATGTGTCTCAGGATTTACATTCAGTGAAGGAGACGCACACAGGTGTGAGACAATTAATTGTGCCATCAACAAAAGCAGCAAATTAATTACATGATGCATATAGGAGACGGCTGCGTCCTTCTTATATCATGGTCACGGAGAAGTGTTAATCATCCCTGTGTTATTAAATGATAAAACAAGAGTGCCGCACATAGCAACAGCGGATTCGAAGGTAATATGCAACATTTTTTTAAACACAAACTCACTAAAAACCTGTTGAGTTTAACCTTGAAGCCTAACAATCTCTGACACTGTAGAGGTAAATCAATTTCCACGCATCCAGAACGGCTACAAAAAGGCCGTATCGACCAATCATAGTTGATCGCAACCATTCAAGTCAATGTGTCGGCTTCTTTCCGTTCAGCTGTGGATCGATGGACTCCGCAGCAGATCGCAAGAGTTCTATGTTTTCCTGACGCCAGAGCGTGCCGGATAAATTCAGAACAGATTAACCCGCGCTGGAAATGGCACAATAAAACATCCGGCTTCTTTTCAAAATAAAACACTCTGTGTTTCAGGTGGATCGTATTTCACACCATGAAAACAGGCGGAGACGAACAAGTGAAAGGTTTTTAGACAGCATTTTACCCCGATGACACCATGGATGAGGAGATGCTGATTCTAAAAGTCTAGAAGTAGATTTCCTCTTCTGGAAGGACACAATCTACTGCTTATATGGTTATGTGTCGGTCATTATAGAGACAACTCGTTATCGCACGATTGCACATGAATCTGCGGGTTCTTGTAAGTTCTCGCGATTTTTGCTGTCCGTAATCCACCACGAAATTCGCCTCACAAACAGATCAGTCAGGAATTGGCGTACAGCGAAAACCGCCACCTTTCCGGATCACAGCCGTTCCGGATGCAGTGGAAATCCCGGGCTAATTTCTTTTCTTTTCGGGAAGTGTGACGATGTCTCTTAAGAGTAGTGCCAGTGTTATGAATGGGCTGGTAAACTCTAATACGCAGTTATCCCCCCTTGGGGTACCGGTGTCCTTTGCTTTTCTCTCCATTAAACAGTGTCTCTTATCAGTTCACAATATCACCTATTATACTTTAATCTATGCCTCACTATGTGACACTTGCGCTACACTCAAATTTGCACAAACTCACAAGTGTAATCTAAGTGAAAAAGAGTCAATAGCAATGTTGGCCTGACTTCTACAGGAAGCAAGATGATGCAGAGATGAAGAGGCTTTTCTGATGTGTAGGACTGGAAACGACAAGCAATTTTAGTAACATTAATGATCTACAACTTCCTGCCAACAACTCGTTTTCATTCACTGCTTCGTTTGAGAGGGTCATGTGTTTGGAGCCCCCCTTTACTCATCGAGACATAATATGTCATTAATAAATTGCATCATCTCGGGTTGTAAGTTCATCAGTGTCTGTTGAGTCTCAGTTGAAAGGCTTTACTCTTTGTTATTCTAGCAGTGTGACCAAAGAGGAAATCTGATTTTCTTGTGGTTTATGACCAAATCATGGATCTTAAGTTTTGCCAGGATATCATCATCCTAATGCAAATTTGTAGAAAGTCAACATGAAAGCTTTGTCAGATCTGTCCCCAAGAGGGAAAGAAAACAACTTTGAAGGACGGATTGATGAATAGTGATGAAGTTCAGAGGGAAAATGTAAATAATGAGCAATGAATGATTTAATTGATATGACTTTTGAGGTTTAGATCGCTGTCAGGAAAAACCTCCAGACTTCTGGCTTGGTTTGGACTGGCTAAGAAGAGAGAATGTCAATGAATCTTTGGACTAAAAGTGTGTTGTCGTCTGTAATTAGTATCATTGAGGCCCTGAATACAGAAATGAACAGAATTGAAATTATCTGGTGATAATCGTGCGGATGAAACTGCAGTGGTCCCAGAGTTGAGCCTTGGGGAACACCGCACAAGCTTCCTGCTTTGAAGGTATGACCTAAACTTGCCTGAAAATGGTCTTTAAACTGAATTCAGAATATTTAAGGTGACCTTACGTCCTCTTTTACCCGGACATGTCCTCTTTTTGGGGGGCTGTCCGGCTTTGTCCGAGGGAGTTTATAAAATCCCTCAAATGTCCGGGGTTTTGTGTGGAAGTTTTGAGTTTGGCTCAAGTGGACTTACTGAGTTAGAAGCACGTAAAAAACACTTGATCCAACCTTAATCCAACCTGTGACTCTGCCCCCATGTAGTCGTGTCCCCATTTTGGGGATTCTGAATATGGCCACCCTAGAATAATCACAATATTGAATTCTAGGCAGCAGTAACGTAAAGATCAAGTCATGTTGAAATCACTTCCCTAATTGGCTCTAATTTAAAGTCGAATGTTTTGTTCAAGTACAGTGGAAAGTCAAATATATGATACACATTTATATCCAAATACGCATTTTGAACTGAGAGCCTAGATTTTGTTTTTATATTATTCAAGCGACCCTTGAATTTCTCTCTTTCTTTTTTTTCTGCTGAGCCCATTTTTGTTTCCAACCATCGTAACAGTCGTGCTCTCCACCCGACGGCACCAAGTTTGAATAAGTTTTGTATACATCCACGTACAGCCTTCAATATTTCACAAAATTATGCTTTTCCAGAAGCTCTTATCGTGTCTGTCTGAACACCCTTCCGTGAAAATATGATTTCAGTTTTTATAAATGAGTTCAGCCATTGTTATGTGTGTGCCAAATTTTTTCTCAGGCTTTCTGCAACCCAGCAGGGCGCCTTAGCAATAATCAAAGAAGAGTGACTAAGGTAGTCAGAAAACTGCAGGTAATGATGGAAAATTACACAGGGAGTCAATACAAGAGCTTTGAAAAATAGCTTAATGAGCTGACTGGCATGAAACCTTCTCACACACTCTCTCTTTTAATAACATTTTTTTGTCCTTTTTGGTTCATCTGCTGCCACCTTTCCTGATTATTTCGTTGACATTTTCTTGATTCACAGCTCATTAGTAACTTCAAATCTGCTCGGAGAAGCCTTGAACATCGGCAGCTCCAGATGGCAACAGAAGGTTTGATGTATGCAAACCGTGAATACGCGGGATTCATGTAACCTGATGAAAACCGACTCTGTTTACACATGTTTACTAATCAGTATGTGAGGCTTCACAGAACGGAGACAATGGTTTGACAGATCTGGCACATTTTTCAGGGATTATTTGGTTTTCCTTCAGGCTGAGTTTGAGAGGCGTATCACTCTGCAGATGTAACAACAGAAATACTTTTCAGGTATATTCAGATTTTCACAAAAATATATGCAGCCTGTAGAAGTATGTCTTTATGGCAGACATTTTAATTTGCTATCATGTAGTGACTTGTTGTGTTTGCATATTAATGTGGACAAAGAAGTCAGCTGACATGTAATAAACTGCCAGAAACTCGGTGAAGGATGTGGAAAATACAATTCCTTCACCCAGGAGACCTGCGTTTATGTCGCGTCAACAATAAAACAGTCACTGTTGAGTTACATAAGTGCTGTTGTATATCTTTAACTGCTGTTATGTATTTATGTCTATCTCTTACAGCTGTCTCAGGTGACTGTGGCTCTTTAAAGAGATATTCCGGCATAAAATTAATTTAGGGTAAAACATACCCTATCACCGAGTTAGACACCCCGTCGAGAGATGAATGTTGCCAACTGCTTGCTTCTCTAGTTATACCAACTTTAGTAACGACCGCATGATAGCAATACACAGCGGTCTGAGGAGCCATAAACAAACCTCAACCAAAACGCCACTCTACAGCCACAAATAATGCTCAGAACAGCACCTAACTTCATCAACAGTATATATAGGGTCCTAGCCATAGAACTAGCCACCAAACATCTTTTTAACTTTGCCTAATTTCTTTAGCAAAGACACTAAACACAACTCACCTACTCTCTTCCAGCAGCCGCTTGTCTAATGTGCATCAAACTCCTGCAAACACAGAGCAGCTAAGGTCTGATTATCACTGCTTGTAGCTAATTTTTTCTTGATATTGGGTGGGAATACTATATTTTATTCCTTACATGATAGAGAAAAGATCTTTACGTGCGAGAGAGGCCCCACGAAACTAAAATGAGAGGAGGATTATCTATTCAAGGACAAACTATAAGACTTCAGTTTGGTGAACTGATCTAAAACGTATACAGAAAGTAGCCTAGATTAAGTCCACGTCGATTGAAAAAACAGCGTTCACATCCAGGAGACACAGCAAAGAAATCGCTTTGAGGTGAGGTATTGAAACATGACATGGAATAGAAAATTGCAGAGGGATGAGATGGCGAAGACATGAAGCTATGGCACTTCTAGAGAGCTGATTTATCTGATGAGAGAGGCAATTTAACACTTCTGCACTGATTTGTGGGGGTTCTTCATGCCCTGTCCACCAGGATCAATATGGTGTGTCAGTGCTATGGCCCTAAATTACTGTTGGATGCTCATTAAAAAGCAAAGCTCAATAGAGTTGGGGGAGCTGGTGGGGTTTTTGTAGGGCGTGCGAGTGTATATGTGTGTGTATTTCAACTGTGAGTGCATCTTTCTGAAGTGTCTGCCAATAAGCACCAAGGCCACGAGGTGGTTTGAGTTGCAGAGGTTTAATCAACCAGGGACATGATCTCTCACAAACTCACAAACTCACTTACACACACACACACCGAAGGAGGAAAAAAAAAAGAAAATCAAGCGGGGGAAAGACCAAACTCTCCTTGAAGTTACCCTCTGAAACTACAGGTCCCTCAGTATACAGTAAAATATGTAGGAAATAATGCCGCAGTGCAGATAAAACATGAAAAAGTATGTCCACAATGGGATGATCAAAGGGCAGAAAAAGCAATAAAAGAAGTGTGTCTATCCATCAACGGGCTGCTGAACACCAAGAATGATCTCAGTCTCAGGTGGACCCACAGCGAGACAGAGACTCTCCTCTCTAAATCACATGGCTGCTCTCTTATTTCCTGGATGACTGGACAGTTTTTCCCCTCAGCCATGTACAAAAAACAAGCAACTTCTGCGAGGGAAACTTCGCCACTCAGTCAATGTGAGTCACATTTATGTATTATGGATTTTTTTGTTCCTGCTCACAGCCACAACAGGGCGTGTTGGGAGGTTTTTACGAAAAAGATAGAAAGACACAAACTTTGGAAACTAAAAATTTTACATTTTAAGGGCCTAAACTGTGTCTTTCACTATATACTTTTCCTCTGAAGCTTTAAAGTGAGCACAGAAGTGTATTCTTTTTGTGACAGGGCAGCCATACACAAAAATAAATGCAGTTCCTCAAGAGGCCACTAGAGGCTGGCACCGAAAGTCAATAAACTCCCATTAGAGCCTGTAGAATAATGTTTATTATTATAGCAGAGTTAAATGGAGGGGTGGTGTATTTATAAGGTGACCATATGTCCTCTTTTGAGGGCTGTCCGGCCTTGTCCAGCTTTGTCCAGGGGAAATTTATAAAATCCTTCAAATGTCCAGGGTTTGTATGGAAGTTTTCAGTTTGAATTACAGAGTTAGGAGCACATAAAAGACACTCGATCCAAAACGAACAACTATAAAAATTTTACGTGCGACTCCATGACTCCGCTTCGTGTAGTCGTGTCCTCTTTTTGGGGATACAGACTACAGTCACCCTAGTATTTATTTATTTATTCAATTATTTCAGAGCCCCTCTCATAAGTGATAACTGTTGCTAGGTTACTTCTCTTATCAGTGATCGCTGGTTTCTATTTTCTAGCTAACCAAACTAGTTTAGGCCTATCTACGCTCGCTAATGTTCGCCCCACGAGGATGTTGAATACTGGGCTTCTCATTCTTTTTATAAACTCTATCAAATTACTCATATTGTAGCCAGACCTTTGTAAAAGGACAAGAGCTGGATCTTTTTAGTATTAGGTGAACACACGGACATTCCCAATTTACATTTTACACAATTTAGCACTTGTGTTTGGTTTTTAAAGGTGGGAAAATGTTCATCACTCATGAAACTATTTATGCAGGGCATCACAAAGCAGCAGCTGATGTTTAGGAGGTTACACCCATTTTTACTGACAGTCTGCAGCACAAACACAACCTGAAAAAGGACGCACAAGCCACCACCATGTCGAGGAGCAAATGTACTGTCTACCCCAGGATAACATGTCCAACAACAGCCTCCTGTTCTACTTGAACTAAAAAAATAAACCCTGACAGTATCACAGTGTCAGACAGGTTACCTTGCTCCCAGAACCGCCACTAGCTGATGTGCTTGGCTGCCTGACTGTCTGAGGACAGCGGTAAGACCATCCTAATGAGAGATAAGAAAAGAGCAGAGGCATGTCTGTGCGGTTCAGCATGAGTTCGTGTCAAGATCACCGGGGTACATGAGGCCAGTCAGAGAGCAGGAATAAAATACACTTTACCTGGGTTCAGGGAAGGTACTCTGAAGTTGTTCCAAATGACACAATTATATAACTGAGAGTTATTACGTTTCTATTTCAGCTTATCGAACATGTTTAATGCTTTTCTAACCACATAAAACATCTTCAAAGAGGTTTTTTTAATCTGTTTTCTTACATTAGCATAGCTAACATGAATTACTTACATTTTCTGTCTCCTCTTTTATCAGTTCAGCGCTGTATTTTTAACACACTGCTGCCTTGTGGCTCCCAAAAAGGAGTACATCATATTAGAAATGCTTTTAAACTGGCAACCAACATATTGTGTATCACCTTTTACAATTGAGGTGATTAACACTCACGGTGTCTTAAGTTTTATTTATTAATTTAAGTAAATTTCAACTAATGAAAAGTACTTTAACAGCTTGTGACTGCTGTGTTTGGAGTTATTTTATGTCATAGAAGGTGCTGGTTTTGGAGGTGATAGGTTTCTGCATTACAGCTGCCATCAGAGCCTATCAGGGTCCAAACCATTTGAATGTCAATATTTGTTTACAACATTGGATAACAATACAACTACTAAACTGTTGCTACTTACAACCACAGCACCAAAGGGATAAAAGATGGAGAGACACAGTGATCATCTAGAAGGGGTCATGCATAAGTAGGCCAAGCTAGCCAACAACTGAGACAGAGTTATGATCCCCCGGTACAACAATATGATAGGATAGGACATGGTACAGTATAATATGAGACAGTACAATACAATATGAAATGAAATGAAACTTTGTTACGTTACTTGATGTTACGTTATGTTACGTTGCGTTATGGTACATTACGTTACAATAAGTTGCGCTAAGTTACTTTACATTTTGTTGTTACATTACGTTATGTTGCGTTATGTTACATTACATTATATTACATTGCGTTGTTACATTACATTATGTTGCGTTATGTTACATTACGTTACAATAAGTTGCACTACATTACGTTGCGTTACGCTTCGTTATGTTACATCACATTATGTTACATTGCGTTATGTTGCACTACGTTACAATACGTCACATTACATTACCTTGCGTTATGTTGTGTTACGTTACATAACGTTGCATTATGTTATGTTGTGTTTTCTAATGTTGCATTGTTAAATCGCGTTACGCTTCGTTATGTTGCATTATGTTACATTATGTCACATTACATTGAGTTGTTACGTTGTGTTATGTTAGATTATGTAACAGTATGTTTCTTTGCATTTTTTTACTTTAGTTACGTTAAGTTATGTTAAATAATGTTAAATAAACAAAACTACAGATTATTTACACTGGTTTCAATTGTAACCATTCATACTACATGTTTCATTTACACCTGGTTGAGATTTAGTTTGATACAAATGTAAAAGTTTACCTTGACACTGACTGTCACTGAATTTATGTAACATCTATGCACAATTAAAAAGAAGGATAATAGACTACAAAGAATATCTTGGTGCCAACTTTTAATATTTTCTAATGTGAGCAGAGCCATTTTCAAAACACTATTTAATAAAAGCTTCTAGTTTCCCAACAACATACACTAAATAAGATTCAAATATCTGTCGTAACAACGCTTTGGTGAGCCCAGTCGCTCATGTTGACACATTTTGGAGACACCATGTTGCTAGCAGAGCACAGTGCATTCGGTGTAATTAGGATTTTGTTTGGCAGTGTCTCCAAAGCTTGTTGCCTCTGTAGATAATCCTAACAGTCTACACAATGTGTTTGTCTGAGCTATGGGAGAACTGTGAACTCAAGCCTGAGCCAGTTTAAGCTGCCACAGAAGAAAATGAATGAACACCCACATTCACAACAAAGCAGACTTTAAGAGAGGGAGAGAAAGAGGCGGCGAGAGAGAAAACAGAGACAGAGAGGTGGCTGTTCGACTGATGACACATAGCAGAGCTCCGTTCTGCAGCACAGAAATTACTTTGGAGAATGTTTGTTTGTATGAAAATGTCTATGTGGGAAGCCAACCCTGAATTTTTTCCCGCAGTTTTAATTCGACGGAGTTCCTCTACAAAAGATGCTAGTGCTGTTTTTTCTCTTAAATTTTTAGATACATTCAGACATTCATAACTCTGGATAAAAATCGTTTTTAAATCCCATTATGTAGCTAGCTTTGATGTTAGCTCAGAGCTAGAGAAGTCTACGTATATAAATCTCTATATTCTAACACGCCGCTCTCTGTGAATCTTGAGGAAAAAGGTAACTGCACTTCTTTCAATTTATCAAACACTTTACCTGCACTCGATATGGGCGTTGAAAGAACTCAAGAGTTTTCTCCTCCTGGTCTTGTTTGCTCTTATATTTTCCAAATAAAGGCATCAGTTTTCATTTCAGCTCTTTATTTACCAGTCAGAAACTGAGGCGTCTGTTCGGCTCAGTCGGTGTCTCTGTAGAGGGTAGAGTCCTTGTCACAGTGTTTGTCGGATCGATTCAGGTCCTGACATGATGTGCGGCATGTCGAGCCCTGCTTTCTGTCTCTCTAACCCTTTCCTGTCAAATAAAACCAAAATATGAATCTCTGAAAAAAAACAAAAAAAACTTTTTTCTCAGTTTTTCTGGGAGTAGACTTTAGAAACAGCAGCACATTTGGAGTGAATAAAATCCTTCTACCAAAATCACTGATGAATAAAATCATGAGTTATTGAACATCAGTGGAAAAACTTCAGTGGAAGGGTTTTGCTACAGTTTTTGAGTCTAAACATGGAATAAAATATAAAATAGTAATTGATTTTAAAGGAACATTTTTTTTTTAGTTTGATTGAATAATACACATAGTAGGTGTATCAACCACAATGGATGGTGGTTAGCTAGACTAGGCCAAGTCTACCAGGGACCAAAATTCAACCAAGACTAAAAAATTGGCGCAAAATTTTGTGCAAAAAGATCAAGTGACTTGCACATTAAAGATCTCATTAGCTGACTGCAAATTGTGCAAAACAAATTAGCATTTTTGATGGTGAAGTGCTGAAAATTTTCTCAGTACAGCATAAACTTAAAGGGATATTCCGGCGTAAAATTAAGTTAGGGTCAAACACACCGTTACACCAAGTTAGACACCCCATCCAGAGATAAATGTTGCCGACCGCTTGCCTCTCTAGTTAAACCAACTTTAGTAACAACTTCACGATAGCAATACACAGTAGTCTGAAATTAGGCAAAGTTAAAAAGCGGCTGTTGGAAGAGAGTAGGTGAGTTGTGTTTAGTCTCTTTGCTAAAGAAATTAGGCAAATTAAAAAGATGTTTGGTGGCTAGTACTATGGCTGGGACCCTATATGTCCTGTTGATGAAGTTAGGTGCTGTTCTGAGCATAATTTGTGACTATAGAGTGGCGTTTTGGTTGAGGTTTGTTTATGGCTCCTCAGACCGCTGTGTATTGCTATCCTGTGGTTCGTTACTAAACTCGGTATAACTAGAGAAGCAAGCGGTCGGCAACATTCATCTTTGGAGGGGGTGTCTAACTCGGTGTGTTTGACCCTTACATTATTTTACACCAGAATATCCCTTTAAACTAAGATAAGTGCTTAGGTTAGATTTACTCAAAATTAGTAAAAGTTTTGTGGTAGACCCAGCCCTGTCACCAGAAAATTGTAAAAACCGAAGCCTAGCTTTTGTACTGGTACCCCTGATTATTTATAAGTAAAGAGGCCGAGCTGACCAGTTGTCCATCCTGGTTAATACTTTCACCACTTTATGGTTTTGTTGTAACTCTAAACTCTTTGATTTTCATTTCAATGTTGACAACCGTGAGCGTGAGTCTCATTAAAACAACAGCGCATGCAGCTACACAGCTTAACGCCATCAAACTCGCATCTACGACCTCCAAGGACCACTGCGTTTAACACGGAGCTGCCTCTCATTACTTATCCTTTATCTGCTGTCTCATTATACTCTTGTACTGTTTTCTGAATTTTTCCATCACTGTCTTTGCAATGCAAATCTTCTGCTTAAATCAGCAGCTCTGTGTATACAAGAGCAAAGGGGGAGGGGGTGGGGGGTGACTCATCCTATTAGTGTTGAAAAATCCTGGCACTTGGGGAAGTAGTTAGGGTTTTAAAAGAGAAAGGGCTCAGAGGAATTTTCCCATCATCATTAATGCAGATTTTTTTCACTAAAGCATGATTTATATGAGGGAGAGGCTTCCTATAATCTTCTCAGCCCAGCATCAGGTCTGCAGTAAACTAACGTGTATGAGCCGATGTGCCTTCCTGGATGGTGGATGATAGCTCATATGTCATGACTGCAGGCCTATCACTCGCTGCGTTCCCCCCACAGTGTGAGCCAATATGTTCAGTAGACATAGATGTGGGCATTGCCTAATGGAATCCAGTCAGCATGGCTGATACCATCACCAAGTCACACTGCCAAGCCTCGATAACACCCAGCTCTCTCCCTCTTTGGAGCTATGGCAAGTGTCCTGGAGAGCCCTGCAGGATGTTACATATTAATACTTCTCGACATTTGCTGGATGATAAGCAGCCTGGGTATAAATATTTCTTTTTATGAAACCACTCGGCACAGCTTTCTCATAGAAGACAATCTTGGGCTATTTTCTCTTCACAGAGCAGCATCTGAAAACAAATGCTCTGTCCTCGGTAACCTGAGACAGGAAGGGAGAGGAGAGCAGAAAGGAAAGTTTGGTAAGAAGAGAGTCTGTGCAGTCATTTTATGTTTTTACTCATTCAAAGGAAAATAACTCGTTCGCTTATGGCTGAAAGTTAAACAGGAGGATTGACAGGACTAAAACGCTTGAGCTGAATATTGTTCGAGTTCAGCTTTAAAGGGACATTCCGGCGTAAAATTAATTTAGAGTCAAACACACTGCAACACCGAGTTAGACACCCCCTCGAGAGATGAATGTTGCCGACCGTTTGCTTCTCTAGTCATACCAACTTTAGTAACGACTGCAGGATAGCAATACAGAGTGGTCTGAGGAGCCATAAACAAGCCTCGACCAAAACGCCACTTTATGGCCACAAATAATGCTCAGAACAGCACCTAACTTCATCAACAGGACATATAGGGTCCTAGCCACAGTACTAGCCACCAAACATCTTTTTAACTTTGCCTAATTCACCTACTCTCCTCCAGCAGCCGCTTGTTTGTAGTGAGACCTCAGGCCAGTCCATTACGGACCACTGTGGGGTTACACAGCTCAAGGAAGAACATTTATGATCATTACTTTATCATTTCCTTGAAGTAATAATCATCATATTAATCATTTTGCACTGCAGACGCGGTAGTCTTTTTGCCTTAGTGTCTCGGTCTGATTGCATTTCCATGAAGAAATTATCATAAATGTTCTTCCTTGAGCTGCGGCACCCCGCTGTAGTCGGTAATGGACTGGCCCGAGGTCTCGCTACAAACAAGCGGCTGCTGGAAGAGAGTAGGTGAGTTGTGTTTAGTCAATTTGTTAAAGAAATTAGGCAAAGTTAAAAAGATGCTTGGTGGCTTACTAGAGAAACAAGTGATCTGCAACATTTATCTCTAGAGGAGGTGTCTAACTCGGTGATACGGTGTGTTTGACTCTAAATTAATTTTACGCCGGAATATCCCTTTAAGACTCTGTACGAAAAAAACAAAGGATAACCTTTAATCCATGACTTATCTTTTTAGCTACACCAGTGCTTTGACTGGGCTGGTACTCTCATTGCCACTTCTACATTCAACCCCTCGGGGACTTTTCTGGCATATCATGGCTTCTTACCAGCTGGCAGTACCATTTGCAGCCATTTCCATACATCACTCACAGCGCTCACGTCCATTTCGGGGTGTTATATGTCGCTCGCTGGTATGATTTCACTGGAGAGAGACATCAAATCAACGCCAGACACCAAGACGTCAAGACGCCCCTGGGTTGGATATACAAGGAAAGTCAGGCCCAAAAGGTCATGAAGAGGACACAAACAGGAAGTTGATAGAAAGTTACAGATAATGATTTTTCACCTCAAATAAAGCCAAGCAAGCAGTTTTCTCCTATTTCCTGTAACTATGCTAAGCTAAGCTAACTGGCACTACATTTACAGCACACTCATTATCGTGGTTTCAGTCCTCACTGCTAACTTTTGGTGAGAAATGTCAAACTTCAGATATAAAATGTCGAACAAGCTCTGAGTGTGTGTGTGTGTGTGTGTGTTTGTGTGTGTGAGGTGTCTGTGCAGTCACCGTTGTGTCTGCGAGCCACACAGCCTTGAAATCCAAATATGAAATGCAGAGTGAAACGAATACCAACCACACGGATCTTCTTCTCCCTCCTCTCCCTCAGCCGAGTGAAAAATTCATGTTCTATTACCCCATCAAATATGAATTGCAGTTTATAAGATCACATTTGAAATTCCAGGTCACAGCTCATGCATTCCCAAATACTTTTTACGCTAACAACGTGTCGGTTCATTTCTGCAGCTGACGGATACAGGAAGGCTGCAAATGTGCCGTTTTAATGTGGAAAAACAAGTTAAGATGGACTGCAACAAAAGCGGCGATGACTGTTTTAAATGGTGAAATAATGAAGCCGAGCTGCTGCGTATGGAGATGTATTCAAATGTGTGCATCTTCTACTTCTGCACTGCATGAGTTATGAGTTTGCCTGATCACTTGTCATGGGCAGGCATAAGGGAATGAGGCATGTGTCATATCTTGTTTAAGCAGCCTGATTCAGTGTGTTTTGGTGGATGGTTCACAGCTACCCCCCCGGCTGTTAACTGACGGGGGACGTTTGCCTCCAGATACCATGACAACGGCTGGCATCTGCGCTTAGCGCCGCGGCAAATGGAGGTCATCTGAAGAGACAGCAACCCTTACCTCCTCTCCATCAGCGCCACCAACGCTACCGCTTCTGCTGCCATGGCTACGACAGCCAGCAGACAGCCCTCGGCGTGCGGTTCACCTCTCAGCGGTCATCCGTTCCTACATACATTTGCTCATGCGGAGGAATTCAGGTGCCGAGAGACTCCAGGAGAACACATCTTTTTCATGTCCGGGTCCTCGGGGCTTTGCATACCCGAACACCTCCAGCTTAATGTAGAGATCCACCAAACACAAAAACACAAGATGCTTCTGCGATGGGAGAGTTCAGCGCTTCCCTCGTGGCAAAGAGTTCGCAGTATGAGCTGATCAAAAACACATTTATTATTCATCAAAAAGTACAGGATCCATAGCTCTGATATCTGAGCTGTAACAAGATCTTTAAAAAGGGTTGGTTCCTTTTCCAGGTTTCCTGAAAAATTCACAGAAGTGAAGACGTGTTTTGGGGATTTATCTGTTTCAATCCTGTGTGAAGTTTTACATCCTTGCATCGATTTTCTTAGTAGAGATGTTAAATCAACTAAATAGAGATTAGACGTTCACCTTGCTTGTGTCGTCAATATTGTAGGCCTGCACCTCAGCCACGCAGTAATAGATGATGTCTTCATGAGAACAAACACAAGTCAGCAAAGCAATATCTATGATTGTTGTATTTCCAGATTCAGATCTCACGAGGTTCCCTTCTTGTTTGTGTGCAAGAAACCATGGCAACTCAATCCAGAGATCGATGGTCCGTGTATTATCCGTCCATTCAATTATTCCATTCAATCTAGTAAACAAAAAACAAAAAAACGAGTCAATATTTTGTTTATTTGTTTTTCTGTATAACCAAAAAATTAAAAATTAGTGTTTGTTTTCATATTTTCAGCTTAAAACAGAATATATAATAGAGATGGAAACGAAAACAAAATAAATCTTATTTACAATTATTGATTTTGAGTGCGCCTGTTTTGAGCATACGTGCCTTGAGGCTACATTGGCCTTCCCATGATCCTCAGCAACAGTTACCATGGGGAAAGATGGGACAGAGCAGTTCGAGCGCCAAATACTTTTTCTACAGTCATATCTTCCTCCTTCAGCGTGACCCTCCTGGCGGCTTTGAATAATACGTAGGATGCGTCCATCTCCATGTTAGTAGGTTAGCCTTTCTCTACCGCTCTGGCCTGGAGTTTTTGGTCCACGTTCCTGGCTAATGCACATGTGCGAACAGTAGAAAGGCACTGTGGGAAAGAGGGACATCAATAACCCGAAAACAAAAAGTAGATTTATTATTTTGTTTCCTGTTTTGAACTGAAAATATGAAAACAAACACTCATCTTTTATTTTTTGGTTGTATGGAAAAACAAATAAACAAAATATTGACTAGTTTTTTCGTTTTTCGTTTACTAGATTGAATGGAATAATTGAATAGACAGACAATACACAGACCATCAATCAAATCAATCAATCAAACTTTATTTTTAAAGCATTTTTCCTACATGGAATTTAGCACCAAGTGTTGTCCATTCCAACCCCCATTCAACACATACAGCACTGACACACTCACACAGAGTAGACCAGGTGAGGACTCTTCAACTTGCCACAGATGACTGAGGAAACGCTATCTTGAGTTAAAAAAAAAAGAGGAAACACTGGATCTAGGACTAAAACGATAAAACCATGCTAAAATATAATAAAAGTTAATGAAATAAAACAGTCTTAAAATTAAACAATAAAAGAAAGTAAATCAAAAAAGAGGCAATAAAACACAAAATATTTACTCTAGGACTAAGCGTAAAATCACATAACGCAGATTAAAAGATTGAAACAAAATTCAACTAAAAGCCAGACTAAAAAGGTAGGTCTTTTGTTTACTTTTAAAAATATGAACAGTAGGTGTCGCTCTTAGGTCTGCAGGTAAACTGTTCTACAGATGGGGACCGAAGTGATTTATTTGATTGATTTAATGGCGGTGATACCAGGAACACCTGCAGAAGAGGCGAATCACAGGGATACATGTTGCATGACTTGTAGTAACATTTTGGTGGAGATGTGCGTTGGGCCGGGAACATAAGGGGGCTACGCGGACTCGTGGCGTCTGCTACAGAAGCGTAAACCAGGTTTAGGCTGCCAACAACGACCACAGGGGGCGCCAAAGTCAACACATCACATAAGCCATAACATTAAACCCATGAACGCGTCATCCACTTTCCATTAATAGCAGTCTGGAGCAAGTTTTTGTATCATCCATTCATCCTGAACCATCTTGCATTCATATTTTGTATTGACAGTACACAAGGCCTCACGGAGCCCTTACATAAATAATCTCCTCTTCTCATGCCAATGGCGCCTGAGTCAGCCTCGGTATGTCATAGCGTGTCTGTGTCTGGTGCTAGGGGCAGAAAACGCCTCTGATTGGAGGACTGTGATGAAAAAAAAAAGAAAGAAAGACTAACACAGTGTGGTTTCCTGCAGTCAGAGAGGACAGGTACAGAGCAGGATGACCCAGGAGTGACTAACAGCACAGAGAAAATTGTTCAGCTGTTAGATATCAGGCATGTTCAGGGAGTACTCTGCCAGAAAGGGATTTGGAGGTATCAGCTGAGTTTGGTCATCGGTCGCTGTTTTTTTTCTCGATTCTTCCTTTTTTTCCCTCCAATTTAAGCCTTACTGAAATTGTATCTGCATTTTTATTTTTGATTATCAGGGCAATTAGAAGAACCCAGGCCTTTGTACGTGACACAGAACTGTAAATGTGTTCCAGTATTTGTTCTTTAAAAGGCCTCATAATAAAAAGTGTCGGTAAAAGTGCGGCCTGTCTGAAAATCAGCCCTACGCAAGTGACTTTAAATTTTTTATAATGAAGAACTTGATGAAAATTGTATACCAGTGGTTACCAGAAGGGAAAAGAAACAGCAGGGGATGATCAAACACAAGGAGACATCAATCAAATTGAAGAAAACAGACACAAAGCAACCACAAACCACAGCAAAGTTCAGGCTTTAGCAGTGTTACTGGACTGGTTGAATGTGGGGAGAGTGCCAGCAGAGTCATGGAGGAAGAGGACCGTATCATAGTGTTTTTATTTTCTACATGTATGTAGAAAAAGGCTAAAAAAAAGAAGAACAAAATGATAAAATGTCCAGAATTAACCACAGATGACGAGATCTGTGGCAGGAAAGTAGAACTGAAAAATGAAAATTATTGTCAGTTTGACCCATAAGTGGCCTGGTAAGAATTAGTGCTGTTGCAATTTATATAGTATTGACAATATTTTAGAAAACTAAACTGTAATATCATGTGGAAAAAAAAAAAAAACAAGTTCATCACTTCAGCCACGAAGGGGAAATGAAGAAGAAGCAGCAGTTGCTTGTATGCTAGTTGTATCTGTCCTCCAAGACGTATTTTGAATCCAAAACTAACTCTAGTTATGAGTCAACATGAAGTATTTCTGACTTTTCTTTTTGAATGTTTTCATTCAGTTCCCTAACGTAGAGGTCCCCAACCCAACCGTGGATCAATTAGTACTGGGCCGCAAAAAAAACCAAAAAAAAAAAAGATAATTAAATATATTTTTTTCTTTTCATCCATCCTCCTTGTATCTTATTTTGAAAGACCACCACTTCCGCCATCGCCTCACTTGCGCGCTTGACTCTTCGGCACATCATTTTCCTGCATCAGTAACACAAGCTAGCTCTTGCAAAAATGAGCCAGAAACAGAGTTCACTGGAGAGAGAAAGGGTTGATTCTGCATTATGGTGAGTTGATGTTAATGTTTAATAAAAAGTGCCTTACATAAAATGTAATTGTTGTATCCAGATTACATACTATGTACTGATTAAGGTTTCTGTTATTGGAACCTCCACGCTACTACCCGGTCCTTGGAAAAAGTTTCCTGCATGAAACTGGTCCCTGGTACAAAAAAGGTCGGGGACCCCTGCTCTAACCTCTGACCAACCAGAAGAAGTGTACTCAAAATAAAGAAAGTTTTACAGTGTGAGAAATTAATAAAAAAAGTTTTATTTTCAAGTTGTCCGATAATATCATAATAATATTGCTATAATGTTACTGTATGGTGAATATCTGATATCACGGCAGCGCTAGTAAGAATCATTCCCATGCCAGAGTTACCAACTGTTGAAACTAAAGGACTGTTTTTGGCTGTGTAAATAAATCACATTTTTCTTTATTTTTTCACTTTTATTTGTCTTATAATCAAGCAAGTGTACCAGGTTACACAGAGGGGGGAAAAAAAAAAAACAGAATAATAATAATAGAAAAAGGGAAACATCAGAGCGCTGCTGCAAAGCTGAATAATTGATCTAATCTTTCTTTAAAACCCGTTCTTTGATATTGAATTCAGCTAATGACAGTGAGGACAGTCCAAGAGGAATCGACAGTGACAGTGGAGCCAAATGGCAGAGAGCGGAGACCATGAATAACAAACTGAATCAAATATTACATCCATTCAAAAGGTGATAACACCAGCAACGACAGTGCGATCAATCCACATTTCGGCCTGATCTATTGTGTAAGAGCTCAGACAAAAGACCGCAAAGGAAGAAAGAGGTCGATCCATCCTCCACCGATAAACCAATCTTTCTCTCACTGTCATTCTGTCCGCAAATGTTTCCTCCTCCTCCGTCTTCCTCCAGATCACTCCAAGTCCATTTTCCCCCTGCAACTTCAGTACATTACAGATAGCATTTCAGGGTTATTTGTGGCGCTTTTTTATGTGCTACCAACACAGTGCAGAGATCGCCTTCTCAATTTCTTTCCTCGTGACAGATTTCATCCTCTCTGTATCCATCTTTCTTACCAGCTCGGGCCACATTGCTTCTGAAATAGGAAGAAAAGGTCACAGCGTTAATGCACAAAGTGACAGGAGATACATCACCCAAATCTATGGTGACTTTTGGCAATATGTCGTGCACTTGGACACTCCATTTTCATTGGATGAAAACAGGAGCGATGGGAGAAGCTCAGGAAGTGGAAATAAATTATGTCTTGAAAGGTTTTGTTTTCTATCGGTAATGAATTTTAATTTTAGTCGTAAAGAGAAAATGGGTGTCATTCTTTTTCATAGAGACCAATTAAAGTGAAACTAAAGACTTAATATGCCATAAAATTATTTTTTACCGTGCGTATTTAGAGGATGGATTGCAATCAATGATGGTCCTAATGGAAACTTAAAGACTTCGCTCCAGAACTTTAAAGACTTTTGCATTTCGAAAACCTGTGCGATGATTTTATTCACGTTGGTGTGAACACAGACCTTAAAAACTCCAGTGAAACTCTTTGCTGTCACATCTTTTCACTCTATTGGGAAGTGTTTGCATAAAAGGGTTAGAAAAGTGTTCAAGTATTCAAACAGGCAAGTTTTTGACTATGAACAGGAGTTTCTTGAGACCTCTTTCGATCCAGCTTCCATTTCTGTCGATTTATCCTCTTTTCTTCAGCATGATCAGCCTTGATATATTCCCAATGAAACTCCTTGCATCACTTTTTGCTGTACACTACCAAAACACAAGCTTTGGACTAATTGTAAACTGAAATAATAACTATGAAATACCTCCAAAACTGGTAGGCATCTGTAGGTAGCTCCCTTCATTACCTCTTCACCTAGCGAAATGCACGGACAGGCTGACGGCATACTGCCTCAGGCCCCGTTTTAAACGTACTCGGTTAATTTTAAAAACAGAGACATTAACCATCATTTGCACCCTTTGTTTAGATGCAAATGGAGAATTTGCCCCTGAAAACGATGCTTTTTAAAAACTCCAGCCAGAGTGGAGATTTTGGAAAACTCTGTTTGCATGTAAACAGAGAAAAAAAAAAGAAGGAAATCTGAGATTGTGCGCAGAAAAGAAGGAAGGGATGTTGTTGTTTCTGCTGCTATGCGGGATTCTGATTGGCTAACGTGAGCTTGAGCTTCTCGCTGCACTGCAACCCACATGTTTGATGTGCTATTGATGGCATATATACACGGGTTAGTGTAAACAAAAACTGTCCGTTTATGAAAATAGGCGGGCACGTGTAAACGTAGTCTCAACAGGGTTCTCCATATATCAGTTCTTTGTCGCCAATCTAGTGTCTGACTGATATCCAACACCAGCACTAAGTCAATTCATTCCTACCTGGAATAAAGAGGCAATATCAAAAATATTAACTATGATAGGACTTCTTCACAGTTAGCAGATATCATCTTTGGGTTGGTTTCATACTATCCTAAATCATTTTACAATGAATGAAAGCATCATGGTCTGAATTGTTGGCTTGCTTTCAGCCGTTGTGACTGACAGGAGCCAAGAAAAATAAACCGTTGGAAAAACGACAGAGCCAGGAAGTGTAAGGAAGACACTTTTGGCTCACCCTGTTCCCATATGTGCACATTGACTCGAGACACTTTTTCAAAACGTTTTAGCGTGAGGCCTGATAGAGCCTCTCTGCTGCAGCTTTTGCAAACTGTGATTGATGGCAGCTCTTGTTGTTTACTGTGCCATGTTGTTGTCACTGACAGTAAATGAGCCTGAGAAGCGAATCTGACTGTTGTACGAAGAAAAAGTGACTGCTGAAGTACGGCCGAGCTTGGACGTGAATATTGGCATCATTGAAAACAGAAGGGTGACGAAATTTCTCTGAACAGGGATTCATAAGGAGGAAAGTAAACATTTTAAAGCAGCATTCATGATATAAAACCATCAATAACAGTATAAATATGTTCATGAAACAAGGATAAACATGTAAACATAAACCAGAAGTCCCTCTTAAAGGGATATTCTGGCGTAAAATTAGGTAAGGGTCAAACACACTGAGTTAGACATCCCCTTGAGAGATGAATGTTGCCGACCGCTTGCTTCTCTAGTTATACCAACTTTAGAAACGACCGCACGATAGCAATACACAGCGGTTTGAGGAGCCATAAACAAACCTCAACCTACGACCCTCAGTTTTAACCACTTTCAATAACAACTTAGCAACCAAATAGCTGGTGGAAATTGAGTAAAATTAAGAAACAGAATGAATTTAGTTCATTTATAGTCCGTTTTTTTACAGTTTTTTTGGTCAATGTAAAGTTTTAAAAAGGAGAAACCACATCACTGTCAGTTACGTTTTAGTCCAATAATGATTTCATGGTCCAAAAATGGACGAGAGCAGAGTTTTGAGTTACTGTATCATTTCCATCACCATTAGTGTGGATTATTCCTGTTGTTTGCCGCCTGTTGGAGCCGTTAAAATGAGGCTTTTCCACACCCTCTGTCTCTTGCTATCACTCTTTGTCCTTGTGGGTGATTAAAATGCACCCTGCTTGTCCGTCTGCCTGCTCATTAATCACGCCGCAAGAGCGCAGGCCTAACACTAAATATACAGTTTGTCCTCATCTCAGCATTCCCAACAAAGTGCTATTACAGCAGAAAACCACACCGAGTCAGAAGTGACTCATAAGCCGGGCTACGGGTTTGCTTATGCTTGTAATAGTTGATGCATCAATACTTAACGCACAAAACCACTTCCCACTGTTTTATGTAAAATCTCCTCTAATTAAAAAACAGGACGAGGAGTAACATCAGCGTAAAAGTCTGATTTAAAACCTAAATTTAAACAGAATAAATCAAACAAACTTCCCTGTTTGTTCTCCGCCTTAGAGGAAAAGTGTCTCCAGGTGCTCTCAGTCTTCGTCTTTGCCTAAAGCCGCTGAATCTCACAGTGACAGACAGAAAATCTCCTGGTGGTGTAAATAAGAATCAACAGGATTTAAGCAGATGTTGAAGACACACAAGAAGGCCCACTCTCAGCAACCCTCTCGAATTGATGTGATTTCCAAAAGAAACAAGCGTCAGCGGGTGTTAAATTAGAGGAAGTTTCTGCACTATCACTTCATCTCATAATACATTAGAAGCACATTTAGAAAGCCTTACAATGCAACCTATATAAAAATAGCGAGTCAATATTTTTTTTATTTGTTTTTCTATATAACCAAAAAATTGAATATTAGTGTTTGTTTTTCAGTTCAAAACAGAATACATAATAGAGATGGAAACGAAAACAAAATAATAAATCTACTTTTCGTTTTCGGGTTATTGATGTCCCCATTTCCCATGGTGCCTTTCGACTGTTCGCACACACCTATTGCGCAACAAAGTAGTCAACAACGTGGACCGAAAACTCCAGGCCAGAGCGGTAGAGAAAGGCTAACCTGTTGTCATGGAGATGGACGCAGGAGGGTCACGCTGAAGGAGGAAGATATGACTGTAGAAAAAATTACAACCAGAGCTCTGTTACAATGTAAGATTTTGGCTGTGTCCTAAATGGATCTGTAACCCCTACATAGGCGACTATATGGGGGTTAGCGCCATTTTGAGGGGTGTCCGAAACCTAAGTTATCAATTCTAACGCCCTATATAGGCGACTCAAAATTTCCCGTAAAGCACTGCAAAATGCAGTGACCGTCCGATGGTCCGTCATGCATATCGTATCCAGCGGCAACGTCACAGCTGTAGTCTCCGAAACCTCTGGGGATTGAGCTCACGCCATAGTCAGCTATATAGTGAAATCTCATATGGGGGTTAGGGGTTGAGTGATTCATTTCAGACACAGCCTTTGGCGCTCGAACTGCTCTGTCGCATCTTTCGCCATGGTAGCTGTCGCAGAGGATCATGGGAAGGCCAATGTAGCCTCTATGCGCGTATGCTTAAAACAGGCACATTCAAAATCAGTAATTGTAAATAGGATTTATTATTTCGATTTCATTTCTTTCTCTATCATATATTCTGTTTTGAGCTGAAAATACAAAAACAAACACTAATTTTTTTATTTTTTGGTTATACAGAAAAACAAATAAACAAAATATTGATTCATTTTTTCTTTTTCTTTTACAAGATTGAATGGAATAATTGAATAGACGGATAATACACGAACCCACCGTCTGCACTGATTTAGAATACTTCTCGGGTTGAGATTTTGCTGTGTGATCAAACTTAAATTACGGGCTAGTTTCAGCGAAAAAGGTTATACCCTTGAAATATGTCTCATATGTGATTTTCTTCGATTTAATAAACAGTAAAAAATATTATTCCTTTTTCCCACTGACTGGTAAATTGAGTTTGGCATGCCAGATAAGTGCAGAGCTCCTCTGGGGCCCACAATTCCCAGATATCCCAGTGGAAATGAGTCTCACTGACGTGTAATTTCCCGGGGGACAAAAATAAATCTTAAAGACAGAACTGTTATCCAATTAAGGCTCGCACCTGCAGTCTGTTTTTCAGGAGTTAACTGTTATTACACGGACATATTTTATCATATTCAGGTTTGTCAAAGAGCAGATGTTTGATGTTAAAAATGCGGAACAGCTCTCGTTTACTCACTTGGCTCTTAGGTCCCGAGACAGAAAACAACATGTGGAAAAAAAGGTGTTTTGATTCCATTAGGGGAGCTGCTGCTTTACCTCATTATGTTTGTGTGTGAATCAGGCTGCAATAATGGAACATGAGCTGAGGTTGTGGGTGAGTGAATGCCCTTAGGTTTGTCTTTTAATGCACAATAATAAGACAAAAGCGAACATTAAACAGATCCTTATCGCAGTATCTTTGTTCCTCCATCATAGCCTTTAAGTCATCCTGTTTTCTTTCTCTTATGATTCAGTACGTTTACAGCTTTTTTCCCCCCTCCAGGAGTCCTGATCTGACTTGTAATCCACAAAGTTAACTACTTAAGGCATGTTGCAAATTTATCAGAAGTTTGAAAGTGTGTTTGTGGTCTGCTGAACTGATGAACACTCTCTTGTGAATCACAAACATCCTCGTCCGTCTTTGAAACTGTCGAAAATTGTTGGTGCCACAGAGGCTGCAGGGGTGAGCGCTGTCGGCCCTCATTAATGGAGATGTTGGGTTTTTTTTTTTCAAACTTGGGAAACAAAATGTCCTCATTTGCATGTACTGACACCTGCGGCTGTAAAAAAAAATACTTTTTTTGCGCTCAGGAGTTAACTTTGGCCAGACTCCAAACAAGTTTCTCAACATTCAGAATTAGGAAGTAGAAGCATCAACATGTTTGAGGTTTCTTCAAAATAAGAGAATCTTTATTTCTCTGCTCAGACTGATTTCAGCGTTTAGTTTGGTGAGTTAGAGGGCCGCCAGGTATGAAATTATTCTGAGATGAAGGACAGATGAGAGGAAAGAAGAAAGAGAGAGAAAGAAAGGAAGGAATTGGAGAAAAGGAAAGAAAAGAAGGGAGGGAGGGAGTAGAGAAAGAAGAATGGAAAGAAAGGGATGAAGGAAGGAAGGTAGGGCAGGAAAGAGGGAAGAAAGTGAGCAAGGGAGAAAGAAAAGGATGGAAGGAAGGAAGAGAGAAAGAAAGGAAGGAATAAGAGGAAAGAAAGGAAGGAAGGAAGGGAGGAAGTAGAGAAAGAAGAATAAAAAGAAAGGGAGGGAGGAAGGAAGGGCAGGAAGGAAGAAAGTAACAAAGGGAGGAAGGAAGGAAGAGAGTAAGGGAGAAAGGAACAGGGGAAGAAAAGGCAGGGAGAGAAGTAAGTAAGAAAGGAGAGGGAGGAGAAAAAGAAAAGACAGAGAAGGAAGAAAAACAGAAAGGTGAAAGACAGAAGGAAAGAAAGAAGGAAGGAACAACAGGATGAAGGAAGTAAAGAAAGGAGTTAGAAAGGGTGAAAAGAAAAGGAAGGAAAGAAGGAAGGAAGAGAGAAAAAGAGAAAGAAAAAGAAAGAAAAAAGGGAGGAAAGTAGGTAGGTGGGTAGGAAGGAAGGTAGGAGGAAAGAAAGAAAGAAAGAAAGAAAGAAAGAAAGAAAGAAAGGATAGAAGAAGGGCCGGAACCGCCTTCTCATTTCACCTCCTTCTGTCTGAACATGCTGCTCAAAATATTTAATCACATGTAATTCTGCTGTCAGCTGTTACATCAGTTTGATTTTTTACTCATGATACAGTTTTTGTGGTTAATCCGGTGGTTGTGATGAACAAATCTGTTTTAGACCTTGAACATCATCCATTAACAATCATCAGAAAATATTCATTAAGACTCTGTGTTCAAATATTCCCCTGACGGTGTCGATCATCACTATTTTATGTCTCTCTATCATAAACAACTCGTAACACTCTGTTTGTGTCTTCACTGTGATGCGTTCAGGTGCCTTCAGGGTGAGTTTTCCCTCAGGATAAATACGTGTCCTCGATGTGAGGTCGTGTTTATTCTCTGACAGGCTGTTTGCCGAGGAAGATGTCAGCGCTCCATCTGACACGCATTCACTTTGAAATAACACTCAACACTCAACATTTAAGGACTTTTTCTGGATGTTTCTGCAGGAGGAACAATCTGCAGACGTGACGACAGCACACAAAAAAAATCTGCTGCATCTTCCTCTGCAGTGTCAAGGTTTTACAGTAGCGCAAACAGAACTGCTGAGCTCACAGTGTGCAGCGTTTGAGCACGGCTTAATCTACAGCACGGGCAATGAATCATAAACAAGATATCTCATTGACTTATCGACCTTTACACACGTCTGAGCAGTTGCCTGTTGTGAGCCCACCATCCCCTCCCCCCCTTCAGACACGCCGTTTCAATTGGAGCCACAATAATTCTCTCGATTGCGGCTCGCACATTTCACGCTTGGTTTCGTATTTCTCTTCACATTTATGGAAAAGCAGTTGTGTTTGCTTATGCAATTTACGCTAATGGCTCCGGGGGTTGTTTTTGAAATGGCTTGGACAACCATAATGTTCAGGAAGTCGCTTTGTAAAAAAGAGTTGTAGCTTTTGTCACAGATCATCTAGCTTTGATTTATTCGGGTGGTGTGAGAGTTTACTCGGCATAGCGGAGGGATTTACTCTCATTACACTGTCCACTGAAAACATGATTAAAAAAGATCTCTTAAAAAGACTTAAATACGATGTTATGAAGAAGCTGTCGCTGCTTCTTTCCACACAAACCTTATTGATCTGCTGATTCCTACAGCGCATTACTGACATTACTCAGAATAAAAAGCTTCACTACAAGGAAAGAATCTTACAGTAAAAGATACAAACAGCTATTGTCGAAGTCTTCGAAAGGGATAGAAATCCTTTTCCATCAAAACTTCGAGACAACAAAAAACTGCAGAATTAATTCCCTCGTCAAGGCTGACAGTCTTTAAAATCACGACGGACCAAATGTCAAAATACGCCAGCTCCGTCCTTCAGCTGACAATACGCCACAGAGCTTCCCTTTTTTCTGTGGGATTTAAAAAATAATTGCATCTTGCATAGAAATAACTAAAGAAAGAATAAAGTCTGATTTCCATCTAAATTCAGTCTCTTCAAGGTTTGAGCTTCATTTATAGACGCTGTTCATGACGTGGATATGATTTTGAGTCACATCCACAATTCACTGTTTTTCAAGGTTGGACTTGGATCTGAATGCGATGTGGTTTTGAATGACATTATATCAAACTTAATACTTAATTTTGAGGTTTTTGACATTACACAGATGACTCAAATGTCAGTTCGTACTATGTTTATCTATTAGTGGCACTATTATTGTCACCAAAAATTTCTGTCAGTCAGTTGAGGCTGGGGTATCATCTAACCTATTAAACAGACGGGTTTCTTGTGTACAAACAACACTAGATGCGCACGCAACCTGGGGGCAAAAGCCTGTTTCAGAATGAACAGATATCGATGAAGATGCCGCATTGTTTGCTGTAAGTGCCGTGAGTTTTCCCTGACACAATTGCAGTAAAATGTCATTTATTGAAAACTTGCTTTGGCCTAGTGTGTACACAAAAACCTGACATGAAATGGGTACTGCACAGACTCTCGTCGCCTTACCGAACTTCAAGACCCCAATCCGCTCTTTTAATGGCCTGGAGCCACAATCTTTTTCTTCTCTTGGCAAAAGGATGAGATCCCCTCAGGATGTTAAACAGTTTTCATCCATCCTTTTGCCGATTCATGTAGTTTACAGCACAACAGCTCCTTGTCATTTTCTTTCTTTGTTGACTCTGCTAGGAAACAAATAAGAAATGTCCCGCTTTCTGCCCCCTGGCTGTGCGCCCATACCTGCAATGACGATTCAGAGGAACCCGTCTATTAGGGTCAAATTGGATATCGCATGTTCAAGCTAGTACCATGTATTTTCACAGGGTGGCAGTATGACTGTAGTTGAAGGGGTGTGTTCAGGGGTGAAGCCTTAGACTG
The DNA here is from genome assembly GCA_962446985.1 of Xyrichtys novacula. Lineage (NCBI taxonomy): Eukaryota > Metazoa > Chordata > Actinopteri > Labriformes > Labridae > Xyrichtys > Xyrichtys novacula. The sequence goes on along the minus strand of OY660883.1, from coordinate 26,842,866 downwards.
TATATGCTATGGACAACTTGGCTCCACCTTTCATCATTATACGAATTTGAAGCCGAATGGCTCTCGGTATTTCCAGGTTTTTCTCCACTTCCTGGAACCAACGCTTGCGCAGTAGTGTTGTACACATTTGGTGGGAGAGTCGCTGTGATGACGCTCAACTCAAACAATCTTTGCATAGGCTGTATCAAGTGTCAATCATAGAAAACATGAACCCCCTTAATAACTTTTTAAAATGGAGCTTCACAGAAAAAAGAGGACTTCAGCACAAACCAGTCTGACAGTAACTACATGTCAACATTGCAAGCAGGGGGGGAGAAATATTTACATTCTGTGTAATAAATTTCTTAAGTTTGTCCACAACTCCATAGGGATTATAGGAAGAGGCGGGATTTATGACCTATACTGCAGCCTGTCACTAGAGGGTGCTGTTCTCACGATGGCTTCACCTAGCGAGGAGGCAGATGTCGTCTGTTTTATATCCAGTCTATGGGTGGAGTTTGATTGTGTACATGAAAAATCAGACAGATGGAGGGGATAAATTAACTTCCTGTTTGGCAAGACATCACTGCTACACCTTTTGATGTGCAGAAAATACCGGAGATAAATCCTCAATGACAAGTTTGTCCAAATATACAACCTGCAAATTGTCAAAATCCACCAAATTCCTGGACTGTCTAGACAATCACACTTGGAAATTATGTGATTTTTTTGGGTGAATTTTATGCAGTGCATTGCCATTGGATAAAGCTACATAATTCAGGGACAATCATGTCTTACAAAAATGCAACACTACCTCACCGTCGGATAAGACTGTCTTTATTCTGAACACGCACCGAGACAAAAACATATCACAACTCAGCTGCTGAAGTGTTTGTCTGTTCAAACTTTTTAGATGAACGCTCTCTAACACCTTGAGCTCTTATGAACTCCTCCAAACAAAGTCCAGGGGGGTCAGATGTGTTGGTCCAGATTGGCTCAGACAGATTCACTTCAATAATGACTAACCGGATTCTGACCTTCCGTGTCAAAGGTAAGGTGTGAAGTGAAGTGGAGTGAGACATTTATGGGTCATATCAGCTGAAAATGATTGGTGTGTCCTTTGTCTTCATGGCTGAAGGTAATGGGGACGACGGGGGGAGGTGAGGCCACTTTTCCTCACAATAAAAGACAGGAAACACAGAGATTGAGATATCTTTAAAGTGGTTTAGTTCACACAGTATTTAGATCTTTTACATGTGTAAATTACATAAATAAGTCATATCTGTTCAGGACCCACCTTTAGGAATCAGGATGCTTTTTCACTGACCATTTTTTTCCTGTTTGAAGATATAAAGGTCAGCAAATTTAAAGTTTACTAATTTTTGGGTGTTTCATATATAGAGGGGGCAGTGTTGTGTATCCGAATGTATGTATTATACATTTTTGTTGTTGTTTTCTGTGAGTTTTGTGGATAATATTGTAAAGTTTGGCTGCAGCAGGCACCAGAATCACCAGGAAATAGTTAAAGCTCCTGTGAGGAGTTTTTTTTAGGTTTATGAAACAGACAGAAATTCATTTTGCTACTTCTTCATGATGTTCAAAAGAAAACATGATCATCAGAGACGAGATGACGAGATTTGTAATGCCTGAAACCAATGTGAAGGGGTAGGTGTCAAACAAGCAGCTGGAGAAACAGCTGTTTTTTATTATTATTATTTCCATTTATATGAAAATATATTCCCAGTAGATATGACATTTGCTTGTCAAAAGTCAGCAGGATTGGATTTTTTGTCAAAAGTGGCCACTAAGTATGTGGGGTGTAATACAAGTAAAGGCGGTTTGTCCACAGGGGGCGCCAAAATGCAAAAGTTCCTGACAGGAGCTTGAATCTGCCAAATTTTACACTATTTTCTTATTAATTTATCATTAGAATTTTGTAAATTTGTGACTTTATTTTTGTGAATTTGGGGTTAACATGACTATTGAGTTTTTAAAACTTTAAAACACAATATTTTTAATCTCGTAACATTTCAACTTTATCGACTTACGACTTTCTTCTTTTCATACAAACTGATTCAGACTTTATTCTTGTAGGTAAATGGCTCTACTACAACCTTATTCTCGTAACATTATGACTTTACTACAACTTGAAAAATCATATTTTTTTCAGTGGTCCTAATACTTTGTTGTAACATAAGTAATGCTACTTCGCTAAGTCCTCTTTTTTCTGTACAGCTCAATTTTTAAAAGTTATTAGGGGGTTCGTGTTTTCTATGATTGACACCTGATACAGCCTATTGGCGTACGAAGATTACGTAGCTCACCTGGGGAATACGCTGTTTGAGCTGAGCGTCATCACAGCGACTCTCAGCGACAACGCTACTGCGCAATGTTGGTTTCAGGAATTGGAGAAAAAACGCGGAATTACCGAGAGCTTTTCGACTTCAAATCCGTATTCTGGCGGAAGGCGGAACCAAGTTGTCCATAGTATAAACAGGCTATGGTACTAAACTTCTAAACCTACTGGGTTGTAATACATCATTGACTTAAAATAGTGAAGCTGCGGTGACCATCACTCAGAAGTTTCCGGTACCGGGGGCCATCTTTGCCACCATGTGTGACAGCGTAACACGATAAAGGTCACTACAGTGTAACCTTTAGGGTGATTGTCACCTCGCTGCTGAAGCCACACTCAGCAGCAGGTCTGGAAAAGCTGCCCTTTAAGCACTCCATCACCACCACCACCACTCTGACAGCTTTACTCTCCTTATTCAGTGAACATCAGGTAAATCACTTTTCCTGAAATGACATGGCTGATGCTAAGTCTTTAAAAAGAAACCCCTCATTAGGGGAGATTAACACCCTGTAATATAGTCGCACTAATGGTCGGTATTCTCTCTGAGCTTGAATAATATGCAGCGGGCGTAATTACTGACACCGGAAAAGTTTCGCTGCGCATGCATGTGGAAGGGTTGTTGTTTTGCTGCCACTACTTTTTAGATTTCACATTTTAATTAAAAACTACTTTGAGCAGAGCCCCCAGGGGGAAATCAGTCAGAAAGAAAAACTGAAAGTTGTAAACAAAACATTATCTAAAAATGTCAGCTACATTTTCACTCTTCTTTAACACACTCGCGCACTCGCTCGCTCACACACAGAGATGCACCAAATGAAAACAAGGTCTAACCAGTGGCCATTAAAGAGCCATTAGATGAGCTGACTCACCTCTTCAAGGAGCTGCATGGCCCACGGCACCGTGATGCACTGAGGGTCACATTATGGTTCAGTTACTGCAAAATCTCAAAGGTTAATTCAAAGTCAGCACATTAAGTCTCTAATAAATCATCTTTAACTGCTAATTATTCCTCTTAGCTATTCCGCTGTGAACATTTAGCACAGATTGCACCTTTTTCTGTCCTAGGGCCACCTTGGAAACAGTAATGAGTTAACTAGATCAGCTCCAGGTAGATCTCTGATTAGCCAAATATGATAAGCTTGTGGATCATAATGAAATTGGCTGAATTCCTCTTACAACAAGAGCCAGCAGCTAAAACAAAATCCACCCCCTCATCCACTGAAGGCGTCAAGTAGGAATGAATTCACCGTCGACCTGTCAGGCGTCACTGTAAATGCGCAGCTGTCCAGATTTATAGGTGTTGGTTCAAGGATGAAAGGTATATCTCGGTCATATTTTTCAGCTTTGCAAGTTTTATGAAATCTAGTTGATGGATGGAGACGCTTCTGTTGTTTGCTTTCCAGTCTTTTAGCACCACGCTGTGGTTAAACTGGGAAGTGCAGCCGAGTTCAGCAGAGACCTGCATGCATGCTGAAGTAAAGTGTGTGTGGCATTTTGCTGATACTGGTTTTCTAGAGAGGCTTAGGGGTCAGGCACATTGTTAGAGAATTGATCTGGACTACTTAAAGCTTTCACTGGTAGCACAAATAGACAGGGGTGCTGCTGGGGATTTCAGGGCCCAATCACGTCACTATTTTGCCTCGTTTTGCAGTAATTGAAAAGCTGGTTTATGGTGCTATTTCAATAAAGATTTATCATCATTCAAAGCGAGGAGTCGTGTCTGAAAAACCCGGTTTACCATACCCCTCCTGTCTCTTCCTTTTCATCTCCTCTTTAAATTGTACTCACTGTTGTTTCAATCAGTCACGCTAAAATATGATGCTGCCAGTCCCGCTGAAGCTGCTATACATTCCCCGCAATCCATCATCCACGGCATATTAATCTCAGACTAGCTGCCATCCCCGTTCTGCATTAGCTTAGCTGAACGGAAACCCCTTTGAGATAATCACTTTGTCATCACCCACACTCTGACGTGTGGTCTGATGTGGATTTGGACAGATGTGGTGTGGTGAGCAGAGGGACTGGGACTTCAGGTCATCCTGGAAGAGAAAAGAGGGGTGTTGTTAATACGTGAGACATGATTTCATAAGACATCTTCAGAAAAAGTGTCGTATTTTCTAATGTTTCACCAGGAAACTCTTGAAAGAAAAGCTTCTTATGTAACAGAAACCTTTAATATATGATAAAGATGAACTGTGTGGGAGTGGAGGAGGGCGCCTTGCAGAGCGAAGCGTCCGTCTGCAATATAATGAATGAGGAAGGATTTTCAGTCTCATAGCAGCACTTGAAGGCGGACCGAACTTTGAAGTCAAACCTCAAAGTTTAAAGTCAAAATTCTGAGAAGAAGAAAAAAAACGTTGAATTCTGACTTTCTGCTCAAAATATTAACTTCTGTCTCGAAAAACTGCATTCAGCTCAGAATTCAGTTTTCTTTAAATTGTCCTGTTTGTTTGTTAGAATAAAAATAATTTTTAGAGTCACACTTCTGACTTGTTTTCTCTGATTTCTTTTTTATTTTGTTTGTTTGTTAGAATAAAAATGATTTTTAGAGTCACACTCCTAACTTTAAAGTAAGAGTTTCTAGGAAACAGTCAGAATTCTCAAAATTTTTATATAATTCTGGCATTCTTCTCTGAATTCTGATGTCTGTCCCAGAAGTCTTAGTTTAAAGTTAGAACTTTGACTTTAAAGGTAATTTTATTCTGACAGAAAAAAAAATCCTAACTTAGACTTTTTTTTTTTTCAGTCAAAATTACTTTTGATGTCGGAGTTCTGGCTTTATTCTCTGAATTCTGACATTTTCCCCAGAAGTCTGAGATTAAAGTTAGAACTCTGACTTTAAAGGTAACTTTTATTCTGACAGAAGAAAATCAGGATTCTGACTTTTTTCCAATGATTCTGGGTTTTCAGTAAGAACTCTGGCTTCATTCTGAAGATTCTGACTTGTTTTTCGGTTACTTTCGAAATCAGAATTCTGACTTGATTCTCTGAATTTCCTTTGAATTCTGACATCTTCTTTTGGCGGTCTGACTTCTCAATCAATCAATCCATCAATCAAATTTTATTTCTATAGCGCCAATTCACAACAGTCGTCATCCCAAGACGCTTTCCAAAGAAAAAAGAGCAGGTCTAGACCACGCTCATTGTTTGATGAATTATCAAGACCCAACCTAAGATTGAATTTGACCCATCTCATCTAACATGAGTGACAGTGGCGGGGAAAAACTTCCTTTTAACAGGCAGAAACCTTGAGCAGGACCAGACTCATGCTAGACAGCCACCAAGCCGCTGCTGGTTTGGGGAGGAATACAGAGAGATAGGGGGAGAGATAGAGAAGTGGAGAGAGGGAAGGGGAAGAGAAAGAGAACAAGATAGAGGGAAGGAGAGAGAGAACAAGTAAGGGAGAGGGAGGGAGAGAGAGACAGAGGACAGCAGCAACATTAAAACAACAACAACAACAGCTCATGTAATGGTGAAACAAATTGAATTCAGTTTACAGGGTTAGGATATGAGTAATTATGGACAATGTTAAGTTAATTTAATGTGATTACAGTCAGCAGGTCTGATAGTAGTTAACTCTAGTTTTATGTTATTAATGTCTTCTCACAGTTTTGTTTTTTTTCCTGAGAATTTTTGGTTTAAAATCAGAGTTATGATTCCGGGGGGAAAAAAGTCTGAATTCTGATTTGGAGTTTCAAAAATTTACCTTTTATGATTGTCCTTAATCCTTTAAGTAAAAATCAGTCATCTGAAATCTAGTAAAATTTCGATTTCTGTCATACAGAGAAAGCATTCAGGAGGACAGCTTTGTGCTTGTTGTGAAGCTGTTTCCCATTCAGAACAGAGCTTAAGTGAAAGTACTTGAAGTCTACAGGATCTGACTGGTATTTAAATCTGTGAGCTCTTTGACGCGTCGATGTGTGCGCCGCTATCTCCTGAATCATGTTGTCTCCTTCAGTAAAGAGCGTCAACAATACTAACCTGTCTCCTCTTCCAAAGAAGCAGGTTTTCATGCGACAGGAAGAAGCCACATGTGTCTATTTGTATTATTGTAACTTACTTGAGGAGCATGACACGTTATGAATGGTGTGTGTGCTCAAAGTGTCAGGATTCAGCTGTGTAATCATGACTGCTAAGGTCTGTTGGTTCTGAGTGAAGCTTGAAAGAGAGCGATTTTCCTTTCACTCGCAGCGCTGAATGCCAATCCACATCAGAGGGATGGTATTTAGATGTTTGATGAGGGAGCACTGCAGGGAGAGTGAGAGAGGGTGATAGTTAGCAGGACACTGCCACCCAGTGGTTAGAGCAGGAACTCTTTCTGTTCTGTATTTTATAGCAGTGGTTCTCAACTGGTCTCACTCTGGGACCTACATTTTCCCATGGTCCTTAAGTTGTGACCCACTTTTATAAAATTCAAACCAAGCAAATTTATTTTTTATATTAGAAAAAACCTTAAAGACTCAAAATTGCACAAAATGGATACCAGCAAAATGAAATTTTTTTACTTATATGCGTCTCTGCATTCAGAACATATTCAGAAAAACCTGAGGAGGAGCATGCAACAGCATAGACAAAAGTGAATAAATATAAAATTCACAAAAAAAAAAGAAGAAAAGATGTATTTTTACTGCATTCAGGCCACATTAATAAGAAACCGAGAAGGACATTGACATAAAACGTGCCTTTCAAAATAAGCTATTTTTCAAAATAAGAGACATGTCAAACATCAGATGCATATAAAATATTTACTTTTTGACCAGCTGTTCGTGACCCATCCAAAATGTGACTGCGACCCACTTTTGGGTCGGGACCCATCAGTTGAGAACCACTGTTTTAGAGGTTTCCAATATATATATATCAATATAAATATTAAATAACACACAATTCATGTAATACTTTTAATATAAAACGAGTGACACTTTTTGCTAAAGGTCTGGGTTTTTTTTCTCTTCAAACTTTGTAAATATTGTTCGCGGTCAAATCAATAAACCTGACTTTGAGTGGAGGTTTTCTTTGTCTAATTATAATCCAGCTTTCTTAATGCTTTCCAACCATTTACTGTGTTAAATACTTGATTCTGATTAGTCAAAACCCTAAGACAATGTTATTAGTTAATTCTGATAACATTAGGCCAGTCCATTACAGACTACAGTGGGGTGACGCAGCTCAAGGAAGAACATTTATGATCATTTCTTCATGGAAATGCAATCAGACCGAGACGCTAAGGCAGAAAAACTACTGCGTCTGCAGTGCAAAATTATGAATATGGTGATTATTTCTTCAAAGAAGTGATAAAGAAATGATCATAAATGTTCTTCCTTGAGCTGCGTCACCCTGCAGCAGTCCGTAAGGAACTGGCCGAGGTCTCGTTACAAACAAGCAGCTGCTGGAAGAGAGTAGATGAGTTGTGTTTAGTCTCGTTGCTAAAGAAATTAGGCAAAGTTAAAAAGAAGACCCTAAATTAATTTTACACCGGAATACTCCTTGAATCAGTAAATGAACTGTTGATTTAAAACTCACTTTTATCCGAGAGCTTTTCCTAAATTAACTTATCCAATCAGTACTTTCACATCATGTCACATTCAGCCATTCACACACCATCAGCTGAGGATGCTATGCCAAGTACCGTTCAGATTTAGCAAATCCCATCTACAGTTCAGGGTTAATGTCTTACCGCTTAACACCTTGGCATGTGGACAGCAGGACCCGGGATCAGAGGATGAGAAGAGAGGAGAGTTCAGCTATTAGAGGAGGGAAGGACATCTAACAAACTGAAGAAAACAAAGATGGAGAAACTTGAAACGGCAGCTGTATAGTCATGCAGTTAAAGGTTTTTGAGTCCGAATGTGCAGCCAGCTCCTGCAGAAATCAGACAGACAGAGATACATCGTTGGCATTTCTTTAATAAACATTTGCCAAAGGGAGGAGGGAGGGGGACAAAATCATTTTAGTACAAAAAAAACAGACACTTTCCTTTTTCAACTTGGGTTATTTTTGTTCTGCTCATGATTTTACAACACCTACCGGCAAAAAGGCGTGTGGAATTTAAAGTGAAAACAGCCTTTTTTTTCTCTCTCACTTCATCTACTGCGCTCATCCAAGTGCTACCAGTCTTTCTGTGGAAACTAATAGTCTCTGTTTTTTTTTTCATTTCTCAAATCGCTCCCTGTGCCGATAACCCGAGCCATCAACCCAATCAAGTGAGCCATTATTGTTTCAACATAATCATGGCCGTAAAAAAGGAGGACACTACATTACTGGTCAGATTCCTAATTGTGCAGATAAAGCACATCATCCATTTCCTTTCATAGCTAAAATAGTTTCCGCCTACTTCAGTCAGTAGTGCAAAACATTAATACTAGTCCGCCCTGGGGCAGTCACAGAAAGGCTAAGGTAGAGATTTTAAAATGTACCCGGCCTGATAAATGTACACTCAAAAAAGGTAAAAGTTTAATTTAAAAGACAGCAGAATAGATTACAAAAAAATATGAAAATGGTATGAGCAAGAAAAGCTCCTCCGCTGTTTTGTCCTTCTGCGACACACTCCACATTCCAGGCTGAGGAGGAACACGACGCCTTACACAGATTGAAGTTATTACAAACCGAGTGTGCATCTGCTGATCTGTCTGCTCCGGCCTGAGAGGCTTCAGGCTCGACTCGGAGTCCTCCAGCCGTTTTGTTCGCTTTCAGGTTTCATGTCTTTCAGAACGGCAGGCCTCGTCCTCTGATTGTTGCTGTCGAGTTCACATGTGGGACGAAGCCGAGGGGTAGTGGTGGAGCCCCGACTTGGGAAGGAGAGCCCCAGGGTTGTCCCGGTGCTGGGATGGGCGGGGGAGGAGGAACGCCGTCCTTTCTGGCCATGGCGTGGTTGTAGAGGTGGATGGCGCTCGGGTTCGGCTGTCCCTCCACAGGTAACGGGCTGTGATTGTACTTAAAGCGGTGGTCTTTATCCCCTGCGAACATCATACTGCTGGGTCCGGTGGCTCCGGCGCCTGGAGGGAAGGGGTCTGGGTGAGCTTGGGCCAGAACGCCCGCCGCGGATGAAGAGGCGGCGGCCTGTCCGGGTCCGCTGAACACTTCTCTGAGAGCGTGAGCCGGCAGACCTCCGCCGAGCATGTGCCCCATGTAGCCGTCCCCGAACCCTGCAGGAGTGAAAGGTGGGGGAGGAGGGTGGCTGTAGTCTCCTCCATAGCCTGGCCCCTCTGCTGTAGGGAGGGGTGGGTAGTCTGGCTCTGGGGGTCTCCCTCCGTCACCTCCACCTGCAGAAGCGATAGGAGGGGCGTGGCCAGTCTTAGGCTCAGGCGGCGGCTGCCTGTAGTCGAGGTCGGCATGAGGAGGCGGCTCGGGAGGCTCAGGAGGTCTCTGGTCTGGAGGCAGAATGGAAACTCCTCCTACTTCAGACACTGGAGACATTTTTAAAGGTTAAAACATTGTAAACAAATTCATTCAGTTTTATCACAACATGCTTATTCTAAATGTTTAGGGGTTGGGACAGGGGTGCACATCATCTCCAAAGGAAACCTGGTTTACCCGGAGAAACAGGACTGGGCTCAGGAGGCTGTTTGACATCAGGAGGTAGAAGCTGCGCCGCTGCTCCTGTTGATGCTGCTCCTGCCGCTGCTCCTCCTGCAGGGTTGGCGATTTCTGCTCCGTCTCCACTATCTCCAACTTCCTGCCTCTGAGCCTGCTGAGCCTGGAGCAGCTGAGCCAGCAGCATGGTCATGGCCGTCTGCGTGGCTGCCGCCGCCTCTCCTTCCGGAATACCTGGAGGTGCCGACATGGGAGGCGAAGGAGGTTTGGGCATCGGGGGTGTGCGGGGCACTCCTGCTGGAGCGGCGGGCTGCGGGGGTTTGGTGGGCGTGGGCTGAGGCTCTGCGGGGTCGGAGGGAGCGAGAGCTTTGGAGAGCTGCTGTAATGTTTCCTGGTTGACCTTTGTGCTCATGGACTGGACAAACTGGGCCGTGTTGACGGCGCTCTTTGGCTGGCCGAGGAAGTTCAGAAGGACTGCCAGCTGCTCCTGGGTTAGCTGGGAGTTTGGACCCTTTGGATCTGCAATAGGACAGAAAACAATGGTTCATACAGTAAATGGTGAATATTCTTGGTTACTTTGACATACATATGTTTAAGACTTTGATTTTATTTGCATTTTTTAACCATAACAGAAACAAGACATACAGTCAAGTATATTTAAGTGTTGTGAAGAGATTTATATTTGTTCCATTTTTCCTTTTTTTGGGTGTTTGTTTCTTGCTTGAGTCGTAGATATGATGAGATATTTTTAAGGATTCACAGTGAGAAGTCCAACAACACCAGCAGAATAAATCCAAGACTTTCAGTGACACACATAGAGATGCTCGGAGGTTTTATGTAAGCCGGTATTTTTGTCATTCTGCCAGTTTTACCAGCAGTTCTTTGGATGAAGATCTCATCCACCAAAAATGTCCAGAAGGAAAAAAAAAAAACAATACACAATGGGACCGTCTTTTACATCCCAGCATACAGTCACGACAGCATAGAAAAGCGCCAGTTCTTCGCACGTCAAAGTTACACAACATCACTGAGGAAACAGTCAGACACTCGAGAAAACTGAATTTTTGCCTTACTCCGATTAAGACCGGACAACTGAAGTGCATGTTAACACTTTAGCACGAATATAATTGGAGTTTGAGAACTGTGTATGCCACGCCCCCTTAACCCCGGAACAAAAACACAAGAGAAGAAGTGGCACTATCATTTAAAGAACTTGCGATTCAGAAGCAACTGCAACATGGCTGAAGCACAAAAGAATGTCCACTTTTGGAACGACGAGGAGAGTACTGTTATGCTTTCCGTCCTGACAGAAATGGACATTTTAAAGTATAGGGACGGTCACAAAATGAGGAACAGACATCTTTAAAAAAGGTCCGGAAACAGCGCCGCTGAAAAGACCCGTATCGCCACCTAGTTTTGGGAAGGATGACACGTCAATAATTCGATTTTCTCAGCTGCATGTATACGCGGACAAGGAGAGAAGTCGGATTTGGCGAGTGGACCCTGAACGTTCTCCTGCAGAAAAGCAAATCTCTGCTGATTTTCTTTAAATTGAGAGGAATCACGACTGAACTTCTCCTTTTGTAAAAGACAGACAGTCAAAAATTGACTCTGACTGGTGTGAACGGGAGAACCCCGGGGCTTTCTTTCCTCAAATTCATTGAAATAGTTCCTTTTCCTCAGTTTAGTATTTCTTTTTGATGTTTAATCATCCGGATCTTTGCAGGACTTGACAGATCTTTGAAGTAATCAATCATTCAGGAAGGAGCTGATCTAACGAGATCTAAGAATATTAGATCTGTAACTGGAGCAGCTGAAGCTCACGGTTTATAATTCCATTCACTTTTTTGATGCGTCACACTGAGCACCTTCCTTACCGCAAGAGACAAGCTGATAGTAATGTTGTAATACGACACAAATACAAACAGTAGCCGTTCTCACCCAGCAGTGCAGAAGCTGCTGCGTTCTGAGCTTTCACGCCTCCTGCAGTGGGGAAGCCCTGGGGGGTGTTACTGCGGCTATCGTCAAGGCCCAGCTCCTTACGTGGCGCCTTGGGGGCCACCAGCTCTTCCGGTACCTGCTTCTGTCGCCGGCGTTTCTTACTCCACAGCTCGTGACAGTCCTGCCACAGCGGGAGACTGCGGAGATAAGAGAAGTCGTTAATAATGCTGTAATCCTGCTTGTAAACTGCGGGGGGGCGGATGTCGGTGTGTGGCGTACTCTGGTGGGGGCATCTTATCCGGGTCCACGTCCTTCAGGAACTCGCTGCTGAGGGCTTGCTCGGCTGTGCAGCGTTTGCTGGGATCCAAGTTTAGCATGTGGTCGAACAGGTCGAGGGCAGACGGAGGGATGCTGACAACAACAGGATAAAAGATTTGATTATAACACACTTCTAAAGGGATAACTCTTACATATCTGGTTTAGAAATAAATACTCACAAAGCGTACTCCTCCCGTAACCGCCTCCTGTACTGTTTCTTTGGTTTCATGGTGTTGAAGAAGGGAAGTTTGATCACATCTGGCCACACAGCAGGACAGGGGCTGCCACATATCCGGCTAAAAAGACAGAAACTCGATTTGATTAAAGCGCAGCAGCTATTTGTGGACATAATGAACACTAATGACCTTCACACCCCAGAGCACCTTCAGACAACACCCGAGAACTCGCCCGACTTCATTTTAATAAAGTGAATCACTTTTGCTTCTTCTCTTTCTGCTCTTTTCTTTGGACACTCGGAGCAAAAACGATGACTACAGACTGAGTTTCCTTGAGCAGAGGCGGCCTTCTTCCACTGAATTAACTCCCACCTTCACACTTCCTCTAACAAGGGCAGAGATGACACAACTAAACACATCAAATCACGTCTGATGGCGTCACAGGCAATATGGTCGACTGAAGCAAACAGTGGAAATATCAGCTCCCCTCTCTCTTCCTGTTTTTGTAATCTGTGTCTCTGGTTCAAGTGGGTGAACCACAATGTGAGAACTGGATCAGGGTTCAAAACACAAGAGTTTTTGCAGAATTCGTCGAGAACTTACCTGATGAGCTCTAACTGAGCCAGCTCCTGATTCGCTTGGAAAATTGGTTTCTTTGTGAACAGTTCTCCCAGAATGCATCTGTAAAAAATTAAAGACACACAGGAGAATTAAAGAGGGAAACGATCAAATGTAAAGTCGAATAATTTTAAAAGATTGGTCAACTCTCAGCCACAACCAGTCATTTCATGTCTCTACTCCAAAAATATCCTGTCTCTCTTTAAGTGTGATATCCAATAAAAGTAATTTAGCATAAAAACACTCTGTAATGTGTGAAAATCTGTTATAAGAGATCAAGTTCAGTAAAAATAAATCAAAGAGCTCAAGAAATTCTCAAATCAAACACACAACAAAAGCTTAAACAGTCATTGTTTATTTTGTGGTAAATTAAAAAAAAAAAAGCACATGTGAAGTAACAAAGTTTTGGTGATTTTTAAATCACACATTCGTGACAAAAATCTCGAAAAGTCCTAAGAAGTTTAAGAAGAAAATAAAAAGCTTTTAAAATGATTTGTTTTTCTATCTAAGAGCTTTCTCTGACTAAGACACTTACAAACTGCTCTTGAATTACTATTAGATTTGATATAAAAGTCACGTCAGTGTAATATAATAATGGAAATGTTTGATGTTTTTAGAATGGGTGTAGATGAATATTTTGACCGATTCAATCGGAACTTCTGTACTGACTTGATTTCAAGTTATTTTTCCAGTTTTTATATGTTTACTGAAACCAAACATGCTTAAGTTTAAATTTTGCTTTTGCACAAGTTCATTCGTTGCTGTGGGAGAGCAGGTGTTATTTTTCAATGGGATGTTATGCATACTGTAAGCTACCAGACGCCTTCAAATCAACAGTCTGTCGATGTACCTATGATCGAGGTTCAGTCTGTTTTTGGAGGAAAAAAGTTTCATCCATGAACACTTCCACTGTGTTCAGCAATGTGATGTTCTCATGCAGATGTGTAGCTCTTTATAGTGACACTCAGTATTTCCACTTAACCGGTTATCTGCACAATAGTTAAAAACAGACCCCAACTCGACCAGAACCACCCTCAGCTGCTCATTTGTTGCCTTAACTCGAAGCAGCTCTCCATCAGGTGTTTTTACGAAAAAAAAAAACAGTTTTTCCTTTCAGGGCAGGTTTATTATGTCATGATGAAGAAAAGCTTTCGACTGGTCAGCCCTGTATGCTAAACGGTCTTATTTCATAACGCAACACAATTGGCTGCACCGGTATAAAGTACTTAAGAGGATTAGGGCCACAAGAAGAGAAAAAATAATTACGGGAGGGAGAATTTTTACATTTCCATTTCGGGTTTAAAGTTGAAATTTTGAAATTAACGTTGAACTTTTGTAGAATTTCGACTTGATTCATGTCACATCGAAATTATGACTTTAATCTCAAATTTTGATTTTTTTAATCTTGAAATTTCAACATTTACGACATATCAACATTTTGTAATCTCAAAATTTGAATTTCATCTCGAAAATCTCACAATTTCAACTTTATTGACATAATTTCGTTTTTTTCAATCTTGAAATTTCGACTTTCATCCCCTTCCTGTAATTATATTTTTCCTCTTCATGTGACCCTAATCCTCTTTCGTAGTAAAGGGTGCAGCTCACTCACTAGATGACCAAAAAAAAAAGTGATTAAAAGTATGTCTTATCAAATCGGACTGGATTGTTCGTTCTTACCCGCAGCTCCACACATCGATGGCTGGCGTGTACCTCTCTTCTCCCAGAAGCAGCTCTGGGGGACGGTACCATAGTGTAATTACTTTATTGGTGTACGGTCGACTGAAAACGAGAGCACAAGTCGAGAGGGTAAAGTTTTTAGTCTTATCACTGCCACACAAAAACGCCGTCCAGATGAATATGCTTGGTGTGTTTCTATAGGAACACCTTTCTTTACTCACCTTTCCTCAGAGTTATACAGCCGAGCGAGACCAAAGTCTGCCAGCTTTATTTGACCCCTGATTAGAACGAGAACAAAGCGTGTGATTATGTAACAAAAGACGAAACCTTCAAAGTCGTCGTGAAAATAAAAGTGGAGGACTCACTTGTTATTGAGCAGGATATTGGAACACTTGATGTCTCTGTGCAGGAAGTTCTTCTTGTGGCAGTAATCGAGGCCTTCAAGCAGCTGCCGCATGAAGGACTTGATGTGGCTCTCGTTGAAATGGACGAGGCCGGACTCGAGTAAACCCATCAGGTCGTGGTCCATGTATTCGAATACCAGATAGAAAGCACCTGAGACGAGGGGAAAAAAATGATAAAGTCGCAAAAATACAAAACAAACAGAAAGTGAGTGGATATTTTAAAGAGGAGGAAGAATTTACCTTTATCATTCTTGAAATCCAGAGCATCCTCCTTGTCCGTGACGATCTCCTTCATGTTAATGATGCTCTTGTGGTTGAGCTGTCGCAGAATCTTTATCTCTCTGATTGCAGTGATTGGGAAGCCCTCCTTCTCATTGTCCAGTCGGACCTTCTTCAAAGCCACCATCTCGGCTGTAAGAGAAGAAATAACAAACATGACACTCAACTCTGTCTCTAAACAACCTTGAGACTAGACCGTGTTTAGAAGGATGAACACTCACCTGTGTCTTTGTCCTTCGCTTTGTACACCTGACCGTAGGTTCCCTCCCCGGTGATTCCAATGATCTCAAACTTGTCCACGCAGCGTTTCCCCCAATCTATCTCTGTTTCTTTAAACTCACCGTATCTTGGGCCACAAATTCTGGTGATCAGAGGAGATATTTCAGTGAGCGCAAAGTAAAAAGACAGAAGAAGAGAAGACTAAATGTGCATGGACGTACTTGGGTCGTTTACGGATTGTTCCAGACTTTTTGTCGTCAGGCGGGCTGTGCGGGGAAGACGTCCCGCCGGGAAGTTCAGGCGGCAGAGGCAGGTCAGTGAGAAGCGGACGTGCCTTTTTCTCTGACTTTCGCTTTCCTGAGAGCAAGCTGTCCTTCAAACTGATAGAAGACAAAGAGAGTGAGGAAGTCTGGGTAATCGAGTACAAGTGTGAATTATTTTACACCGCACAGCTTCACACCATACCTGTCTCCTTTGTCCATGTGCTCGAGAACTGTCTGCGGCAGTGGGAGGGAGGATAGAGGGGAGATGAGGGGGACGCTGGCTCTTTCCTTGTCTTTGCTCTGTCCAGATGTTAGTGCTTTCCGTTTGTCCCGATGTACCGAGTCGTCTCTCCCCTTTCCGTCTCTGTCTCTGCTGGTGTGGTGCTCTGTGGTCCTCTTGGTCGTCCGGTCAGAGGGGGACTGAGGCTGGCTGGAGGTGGGAGTTCTGGGACCTTTCTCCGGTTGAGGTGGCGGTGGGGAAGGAGGGCGTCCCTTCCTGGATGACTGATTGGACTTGGGGCTGGGCTGGGGAGCGGATGAGGAACCTTTAGTTGGAGTCGACGTGTTGCTGGAGTTCTTGGCTTTAGCCGCCGCTTCTGCTGCTTTGGCCTTTTTCTGCTTGCTGAGTTCAGCGGCCAGGCTGGTTTTGAAGGTGAGCGTGCTGGGGGAGAGGCTGGAGGGGCGGCTGCGGGAACGGGAGTGGCGGTGGCGGCTGCGAGACCGTGAGTGCCTCGAAGACGAATACGGACTTCTGCTGCGTGACCTGGCGGTTCGCCTGAAAGAAAAATAAAACAGATATCTTTGCATCAGCTTCGTGAACTTCATGTGACAGCTATTCGCTGCTTTGCATGAGATAAAAAGACATCTCGTGTGTATGTAAATTTGAAGAACGCAGGGGCCATGGATAGTAACATGCAAATCAAGCTAAAACAGGTTTCTCACATTCTGCTTATGCTTCTAAGAGTGTGGTCACAGGCTTTTGTAGCAACACAATCACATGTCGTTATAAAAAACACACAAGAAAGAAAAAGAAAGAAAAAAAAACTTCAGAGTGCTTCTTATTGTTTGTTTCAGAGGTCCCAGTCTCGACTTGTGGATCAGAGCCAATCTGAGCATCTGTTAACTGATAGATGATTGACTATAAGAGCGGATCGCCTCACCACAATAATTTACATCAGCTGACGTGACATGAGAACAACCTTGCAGCAGAAGAGACGCATGAGTGACTTTGCTTTGGTGACCTTGAACAAACTCTGACTTTAAGTTAAGATTTATAATCTTGAGCAAAAGGGAAAAAGCCAAAAAGACGACAGAGGAGGGGTGAATTTCTCACACATCCTTTAAGTGGGAAATGCAGGTTTTTGACGTCTGTTTGGGGATTCTGGATTTATAGTGTCTCCTGCTGTCTGAACACACCATTTCAGACTAAACTGTTGGCAGTTTAGACGGCTGTTCACGCCACTTCTACTCGAGCACACTTTTTAAAACTGTTCAAAAGGATGACTTAGGAGATGAGGGCTGGGATGATATGCTTTTCTCCTGATTCGATTCTTTTACGAGTTTCTGGATGCCGATTTGATTTAAATTGCGATTCTGCGATATTGTCAATTCTCTCGATCTTCAGTCTGCATTTTTAACACGAGTGAAACAGTTGAATGATTATGATTGTCTACTGACTATTCCAAGAACCATATTTCCCCCAAAAATACATACCACATGTAAATCAGTTTTTAAGATTTATTCTTAAATTTGATTTTTTTTTTAACTTTAACTTAAAATTTTATTTTTTGAACTTAAAAATCTATTTAAAAATCGTAAAACAAAATATCAGGATACTTATGTGAATCGATTTTCTCTCCTACCCCTAAAGGAGAGACAGAAAATATGGGAAGTAGAAAAAGAGGTATGACATGCGGGAAAGTGTCATGACTAGTAACCACAGCAGTGAAGCCTCTGGCCTCTGTTCACGGGACATCAACTCAAACCATCAATGTGAGTAATAAAACAATAATAGTCGCTCTACGATTCATGTCTTTGAGAGTTGATGGCATGCCGATCAAAACATTGATTAATTTAATAGACAAAATTCCTGCATATCCTGCAAACCCTCAACCACAAAGATGCAAATAAATACACAAACACGACAACCAACAAATCAGCACACATCTTGCATTTAGTTGCTTTGAAAAGACTCACCTGACATCTGGACTCGGGCTCAGGGACTTCCTGTATGGACTTCTTGATCTCCTTCTGTTCCCATATGGACTCGACCCAAATTCTCCTTGTTCGTATGGACTGTGCCGCCCATAACTCGGGGACCTGCGCCAGTTCACCGGGCTTGAGGGGGACCTCTTCCTTTTGTTGCTGGAGTATGAACTGGGAGACTTTGGCATCCCGTACGCCCCGTATACATCTGAATCCCTACTAAAATACGCGGAAGAGGGAGAGAGTCTTTTGCTCCCATACGTTGGACTTCTTCTAGGTATTAGCTGGTTATAACCACCAGGAGACTGGTAGCTATAGGAATAAGACGTCCCGATTGGACTTTCTGCTTTGAAACCAGGACTTCTCCTGTATGCCCTGAGCTCTTCGCGGTCATCTCTGTAAGACTGAGGAGCATCTCTGTATGCAGATGGGGTCTCTTTGTCAGATCTCGTTTTACTCCTGTGCCTCTTTGAATCCCTCTTATCTGCAGATTGCGATGACTGAGAGGAAGATGTCCTCTTGCCATTCCTGTCACTGCTTCTTGTAGTGTCTCTGTGGTTCTTAGAGCCACTCAGGCTAACTCCACTCCTTGCTTTGGAGGAGTCTCTCTCTCGGCTCTGGCGCTCCTTTTTCCTACCTGCCTCCTTCTCCTTCTCCTTCTCTTGCTGCTGTTTACTCCTCTCTGATGGTCCTCTGGTTTGTTCGTCTTTGCTAATACAAACAGCCTCCCTGTCTCTCGGGTGGGTTTTGTCTGGTGTTGCTGGTCCGTTGTATTCACCAAAGTCAACATCGCTGAGTCGGTCCGCTGAGAGGCTGTCAGCATGGGGGTCAAGTTTAGGAGAAGGGCTCCCTGAAAAGCGCTCAGACTGGGAGCTCACGTCGTCGTACTCCACCAATGTCTGAAGTTCAGCCTCTCTTTCAAAAGTGCTTTTTCGGTTATTATCGGGGTCGCCTAACGCACCTGTAAGCCACAACTCTCTCTGCCTGGCCTGCCTGCGTTTCTTCCTCCTAGAAGCCGAGGAGCGCCTCTTCTCCCGGTGCCTGTCCCTCTGAGCAGCCCCGCTCCCCGGCTTACTCCGCCGGTCCTGCCTGTTAGCATTCCTCTGAGCGGAGGGGCTCCGGCCCCGACCCTCCCGAAGCACCTCCGTGTTCGGCATTTAACTACAATACTGACACTACAGCCACGCTGAGAATAACCTTTAAACTATAAACTTCCCCCTAAGCTGTGTTTCTTGCTGTGTCGGGAGACAAAACATTGGAGCTAGCTGTGTTAACAGGCTAGTTAGCAGATTCACAGTTAGCCGTCACAAGCTAACCGTTAGCATTACAAAGCTGGGAAAATAGTCACCTGAGGCACTAATTCATGACACTCGGCTCTTTTTAGGTAAAATTAATAATATAGAGCTGAGCTATAAAGCAAGTCGGTACTCAACCATTGTGTTCCAGGACGGACATCTTCCAGAAATGCTAGCCGCCGAAGCTAACTGTGTTTCATGGTCAAAGCAAAGGCCCGGATCGGCTGCAAATCTCAAATCCAGCGCTTTAGAAACGTCGCCGCTGCCGGATAGTGTTAAAATAGAAGAAAATCACTCCGTCTCCCTCTGACAAACTTCTTCTCTCCTTCCATCTCACTTCAATGTGCAACAAGGAAGTGGGTAGCACACGAGGCTAACCGCTAAAGCACCTTTAGCTTTCTTTTCTCTCCCTGCAAACTCAGTCAACATTCAGAGAAACAAACCCGCTCACAAACACGGCTGCCTCCGAGGATCCCGGCCCGATGTTGCCACCGCATGGTCGAAGAGCATCGGGCGTATTTCCGAGACGAAAACGGCTCGATAATTCCTGATTTTTATTTCAAAATATTGCAACTTTGTTCGCAATGTGGCTACACTCGTCCGGGCCCAGACAGCTTTCAAACTACAGGCCCTGTGCGTCGGTGTGGACCAATGGTACCCGTATGCGTAATCCAGATCAGCGGTTACGTCAACGCAAAGGGAAACCCCTACCATCACAATAAAACACCAAAATAAATATTTATAAAGCCCAAAAGATAGGTTTTTATGCAGGTTTTTCAGAATCACATGTGATGATTTCCCAAAAGCAGTAACCGTCATTTGGTTTGCCTGTGCATGTTCAACCTTAGTTGCAAAAAAGTTGGGACACCGTGTAAAATGTAGATCAAAAAGAGGAGTTTTTGATGGTTAGCAAGACATTTTCATTAAATGTTTGAGTGAAAAAAAAGGAAACAATATTTTTCTAAATATTTTCATATAAAAAAAAGTCAGAATTCAGACTTTTTCTCTGAATTCAGACTTTAAAGGGATATTCCGGTGTAAAATTGATTTAGGGTCAAACACACCGGAACACCAAGTAAGGCACCCTTAAGAGAGATGAATGTCGCCAACCACTTGCGTCTCTAGTTAAACCAACTTTAGTAACGACCGCACGATAGCAATACACAGCGGTCTGAGGAGCCACACACAAACCTCAACCAAAACGCCACTCTATAGCCACAAATAATGCTCAGAACAGCACCTAACTTCATCAACAGTACATATAGAGTCCCAGCCAGAGTACTAGCCACCAAACATCCTTTTAGCTTTGCCTATTTTTTTTTAGCAAAGAGACTAAACACAACTCAACCTCTCTCTTCCAGCAGCCGTTTGTTTGTAGCGAGACCTCGGGCCAATTGGACAATACGGACTACAGTGGGGTGACGCAGCTCAAGAAAGAACATTTATAATTATTATTTTATCATGCATCAGATTTGCAACAGATTTTTATTGCGCTTTTTGTCAGTGACCTCAAAGCGCTTTACATTGGATACATCATTCATTCGCTAAAACAGTCACACCTTTGTGGTGGTAAACTACCTTAGTAGACACCTGCCCTGGGGAAGAGTGACGGAAATGTGGCTGCCAGTTTGTGCCTACAGCCTCTCCGACCACCACCACACAACACTTACAATCATACACCAGTGGAGGACACACACACATACTGGGAGAGTGGGTTAAATGTCTTGCCCCAGGACACAACAGACAGACTAGGGATAGGGCAGGAATTGAACTGCCAACCTTCCAGTTATTGTCCCGACCGCTCTACCTCCTGAGCTACTTCAGTCCCTTGAGGTAGTGATCATCATATTAATCATTTTGCACTGCAGACACGGTAGTTCTTCTGCCTTAGCATCTCAGTCTGATTGCATTTCCTTGAAGAAATGATCATAAATGTTCTTTCTTGAGCTGCGTCACCCCGCTGCAGTCAATGGACTCACCTGGAGGTCTCGCCAAGAACAAGCGGCTGCTGGAAGAGAGTAGGTGACTTAGGCAAAGTTTAAAAGATGTTTGGTGGCTAGTACTATGGCTGGGACCCTATATATACTGTTGATGAAGTTAGGTGCTGTTCTGAGCATTATTTGTGGCTATAGAGTGGCGTTTTCGTTGAGTGCGTGGCTCTCTGTATTGCTATCTGCGGTCGTTACTAGAGAAGCAAGCGGTCCGACATTCATCTCTCGGCGGGGTGTCTAACTCGGTGTTACGGTGTGTTTGATGCTACCTAAATTTTACGTCGGAATATCCCTTTGAGTTTCAGAATTCTGACCGAATCATGCTATGCACGTAGTACTTGTTCTTGATTGTCTTGTTTGCTTTTGGAGAACATAAAACTGCATCAGTATGCATTTTAGTCTATTTTGATAAATGTCAAAAAAGTTCTCCAGAGGGGCTTTAATACAATTTTAATTACAAATCATAATAAAAACTGTAACCTCATCTCGCAAGCTTCAAGTCAAGGCAAAACTGAACCCCATTAAAACACACACTGACAAATTAAAAGACAAAAACAATCAAACTGACAGAGAAAAACTACAATTACAGTTTGACAGTCGCATTAAAATATGTCCTAAGTGTATAGTACTGCTCATCTTGATATTAAACTTAGACAAACTTTTTTCCCTCTCGGTTTTAGTTTTTACAAAGCAATATATCATTAACGGCAGTGGTCATGTTTGTTGAACGGTAAATCATTACTGTACTGTTTTACTCCACAGTGTTGACAAGACTGAGCAAGAGTGAAAGAGTCAGTGTTATTTTGTAGTTACTAAGAGCCAAGCCGCTGGTTTCCACGTGGACTGTTATATTTATCAGAAAATACGGCATGTCTTTAAACGTGCTAAATACAAAAGGTCAAACCTCAAGCAGAATAAATATAGATGGCAAAAGACATCCTACGCAGGTAGTGGCTGCTCAGAAAGTGTAAATAGTGGTATCAAATTCCTTGAATTCTTCTTTATCAGACCAACAGCAGTCACCGCAAAAGAATCTGTAGCGGCTGCCGTCACAGTGACGGAGAAGGTCGTGTTTTTTTGCGCTCAAGATCAAAATCAAGTTGGTGTACAGGTGCCAGGATTCAGTCAGTTCACAACAGATCAACACCAGGAGAGCTGACCGCATTTTAGTTCAGTCTAAAGAAAGAAATAACAGAATCCATGAAGAAGGTGTTATTAGTAATATCCACTTTATTTGCCATTTCCAAAGAACTCACAAAAAATGAATTGAAATGTAAGCTTCACCTCTTGCATTCACAAACAGATAGGCTACATTAGTGGTTATGTTCAAAGTAAGTAAACATGAAGGAAACATTGAATTGATGGCATACATACAACCATCCGATCAAGAGACATTTATATATCTAGTTTTTAATCCAAGGGTATTTATATAAAAAGGCAAAACAAGTTCTTTGAATACCCAGTAGGACAGTTTTCGCTCATAGCTTTCACACAAATATCTGTTTCGGTATCACGTCTCAATCCCTCTGAAAATATATGGGCCATCAAGTCTATTAAAACTATACATGAAGACAAAGAAAGGAGAGTTATAATGAAAGTATCTGCTTTCAAAAAAGCATCCAAACAAGAGTTAGACTGTGTTAAGCCAATGTTAGAGAAAGCAAGCACTACGGTGGTCACTTTAAGTATAGTAGCTTCTGCAGTCGTCAACAATGAGGACACAAAGGGGTTAATGTTATGGTCATAGGCTTAAGACTGTGTGTCAGTTTTCTCCGCCTGTCCTTTGAACTCTCAGGGGTGTTTCGGTCACGGTGTAGTGTAATGTAGTGTACTGGAGGTTAGCCCTTAAAAAATATCAACTTAAAACAACCTTCCGAGCTTTCTGATGCCATCAAGCAGCAACAGTAAAGAGTTTGCCACATTGACAGTGTGCTTTTCAGTTGAAAAGAAGTGCCTCAGACATTCTCCTGCTTTCCTGTCTGCTCAACGAGCTGTGTCAGAATCTTGCTACTGAAAAAGAAAGTGGATGAAGCCTCTGATTGCAAGAGTGAAGTAAATGCTGCAGTATTTCTTACGGCCAGCAGGAGGAGACTCAGCAAAAAGAAGCATGTTTCTGTGAAACCAGATGGGAAATTACCCAAATTTTTAGGTGAGTAATTTCCCCATTTTATCATGTTCCCCATATGTTCTTGGTCTCACGCTCTAATTTCCAGTCAGCTTCAACATAGCATTACACTTCAGTTGGGGGGGAAAAAAAGGTAGCCATTTACAGTTAAAGTGACAACAAAGCAGGGTATGTGCTGCAAAAACTCAAAACTATGAGTGTTTGTATGATTTCTCACAAAAATGATTCACAAAAGCCTGATAAATCCTAATCTACGTCTTATTTCAGGATATTACAAGCCAAAAGTAAAGCCTAAATTACTTCTGAGTAAAAAAAAAAAAAATGGCATTAAGGTCAGTTAAATTTTCAACTTTTTTTTTTTACATTATTCTCAATTTAAGAAACTTAAAGCTCCTATAAGTAACTCTTAGTTTGTGTTGCTATTGGTGCCCCCTGTGGGCAAAGTGATCCCTCTTATATCTTTGCTGATATTCTCATTTTAATTTTGTTGTTTCTTAACACTCATGACAAATCTTTGCTAATAAAAATACAGTTTTCTGTATGGACACCTCATGTCGAATGAAACAAAAACATTGCTTAGTTTTGAGTTTTTGTGCTGTGTTTCAGGGAGGGGCTACCTGCGATTGACAAATGGCTCCTGCTGTGGTCTGTCTATCAGTGTGTATCAACCCTGATGTCCAAATATGGTCACTTCTGGTTTATAAAGAATGATGGTGAGTGGAAATAAGAGCTTTAAAAATGAGGCTAAAAACAGTGAGTGACATCAAAATGGCTACATCCACCTCTTTGTTCAGTCTATGTAATACAGAAAGAAATCAGTGGAGGAATTTAGGGTTCATGTTTGACTGAAGTCTAAAGACAGAAATCACTTTGAAATGACATTGGGGTTTCTTAACAGCTAAAATGTTTCTATTTCACTCAGTCTTATTTGAAGACACTGTCAGCCTTATATTAAGACAGTTTCTTCAACTGTTTCACGTCTTCTCTTCTTTGCAATTACTTTGACTTTTGCATAGACTCCAGTGTTGGGCATCCTGTTGGTTGAGGAAATCCTTTAGAGTTAATATAACGACTAAAACCAGGTAAAAAGGAAATGTGTCGACAACCTCTTGATTACTGTTAGACTTTGACGAGAACAAAATGAGCTCTTAGAAATAAGTTAAAAGTTTCAAGGGTGAAAAGTAAAGAGTGGCTCAGTCAGAAATAGAGGGGCAGATTTCACAGTGTGTTTTGGTCTTAATTCATGACATTTTGCCAAATTTTGTTTTCCACTGCTTCCATCTTTTCTTGTTTTTCATACGAGGGAAATCAAATAAACATATAAAAGGTGGTGAACGACTTCGTCATTACGGCCTTAAAAATGTAATAAAAGTAAACATAGCAGAAAGTCAGCAACCCTGCAAACTCTACACATCATTGGCAGCCTAAGATTACAGGCAAACAGGATGGGAATTAGAGGAGGGGAGGAGGGGTATTCACATTCACAATGGACAGAGAGGCAACAGTGATGCACTGTACATGAATTAGTAAATCCTTCGTAAATGTTGCGTTACCTTCCCAGGCCTTCGAAAACTGAATTAATTCCTCAACCTTTGCCACCATCTCTTCGACAAAGATAGTCTGCACACTAACACCAGGTGCTTTCTTTTGATGCTCACTATATCAAGTTGTCATTTACTTCCATTATTAAGTGGGCACTTGGTTGTGCTAGCTAGCATTTTTCTTTGGTGACTGAGAGCAACATTTTTGGACAGGTACCACCTCACTTCTATTGAGCCTGCAGTCCTTTTTTTTAAGTTGATGTCTTTCAGTTTATCTATCCATCGATGTATCCCTACTCAGAAATAAAAAAAAAAGAAGTTTTAGTGATTAAAAGTCTAGATCAGAAAAAGTGAAATTGGCAAAAGAAATCTTTACATGGCTGGAAGCGGTTTGTCTAATCAACTTTACAGACAGCATGTAAAGGGTGTAGTGTCGTGGAATCGCCTCTTATCAGAGCACCAGGGATTCCTCTACCGCAGAAATAAAAAAGGCAATGAGAGTCATTAGCCGAGTGAGGTAAAACTTCTGAAATGTTTCAATCCGAGAAAGTTCAAGTGTTGTAAAATCCCTCACTAATTCAAGGGGAATCATCGCCGTTTGTGCATTTTTAGGAGACTCGACGAAAAGTGATGCGAAGGGGAACGAAAAACAGACGTTGCGCTTATTTTACAGAGAGAAAGTGAAAGAAAAATCTTACAGATTAAATTAACTTAATGATCATTCTTGTTAAAAGTGGAGAGTAAAACAACATTTAGGAATGGCATGAAATTTAGATCTCACGATTAAAATGCTTCATAGATTCACCAGTGCAGTGTACATTTCCTCGTGGCACTTGATGAATTCAGGGTTGACACGGAGTCAAGTTAGCGTTCTTCTCTTTTTTTTTTTTACCCACAATCCAGTTCCCTGTTGAAGCCTTGGCTCTGACACTTTCAATTCTTTTTCCTTTTCTTTTGAACTGCACAGTTGTCTGAATATATTATACACATCAAACTTTACAATGAAAGGTTTTTTTTTAACGTTTCAGGGCTTAGCCTCTTTGTCAAGCTTAGGCCTAAATAAACACCATCCATTTATTACACTCTGTAATGTGGTCAGAGAGAGAGAGAGAGAGAGAGAGAGAGTAAGAGAGAGAGAGAGAGAGAGAGAGAGAGAGAGAGAGAGAGAGAGAGAGAGAGAGAGAGAGAGAGTACATAAATTATTTGGAGTGTCAGCACATAAAAAGTTAGAGCTATAAATGGTGTATGGAGTGCCACCTTACTACTCCCCGACGCACGGTCAGATGTCCTGTTAGCCAGAGACATGAGAGAGTCATGGTCAGGTTATCGGCACAAAATAAATGCAAAAGTCTGAGAAATGTATATGTACATAAGCAGCTGCCCTGCTCTCTGTTACCACTATAAAATACAGCATCGCTCTCGGATTCTCTTGGCCAGACTTTTGCTCTTCTTCTTCCCGTTCTTCTCTTTGCTGTCCTCCATTTTCCTCGCCCGGATCTCTCTCATCAGGTCAAAGAACACCTGTTCGAAAACAAGAAAAAAGTGAGATTTAAGTTTTTTTTCGTGCGACTATTTCGGACGTCAGTATTTATTTTCAAACCCGTATCCTGTCAATACAAGCGTTCACATCAGCGACGTTTTCCCGTTCTGCGATATTGCGACATTTGTTTTTTCGTATCACGGTCGACTTTTCTAAAGTTTCGCATACTGTGTGTCCACCTCTGACCAATCAGATTTTGTGTTGTTGCGGGGTCAGATTTGCCGGCTGCTTGTTTACGTGTCGGAGAACAGAGTGCTTTTTGATAAAAGACACAAACATTACAAAGACAACGACCTGAAGGACAACTCGTGGAGAGTCATAGCGTCGGATTTCTCATATGACGATGGTTTGTGTCATGGCCAAAGATCATGGCCATACAGTCTGGGTTTTCAGCCTTATCCCTTTGGTATTAAGACTTCCCCAGACTCTCAGTATCAGGTATTAGTCAGGGATTACTTTGTCCACAGGGAGGCGCTTAAATCCATACACAACAAGCGCTCTTTATGAGAGCTTTTAAAAACATTCAGTTGAGAAGAAAAGCTTTGCATGAGCTGGTTTTAACAGGAAGTTTGTGACAGTCATGGTAGAATGAACAGATTATGTATAATAATATTCAGTAACTGTAATGGTAGACAGATTTTTGAAGAACAGCCTCAGTTGACTTTTTCCAGAGTGGTATTGAGGCACATTGGGTAATAGATCTACAACAGAAAGGTCCAGAAAGTGGTGTTTTATTTGATTTTATGTCCTCCCCTATATTTTCCTTTCAAACCTCAGCCTCGCACTCGAATACTTGCTGGTTGCGCTTGGATTTGCTCCGGTTATGCTCTTACAGTAATAGCCGGCCGTACCGCTGCCAGGGAATGCCTCCTTTAATCTAGTCAAACTTACCTTGTCGACATTGGCACGGGTTTTGGCAGAGGTCTCCACATAACACACGCCCCACTGCTCGGCACGTGCCTTCGCCTCGTCCGCGCTGACCTGCCGTCGGTCGTCCAAGTCCGACTTGTTGCCGACCAAGAGAAAGGGCACGTTCTCGTCCTCCTTCACTCGCAGGATCTGCTCTCTGCAATGCCGGAAATGTCAATCAGCCATGAATTATGCAAACAAAGTACTGCACTGGTACTGAAGGTTAGAGCGATGTTGAAGTGGTGGAAATGAAGAAAACACAGTTGGCTTCTGGAAACAGCATGCATTGATATGGCGTTTTAGCAGGAGGGGAAGCTGCTCTCATTAACCCCTGATGATGAGTGTCAGTGAAGCGATACCAGACCTGAAGTCTACTGTTGCTGCGAACGATTCCAGTTCTGTGATGGAAAACACGCAGAGAAAACCCTCGCCACTGCGGAAGTAGTTATCCCGGATGGCTGCGTAGTCCTCCTGCCCGGCTGTGTCGAGGATGTCGATCTGAACCTCCTCTCCGTCCAGCACCACTTTCTTCCTGTAGCTGTCAGCTTTGGTGGGTTCGTAGTCTTCCACAAACTAAAGGGAGAGAAAAAAAAAAGGAGAGTTAATGGCAAAAACTGTGGCTAAAATTTGAGAAGTTGACTCGACTGCTGGGATGTTTTTCACTCACCTCATCATACATGAACTGGAGAGTGAGGGCCGACTTCCCCACACCTCCACTGCCCACCATGATCACTTTGTGAAGGGCTAGACAGTTCTGCCCTTTCGGCTTCGCAGCTGCCATGGCTCTGTGCGGCGGGGTATCCGAGAGTCAAAGGTGAGAGAGTTCAAAGTGGAGCTGGAGATGGAGGAAAGGACTGTGAAATGAAGACCGTGAAGTCCTGGGGAGAACGGGAATAGAAAAGACGGGAGAAATTTTCAGATGTTTTATCATCATTTCCGAGTCTCCAGGTTCTATTACTGCAGCTAGATTGCAAAGCCATCATTGTGTCTCATGGTCGTAAAATAAAATCAGGAGGAACTGCCTTCAGACTACAAATGAAGAGCCGGGGATTATTTTATGTATCTGGTTAAGATTGCAGCAATATAAAACTAAGAAATGAACCTCTGGCGCTGGCTGAATTGGAAACAGCTTCATAATGAAGCTTGTGAGGTTCTGCTTTAAGACTATAACTTCAGGTTTCAGACATAACTAAAGATTTGATCATTTCGCACAACAGCAGCATATTGTCTAAGGATTCTGAGCAGATTAGGCAAAAAATGTCTGTTATGAGGAAAAGCAGCCTGTGTGCTCGTCCTCAGCTGTTGAGTCAAACTTCACATGATCCACGTCCCTCATTCTGAGACAGCTGGCTGACCTTCTGACATCCCTGTGTTTTTTCACACAATGAGCAAACACAAGAGTTATCTACAACTTCTGTTTCATTAAACTATAACTTTATTCTTGTAGATGTGTCTGCTTAATGACATTGTACATTGTGGGTGTACAACTTTGACCTTGTTAAAGCTCCATGAGATTCAAGTCATACATAAAAATAAAATGTAATTTTTTAAAAGTCTTGGATTAACTTGAATAAACTTTAAATAAATTGAGTTATACTGACGCCCTATGATGATGCCCAATAGCAGACATGGTGACACATGACAAGACTGAGGGTTTTTCTAATGTAATTTTCAGGAACTGTGTGCAGGGAGGTAGATGTCAACCAGACAGCAGGAGAAACAGGCCTATTTTTACAAGTTTCATGTGAAATATTCAAAACAAACAATAGATCTGACTGTCAAATTTAACAGTATGAGATGTGAATTTGTTAAAAGTGACAACTTAAACATGTAGAAGACAAGATAAGACAAAATCATTGGAGCTCTAATTCATCTCAAGTTTATTTCATTTAAATTAATGACTCGTTTTTTACTCATTACTAGGAATTTCCACTTTCTATCCTGTCCTTTTGTGTGTTTATTTATATTGAAGTTTTTCCTCATTATTTTACATTATTCTTGTAAATTTACAACTTAATTTTCAAAAAGTAAATTCATCCACAATGTGGCCCTAATCCTCCCTCGTACCACAGAATAAAGAGCTGAGTGCTGCTGGCAAGAATCATGCAATATGATACAAAACGCAATACAGGTTTCGATATACAGTAATGCAATCTAATGATATATGATATGATACTAAAAATAGGTTGAGACTTTAGAGTCTGTATCTGTTCACACCTGCAATGCATGATTTACTCTTAGCAGCTGTTGGCTCAGGTAACAACACTGCCGCCTAGAGGTCCGGAGAAACACTACACTAAATGTTCGCATGTTCCTTGTGAAATTGAACTTTGGCATAGTGTCAAAACATAATCCAGCTGCCCAAGTGCTGTGACAATTTCTCATCCCACAAATACAACAAGCAGAGATGACTTTGTTGGTTCAAAGCAAATCCTCCTCCTGTAACTCTTTATTCAAACGTTCCTCCATTTCGACATCTGCCTGCACATAAAAGCGCGAGCTGAAAACAGTCTCCTTTGAAATCTGCTGCACAGTCAATTTTCCAGATCAGCATCAAGCGAAATGAGAAGCACCCAATGACTGCAATACTCTTTAATGCTGTTTTTAGAGCCAACATATACATGCTGGATGTGTCAGACAGCTACAACCCATGGGAAACTAGTGCCTCTGGCACGCTTGAAGGAAAGCAAACAAGGTACACGACGTATGCAAACACGAACTTCACTTGTGTACACCATGTCAAACAAATAGTCAAAATCCACTTTCACATGACAAACCTGTTAAAGCCATTGAGCAAAGAAATACGACCTGTTTTTAAAGCATCTGGCAGTATTTTCCAAACTTTTGACAGGAACGAATAAAGTGTGACATATGCCAAAGCTATTTGGAAGTCATTTCCCCAAACCACACTGCTCAAGGGGAGTATGGGAAGACCATGAAGTCCTTAAGAGTGTGTTAATGCTTTTTCTGATCACAGCCCACTGGGAATAAGGGATAAAGATGGGAAGGCAGCCAATAGGTCTATATACAAATTAACAAAAAGGGGTCTGTGCGCTTAAAAGCGATGTTACAATCTACTGCCAAAGGAAATGTCCTTTGACTTGACCATTTAAAAAGTCATTGTAAGCAAGGGTGTGTCAACAGGAGAATGATGGCACTTCCTCTCAGCGGATTCTGATAATCCACCCGAGATGCAACCTACACTATAACTGGCTTTAGGCAATGCCAGAGACAGGGGTTTTGTTCGAATAATCAGCTCTTGCCACAAAAAGTGAATCAATTTGTGTTTGGTAGATAATTTCTTTGTTGTAATAATGCTTCTTTGCAATAAATCTTACACTGTTGGAAAGCCTGTTTATTTTCCTTTTTCATTTGTAGGGAATATGTATTTATGGGATGAGCAGCAATCAGGTGCCTGACTGACACAGGATCATAGAGTTGAAGTGTGGCAAAGACATGGAGATTACTATGCTGTTTGACGCATCAATAGAGTAACATCTTTTGGTGGAGGCAGTGTGATTGTGTGGAGCTCTGTAGGGTTCTTCTACAAACTACAGAGGCTCCTGTTTACTCTTATTCCTTCAGAATTTAATCATCTAATCTACTGGGGAAAAAAAAGCACTAAACAAAAGTCAAAGGCAGAATAAGCTGTTTGGCATTGGCAGAAAAGATTTAGCAACTTTTCATCGGCACAACCCACATACTCAGCTCGCCCCACAAAATTATGTTTGTTACAAATGTGGCACCATTTAAAAGGGCATTAAACAGGCTTTCCAACAGTATTAGATTTATTGCCAAGAAGCATGATTACAAAAAAGAAATAATCTACAAAAACAATTTTCGTACTTAAGTTACTTCAACAAGTTTATACTAAATTAAGTGTTCTTAAACAAGCACATACTGCAGGAAGTACATGCTCAAACAGATACAAATGCATGCTCACTCGTAAAAAAAATATACATTTACAAGTTCACTTTTGTACAAGTTACAAGTACACACTTCAACTGTGTAATTACAAGTGGGTATTTTCAACAAGTGCACACTCACAGGTACATACTTTCACAAGTGCAGGACGAGTATTGCTAAGTCACTCAGGTATTGGCAGTTTACCACAAATTGTGGTCAGATTACAATAGCTGACATACATGATTGAGGTAACATGGTAGTCTCAAATTGCAAATCCAAAATCCAAAATTTTATTGAGTCTCTGACAACAGAAAAAGATGAAGGCCACCTTCAGAGAGAGTCTAAAAATAATCAAACAAAAAAGGCCATTTGTACAGAATTTACTTTGATCGGTATTAAGCCAAATTAGTGTGACCATATACTGGATTCCCAAAAAGAGGACACTATTATGTGGGACAGAGTCACTTTCAAAATCTATTACGTTGCCAGTTTTTGAGAGCACCGACCGCCGAAATACCTTAATTGCTCGACGTCACTTTGGAGATACCCGAACCACCGCGACACAATCGACATTGAACAATCTCTCAACAATAACAACATCTTTAGAGGACGACTAAAAGTCATGGTTGACATCTATTTTGCTGCCCTCATCGATCACGATCATATAATCGCCCCGTCCTATGACAAGTCATATTTGGCTTTGACTGTGACTAAACATTTGCTCTCACTAAGCAATAACAATATCGGGATATCGTATATCGATATTCAGCCTAAATATATCGGGATATGACTTTTGGTCCATATTGCCCAGCCCTAACTGAACCATTTGGAACCGGTTCTCAACAAGAACCTGTTCCCCGTTCCCATCCTTACACATTAATGTTGGTGGTTAGGGTAGATATCATCAGTGGATACAGATAACATACAGTCACGTGTGCGCACACTTTATGCCTAATGTCTCAGTTTAGCCAGCACAATCAAGAGTCTTGACACTGACACACCCCTGGCATGGATCCATTAAAGGTGTGTTTTTTTATGTAAGTATATCAGGGTCATGTGTTAGATTATGAGTTAAAAAAGCACAAGCCCTTAGAAAATATTTACAGAGTTAGACAATATTGCCTTCAAGAGACCTTTAGATTTTCCTCTTGTAAAGCACAAACAGTAGATAGATATTGAGTGACAATAACAAGTGTTTAAGTTAGAAAGTGACTTCATGTTAAGGTGGGACTGTAATCAGGTGTGTCATCCTACCAGCTGAACAAGTGCCTCATCAAATTGGAGGCTCCAACATTACAATCAGTTGCACGTTAGGAATACTAATAATGGGCTACACTTCAGTGACATTCACAGCCTGGTATTACATTATAAAGACAGCTAGAATCGCATGTTACAGCCAAAGAAACCGTAATTAACATGATAAATCATTAACAAGTTAGCCGTTGACAGGTGAAATAGCTAGCAGGTTGAAAACAGTGGGCGACGTAGCTAATAAGCTAACCAACCCACCGGACACGTTAATGTCACCTGACCGATAATTAACGTCGGTGGGAGTTTATTCTGGCCCAGAACACGCTTAAAACACAAATCCTCAAAATCAAAATCCTCGCAACAGATGTTCGTTCGACCCCTGCCAACAACAGACACCCTCCCTCGCTAGCATCCGAGGGTGGACAAGGCAAAAAAGGCTAGCAAAGCGATAACGAGCAGCTAATCACAACTAAAAATGATGCGAGGAGATAAAAGAGCAGACATAGCCAACGGGGACAGTCATTACAGCAGGGCATGAGGTAAAAATTTCACCTACCAGTAACTCAAACGATATCCACCCCGACTCCGTGTTTGTTAAAAGGTTGATATATGGTGGCAAAATGAAAAGACAGTGCTAGCTGCTCGTTAGCTCATGGCTAGCTGTCGGGCTAACTCCAGAGACTGAGCTGGTTAGCTGTTAGCAGCGGACTGACTGCACGTCCTGTGGGCTTGGCTCCGTCTGACAACGCCCGCCCGCCTGGGAAAACTACACAACACTCTCTTTTACTTTCTCAACATGAATTTAACTCCAATTTACAGCTAATAATAAAAAAAGGTCCCTAAAATTGAATAATACATGTACAAATAACATAACGTCAGCGTTATAATGGTAACTACATTGCAGTTTAAGGTAAAATACAAAAAAAAAGGAGGTGGATTAAACATGCATGATAATTGATCAATTAGCTAATCCGTATAATTGTTACCACGTTTGTGAAAGCAGAGCCCTTTTGTCAAGCCAGAAAAAGAGAGAAACGTCTTAAAAACTAAGGTAATTTCTGTTTAAATGCATTTTTATTGAAATAAACAACTCAGTACAGAAAAATTTTGCAACTTAAACCCCAAATCCACAAGTAAAAATGTCTTAACTTTATTTGTATAGGGGAAACCATGTTAAATTAATGCATACATTGTATTTTCTTTAACTTTTGATGACATGATCAGACAGGTGATCATTGTAGTTTGTATTTATTGAAGATTAGGGTTGCAGAATTCTAGGAATTTTCAAAGTTTTTCCATGGGAAAATTGGATTATGTTTAATTGCATCATCCCTATCACATAAAATGAATCCAATTGTTGCTTAAAGCTCCCTCAAAGTGAAGAAAAAGCTGTTAACACTCAATAAGAGTGGACGATAATGCTACTTTTTCTCTTTTT
The DNA here is from genome assembly GCA_962446985.1 of Xyrichtys novacula. Lineage (NCBI taxonomy): Eukaryota > Metazoa > Chordata > Actinopteri > Labriformes > Labridae > Xyrichtys > Xyrichtys novacula. The sequence goes on along the minus strand of OY660883.1, from coordinate 26,808,902 downwards.
GTGCTTTAGGGATGAAGGCAAAGGTGATCATTTCTGACCTACACTTGAAATTTGCACAAAAGCCATGGAATGAAACCTTCCAGCTTGTCCGAAGATGCATGGTAGGACTGTAAAGACATATTTGTATTTTAAAAAATTCCCCTTCGTTACTTCCCATGAAGAAATCCTCTTTTGCAGAGCTATTTTAAAGTAGCTCTATGCAGAGAAAATGTGCATACTTTAATGAAAGTTGCTGGGCAGTTAGTGGATCACTCCTCTAACATGATGATGTGCTACAAATCGGGAACTGGTGTGGTGATGCACTGATAATGAGATCATCTATCGAGGAACACACAAGTCTTTGTTGTTGGATCAGCAGGCTGTGCATCAACTGTGACTTGGATGCACTTCAACTAAATGGCAAAGTGTGTGTGTGTTTGTGTGTGTGTGGGAAGCTTTTTAAGTTGTATCTAGGTTGCCTCATGGCCCTGGCAGTATCCTGTATGGCATTACAATCACTATCTTTTAGCTTACATCATTTGTTTTGCCTCTATTTACATACTAGTGAAGATGCCACTCTTTATCATTTAAGTTAAACAGAAAGGCGAAAAAACATGTACGCTGCGATACCAGCTTGTACATTTAGGTTATGTGAGGGTGTATTAGTTTTTGTGAGATTCGTCATGGGTGGAGCACTGGAGCAGATAATACTTGTGGATTAATACAAAGTGGAGCTTGGCAGTGGTCAGTCTCTGGAGTCTGGTAAAGATTACTTGGTGGTCTGAAGTGATGTGTGGTCCAAAGGGATAAGGCAGCTGGGGCGTGTCGTAGAGTTTCCTGCCAGCGGTGATGCAGAAGAGGACTTTTCTCTGACTGTGCTTCTCCTGGAGGCAGTTTCTGATGTATTTTTTGTACACCCATGTGCATGCACTGCTAATTAAAACATCCCAAGTGTGAAGCATCCAAGTGAAAACACCACACTTGGCAGGGTGTCGTGCAGCCTCTGTGTTTTGGGATGGGCCGGGACGACCAAAGACTGTTTATACAAGGAGGACACTGTCACACAACCACTCCATTGTTGTGCTTTTCTCCTTTTTGTCCCCCGATAGGACAAATCCAGAGATGAATCCAAACCCTGTGAGCCATTGGTGAGATCGTTGGAAAGGCTCCAGGAAGTTTTTAATGGTAAATAAGCTGCATTATGGAAGATTCTGTCTGTACTATTTGAATTCACTTTAAATCACTTAACATGTGAGTAACTGGCCTCTATGTTTTTCAGTGTCCTCTCTAAGCGCCACAAAATCTCGTCTGGAAATGGTTGCCAAAAAACAACGGTAGAAAGTTGACTTCAATGTGCAACTTTGTAGACTTGAGATATCAAAATTGTCCTTTTCACAATATACAATATATCACAATGTTCCATTCTCAGGATGGGATTTCACATTACTGAGGCCACCTGCTACTTCACAGCTGACCTCTTCTACCTGGAGGTGGTGTTGCTGCCATGTGGCGGGGTGAGAGAGGTAAAAGTAGCCCCACATGGAGGATCCCCTGTTGTAAGTATTTCACCTTTCCCTGCATAAGTTATTCCTCCCTTTTTTACTGAGCAGTGAACATTTTTAATTGTCTTGCAGCCCAGCGAGTCATTTCTTCAGCTGCTGAGGTGAGCATTATAAAGACGGTAAATTTTCAAGGATGAGGCTTTGATGGCTACTCTTAGCACAGCAATCCCCTGTGCAATAAACAGAGATGACGGTGATTCTTAATGGTTAATTCAAAAGAAATATGTGGCTGAAAATGTGGATTGTTTTTGGCGCAGGTCACACAATTTTGCAGGATTCTCTGAGAAGCTGGAAGGTCTCTACAACCAGTACAACATCCCAGGAGACGGGTGGGTGTGCCATCCACTAATCAAATAATTAATTTATCTGTTATCAGCTGTGGCTTTTCTAACATCTTTGTTGTTTTGTTACAGTGAAGTCAAATTAAAATTGTTTGCATCTCTTCAATGTCTGGGGAAGGATTTGCAGCAAATATCAACTTTAGACGAGTAAGTGACGAGAAATAAAACTTGTTTAATTTTCATAATCACTTTTAACTCGGCATATTACTTTTTAAGCCCAATCTTTCTGGAGATAGATAAATGCTTTTTAAACATTATTAAGTTGACTGATTTTTAGGTAAAAGCTTGGCTACATAAATGTGGCTTGTTTAGCTTTAGCTAGCTTGAAAAGTAGCTTAAAAAGTAGCATAGTTTCCTTTGAATTGAGTTTGATTCAAAGACGTAGGTGGCTTTGAGTTTTGTAAGTATAAATAACAATCCATGTTTAAAGTACAATGTTTCAATTTGACTACCCCCAAGATAGAGGCTAGATTAGACTTACTTATGGAACATATGATTAGCTAAATTTTAGATAACCATATGCTACATTTTTCCCTAATTTAGCTTTTTACAAAGGCCAAATATCTGCTGAATTCCAATCATTAAATATGAGAATTTGATATTGGTTTGCTTAAAATCTAACGTTTTACACTTTATCTGTATCAATATTTACCGAGGGGCAAGCTACATGAAATTTACCGTCAAAAAGCTAAAATATAACTAAAATAAATGTTAATGCCAGGTTCAGTATGTCAATGATGAAAGTATAGAAAGTGTCTGAAACAAACTATAATCAACTATTGTTCATGTTTCAGGACATCACAAGCCTTTAGCACTGCAGTGGAAGTGATAAATAATGGCAGAATAGGTTGTGTGATAGCAGAGAAAGAAGGTAAATAACAACATCACAGGAAATTAAGTTATCGTCCCTTTTTCTGAAGTTATAATCAAGTTTGTTTTTCTAGATTGCCCCCTGATTATCCAGTTTTACACAAACCGTACTAATGAAGCAGAGACGTCAGATCTCAGTAAGTTGTTTTTGTTGTCTACCATTCGGAGAGTAAAAGCTTACATGTTTAAACTCTAACAGTCCTTGTTTGTCCTTGTTTTTAAAGCTATGACAGACACAGAGCGAGTCATCAATGCAGCTCAGGTTACATTAGGTGACAGTGATGTAACTCGCGAGCTTCAGATGGCGCCTGTGATCGCACAGCCTGCACAGCTGGACCCCCAGGGGTAACATGTTACTGTTTAATCTGCGGCTCAGCAGGACACTGTTCATTTTCCACCCCACTGAGAATGTGAATACCTGTGGTGTTTCAAATTGTGTCCTGTGGCAGTTTTCCTGTGTTCCTGCCTCTGAGTGAGGTGCAGTGTGAGACAATGCCGGCTGTCTTTCTTCTTAAACTGCAGCCCGCCATCCCAGTAATGGCATCTTTTATTAACAGGATCGGCCATGTCACAGGTAGAGGCACTTTAAACAAAGAAAGAAAAATTCTACAAATATAGTCGGTTTAGTCAAGAGTTGAATTTTTCTGTCTGTGATGTTCACAGATGTGGCCATACCAGATGTTGGCCTGCAGTGGGCACCATTACCCAAGCTTCTGATGAGGCGTTCAAGTGCACACATCCAGCAGGAAATATTAGACGAGCAGGATGCTACATTTAAAGTGGTAAGCAGGTTTTAACATGATATGGTTAATTTTAAACATATTTCAATGAAGTTAAAGGAGCCAGTGCTTTTATTAGTTTTCTTCTCCAGTCTCTTCCAGGTGATGTGACACACAGTTATGTTCTACCTGGAGCTGCATGGAAAGAGTCCACCCACAGAGCAGCAGTTATAGACAGCGTTCCCTTCACCCACCCAAACCACGTCCCCGCCCTGCTGGAGCTGCTCCGGCATCAGTGTGTCATCAACACCCTGCTGAGCAGCTGCTTTGTCTCTCACTGTGAGGGAACAGGTAGGAGAATTTTAACATGGTAAAGATCAGACAAGAAAATTCATCATCTGCACATGCAAAGTGTGACTCTTTTATTGATGAATCTTCTGTCAGGTTTAGTTTGTGATCTTCACTTTGAAGTCCTTCCTGAATCTGAGAGCAGCTTCTCTGTGACCTTCCAGCCACCAGGAACTGACTCCCTCGCTGTTTGTGAGCAATTCTGACATTTTCTGCCATAGTTTTGTTTATATTTTTAGACACATCATTTACACCTGGTATCAAAACATTATTTACATCCTGATTTATCATTTGTCTAATAACCAATCCCATCTAAGGGTGGCTTACTGAGTCACGTCTTGACTCTTTGCAGTGAAACTAATAAGATTATTCCTTCTCTTTCCCCTCTTGGGGCAATTTACATACTTAAATTAATCAGATATCTTGCTGTATCATTATATGACTTTCTTTTAGTGTACCAAACACAGCAGAATAAGCTGTATTCTGATGTTATTGCTATCATGGGCCATGCTTTGGATATCATGTCATCATGTCATGAGTTACCCTGCGATCCCAGCTCCTAGTCGCGTCTTTTCTTAACATCCGCACAGTGCATTTTTTTTTTGTTTGGTTCATGTTATCTTCATTGAGATCTGATCTGTCCTCAAGAGGAAAACCCGCAGAGCGAACTGATGACAAAGGCACATTGTGCAGATTTACACACACAGTGGATCCAAACACAGTAAGAGCCACACTGCCTCCAGATGCAGTCGGACAGATCTGATAAAGATGTTGCACCCTGGATGAGAAGACATCTTTTTTCCATTTCGAGATCATACTTTTATACCAGGAGCAATGTTATTAGATCAAAATATTGTCCAATAATCATAAAACTGATGGCTTAATATTATCTTTTTGCTTGTTTTTGTTGCAGTGCTGGTGAATGTATCCGATCCCCGTCACATTAAATGTACTCTGTATGGAGCTGGGCCATCAGATCCCTCAATGGATGAAAACCTATCCAAGGTCTTGAAGAGGTATGGCTCTGGATGAAAATAAGATTGAAACATATAAGATATAAAAGCTAAAAATGTAAAAGCATTGCACCATGAAGAACAGAGTTTTTAAAGTTCTTCCACCTGATGCTCCTCCTGTCGTCTTTCAGGTGTTTGTCTGTCCCCGTCACTCTCAGCACTCTCTACAGCAAGCTAGATGAGATCACCGCCGCTCCAATTTCTCCAAGCCACCCAGCCACCACAGAGGCCCAAAATGACCACTCTGCTCCCTCAAACGCCACCGTGACCGACACCAGCGGCGCCTCCACCGTGTTCTCCCAGAGTGCATCTGTGCCAGAGGACGGCTTCAGTGTTCCTGGACCGGCCTGCTATGCTGTTTCTGTATCCAAATCTGAGCTCTGTCCTGAAATAAACACCAGTCCTGCTGTCCACCCGTACCCATACACCCCTCCAGTGGGGGCGTTCTCACATTGGGTGACGAGTAACGGACAACTGTCAGACCCTATCTGAAACTGTGCCCACATTACCTTGTAGACCCCAGCTTTAAAAAGAGTGATATTTTCATACTTTATCAAATGTTTTAGTAAAGATTATGCTTTATTCTTACATAACTTTAGTTTCCTGTAACTCATACTGGGTCAGAAAGTGTTATCTCTTTCTCCTTTTGAGTGTTTCTTACTTTGCATTCCAGCGTGGCAGAGACTGCCGGTTGTAAAGGTTTTGAGGTTTGGCGTTTGACCTCTCTCTCCCAGACAGCCAAGAGCCGGCTGATTGGTACCATGTGAGCCAATCAAACATTTTTAGAGTGCATGATGCATTCTTGATGGCTCGTAAGAGTAAAAAAGATCAACAAACGACACACTGTAGTAAGAAATAGCTTGACTGGATCCATAAATAACATCCTGAATGGGGTTTGACATTGTGCTAACATGAAATTGTTACATTGGTGACTTGAGTTTTGGCGCACTTGGTAATGTTTTTGTCATATTTTTTCAGCCGTTTTATGTGCAACAGAGACATGGCAGTCGGTGTTGAAGAGTAAAACCTCTGTGGAATGGGAAATCCCAAAGAAGCACATTATATTTGAATGCAGACTAGCAAAACTTCCCATGTTTGAAGCACCAGCAGTACAGAATGAGTCCTATTTTCAAATGTTTTATTTGTTAGAGAATTATGTCTGATTGAAAACTTACATTTGTTGAAAATAAAAGCATTGCAAATATCAATAAAAGTTTATTTGTCCTTTTGTTTGAAAATTCATTTTCAAGTAGAGAGCTAAGATACCAAAATTGTTAACTTATAAGGCAGCCAGAAGCTATGGAAGCCCAAAGTGGACATGCAACCGTACATTTTTACTAATCTGATTTATGACAAGTTACTTTTAGTTGTTTTTGAAGATCTGGACTCATTATTAGATGATATCTCAAGTTCTCAGAGTTTCATAAGCACAAAACATAAAGGTCTGACCAACCTTAGTGTGGGCAATAGCAGCACTTGGCATTTCTCTCAGGTACATGACAGTAACCAACCTGTTTTGTAACTTGAGAAAATTAGCTTTGTTATCCCAAAATGATGACATACAATAAGTTGTTATGGCAGAAACTACAGACATTATAAATTACGCACATAGGCATGTTTTTTCACAATAAAAGATCTGTCACTATATTGGCACACTGGCAAAGAATTGAGGCAGGCCTGTAGTCTCTTTGCTAACAGCTACAGTGTGTTAGCCTGTCAGTAAAGTAAGCTGTGTCCTTAATAATGCAAAGCATGTGACCTTGATATCTATAAGAAAATGAACCAGGTTGTTAACATGTTCATTTTACTGCAAAAATTAGCTTTTTAGATTGAGTATGTATGTGGCTTCAGGTGGTTTTTATCCAGCCTCCAGTGGACACTCAAGGAACTGCAGTTAAAACCACTCATGTTGGCCTCATACTTCAAGACCAGAGGTCATCACTAAGGTTTCTGCCTGTGGTAAACCAGTTAGGCAGCAACAAAGCTAACCTAAGATCTGGAGAAAATGTCTTTACATCAACTCCTTTTGGAAAATCTACTGTTATAAGAAACTTGCTCTTGGCATTTGAGTGAAAACCACTAACAGTATATGAACCTTTGTCTTCTCATTATAAGATATATAGGTCAGTTAAGACTAACATACCATATTCTCATCAGTAGATCTGCAGTCTGTGTGTATTTAGAAAAGAATTTCCACATGTATCCAGAATATTAAGTCACCTGTCAGCAGCAGACAACTGGTTTTAGTCCAGAGCTTTTACTCATAGGTATCCAATGACCTGTAACGGCTGCTATTCATGGAAACGCTCCGGCATGTGTGGTTAAACTATTCTCTGCTTTCAGTAGGAGGCCTGCGTCCGCTGAATATTTCAGAGATTATGTGTCCTTAAGTCTGACTGGCTGAGAGTGTCGACCAACAAACCAAACCTCTTTGATTTAAGGTGTTAACCAAATAACTTTTTTTTTGTTCTTTTTGAAATGTACTTTTACTTTGCTTCGATGGCCGAGAACCGCCACTGCTGCAAATAAAAAAGAATGCAAAAAAAAAGAACACCAATGCCACAAATAAAAAAAGAAAAGATTAAAAGAAACAGAAAAACCCACAACCGAAAAAGTTACTTACTGCGAAAATAAAAGCCACAACAGAAGTCAGCTGCCGGGGACCAATAATGATGATGCATCAGTGTTTTCCGATCTAGGCACAGAAGACGATGGTAAAACCACAACAGAAGGATGGAGGATGCCGGTGAAGTATTAGCTTCAGTTCAACTTCATATCGGCTCAGGCGCTACATGGTCTAACCAAATGACACATTGAAAAGCATATGAAGCACACTTCCATTGTGGCTTTTTTTGTCTGCATCCTTTTATTTTCGCAGTAACTGTTTTTTCCCATTGCCACTTTTTTTTTTTGTGTGTTGTTAACTTCTGTTGTGGCTTTTTTATCTGCACCGTTTCTTTTTTTTTATTTGCAGCGGGCTTCGGTTTATTTATTTTTTGCATCAGTAACTTCCGTTGTGACTTATTTTTCTTCTGCATTCTTTTCTTATTTGCAGCAGTGGCGGTTCTTGGCCACCGTACTTTTCAACTGTTGCGCAACCATAGACTGTATATAGAATGGACAGCGTCTACCTCCTCGCTAGGTGAAGCCACTCCGAGAACAGCACCCTCTAGTGACGGGCTGCAGTATAGGTCACAAATCCCACCTTCTCCACTAATCCCTATGGAGCTGTGGACAAACTTTAGAAATTTATTACACAGAATATACATCCCCCCTTCTTGCGATGTTGACATGTAGTTACCGTAAAACTATGGGCGCACAAAGATTGCATAGCTCACATGGGAGATACGCTGTTTGAGCCGAGCATCATCACAGCAACTCTCAGTGACTCTCCTGTTGAATGCGCACACTGCTACTGCGCAAGTGGTGGAGTGCGTACAATGCTGCTGCGCGACGTTGGTCTTAGGAAGTGGAGAAAAAACACGGAATTACCGAGAGCTTTTCGGCTACAAATCCGTATACAGGAGGAAGGCGGAACCAAGTTGTCCATAGTATATACAGTCTATGTGCGCAACACTACCAGGAAAGCTGATGACAAAAATGTACAGCCTATTTATAAAACAATAGAATAAACTGAGAAATAAAATTGCAAACACTTTTACATTGATATTTTATAAAGTTCATTACTTAATAATAATAATAACTTTATTTGTATAGCACTTTTAAAAACAAAAGTTTACAAAGTGCTTCATGGAGCACATGGAAAAAGACAGATTAAAACAAAAAGCTCAGTTAAAACAGAATTGAAGGCCATTTTCATGTCATAAGGAACCCAGATAATAATAGAACCATGCAACTTAAAATGAGACCATGAGGACCAAAATAAAAACATAAAATAGTAAAGAAAAAAGAAAATGTGATTAAAAGGGGGGTCGAAAGCGGAAACAGGATAGTAAATATAAAAGTAATGGGACTAATGGTTATCTTAAAGCAGTGCCAAATTGGATCAGTGTTACATTTTTTGGTTTTATGTTTAATTGTACAGACTTTTTGTTGTTTTATATGTACCTCACTGACTGGATTTGGACACACTTTTAAGGACAGAAAGCTTGACTAACTTTGGGGCAGTTTCACAGTAAAAAGAGACATCCATGTGCAAAGAAACATATAGTGATTTCAGTGTTTCTGATTCACATTTGGCCTGTCTGTAGCTCATCTTTCTTTAAATATCCCCATCGCTCCCTCTCTGGTCTGCGGTCTCTTTAAATCCAGCTCCAGAGGAGGAGAGCAGCGCGTCCTCACTAACTTGTCTGGCCGCTGTGATTGCCCACACTCAGCCTGACAAACAGCTGCACACCATCTAGGAAACTTTTCCTCCAAACTCCTCAAATCAGGATTTTTTCCCCCACCAGCTCTACAACTTTCTGTGTTTTTTTTGTCTGTGGATGTACAGATGTAGAAGGGTCTGCACCGCTGGATTCTTGGTTTGCGTAATGCCAAGGCGTCCTCTCTTCAACATCTGGATTAACTATTTGGAGTCAGAGCTAGCGGCCCTGCTCAGACCTCTGCCCGTCCAGCCTGTCTTTATGGAAAGACTGCTCCTTTTCGCTGGATTTTAACCCTTTTTGATAACCGGAGATTTGTGGATAGATTATGTATTCTTTAAGATGGGTGCGAACAATGGAAAACAGTATGGAAGCGAGGGTAAGTACTCCCATGTCGACTCTGGAACACGTTTTATTGAATTCAACAGAGACGGAAGTATATTTAATCTAATTATACCCTACAAAGGACACATTTTTATCGGTTTGTACCGCAGTCTCTAACAGGTTTCGCTCTGTAGTTTGTGACTTTTAAGCTCGCGCTGCTCCCTTTAACCGTTATTTTTGAACTAAGCTAACGTTTTCTTCTCGTGGAGTTGAACTCGCACCAAACTTCATTGAAAAATCTCGATATTTAAAGGAACATACAAAAACCGACTCAAGACTTAACATTTTATCATCTTTTACACTTTAAAGTGGCGTGCATCGTTTATATTCGTCATATATGAAAGCGAGAGAGACATCTGGTGGCCATATTGGAACCATTTGAGATGAACCGTTAAGAATGTACAAGTTCAACGTGTAAAGTTGATGTAAAATTATACTTTTGAAGTGCGTTTACAGATTAGTTTACCCGCATTTTATCTCGAAAAAGTCTCTTTTTCTTGACTGTCTTGCTTCCTTAAGGCTTCAACATATTAAACGTTTCAAAACAGTATGTCTGAAAAGTCAAATATGTATGTATTAAACACACGAATTAGGCTTTTCAGTTGAAGTCAGAAGAAAATCTGTTTTTTAAGAGCAGAAATTGCCACTATAAGTCGAATATTATCTCCATAATGTGTCATAATCAGCTGAGTTGGCAGCATACACGGTCCCCTACACAGGTACTTTCATTTACAGCATATTTTAAACTGTGTATTCTGCATTAGATTTAGTGGAGGGAGGTCAAAAGGACAGGGGTGTTTGGGAGCACTCAGTCACTCTGATCTTGATAAGACCCAATTCCAGACATTTTTTGTCTTCACTCTCCAAGCCTATTGTTGTTTAATTTGGCAGCCATTTTGTGCATATTGGTCAATGCCATATAATCATTTTTTACAACAACATTATGCATGGAACAGCCTGAACAATCTGAAACAGTCTTCCTCATGCAAAGTGTTGAAGCTTTTACTAAAAAAAAGCACCTTGCTTGATGTTTTCTTCAAGTGGATGCACTAAGAAGTATAATATATCAATAAAGTGAACATTTATTTTGAGTTCAGCATCAATTTTTGACCTTAAGATGCTCTTTTGCAGCTGGTTGTTGAGGTTAATTTTCAGGTGGAGCCAAAGAAACAGCACAGCAAAGGTATCATAGTGGAAACACAGTCATTGTCTATCTAGCATATTTTCCTGCTCTTTTTGAATAGAAAAGCATTGTACAAGCAAAACACTCATAGTTTAAGAAAGCTAATGGGGGAGATATTCATGCTTAGATATCCAGAGAACTATTTCACCCAACTGGAATGCATTTAAGCTTCAGGAAAATGGCATTTGACTTTTTTCTGTGATGTTGATTCAACCAAAATCCCCATCTTAAGACCCTCATACAGAAATATTGATAAAATCTCCAACCACTGAATAAATGAGCCTGGGTTTTCAGCTCAGAGGGACAGTTAAACTCCCATTTTATTGCAAAGTTTAGACTTCCAAGAACATAGTATTGCACTCCCCCTACCTCCCCCTGACCACTAGCTTCTCCATCTAATCTCCATCACCCTGAAAAACTTCATTCGGACTCTCCCCTAAACACATCCCCTCTGTTTCTGGAGCAGAAATGTTTGTATAAATAACATTCCAGTCAGCTCTCTTCCTAAGTCAATATCTGCACAGAACAGACTGGACCTCATGATGTTAAAAATAACAAGTGGATCAGCTCCACCTCAGAATCCAGACTGTGAAGGACAGTACATGAACAGATCCTGGACAGGTTGGGCTCCTCCTTAAGCGAGGGCAAGGTTTCTCCTTACTCTCATGTTAGCATTCAGGTGGGAAAAACAGTTGGTGCGGATTGTGTTTTCTTCTGCACAAGCCATTATGATTGAGTCATGGGGCTTTTTTTGCAAGGTAGAAAAACTTCTGATAGCCGTCAGCTGGCAAGATTACAGTTCTTTGGTAAAGAAGTACACAAGCTACACAGCAAACTGAGCATAACTACTAGTGCAAACACAGGCTGGTGCTTTTTGTTGATGTAAAACCGCCACAAGTTTAGATGATGCTGTCTAACTCCCACAATTAAAACTGTGATCTTTGTGTGTTGAAACATCTCTTCTATGATTCAGCAGTGATGCAGTTTGAAGTTTGTGCTCTTTGGTTTTTAAGTACAGGGAAAACACGAAAAGGGACAATTTGAATGTAAATGTCAAAGGTCGTTAAATGAGGGGTTTGCAAGGGGTTTCACAGAGCAAGTATACATTTTCTGACGCTGTGACCTTAAATGGTATTGAAATGTTTATTTCAAATAAGTAAAAAAGGGTGTAGTGACTGCTTTCCTTCAACATAAAAGGCCACTGGGGTTTAGGTTCGCTTGCATCTGTGACTCCTTCAATTATCAGTCCAGTTTGAGTGTTAAAAAGTGATTTATTGTTCAGAAAAGGGAAAGAAAACACGCTGATCCAGGTCCAAAACTTTGCCTTGAAAATGAAAAAGTGATATGATGAAATCAAGTTAAAAAAGGATGAGTGAAACAGTGAAAAACAGTCAACATAAAATTATCAGAGCTTACCACAACCCATTGTCTGACTTCACCGCTAAGACTTAAATAACCCGCCAAACATTCCAAGACCACACCCCTCAGTGATGATCCCCAGAAGTGATGTACCTAATAGAAATCATAATTTCAACAAATATATTTTGGCTCTTACAAAGGGCAAATCAGAGTGATCAGACTAAAATTAGACAAACATGCTAAAATTACAAGCATTTAAACAGGAGCACTCAATGATTTGGTTTACTGATTTGAAAAGGACCATGAAGAACTTATTTAACCCCCACTTTACCCAAGTAAAAGCAAATTAATAAGCTTCATTATTGATTCAAACCCACACAATTATGTGTTATGTGTTCTTAAGAAATGTTTGCGGGTTGTCTGGTTTTAAAGTTGAAACAACAGACTTTGAACACTGACGTTGTAGTTCGTACAAGTTCCCGAACTTTAGTCTGATAGTTGGAAGTACAGAGAAATTCGCTAGCATAAAGCCCAGTAACTGAATACATCAAATCCAGAAATTTACTCAAGATGGGAATATCCAAACAATCAAATCAGGATTGCAGGCCTTCAAAAATCATGAGAATCTGATTTTAATTTAATTCAAAGTTTTGTCATGTCACAAAAAAATCATCTCACCATTCTGTACCAAAGACATATTTCATCGGTTCAGTGAAAAATCCCACAGTTCTTGACTCAAAAATCAACTGTACATTGGCCACAACTGCACAGCATCTTCCCACCAACAGTTGAGAATATAAGACAGGAAGCAGGAGCTTTCTATAAGATGTTTTCCTACCAGAGACAGAAAAACAGTCCGCCTGCACGGATCCAAATACGTCAGAAAAAGCGGCCCAGCAGAGTTCCTCATGCTGAGAAAAAGACTGGTGTAATCATAGAAATATTAAAATAAATTTGCTCGTGTCTTCCCGGGTCTATGCTCTCTGCTGTGCCTGGATATTAGACAATTTTTCATCATCAAGCTGCTCATGAAAGTCTGAGTCATTTCTGGAGACTGAGGGAGGTGGAGCAGATGTGCTGGCTTAGTGATGTCGCCACAACATGTCACATATTAACCGACCATAAGAGCTACATTGATCCAAAAGCTTTTTATACATATGTTTTTTTTTTTCTTATGTTGCTGATATTATTTCAAATGAGTCCAATACAACAGCCTGGTCTATGGCTTGAAAGTTTGACCATATGGGTACCGCTGCAGCATCACTTTGGCACATATAAAACTTTGCGCTCAAGTTACATGTTGTTACCATAAACCATATGAGACATGGACTCAATCTCTGTCACTTCACCTGTTGGTGTCTAAAAAGGGCATTTAAAGGGATATTCTGGCGTAAAATTAGTTTCGGGTCAAACACACCATAACACCAAGTTAGACACCCCCTCGAGAGATGAATGTTGCCGAACGCTTGCTTCTTTAGTTATACCAACTTTAGTAACGACCGCATGATAGCAATACACAGCGGTCTGAGGAGCCATAAACACACCTTAAACAAAACACCACTCTATAGCCACAAATAATGATCAGAACAGAACCTAACTTCATCAACAGTACATATACAATTGGTATAACTAGAGAAGCAAATGGTCGGCAACATTCATCTCTCGAGGGGGTGTCTAACTCGCTGTGTGTTTGACCCGAAACTAATTTTACGCCAGAATATCCATTTAAGCTCAAAGATGGTGGTCGCCTTATTGGAACTCCATCTAACTAACTCCCAGCTAATGAAGAAACCTGTAAAGAGAAAGTGCCGATTAGCTCGTCCAATCAGTAAATCTAATGATCCTTCACTTCAATATTGACTGTTTGTTTTACACAGATATCAAGTCCCGGGTCACTAAATGATCCATCACACAAACACAAGAGAGACAGCAGAATAATAACAGCACCTATGAATGTTAACAGAGGTAGATGGTTGTATTTTTGATGCATTAGGATGTTGACGTCGACTTGCGAGAAAAAAAAAAAACGTGTTGTTTACTCGACTGAGTCTAGAGTCACATGTTGCTCTCCTCCTCTCCTCACTTCACTACTTTACTATTTACTACTTATTTTGGCTCCTGTCACATCTGTTTAGGAGGCTGCTCTTGATTCGCATGTGGCAGGGACCGTTTGAGAATACCTCTCCGTGACGTGCCGGCTGAAAGGCGCATACTTAAGTCTCAGGAAAGCCACAGAGCTGCATTTATGATCTGACTGAGGAATGAAATGCCATAAACAACCAGTTCACGGGCCGCCTGCAATCACAGGGCAGAGCAGACGGTTTCACTCTAGAGGAAGAGCCAAACAATCACAGAAAATCTCGATCCAGCTCATAAATCCAGAGCTGTAAATCTACGTTAATTTAATCATCATATGGCAGATGTACCGACAGTGTGACCTGAAAAGTATCTGTAATGATTCATTGAAGAGAGTAATTGCTTTTATCTCCTGCAGGAGTGTTTCATCACTTGTCTGCCGTGGAAGTGAAGCCAGGGCGGGTCTTTATTTGTCTTCTTGCTCACACAAACCAGCCGAGGCTCGAAGCTAATGGTCCTTTTACAAATAAGGACACATAACAGTCGTGAAAGCACAGGACAATCCTCCTATAAAGATTGATTTTTAAGGCTTTGAAGGGTAAAACCAATGATTACTCTCATGTTAAAGTTGCTGTTCTGCATCCCAGCGCTTTTGTTTTTCTCCCCTGCAGGTAAAGGGAGCTCTAGCATCTCCTCTGACATAAGTTCGAGCACAGATCACACACCAACCAAAGCTCCAAAGAATGTGGCTACCACCGAAGGTAAGGCATCTGGTGCTCATTAACCAAACTCCCCTCCCTCCTTCTTCTTCTTCTTCTTCTTCCTCCACCTCCTTCCACCCCTCTTTTTCCTCCTCATACACTCTCTGTGCTGCCTATTTTGGGAGAGAAACCTGCATGTTCCTGGGATAACCCCTAAATTGAAAACAAACTCACAGCTCTCATCAGAACGCAGAAACCAAAGGCATTTCTAAGGCTTTTGTTTGAGGAGAGAAAAAAAAGCACTTCTGGCTTCTCATTGTGGAGGAATGCTTATCTAAACTGCGGTCATATCAGGCTCAAAGCACTGCCAGGGAGGGAGGTAGAGTATGTGAGCTCAGGAGAGGAGGGTGAGACGGATTTTCGAGACAGAGAAGGTGTAGGGAGGGAAAATCGAGAGAAGAAATCCTCACCGTCTGCTGAGAAGCTGCTGTTCCTCCTCGTCATACAGCTCTTTGGCTCCCTAATACCTCCTCTCACCCTGTCAGAAGTGTGTATGTTACAAATGGAAACTTTAATTTGACTGAAATGGTTCAAAAACACTGGAGTCAGGACCATTTTGTCAAAGGAAGTGATTATTCGCATCATTAAGTTATATTTGGCAGTACGGCTCTGTTCTGAGAGCTTTCACTTGAGTACCTGGATGCCAATGGGAGAGAGCACACCTCCCCTCTGATTCATGCGCATACATGAAAAGCCAGGGCAGGGAGAGCAGCAGCAAAGAGACAATACATACAGTATGCAGGGCTCGACAGTGCAACCGTTTAACTCGCATTTGTGACTAAAAATAAATGTGTGCGAATTGTAAAATGTATTTAGGGGCACATGTGCGCATAAAAAAATTAGCCAAGGCAACAAATGCTTTTTCATGTAAATACCGCGGTGAAGTTAGTTTTAGTTTGGCTATTCAACGGACATTCACTGTGGATCTACGGGTGTCTTCTCGCTCTCCATTAACGGTTGCAACAGCTTAGTTAGTGTCAAGCCTTGGTATGACTTTGGTAGAGTCAAATGCAGCATAAAGGAGAAGCTGGGGTGGAGGTGGGTTGCAAAGTGGTTTGCAGAGGAAGCAGGAAGAGTTGACAGGTGAAAGCCGCTTATATGAGACACCCATTTCAAGTCTTCAGTCACCTGTCTGTTTTTAAGACTGAGAGGTCTGACTCGCCAAAAGCACTCTTAAATCAGGCCTGGCTGTGTTGAAAAAACTTACATTTAAACTTGTGTTTTGTGGGAAATCATTGCTTGTTTTGACATTTGTGTACTAAGTTGAACATCTAGTCCAAATAGTCACAACCCGACTGTTTTTAGTCCATTCTTTTATGTTACAACAGACTCGCTTACGAGGCAAAACTCGGCCACAAGCTTAACCATAACCATCATCCTTCCACCTCAAGTTTACTTGGCAAAAATCATTTGAAATAACGGTACCTCAAACAAACCTTCCCACACCTCAGCCACTTTAAGTGCTGTGGAGAAATGTTGTCAAATATAGGTCTCCTGTTGGTTTTCCTTGCTTGTTTGATTGCTTTGTCGCAACATGACCCCAGAGGACCTTCCTACAGTTAACACACCACTTTTAAGCAAATGAACATGGGTTGAGCAGTAACTACACTGCAATTAGTTGTTTAAAGCTCCTGTGAGGAGTTTTCAGCTGCCTATGAAATACACTGAAAATGGAACCAGCTAACTCTGTCTGAAGGCAACAGCACAGCATAAAGGAACATCGTTTACTTTATTAAACACCAGTAAACCTGCAAAAAACGAAACTGTAAAATCACATTGCTTTTTCACATATAGTAGAAGCACAACAGTCACTGAATTATATCCAAATTAGCAGGAAATAGACCACAGGAAGGCAAAACAACCTGTCATGAGCATGTTGTTTCCTCTATACTGAGCCCTGACTGGAGCTGCACTATGCTGCTGCCACGCTCCAAATGCACTCAATACTGATCCTGTATGTTTTCAGGTTTACAGGTTTTAGGACAAAGTTCCACATGGCAAGAAATGTTGAATCAGCCGATCAGTGAAAATTAGAAACTACAAATGAATCAACCACAAATACATCGCAGTCTCCCCGTCTGTTTTCCGTGGTCTCTCTGGGTCGCTGAGTGACTCACCGTCTGTTTTGCACGCTCGTACACATACACTCCAAACCCGGCTCCTCTCATGCTTTGTCATCACCAATCTTAAATTTGCTCTGGCATGATGAATGTAGTATTCTTGTGGTTCGAAGGAGCCCACAAGAAAACAGATCCCATCTCCAACCTGTGTTTATGGCTGTCAGTCAGCCCCAAGATTTCAAGGTGTTTCACAGAGAGAGGGTAAAAAAAAATGAAGAAAAAGGACCTTCTCACGAGACGTCAGATGTACGTTCAGTTTCATGAAAGATGGGAGTCAATTAGTTTGTTGTTGTGGGGTTAATTCACTGATTAACCTCACTAAGTATAGAGTAGGATGAACTGCCCCCCTGTGAGTCTACATCTGAAGGAGGAAGATTACAGCTCCTCATTCCACTTCTCTGGAAATGCTGACTCACTCAGATCTGTTAGTTATGAGCTTCTGGATCAGCTGCCAGACTATTTTTGGAAAATTGATAATTGTCCTGAGTTTGTCTGCTCGGAGAACAACCTGTGCGCGTAGAAATATATAGATGGAGTCCAGGCCAAGTCCAGCAGCTTCCCCACCATAATTTCCCTCCCGTGTTATGACTGAAATTGTTAGTTTTTTCTCCACGCTAAGTGGGAGTAAATTACATGGTCTGGAACCACCATGGCCACAGTCAAATCCCCCCTCCTTAAAAAGACACATACACAAGTACACACGCATGCATACCAGTGTTCACACACACGCACACACAAACACACAGTGGCAGATTACATAGTCCTTCCCACCTCGTCCTGTGGTCCACTAAACTAATCAGGAAGCAGTCTGGGCTGTTTCCCCACCACACACAGGGAGGATTCTTCATAGGGGGCCTATTCAGCCCCCTCAGGCTGTGCTAATATCACTGCTGCATTAGTTAGTTACTTAGTTACTTAGTCAGTTAGTCTGATGGTAGATTTTTTTTCTCAGTAATGTCACAATACATCACCATAACATCAAAATATGACCAAACATACTCTTATTGAACACTTATAAGAGAAAATGATCATAATGCACATTTATAACCTTAAAAGTAATAAGTCAAAGTTCATGATTTCACATTTCAATAAAAAATATAAATTCTCCATGAAAAATCTGATAGCTCGATCAAGCCTTGGGCTGAAATTAGTCTGAAAAAATGTAAGAAGAGGAGTTTCCTGGACTTAAATTTAGACTGTTTGACGTCCTCTTGGACAGACATACAGGAATTTCCTGTGAAAATGCTTTTACTGTCAAGACAGAGTCATCTAGCCCCTGAAACGATCAGATTTTTCTCTGATAAAGCATTTTTGACTTTTGTTGGGAGTCTTATGATCAACATAAATTTTACTTGTGCAAAAAGTATTTCTTTTCCCATTTTTCTTTGACTAAATGGGGAGTCTTGGTTTAGAAAATACAGATCTTACTGTGTCCAAAAGATGTTGATTTATTTTACCTTTTGACGCAGGGGAAGGACATATTTTCAGCAGTTATATCAAAATAGATATGATACGATGCCCTAAGTTGCCCAACTTCTCAAAACAGACCAGATTAGTTGCACAACGGTACAACATGATGTGATACCATACCATACTGTATGACACAATACAATACAATACAGAACAATAACATATGGTACATTTTGTTATCACCAAGGAATTTGACAAACCTTATAGGTCAAACCTGTGAAACCAAACCAGATTAGGTTGCACTTGGCACACCCTAACACAGTATGATATGAAATACAACGATATCAGACTACACATTAACATACAGTATGATACAATATGACTCAATATGGTGCGGTTAGAAACGATACAATCTAAAAGTCAAGACAAGACACAACACGACAAGGTAAAATATGACATAGCTCGTTACAATACAATACAATACCACACTGTAGGATATATTACAATATATCACGATACAATACAATACGATGGGATAAAATACAACACAATATGATGTATTGCACTACAACACAATGTCGCGCGCTGTGATATAATATGATCCATTATTATTTGATATAGCGTCTTTTCTGAATGAAGAAAGAAGTCGTTCAAACGCGTATAGATTTGGTACAAATTTGTTACCGTCCCTCTTAGAAGAGAGAAACTCTTGTTTAAAGCTGTGTGGGAAAGACTGAGACCAGACTGGCTGGAGACTGCACAGACTAACCCAAATTGTTGTTCAAATCAAAATTTTAGCCAACTAAAGAATCTGAACCAAGCTATAATCATCCCAAAACTTCATATTCTGGCTTTAAAGTCAGTGAATCATAATTTTGAATTATTGTCCCCACCCCAATAACAGCATACAAATGGAAAGTAGGCCACAGCCTGTGTCCTTCACCAGTCCAATATGTCTTCCCACAAAATCCGCATTAGGAAGTTACACTCATTCTCCTCCTGAAAACAAACTGAAGCAGGCAGTCATCTGGCGAGTTTTTACAATGTGTCTCTGTTTTCATTTATTATTTAGTCGGGTTTGTGGTGGGCTGACCCAGTTGAGTTGCTTATTAGCTACAGACGGAACGGCACAGTCCTGGACGGTAAATCCTTCCTGAGGGATGAAACTGAGTATCTCCCAGCAGGGGGCTTCACTGTGACCCCGACAGGGCCCCAGGGGTTTGCTTTGGCACAGTCTGACTCAGGGTACAGGAGGAATGTGGCTCAGACATGGCAGGAGCTGAACTGACAACACGTCCACATTTGTTCCAACTCTTCGGGGCCCTTTTGATCTACTAACACCAGTTACTCACTGATTTAACGCAGACTCAACAGGGTGTTAATGAAGCCGGAGAAGTACGCTTCATAATGGCATCAGGAGGCGGCTGAGAAAGGGGAACGGTGGAAACAATGAACAAGCCAACTTCCTCTCTGTCTGCCAGGGACCAAAGAAACAGAGATAACAGTAAAAGGGAAAAACTTACTCTGTCCTTCACACCAGAAAGCACTGCAGAAAGTTTAGACTCTCAGCATGTCAGGAAAGGAGAAGTTAAAATGTCCCTGGAATAAAAATGTTGATGTATGAAAATTCACAAAGATGTGGTACATGGAATATGCCAATTTCTTTACAACCAAAGTATTATACTGCTCTAAAGACTTTCCAGTAGGTTGGCCTTGACTGTAGGTATGCTCAATGCTTGGCCCTACTACTTGGGTGATCATACGGGCTCTTTTACCCGAACATGTCCTCTTTTTTGGGGGGCTGTCCAGCCTTGAAAGGGAGAGTTTATAAAACGTTTAAAATGTCCGGGGTTTTGTATGGAAGTTTTGAGTTTGTGCCACGTGGACTTACTGAGTTAGAAACGCACAAAAAATATACAACCTGACTCGAAAACTCTCAAAATTCACTACGCATGACTCTGTGACTCTGCCCCCACGTAGTCAGGTCCTCTTTTTGGGGATTCAGTATATGGTCACCCTACCTACTACGTCTGAAAGACTAGATATCTGAAGATGGAAGATGTTATTGAGGCCTTTCGGGTGTGTATTTAATCAAGTGTGCATAACACTTGGCAGCACTGTGCATTTGCACATTGGGCTGAGGTTTGACCCAGGTGTCAAACGGTATATGTGTCATAGGAAGCCAGGTATCAATCTCAGAGGAATAAAGGGAGTAAATGATGATCATGATTTGTTGTTTGTTGGTACAGAGTTGAAAGTTGCTGATGTTTTCATCATTGAACATAGATGATGCTAACCATAGACTTAGAATGGACAGCGTCTGCCTCCTCGCTGGGTGAAGCCACTCCGAGAACAGCACCCTCTGGTGACGGGCTGCAGTATAGGTCATAAATCCCTATGAGCCTATGGGTGTACGAAGATTGCGTAGCTCACCCGGGGGATATGCTGTTTGAGCCGAGCATCATCACAGCAACTCTCCCGCCGTATGTGTACAATGCTACTGCGCAAGTGGTGGAGTGCGTATAACGGTACTGCACAATGTTGGTTTCAGGAAGTGGAGAAAAATCGTGGAATTACCGAGAGTTTTTCGGCTTCAAAGCCATTTACTGGTGGAAGGCGAAATCAAGTTGTCAGTACAGTCTATGATGCTAACGCATTAATCCAATGTTTTGGGACAGGTGTGATAGGTCAACCACGAGGCCAATAGTAAACACGCTTAAAAGAGGGCATATCGCCAACTATCATAGCAGAAGTTGAAAGACTTGGGTCAATAAATCAGTGCTTGCCCACTGCTTGGGGACTAGGACAAGGACAGTAGTCCAGTTAAATTCAGTACCAAAGCTTGTGTTAGCCAAGCAGCTGCAGAAACAGGCTTGGTTTTACACTTTCCACTTAAGGTATTCGCAATAAACAACCTGAGATGAGATTTCTCTGAAATTAGCTTGGGTATGGCTCAGATCACCAAGTGCAAGTACACTTAATCTGCATTGGAACCCTGCTTGAAAACAGCTGAGTCAGAAACCTAATGTAATACTATACTTCTTGGTTGATCAGTCCCATCAAATAATATTACTATTGAGCTGTTAGAGCATCAAGGGTCAGCTGTGTAGTCTAAACAGCCTTTCTAGAAAGTTGCTGTCTCCACCATGTTAATATTTTTACCCTCCCAACGGCGACAAATTCCTCACACTTCATCTGTAAACCAGCCTCACGCTCTGACCACCCATTTACTCATGTTTACCCGGGCAGATATATAGTGTTTCACTGTTGATTTTTGCCGTGCCAGAAACAGAGGGGCTGCATTGCCGTGTTTGCGTGTTGTCATTGCAGTCTGGACATTTACAGCGCAGAGAAGATTAAAGTTGTTATCCTCCACTTGCGTTGTAAATGTAACTCCTATCATTCATCAGCGGGGTCACTTTTGGGCTACAACTTTGAGTCTGCATGACAAATTCATCTTCTGCTGCATTTGTTCTGCAGCTCTCCGTCTTTGCGGTAAGTTCTCACACAAGCTGAGGAGTTTGTTTAAAAGAAGAAGCATCTGTTTTTGGAGGGAAATGCTTGTCAGGTGATGGATGACCTATGGAGGATTAGAAGACGGAGCTGGTCTCTGTGTGGACTCCAAAACCACAGCCCTCAAAAAGCTGGTGCGCTGAAGAAAAACCTGCAAACCCTTCTGCTTTCAGTTTGGACACTACTTTTTGAAGAGGGACATCGGAGACTACAGTAAGAGATATCTGTGCTTTACCTCCTATCCTCTTTGGAAACTGTCTGCATAAAAGAGCGAACACAGAGAGGCGAAGAATGCCAATGCTATTTTCCCCAGATTTTCTCCATCAGCTGTCCTCGCTCCTCCCCCCTCCTTTCCTTTCCTTCCCTACCACTCCTGCCAGGAAATCTGAGCGAAAAAGCACAGAACAAGGTGGCGAAAGAAAACAGAAAACAAGTGAAAGCAGTTAAGCAAAGGATGGGAGCGAGGAGGAGGGGGAGGCGAAGGAGAGGCAGTTCACTGAGCTCCATCTCGTAACTCTTCTCTGATTACCGCTCCGTCTTCTCTCCGAGGGAGGAAGCGCGGGGCCTGTTGTTTTGTATGCGTGCGCCGTTTTCTTCAGCAGGGTCACATTATTCAGCCCGACTACAGCAGCACGTTTGACAGGAGTTGGGAAACGCGCCACCTGGCCCGAAATGCTCACTTGCTTCCTGCGTGATTTTGGCCGGCGTGATGTTTTTACTAAGATGCACCTGGGTCTCCTGGCTTTTATGTGGCAGTGCGACCGCAGTTGTGAACCAGCTGAACTGACACATCAGACTTCTCCTCCCTTCTCTTCACTCTGTGGTTTTGTTTCATTACGTAAGCAGGGAAGTGTCAGCTGTGGCTGAAGCTGCAATGGTACAAAATGAGGGGAAAATATGGACAGTGTTCTTGAAGTGTTGGATAAACCGAGCCATGTGTCTTAAACAGCCAAACTAAATGACAAACTTCAAATTTGTGGTTGAATAGAAAACATAACTCTTTCAAACTGAGGAAAAGATCGTTCAGGAGTTCCCTTTAAAGTGAAGGATAGGGCTGTCGCTGTATACGTACGCTGATGATAAATGTCTATTAAAAAATATGCACGATGTTGAGCCCTAAAAAAGCAGACTGTAGTACTCTGTACAGTAGGGGGCAGTAGTGGGTCTATACTGGTTGTATTTTATGATAGACGTAAGCTTGAAGTGGACAGAGCTTGTTAGCGAAGCATTTTCATCTACAAGACATCAAAATCCTCAAATCAACTTAAAGGTATGCTTGTTTTATCAAGTTCTTCTGGCTGTCTCTGTATGTTTTAACATTTTGAAGCTAGACTATTTCAGTACATGCGAAAAAGAAGAGCGTGACATAGAAACATATTAATCTTAAAAATAGAGGTAAATCTTCTTTCTAGGAAGTTTGCATGCCAGTGAGTAACAGAAGCTAGTTAGTCTAGCGAAACAACCACACAAAGGGCGAAAAGCCACCTTGGTAGGACATGCTAGTAAATACTTCCAGTCTCTGTATATTTTACTAGTTCATGAGTCTTTAAGGGTCACTATAAACCAACTAAACTATATCAAGTTCCTAGTAATGTTTGTTTGCTGGGCTGTTTAGAAGTAATAGTTAACAGTCGACCAGACTGAAAACCAGAAGAATCCAAAACACTGTCAAAGTCTGGCACAATTTACTAAACACGGCTAAACTCAGGATCACTGACTGACTGCAGATAAACAATGTCAAACGGATTTAGCCGAGTGTGGCTTAAGCTAGCAGAGCTAGCACCTCTACTCTTCAGGCCTCCTTGAAGGTTAATATCCACATCTGCTTCATCCACATCAACTAGACACAAACTACAGTATAACAAATATTTCTCCGGTTTCCAGATCAAATTACTGCCACAGTGCAAGATGTCAGCTGTCATCTGTGCTTGTTTACATCCAGATAGTGGAACATAATTGCATTATGTCTTTCATCAGTCAGCATGTACTGCCCTGGGTAGTGGTGGGTGGCTGTACGATGGCTTTGATAAAACATATGTTCATCTCTTCAGCCTGATTGGAATAAAAACATTGACAACTTGTTGAAATGACGAGTAATTCTGGTGCAGACTTGTTGATGGTTTAGTCAACTGAATCTGCACGTCTCAAGTCACTACAGACCCCATGAATCCAGCTTTCTCAGTAGGAATTAACTCTATTTTTGGTAAAACGAACCTTCTGAAGAGTTTTTTTTCTCTTTCTCTTAGTGTGCTTCTACTTGAGACAAAACTTACCTCGTCTTGGAAACGAACCAAACCCTGTTTTGTCGTTTGAAAACCACAAAATGTTCCCTCTTTTCTGTTCCTTCAGCCACATGATCTCATTACATTTGCTCTTCATCACGACCAAATCAACCGTTCAGGCCAGGACTTTTCTTTTCCATTTCTGTCTGACCTGCAGTCCTCATTGTATATGATGTGTGTAGAACAACGTTACTCTCCCCACTCATTTAACATGACTGTCACTCTACAGTCCACCTCCCCCTACACACCGCTGCCAAGACGGATCAACTGCAGAGAGGCATTTCAGGCACACTCTGTCGCCCCGTCTTTGACATCCTGGTTTAACAACGTGTAAAGAATGACATCATCTTGAATTACAGAGATTTGCCAAAAAGCTGGATTCATGTTGTTTGGTGCCAAATGGCTCTCAGAGTCTGAACTGTCATCTGTGTTCTGGAAAATTTGTGCTGTGATAAATGGACAAGCACAAATGCTAACATTTACAGGAGTGCCTATGAGGGGATCACGCCTTATAATTTGGCCTTGAGACATCCGAGCGTCTGCTGTCCTCCTTAAAAGAGGATTTATAAAGTGACGAGGGCAGAGTGTGGAGACATTTGTGTCTTTTGAACTGACACAACGGCTTTGAGAGGCTGAAAAGTCCCTGGAGGACATCAGTTGTGCTGTTGTAGTTCCTGGCGTGCGCGTGGACGAATCTGGGGCTGCACAAGTTTCAAAACCGAGTTTCTGAACACTGAGTAAGTGTGAGAGTAGCTGCAGAGTAGAAGAAGTGGAGCTGTGGGGGTTGTGTGCAGCTAAGGAGTCTGTTTCCTGTCCAAGTGTGCACATTGTAAAGGAACCAGAAGGCCCTATTGTCTTTCAGTTGTCCAGTGACGAAACACCTTCCTGTAGTGAAGGCTTTGCTGATAGCAGAGCCGCCACACTGTACGGTAATATCAACTTCCATGTATTCAGTGAAACCCAAGACAGACAGATGTTTCTTATCCCTGGAGTTCTCTCTCGGTCGGATGTTTCCCTTTAAAATACTGGAGCACGTAACCGTTTAGTGCTGATAAATCAATTTGATTCTCTCTCGGTTGCCTCTATGAGCTGATACTTCTTCTTTTACAGTTAGCTCATCTTGTATTGATCTGGTTTTGATTTCCTTACTTATGACTAAAAAATGAGCGCCTGTAATTCTCTCATATGCACCACACCGCCCTGTCGTTGTCTTGGCAGGGAGGAGCACACTGAACATGTCACACAGCTAATGGCGTTGAGGTAATGAATTGGTCTGTTCTGCCAGATGCAGCGGTAATAATCCTGCTAGTTCCAGACAGGGTCTTAGCAGAGCTTCGCTGCAATGCATGGGCCTGAGAAGAATCCCTATAGCTTAGGTTTATGACCGGACTGCGTCCCAGTCTGGATTGACCCTGCCTGTGCACTTGTCTCCGTCTCTGGTAAAGTCTGCAGACCCCTTTGCCAATTTATCTTCCCTTTTCTTCTCCTCATGCTCCTGTTTTTTTTTTTTTTTTTAAAGAGGCCCTCGAATGACTCCTCTCAATCTGTTTTTCTGAGGTTCTTGTATTTTTTCTTAAAGTTCATCAGGTTTTCGTCATTAAGGCGACATCACTCCTAAACTTCCAGCTGCGCCTCTTCATCCCGCAGGCATCTTGTCTTTCCAGTGATCACTTCCATTGATTTACATTCTGGTATCAAAGCACAATCCAGATGTGTCTCAGAAGTACGGCTAAGTTGAAGTTAATGGGATCCTTCTGCGGCACTGCTGCAGATCAGCATAGATTTGGGTATTAGTGGCGAATGATTTCAGCCAAGTATGCCTTGCTGTGGCTATATGCACATTCAAAATGCATGACTTCTTCTTTCATTTCACCACTGTTCAGTCGTTCTTTGTCCAGGGTAAAGACCAGATGTTCCACTCTTTCTCCTTTGATTTCCAAAACCAAACTGAATCCTCCACCATCTGCTCTCACACTGCCTCCAAGAGCAGCTTAACAGCTGCATGGTATTTGTTCTTTTAATGATAGGTTTGCAGCAATGCAGAGATATAAAACCCGACACCGCTGGTTGGTTGACTTGTACAGATTTCGACAGTTGCTGGGAGCGACAAGAAAGTTTATTCTTTCATACCGCAGGTAGACCTACGGTAGATCCAAAGATCCCTACACTCCACATCTACTAACCAGCGTATTCTGGAGTTTCAGTTTAACAGATGGTCTTTATTAATAGAGATGGTTTTATGGTTGCCATGAAAATATTTCTTTTGACACAGAAGTTCCTTCACCATTACAAGTTACTCAATGAAACCTCAAGGGCTTTTGATGGCTGCTCGGTCTTATTGACTTTAACGACCCTTGAATAGGTGATCTCTTCCCTCTTCTCTTACCCTTTGTACTTACCCTTTTAGCTCTGCACAGCAGCAGTGTATTTGACTGGACTTGACCCGTTTGTGGCACCTACTCATTTCCAGATCTTTGCTTGTGTTGAACCTACTCTTAAAGGGATATTCCGGCATAAAATAAATTTAGACTCTGAGTTAGACAACCCTCTGAGAGATTAATGTTGCCAACCGCTTGTTTTTCTAGTTATACCAACTTTAGTAATGACCGCACAATAGCAATACACAGTGGTCTGAGGAGCCATAAACAAACCTCAACAAATAAGCCACTCTATAGCCACAAATAATGCTCAGATCAGCACCTAACTCAGTCTGTAATGGACTGGCCCGAGGTCATCGTACAAACAAGCGGCGGCTGGAAGAGAGTAGGTGAGTTGTTGTAGTCTCTTTGCTAAAGAAATGAGGCAAAGTTAAAAAGATGTTTGGTGATGATGCTAGTGCTAGGACCCTATATGTCCTGTTGATGAAGTTAGGTGCTGTTCTGAGCATTGTGGCTATAGAGTGGGGTTTTGGTTGAGGTTTATTTATGGCTCCTCAGACCGCTGTGTATTGCTATCGCGCGGTCGTTACTGAAGTTAGTGTAACTAGAGAAGTAAGCGGTCGGCAACATTCATCTCTCAAAGGGGTTGTCTAACTCGGTGTTGCGGTGTGCCTGACCGTCAATTAATTTTACGCCGAAATATTCCTTTAAGTGTCTGCTAAATGGAATTATAAAGTTGTACCATGTGTTACAGTTTGTGTGCTGAGCCAGGAGATAATCAGCACAACCGTGCAGAAATTATATTGCCTAATTGAGCTTTAACCATAGCTGAAACCTTTCAGGCAAGACACCTGCAACTCATGCAGGTGGGTTAGCGGTATCTGTAGAGAAATATGATCGGACCACATGAAAATAATGATATGGATATAGGTCTTGAAGATCTGATATGAGAAATTCAAGATTTGCAGGGAGTCTGAACAAATCCAAATGTGAAAACTTGAAAAGTAAAGTCCATGTTTTTGTATTTAGACCAATGTCAGGAACGCCTACAGTCGTAATTTGTCACTAGCTGGTGATTGGGTAAATTGTTCTGCTATCCTCAGCCAGAAAACAAAGATAAATAACAGCTGGATGGTCTTTAAGAGACCCAGGTGCCATTTTTTTTAGAGGATAGTGAGTAACTGTGAAGCTGTCTTCGTTTAGCTTTCCCCACCAGCTGTTTAGAAGTGTGAGAAGGGAAGTAGATGGGTGTAGTCTAATTAGTAGCACCGTGTTTCTGCTGGCTGAATGCACTTTTTCTGATCAGGGACACATGCAAATACATGTGGAAGTCTGTCATGAGCGAGTGGCAGATACTTTTATTTCCTGCATGCAGATTTCATCAGATTGGATCAGACTTGGATAATAAAAAGTGCTTTGTCCATGCATCAATATTAATGAGTCAAGAAATGCATCTGTGCCATGGCTGAAGTCTGCACGCTGGAAAATCTGATTTTCTCAGACTTGTGTAAATCTTTTTGTCCGGACGCCAGAGGAAAGATACTTTAAAATCAGCTCATGTCATTAATATTCTTTTATTTAAACAGAAAAAAATGGAAAGTTATTGCTGGGAAAAAGCGCACTGATTTCCACTTGATAGTCCAGCTGTCTGTTTCAATGTGTGTGGCTCTCGCTATGATGGATAAATCCACATCTCTTCGGTATTAGCTCAGGAATCTTGTAATATTTGCAGAGTAGTAGAATCAACATAAAACTCTGCTCCGCTGTTTGTCATGAAATATTTGTACAGGTGTGTGAAATTCAGAATAGATGAGGTGTTTATAATGACCTCGGACCATCACATTTTTTGTATTCAGCTAAAAATACGAAGGCCAAGACAAGCTAGATGAACACAAGAAAATAATCTTACATGTTCAGAGCTAATCATAAGCAGACCACCCGCTAGAATATGATGCAAAGAACCAAAGTGAGCTCAACAGTATCCCACAAAAGAACCATTTGCATCCCAGTGTATCCCCCTCTAAGCTCCGTTTTTGGTCGATTTGATCATTCGGTGCATTTTTGGACACCAGGAATGTCCATTCAGGTATGAGTGAGAAGTTTAAGGCACACAAGAGAGGATTTTAAAGTAGCCGTGAATGGTTTAACATGATCCCGAGACGATGAGTCTGTGGATGTCATCAGAGGTGGACCGAGCCAAAGTCTGGAATACAGATCCACAGGACGGTCGTAAGGATGCTGTCACTGCCCAGATGTCAGTCCCTGCACACAAATCCACATGACAGGCAGGATGCTGTCCATTTTTCATGGAGATGTTGACGTCCACCGTATAGAAGCGGCTAACGGTCCATCCTGGAGTATCGCTCTACGAAGTCAGAACAAAAACTGTCCATGAATGTAGTTCTCAGACTTTCATTTAAACAAATGTGGGAAAGGTTGAAAACAACAGGTAGGCCTGGTCAGAATGCCAAACCTGGCTGTGAAGAGCATACCTCACTTCCTAACAAAAACCAGAGGCAGGGAGAGCAGCAGCAAAGACCATCAGGGTGCAGAACATCAGCTGATGTGTTGGAGACTATGCTTTGGGTAATCCGATACCGAAATTTACGACAATAACCGTCATTTTGCCCAGGTAGGCTGTGGTCTCATGTCCCTTTAAGATGCTGTCCTACGTCAGAGACGTGACTCCACCCCATCCAGTCCGTGAAAAGAGGGAAAGACAGGTGAGGAGATGGAGGACGGTTCAAAAGTTGTAGCGGCTGAAGTAGACAAAGTTAATGTGGGAGGGGGTGAGCAGGTTGTGGAGTAGTTATCGTCCATTTATGGTTATCGAGGTGAACTGATCAATATAATGTGTTATTGGTTTCAGGCCATATTGCCCAACTCTACTTTACTTTGTAGCCTGCCTGAACTAACACTTTGCTCTATTACAAGCCCTCATTTAAAACTGTCACAAACCTCAACTTTTATTTTGAAAGGTGACACAATCCAGGCTTTAAGCTGAGTTTTGAAATGCTTTCAGTGATGACTTAATCCAGATAAGACCGATTCCAGGGGGGACGAGGAGACACAGATAGCATCAGAGAACAGCGCACAGTGTCCCAGGGTGATGGGTCGACCCCCGGCAATCCCGCCCTGGCTTACAAGGCGAAGGGTCCCGTCGTCTCACGCCACGGTGACGGTATCCAGCCAGCCATTTCTCACAGCTGCATCTTCAAACATGGCAGCAATCAGCGCACATCTGTCGAGGAGGGCCTCAGTGTTTACACAGTGCTAACCGTGCGGCGTCAGCTCCAGCACCAAATTCCTCAGCTGGACTCTTTGAAGGGTCTGAGTTCATCTGATGAGGAGGCTCTGGAAGATAACTGTGACACCATTTTTCCCTCACATTGGAAAACACGACAAGGATATCCATGGAAACTCCTCCTGTGATAAAACTCAGAGTGGCATTGAAACCCTCACGATGAACTTTGTGACCCTTTTTTTTTGGTTGTGTCGTCTTATTCCCAGAAATTCCAACATATTTAATGCGACAGAGTATGTTATACAGTATAAACAGAGTCGTTTCTAAAGGGGTAGTCCACCAATTTATCACATCAGCATGGGCGAAACGTGGTGAGAGGGGGAACTCCGGCAGCTCTACACATCAAAGTTTGTTTTACAAGTCTTTTGGAGTGCTACTGGTTCTGTAAAAACACGCTCGACTGTTGAAAGCTTCTGTGGCTAAACAAGGAGCTTTGAGGAATCTGACAAACTGCTTCCAGGATAATTCTCGAGTCGGGGTCGGCTGAGGTTGGAGACAATTTTCATAACAAAAAATGAATCAGTGGCATGGTTTTTAAAAGGTCTCTGCTTCACACTAGCTGCCTGAAGATATATTTGGCATCTGTAACATTTACAAGTCCTTAGGAAGTGTTTGCATTGTGGGGGCTGTAGGCTCAGAGTTTAGAGTAGAAATCCTCAAAAAAGGCACTTCAGCAGATAACTCAGGAGTAATCTGAGCCTGGGGTTGAAGACTTTCATTCTTTTTATAGAGATCTCTCACAGACTGAGGGCTTCAAGTTGGCTTTAACAGGTATGCAGGGTCTGTTGTGAGGATGCTGTGTGTTCTATTATGGGATGTTTTTCGGTGTGACCTTAAAAGACAGACGTATCAAGGAGTGCTCAACAGTTTTGCCCCTGTTACTTCCAATACGTCGAATGAAGCGCACGCTCTCCCTCTTCTTCCTCAACAGCAGAGCGTGGGCGTGGCCCCTCCCCTCAAACAGCTTTTACTTTCACTTTATCGTATCAACGTGAAATCATGTTCACAAGGCTCGACAGTGCAACTGTTTCACTCGCATTTGCAACTAAAAATAGATGTGTACAAATTGCAAAATGTATTTACGGACACATGTGGGCATAAAAAAATGAACTGAGGCAACAAATGTTTTTTTCATGTAAATACCGCAGTGAAGTTAGTTTTAGGTTGGATACCCAACAGACATGCACTGCTGATATACTGGTGTCTTTTCACTCTCCATAACCCGAAATAGCAACAGCAGTGCAGTTTAATCTACTCGGCACCCTCGCTGTCAACGTTGGGTGTTGAATAAGGGACCATCAATAAATTACCAGTTGATGTTCTCAAAAAAAAAAGGCTGTTTTCATTCAATAGTTTCCATATCATGTGACCAATTGACCTAAAACTGATTTCAAATAATAGTACTAAGGTCGGACAATAAGACAAACATTATTTGATCAGTTCTTATTGTGCTCCTAAAGTTCTTGTGTGCTCCTTACTTTTTCAACTCAGAAGCACATGTGCTCCTTCTGAAAAAAGTTAGTGTCAAGCCCTGGTTCAGGAGCATGAGGAGGTTTAGGCCTCGCTAAGATCAACGGTAGATTGCTGTGTCCTTTATGAGAGTGAGAGGAGCAGAAGGAGGTCGGTGTGTGTCTGTATGTGTCTGAAAAGCCAAGGGACAGAGAGAGAGAGAGAGAGAGAGAGAAAGAGAGAAGAGCTGAAGCGATCGCAAGTGCTAACAAGTTAAAATCTTTGGGGCTAAAATACAAAATACTGACTGACTGAAAGACTGAATGACTTGTTAGATCTGCAATTGTTTTTGACACGGTGAAAATAGTTCAGTACAAGTTAAATCTGATATTTAATTTAGCGAGTTTTATCACCAAAGTGAAGTCAAAGCTCTTAAAGTGGGCTTGGCTTGTCTGGTTTTCCCGTGAATCAGTGTTTTGGTTCGATTTGCCTGATCTTGCCTTAAATCTCGGCCTATAATGTGACCAGTCTTCCTCTTCTATAAAACCTTTCTCGTCGGTTTCGCGGCTTTGTTATAGTTCAGTGATAAACCATCAGAAGGCCTCCTCAAGATCCTGTAAGCTGTTTTTCTTTCCCGGGATGGAAACTTTTTCCGTGGCGGCGGTAACCTCCGAACGGAATCACCAATAGCTGTTCAAGTATGATGTTACAGTCAGTGAGGGCATGTTTTTCTGAGATGTCAAAAGTAATTGGAGGAAATGTAGGGAATGAAAAGTGCATGAGTCAGATTAGAGGAAAGTACAGCAGGAAAGGAAATGACTTTTTTCATCGTTGAGTTATTCCTGGAATGTATTCAACAGCGTTGACGATGTCGAAAATGATGAGTCTAATGGGCGAGTTTTACTGTCCAAAGTCAAAACAAAGTCCAGATCAATTCACCATAAAGGAAAGAATTCAGTCTCTCTCTCTTCTTTCCTTCAGGTTTGGACTCCAGCACGCGGACTCTGAGCACCCCCAGCCCAGGTCTCATTCTTCCATCGAAGTCCTCCTCGCTCTCCTCACCGGCCCTCTCCAGTAACGGCCATGAGACCAACTCCTCTTCCTCCTCCTCGGCCCCTGCAGAGACCGTCGCCGTCGTCCACCCTCAACCCGGCACCCACACCCGCTCCCGCCAGTCCAAAACCCACCACCACGCCCCCATCGACCTCCTCCCCGACCACACCCTCCTGCAGATCTTCTCCCACCTCTCCACCAATCAGCTTTGCCGCTGCGCCCGAGTATGCCGCCGCTGGTACAACCTGGCGTGGGACCCGAGGTTGTGGAGCACTGTCCGGCTAACGGGCGAGCTGCTTCATGTGGACCGTGCCATCAGGGTGCTGACCCACCGGCTGTGCCAGGACACCCCCAACGTGTGTCTGACCCTGGAGACGGTGATGGTGAACGGCTGCAAGAGGCTCACCGACCGCGGGATGCACGTGGTCGCTCAGTGCTGCCCGGAGCTGCGTCGCCTGGAGGTTTCCGGGTGTTACAACATCTCTAATGAGGCTGTGTTTGAGGTGGTGTCCCGCTGCCCCAACCTGGAGCACCTGAACCTCTCAGGTAAAAAGAAACACACGTAATCCATCGTGCCATATCAAAGCTAACAAACCTTGATTAGTAGGCTCACCTCATCTTTCTAAAGCTTTGTTAAAGCCCTGGATTTACCTCAAAGATCCCTCTCCTCAGTCTTTTCTTTTGGAGCTGGTAAAATCATTAGAGGAGCAGGAGAAGCTCTGCCAACCCCGAGCTCCCATGTGGGAGAAGAAAGGCTTTCTTTAGCTGGGAGCAGAACTTACCTCAACATGAGTGAGGAGAGCGGTCTGCTGCTTTCATTAAGAGCGACACGAATAACACTGACTTGGACAGGAATCTGGTGGCAGAACAGGGTCTGCTTCATTAGCACAACAAAAAGAGAGGAACAAACTTCACACTTTTGTGGATTTTAGGAACAGAAGAAGAAAACAGATGGATCAGATGTGATTTTTCTAACCTGCAGAGACATCAGTTGTGCTTTCCTACCTCTTAAAATCAGCCTCAAGTTAGTGTTTGGGGGAGTTGTATGCACTCAAACACTGTCATGCCACTTCTGTGACAGTGTCTTTTACTATGGCACCCTCTAGTGGCAGCTTATGAAGTTAGAAATGTTGTTGTTTTGGAAAAAAAAATCATTTAAAGACAGTGAAAAAGATGACTGGAGTTTTATCTTGATGTAGCCATGAAAACAAGTCCGTCCCTGACAGTTTTTGTTAGTATGTTTGACAGGGCTGATTCGATTCTTCTACGATTTTTTGGATGCTGATTCGATTTAAATTGCGATTCTACAATATTGTCAAAATTCGACCGTAATATGAAAAAATAAAATTCCGCAAAATCGCAGGACGGGAAAACGTCGCTGATGTGAACGCTTGTATTGGCAGGATACGGGTTCGAAAAAAAATATTGACGTCTGAAATAATCGCACGAAAAAAACGCTCCTGGTATGCAAGGACCTTTAGACTAAAATTGAAAAAAAAAAGTTTTTTTAACTTAAAATCAATTTAAATATTGGAAAACAAAAAATCACGATACTCATGTGAATGGATTTTCTCTCTTCCCCCTAATGTTTGAGGTATTTTAAGTGTTGCTCACATGCAGACCTAAAGAATTGAACTTGTCCATTTTTTTTGATAATGACTTCGAGCTGACAGTCTCCTTCTCCTCCTCTCCTTCAGGCTGCTCCAAAGTCACATGCATCAGCCTCACCCAGGAGGCCTCGCTCCAGCTGTCCCCTCTACACGGCCAGCAGATCTCCATCCATTTCCTGGACATGACTGATTGTTTTTCCCTCGAGGACGAGGGTTTGCGAACTATCGCCTCCCACTGCCCCCGCCTGACACATCTGTACCTGCGGCGCTGCACCAGACTGACGGATGAGGCCCTGCGTCACCTGGCCCTCCACTGCCCCTCAGTTCGGGAGCTGAGTCTCAGTGACTGCCGCTTGATCGGGGATTTCGGTTTGCGCGAGGTCGCCCGCTTAGAGGGCTGCCTGCGCTACCTGAGCGTGGCCCACTGCACTCGCATCACGGATGTGGGCATGCGCTACGTGGCGCGGTACTGCCCGAGACTGCGCTACTTAAACGCCAGAGGATGTGAAGGACTGACAGACCACGGCTTGAGCCACTTAGCGAGGAGCTGCCCCAAACTCAAGTCCCTCGACGTGGGCAAGTGCCCGCTCGTGTCAGACAGCGGGCTGGAACAGCTGGCGATGTACTGCCAGGGCCTAAGGCGAGTGAGTCTCAGGGCGTGCGAGAGCGTGACGGGCAGAGGACTCAAAGCTCTGGCCGCGAACTGCTGCGAGCTGCAGCTTCTCAACGTGCAGGACTGCGAGGTGTCGCCAGAGGCTCTGCGGTTTGTCAGACGCCACTGCCGGCGCTGCGTCATCGAGCACACAAACCCCGCCTTCTACTAAAGCGGGGACTTTCTGGACTGGTCCTCTGACAAGTGGATGTTGTAAAATTCCTGCTATGGAGTGGGCGGTGTTCAGCGGCTGATGTGTCCAAACTGGTTTTAAAAAACTGGTGTGCAATACTGACCAGAGTTTCTCTCCAAAAATCCGCTTGGTGGCTCTAAACGCTGTCCTTTCAAGTACTTCATAGAATGTATTTAACGTATTTATCCGTAAAAAGGCAGAAAGCGCAGTATTTTACCGTTTTCAACACCACAGTATACAATGTAAGAACATGCTACAGCACTGAGCACCGGGTACAGTTGTGTCACCGTTTAAAGCATTATAATGTTATTTTAAATCTGAGAATCAGAGTCATTATCACACAATACTCCATCTATTTATAACAGCGAGTGTTTTTTTCAGACTTAAACCACTAAGAATGTAGCAACAAAGCAGCAGCAGCCAGAGTTCAAATCTTCCGTTTCACTTTCTTTGTGTTGTTTTTCGTTTGCACTTTATGCAATTGTGCTGACAATCATTTACAACTGAGCTCTAAGTGTTGGTTTTTTTCGCCGAGTGAATTTAGAAATGACTTTTTCAGCCAGAGGACATTCGACTGCCGAAGAGAGACAAGCTTTAATGGGATCATTGTGGATAAAAACAAGAACACATGCTGCTATAACTGTGTCAATAAAGAATTCTTCAAAATCCATCGTGACAGCTGACTGTTTTTTTTACAGGTATTACGGTAACCACATGAGAGCTCTTTTCAGCTCGACTGTGTTGTTGGCTCTGGTGTCCCTCACCTTACTCTAGACCACTCTAGAGGGGTTCAGGTCAGGCTGAGTAACACCACAGTCAGCGAATAGTTTTTGTTAGTTTTGGCGCTGTAGGCAGGTGCAAGATCCTGCTGGAAAAAAAACTCATACACATGCACACAAAGATGGACTTTAGTGGTTTATTTCAGAACAAGTTTCAATAGAGCGTCTAAACATTCATAAATACAATATTAAAATATATATATGCTAAAGTATAATATTAATATAACCTCAGTGCTTCCTCCCTGACAGGCCTTGGCTGTTAATGAACTGATACTGAAAGACTCTCCGGGAAACCAACATACTCTAGAGATTCTCAGCGACACGATGTTTGTTCTTGGAATACTGAAACTATCTTTACAACAAGTTACACCTCTACAGCTCAACTCAGTCTCCTCATGTGGCAGCGAGCTGAAAATGACGTCACCACCGAGTTACCAGCGTTTCAGTTACCAAGTCGGGGGAAAAGTGTACGAAACATGTACGAATAAATAAAAGAAATAAGAATACACGTAGTAAGATACTTCAGCGCTTGTCTTGTCCGAATATAAGGCAAGCGCTAAAATAACTTTCGCAGATGTAGCTATCTTGTTCCAGGCCTCCGATTTTGCTTTTTTCCGACTTGGTAACTAAAATTCTGGGAACTCGGGTGTGACGTCGTTTTCAGCTCAGACGTGATGTCCGAGGTAACGCAAACACTGCATCAATTCTGATAAATATGGTCAGAATGGTGACTTAGGACCCTAAATTCTAACTTAAACTCAGAATTCTAAATTATAAAATTGCAAACCCAGACTTTAGACTTGGAAATCTGAGTTTAAAATCTGATTTCAGAGGAAAAAGTCAAAATGTTGAATTGAAGTTCAGAATTCTGATTTAAAAAGTCTGTTTTCGATTTTAGAAATACAAAATCAGAGGTCAAAAAAGTTTGCACTTTAATTCTTTTTTCTTAGTTTACTCATCTAAAGGATCAAAAGACTTGTATAATTCGTGTTGTATTTTGGTGAATACGGTCCGTGACAATAGCAAAATTCTACACCTCCCTGAAGGAGCCGAGGAGCAGAGGAGGAGCTCAACACCACAACTTCACACACTGGGTAGAGTGTGCACACTGTGCATGGAGTCTCCTGACTTGTTTCATGTCTGACTGACTGTTTCTGTGTGTTCGCCCGGTTGACCGGCCTCGTCATGATCACAGTGAAAACTACCTGAAGCTTGACTCGCAGCAGGCTGAAGTCCAACAGAACAGAGATCACTTCCTGGATGTTGTCCTGCTTGCTAAGTTAGCAAAACCTCACCCTGCTAAAGACGACCTCTGATCTGAGACTCCCTAAAGTGCAACAAACAATTTTAACACAGTGAGCAGCTGACTGAGTTCACTCTTCACCGCCTCTGTAACACCATATGATGCTGGTTGATTTGGTGAACCTCCCAGTTCGAGCCTTTTGCCTGAGTCCTGCAGTTGCATTCGAGTGCAGTCTGTGGAGTCTGAACCCAGGTCATCTAAAAAAAAAACAGAGAAAACGTTCAACTCTCAGTAACTAACTTTTAAAGTTTCTTTCATGAACATGGCGGGTTATCAAAGTTTGAAAAGTTTATGTCGTACCTGAGACTTCAGGGCACGCAGCTCGCTGTGAACTTTCCTATACTTCTTCTCAAGGTCAAGTTGTTTCTCCTTGAGCTTCTCTCTGTCACTCCGCTCCTTCAGAAAATCTTCTTTGTAGACTTCCGCCTAAAAATAGATCACAAGGCAACACGATAAAATTAGGAATCAAGTGTGGATTTAATAAGAAGTCTGATGTTTTCATGAAGAGTTTGACTGTGGGGGGAGCTGGCAGTACAGTAATACCGAGATAGGGCTTCACATCAGCATCGAAACTGCACACTGCTGAGTGGAATGAAATTTGTCACACAGCAGGACAGTTTCAACCTTTTCCCTCTGGAGGAAACAAACTTTGTTCAGCACTCTGGGTTTGACTCTGTTAGCTTACTATTACTGTTTTTAGCAAAGAAACAGCTCATATCTTTCCTAATGAGCGCCTTATTTTACATTTATACCCCAGTTTCAATTAGTCTTTATCACTAAGTGCTTTACACAGAAAAGGGAATTAAAGAAATGAAGAATATCCACATCTACCCAACCCAACCCCTCATTCCCACGATCGAAACGCAATAGAAACAGTATTAAAATGCATGAACCTAAAAAAGGCTTGATTTCGTGGAGACAGGAATGTGCGCACTGAGGAAACCTCATTTTAAAACTCAAGATAAGGGAACACTGGAGGTTAAAATCTAAAAACAAAGTAAAGAAAAACAACAGTAAAAGATACTAAAATAAGAGCACCAAAATATCTCAATAAAAGATGATCCTGTCTTTAAAACTAGAAAGAGATAAATGCTAAAACACTTTGACAAAGTGAATGATATAAAGATTATAAAGTTACGTTTTGAGTTTGGTTTTAAAGTCTTCAAGATTAAGATCTTCAGGTAAGCTGTGTCATAGACGGGGGTGTAGTAATATAGAGATCCCTATATGACCAAAGAAGCGCAAAAACTCCCAGCTGAGGAGGTTTTGCTGCCCCCTGCCTGTTGTTTCGATGACCAAAGCTCACCTGATGTTTCCAGAGTTCTTGTAGTGTCTCACTGCTCACATCATGAGGTTGGTTTTTCTCATACGCCTCCTCCAGAGCCTGTAAAAACACATTTAAGGGTTTTAAACACAACTGTTCCTGCAGCTACAACAATTCGAACACCTTGTCGTCTTTGTAGGGCTGCTATCCGACTTACTTTGTTCAGTCGTCTGATCT
Organism: Xyrichtys novacula; assembly: GCA_962446985.1. Taxonomy (NCBI): domain Eukaryota; kingdom Metazoa; phylum Chordata; class Actinopteri; order Labriformes; family Labridae; genus Xyrichtys; species Xyrichtys novacula. The sequence continues at coordinate 26,770,435 of OY660883.1, read as the reverse complement.
CCTCGGCCTGCTGGTGGCCTCTGCGTGTCAGCGTGTTGTTCTGCATTCGCAGTTCTTTCGCCTCGTTCTTCGCTTTCAGTAACTCTGAGCTGACGTCAGCGTCACGAGTCTGTAATTTTGGATTTTGACAGATTAGGACTTCTTGAAAACTGCTTTCGACTGTACAGTAACTGCAATTAAAAACAGCTGCACTTACCCATGTGACGATATAGTCTTTGAGTGTCTTGTATCTTGTTTTCTCTGTTAACTCCTTGTCCATTTCTTCGTCATCACACGCCTCCTCCTCACAGTGACTGTAGTCGTGTTGCAGTAATGCTTTTAAATCTTCCACCTGAGCGTTAAGAGGGGAAAACGTCAGTGAAGTGCACAAAAAAAAACACCTTAAAAACGCTGAATAAGTCTCTCCCTTACCTTCTCTTTGTAGTACTGTCTCATGGTCTGGTACTCCTTCGCCCATTTCTCATTAATAGAAAGAAGCTGAGTGAAACAGAGAGAGCATGTCAGCGCTGAGAAGTTCACACGTTCAGGAATGAGTGTGAATCTCGCTTCAGAAATGCGCTCACCTCTTGTTTTTGCTCCTCCAAGATAAGAATCTGTGCTTTCCGTCTGACCTCGCCGCTGCTGGCGCCTGGTGCCTCTAACTGAAGCAAATAAAGGAGAAAAAAGAGGAACTATCAAAAACACGGCAGCGAATACCAGCATCTGCGGCCGTTTTGCCAATTATGCAACGTGACTTCCTTTTACACACTTCTGGAATTTTTGTTTGGGAGTGTTTCCAGTAACACGAGCATGTTAATTTCCTTATGCTCAGGGAACAGACGGTGACCGTAACGTGATGAATATTGATGTCACAAACAGACTTGTTTATTCCAGAGTTACATCTGTGAATATTACCTGATCGTCTGCATGAGAAACCGCAGCCAGAGGGAAGTTTACGGATTGGTCGGCCACAAAAGCATCAAATCTGGAACGATGAGCGAAAGAATTGAAATTAGCTTTTTATCGAGAAGAAAAAGTAAATCAGAGGATGTATGAGTTAACCGACTCACCGGTCGGTGTGGGGCAGTGATGGATACAGTCTGGAGATCTGTTTGTTTACTGTAGTGATGGTTTTCCCAGTCTGTGATCTCTCCACTGGAAGCCTCTCTGTTGATTTTTCATGTACAGACTGAAAAGAAACACAAAAAGGGACAAATATGAAGCATAAAAGACCTTTAATTTTAAAAGTGTGACTGTTTAAAATGTAAAATGGCTGTTGTAACTTCCTGAAGTGAGCCGTATATGTAAACACAAACAGCTGAATTTGCGTGCAAACAGGTGGGAGGATTACGAATGATACCGCCGCTCTATGAGGCGATTTTGGTTGTGAGCATCAGTCGCGTCTGCGCCGCACAAAAACAACAGTGATGTGGGCGGAGCTCCACAACCGTACAGGTGAAAGGCGGTATAGTCATAAAGAGATAAGGTTACACATCAGCATCGAAACTGCATATTGCTGACTGCATTGAAAGTTGGCACGTAGGAGGGCAGTTTCAACCTTTCCCCCCTCTGGGAGACCCCCAAACAGACTTTTTCCTCTATAACATTAAGACGAAAACTTAAAGCTCCTGTGGGGAATCCTCGACATGATCGATTCGGTAACCTTTTGACTTTTGACAGTCATTTGCATCATTAGAAGTGAGTATCTTAAACGGAAAATTTGAAACAGGACAGTTTCTTCAGCTGCGTGTCCGACACCTATCCCGTCGAACCCTAAAAATCACAACTTAAACATTGATCTTGTTGCTTTTATCATAAAAAGGCATCAATATGAATTTTATTTTAATTCATGAACATCAAAAACTCCTCACAGGAGCTTGAGAAGAGAGAATTAATGTTTTTGGACTCAACTCAACTCAACTTTATTTGTTAAGCATTTTAAAACAACCACAGCTGAACAAAGTGCCGTACATAAATAGACAAAACAACTAGACATAAAAAACAATAAAAAAAAAACAAAAATAAAACAATGGATAAAATAAAAGCAGAATTAAAAAGTAAAATATAGTTTCAATGTTTTTAAAAACTAATTTAAAAACATAGAAACAAATAACTAAAAACAAACACTAAAACAGGAGCCGAGTCTCATGCAGGGTTCAAAGCCAATGAATAAAACAATCTTATTTAAACCATCTACAACCGTTCACACTGAAAAAAACACAAACAAACAAATATGTATGGAGTAATTTAAGTTCTCTCTCCCTAAATAACAGTCACTTCTTCACATTCATGTGTATTTTTATCTATTATATGCCATTCAACTGGTACAATATATATATTTTTTTAATTATTATTGCATGTAACTGCTAAAAAACTGTTTTGTAAAAATCCATTTTAACATGAGAATGTCTTTAAGCGATTCAGAACATTCACAACTGTATTTTTGAGAAGAAAAAGTAAAACATTTCAACAATCTGATCTGAAACTCTGATCCTCTCATCAGACTCCTTTACTTTTATGACTTTATTAGTCCTCTAAGCGAAAATGGTGGACTTTAAAGTTATCTATGTAGCCCATAGATACCATAATTGATGTATAAAACACATTTAAAATAATCTTTTATGGTCTAAACACAATTCTAATAAAACTTATAACAGAATAAATTCACTTTCAAGAGTGAAACATGTTTTTGTTTTTGGTAAATAAATGTCTAACTCCTTCACTCATGTGCTTCTAACCTTCACAGACTCCATGAATTGATGCCCATCTCCTAAATATTTGGTCAATAATCAATTTCTTTTACCATTTCCAATAAACTTACCCCACTCTCCCCTATTGTTAATCTTTTTCAATCAATAATGAAATTTGATTTTGAAGGATTCATGTTCAACTCTCCCTCTTTAATATAAATTGAGGTTAAAAAGCCCTTAAAGTAGATTATGAATGTGTTACACTGATGATGCAGAGTGTCACTGGTGGGAATGACACATCATGGCAGCTTACTCATAACCACATAGGATGTGAATTATCTTCACAGAGTCACGCCAAACTCACTGTTGCATAAGTGGTTATCAAATACAATCATACCATATAATCTTAAGCAGAATCAGCCCCACACAGACGTCAAAGAAGGGTTAAAATTCAGCCGAACTAAGACATTATCTCAGGAGTTATATCTTAAACTAACTTTAACTTAAATGAGCTTTTTTTGAGTGAGATTCAGCTTATCTTGAAATGATTACAACCTTTATAAAACTGAATAAAAATGCTAGGAAAATACATAAATTACCGTTTAATAGTATAATTTAAAAGGAGGCTCACCATGTTGTTATTGTTTGAGGTCCACCGCACGTGCTCACCCTCCAAACACAGAGTATCGTACCACGAGCTCGTTCACTCTGTAAAGTTATACTGACGGTCCCGCGTGACGTCTGAAAACCAGCGCCGTCCAATCAGCTGCGGGGATTCTCGCCCTCTGCCCGAGGCTCGTGCACTCCCAGGGCAGGGCTGTTGACGGGGTTTATCGAAGGAAAGGAAAGTACAAGCGACGCCGTCAGCAGCACGAGCGGTAATTAACGATGTGTTCACGGGCAGGTCGATGACTAAGAGAAAAAACAATCGACCTACACACTGAAAGAAATGGTACACGGCCCACAAAGATGGCATTTCTGAATGAACGAGTGTTGAATCGATCGATTACATGAATTTAAATTGTTTTTATTTTGAAGTTACAGGTTTAACGTCGTTTCTAATCTAGGTATTACAGTATTTTTTCAACTTTGTTAATGTTTTATGAGACAAAAATCATTACTAGTTGGTTTATTTTTAAAAATACTACATCAGAAATTTGCTCATGGTCTTATGGGATATAACTAAAATTAGAGTGACTGAATAAAATCCTTCAAGAAAGAATGATTTATTTCAGCCTATTAATAAAAAAATAGTAATCTATGTAACATAATAATGATAATAATAATAATAATAATAATAATAATAATAGTAGTAGTCGTAGTGATAATAATAACAATAATAATAATAATAATAATAATAATAATAGTAGTAGTAGTAATCAAAATAATGATGATAATAATAATAATAATAATAATAATAATAAAAATAGGAGTAGTAGTAGTAATAATAAGAATAAAGCAATCAGATTTATGTTATTTATTTCTAACAAGTCTGTCGGTCAGGTTTTTTTCAAAGCCAACTCGAAATTATTCTTATTGGTTTTATTAATGATTATTTTGAAAATAACTGAACAATACATGCGACTGAAACAATCACCCTCCGTTTAAACATGTAATACTATTTTTATTGGCTTTTTTGATACGAAGACAGTCCTTTAGAAATATATATTTATTTATTTTTTCTTTTCTAGTTCGACCTTGTGAAAGTGAAAAATAAAAAATGTCTTTAGCCAGCAAAGTCAAGCTTGGCTGTTTGAGCGTTTAGCATTAAATATATGGTTGTCTGAATCGACTGAATATGTTTATTTCATTTCAGTACCACAGCAGCTGCTAAACAAACTAAAGTAGGTCATTTCAGCCTCTATCAGGAGTTTTCCTTGTTGACATTTCTTACAGTGGACAGCCTGGACTGGACTCGCTCCTGGTCTCGTCTTTCTAGTTTGATTCTGTTGATATGAGACCGTCTCCACGCAAACAAATCGCTGCTATCATGGGAAATCACACATCTTGCTGCTTTGTTTAATTGCTCAATCTTCTTACAGGCTGATCTTGAAGGTGTTGACTCACACCGACTTGTTTCAGGGAAGAAGAAAAGGGGAAACACACTGCTGCTGCTGACTGCGATCAGCTCAGGGGGTCCACCGATGGCTGCTCATTTATTCCTTTAGGTATTACTGAAACCCAATCTCTGTATTACTGACATCTAATCTCATCATTCTATGTTTATGCCGGCTTCTTTTTAGGAATCTCCTCTTATAATGAAACCAAACCAAACAGAAATGTGACATTTCTGGGACTTGTGCATAAAAAAACACATTTTTTCCCCTCCTGTAGTGCCCATGAATTTTTTGGTTGAAATAGGATCTTCCACTCTGACATTTTCAGGAGACAACAGCTGGGGTTTGACTTCTGAATCTACAATGAGAAATTATTTTAGGATATTTTGAAATAGCCTTCCTGATAGGGATACTTGTGCTGACCAAACTAGAACAACCTCTTTTTGTACTGATGTAAATAAGAGACTATATTAGATATGCTTTTTTTAAAACCTGTTGAGTTTTGGTTTCCACCCAGCCCCTAAACATGTATGTTTTTTACTAAAACAATGAGTTATTTTTCTGTTTATTTGACCTCCTTGTGAAATGATGTATATCTATGGTTATATACCACATATATATAACTGATCATGGTTCAAATTCACTTTTTATTGGCTGTACCTGAACTGAACTGACTTTAACTGTGACAGTGTTTTCAAATCGAAAGTACAGGACCCCCATGTTGCGGTTTTACCGAGAGGGTGTCCTTCATGAGAAACCCCTGTGCGGAGGCAACCCCCGATGTTTCTTCCCAGCACAGATACAGACTATTTACGGTAGGTGTGACACAGCAGTAAGTGGAAAGGAAAGAGGAGGTTCAGACTGTTTTGCTGAAACTCTTTTCTTCCTGCCACAAAGTCTCACTGAAGATTCATACTCCTCCTCTCTAAGTTCCTGTCTGTGTCACCAAACATACTCCCTCACTTCACATGTACACGGTGTCGTCTATCACCCACAAATGTGAAAGTGAAAGCAGGTGCGCCGCTGTAGCCAGCACTTTTTTCAATAGAGGTTTAGTGGTTTTCTTCATCTGCATAGGCCTTTGTCTCACCTTGGACAGTAGCTTTGTGTTTCAAAAAAGAAGTTTTAAGGCTCTTGGTGTTGAGATAGGAGTGTCACGATCAAACAACTTGCAGATTGAAAAAATAAAACGTTTATTTAACAAACTGATTCAACTTGAAAGAACAAAAACTTACTCAGGAAGTTCAACAAAAACTGCAAAAACAGCTAAAAATTCCAGATATTGATGTAAAATGAAAGCGAGTTTATCGGTCTAACATTGTAAGGTGGCAGGAGAAAAGAAAAAAGTAGGCACAAAATTGTTTTAATTTGTCATTTAAAGCTCCTGTGAGAAACTTTTGGTTCATGTGAATTGTGGCGCCCCCTGTAGGCAAAGCAGTCTTTGCTAATTGTGTCCCTTAAATGCTGTTGTTTTTTTTTTTTTCTTAATATCAAATTTATTGATGATATTTTATGTGAAAATGCAGAAACAAGACAGATTCACAAACGGTTGAGCTCTCAAACGGCGGCGAATTTCGCCGTACGCCAATTCCAACCAGATCCGTTTGTGAGAAGAATTTTGTGGCGGATTACAGACAGCGGTAATCGCAAGAACTCACAAGAACCCGTGGATTCACGTGCAATTGCACGATAACGAGTTGTCTCTTAGCCACAGAGGCTAACCATAAATGCAGTAGATTGAGTCCTTCCAGAAGAGGAAGTCCACCTCTAGAATTCTAGAATCAGCATCTCCTCATCCATGGTGTCATCGAGGTGAAATGCTGTCCAAAAACCTTTTACTTGTTCATCCCCGCCTGTTTGCATGGTGTGAAATACGATCCGCCTGAACCACAGAGTGTTTTATTTCAAAAAGAGGCCAGATGTTTTATTTTTGTGTCTGTGCCTGACTTCCTTTCCAGCACGGGTTAATCTGTGCTGAATTTAGTTGGCATGCTCCAGCGTCCGGAAAAAATAGAACTCTTGCGTTCAACTGCAGAGTCCAGCGATCCACAGCGGAACGGAAAGAAGCCGGTGGAAATCGACACATTTACTTGAATGGTTACGATCAACTATCATCGATGGATACGGCCTTTTCGTAGCCATTCCGGATGCGGTGGAAATTGGGGATAAGATTTGCTAAAGGAAGACTTTAGTAGTATATGAGTTGTGTGCTTAAACCTCTGGGCTACATAAGAACCATTGTTCTGAAGTACATTACGACGCTGAGTATGGAAACGTTCACCAGCAGGTTCCACAAGGCGTGTCGTCCTCGATGCACTTCTCAACCTGTGATCTACAGTCAAACAATAAACAGGAAGTGTGGTGAGTAAAGTCACAAAATAACACAGATGTTTGTTACAGCTATAGCGTGTTTTATTGTTAGCACAGAAGAAGATAAAATGAACTTACTTCGACACCGCTTTGCAGGTGCAACCAATTCTGGAATCCAGGTCCTTCCTTAGACTCCCGAGAGCCTCACAGGTGCAGTTTCTCCTGGTTGAAAGAAATAAAGCAGATTTTTAAGAAAGGCTTTACTTCCTCTCAGTTAATCTTTACATGTATTTTGTCTCATCAGCTATACTTTTTCAGATCAGATCAGAAAGGCTTACCCGCTCTCCTTGTTGACCAGAACAACAGTGAGGCTCTTCACTTGAGGGGACTGAAGGCTGGGAACCTCAACACTTCCAAAGAAACTAACAGCAAAAACAAAACGGCCCATTTGAGAGCCTTAAAATATTGGTAAATCTCCCTTTTCTGACATCTGAACGTGACAAAAGTTCATGCACACACAGAAATGCTAAAAAAAATAAAATAAAAATGGGAAGCTCACCTGTTAGAATCGTACGGTTCAGTCCTCTCACCATCAAGCATTACTGACGCCCCTTCACATGCATGTAATGCAAACTGTAAACATACAAATATTATGGTTCAGACATGACAGCTGAGGGCAAAAGATTCAGAGCTCCCCTTGCTGACTGCTTTTGGTACAGGTCATGAAACCCCACCTTCCTCATGCTAAAGGGATTTTCTGACGTAGAATTAAATTAGGGTCAAACACACCGTAACACCGAGTTAGACAACCCCTCAAGAGATGAATGTTGCCGACTGCTTGCTTCTCTAGTTATACCAACTTTAGTAACAACGATATTTGATTTAGCACGCTAGCAATTTCTTTATCATTTCCTTGAAGTAATAATCACCATATTAATCATTTTGCACTGCAGATGTTCTTCTGCCTTAGCGTCTCGGTCTGATTGCATTTCCATGAAGTTAAAATCATAAATGTTCTTCCTTGAGCTGCGTCACCCCGCTGTAGTCCGTAATGCACTGGCCTGAGGTCTCGCTACAAACAAGCGGCTGCTGGAAGAGAGTAGGTGAGTTGTGTTTTGTCTCTTTCCTAAAGAAATTAGGCAAAGTTAAAAAGATGTTTGGTGGCTAGTACTGTGGCTGGGACCCTATTTGTACTGTTGATGAAGTTAGATGCTGTTCTGAAAATTATTTGTGGTTATAGAGTAGCGTTTTGGTTGAGGTTTGTTTATGGCTCCTCAGACCGCTGTGTATTGCTATCGTGCGGTCGTTACTAAAGTTGGTATAACTAGAGAAGCAAAGTTAATTTTATGCCGGAATATCCCTTTAATTGATGGAACATGAGTCAAACTTGACATTATTATCGTCAACTGTCAAGTTTAGCGTTGATTAGTTATATTATTCTAACTCTATCATTGACAGCTCTGTTTATAAATGCAGCATTAAGTGGTAATGTACACCAGCAGAGTGAAGAAGGCTGGAGAGGAAACGTCATAAACAAAATTAGCCACGCCCATTTTGGGTGTAAGCAGTCAATCTGAATTAAATATGGTAAATGGGAATTTGGTATTTCCAAATCTGTGAGTTAATGACCTGTTAGGGAAACACAAGAATACAGAATATTTTAATTAGTAATCAGCAACGTAAGTTTAGAAAAAAGTACAAAGTTTAAGAGTTTTAGGAATAATCTTCAGAGTCTAAAAAAAACCTAATATCACATTGTTTTTCAGTGTATTTGCCTAAATCAGGACATCACTTCTAAATTGTCTTATTATAGTATCTGACACTATACAGGGTTGCAAAGTAATGACGAACTGTTGGCTATTTCTGTCACTGGATTCTTCATAAAGTAAAGAGGGGTTAATCCCGGTGATTTCCTACTCAAATCTTCATTCATGAAGTGAGTACTACACCGAAAGTACCAGTGACAAAATGACTATGAAAATTTGGCTTGGATCTCATCGTCTTCTCAAGTCTCTCATAACCCATCATCACATTTTAATAACATTAAGTCACTGATCACCCATTTAAAAAAGTCATTATGCTACATGTTTGTCTCTCTGGCTATTAGATTAAGGCTCTCAATAGCTGATATGTAATAGAGTCCTTAATTTTTAGCTATCATATTGCGAAAGACCCCAGAGTTTCCATTTACTACCCGTCAGTTCAGATTGACTGCTTTCAGGGGGCGGAGCCACAATTATAGGAAAGTACCAGGATTACTCCCAGCTCTTCAAATCAACTGTGAACTGTGAATTGTACCAACCTGTGGGACCTGAGGGAGACTGGGACTGCATTACACAGGGAGGCCTAATTAGTCGCCTAATTATTGGACTTATTATTACAAAACAGAGAGAAAGAAAAATGAAATCCAGATGGGTCGGCTGACTTACTTTCCTCGAAGCTACTTGCCAGAATGAATTGACAGGGTTGGGCCGACAGTCCTCACATTTATCAGTCAAGGTCTCTAGAATAGAATAAATGCAGAGAATATATTTATATTGTAAGTTTTTTTTTTGTTTTTTTTCTAATTTAATTTCTTTTTTTTTTCATTGACCTTCAGTCTAGTCACATGTAACTGTGAGGGAAAATTTCACAGACTGTCTCAGCTATTCCACCTGCCACTATTTACCACCTGCTGCCACCCTTTGTCATCTGTTGTGCACTTCCTCTACTGGCAAATTTGGTGCGTCATACTAAGCCTCACTAGTTTCCCACATGGTTTGTGTTAAGCATGACACATTTGCGCCCTCTGCTGGGAGACTTGAGTGGTTACCTCCCTATTTATCAAAGCTAGGCTGCAATATTGTGTCCTGCTGGACTCTGACATAAACTTTTGACATATACTCTGCTAAAATACGATAAAAAAAAGAGTTGTTTAAGTAGGCAGAAAAGGTTTTAAACATTGTTGAGAGTCTCCAGAGAGAGTTTTCATTTTTTCTTTTTTTTTGGATAAACAACATTTTCATGTATTTTCATTTATTTCAATCTCCATTAGCTTTGGCTAAGGCCATCGCTAGTGGACAGTCACAAAAAACATCCCGCCACAAACACAAAGACGTCAACGTCAATAACCACAACAACTCACAACAGCCTACAAGACAAAAACCAAACAACAAAACCAGAACAATACAAACAACAGACACATATTATCGGACCTTATTCATTTTCACAGTTCTAAAATAATCAGATGTTCAGATATCAACATATAATTCACATAATTGAATACAATTGCAGAAACAGTACAGAATACATCAGCAGAGTAGCTTCATCTAAAGCATGTTGGAGCCAAATTGGATCACACAGTAGAAGACGAAATACGCAACCACCATGTAATCTCATGAAAAAGGATGTGAGCAAAAAAAGAAAAAGTGAGGGTTTTGTGTGCAAATTGATCAACACTAACATGCTACAGCTGTTTGTTTCCACTGTAGGGTTATATGAGCTGGTTGAATCTTACCGTTGCTGCCTGGTTCTCCACACCAGCTCAGTCCATTCAGCACATATCCCAGCAAAGTGTCCTCCAGGGTGAACAGACACTCTGTTTTCTCCGTGTACTTGTGGACCAGTTCATATGTTTTGCTCCAGAACATGGTCTGATCCCAAAAGAGTAGATAAGGCAGCAGTTAAGGAAATGTCAAAATGTGTATAACACTGTTATCAAGGCAGTGGTGTGAAGAAGGATGTTTACTTTGCTACATGGGTGCTTGAAGGGCGTCTCAGCAAAGAGTTTATCATAGTTTTCCTCGATGATGCTGCATTTGTCCTTCCCGATGTAGGCTTGTTTAAAGGCGGCCCATTTATTTTCACAGCTGGAAGACAAATGCAGATACTTAGACTTATTTTCCTCCATGATATTCAGATTTTGTTTTACAAAAATGACGTTTCTACACAATCCTAATACTTTTTCAAACAGCAGGTGTTAAAACTGGACTTACATTTGTTTTTCTTCTGGAAACTCCAAACACTTCCTCATAAATGTTTCCCTGAAATCCTCTTTTTGACCGGTCAGCAGCACCGATGGAACAACAACTACAATTATGACAACCACGGCGGTGACAGTGCCACCAATAGCCACGGCTTTTACTGACACCATGTTTTTAAAAAAACAAAAGTCTTGAACAGAGCGTAGCTGTTGCCGGCTCCTTACCAGGGGTCTCAGGCTCCCTCGAGGTGCAACAGTCCAAACTCTGGTTAAGATTAAAACTTTTATTGCTCCTCCTCCTCCATAAAACACAGAAAAGTCATATCTGTTTGACCGATTAGAGTTACAGAGAGGTCATCTAATCTACTAAAGGGAGCAAATAACCAAGTGTTATCAACCTTAGGAGCATTCAACAGAAACACCACTGATAAAGTGACTTTAAGCGACCCAATCTTTGAACTCCTCGTTATAGTCTTGACAAAGAAAAATTATGACAACAACTTTAAAGTGAAAGAAAACACTGATTTACCTGTAAGGAAAGTCTGTTTGGAGAGCTATCAGTCGTCACATAGTAAACTTGAGTGAACAGAAACATCTAAAAAAAGGTTCCTTTGGATCCTAAAAGCTGAGCTCTGTCTCTTCAACTGCATTATTTCCCTGTGAACAGCACACACTGTAAGTTCAGAGCTCAAACAACATGAGACATTATTCTCCCTAAAGGTAAATCATTATCCCTGAACATGACGACACAGAGCTGTGTTAGTTTCACTGTCATGGTCCTGGTGACCTGATAAGAGAGGGTGGACGACACATCTGAAGTAAAAATAATAATAATAATAATAATAATAATAATAATAATAATAATTATTATTATTATTATTATAAATAAATAAATATTTATTATAATTTTTATAAATTATATTATATATAAATATAATAATTATTATTATTATCATAATTATAACAAAAACAACAAGTATAAGAAGAATAAAAAATAATATGAAGTATAATAGTAAACAACAACAATAATAATAATGATAAATAATAATAATAAATAAATAAATGAATCATAATTATTATAATAATTATTACTATCATAGTATAACAACAAACTACAACAAGTATAATAAGAATAAAAAAATAGTATTCAGTATAATAGTAAACAATAATAATAATAACAATAATAATAATTATGATTTTTTAATTTTAACAAAAACAACTAGTATAACAAGAATATAAAAAATAATAATTATGATTAAAAATTAATAAACAGATAATAATTATAATTATTATTGTTATTATAATTATTACAAAAATGAGTAATAAGAATAAAAAAATAATAATATTAACAGCAACAACAACAACAACAACAACAACAATAATAATAATAATAATAATAAACCAAAGTGGAAGTATCTTTATTCTTCAGATGTTTCAATGCTTGTCTGCAGGTGGCGCCAAATCAACACAAACTGAAAAACTTCTTCACATGAGATTTACAAAACTTCCACTTAAAACACTTTAAACATTCAGAATTTTCAACCACTCACTTACTCCTCATTACTTTCCCATACAGTCCAAAGTAACTTCATCAAAGTGATGTTGTGCTCACAGTCATTAATCATTATTGCAGATCATCTTTATTGCTCAGTGGATGTTTAGGACTTTAATTACCAGCCAGCAGCAATCAGGTTAAATAAAGTGCGGGCACATCTTGGTTCATTCCCCTTCACTATCACTTGTTGATCTATATCAGGTTCAAAGTCTCAGTTTTACTGTAAATAAATCAATAAATAAATTCCACTTTGGCCTACTTAAGAGGCAAAAACCTAAAAAGAAACAGCTCTTCATGTAAAAAGCTTCCTCCAAATTTATGTTTTATTTTTTTAGGGTTTCCTGTGAAGTTTCTGAAAAAATGGAGACAAATGAATTAGAACATACGCAGACACTTTCTGTCATTACGGCTTTACAACACAGGAAATTGTAATGTTGGAACTTAATTAGGACTCTTATTTTGGTAATAATATGACTTGACTACAGCTTTATTCTTGTTGTGTCATCTATTTTGATGTAGTTTTTTTAATGTCTGTATCTTTATTCTTCTTTATTCTTGTTAAGTCTTTGTTGTTGAAAATTTGTAGGCTGCTGTTAAATTCATACATACTTGCTTTGATTATTGAGTGTTTAAAAGCAGCATGTGTGTTTTTACAGCTGAGGCTAAGGTACTTTGAGAATGATGAATTATTTGGGCAATATTTTACCTACAATAATTGAGATGTGGCGTTTTGGAGCAGAAAGACAAATCTTATATCTGCTGACAGCTACTTTAAACATGACATCTAAATGGCTTACAAAGTTTTTTTTTTATCTAACAAAAACAAAAAAAAAATCAACACTTCATCGATGTGCTGCTGAACTTTTCTGATGTCAGCAGTGCCAAATAAACAAAGAACCACAACAGTGATAGGGCTGTCGTTACGCAAGGCGTTTCTTTGACACCTTTATGATGTTTTATCTACAAAATCTGCAGAATTAGGAAGTTTTCTCCACACCAAGCTCGCCACACAGAGGTGCGAAAGCTGACTGGATGATGAGAGCATCAGCAAAATTAAAAGTCATGATACATTTATGATGAAACTGTTTCAGTTTGGTGGGAAAGTTTGTTTCATTAAATGTTTTTAAAATTTCTAAATCATTGTTAAACTGAAAAGGAAGTCCTCGGCTATACAAGCGATGAAAGCATGAATTAGTGTCTCTGCATTGGCTTGAGAGAGAAATGGTCGCACACGGGCTATGTTTTTTTAATGATAAAATGTGATATCTCGTATGTGAGGCTCAAAGCTACATTCTAAATCAAATAAAACACCTACATTTTTAGCTCGTTGACTTGTATTATAGGATAGTGCTTTGAGTTTGCTAAACAGTTTCTCTCTCTTGTCCCCTGTCCCAATGACTAAAACCTGAGTTTTGTCCTGGTTGAGCTGTAAAAAGCTCTCTGCCATCCATATGGCATATATTAATGTCTAAAATGCAGTTAAAAAGGGCATCGAGTGGCCCTGTGTCATCAGGAGACACGGCAACATAAAGTTGTGTGTCGTCAGCATAGCTGTGGAAATCGATGCCGTGCCTCCTGATGACATTCCCTAAAGGCAACATTTAAAGATTAAAAAGAGTAGGGCTTAAAATGGAACCTTGGGGAACACCATACTTCATGTCGAAACATTTAGATGAGCGATCCCCAAGGTTCGCATAAAATCGTCTATCACTACGATAAGATTCATACCAGATATATAATCCTGATACTTACGAAAACTTGAATATAAAACAACAAAAACTGTCAAACTGAGGAAAGGCAAGACAAGGGTGGATACATTTTGTGAGAGCAGATATGGTTTCACACTCTTGGTTGGTGAGTCATCATTTCATAGCTGTCAAAGTTTCAACCAACAATTTTGACACCCTGTCAAGCGGTTGATAAATTCTTAGAAAAGCATCAGGCAGTTCAAGAATTTTGGGATATCATTGTTGGTCAGACAAGTGCTCCTCGGTAATGTGGTCATTCTGTCCACTAAGAAACTGCTGATTTAATGTGTGGTAATGAGCGCTTTGGCCGGCTGCTGATAACTTCTTCATATACATATTTACCTTGTAGTTGAAGCAGGAATAGACTATCTTTCAGTCAAAATAAAAGACAATGTTCCTTACAAAGCCAAGACTCAGCTAGTACAACCTCCTTCTTAAACTAAATTGATGCAGTTTTGGAAAAGTTACCTACTTTAGTCGAGGCTGTTTTCGAGGATTGGGCTTACAGTCCTCACATTACCCAGAAAGGCTTTCTAAAATAATCGACATATAAACATAGAGAATGTATTTATAAAGTGTACAGACCATAATCCAATGCAGTTGGGACTTTTTGTAAAACATAAATTAAGAAAGAATAACATCCTTGCTTGCCAACGCCCTTCTTCAGCCCTGTCTTTATTAAATATCATGGTTCTGTACTTCATTTTTGATACTATCATGTCTACACTCTGCGTTCGTTCCAGTAGGTTGGTTTTTTTTGTTGTTGTTTTTTTAAATTCTGCCAAATTTAGGAAAATTTGAGTAATTGAATTGAATATTGTTATTGCTCTTTTCTGTAGTACTTTTAATGAATGAATCCCCAAACATCAGCAGAGTAACTTAAATAGGGTAAAACCAGCGACCAGTAGAGAGTGTGGAGTATATTGTGACACTTGTGAAAAGTATGTGTTCATGCTTAATGTGGGATTCCCATTAATTTATTGCCCCCAGAAAATTAATTTTCAAAAAAACTCTCAATTCCCACCCCATCTATCTGTAGTTGTAATTAAGCAGACCCTCTACAGTTTCCAAATAGCATCACTTCTAAGTTTAGAGATAGTTTGTTTTTACCAAACCAGTTTCATCCAAAGTATTTCTGAGGTGATATCCTACAGGAATGTTTGCAGATTCTCTCCAGTACAAAGAATACTAGTGTCAATAGCAAATTATATCAGATTCAATACACGTGATACTTTGCTGATGTCATTTGCATGCAGAATAAACAATTTCAGGTCCAATACTGACCCCTTGGGGTAATGCTGCTAAAATACATGAAATAAGTCAGAGGCATCCCAAAAAGTCCCTTTGAGCCAAAATACTGAACCGATTTTCTTTAACGTCAATATTTCCCTGTAAACACATCACACTGTAAGTACACAGCCCAAACAACTCAATGTGTGCAGTGACACACATAAGTGTATTCAGATTTTTAGAGCTTGTGACGCGACTCAGAGCTGGGCGTGACTGAGTGCAAGGTATTTGGGTTGGTCTTATTAATTCAAGAGCTATTTTTATTTATTTTCATTGAAATGAATATAATTATGTTGGGCTGGGTAGGTTTTTTTTTGTTTGTTTTTGTTTTTATTACCATAAAGTTAAAGTATTCTCTCTCCCTTTTTCCCATTTATTTTATAAAAGCTATTTCTTTTTATTTATTATTATTATTGTTATTTATTAGTAATAAAAATATTACTACTACTACTACTACTACTACTACTAATAATAATAATAATAATAATAATAATAATAATAATGATAGCTGCTATTGAAATAGAAATAACTTGTAGTTTTAGTAATAGAAGTAATAATAATAATAATTATTATTATTATTATAATTTTCTATGTTATTTTTCTTGATTTTAATCATATTGATGAAATTGATATTTTGTTGGCTTTCATTGGCCTCCAGTTGCTTGTATAACCATCTTAACTATGTTCCTCTTTGTATTTCATTTTGTTTTGCCTTATTTTATTTAAATTACTAGCAGTGCAGCATGAATATATAGAACATCCTCCCCTCAACAAACCTGCTAACCGGCATCTGCATACATAAAACACTCCACCATGAGGTAAGCTCATAGGTTAATTTACACAAAGACAAAAAAACACTCATACCTTTAGTCATTTATTTATTTTTTTAATCATATTGGTCAAAGCCCACAGTTTTTTGCTCAGATTACTTGATTACTTGAACAAATTGAAGAGTAATGATTTATCTTTCTGCATTGAGTGATTTCTTCTCCAACAGGACACTGGACACTCAAAGCAGCAGCTTTCAAAAGCAGTCTTTTGTGTTTTTATCTATGCAATCCTCAATGTGATCCCTGTGAGAAACAAACAATCAGGATGAAACAGATAAAAGTCTTTGAACAACATAAAAGAGCACAGAGTCAGTTTTTGTTGACAGCTTACTTACAGAGTCACCTCCTTGATAATGTGGTCGAAATTTTTATTTTTTTCCAGCATGTTTTTCAAGTTAGTGAGGTAGTCCCTTCTGCATTTAGTTGTAATCAAAGACATGAAGAGATGACACTTTATACTATTGAAAAGGCAGAAACTGCTTCATGATTTGTGTAAATGTATTTATACGAAGAAGAAAAAACAAACAATGTATTTAGTTATTTAGTTAATGAAATCATACTTGTTCTCCTTATTGACAACCAGAATAACAATGAGCCTCTTCACTTCAGTGGACCGAAGATTTGGAAATTCATACTTGGCGAAATAACTGAACACAAATAAAAAGAGGAGAGAAAACAGCTATATCTCACAGGACATTATGTAATCAACTTATAGGGGCCTTTACTTTAAATCACAGTTTGAACCTTTTTTTCATCTAGAAACAACAAAAGGAATTGTGGTGTTCCCCAAGGTCCTACGCTTTTTAGCCTTTTTTTTTATTACCACTTGGAAATGTCATCTGGAGGCACAACATCAACTTCCATGGTGACGCAGATGACTCACAGCTTTATATTGCAGTGTCTCCACATGAGCCAGAACCACTTGATACCCTTTATAACTGTATTTTAAATATTAAGTCATGGATGGCAGAGAACTCTCAGCTCACAACTCAACCAGGACAAAACTCGGGTTTTAGTCACTGTTACTGGATATCTGATAGAGAAACTGGATAAACCCAAAGTACTGTCTTTTAACCAATAGATCTCACATTGTTAATACATGCACTTTATTGTGATTATCAGTGAGTAATCAGTCATAATGCCTATTATCAACAGATTTGTACATACAACAAAGCAGTTGTAGTGCTGCTTACCGATTCTCATCGTATGGTTGGTCTTGGTCACCATCCAGCATCAGCCGTGACATCACCACAGGCATATTTTGCAAACTAAAGACGTTAAAACATGACAGTTAAGAGTTGGAGAAATTAAAAATAGACCCCTGTTTGAGTTTACTTATTACAGTACATGAAGTCAGACCTCCCTTGTGTTGGGACTGTGTATCAGTTCATTGTACAACAGTGCCCACTAGAGTTCAAACGAGGACTTTTTTGAAGAAGGACCAGGCCTGCTGGTTTTGTCTTCCAATAAACCGAGGTGCTGTTGCATGGATCACTGACTGAATGATAGTAAATGTTGGAGGTTTACCCTGATAGAAGCCATAATCCAGAATGAATCGACGGCATTTGGCCAGAATGGATTGACGGCATTTGGCTTGTTTGTACTGCTATCGCTGGTAAATGTTTCTAGAAAAACAGACAAAAACACATCAGTTACATATTAATATATATAATTTACAAGTTATCGTTTAACCAACTGATAGATATCACTGAATATTTGGTGTTTTTAAGGGTCACAAAGATGGACGAAGACAATTTCAGATTATGTCAAGCTAGGCAAACCGTGAAGTAAACTTGTATGTCATCAGTATATTTTCATTTTCAGACTCTGGACTGACTGTGAATGATGACTCTCACCCTCGCTGCCTTCCTTTCCATACCAAATCAGTCCGTCCAACACGTGTCCCAGCAAAGTGTCCTCCAAGGTGAAATAACTGCCTGTCTTTTTAGTGAACCTGTGGACCACATCGTTGGTTTTTTCCCTATTTATCCCGCTATAGAACATGGTCTGACCCCAAAAGAGTAAACATGGCATTGTTAGACATACACAATAAAATCCACAGGAGAGAGCTGTGTGATGGAGGAAGCTTACTTTGCCACATGGATGTTCGAAGAGCGTCTTATCGAAGAGTTTGTTGTAACTATCCGCTGTGACAGCTGAATCTTTCTTCCTCACATAGGCTTCTTCAAAGATCGCCAGAGTATCCTCACAGCTGAAAGACAAATGTAACATGTTAATACATCAGACTTTTTTTTTAAAATCCATGATAAATAAGAGTTTGATTACTTTTTATTGTTAATGCAAAAATATTCTATAGACTTAATCTCAATGAGAACTCCTCAAAGAGAGTGTCAAGAGACTTACCTGTTTTTGTCCTTTGGATACTCAACACACTTCTTCATGAATGCGGCCTCGAACTCGGCTGTCTGATCCAGCAGTGCTGATGGAACAAGGACAACCACGATGACCATGACAGTCAAGGTACCACTGATGGGTAAGGCCTTTTTGGATGACATGTTGAAGCGTCTTCTGCAGAATCAAGCTCTGAGTACGTTTTCTCTGAGCAGGACTATGTCTTTAAAAATGATCTGGTATTCAAATATTTAGTGATATTGATAAACTTTCATTTGAATCACAATCAAACAGACACTATAATCTCCAGTCATGGATGTGTTAACATCACCATCTGATTTCCAGGTAAAAGTGTCATAACGGCACAGCCTGAATGAAGATAGATGTGGCGCACATATGAATTTGAAAGACTGAGCATCTGAAGTTCAGATGTTTTTATAACATAAAGAATGAAAATTGCTACCTTTAATACAAAACTAGTCAAATTTCAAATATTCTCACTGTCTTATCTAAGGACCGAAACCCCATTAATCCTGCAAGACAAGCTGAAAAACAAACTATTTTGATGACCAATAAGAAGTGACAGGTTATTCATAATCATCAGTCTGTCTTCTAACCTGTGAGTGAACTCCTTATCAGATCATGTAGCTCATTGACTTATAAGATAAATTATAACCATAGATTTTCCAAGTTGTGTCTATTTTAAAGCTGTGTAAGACGATCTTCCACAACTTTCTGACATACTCAGTGCAGTTTGTATCTTGAGTTTAGAGCAGTGCTGGTGGAAGAAGGACAGACACGATAACCAGCAGAGATGATGAGCAGAGAGGGGGAGGAGACTAGAAAAAAGAAGTAGTGCATCTGAGGTGACACGCTTTTACTATCTCGACAAAATTTGTTTTTTCATCTGGATTAAAAACTACTGCACCTGTATCACGAAAGTGTGCAAGATATCCTCGACTCCTTCTACTCGTTTGTCCTGGCAGATAACACAGTCGTAGATACAATAGAGCCTGTGAAAGCTACACATTTTTTGAAGTGTTCATAATCCTCTTTTAATAGAATCAAGCAGAATTCAGGAATGTCAGGGTGTAATGAAGTCGATGATTCATGTTTTTTACAAAAGCCTCCACCTTCCACAGTGTACATGTCTCTCTACCACATCCTCCAGTGAGTCCAACTTGATTCCAAACACCGACTAGCTCGTATTCACCAGTTTGTCCAAACGCCCTTGCTTCTTTGTGTTTTATACTGCCTCCCTCAGCACACTGTAGCATAAAGACTGTAGACTTTACATGGTTAAAGTCTCCTGATATTATAACAAGAACCTCAGGATGTTGAGTCTGTATCCTAGCAACAGCATCATGAAGAACATCACACGGAACTTCAGCCGTTGCCTTGGGTGGGATGTAAACAAGTATTGTTATGATGTTGTTATAAGTCTGAAGAGCAAGAGACAACAGTTCAATATCTGGGCAACCACATGCTTTCAATCAGGTTCAACTACAAGTTTTAGAGAAAAACTCTTAACTTGGGGCCCTGGACATGAGCAAGTGTCAGCTAAGGGCAGAAAGGAACAAGTGTCAAGTCACAAGTGATGCCACACTGATCAGCCAGATAATCCAGAGTTGTTGCACTTCTCCGGCCACCAAGCGCTACTTTAATGTCTCTGCCTTCACGGTGCTGTAAGTCAGCAAAGTTATGCTGAGTGGTTTCATTGTTTTTACAAATTATTTGTTCAGATATGAAAATAATTCCACAGAATGTTTTTAAAGAAAGATGATTTATTTGTTTTTTAGAGGATAGTTAGTTTATCTACAGAAAGACAAAAACCATGTTGACACCATTCGCCATTTATTTTGTACTTCAACCAAATCAGACAAAGCCCACAAATTCTTGCTCAGATTATTTAATGCTCCATTACACTCAGTCTACATTTGCACATGTTGAAGCGTTAAAACTTTGGTTTTCTAAAAGTCAATGATTTATCTTTCTACATTGAGGGATTTCTTCTTAAACATTGCGGCGTACATGACACTCAGCGCGGCACCTATTCAAAGATGTTTCCTTTGCCTTCTTTTATGCACTTCTCAATGTGAGCTCTGTGAAATGAACAAAACACATGAAAGTTTGTTTTTTAACAGCGTAAAAGAGCACAGAGTCAATTTTGGTTGACAGTTTACTTACTTAGTCACTTCCTTGCAAGCGTAGCCGATGTTTTTTCCTTTCATGATGTTGTTCAAGTTTTTGAGGGACTCATTGTTGCACTTAGTGCTAAAACAGAGACATGAAGAGATGACAAAATATCTTTATAAAATATTAACTGCAGTTTGAATAGATAGCCTAGCGGGACCATAGTCCCTGCGGCAGCCGAGGGCCTGAATTCTGGCCCTGACGTTTTGCTGCATGTTGTCCCCTCTCTCTGTCTCCCATGTTTCCTCTCTGTTCTACCCATTAGAGGCACAAAACACCCAAATAAAAAAGTGCTTCATAGTCAGTGATGCTAGTTCGACTTGACTTAGTAATGCACTACTCTAATAAGTCCACTTTTTTCAGTAACGAGTAATCTAACACGTTGCTATTTCCAAACCAGTAATAAGATTTAAGTTACATGTCTAAGTCACTGCGTGTGTTACTTTATTCTCATTTTCCTTAAAAAAAGACAGATTTATTTTCATCTCGGAGAGTGACATAACTCACATAGGTGACAAGCCATGTTTTCAGTACGAGGACCACTTACTTGTAATACATGTACACACAGAAAGCAGCCGCGGCAAAACAAACATAAACAACAATAGGAGAGGAGAGAGATGCGCGTTCTTAAGCTGGAAATACAGCCACGATTTTTACTTTGTGTCAGCTAATGATAACAATAAAAAAGTGTGTTTTATAAGTCAATAAAGACTGTCTTTATATATAAAAATGTTTATGTTTTCAGTCAAGAAAGATTATCTTTATTATCATTCTCTTAAACAGGTATTTTTGACACTCCTGTGAAAATTACACTTCCAATTAAGAGAGTGTCATTTATATGTTCAGGCTGCTGAATAAAACTTAAAAAGTAACTTTTTGTCCAACTTTGTTACTTTTCAAATCAAATAATCAGTAAAGTAACTAAAATACATTTTAAACGACTAATCTGTAATCAGTTATCAAATTACTTTTTAAAAGTAACTGTGGCAAAACTGTTCATAACGTGTATGATGAGCAGTGCTGGTGGAAGAAGGACAGACACGATAACCAGCAGAGATGATGAGCAGAGAGGGGGAGGAGACCAGATAAAAAGAAGTAGTGCATCTGAGGTGACACGCTTTTACTATCTCCACAAAATTTGTTTTTTCATCTGGATAAAAACTACTGCACCTGTATCACAAAAGTGTGCAAGATATCCTCGACTCCTTCTACTCGTTTGTCCTGGCAGATAACACAGTCGTAGATACAATAGAGCCTGTGAAAGCTACACATCTTTTGAAGTGTTCATAATCCTCTTTTAATAGAATCAAGCAGAATTAAGGAATTTCAGGGTGGAATGAAGTGGATGATTCATGTTTTTTACAAAAGCCTCCACCTTCCACAGTGTACATCTCTCCACCACATCCTCCAGTGAGTCAAACTTGATTCCAAACACCGACTAGCTCTTATTCACCAGTTTGTCCAAACGCCCTTGCTTGCTTGTGTTTTATACTGTCTCCCTCAGCACACTGTGGCATAAAATCTGTAGACTTTATGCCACACTTTATGCCACACTTTAGACCCTGGACATAAGCGAGTGTCAACTGGAGCACAAAGAAAACTTCAGACCCATGAACAAGTGTGAAGTCACAAGTGACGCCACACTGATCAGCCAGATAAACCTGAGTTTTACTACTCTGGCCACCAAGCGCCACTTTAATGTCTCTGCCTTCTCAGCACTGAAAGTCAGCAAAATCATGTCAAGTGGCTTCGATGTCTTTGTAAACTACTATACTACTACTATATATAAATATGTATATATATATATATATATATATATATATATATATACACACACACACACACACACAGACAGAGACAAACCGTTTGCAATTTATTTTGTTTTTTCATCATATCAGACAAGGCTGACAATTTTTTGCTCAGATTGTATTTATTGTTCCATTACACTAAGTCCATGTTTGCACATGTTGAAGCTGGAAAACTTTGGTTATCTAAAAGTTGATCACAAATCTTTGGAAAATCAACGAATTTAAGATGAATGATTTATCTTTCTGCATTGAGGGATTTCTTCACCAACAGTGCCGCTTGACGCTCAGAGCAGAAACTTTACCAGCAGACTCCTTTGCCTTCTTTTATGCACTCCTCAATGTGAGCCCTGTGAGAAACAAACAATCAGGATGAAAATGATGAAAGTCTTTGAACAACATAAAGGAGCACAGAGTCAGTTTTTGTTGTCAGCTTACTTACAGAGTCACTTCCTTGCAAGCGTAGCCGATCTTTTTTCCTTTCAGGATGTTGCTCAAGTTCTTGAGGGACTCCTTGTTGCACTTAGTGCTAATTAAAGACATGAAGAGATTACACTTAATGATATCTAAAAAGCAGAAACTGCTTCATGATTTGTGTCAATGTATTTATACGTAAATAAAATATTGATGTATTTAGTTATTTAGTTAATGAAATCATACTCGTCTTTCTGACCGACAACCAGAATAACAACGAGGTTCTTCACTTCAGGGGACTGAAGATTTGGAACTTCATGCGTAGCGAACACACTGAACACAAATAAAAAGAGAAGAAAAAAGGAACATTTCACAGGGCATTATTTGATCAACTTTAAGAGGCCAATGATCCAAGGAGCTAAGTTGCTGGGAGCTTTATGCAACTGGTAGGGTCACCCAAGACAAACAGGTCCTGGGAAAGGGACCAAGTTTCCCTCATCTGGCAGTCTGATCCTGGGCTGCAAAAGCTAGCTCTCAGGACATGGAACGTCACCTATCTCTGGAGCTGAAGTTGCCGAGGGAGTTATAAGTCTTTTTGGTGGCAGGGGTGGATCAAATCCACCCTGAGTTCCTCAAGGTCCTGGATGTTGTGGGGCTGTTGTGGCTGACATGACTCTGCAGCATCATGTGGACATTGGGGGCAGTGCCTCTGGATTGGCAGGGGCGGGTCCATTGGATTGTTGAAGCTCAGATCCAAGAGGAGCAATGTGTTTTTTGTCCCAGTCATGGAACTGTGGACCAGCTCTACACCCTTGGTGGGATCCTTGAGGGTGCATGGTAGTTTGCAAAACCAGTCCACATGTGATTTGTGGACTTGGAGAAGGGATTCGACTGTGTCCCTCAGGAATTCCTACAGGGGTGCTTCAGGAGTATGGAGTACCAGACACCCTGATAAGGTCTGTTTGTTCCCTGTATGACTGGTGCCAAGTGTAAATAAAAAGAAAAGATGCCAGGTCTGTCCCTCCTGAGAGGAAACTAACAAACAAGTACCTCCTTGTTTGTTACTGCGAATTACATTTGCAGAAAGTGCAGTTACATTCTGTCCATCATGTGAAGAACATTGAAAATGTTTGTGAAGAGGAAAAAACTTTAGCTAACTAGTTCTTAAACATAGTGTAGGAATTTTTTAAAAAAAGTATTTTATGTCTCTTTCTTAACTGTTAAAAAAAAAAACTAAAGATGTCCTTGGTTTAACCTGTTTTGAGCGGACATACACAGTGTGGGTCAAAATGACCTGCAACTTAACCTATGTAATTTTGTTTCAACATAATACAAGGGTTAATACATGCACTTTATTGTGGTTATCAGTGAGTAATCAATCATAATGCCTATTATCAACAGATTTGTACATACAACAAAGCAGTTGTAGTGCCGCTTACCTTTTATCATAGTATGGTTGCTCTCTCTCACCATCCAGCATCACTGTGACATGACCACAGGCGTATTGTGCAACCTAAAAACATTAAAACATAAAGGTGAAGAGTTGGAGAAATTAAAAATAGACCCCTGTTTGAGTTTACTATTACAGTACATGAAGTTAGACCTCCCTTGTGTTGGCACTGTGTATCAGTTCATTGTACAACAGTGCCCACTAGAGTTCAAACGAGGACTTTTTTGAAAAAGGACCAGGCCTGCTGGTTTTGTCTTCCAATAAACTGAGGTCATGTTGCATGGATCACTGACTGAATGATAGTCAATGTTGGAGGTTTACCTTGACAGAGGCCATAATCCAGAATGAAATGTAAGGGTTTGGCATGGTGTCAGTGCAATGCTCAGTAAATGTTTCTAGAATAACAGACAAAAACACATCAATTACATATTAATATAGATAATTTACAAGTTACCGGTCAACTGACTGATAGATATAATTCAATACTTGTGTTTTTAAGGGTCACAAAGATGGACGAAGACAATTTCAGATTATGTCAAGCTAGGCAAACCGTGAAGTAAACTTGTATGTCATCAGTATATTTTCATTTTCAGACTCTGGACTGACTGTGAATGATGACTCTCACCCTTGCTGCCTTCCTTTCCACACCAAATCAGTCCGTCCAACACGTGTCCCAGCAAAGTGTCCTCCAAGGTGAAATAACTGCCTGTCTTTTTAGTGAACCTGTGGACCACATCTGTGGTTTTGACCCTGTCTATCCCGCTATATAACATGGTCTGACCCCAAAAGAGTAAACATGACATTGTTAGACATACACCTTAAAATCCACAGTAGAGAGCTGTGTGATGGAGGATGCTTACCTCGCCACATGGATGCTTGAAGGGCGTCTTATCGAAGAGTTTGTTGTAGCTATCCTCAGTGACAGCTGTTTTTTTCTTCCCCACATAGGCTTCTTCAAAGATCGCCAGAGTAGCCTTACAGCTGAAAGACAAATGTAACAAGTAAATACATCCATGAAAAATAAGTGTTTGATTATTTTTGTTTTCTTTAGGCTCAATCCTGATGAGGCCTCCTTCAATGAAGAGTGTAAAGAGACTTACGTGTTTTTGTCTTCAGGAAACTCAACACACTTCTTCAAGAATGCGGCCTCGAACTCGGCTGTCGGATCCAGCAGTGCTGATGGAACAAGGACAACCACGATGACCATGACAGTCAAGGTACCGCTGATGGGTAAGGCCTTTTTGGATGACATGTTGAAGCGTCTTCTCCACAGAATCGAGCTCTGAGGAAGTTTGCTTTGAGCAGGACTTCTTATGTAGAAGTAGAATTGCTGACTTTGTGACGAGCAGAGAAGGGGAGGGGACCAGAAAAAAGGAAGCTGTAGAGCATCTATGGTGACATATTTTCAATATCTGATGGATTAAACCACCTCGTATGAAACTATACACAACATTATTGGCTATTATTTGCACTTCCCCTGACAGATAAAACAGTACTACTGTCTGTCTTAAGATATCTTAAGACCCATGTCTGTAGACACGTCTTTTAGACATGTCTTGACTTACCAAGACGTCTCAAGACATCTCAGCAAATATGTCTTAAGACACATCTTAAGACATCTTAAGACACTTTAAAGGCTGGGTACTTACAATAATGATAGTTTACCTTTAAAGTGATCAGAAGTATCAGTCTGCCTATTTGTCTGAATTCAGACAGTGCTGAATTTTTTCTTTAAGGTTATGTGAAATGAGTGTCCAGTGCAGCCTGAAAGTTAACCGAGAAAGTGTAGGGTCAACTCTACTTATAATAAAATGTTTTTCATGAAGAAACTTGTAGGATTAAAACTTCTTATAACAAAATATTTGAAAAAAAATGGTATTCAAATATTTGGGGGGACATTGATAAACTTAAATTTGGGTCACAATCACAGCAACACTATGGTCCGTTCTCTGCTGTTAGTTCATTTTTAACCATTAACATACCAGTCCTGGTTGTGTTTATGTTACTGTCTGATTTTGTGGGTAGAAGTGTAATAATGGCGCAGAGGAGGAACATGCAAAGTACTGCATGAAAATCAAGTTGATTGACACTAACTTTGTATTTTACTTTTTCATTGTTCGTATATTCATTTATATTATGACAAAACCTCTTCATGCAAACTTTAAAAAGTAATTTCCAGAAGTGTTTAAAGCAAATGTTTGATTCTTCTGCTTGTTGTACTTCTAAAACTTTACATGGTTTCATATGAATCTTTAATAGAGTTCTAACAAATAATGTGAGAATCATTTACATGGATGATCATTTCGAAAATGAGACAACATTTGGAATCAACCTCTTTGGAATTAGGGTTTGCAAGTATATATATAGTGTCACAAAATATTGTGATACAATTTTGAGGCTGGATCGCTGACCACTACTCTGGCTTACACAGATAACCAATGTAGAGAGGCCAACACTGAAGTTATAGTCTCATATGTGATCTAATCAGACTGTGAGTCCCTCTTCCTGAACCTTCTGCAGACCATGCCGACTCCTCTTACAATAATCTCATCTCAATGAAACAACGGCATGAATGAGAACCTCAGCACCATTAAATGATAAGATGGATCTGATCTTAGAGATCTATTGGTCACCTGTTTAATATGCAGGCCAAATGCAAAATTCTAAATGATATCCACCCTGATTTCTTAATCCTGCCACTTGCAATCATCCAGTGACTGAGCAGAATTATTATTCAAGTGACCTATCTTTGCAGGTTTATCAACTATCATTTCCATCTTGGCTGAGTTGAGAAACAGGATGTTTGGACACAACTGTTATCTAAAAGCATCAGAAAAGATTTGAGATGTGGTCTAACTAATTTCTGCAAAAATAACTGCAAATCATCAAAATAACGCAACATCCGACTCAATGGTGACGGGTACAATGGAAACAACAGCGGGCCAAGGACAGACCCCTGTGGGACTCGACGACAATAAAAAAGAGCAACAATTGGAGTTTTTAAACATCTACCGGCTTTGCATACTTTCACCTGGAGACTCCATTTAAACTTTAAAAAGTAATTCCACATAATGTTTGAAAAGAAAGATGACTTGTTTGTTTTTTAGAGGATAGTTTGTCAATTTACAGAAAGACAAAAACCAAAGACAACCAAATCAGACAAAGCCCACAAAAATTTTGCTCTGATTGTATTTATTCCACCATTATACTCAGTCTATATCTTTGGCCGTCTAAAATTTAATCACAAATCTTTAAAAATTCAACATTTACTGAAGAAGCTCAAACAAGTTTAAGATACTTGATTTATCTTTCTGCATTGAGGGATTTCTTCTCCAACAGTGTGGTGTGAAATTCAGCGCAGCAGCTTTCAAAAGCAGTCTTTTGTGCCTCTTTTTATGCAGTTCTCAATGTGAGCCCTGTGGGAAACAAACAATCAGGATGAAACGGCATAAAAATCATAAAAGAGCACAGAGTCAAATATGGTTGGCACTTTACTTACTTAGTCACTTCCTCGCAAGCATAGCGGATATTTTTTCCTTTCATGATGTTGCTCAAGTTTTTGAGGGACTCATTGTTGCACTTAGTGCTAAAACAGAGACATGAAGAGATGACACAATATATTAAAAAAGCAGTAACTGCAGTGTGAATAGATAGCATAGCAGGTTGGTGCATCCCTCGTATGGGGACCAAAGTCCCTGCAGCAGCCGAGGGCCTGAATTCTGGCCCTGACTTTTTGCTGTATGTTATTCCCTCTCTCTATCTCCCATTAGAGGCACAAAACGCCTTAAAAAAAATACTTCATAATATGTACTCATGTATTTATAAGCCAAATTTATCAATGTATTTACTGAATCAGTTAGTGAAATCATACCCGGTCTTCTGATTAACAACCAGAATAACAGTGAGGCTCTTCACTCTGGGAGATTGAAAATATGGGACCTCTTCTTCAGCAAAGGCGCTTTGAGCAAAAAGACAGAGGAGCAAACTTTAAGGATTACACAAAAACATCAATCTTCAAAGGAGCTTTTACTGTCCATGAAGAACAGTTTTATACATATTTGAACATTTGAAACAGCACAGGTAGAGGGATTTTCTCTTCACTGGTATCATTTATAAAACTGTCATCAGAGCAAATGTAGAGCTGCTTACGTGTCCGGGAAGAATGGTTGCGGTGTTTCACCATCCAGCATCACATGGAGATCATCACAGGCATACTGGGCAAACTGCAAACATAAAGCATGACAGTAAAGTGTTGGACTAAATAGTTTAGTTTTAGTTTTATTATTTATACCAGTCTGAGCTAAGTTATCACAGCACATGTGGTCACACCTCCCTCATGTCAGCCCGTGTCTCAGTTAAAATGAAATGTACAATTTTGCTCCCCAGGGGACCAACAAGGACTTTTTAGGAGAACCAGGCCTGATGATTTTGTCTTCTTGTAAGTTTAAGGACCATTGCATATCGTACTTACTGAATTAGTGATTTCTCCCCATGGGTTCTTACCTTAATAGAAATCTTTAGCCAGAATGAACCAACAGCGACTGTCCAGGGGTCACCGCAATCTGTGGTAAAGGTCTCTAGAAAAACACAGGCAGAAATGTTAACTGTCTCTGTGTGACAGATTAAAGGTCGAGGAACTTGTACAGAAGCTATACAGCCGACTGACGGATATCACAAAATGCTCCTGTTTTTCAGGTTGTAAAAGAAAACAAAGACGATTTGATTGTTTTTAGATAATTAGCTGTAAAAAAAAAAAATTAACATTGTACTTTCAAGTTAGGCAAAACAGTATTTTTCAGACTCTGGACTGACTGTAAATGATGAATCTCACCCTTGCTGCCTTCCTTTGAACACCATGTCATCCTGGTCAGCACATAACCCAACAAAGTGTCCCCAACGGCGATAAAATTGTCTCTCTTCTGCGTGAACCGGCTGGCCAGCTGATATGTCCCACTCCAAAACAAGCTCTAACCCCACAAGAGTTAACATGACATTGTTAGATATACAAACTAAAATCCACATTAAAGAGCTGTTTGACGAAGTCAGCTTACTTTGCCACATGGATGTGTGAAGGGCGTCTTATCAAAGAGTTCGTTGTAGCTATCCTTAGTGACAGCTGAATCTTTCTTCCCCACATAGGCACGTTCAAAGATCGCCAGTGTCGCCTTACAGCTGAAAGACAAATGTTACACGCAAATACATCAGACTTTATTAAATCCATGATGAATAAATGTTAGATTACTTTTAGTTGATAATGCAAAAATAATCTGTAGACTTATTCCCAATGAGGCCTCCTTTAGTAGAAAGTGTCAAGAGACTTACCTGTTTTTGTCCCTTGTATAATCAACACACTTCTTCAAGAATGCGGCCTCGAACTCGGCTGTCTGATCCAGCAGTGCTGATGGAGCAAGGACGACCACGATGACCATGACAGTCAAGGTACCCCTGATGGGTAAGGAGTTTTTGGATGCCATGTTGACGCGTCTTCTTCTGCAGAATCAAGCTCTGGTAAAGTTTTCTTTGAGCAGGACTTCTTATAGAGAAGTAGAATTTCTGACTTTGTGACGAGCAGAGAAGGGGAGGGGACCAGAAAAAAGGAAGCTGTAGAGCATCTAAGGTGACACGTTTTCAATATCAAGATAAAATTTGCGTTCTCACGTAGATTAAAAAACCTCTTATGAAACCATACACAACATGATTGGCCATTTTTTGCCTTTTTTTTCCATTAAAGGGATCAAGCAGAAGTACCAGCCTGCTTATTCGCCCAACATTTCCTTTTAAGGTTGTGAGATGAGGCGAAAATGACTTTTGGTAAGATTAAAATGTTGACATTTTTGTGCTCAGCTCTCTTCTGGTCACCACTGTTGATGGTTCAAGTTATTTTGTAATGAGTAACAACTTGAAACATACCTAGGATGTTGTAGGATACAGTCTGTTGCTCTGCTACAGTTCCCCTTCTAAATGTTTGGGACCCAAAAGCCCCAATAAGGTTCTTTGTATGTTGATGTATAGTATGAAACTCATTCTGTATTTGTCTAACTCTGAACCATCATTCTTATGTCTACAAAAACGAACTGGTATTCAAATATTTCGGGACATTGATAAACTTAAATTTGAGTCATAATCAAAGTAACACTAATGTATGTACTCTGCTGTTAGTTAATTTTTAACCGGTAACATACCAGTCCTGGCTGTGTGTATGTTCCTATCTGATTTTGTGGGTAGAAGTGTAATAATGTCACAGAGGAGGAACATGCAAAGTAAAACTTACTGCATGAAAAAAAAGATGACTGACACTAACTTTGTATTTTACTTTTAAATTGTTCGTATATTCATTTATATTATGACAAAACCTCTTAATGTGAACTTTAAAGCAATCAAAAACAAATTTTTGATTCCTTTACTTGTTGTGGATGGTTTCAAAACTTTGGTGGTTTCATATGAATCTTTAATAGAGATCAAACAAATGATGTGAGAATCATTTACATGGACGTTCACAGAGGCTTGAAAAAGAACCTCAGCATCATTAAATGATAAGAAATATCTGATATTAGAGATATTCCTATGGTGGGAAAAAACAAGATTCAAGATGTGGTGTAGCTAATTTCCACTAATACAACTGCAAATCATCAAAATAACGCAACATCGAACTGAATGGTGACAGGTACAATGGAAACAACAGTAGACCAAGGACAGACCCCTGTGGGACTTCATGTCTAAAAGGAATAGGCTCTTAAGAGACAAGCAAAAAAAAAAAAAAAAGGCAACTATTGGAGTTTTTAAGCATCCACCAGCTTGGCATACTTTCACCTAGAGTCTCCATTTAAACTTTAAAAAGTGGACACAAGTTTTGTCTAATTATGTATCAATCCAGGTTTCTATAGGTATTGTAGTTTTTGATCACTCACTGTTCAATGACCATGATGATGTATGGAGTAATTTAGAGATTTTAATGGGTGTGTATTGCGTGGAATGTTCGTGGCAGAGTGAGTGACATCATCGGCTAGAGTGAGAGAAGTTCCATGAAATTGTGTCAAACTTTTCTCTTTCCCGGACACAAATTTCACTCTACATGCATGTTTTTTTCCACAGTTGTAGACACACTTGTTCTGTCTCTAATGATGTGTTCATCTAAGCAATGAGACTTACAGAATTTAAACACTGATTTTCTTAGTGCAGCAATGTCTATCTCTGCTCCTCATTGACACTAGTACAAAGATCTTCTGAGGGATTATTTACAGGTGTGTCTAAACTATTAACCATAGAAACACAAAGAACATACTAAAGCATTAAGGGGGTCCTTACAATGACCACGGTCTGCTTTTTTTTCTGGTGGGAGCTACCTTTTTGTCAGAATGAACCCGATTGTGAGTCCAGCACCAAGGCAAAAAAATCACTCTGTTGTCATAGGCAACAAGCTCAAGCTGCCGTGGCAACCTGTGGGCTTAAGGCTGGTGCCAACTGTATCCTGTATCATGAAGAACATCACATGGAACTTCTGCCGTTGTCTTTGTCAGACATATAAAAGTATTGTTATGATATGACTGAACTCCCTTGGAACATAATATGGCTAAAGAGCAACTGCCAAGAGTTCAATATCTGTGCAACCACATGCTTTCAATCAGATTCAACTACAAGTTTTAGAGAAAAACTCTTAACTTGGGGCCCTGGACATGAGCAAGTGTCAGCTAAAGAAAACTTCACACCCACGAACAAGTGTCAAGTCAGAAGTGACGTCAACGCAATACTTTGATGTCTCCGCCTTCACAGTACTGTAAGTCAGCAAAGTTATGTCAAGTGGTTTCATTGTCTATAAAAACTATTTGTTCAGATATGAAAATAATTCCATGAAATGTTTTAAAAGAAAGATGAGTTATTTGTTTTTTAGAGGATAGTTAGTTTATCTACAGAAAGACAAAAACCATGTAGACACCATTTGCCATTTATTTTGTAATTCAAACAAATCAGACAAAGCCCACAAATTCTCGCTTAGATTATTTGATATGACATTACACTGGTTTTCTAAAAGTCAATCACATATCTTTAGAAAATCAACAAATTTAAGATAAATGATTTATCTTTCTGCATTGAGGGATTTCTTCTTAAACAGTGTGGCGTACATGACAGTCAGCGCAGCAGCTTTCAAAAGCAGACTCCTTTGCCTTTTTTTATGCAGTCCTCAATGTGCGCTCTGTGAAATGAATGAAACACGAGAGTTTTTCATTAATAGCCTAAAAGAGCACTGAGTCAAATATGGTTGGCACTTTACTTACTTAGTCACCTCCTTGCAAGCGTAGCCGATCTTTTTTCCTTTCATGATGTTGCTCAAGTTTTTGAGGGACTCATTGTTGCACTTAGTGCTAAATTAAAGACATAAAGAGGTAACACAATATATTAAAAAAGCAGGAACTGCAGTGTGAATAGATAGCATTGCAAGTTGGCG
Organism: Xyrichtys novacula; assembly: GCA_962446985.1. Lineage (NCBI taxonomy): Eukaryota > Metazoa > Chordata > Actinopteri > Labriformes > Labridae > Xyrichtys > Xyrichtys novacula. The sequence continues at coordinate 26,737,358 of OY660883.1, read as the reverse complement.
CATCCCTCATATTAGGACCAAAGTCCCTGCAGCAGCCGAGGGCCTGAATTCTGGCCCTGACATTTTGCTGTGTGTTATTCCCTCTCTCTATCTCCCATTAGAGGCACAAAACGCCTTAATAAAAAAATACTTCATAATATGTACTCATGTATTTATAAGACAAATTTATCAATGTATTTACTGAATCAGTTAGTGAAATCATACCCGGTCTTCTCATTTACAACCAGAATAACAGTGAGGCTCTTCACTCTGGGAGATTGAAAATATGGGACCTCTTCTGTATCGAAGGCACTTTGAGCAAAAAAGACAGAGGAGCAAACTTTAAGGATTATACAAAATCATCAATCTTTAAAGGAGATGTTACTGTCCATGAAGAACAGTCTTACACATATTTGAACATATGAAACAGCACAGGTAGAGGGATTTTCTCTTCACTGGTATCATTTATAAAACAGAGTAAATGTAGAGCTGCTTACGTGCCTGGGTAGAATGGTTGCTTTGTTTCACCATCCAGCATCACATGGAGATCATCACAGGCATACTGGGCAAACTATAGACATAAAGCATGACAGTAAAGTGTTGGACAAATAGTTTAGTTTTAGTTTTATTATTTATATCAGTCTGAGCTATGTTATCACAGCACATGTGGTCACACCTCCTCATGTCAGCCCATGTCTCAGTTAAAATGAAATGTGCAATTTTGCTCCCCAGGGGACCAACAAGGACTTTTTAGGAGAACCAGGCCTGATGATTTTGTCTTCTTGTAAGTTTAAGGACCATTGCATATTGTAACGACTGAAAAAGTGCAACTGCTTAGAAAAGACTTTCTCACCTTTACAGAGGCCTTTAGCCAGAATGAAATAACAGGGACAAGCGAGGAGTCACCACAATCTTTTGTAAAGGTTGCTAGAAAAACACAGGCAGAAACACACAAAGCATATCTTTATAAAAGTTACTTGCGATTGAAACTGCAGTTGATCTCTGCGTGACAGATTATGGATCAAGGAACTTGCATAGAAGTTATACAGCCGACTGACGGATATCACAAAATGCTCCTGTTTTTCAGGTTGTAAAAGAAAACAAAGACGATTTGATTGTTTTTAGATAATTAGCTGTAAAAAAAAAAAATTACATTGTACTTTCAAGTTAGGCAAAACAGTATTTTTCAGACTCTGGACTGACTGTAAATGATGAATCTCACCCTTGCTGCCTTCCTTTGAACACCATTTCATCCCAGTCAGCACATAACACAACAAAGTGTCCCCAACGGCGATAAAATTGTCTCTCTTCTGCGTGAACCGGCTGGCCAGCTGATATGTCCCACTCCAAAACAGGCTCTAACCCCACAAGAGTTAACATGACATTGTTAGATATACAAACTAAATTCCACATTAAAGAGCTGTTTGACAAATTCAGCTTACCTTGCCACATGGATGTGTGAAGGGCGTCTTATCAAAGAGTTCGTTGTAGCTGTCCTTAGTGATATCTGATTCTTTCTTCCCCACATAGGCACGTTCAAAGATCGCCAGTGTCGCCTTACAGCTGAAAGACAAATGTTACACGCAAATACATCAGACTTTATTAAATCCATGATGAATAAATGTTTGATTACTTTTAGTTGATAATGCAAAAATAATCTGTAGACTTAATCCCAATGAGGCCTCCTTTAATAGAAAGTGTCAAGAGACTTACCTGTTTTTGTCCTTTGGATACTCAACACACTTCTTCATGAATGCGGCCTCGAACTCGGCTGTCTGATCCAGCAGTGCTGATGGAACAAGAACGACCACGATGACCATGACAGTGATGGTACTGCTGATGGGTAAGGACTTTTTGGATGCCATGTTGAAGTGCCTTCTTCTTGCAGATTCAAGCAAGTTTTCTTTGAGCAGGACTTCTTATACAGAAGTAGAATTGCTGACAGTGTGACAGGCAGAGAAGAGGAGGGGACCAGAAAAAAGGAAGCTGTAGAGCATCTATGGTGACATATTTTCAATATTGAGATGAAATTTGTGTTCTTAAATAGATTAAAAAACCTCTTATGAAACCACACACAACATGATTGGCTTTTATATACATTTTCCCAGACAGATAAAACAGTAGACAAAAATTTCACTCTACATGCGTGTTTTTTTCCACAGTTGTAGACACACTTGTTCTGTCTCTAACGATGTGTTCATCTAAGCAGAGAGACTTACAGAATTTAAATCTATCTCAATATCTATCTCTGCTCCTCATTGACGCTAGTAGGCTACAAAGATCTTCTGAGGGATTATTTACAGGTGTATCTAAACTATTAACCATAGAAACACAAAAAACATACCAAAGCATTAAGGGGGTCCTTACAATGACCACGGTCTGCTTTTTTTTCTGGTAGGAGCTACCTTTTTGTCAGAATGAACCCGAATGTGAGACCAGCACCAAGGCAAAAAAAAATCACTCTGTTGTCATAGGCAACCAGCTCAAGCTGCCGTGGCAACCTGTGAGCTTAAGGCTGGTGCCAACTGTATCGTGTATCATGAAGAACATCACATGGAACTTCTGCCGTTGTCTTTGTCAGACATATAAAAGAATTGTTATGATATGACTGAACTCCCTTGGAACATAATATGGCTAAAGAGCAACTGCCAAGAGTTCAATATCTGGGAAACCACATGCTTTCAATCAGATTCAACTACAAGTTTTAGAGAAAAACTCTTAACTTGGGGCCCTGAACATGAGCAAGTGTCAGCTAAAGAAAACTTCACACCCACGAACAAGTGTCAAGTCACACGTGACGTCAACGCACTACTTTAATGTCTCCGCCTTCACAGTACTGTAAGTCAGCAAAGTTATGTCGAGTGGTTTCATTGTTTTTACAAACTTTTTGTTCAGATATGAAAATAATTCCACGAAATGTTTTAAAAGAAAGATGAGTTATTTGTTTTTTAGAGGATAGTTAGTTTATCTACAGAAAGACAAAAACCATGTAGACACCATTTGACATTTATTTTGTAATTCAAACAAATCAGACAAAGCCCACAAATTCTCGCTCAGATTATTTAATGCTCCATTACACTCAGTCCACATTTGCACATGTTGAGGCGTTAAAACTTTGGTTTTCTAAAAGTCAATCACAAATCTTTAGAAAATCAACAAATTTAAGATAAATGATTTATCTTTCTGCATTGAGGGATTTCTTCTTAAACAGTGCAGCGTACATGACACTCAGGGCAGCACCTATTCAAAGATGTTTCCTGTGCCTTGTTCTGTTAACTTCTCAATGTGAGCTCTGTGAAATGAACAAAACACATGAACGTTTGTTTTTTAACGACAAAAAAGAGCACAGAGTCAATTCTGGTTGACAGTTTGCTTACCGAGTCACTTCCTTGCAATCGTAGGGGATCTTTTCTTCTGTCATGAATTCCTTCAATTCATTGAGGGACTCATTGTTGCACTTATCTCTAAATCAGAGACATGAAGAGATGATACAATATCTTTAAAAAGCAGGAACTGCAGTGTGAAACTAGATAGCCTGGAGGGTTAGCACACCCCGTGTATGGCCACTATTTTTACTTTGTGTCAGCTAAAGATAACAATAAAAAAGTGTGTTTTATAAGTCAATAAAGACTGTCTTTATATATAAAATTGTTTATGTTTTCAGTCAAGAAAGATTATCTTTATTATTATGCTTTTAAACATGTATTTTTTGACATTCCTGTTAAAATTACACTTCCAATAAAGAGAGTGTCATTTATATGTTCAGGCTGCTGAATATAACTTAAAAAGTAACTTGTTGTCCAACTTTGTTACTTTTCAAATCAAATAATCAGTAAAGTAACTAAAAAACATTTTAAAGGACTAATCTGTAATCAGTTATCAAATTACTTCTTAAAAGTAACTGTGGAAACACTGTTCATAATATCTGTTCATGTATTTATAAGACAAATTTATCAATGTATTTATTTAATCAGTTAGTGAAATCATACTCTCCAGGTGTCTTCTTATCAACAACCAGAATAACAGTGAGGCTCTCGACTTTGGGATGATGAAGATAGGGGATCTCTTCTTCAGCTAAGGCACTTTGAGCAAAAAGACAGAGGAGCAAACTTTAAGGATTATACAAAATCATCAATCTTTAAAGGAGCTTTTACTGTCCATGAAGAACAGTTTTATACATATTTGAACATATGAAACAGCACAGGTAGAGGGATTTTCTTTTCACTGGTATCATTTATAAAACTGTCATCAGAGCAAATGTAGAGCTGCTTACGTGCCCGGGAAGAATGGATGCGGTGTACCATCCAGCATCACATGGAGATCCTTACAGGTGTGTTTTGCAAACTACAAACATAAAGCATGACAGTAAAGGGTTGGACAGTTTTATTATTTACACCAGTCTGAGTAAACTTATCACAGCACATGTGGTCACACCTCCCTCATGTCAGCCCGTGTCTCAGTTAAAATGAAATGTGCAATTTTGCTCCCCAGGGGACCAACAAGGACTTTTTAGGAGAACCAGGCCTGATGATTTTTTTTTTTTTTTTGTAAGTTTAAGAACCCTTGAATATTGTACTGACTGAATTAGTGCAACTGCTTATAAAAGAAATGATTTTTCCACAGAGTTCTTACCTCGACAGACATCTTCAGCCAGAATTGAAGGCGAGCATTGCCTGTGCATTCATCTTCTAAAAAGGTTTCTAAAAAACAGAGGCAGAAACACACAAACCATATCTTAATAAATGTTACTTGCTATTAAAACTGCAGTTGATCTCTGTGTGACAGTTTTTAGATCAAGGAACTTGCATTGAAGTTATTTAGCCGACTGATAGATATCACAAAATGCTCCTGTTTTTCAAGTCGTGTAAGAAAACAAAGACAATTTAATTGTTTTATGATAACAAGCAATAACATAATTGCATTGTGATATGAAGCTAGGCGAAACAGTATTTTTCAGACTCTGGACTGACTGTGAATGATAACTCACCCTTGCTGCCTATCTTTCCACACCATTCTTTTCCGGCCAACGCATGTCCCAACAAAGTGTCCTCCACGCTGAAAAAATCTTTTCTGTTCTTAGTGAACCCGGTGGCCAGGTCATGTGTGCCGCTATAAAACATGGTCTATCCCCACAAGAGTAAACATGACATTGTTAGACACACACATTAAAATCCACAGTAAAGAGCTGTGTGATGGAGGAAGCTTACTTTTTCACATGGATGCTTGAAGGGCGTAATCTTAAAGAGATCGTTGTAGCTATCCCTAGTGATATCTGATTCTTCAATCCCCACATAGGCTTTTTCAAAGATCTTGAATTTATCCTCACAGCTGAAAGACAAATGAAACAAGTTAATATATCAGACTTTTTAAATCCACAATAAAAAAGTGTTCGATTATTTATGTTACTGCAAAAAAAATTGTTTCGACTCAATCCTGATGAGGCCTCCTTAAATTTCAGCATCTGTAATGGACAGTGTAAAGAGACTTACATCTTTGGGTCTTCTGGAAACTCGTTACACTTCTTCAAGAAATCGGCCTTGAAATCGGCTGTCGGATCCAGCAGTGCTGATGGAACAAGGACAACCACGATGACCATGACCGTCATGGTACCGCTGATGGGTAAGGAGTTTTTGGATGCCATGTTGACGCCTCTGCTGCAGAATCAAGCTCTGAGTACGTTTTCTCTGAGCAGGACTATGTCTTTAAAAATGAACTGGTATTCAAATATTTAGTGATATTGATAAACTTTCATTTGAATCACAATCAAACAGACACTACAATGTCCACACTCTCCTGTTAGTTAATTATTAACCTATAACATAACGGTCATGGCTGTTTAAACGTCACTATCTTATTTTTAGGTAAAAGTGTCATAAAGGCACAGCCTGAATGAAGATAGATGTGGCGCATATATGAAGTCTATAGACTGAGCATCTGGAGTTCAAATGTTTTAATAATGTAAAGAATGACAATTGCTACCTTTAATACAAAACTAGTCAAATTGCAAATATCTTCTCTAAGGACCTAAACCCTGTTAATCCTGCAAGACAAGCTGAAAAACAAACTATTTTGATAACCATTAATAAATGACAGGTTATCAATAATCATCAGTCTGTCTTCTAACCTGTGAGTGAACTCCTTATCAGATCATGTAGCTCATTGACTTATAAGATAAATTATAACCATCAATTTTCCAAGTTGTGTCTATTTTAAAGCTGTGTAAGACGATCTTACACAGCTTTATAATGCACTCAATGCAGTTTGTATCTTGAGCTTAGAGCAGTGCTGGTGGAAGAAGGACAGACACTATCAATCAATCAGTCAAACTTTATTTATAATGTGCTTTTCCTACAGGAATGTGACTCAAAGTGCTTTACAGTCAAGTTAAAAACAAAAACAAAAAACTATCCCAGACGCCCCCTTTCCCCCCTAAACTTCCCCCCACCCACACACAGACACAGCAACACACCCGCACATACACACACTAAGAGAATGGGCATGAGGCTGAGTGCAGATGGACCAGTTGAGAAGGCGCCATCAGAGGAGCCGTCAGCACCAGGAGCAGAGAGCCGCCCTCAGCCGCAGGACACCGACACGGGGCCAGTGGAGGGATGTGTCGGACAGCAACCTCCACTGGGAACCCTGTGGCCGGCCCCTGCAACCACAAGCGACCACCACTCCTGGTGCCGAGTACTACCTCAGAGGAAACACTGGGGGTCTTAAAAATGATAAAAGGACAAAAACAAGTAAAAACTAAAATATGAATAAAACATCGACCTAAAATAAACCTAGGCTTACAAGAATAAATGAAGATAAAACTAATAAATATCAATTAAAAGCTAAATCCTGAGCTCCTCTGGCAGGCTGTTCCATAGACGAGGGCCGGAATATTGAAACCGTATAACCAGCAGAGATGGCGAGCAGAGAGGGGGAAGGGACCAGAAAAAAAGAGAAGTACGTCTACGGTGACACGCTTTTACTATCTCGACAAAATTTGTTTTTTCAGCTAGACAAAAAAACTACTGAACCTCTATCACGAAACTCTCCCCTTTCTCAACATGAGACACTCTTTGTTGTTGTGCTGACTGGACTTGACTGGTGTGTGGGAGAGGGACGGCATATGGGTAAAATTCAGAGACACAATATATCATAAAGGATAGGATGGAAAGTTTTCTGGTGGTTATGCAAACTACATGCTTTCAACCAGCTTCAACAAGTTTTAGAGAAAAACTCTTAACTCTGGGCCCTGGACATGAGCAAGTGTCAGCTAAAGAAAACTTCACACCCACGAACAAGTGTCAAATCACAAGTGACGTCAACGCACTACTTTGATGTCTCCACCTTAACAGTACTGTAAGTCAGCAAAGTTATGTCGAGTGGTTTCATTGTCTTTACAAACTATTTGTTCAGATATGAAAATAATTCCATGAAATGTTTTAAAAGAAAGATGATTTATTTGTTTTTTAGAGGATAGTTAGTTTATCTACAGAAAGACAAAAACCATGTAGACACCATTTGACATTTATTTTGTACTTCAAACAAATCAGACAAAGCCCACAAATTCTTGCTCAGATTATTTAATGTTCCATCACACTCAGTCTACATTTGCACATGTTGAAGCGTTAAAACTTTGGTTTTCTAAAAGTCAATGATTTATCTTTCTACATTGAGGGATTTCTTCTTCAACATTGCAGCGTACATGACACTCAGCGCGGCACCTATTCAAAGATGTTTCCTTTGCCTTCTTTTATGCACTTCTCAATGTGAGCTCTGTGAAATGAACAAAACACATGAAAGTTTGTTTTTTAACAGCGTAAAAGAGCACAGAGTCAATTTTGGTTGACAGTTTACTTACTTAGTCACCTCCTTGCAAGCGTAGCCGATGTTTTTTCCTTTCATGATGTTGTTCAAGTTTTTGAGGGACTCATTGTTGCACTTAGTGCTAAAACAGAGACATGAAGAGATGACAAAATATCTTTATAAAATATTAACTGCAGTTTGAATAGATAGCCTAGCGGGTTAGCACACCCCATGTATGGGGACCATAGTCCCTGCGGCAGCCGAGGGCCTGAATTCTGGCCCTGACGTTTTGCTGCATGTTGTCCCCTCTCTCTGTCTCCCATGTTTCCTCTCTGTTCTACCCATTAGAGGCACAAAACACCCAAATAAAAAAGTGCTTCATAGTCAGTGATGCTAGTTAGACTTGACTTAGTAATGCACTACTCTAATAAGTCCACTTTTTTCAGTAACGAGTAATCTAACACGTTGCTATTTCCAAACCAGTTATAAGATTTAAGTTACATGTCTAAGTCACTGCGTGTGTTACTTTATTCTCATTTTCCTTAAAAAAAGACAGATTTATTTCCGTCTTGGAGAGTGACGTAAGTCACATAGGTGACAAGTCATGTTTTCAGTACGAGGACCACTTACTTGTAATACATGTACACACAGAAAGCAGCCGCGGCAAAACAAACATAAACAACAATAGGAGAGGAGAGAGATGCGCGTTCTTAAGCTGGAAATACAGCCACTATTTTTACTTTGTGTCAGCTACAGATAACAATAAAAAAGTGTGTTTTATAAGTCAATAAAGACTGTCTTTATATATAAAAATGTTTATGTTTTCAGTCAAGAAAGATTATCTTTATTATTATTCTTTTAAACAGGTATTTTTGACATTCCTGTGAAAATTACACTTCCAATAAAGAGAGTGTCATTTATATGTTCAGGCTGCTGAATATAACTTAAAAAGTAACTTGTTGTCCAACTTTGTTACTTTTCAAATCAGGTAATCAGTAAAGTAACTAAAATACATTTTAAAGGACTAATCTGTAATCAGTTATCAAATTACTTTTTAAAAGTAACTGTGGAAACACTGTTCATAACATGTATTCATGCATTTATAAGACAAATTTATCAATGTCAGTTCGTGAAATCATACCCGGTCTTCTCATTCACAACCAGGATAACAGTGAGGCTCTTCACTGTGGAAGATTTAAGATAGGGGATCTCATCTTCTTCGAAAGCACTTTGAGCAAAAAGACAGAGGAGCAAACTTTAAGGATTATACAAAATCATCAATCAGGAGCTTTTACTGTCCATGAAGAACAGTCTTATACATATTTGAACATATGAAACAGCACAGGTAGAGGGAGTTTCTCTTCACTGGTATCATTTATAAAACTGTCATCAGAGCAAATGTAGAGCTGCTTACGTGCCCGGGAAGAATGGTTGCTCTGTTTCACCATCCAGCATCACATAGGTATCATCGCAGGTGTATTCTGCAAACTACAAACATAAAGCATGTCAGTAAAGGGTTGGACAGTTGTATTATTTACACCAGTCTGAGTTAACATATCACAGCACATGTGGTCACACCTCCTCATGTCAGCCCGTGTCTCAGTTAAAATGAAATGTGCCATTTTGCTCCCCAGGGATGATGGATTGGTGATTTTTCTACAGTGTTCTTACCTTGACAGACATCTTCACCCAGAACGAAAGGACAGGGTTCGGGTCATCACCAACGCAATCGTTGATGAAGGTTCCTAGAAAAACATAAGCAGAAACTGACAAAGCATATCTTAATAATAGTTACTTGCCATTAAAACTGCAGTCGATCTCTGTGTGACAGATTATGGATCGAAGAACTTGTACAGAAGTTATTCAGCCGACTGACGGATATCACAAAATGCTCCTGTTTTTCAGGTTGTGAAAGAAAACAAAGACGATTTGATTGTTTTATGTTAACAAACTGTAAGACAATAACATTGTAATTTTAAGTGAGGCAAAACTGTATTTTTCAGACTCTGGACTGACTGTAAATGATGAATCTCACCCTTAGTGCCTTCCTTTCCACACCAATAGAGTCCGTCCAACACGTGTCCCAACAAAGTGTCCCCCACGCTGAAAAAATCGTCTCTCTTCTTAGTGAACCTGGTGGCCAGGTCATGTGTGCCGCTCCAGAACATGGTCTAACCCCACAAGAGTAAACATGACATTGTTAGACATACACATTAAAATCCACAGTAAAGAGCTGTGTGATGGAGGAAGCTTACTTTTTCACATGGATGCTTGAAGGGTGTGTTATCAAAGAGTTCGTTGTAACTATCCTCAGTGACATCTGTTTCTTTCTTCCCCACATAGGCTCGTACAAAGATCTCAAATTTAGCCTCACAGCTGAAAGACAAATTAATCAAGTAGTTACTTCCATATTTTTTAAATCCAAGATTAGTAAATGTTAGATGATTTACGTTAAAAAAACTGCAAAAAAAAATTTGTTTAGACGCAATCCTGTTCAGGCCTCCTTAAATGCCAAATCTGTAATGGACAGTGTAAAGAGACTTACATCGCTTCTTCTTCTGGAAACTCTTTACACTTCTTCATGAATGTCTTCTTGAACTCGACTGTCTGATCCAGCAGCAGTGCTGATGGAACAAGGACAACCACGATGACCATGACCGTCATGGTACCGCTGATGGGTAAGGCCTTTTTGGATGCCATGTTGACGCGTCTTCTCTACAGAATCAAGCTCTGAGTACGTTTTCTTCAAGCAGGACTATGTCTTTAAAAATGAGCTGGTATTCAAATATTTAGTGACATTAATAAACTTTCATTTGAATCACCATCAAACGGACACTATATTATCCATACTCTCCTGTTAATTATTCACCTTTAACATAACGGTCATGGCTGTTTAAACGTCACTATCTGATTTTCAGGTAAAAGTGTCATAAAGGCACAGCCTGAATGAAGATAGATGTGGCGCATATATGAAGTCTATAGACTGAGCATCTGGAGTTCAAATGTTTTAATATTGTAAAGAATGACAATTGCTACCTTTAATACAAAACTAGTCAAATTGCAAATATCTTCTCTAAGGACCTAAACCCTGTTAATCCTGCAAGACAAGCTGAAAAACAAACTATTTTGATAACCATTAATAAATGACAGGTTATTAATAATCATCAGTCTGTCTTCTAACCTGTGAGTGAACTCCTTATCAGATCATGTAGCTCATTGACTTATAAGATAAATTATAACCATCAATTTTCCAAGTTGTGTCTATTTTAAAGCTGTGTAAGACGATCTTACACAGCTTTATAATGCACTCAATGCAGTTTGTATCTTGAGATTAGAGCAGTGCTGGTGGAAGAAGGACAGACACTATCAATCAATCAGTCAAACTTTATTTATAATGTGCTTTTCCTACAGGAATGTGACTCAAAGTGCTTTACAGTCAAGTTAAAAACAAAAACAAAAAACTATCCCAGACGCCCCCTTTCCCCCCTAAACTTCCCCCCCACCCACACACAGACACAGCAACACACCCGCACATACACACACTAAGAGAATGGGCATGAGGCTGAGTGCAGATGGACCAGTTGAGAAGGCGCCATCAGAGGAGCCGTCAGCACCAGGAGCAGAGAGCCGCCCTCAGCCGCAGGACACCGACACGGGGCCAGTGGAGGGATGTGTCGGACAGCAACCTCCACTGGGAACCCAGTGGTCGGCCCCTTTAACCACCACCGACCACCACTCCTGGTGCCGAGGGCTTCCTCAGAGGAAACACTGGGGGTCTTAAAAATGATAAAAGGACAAAAACAAGTAAAAACTAAAATATGCATTAAACACCAACCTAAAATAAACCTAGGCTTACTAGAATAAATGAAGATAAAACAAAGAAATGTAAATTAAAAGCTAAGTCCTGAGGTCCTCTGGCAGGCTTCAATAGACGAGGGCCTTAACATTGAAACCGTATAACCAGCAGAGATGGCGAGCAGAGAGGGGGAAGGGACCAGAAAAAAGAAGTAGTACATCTACGGTGACACGCTTTTACTATCTCGACAAAATTTGTTTTTTCAGCTAGATAAAAAAACTACTGAACCTCTATCACCAAACTGTCTCCTTTTGTTCATTTGCTCGAGCAAATAACACAGTCGTAGATACAATAGAGCCTGTAAAAGCTACGCATCTTCTGAAGTGTTCATAATCCTTTTTTTAATAGAATCAAGTAGATTTGATGGGTGTGTTTCTGTTTCATATTTCTCTATTTATTACTTATCATATTAAAATGTCAGCACTTGGTTTTACAAGACAGTAGCTATTAGTACATAAGGATGTAACAGCTTCATGCACGTTGGAGAAAGCAGATTTGAAGATGTATTTTATTTGGTTCATGTATTTTCTGGGACTCAACATGAGACACTCTTTGTTGTTGGACTAGACTGGTGTGTGGGAAAGAGACGGCATATGGTTGAAATTCAGAGACACAATATATCATAAAGGATAGGATGGAAAGTTTTCTGGTGGTTATGCAAACTAGAATCCCAACACCTTACTTTACACTAAGCTACCAACTAATAACAAATACAGGTTGACTCTAAATATTGATCCAATGAGGATTTTATTGATTTATAGATAATTCAACAAACCTTTAAACGTAAACAAAGCAAATGTCAAAACTTTTAACGTAGAGTTATTTCAAATCACTTGAGGTTTCAGCTAAAAACAGCTCATGAACATCTTAGGAAAGTGATGATTATTGATATGCAAGAACGTTTTGTTTGTCCTGCAGCGTTAATTTCTCAAATATCAAAATTACTGTAAAGTTTCTACAGGCATAATCTGCAAACTAGAGACACAAAAACATGTTGGCAAAGATACGTACATGTAACATCTTGACAACAGGTCCATCACTTCAAGAAAAACAGAAAGAGTTTGAGAACACAGTCATTTCTAAGCATTGGTGTCTTATGGGTCGGCTTCCTGGTGCAGGGTGGCACTCTCATGAACGTGTGAACATCAGCGCTCATGGCACCCCCAGGTGTCAAAGATCAGGACTGTACCACAGTGAACTCAAATAAACTTCTTGAGTTACTATACCATAGTTGCTGTTTGTTGGCTAGTTCCTAGACCTTTATTTTTGTGGGATTGTTTGCTCTTGAAATCGAGGAAAATTTTAACTTGGGGCTCCGAACATGAGCGAGTGTCAACTGGGGTGCAAAGAAAACTTCAGACCCACAAACAAGTGTCAAGACCCAAGTGACGCCACACTGATCAGTCAGATAATCCGGAGTTGTTGCACTTCTTCAAGCCATCAAGCGCTACTTTAATGTCAATGCCTTCTTAGCACTGAAAGTCACATTAGTGTTAACAGTAGAGAAGCTACCACATCAAGATTTTTTAATCAGTTACACAAATGCAAATAAAATGAAATAGAGATATCTTTACTTTTCTATATATTTCACAGTTTGGTCACAGGTAGCACCAAATCAACACAAACTGAAAAGCTTCCTGAATGTAGCTTTATAAAACTTTATAATAAGTCCTGACTACTTTTGTTGTAGCTGGGGAATCCTGGAGGTCAATGGCGTTTAAGGCTGACAGCTGTTGGATAAGACTGACAACATTTTAGGTATTCAGGTTTTACCAGCAACAAAGGGTTTCCAGCCAAGACTCAGTTCTCCATTTGTTGTTTTGTTAATAATCTATTTGGCAACCTGGGTTAGGGGTAAAACTAAACTCCCCCCTCCAGACATAACCACAAATACGGTGCCAGCATCTCAAGTTCATGTGTTTCTGCTGAGTCTCAGACACTCTCTAAATATGAAGCTGCAGTGGGGCCTCACTTTAGAAATCTGTCAAAAAAAACAATAAAAAAAAACAGGTTTGCACAAAAACTGCCGTTATCACAGTCAGCAAAGTTCTGTCAAGTGTGATTATTGCCTCTGCACAATACTTCTTCAGATATGAAAATAATTTCACAAAATGTTACAAACGAAGATGTCTTATTTGTTTTCTTTAATCAAATCAGACAACACCCACAGATTATTGCTCGGATTATTTATTGTTCCATTACATTCAGTCTACATTTGCACATATTGAAGCTTTAAAGATTTGGCTGTCTAAAAAGTTAATCACAAATCTTTAGAAAGTTAACAAATTTAAGATAAATGATTTCTCTTTCTGCATTGAGGGATTTCTTCTCCGACAGTGTGGCGTGACGGTCAGCGCAGCAGCTTTTAGAAGCAGTTTTTTATGCTTCTTTTTATGCAGTCCTCAATGTGAGCTCTGTGAAATTAACAAAACACACGATTTTTTATTAACAGAATAAATGAATACAGAATCAGTTATGGATGGCAGTTTATTATCTATCTATGATATTAACATAGTCCAAACATGTGCTCTCGTTTATAAATGCGCATACCTTTCAAATACTCTTCCTAGACCTTTCAAAGATTTTTTTAAGACTAATTCACAAATTCATGATTATAATACTCCACAATCTGACAATCTTCATCCTCCATTCAGTCGTACCACTCATAGTCAGTTCTCTATCAAAGTCAAAGGATCATGAATCTGGAATACACATATACTTATTGCTAAATCCTCATCTTCAATCTGTAATTTTAAATACAGATGGAAGGCAATCCTTATTGATCAAGCATTCACACATGCTTCCAGCATAAAAAGTGGACTTATGTAGGCATACACCCCTGCCTCATGGGAGCGCGCACATGCACACACTCACACACACATTCAACATTCCACATACTATTGATTGTTTGTATATATATTAAAGGTTGTCTGAATTTTTGTAATATTTGTATATGTGATTGTGATTGTTTTAGGTGGGAGCCTTGTATAAGCCCTCTGGGGTTTTCTCTCTCACCTGCACACTTCTCTATGTTTTTATATTTTTATATTTTTAACCTTGTTTTGTTATTTTATATTTTGTGCAAATAAATAAATCAAATGAAGTTTACCTACCGAGTCACTTCCTTGCAAGCGTAGTTGATCTTTTTTCCTTTCAGGATGTTGCTCAAGTTCTTGAGGGACTCCTTGTTGCACTTGGTGCTAAATTAAAGACATAAAGAGATGACACTTAATAATATCTAAAAAGCAGAAACTGCTTCATGGTTAAAATGATCAATTTAATTAGTTAGCTAGTCAATTAATGAAATCATACCCAGTCTCTTTATTAACCACCAGAATAGCTGTGAAGCTCTTTAATCTGTTAGTTTGCAGATTTGGGACTTCATGGGTGTCGAGGACGCTTGAGCAAAAAGACAGAGGAGCAAACTTTAAGGATTACACAAAATCATCAATCTTTAAAGGAGCTGTTACTCTCCATGAAGAACAGTCTTAGACATATTTGAACATATGAAACAGCACAGGTAGAGGGATTTTCTCTTCACTGGTCTCATTTATAAAACTGTCATCAGACTAAATGTAGAGCTGCTTACGTGCCGGTGTAGTATGGTTGGTCTTTCTCACCATCCAACATCACATAGGAATCATCACAGGCGTATTGTGCAAACTATAAACATAAAGCATGACAGTAAAGTGTTGGACAAAATAGTTTAGTTTTAGTATTAACATCAGTCTGAGTTAACTTATCGCAGCACATACGTTGTGTATATTCAGCTGACTGAATTAGTGTAACTGCTTCAAAAAGAGATGATTTTTCTGTGGGGTTCTTACCTTGACAGAAATCTTGAGCCAAAATGAAAGGACGGGGTTTGGAAAGACATCAGCGCAATTGTCTGTGAAGGTTTCTAGATGATTTGATTGTTAATAGAAAATTAGTAACAATTATATTGTAAATTCAAGATAGGCAAAACAGTATTTTTCAGACTCTGGACTGACTGTGAATGATGAATCTCACCCTTGCTGCCTGCTTTTCCACACCATGCCATTCCGGTCAGCACATGACCCAACAAAGTGTCCCCCACATTGTAAAAATTGTCTCTCTTCTGCGTGAATCTGCTGGCCAGCTCGTATGTCCCGCTCCAGAACATGGTCTAATGCCAAAAGAGTAAACATGAAATTGTTAGACATACACATTAAAATCCACAGGAGAGAGCTGTGTGATGGAGGAAGCTTACTTTGCCACATGGATGCTTAAAGGGCGTCTTATCGAAGAGTGTGTTGTAGCTCTCCTCAGTGACAGCTGTTTTATCCTTCCCCACATAGGCTTCTTCAAAGATCGCCAGTGTCGCCTTACAGCTGAAAGACAAATGTAACATGTTAATAGATCAGACTTTTTTAAATCCATCATGAATAAATGTTTGATAACTTTTAATTGTCAATGCAAAAATATTCTGTAAATTCAATCCCAATGAGGCCTTCTTAAATAAAGAGTGTTAAAAGACTTACGTGTTTTTGTCTTCCGGATACCCCACACACTTCTTCATGAATGTGTCCCTGAACACGGCTGTCTCATCCAGCATTGCTGATGGAACAAGGACAACCACGATGACCATGACAGTCAAGGTACCGCTGATGGGTAAGGACTTTTTGGATGCCATGTTGAAGCGTCTTCTTCTGCAGAATTAAGCTCTGAGTAAGTTTCCTTAAGCGGGACTTCTTATAGAGAAGTAGAATTGCTGACTGTATGATGAGCAGAGAAGGGGAGGGAACGAAAAAAAAAGACGCTGTAGAGCATCTGAGGTGACATATTTTTAATATCGAGATGAAATTTGCGTTCTTACATAGATTAAAAAACCTCTTATGAAACCATACACAACATGATTGGCTTTTATTTGCATTTTCCAAGACAGATGAAACAGTAGTACATTAAAGGGATCAAGTCGAAGTATCAGTCTACCTATTTGTCTGAATTCAGACTCTGAACTTTTCCTTTTAAGGTTATTTGAAACGAGTGTCCAGTACAGCCTGAAAGTTAACCTAAAAAATTTAGGGTAAACTCTACTTATAATAAAATGTTTTCTATGAAGGTTCTTTGTATCTTAATGTATAATTTGAAACTCATTCTGTATTTGTCTGACTCTACACCAATATTCTTATGTCTATAAAAACGAACTGGTATTCAAATATTTAAGGACGTTGATAAACTTAAATTTGAATCATAATCAAAGCAGCATTAATGTATGTACTCTGCTGTTGGTTAATTTTTAACTGTTAACATGTAAGTCCTGGCTGTTCACATGTTACTATCTGATTTGGTGGGTAGAAGTGTAAAAACGGCACAGAGGAGGAACATGCAAAGTATCTGAAAATATTGTGATATAATTTGGAGGATGCTTCACCGGCTACTACTCTGGTTTGGATGGACAACTTATGTAGAGAGGCCAGCACTGAAGTTATAGTCTCATATATATGTGATCTAATCAGACTGTGAGTCCCTCTTTCTGAACCTTCTGCAGACCATGCAGACTCTTCTTTGACCAACTTCAGAGAAGAACGTTACAATCGTCTCATCTCGATGGCACAAAGGCATGAATGAGAACCTCAGCACCATTAAATGATAAGATGGATCTAATCTTAGAGATACTTCTACAGTGGGAAAAAAGGCTCCATTGGTCACCTGTTTAATATGCAGTCCAAATGAAAAATTCGAAATGAAATGAACCCTGATTTCTTAATCCCGCCACTTGCAATCATCCAGTGACTGAGCAGAATTATTATTCAAGTGACCTATCTTTGCAGGTTTATCAACTATCATTTCCATCTTGGCTAAGTTGAGAAACATGATGTTTGGACACAATTGTTATCTAAAAGCATCAGAAAAGATTTGAGATGTGGTGCAACTTATTTCTGCAAATATAACTGCAAACCATCTACATAATGCAACACTGACTCAATGGTGACAGGTACAATGGAAACAACAGTGGGCCAAGGACACACCCCTGTGGGACTCGATGACAGCTTGGCATCCTTTACCTCGAGACTCCATTCGAACTTTAAAAGTAGACACAGGCCTTGTCTAATTGTGTATCAATCCAGGTTTCTATAGGTATTGTAGTTTTCATCATCGGCTAATGTGAGAGAAGTTCCATGAAATTGTCTCAAACTTTTCTCTTTCCCGGACACAAATTTCACTCTACATGCGTGTGTTTTTCCACAGTTGTAGACACACTTGTTCTGTCTCTAACAATGTGTTCATCTTAGCAGAGAGACTTCGAGAATTTAAACACTGAGCCTCTAAGTGCAGCAATGTCTATCTCTGCTCCTCATTGACACTAGTACAAAGATTTTTTGAGGGAGGCAGAGGAGACTCCTGTTTATAACTCACGAGTGTTTCTAAACTATAACCATAGAAACACCAAAATTATATCAAAGCATTAAGGGAGTCATCACAATGACCACGGTCTGTTTTTTTTTCCTGATAAGAGCTACCTTTTTTTCAGAATAAGCTTAAATGTAAGACCAGTGCCAAGGCAAAAAAATTGCTCTTTTACTTGACTGCCTCTGCCTGCAGTGTATCTATCATCATAGGCAACCAGCTCAAGCTGCCGTGGCAGCCGTGGGCCTCAGGCCGGTGCCAACCATAGAATGTATATACTATGGACAACTTGGTTCCGCCTTTATAGTAGATTTCATAGATGCAAAGGTGCAAAAATGAACTACATGAAGACAGAATCAAGCTGGCAGCCTCTCGCGGGATTTTATTTTAGTAACAGCATCAAACACAACTCATGACAATCAGATGGACAGCAGCAGTCCAAAAATCCCTTCTGTCCCCAGAACTGTTTCCTTTCTATACTGCCCCAATGGTGTCATTAGTCCTATTTCTCGTAAGCGGCCTTCACATTGGTGTCTGATAGCCAACAATGTGACTTCTTCTGTAAACACGTTTCGCTCGCTGGCCAGCTCTGCCCAATTTCCTCCTGGAATAACTGTTATTCATGTGTGAAAAAGTTCACTATAACCTGACCTCTCTTGCTGTATCCTGCATCCTGTTTTGCAACAACTTTGTTCAAAACATGTCTATTATTCGCTCCCACACCTTCCGTCAGTATACAGATTTGAAGCCGAAAAGCTCTCGGTTATTCTGCGTTTTTCCTCCATTTCCTTAAACCAACATTGCGCCGGACCTTTGTGACCTATACTGCAACCCGTCACCAGGGTGTGCTGTTCTTGGAGTGGCTTCACCCAACGAGGAGGCAGACGGCGTCCATTCTAAAGTGTTTGGTGCCAACTGTATCATGCATCATGAATAACTTCACATGGAACTTCTGCCATTGTCTTGGGTGGGATGTATACAAGTATTGTTATGATGTGACTGAACTCCTTTTGAACATAGTATGGCTGAAGAGCAACTGCCAACAGTTCAGTATCTGGGAAACCACATGCTTTCAATCAGGTTCAACTACAGGTTTTAGAGATTTGTAACACATGTCAGCTGAGGCACAAAGAAAGACCCATGAACAGGTGTCAAGTCACAAGTGACACCACACTGATCAGTCAGATAATTCAGAGTTGTTGCACTTCTCCGGTCACCAAGCGCTACTTTAATGTCTCTGCCTTCTCAGCACTGTAAGTCGGCAAAGTTATGCCAAGCGGCTTCATTGTCGTTGCAAACTACTTGTTCAGATATAAAAATAATTCCACAAAATGTTTGAAAAAAAATACGATAACTTTTTTTCTTTTTGCTATATTATTAGTTCATTTACAGGAAAACAAAAGACATGGACACAGCATCTGATTGTTCTTTATTGTGTTATTATGACGCCCACAAACTTTAGTTCGCATTATTTTTTGTACCATTACACTCGCTCCATATTTGCACATGTCAAAGCTGTAAACTTTCAGCTGGCTTGAAGTTAATCACAAATCTTGAGAAAATCAACAATTACTGAAGAAGCTGAAACAAATTTAAGATGAATGATTTATCTTTCTGTATTGAGGGGTTTCTTCTCCAACAGTGTGGCGCGACACTCAGGGCAGCAGCTTTCAAAAGCAGTCTTTTATGCCTCGGTCGATGCAGTCCTCAATGTGAGTCCTGTGAGAAACAAACAATCAGGATGAAACAGATGAAAGTTTCTGAACAGCATAAAGGAACACAGAGTCAATTATGGTTGGTACAACTTACTGAGTGACTTCCTTGCAATCGTAGCCGATCTTTTTTCCTTTCAGGATGTTGCTCAAGTTGTTGAGGGAGTCATTTTTGCACTTAGTACTAATCAAAGAAATGAAAAGATGACACTTGATAACATTTAAAAAGCAGAAACTGCTCATCATTTGTGTTAATGTATGTATACAACTAATTTATCTATTTATTTTGTTAGTAAGTAAAAACATACCCGGTCTTTTTATCAACAACCAAAATGACAGTAACCTTCTCCACTTTGCCAGTTTGAAGATTTGGAATCTCATGGGTGGCGAGCACACTTCAAGCCAAAGGACAGAGGAGAAAAAAATTGAGGATTACACAGAATCATCGATCTTCTTCAGTCTTACACATATTTGAACTAAGAAACAGCACAGGTAGAGGGATTTTCTCTTCACATTAATAAAACTGCCATCGGCGTGAATGTAGTTCTGCTTACCTGCGCGGGTCAAATGGTATCAAATTTTCACCCTTTAGCAACAGGTTGATATTACCACAGGCGAACTGAGCAAACTGCAAACATAAAGCATCACAGTAAAGTGTTGGACAAAAGAGTTTAGTTTTAGTTTTATTATTTACATCAGTCTGAGTTAACTTATCACAGCACATGTGTGGTAAAATGAAATGTGCAGTATCGCTCCCCAGAGACCAACAAGGACTTTTTAGGAGAACTGATGATTTTGTCTTTTTGTAAGTTCAAGGACCATTGCATATCGTAACGACTGAATTAGTGATTTTTTAACAAGTTCTTACCCTTGCAGAGATCTTGAACCAAAATGAACCAGTAGGGTTCGGCTCGGTGTAAGGGCAATCTTTATCTGTGGTAAAGGTTTCTAGAAAAACACAGACAGATACAAACAAAGCATTTCTTTATAAATGTGACTTATTAGAATTAAAACTGCAGTTGATCTCTGTGTGACGGTTTTTAGATTGAGGAACTTGCATAGAAGTAATTCAGCCAACTGACAAATATCACAAAAGGCTCCTGTTTTTCAGGTCGCGTAAGAAAACAAAGACGATTTGATAGTTTTTGGATAATAACCTATAAGATAATAAAATTATTGGTTAATTGTCAGACTCTGGGCTGACTGTAAATGATGAATCTCACCCTTGCTGCCTGCCTTTCCACACCATATCAGTTTGTTCAGCACATTTCCCAACAAAGTGTCCGCCACGTTGAAAAAATTGTCTCTCTTCTCAGACAGCTTGTGGGCCAGATAGTTTGTCCCGCTCCATAACATGGTCTAACCCCAGAAGAGTAAACATGACATTGTTAGACATACACCTTAAAATCCACAGTAAAGAGCTGTGTGATGGAGGATGCTTACTTTTTCACATGGATGTGTGAAGGGCGTGTTATCAAAGAGTTCGTTGTAGCTGTCCTCAGTGACATCCGTTTGTTTCTTCCCCACATAGGCTCGTTCAAAGATCGCCAGTGTAGCCTCACAGCTGAAAGACAAATGTAGGATTTTGATATATTCAGTTTTTTTTTTTATCCACAGTGAATTAGTCTGAGATTATTTTGAATTGATTCAATCCTGATGAGGCTTCCTTCAATAGAAAGTGTAAAGAGACTTACGTCTTTTTGTCCTTTGGATACTCAGTGCACTTCTTCATGAATGCGGCCTTGAACTCGGCTGTCTGATCCAGCAGTGCTGATGGAGCAAGGACGACCACGATGACCATGACAGTCAAGGTACCGCTGATGGGTAAGGACTTTTTGGATGCCATGTTGAAGCTTCTCCTGCAGACTCAAAATCCGATCAAGTTTCCTTAAGCAGGACTTCTTATATAGAAGTAGAATTGCTGACTGTGTGACGAGCAGAGACGGGGAGGGGATCAGAAAAAAAGAAGCTCTGGTGCATCTAAGGTGACACATTTTCAATACCGAGATAAAATGTGTGTTCTTACATAGATTAAAAAACCTCTTACGAAACCATACACAACATTACTGGCTATTATTTGCACTTCCCCTGACAGATGAAACAGTAGTACGTACAATAATGACAATTTAACATTAAAGGGATCAAGTTGTAGTATCAGCCTGCTTATTTGTCTGATTTCAGACTATAATTTTTCTTTTAAGGTTATGTGAGACAAGGTGGAAAGGAAAACTTTAGATGGATTCATATGAATCTTTGATAGAGGTCAGACAAACGATGTGAGAATTATTTACAAGGATGATCATTTTGAGAATAAGAGAAAGCAATCTCAACATTTCATTTAGCATTTCTAACTCAGTCATCAAGTAAAAGTGAGGAACACTTTAGATGTTAAGTTAACACATAGTGTCATGCAAACTCATGAATACAGATTTTCATTAAAAAGGTTACACCAGCTTGTCAACTGGTAAAAATAGCAGAATATCATGAAGAAATATTTCCTCAAAATAAAACTGTGTTGGGATAATTAAAGCTGGAATGTGTTGCAAGCATCAAATTTATAATGAGCGAATATTTGCAAAAAAAAAATCTAATAAGTAAAAATAAAAATATCAGTTTGATCAAAGATCTTTTCTTTGCTGTGTGTTTAATCAAACATGGATTGAAAATGATTTAAAATCTGTATATTTTTAATTTTATTTGCGTCTTACATCCCAACCTCATTGGAATTCCGGTTTGAAAATGTGTATATCATATCCTAAAATTGCCTGAAAGTATCGTAATATAATTTTGGGGCTGAATTGCCCACCACTAGCTCTGACAGAAGCTAGAAAATGACAACAACTTGGGATCTAAGTGTTAGAGCAGGATCAAATGGGCCATCTTGATGAAACAAAAGCATAAATAAGAATCTTGGCATCATAAATGATAAGTACAGATCAGAGCCCAGAGATATTTCTAAGTTGGGAAAAGAGGCTCCTTTGGTCGCCTGGTTCATACAAAGGCCAAATGATAAACTCTGAACGACATGAACCCTGATTTCTTAATCCCGTCACTTGCAATCACCCAGTGACCGAGCAGAATTATTATTCAAGTGACTCATCTTTGCCAGTTTATCAACCATCATTTCCACTTAAACTGAGTTGAGATACAGAATGTTTGGACACAACTGTTATCTAAAGGCATCAGAAAAGATTTGAGATGTGGTGCAACTAATTTATGCAAAAATAACTGCAAATCATCAAAATAACGCAACATCCGACTCAATGGTGACAGGTGATCTCAACCACAGAAGCACCTGACCTGAGATGGCAAAAATATATCGTCTCAGGTCTGTTTAAATGCAGGAAGTCTACCACCTGAAGATCATTACCTTTACTGCCTTCTATCCCACACCACATCAGTCTGTCCAGCACACAGCCTAAAAGAGTGTCTCTCAGGATAAAACAAGATGTAGACCGGGTCTTTTCTTTTGTCCAAGAGCATTGTCTCAAAGAACAGATATTTCTTGAATGTTTTTATCATTTTGCATCTGGCAAGAGTCTGGCAAGAAGTCTGAGACAGATTTCACATCAGGTCAAACTGGCCAACAGGTACAATAACCACATGATTTAATTCAAAATGACATGATAGGAAATACACAACACAAATATTCAGTGCAGCTGGTGATTGTTAGAATAACTGGACGTTCATTCGGATGGTTTCACCAACACGCCACACAGGGAGAAACTGTAGAAACCAACCACAAAGTACAGAAAATTGTCTGACTCCTTTGGCCCTGGCCACCAACACAAGCAAGAAAATGAAGTAAATACCGGAGACTCTGGCGGAATAACGGGCGCTTTAAACGGAGGTAGACTGCCGGGAGAAGAGCTAAAAAGCCAGGTCAACAATGATGGGGAAGGCTTCGGGATCTTTAAGAAAGCTTACTTTTTAAGAAAGTAAGCCAAGTGTCTGTAATAGAAGTGTTTCTGGTGAAACGGACCTGCTGTAGCGTGTTGTAGCGCCGCTCAACTGTTGACCTCGGATCCTGGACTATGTCACTTTATCCTAGTTGTAGAAGTCCTGCAAACATTGTGTTTGCTGGTAGTCTGTTGGCATCTACAGTAGCACCAATGCTTTTTACTTTCACGTTGACTGGGCCCCATTTGTAATTATCTGAAGTATTTATCTGCATTATATCTGAATTTAATTGAAGTGATACGAGCGAGCAGGAGCGTCTGTTTGTGGGCGGGGCTTGCTGGAGCAGAGAGGGAGGGGAGAGGAGGAGCTGAGGGGAAAACTGGTTGGGAGGGGTAGAGTTTACATTCAAGATTTCTCCCCAAAAACTGGCACTTCCTCAGATCCTGAGTACCCTACCTTTAAGTCCAATTCATCGAAATGCTCCACAGCCCTCATTTTAACATCTCTCCTCCACAACAGATAACTTTAATACTTCATATACATTATTATAAGACATCATCTTCAATCACTCTTCAATTACCCTTGCCCCCCCCCCCAAAAAAAAAACAACACAAAACAAAACAAAACAAACAAACAAAAAAAAAACAACACAAAACAAAACAAACAAAAAAAAAAAAACTCACTCCAAGCTTAGTTCAAAACTTGAGAGCTCTGTAGACTTTATTTGTACAGAACTTTCTAAACAGTGATAATGAAGTGCCAATTGCTGTACATGAAAAGAAAAGGAAAAAAGGAACAATAAAACCATAATTTTGTGCTAAAAACAAATCAGACAAAGCCCACAAATTTTTTCTCAGATATTTTATTGTTCCATTACACAAGCTGAAACAAATTTAAGATAAATGATTTATCTTTCTGCATTGAGGGATTTCTTCTCCAACAGTGTGGCGTGACACTCAGTGCAGCAGCTTTTACCAGCAGGCTCCTTTTCTTTCTTTTATGCACTTCTCAATGTCCTTTCTGTGAGAAACAAACAATCAGGATGAAACAGATGAAAGTCTTTCAACAGCATAAAAGAGCACAGAGTCAATTATGTTAGACACTTTACTTACCGAGTCAGTGCCAAGCAAGAGTAGCTGATCTTTTTTCCTTTTAGGATGTTGCTCAAGTTCTTGAGGGAATTATGGGCGCACTTAGGGCTTAATCAAAGACATGAAGAGATGACACTTTATAGTATGAGTTAATGTATTATACAACAAAATTATAAATGTATTTAGTGAGTGAAATCATACCCGTCAATCTTAGTAACAACCAGAATAACCTTGAGGCTCTTCACTCTGGGAGACTGGAGATTTGGGAGCTCATATTTGCCGAATATACTAACACAATAAATAAATAAAGGGATAAATAAAGTAATCTGGTTAATCCCAGAAAAAAAACACAAATTCATCACAATGTTACATCAGATGTCACTGATCACACACTGTCATGCCTTGTGGGCGGGGCTTGCTGGAGCAGAGAGGGAGGGGAGAGGAGGAGCTGAGGGGAAAACTGGTTGGGAGGGGTAGAGTTTACATTCAAGATTTCTCCCAAAAACTGGCACTTCCTCAGATCCTGAGTACCCCACCTTTAAGTCCATCCACACTGTAATTGTCATGCCTGAACTTTAATTCATTACCTATTGTCGAGAAATGAGGAAGTTGAAAATAATGACCTAGAAACAGACGAATGCAGTTTGTCTACCTGTATTGCAATGCATCTCACATTGTTAATACATGCAGTTTACTGTGATTATCTGCGAGCTTTCAATCAAAAAGCCCATATTTGTACAGTATTATTAGTACAGCACAGGTAGAACGATTGCATATATATCATCAATAAAGTTGTCAAAGTTGACTATGCAGTTGCATTGCTGCTTACCGATTCTCATCGTATGGTTTGTCTTGGTCACCATCCAGCATCAGCGTGACACGACCACAGGTGTATTGTGCAAACTAAAGATGTTAAAACATGACAGTTAAGAGTTGGAGAAATAAAAAATAGACCCCTGTTTGAGTTTACTTACTACAGTACATGAAGTTAGACCTCCCTTGTGTTAGCACTGTGTATCAGTTAAAATCAAATGTGCAATGTTGCCCACTAGAGTTCAAACGAAGACTTTTTTGAAAAAGGACCAGGCCTGCTGGTTTTATCTTCCAATGAACTGAGGTGCTGTTGCATGGATCACTGACTGAATGATAGTGAATGTTGGAGGTTTACCTTGATAGAAGCCATAATCCAGAATGAAAGGACAGCATTTGGCTTGTTTGTACTGCAACCGCTGGTAAAGGTTTCTAGAAAAGCAGACAGAAACACATCAATTACATATTTATACATCTTAGGTTTTACAAGTGAAGCTACACTCGATCTCTGTGATAGTCTACAAAGTTATTCAACTGACTGATAGATATCAGTGAATATTCCTGGTGCTAAGGGTCACAACGTTGACAATTTCCAATTATTTCAAGCTAGGCACACAATAAAGTAAGCTTGTATGTCATCAGTATATTTTCATTGTTTAGACTCTGGACTGACTGTAAATGATGAATCTCACCCTTGCTGCCTTTTTTTCCACACCATGTCAGTCCGTCCAACACATGTCCCAGCAAAGTGTCCGCCAAGGTGAAAAAATCGTCTCTGTTCTTAGTGAACCTGTTGGCCAGCCCGTTTAAACCACTCCACAACATTATCTAACCCCAAAAGAGTAAACATGATATTGTTGGACATACACATTAGAATTGACAGGAGAAAGCTGTGTAATGGAGGATGCTTACTTTGCCACATGGCTGTGTGAAGGGCGTCTTATCAAAGAGTTCTTGATAGCTCGTTTCAGTGACATCTGTTTCTTTCTTCCCAACATAGGCTTTTTCAAACATGTACCATTTAGAATCGCAGCTGAAAGACAAATGAAACAAGTTAATACGTCAAACTTTCCTAATGAGACCTCCTTAAATGGAGAGTGTACAGAGACTTACGTTTGTTTGTCCACTTTAAAATCTGCACACTTCTTCAAGAATGTGGCCTTGAACTCGGCCGTCTGATCGAGCAGTGCTGGTGGAGCAAGGACAACCACGATGACCGTGACAGTGATGGTACCGCTGATGGGTAAGGACTTTTTGGATGCCATGTTGACGCTACTCCTGCAGAATCAAGCTCTGATCAAGTTATCTTTGAGCAGGACTTCTTATATAGAAGTAGAATTGCTGACTGTGTGACGAGCAGAGAAGGGGAGGGGACCAGAAAAAAGGAAACTGTAGAGCAAACGATGTGAGAATTATTTACAAGGATGATCATTTTGAGAATAAGAGAATCCAATCTCAACATTTCATTTAGCATTTCTAACTCAGTCATCAAGTAAAAGTGAGGAACACTTTAGATGTTAAGTTAACACATAGTGTCATGCAAACTCATGAATACAGATTTTCATTAAAAAGGTTACACCAGCTTGTCAACTGGTAAAAATAGCAGAATATCATGAAGAAATATTTCCTCAAAATAAAAGCGTGTTAGGATAATTAAAGCTGGAATGTGTTGCAAGCATCAAATTTATAATGAGCGAATATTTGCAAAAAAAATAATCAAATAAGTAAAAATAAAAATATCGGTTTGATCAAATATCTTTTCTTTATTGTGTGTTTAATCAAACATGGATTGAAAATGATTTAAAATCTGTAAATTTTTAATTTTATTTGCGTCTTACATCCCAACCTCATTGGAATACGGGTTTGCAAATATATATATCATATCCTTAAATTGCCTGAAAGTATCGTAATATAATTTTGGGGCTGAATTGCCCACCACTAGCTCTGACAGAAGCTAGAAAATGACAGCAACTTGGGATCTAAGTGTTAGAGCAGGATCAAATGGGCCATCTTGATGAAACAAAGGCATGAATAAGAACCTTGGCATCATAAATGATAAGTACAGATCAGATCCCAGAGATATTTCTAAGTTGGGAAAAGAGGCTCCTTTGGTCGCTTGGTTCATACAAAGGCCAAATGATAAACTCTGAACGACATGAACCTTGATTTCTTAATCCTGCCACTTGCAGTCACCCAGTGACTGAGCAGAATTATTATTCAAGTGACTCATCTTTGCCAGTTTATCAACCATCATTTCCACTTAAACTGAGTTGAGAAACAGGATGTTTAAGGACAACCAGCCCAAAACAACATTGGCCTTACTTGCCCCCTAAAGCCTGAGTTGAGGTGCTTGTGTTGGATGCATGTTGTACTCAGTCCAAAAACCAAATTCAGCAAGATGGTCCATTTGGGTTCATTGAATAATTTCATTAGATTAGATTTTCATCACAAAGTGTGTTATTTAAATACACACCTGACTACAACCATGTGAAGCTTTGGCATCATACAGGCTTTAAATTGAGCCTTGCTTCTCTGGGAAGGATTAAGAGTGTGTTTTGGGGGATTTTGGCCATTCTTCCAGAAGTACATTGGTGAGGTCAGGCACTGATGATGGTTGGGAAGGCCCGGTTCGCAGTCTCTGCTCTAATTCATCCCAAAAGTGCTTGATCGGGTTGAGATGAGGACTCTGTGCAGGCCAGGCATGTTCCATGGACCTTGCTATGTGCACAACAAATAGTTTCCCACAATGTTGGGAGTATGAAATTGCCCAAAATGTCTTGGTATGCTGGAGAATTATGAGTTCCTTTTACTGGATCTAAAGAGCCAAACCCAATCCCTGAGAAAACAAGAACCCCACACCATACTGCCCTTTCCACCAAACCTTACACATGGCACAGGTAGTCTGGCGAGTGCCGTTCTCCTGACCACTGCCAAACCCAGACTTGTCCATTTGATCAGTACACAGAGAAGCGTGATTCGTCACTCCTCAGAACATGCCTCCACTATTCCGGAGCCCAGTGGCCGTACAGCACTGCATCTGACGCTTTGTATTGCACTTGCTGAAGTAAGGCTTGGGTACAACTGTTCTTCCCTGGACACCCATTCCATGGAGCTCTCAACCCACAGTTCTTGAGTTGATCTGAAGGTCACATGAAGTTTGGAGGTCTGTCACTATCAACTCTGCAGAAAGTTGGTGATTTCTGTGAACTGTGGCCTCAGCATGCCCTGATCCTACTCTGTGAGTTTACGTGGCCTACCTCTGTTGTCAAGAGGAAGATTGTTCCATAAGGTAAGTGAACAAGTCCCCCAACTAACTGTCGTGTTTTCTGACTTCAAGGACACTAATAATGCCAGCAACTTGATGTCGAAGTGGAAGAGCAGACTCACAAGGGCTGACGTATGGGTTAACAAGGTCTTCCATGTCCTTTTTTGTGAGCTAACAACAGGACTTAAGAGTCTGCTCGGCTTGGATAGGCAGCCACTGTTGGGAGGCCAGCACTGGAGTGGTGGGCTCATATTTATGTGATCTGATCCCTGCTTTCTGAACCATCCACAGACCATGCAGACCCTTCTTTAACAAACTGGACAGAAGGACGTCACAATAGTCTCTAATCAATCTAATTAAGCCAAATGCAAGAGTCTGAACGACATGAACCCTGATTTCTTAATCCTGCCAGGTGCAATCATCCAGTGACTGAGCAGAATTATTATTCAAGTGACTCATCTTTGCCAGTTTATCAACCATCATTTCCACTTAAACTGAGTTGAGGAACAGGATGTTTGGACACAATTGTTATCTAAAGGCAGCAGAAAACATTTGAGATGTGGTGTAACTAATTTCTGCAAAAATAACTGCAAATCATCAAAATAACGCAACATCCAACCCAATGGTGACAGGTACAATGGAAACAATAGCGGACCAAGGACAGACCCCAGTGGGACTCTATGCCTAACAGCAATAGGCTCTGAAGAAGTGTTGTTATATAAGACCTGGTAGATCTTTGAGACAGGTATGATCTCAACCGCAGAAGCACCTGTTTCAAGTCTGTTTAAATGCAGGAAGTCCCACACCACGTCAGTCTGTCCAGCACACAGCCTAAAAGAGTGTCTCTCAGGATATAACAAGATGTGGACCGGGTCTTTTCTTTTGTCCAAGAGCATTGTCTTTAATGTTTTTATCATTTTGCATTTGGCAAGAGTCTGTGATCACTGAAATTTACTGCACTGTTTCGATGTTTGGAGGAGACTGGAGCTATCAAGGGATCACTGCAACTTAACTCCCTGCTGTAGACCTGTTCAAAGAAAGAGGCCACGTGTCTGTCCTGAAAACATGTTAAAGAGCATGTTTTGCGTTATCATATCTGATGTAGTTGTCGGACATTCATCAGACACATCACTTGATTACTATTTTGCCTACCTCTCTGATACAACATCCAACATCCAATTAAATCTATGGGTTTACTTTGATTTCTTGATGTTTTATTTCCTTTAATGTTTTCTTTAAACAAAGTTTTAGATTCTCTGACTTCTTCAAGCTTTTTGTTTTTGTTTTCAGCTGGATACCAAGGTTCAGCGGTTAGACCAGCATGTCTGCTTCGCTCTTCAGTTCCTCTCTTTCTGTGATTTTCACAAGATCTTCCACAACTTCTTTCCACAGAAGAAAAAATCTGCCCAGAGTTTTCAACCAAACTTTAAAGACGTTTTAATTTTCGAGCTAGGTGGTCATATACATATATGTATATATATGGTATATATATACATTTATATTCCTTTTTTGATGCTCTTATTTTTGCACTATGGTGCATGGGGAGTTGCAGATATGACATACAGTATAAGCCCAAGTCAGGTAGTGTATTTCAATATTTGGACCTGTAGAGGGCAGTGTATCGCACATTATCAGTACATGTGATAACCTTCAATGGTTTCTGAGGAAATACAACCCCAGGAACAGTCTGAATGAAGGTTTATCACATAAATTTGTGAGCATCAATGACAAGGTTCCTCAAATCAATTTTTAAAAAGTATGAAGTTGACTGACTGTGCATCTGAGATTACTAATAATCTCACTGTCTTCTTTCAGGACCCAACCCTAGTTAATACTGCAAGACCATCTGAAAAATGAACTATTTTGATAACCAAAACTGAACGGTTACTCAAGCACCCCTGTGATGATTATCATCAGTCTGTCTTCTAACCTGTGAGTGAACTCCTTTACTTCTTCAGAGTTATCAGACCCTGTGGCTAATTGACTGACAAGAACATTTCTGACCATTGATTTTCCAGGTAGCGTTCATGATAGAGTTATGTAAGACCATCTTACACAACTTTCTGACACACTTAGTGCAGTTTGTATCTTGAGTTTAGAGTACACAAAATAAATAAGAAGGTGATCCTGACTTTTTATGGCCTGGAAATTTTTGCAGGCGGAAAAACCAAACTTAGGGAAGAGTGTACAACAAGGTCAAAGAGTAACTTTCAGTCTGATGACATTTTTTTCAAAATGTCTTTATTTATATTAGTCTTAAATTCATGACATTTGATCCATTCAGTTTCTTAAAAAATGACTTTTTTTCAATAGCATACAAAAAATTGTTCAAAATGAACCCAAGACATTTCCATCAAATTTGACATTTTATTAGAAAAATTCTCATTCTACAATTGAATGAGATTGTTAGCTGAACATGATTAGATAGCAGCACTGTTTTTTACTAACCCTACAGTACGTATGAATATTCCCCAATAGTGTATGAATGTCCCCAATAATGCCAAAAACTTCCCATCTTAGAATACAAAGAAGCATTGTTGTGTTACAAATATAGTATCAATCATGTAAAGACAGATTTCACATGAGGTTAAACTGGCCAAAAGGTACAAAAAGCGTATAATTTAATTCAAAACTACATGACAGGAAATACACAACACAAATATTCAGTGCAGCTGGTGATTGTTAGAATAACTGGACGTTCATTCGGGTGTTTTCACCAACACGCTCCACAGGGAGTCTCCGGGTTTGAGCTGCATTCCTGGATCTGAGATCTGCAAAAAGAAAAACAGTTAAAATTATATTCAGACTAAAACATAAATACATGATACCAACCTCACAAATAGTCAGGCTTTACTTACTCCGACACTTCTTTGCAGTTGTATTTAATGCCTTCTCTGAGCTCTTTCTGTAGGTCCTTTAATGATAGATTTGTACAATTTGTCCTGGAAAGGGTTAAAAAAAAATCATAGTTACTCACAGTTTGACTGTACTTTTTCATTTATTGTGTTTTAATAAATAACAGCTTCTGAGGAGATAAAAGTCTTGAGAAAATCGTACGTATTTCTCTCCTGTTGTGTGACCAGAACAACATTCAGACTCCTCATCTTCTCGGGGTTGAACCTCTTCACCTCGATGCTCCCAAAAATACTAAAAAAAAAGAAGAATCATATCGATTTTAATTTATACATGTAAGTTCATATGTAAGTTTTATGTTAAATCCACCCACCACCAATACATGCTAACTCATAAATCACTAAATAACATGAATGAATGACATGAAAATGATCTATGAACGTCAAGATAACTGAGTTTTTATCGAAGTTGTCCCCGTGACACTGAGTCGATCAGTCGCCGTCTCTGTAACCTCAGACTGAACTGATGCATACAGGGTGTTGGTCTGAATTATCAGATAAAGACGCTCGCTGACTGATAAGGGAAAAAAAAGAAATTCTGGTGATCCATTTTCTTAGAGATGCAGAGTTATGTAAGGTTATGTTGCATAACTGTCTCTGATACAATATGAAGAATGTACTAATGACGAGGGAGTTGAAAAGTTATTATTTATTTTCGTATTTGTGATTTTTTTTCACCTGAAAATGTTACTTCCTGGACACTCCCCTACTTTATTTCCCCTGTTATCAAATAGATCAAATCATTTTTTTCACATGAGTACATTTGACATCAAAATAATTGTGAGCAAATCTCGGCAGGGTTGACTAAAGTGCAGCTGGATTGTTTGGTTTACAGCCAAGGCAAATTTAAAAGACAGCACCTGTCTTAGCCTGTTTACTCTTTCTGAATGGTAGAACCAAAACGGAGAGAAAAAAAAGAGATTACTGTATTAAACTAACATGACCTCACAGATGGAGGCAAATAATGACTCTGCAGAAAAGAAAACCACAAAAGACAAACTGCTTTTTTAAGTTTTAAAAAAGTTTGCTCTCCTGCTGAGTTGGTTATCACATTATTTTATAAATGCAGGGTATCTCACCTGTACAGGCTGAATGGCGTTGCAATAGATCCGTTGAGCATGACTGTGGTATCACCACAGGCCACTTCTGCAAACTACAAACAAGAAGGAAGAGGTTCAGATTCAAACCACAGACCTGAGTCGGTTTGCTTATAACCCGAAAGTTCAGTTTCTTGTCGAGTTCAGGCTTTAATAATGATGAACTGTGGATGTTTGGGATTCCTGCAGAATTGCATACGTACCCACTACAATGAGCTAAACTGAGAGTCTATTTTCAAGTGTTGAATAATCCTTCTTCTTGGATTTATTGTGTTTCCCCATTTTTGTTTAAGATAGCATTTCCTAGGTCCTGTTAAATTCGGGCTTGGAGGGTGGGTGGGGTTTTTGCAGTTTGTATTTTATTTTGTATTTTAATTTGTATCCCCTGTGTACAGCACTTTGTGATATGAGCCATGTATGAAAAGTGCTTTATAAATAAAGTGATTTATTGATTGATTTCTGTCTAAATTGATGTTAAAGTGAAGTAACAGATTTTAGTTGAAAACACTAAAATTTCAAAGGGTCATGCTGTATGTTTTTGACAGGAAATGTTTCCATTATCACAGTAAACATTTCTCAGTGAAGCTGCTAAAAGTCAGTGAAATTTTCCTCTTTATCTGTTGTGTTTCCTTCTCATTATAGATATTTTTAAAAAAAATCTAAATTTGAACCAGATATCCTATCCTGCTGAAACAACCATTTAAAACCTACAGTGTTAAAAAACAAACCCGGCTGTTTGAAGGACTTTCCCTGATTCCGCACACAGGAAACAACAAGTAGGTGAACAGCAACACATTCCTGACATTTCAACCGAGTCATTCTGCTCAACTGAAATTACAAGAAACACCACGAACTTTAACTTAACCCTTAACAAGTAGTATCCTACTTCGAACATATACTAGTACACAGATTTATTTGATTTTGCAGTATGAATTATGAGTGTCAAACCATCTCAAGTGAAACAACACCTCTTTCAGTTCAAAATGCATATATATTAGAGGAAATTTGCAAAATCAAGTCAGACATCGAAGTACTTTCACTCAAATTCCTGATAATATATCAAAGTCTTTAAGGCTTTTTCATTGTCTTGTTTCTAAAGATGATTGTTTGTAGGTTTCTTACTATGAGCTTTTATGTTTTTACTTTTACATTTTGTGCTTTTTCATTGTTGAATTATCAGTCGTGCCCATTTTAGGCCCCAGTAAGACAGAGCCCTTTACCTTTTTTGGTCAAACCTGCAGTTTTTTATAATTACAGATCTGATAAAGCCACGGTGTGTGTGTGTGTGTGTGTGTGTGTGTGTGTGTGTGTGACGCTCAGTGTTTGCCTCCTGCTTATGTAATGCGATGTAAAATCACATCCCTGGGTGCCAGTTTTAATCTGTTGCAGCCAAACTACTTTGTCTCAGGTTGTTTTTTTCTCTCTTTGTGGATTGAATCTGAGTTTTCTTTTTCTCTGTGACTTGGCGAATATTTAAAAGAGAGCGTTATTTGTTAGAATTTCTTAGACAGAAGAAAACTCAGCCAGACCGAGCAGGGCTCCTCTCAATGTGTGGGTCGCCCCTGCTCGCTCAGGAGAGAGCTACACAATGTGCCTCCATGGAGACCAGCACAAAGCCTCATTGATGGCGGACCAGGCCGAGCGAGTTTTCTCTTCTCCTCTCCATCATCTGCCCGGGACAGATCTGCCTCACCTCCTGCTCCAAGTTTGTTATTTTGACCGCAGTTTGATCCCCAGACTGAAATACTTCTGACTGAAGTCGAGCGTTCTTGTTGATTACTTACA
Organism: Xyrichtys novacula; assembly: GCA_962446985.1. Classification (NCBI taxonomy): domain Eukaryota; kingdom Metazoa; phylum Chordata; class Actinopteri; order Labriformes; family Labridae; genus Xyrichtys; species Xyrichtys novacula. The sequence goes on along the minus strand of OY660883.1, from coordinate 26,702,779 downwards.
GCGGCTGAGACTCTGTTCCAAAATGAGCGCACTGTGTTGTTGTCACAATCGTTCCATCTTGGGCAGCCAGACGTGAAGGTTTCTGGAACAAAAACACAGACGAATCTGAGTTGTTACACGTTTTAATGAACTTAATGAGAATTTGCTCTTGGTTACTCACTAAATTACAAACAAGAGAAACTTGAGCACAGCAACACAGAAAAGAAGTAATGTTAACTTATTAAAAAAAACTAAAAAATGATAAAAATAAAAAGTTTTTGAAGACATACTGATACTAATTTGACATTTGATGTTTTAGTTCAGCACATTAGAGAAGAAACCTTAAAGGGATATTCTGGCATAAAATTAATTTAGGGTCAAACACATCGTAACAGCAATTTAGACACCTTGTTGAGAGATTAATATTGCTGACTGCTTCTTCTTCTCTTGCTTCTCACTAAACACAACTCACCTACTCTCTTCCAGCAGCTGCTTGTTTATAGCAAGACCTCGTGCTAGTCCATTATGGACTACAGCGGGGTGCCGCAGCTCAAGGAAGAACATTTATGATCATTTCTTTATCATTTCCTTGAAGTAATAATCACCATATGAATAATTTTGCACTGCAGACGCGGTAGTTCTTCTGCCTTAGCGTCTCAGTCTGATTGCATTTCCAAGAAGAAATGATCATAAATGTTCTTCCTTGAGCTGTGTCACCCCGCAGCAGTCTGTAATGGACTAGCACGAGGTCTTGCTACAAACAAGTGGCTGCTGGAAGAGAGTAGGTGAGTTGTGTTTAGTCTCTTTGCTAAAGAAATCAGGTTAAGTTAAAAAGATGTTTGGGGGCTAGTGCTTTGGCTAGGACCCTATATGTCCTGTTGATGAAGTTAGGTGCTGTTCTGAGTATTATTTGTGGCTATAGAGTGGTGTTTTGGTTGAGGCTTGTCAGACTGCTGTGTATTGCTATTGTGCGGTCGTTACTAAAGTTGGTATAACTAGAGAAGCAAGCGGTCAGCAACATTCATCTCTCGACGGGGTGTCTAACTTGGTGTTACGGTGTGTTTGACCCTAAATTAATTTTACGCCAGAATATCCCTGAAAGATAGGTCCCAGGATTATTTCCTATATTTATGTCAAGATATGATCGTTGTTTGTTGTTGGCAGAGGGAGAAGAGTCTTGTTGGATTTTGTCTTCTTTTAGCCTGATCAGGGGTGTTGAGTGAGGGAGGCAGTGCCTTCTATGTACGGCTTAGGTCCCACCTTACCACATAATAACTTCTGGCACAAGAACACTGCCAAACCAGCTCGGTAGTATGGCCTTCTATCTTATTTGACATATGACCTATTGGGTGTTATTTTTAATTATTAGAGAGCATGAGCCAGCAACTGCTGCGAGCAAAAGAAAAAAAAAAACACTCTGATAATGGATTCGAAAATACAAGACATGACTTGCCTTACTGTAATTTGATGTTGTGCCAAAGTAACTGTAGGTAACAGATATAGCACCTCTGGCATTTGACAGTACTTACACCACTTCAAGCAGCAGTAACATGCAGCGCACATGTGTTAAGTTGCTGTTCTGGATTGTTGAAAACACCTTTTCAGACCGGACGACATCTGTTTGAGTGTAACAGCTGCAGCTACTCTGCTTTCTAAATGGTGTTTTCTTACCGCCGCTGCCCTCTTTTCCACACCAGGTCAGATCGTTCAGCACCGATCCCAGCAGAGTGTCCTCCAGGGTCGTGAAACAATGTTTTTTCGCAGTGAATTCATGAGCCACGTCTTTAGTTTTGCTCCAGAACATCATCTAAACCAAAGAAAGCTCAAAACAGTTAACATAAAATGATAAAATCTCTAATTATGTAAATGTGCAAAAACAAGTCATGCATGGGATGAATGTTATTTACTCGGTTGCATGCAGGTTCGAAGGGGGCTGCAGCAATGAGAGGGTCATAGGCCTCCATGGGGACTTCACAGGGGTCTTTCCCTAAATAGGCTTGTTCGAATGCAGTCCATATCTTTTCACAGTCAGATCTGAAAAATAAGAGACACCACTGTATCGATGATCACTGTATTAGAAATAATCTAACTTTTGGTTGAGCTCACAAGAAGCAGAGAGGTGGAGACTTAAGTTAAAGGCATGGTTGACGATTTGAGAGATTGGTAATTATTATGAACCTCATTTAAATGGCGATCATGGTCCTATAGTGCGATCTCTACAAAGTGAAGAGAAAAAAGAACAGAAAAAAAACGTTCACCCAAGCAGGTGCAGGGCTGCAAAAACATTGACCAATAGGAGCCATCCGTCCCGGACAGCTCCGATTGGTCAATCTCCTGCTCGGCCTCTCCATCCAATCACCTCGCTGTATTTGACACTCCTCTCTCCCGTAGTTCCAACTCGTCCCCTCCCAACTCTCCCGGCTCTCCTCTGAGCTCTGAGCGGCTAAAAATAGCGTAGCAGCTTAGCTACAGGAGCTGCGATGGAGAAGGTGCAAAAAAACGCTTCTGCTTGCCCCACCGCCAAAAGTGCTAAAAAAACACGAGCTGACGGAAGAAAGGGCAGAGACGAAGAGGAAATGTGACCAAGCAAGAATCTAGCTCGAATAAACATTGGGTCGTCCTGCGAGTGATGGAGAAGGCTCCTTCAGGATTTGGGCCTGAAAACAGACGCCGAGACAGCAGAGTTTTTGTTGAATAGGTCATTTTTATCGCCTTTTATCGTGGGACATGTTATATAAATAACTCTTATTAGTCTCTAAAATGTCAACACTGTAGCTGTCCAGGCAGAGCTAACAGAGCTGGCGTTTACTGCTGCTAGTCACTAGTTATCCGACATGGTGAATCCTATTTGAAGCTAGCGTGAAATCTTCTGCTGGCTGACTTCTTGCTCTGCTTGAGGGGGTGTGTCGTGGGGAGGGCGATACAGGTTTGGTGGGGAGTTAACGTGGAGCACAGAGGAGAGAGGTTTGAGTGTGGGGGGTGGGACGTTTTTTTTTTCAAATCTCCATTTTTTTAAAAGCGTCTCAGATCGTCAACCACGCCTTTAATGCTTTTGTCCTAAAATAAGAAAAAATCCTGGTTAAAAAGCAGTCTTCACAGTTTGTTCTAATTCCAACTTCCCAGACTGGGTAATTAATCAAAGTTAAGTACTTTAGGTTGTTAAGAAATAGACGTTTACACTGTGCTGAAAATGCAGAAGTCCAGCTCATAAATCATTGACTGGACTGCCTCACAGACTGAGCCTTGGGCTGAACTCTAACCTAAGCATTTCTGAGATACTCACTGAATAGCTCTCATTATCACACAATCCCTGGTTTTTCATCACATTAGATGAATCACTTGGACTCTACTTCCAAAGATTGCAAAGGTTTGCGAGAGTTAAGCACAGACACTCTAGTCCTGACTGATTTAAATAAAAAATTCAGTGATTTTAAAGAAGCTCTCTCCCGTCATTGGACACTGATTTACCCCACAGGAATGACAACTATCTCCACCAGTTTAAGTGCTGATGAGATTTAGTGTCCAATAAAAAAATGAATCAAATAACAGAAGCACCTGTCAGCTTAAAATCCATCATTAAAAAATTTACCTTGCAGTCTATCTACTTAGTGGAAGTGGAAGTTATGTCCACTTCCCTTGAGTATTTCCCTTTAATACAACTTCAGATTTCTAGTTCACAAAATCTCATTAGCAAATACACACTTTTAACTTGAGTACATTTATCCAACAGCTCAGTTTTGTTTTTTGACATTTTTGAAAATCTGTAACTGTTAAACACATAAAACATAAAAATTCAGCATCAAAATAAACAGACAAAGATCATTGATTAGACTGATGTGCTGATTGATTAATCCCTCTAAAACAGGTGAACAGTAAAGGGTCCATGTGGTCAGGATCAGCTGTTTTTGGGAAGACTTTGCATCATGTTCCTGATTGTGCTGATAAAATCTTCCAGGTTATTGAAGTAAGAAACACCACTGCTGCTTACCCTTCAAACTTCTCACATCTGTTCATAAATGTTGTCTTGAATGTTTCTGAACTCCGGTAGAGTCCGACTCCCAGCGCAATACCGAGAATGACAATGAGCAGCAGGACGGCGACCACAGTCAGAAAAAGACACCGTTTCGTCCGTCTCTTCTGTGGAGGAAAACGCTCGACCGGCTCCATTAATAAAACACTTTAAAATACTAAAACGAGCCGGAGGAGGTTTGGCCGTCACGCTCGTGTTTGTTTACACTCAGGAGTCCCTCTCACTCCGGCGTCTATTTATGGGGAGGTGTGCAATGTCCTGCGCGCGCACACGTGCACTAGCTCGAGGCTGGTTAGGAATCTTTTATGGCATGTAGACGCTGCTAAAACTGAAGACCGTGGACCACAACAGTGGGGAGACCGCGGTGGGAAAATATGCATACTTTAACCTGTTAAGACAACCTGGAGTTGGTAGTACGGTGGCTGAGAACCGCCACTGCTGCAAATAAAAAAAAAAATGCAAAAAAAAAAAAAAAAAAAAGGCACAATGGAAGTTACTGATGCAAAAAAAAAAAAGGGAAAAAAGAAAATAAACTGAAGCCTGCTGCAAATAAAAAAGAAATGGTGCAGTTACAAAAAAAAAGGCTCAGAGGAAGTTGACGATGCAAAGAAAAGTTAAAAAAAAAGTTAAAAAAGACTTACTTACTGTGAAAATAAAAGAATGCTAATAAAAAAAGAAACTGAAGCCCGCTGCAAAAAAAGAAACGACACAGAAAAAAAAAGCCTCAATGGAAGTTAACGATGCAAAAAAAAAAAAAAAAAAACACAGTAAGGAACTTTTTTTTTTTGCCCACTGCAAAAAAAAAGTTTTGCACCGTGAAAATAAAAGGAATGCACATTAAAAAAAAGCCACAACAGAAGATAATTATGATGCACCGGTGTTTTACGATCTAGTCACAGAAGACGACGGCAAGATGACAAGTAAAGAGGTAAGTGGAAAGGTTTTTGTTTGATTTTGTTTCGTGTGCTTTTCAATGTGTCATTTAGTTAGGCCATGTTGTGCCTGAGTGGATATGAAGTTGAACTGAAGGATGTCAGTGTAGTGTTGTGTGGTGATAGCTTTATTAATGTTCTATGGGGCACCGAATGTATACATTCAGTCACCGTTAAATAGGCAACATTTTATGAAGATTTAGCCAATTTTTCTCACATTTAGCTCGTTTTTCTTTCATTTGAGACTGAAATTCAGATAAAACAGCATGTTCTTTTTATTTGTTAAGTATTTGTAGGTATGAAAAATAAATCTAAATCTAAATGCTATATCTAAATGTCGCCTATTAAACAGTAACTGAATTTTTACATTTGACCACCCATAAAGTTTGGTCTGCAACCCCTCAGGATGAAAAAAGGTTTAGTCTTTATCAAAAGTACATCAGATTAGTACGATTTTAGTGGTGGATTATTCCTGTTGACAATAAAGTAACACCTCTAGAAGTTATATAAAGATCAAATAGAGATTAAAATTATATTGGTTTTTTTTTTGTATTTTTATTTTTGTATTTTATTTTTCAGATTTCTACTCTGTTGTTGTTTTAATTCTCATGATTTTGGCACATTAAATTAGACATCTAGCATTTCTGATTATTTAAATTTCTTTAATAATTAAAACGTCCAACTGTCAGTTTATTTATACACTCTTTTAAGTGTTGGGCTGAAACATATTAAACTTAATCTTTTTTGACTAACTGGTGGATTATCCTAAACTTTTCATTATATTCTAATTTGTTGAGATGCACCTGTATGAAAACGGATTAAATAAATGCGTTATTTAAGGTGTCAAAAGAATGTAATTTTTCAAGAGTTGGCTTTTAATGCTTATACTTGACTTTAAATGATGTGCAGACATGTAACTTAAATACAAGGGAAAAATATTTCCACCCCTAGTTTATCTTCTACCTCCTAACTGCCGCTTGTAAAGAAGTCATTTACAAAGCCCACAAATATATTTGTGGTACAAGCATAAACATGATTTAAACTTTGTGGTTTCAAAGTTGGCAGAACTCTTTCACCTCTTGTATCAGGCTGGTAACAATCTTCACCAAGAGACTTTAACAGTAGCTAGAAGAAGTTCATGCAGCAGTCATCAGGTGCAGAAAGATTATTGTGCTCCATAAATCCAAGTTCATGGAAAAGTCACCAGTTACAGATATGTTGGGAAATGCTGTGTGGACCTTTGAGTGGAGAAAGGTGAACCAAACCAACAAACTGACATTTAAAGGAACTCTATCTGGAGTGCAACAACGTCATGGTGGCACATGTTTATCAGTCTCAGGATGACTTGTGCCTTTATTATCTTGTGCTACACGCTCAGTGAAACGTTTATTTGGAAGGATTTCCCCGTCGTCAAAGAAGGAGAAAAAGCGTCATATCTCTCCACTTGTTACATAATATTTCAGGTTATTGTGAGCTTCAGCACTTCTGCATTATACAAGACACACTGACTGTTCAGGGTCTGCAGTGTTCACATGGTGACCTTTCCCCCCCACAGGCCAAAAAGAAGCCAGACAGGGCCGGATTAAAGTCTTTGGGGGTCCAGGGCAACTGAAACCCCCATCACCACCCCTGTATATAAATATAAAAAAAATAACAAACTACAACAAGACAACCACAGTCATGGTCATACAACTTGATTTCGTCAAAGAAAGGGATCTCTAAAACCCTGATCGTAAAGTTTTGTCCTCAGAGATACATTTTCTTACCCAAGAGGCTCAAAGAAAGATACACAGAAAGAATAAATTTTTAAGGTCCTTACACACCGGGGCCGACGCGAATATACAACGCAAAATTACAAAATATTTAGAGGGGAATTTTGACGCACCTGACTGTACACATCAAGCCAGATGCAATATTGCGACTTTCCGGGTGGAAAATAGACGCATCCCGGGTGGAGGCGAGAAGACCAACACAACAGCAGACTGACTGTTTTTCAGTTCTGATTAGACTCTAGTGTTGAGATGGCTGTCTGTCATGATAGCATGGACTGAGTCGGGCCCAGTACCAGATAAGCACACTAAACTATAATCCATAAAGGTAAGGTAACAACTGAGACCTAATGGTGCTGTGACAGCAACGCTGTGATTGAGTTTGAGACAGTGAAAATATATATGGTATGTTGTATCTGAACAGGTTAGCTTACGAGCTAAAGTTACTTAGCACAGATGAAAGTTAAAACAAAGACGTTTAGCAAACTGTTAGAGCACAAAAACCATCGTCATATGAGAAATCCGACGCTATGACTCTCCACAAGTTGTCCTTCAGGTCGTTATCTTTGTAATATTTGTGTCTATTATCATAAATCACTCTGTTCTCCAACATGTAAACAATCAGCTGGTCGGCCATGTTGGATATACCGGTGAATCTGACGTCGCAACAACACGCAATCTGATTGGTCAGAAGTGGACACACAGTATGTGAAAATTTAGAAAAGTTGACCATGATCCGAAAAAATAAATGCTGCAATATCGGGAAAACGGGAGACGGGAAAACGTTGCTGATGTGAACGCTTGCATTTACAGGATACAGGTTCGAAAAAAAATACAGAAGTCCAAAATAGTTGCATGACAAAAACGGTCCTGGTGTGAAAGGACCTTTACCTGGAAATCTTTTCAGCATACGATTTATTCGATGCACTTTTGCTGAGCACAAGACTGCAAAACAAAAATAACAATACATGCAAATTCTGTGTGTGATTTAGCCCCTCCTGTGTAAAAGGCTGTTCACACATGTTTGGCAGGACGGCTGTTCGGGGTTCTGGATGCACTGAAGGATCATCAGGGTCCTGTGGATAAATATTACATCTGTTACTCCGGGGAACTTTCTTCAGGAAGGTCATTACACAACATCTGCGTCAATATCTGTATCTCACATGAGTCTGCAGGAAAAACGTTAGTCTGAAACAAGCATGTCTTCTCTGTGCCTACAATGGTATCATGCACTTCCATCTCCTCCAGATGCAAATACTGTAGTTCTTAAATATAAAGTACTAAAGCATATGATACCACTGAGGACAAGGTTGACAGTTTCTAAACAGTAAGTTTAACACCTCCATAGTGACCTAAATTTCTCTGATAAAAGAAAACATCACTTTCACAATCAGCCACAAAATGAAAGGGTTACCACTTTGCCTACAGGGGGCGCCAAAGTCAGAACAGACAGAACTTTCTCACAGAAGCTTTAATTACTGATTCGATGCACTTTTCACAGATGTGTTTGATAAACTTTTAAAATTATTTTTATAAGAAAGTTTAGCAGTAGATTTGTGAGGTTGAATCAAAGCCTGATCCTTTCTTCTGTCTATATACATACATATATATTGGTGACTAAAGCTAAGTAAGTCGAATTTCCTGACTAAATAAATAAATAAGTATTCTGATTAAATCTCAAGCCAAGCTTTGTCACAACATCATTTTTTCTCTCCCCGCTCGTCTAAAGCTCATAGGAAAAATAAATGTATTTATGTTTTTGAAGGACTTGTTGAATGTCACCTACTGGTCATTGTCTGTGCAAGTCCAGCGGAAACCTCTGGACTGGAGGATGTGGATCAGGTCTACAATGGATCCTTTACTACATGACTCTCTGCAGAAGAGGAAAACAGTTCATAGTGTGTACCACCATTTACATCGGCTTTATGAGCTGTAACTAATGGCAACGTCACAGTAGATATACCACATGGATTATTTATATCATTGAGAACAACAACAACAACAACAACTCTCAATTGAGAAATTTATGATCTGGTAGAATTTTTGCAGAATTAATCTTTATTACATGGAAAGTCAAACCAGATTAAATTAATTAAACATGCTAATAAAAACAGTCCTGTCACTCAAAGATAGCAAGATCAGTGTATGGAATGAGAGCCATAAAGACTTTAGTTTATAATGTGTAACTAATGTGGTGCTTTGGAACATATTACTGTTTATTCTTACGTAAACGGTCCCTCCAGATTGGTCACCACCTTTATGTTGACATAATCCACCCTGCGAGGGTTCATACTGTCCAGCTCAACACTTCCAAACATGCTGTGAGATTAAAAAAAACATGATTTTAAATCCAAACAAAGTAAAGTTACTACAAAACTGCTGGATTTAAATCACTTTAAACCTTTTCTTGTTAAAGGCGTTGACAATCGACCCGTTCAGTAACACAGTGATGTTGCCACACGCCATCTCCGCAAACTAACGATTGAGTGAAGAAAATCACACGGGAGCATTATTCCACAGCTGCTTTTGGAACAGTATGTTGCATATAAATGATAAACAGCACAGCTGCGTGCGCTGCCGAGACACTCAACTCACATTTTGTGACGCTTGTCTCCACAAGGAATACACCGGATGATTCCTACACGCCGACCACTCTGGACAAGAGCTGAAATCAAAACCTGTGAATCAAATCCACATTTATCCTCTGAAGGAATCATATCAGCTTTATGATTGTTAAATAAGACATGAATGAATGTTAACAGAAACAAGCTCAGTTCACGCATCATGCAGTTTAATCACTCAGCGCTACATCTGTAATGAAAAATTCAGAAGCATGCTGAACATATGGGAGCACAGCTGCAGCTGCCTGAGCGATGATGTTCAATTCAAATCCCAGAGCGACAAAGTCCCCCCATTAAAAAACATATTCAAGACAGCATAATGTCATTGGGTTTGACTTTCTGTTGTCGAGGTTATAAAAGACAGTTTCACTTCCTTGCAGAAGCTTTTCACACAAGATTAACACCTTCAATTTTTCTTTAATTTTGGACAGCAGCTGTGTGCTGATTTACGACCATGCAACATTAATGCACATTCTTAGTAAAGCCTGCAACCACCTAGCAAAATACTTGCATATTCTCTTTATTGTGTGCTCTGTTTTGGGCACCACCAATGCCTACAGAAGAGTCTGAAGTGCTTTAGTTGTGAAATGACCAAATGATGATATGTAAGTTTGTGATATCAGTCACATGACCTGAGACATTTCATGCGGTCAGTGGGGTTAATCTGTGATAAATATCTGTCTGAAATCACTAAAGTGCAGATAGTTTCTGCAGCCCAAACATGATGTTTTCCTGTAGGGTCAAAGTCAGAACAGATATACCTGAGTCCTCCTCTTGTCCACACCAGATAAGGTCATTGAACATGTAGCCAACCAGTGTGTCCTCCAGAGTCCAAAACTGAGGATTAACGGCGGCATAGCTGTGCATCAGCGTCCTGGTTTTACTCCAGAACAGAGACTGAACAGAAAGACATGAAAACAGAGAGCTGATCAGTTGTATTCATTTGGTATCTACAGAAAAATTCTCAAAAACAGTTTTTTTTCTCACCCTGTCACAGGGCCAGGTCTGTGGTATGGCGTAAAACATCTTGTTATAATCCTCCACCGTCACATTACAAGAGGACTGACGGACAACTGCCTCCTCAAAATGTCTCCAGATGACCTCGCAGTCATGCCTCCAAATAAAACACAAGAAAAATGACAAATAAATTAAATTTCAATTGCTATTATTCATTTCTTTATTTATTCCTTTGCTGTTGTTCATGTTTTAATGTTGCTTTGTTGATTTTAACTGTTTGATGATTAATGATTTTAATTGTTAATAGTGTTTTATTATTGTTTTTATATGTTCTGTAAAGTGTCCTTGAGTGACGTGAAAGGCGCTTCAAATAAAATGTATTATTATTATTATTATTATTAAATATTCCACATTAACGTAACTTCAAATGGACTCCAAAATGGTGTTCAAACATATAAAGGAAAACCTGAATTTTGACACACTCTTGGTCCGCAGCTGCATGTAAATCCCATCCATAACTTCCAGACTGAAAACACCAGTATTTTCTTGTTACGGTTGTGAATATTTGCAGGTAAATTACAGTTTTTAAAGTACATACTAAACATACTTTGGATTAAGATATCATGACTTTGCCTCCAGAGAACTGAAATAGACATATTGACTCCTGGTAAGGGACAATTCAAAGTGTGTGAGTAGTTATGCAACAATCCTGAATAGGGTTAGACTTTCTTGTTATTTTGCATAACAACCCACTCACTATACATCATCCCCTTTACTACCCAGCTGTCAACCTCAGATACAAACATGGTACTGTCAGATTACAAAAGCAAAATTGTATATGAATGCTATCACATGTGTATTTTATCATTATATTAGTATGTTAGTCATCATTTACTGAAACTCACTTGGTGTGAACGCTTGCAGAGTCATATCTGTTTCTTTTTAATGAGCATGGGAAAGGAGAAGTACGGCCTTGGAGTTGGAACTGATACATTTCACCTGAAGCCATGCAACTAAATGAAAGCTACAATTTCACTCACAGGTTGTTTTCCCAGCAGTGTGACATTGAACTGATAAGCAGGAACCTGATGATGAACTAAGCTTTCTTTGTTCTCCCAGTACGGACCACAGCTGCAACCTGTACCCTGTTTGGATACCGTTGTAATGTCATGCCACTTGTGAGATGATGTTAGTGGGCAGGAGTGTCTGTTTCTCGACTGCATAAAGGATGTGTAAAAATCTGAATTCCTCAGTCAGACTCCTTGCAAGTAAAAGATATTGAAGAAAAAGAAGTCCACTGTCTCTGTCGTTCTTCTCAGCTGGCTGCAAGTCAGATGCAGTTTCATTTTTCTGACAGATTATGAGAATTTTTTCGGTTGGTATTCTTCACGAAAACAGCACCAGTTCAGGACCCTTTACCAGTTACTTTCTATTGGGGTTTCTTTTGAAGTTGCAATTTATGGTTGCTTTTTGTCTGTTTTCTTCAGTTTGGTAGATGACCCCTCAACTCAGCTCCTCATCTTTTGTAACTTTCCTCGCTAGTTTCTTTGTGGCTTTTCTGTCTCTGTCGACTTCAAAGTTTGGCGTTTTTAAAACAAATGTTGAAAACTGACATTTTTGCCACACTGTCAACAGGAAGAGATCAAATCATGAACTTTAAAACTGTGCAAGATTCCTACCCACGAATTGATTGGGTTAGATTTGATCTAGCTGTCCCTGGCAACTGTTGTGATGGGGTTTTGACCGGTCAGGAGGTGTTAAATCAAGTTTTTAAACACCAACGGATGATGAGTAAGAAATCGAGTGATAAAATTATTCAATGGTTGCATTTTGGATTCCCTGGCAAGTCTTAAGAACTCACCGTCTTTGTTCAAAGTTGATCGAGATTTCAAAAGACGCTCAGCTATCAATGTTTAACGTTGCCTGAATGATTGTTATCAAAAGCCTTTTATGACCCAACAAAAATGAGGAACTAATCTCTAAATACACCTGGATTGAGATTTACCGGAGGTTTGTTTCCAAAGAAAACCAAGCAAATATCAGTGAACCCAATTATAAAAAAAGTCCTGCTATTTAAGCCAAACCTTCTCATGAGATATAACATGATATAAAAGACGAGCCTCTGTTCTGCACTATCTTGTTTGTCTTTCTGTTGAAGCAAAGAAAATCGTTATTCATTGTCAAATCAAAACCAGTGCCAGTCTTTCAGGTTTTGACACCTGTCAAAGGTCATGGTTTTGAACTTTACCTCAAATCGGGGTTAACCAGCGTGATGTAATTGTAACACCGTCCGACCACGATGTGTTTGATGTTGGGGGTAGTGCCCAGCTGGGTTCTCAGTGGACCGGGGCAGAAAACGAGCACAATAAACCCTTTGAAACGAACACAAAGAAAGACGACATTATCCTTCACGTCTAGGAGTGGCACATCAATAGAAAGGAAAAGGTCAGGAGGAATTACTTACAAACTATCATCATCATGAAAGATGCAGATGTTTTCAGGGTGACTCTTCACTTCATTGGGATTCAATCAAGATGTATGTTTGAACATGCATGACTCTGCCAACCTGCAACGGCAGAAGACGTTACAGTAAGGTTGAATCTGACTGCAGGTCCTTTCCAGGGAGCTCTCGAGATATGTGTGGGCTGGTATAATTTTCTCACGGCATTTACGAAACTTCCTTCCCCGTAATTTTGTCTTTTGGCAGGTTTTCAAACACCCTGCTACACCCTGACCTTAAGAACACATTATACTTCTCAGCATACGCAGTAGATACACAGCGGATACATACACTTGATAAATTACAGTGGTTAGCAAACTATTTATTTAATGTGGTTAAAAAGTTACACACGCAAAGTTTTGAAATGGGAAACTCCAAGTAAACACTCACCGTTTTCAGTGCAGAAGGTTACACAACAACAAATTGCTCCATGCTTGTTCTCAGCAGAAGTCGAATCCCCTTCTGGTGTGGTATCATGCATCAATTACCTCTCCTGGCTGTCATGCCCAATGCCGGTCCTCACCAGTGCAAAGACATGTTTGTAAAGGACAGAGGAGAATTTTTTTCCCAGCGTCTTCCTGCAGAGAGGAGATCCACATGACTCCCATTATGGCGCCATTAGGAATCTCCAAACATAGAGCGTGTGCTGTTCTCTGGGACACGGTGCAGTAATGAGCCTGAGGGAGAGATGTATGTTGATGCTTGTGGTGTTGTTGGAAACTATATTTACAGCAAAGTATTGATAGAAATAGTTTTAAATGAGTAGATTGTGTTACGTTTGAGAATGGACAGATTATTCCAGTGCGTGCAATGTGTCTACACTGTATTAGTGTTTTATTTGCAAAAGGAAGAAGTCTCACTAGAAAGAAAACAACAAGAAGTTGACAAAGACTGAAGAAGATGGGGAGATTTTAATAGTAAATAATGCAACAAGTCAGATTTTGGAATTTTCTCATTTGTTTTGTCTTGTGAAAAATCTGTACTTGGTGTTGGCAACACATTTCAGAAAATTTGGACAGGAGCATGTAGACTTTTAGGAACCTTTGCAGCCAATTTGTGGAGATCTGCAAGTTAAAAATGGTCCCATATTTGCCTGGTGTAGGATTTAAGCTGCATAACAGTTCAGAGTCAACTTTTTTGACTTTTCCAATTCTTGATATGCCAAATGTTTTCAGTAGGGGATATGCTGGACTACAGAGAGGCCGGTGGACTCTTCTCCTACAGACCCATGCTGTTGTAACACATGCAGAATGTGATTATGCAAGGTCAGTCTTACAAGGTCTATCTCTTATGGTACAGTTTTTGCTTGCATTTGCAAGTGATTTCCACCTCAGAGCAGCCTGAGGACCAAAAGATCACAGATATCTGCTGTTAGCTGTCTACCAAAGTCAATATGTGCATAAAAGATAATCTTTTTTTCTTTTTTTTAACAGAACTTTGGAGAAAATATGCGCAAGTTAACAGAGTATGGGATTCTTATGCAAAAAGAAGTTTCTTTGTTTAATAAAGCAGCCCTCTGATTTTATTTGAGCACTCATATCTGTTTTACAAGTGGGCCACAGAAAATGTTAATTTCCTCGATTAGCGCTCAGCTATTATTCCCTAAAGCCAGAACCCAGAACCCTAAGTCAGGTTCCATCGAACATAAGGAAATAATCAAACGTGTTTAATGTTCAACATAAAGTCCTGTCTTACAACACATTAAAAAAAATCCTTGCTCTGGGTGAGAGGAATTAAGATTAATGAATGCATAACTGTTGCCAGATTTCTCATTAACAGCTTAAGTCATCTTTTTGAATTACAGCTACATTGCTATGAAGGATGTCTAAGGTTTAAACTGTTTGACAGAATATGGATGGAGAGGTGCTCTCCTGGTTTTTAAGCTAATGGTGCTTCTATCAATCCAGCTTTCTGCACAGGAGGACAGAGCGCCCCCCCACAGCACTAAACAAAGTTACTGACAGAAAAGGCTCTGAGGTTAAGTAGCTGAAGATGACCATCAAGACACGAGGTCAGACTGTGATTCAATCCTGAAGGAAAGCTTAAAATAGAAGAACACACATCTTAAAGACATTTCTCACTGCTTTACTGACGTTGGATTATGTTTTTACCTGTTCTGAGCAACTTTTGGAAGAAAAAATACCCTTTCCTGTATTACTAAGCATTCTTTATCACAAAAAACTGACACCTAGAACTTTCAATCTGCAGAAAATAAACAACTGCTATACATTTGTGAAGCTTTAACTTGCAAAGTTCAGGACTTTACTGAACTCAAGTTACCAAAGAAGCAGTAAAACACATTACAAGTCTGTATATGAACAATTACACCTACAAGGATATGCAATTCAAGCTTTAATTGGTCAGTGGAAACAGGTTTTTACTCGCAGTTTGCCCTTAAAATCTCAGGTGAAGATTATATAACACCTGAAGTCACCTGCAGCAATAAAAGCCTGAATAGAGCAAACATGTTTGACTGACATAGAGGCAGTGCACTGAGACACAATGTTGCTGCTGCCACCTTTTGGCTTAGAAAGGATGTGCATGTTTTAGATTCATTTGTACAAATCAAATTCCAAAATTTCACACCATAAATTTAAAGTTTCTTCACACTCAGCTCAATTTGCACCATAATATATGCATTTTGAGTGATTATTTGCACATTTTACTATTTTTGTTGACTTTTTTTTTGCTTCAAAATATATTGAAGCAACCTTTGTGTCACGGTTACTCCTGAGATATTTGTGTTTCCATTGTGATTAAGACATAAAAATATGCCAGACAAAATGATAACATTCAATGCATAAAAAGGAAGAACCACAGCGAATCACTGACCAACAGCTCAGCTTGCAGATAGGGGAGAGTGGGGTAAGATGAGCCATTTTTCATATTTTGGATCACTACATCAAGTCAATCATAGTTTTGTCTCTAACTAGTATATCTGCATATATTTCAAGATGTTGTGCATCCCTGCAAACCAATAGAATGAGTGCAAACATAACTGTCTTAATAATATAGCATGCCAAAAAAAGTGGTATCCTAGGGTCAACTTATCCCGTGAATGGGGTAAGTTGAGCTGTATCCATACTACTCCCCTCACTCTCCACCCCAGCCCTCCCTGGTGGACTCGTGTAGCTCATAGATGCCACAAATGATGTATAAAACAAATTTAAAAAGATCTTTTTTTGGTCTGAACACAATTCTAATAAAACTTATGACAGACCAAATTCACTTTCAAGAGTGAAAAATGTTTCTGTTTTAGAAATAAATGTCTAACCCATTCACCCACGAGCTTCTAACCTTCACAGACTTCATGAATTGATGCCCATCTCCTTAATATTTGGTCACATGATCAATTTCTTTTCCATAATAAAAGTGCTGGAGAGTGTTGTTCAAATCAGCTAATAAGGAAAACCAAAGAACCTCTAACCCAGAGTCAACAGGGACACTGCTGAGAGTGACTCCATCAAGAAAATGGACTGATTTATACTGAATCTGTTTGTTGTTACACTCACCTCTACTCTTGACACCTTTGCATATCACAGTTTTGTCCGCCTGCTGGTCTTTTTAAAAGGCCTAGGTTGATCCGGTTTAATGGACGGTGAAGGCCTCGGAGCCTGAGTTCAGCTCAGGGTGAGAAGAAACATCGCTTTCCCCCTGTTAAATAGACGATAAAAAATATTTTTAAAAAGCACACATTTAGGCTACTTCCCAACAAAACTACAAAACAAATAAATTCCATGTCATCTCTATTGGAGTAGTTTTATGTCTCTGATTTCTCCAAGACAACCTGTTGTGTTTTGCTCTATTTGTGTTGAAACACGGCTTTTATTCACACTCTTATGCAATTAATTGTCGTCAAATAAGTCTAAAAAGTGCACCGACATTTTATGCGAATGTATTTTACATAAGTCTAGTTCCAAAAAGGAAACAAAATCCCTCAACTTCAAAAAACTTCATTTGTTTGTAACATGTCTTCCATGCAACTCATTTGAAAAAGGGGAACTACAAACTGCTCTGCCTCTTTTCTTGTTCCGTAAAACTATCTAGCCAATAAGAGCAGCAGCTGTAACTCAGTGACCAATAAGAAATGAAAGTCACCTTAGTCCCGCCCTTTTGAGAGCGTCAGTGAACATTTTTGGACCAATGAGAAGGAGGAGGAGTTGATGTAGTCCCGCCTTATCAGTATCCAAGAGTCTACAGTGAGTGAGCAGTCAATCCGGCAGGAGGTGGGTGTAAGTAGCTTTCAACGATTCAAACTAATTTAAACTGAGATTTAGCTGATAGTAAATGAAATCTAGAGCAATTAAAAAGCTGTCTGTCTTCATGTTTTAATTGTTGTTTGTTTCTCCAGCTGTCATTTAGCGCGGCGCCCTTTTAACGTTACGATGGAGTGTTAGCTTATGAGCTAGTGAAGCTAGCGGAGGTGACAGCGGTTATCCCCCTGAGAGATCCAGACTGTTGAGCTTTAATGTCTGTGTTTTACTGTCTGTATTTATCACTACTGTTCCTGACAGGTACAGAAAGCTGCAGTGAATGTGTATGTGTCTTCTTAACGGGATTCCTCTATTCCAACAGCAACCCTTAGACCTGTGTCCGTCAATAATCCCCACCTGTCATCATGAGTGACCCCTGGCAGGAGTGTCTGGATCACTGTGTGGAGGTCACGAAAAAGGCTGGACAGGTGAGTACTCGGGTAGAAATGAGGTGAAGACACACAAACATGGTACAACAATAACCCAAAGGTTTGCTCTTCTTGTTTATGTTTTACTGAACATTCAGCGCTGGCACATTAATAAACACAATATTGACAAATAAGGAGAAGTTTGAGTGTTTATTTAAAACTACAACTTTCTATATGGAGGTTTTGGTCCCTGCAAAACAGCCTTGCTTACAACCTCTGAGTCATAAGGCTGCATAAACAGGCCAACTTGGATTATTTGTAACCTCTTAATAAAAGATAATCACTCTATATTTCTTAACCTAAATGTATGAAAAGATTCTACTACATGGTAAAAGAAATTGATCATGTGACCAAATATTTAGGAGATGAGCATCAATTCATGGAGTCTGTGAAGGTTAGAAGCACATGAGTGAAGGGGTTAGACATTCATTTACAAAAAAAACATTTTTCACTCTTGAAAGTTTTATTAGAATTGTGTTCAGACCAAAAAAGGTCATTTTAAATTTGTTTTATACATCAATTGTTGTATCTATGAGCTACAACATGAGGTCAAAACTTAACATAAAAGTCCACCATTTTAGTTCAGAGGACTAACTTCAACTGAGAAAGTAAAGGAGTCTGATGGGAGGATCAGAGTTTCAGTTCAGATTCTTGAAATGTTTTACTTTTTCTTTTCAAAAATACAGCTGTGAATTTTCTGAATCTCTCAAAGACATTCTCATGTTAAAATATCGTATTACAAAACAGCTTTTTAGCAGTTATATGCAATAATAATAAAAAGAATTACTGTACCAGTTAAATAGCGCAAAATAGAAATACACGTGAATGTGAAGAAGTGACTGTTATTCAGGGAGGGCTGGGGAGGAGAGTGGGAGGATAGTAGGGATACGGCTTAACTTACCCTGCTCCTATGGTCAACTTACCCCATACACAGGGTAAGTTGACCAAGAGACCACTTTTTTTGGCATGCTATATAATCAAGACAGTTATGTTTACACTCATTCTGTTGGTTTGCAGGGATGTACAACATCTTGAAATATATGCAGATACACTAGTTAGAGACAAAACTATGATTGTCTTGATGTAGTGATCCAGAATATGAAAAATGGCTCATCTTACCCCACTCTTCCCTATGCCTCGAATGAAGGCACAACCTTTAGTGAAATTTGTCTTGTAAAAAGGTCCAAGTGTAAAAATTTCACAGTTCAGGACAGACTGAGGATGATCTGGAAATGACCAAATATGGCTACCTAAGAGGGGAGGCTCATCTGAGCCCTTCACTGTTTTTAGCTCTGCAGGTCCAAAGTTTTTAGAGTGAATTTCTTGAGTGTGATGAGTTAAATTAGATCATTTTAACTAATCAGAACTTGATCTAATCTACTGTGATGAGATCAAGTCAAATTATCTGTTAGCTTTAGGCCGTGTTTGAAATAGCCTCTTAAACTGTGCGTGTTTTGAAGTGTTATTTACTCCTCTTTCTTTCATGACTGTCACAGTTTCAGTCAAAAGTTACAGCAAAGTGTACAGCAGAGAAAACAGCATAAAATCTACAGTTCCACCTCATCTTCTCTGCCTCCTCTCTCCCTCATAAGCCGTGACCATAACACACATCACAGAGGGCTAATTAAAAGAGCAGATGCACTCATTCATCCAAAAAATCCTCCTTGTTGAGTTTCGTCATCGTTTGATTCTCTGCCAGATGATCCGTGAGGCGCTTCAGAAGGACATCGCCGTCATGCAGAAGAGCTCGCCGGTTGACCTTGTGACCGAGACGGACCAGAAAGTGGAGCAGCTCATTATATCCTCCATCAAGGAGAAGTACCCCACTCACAGGTACTTGACTGGCAAATAAGGACACGGGAGGCGGTGAGAGGACTGCTTGATTCTGAGATAATCTGCTGCATAAAGACCAGAATATTTATTAAGGATTTGGACTTTTTCTTCTTTCTTTTTTATTATTTTGTTAACGATTTTATCACTGATTTAACCTTTTTCAATTTGTTTACTTTGTGTGCAGAGTGGGTGATGACTGTGTAATTTAGTTCAAGTACACTCTTGTGTTTATAGCTCATCCTGGAAGTGCTCTAGCCTCATTATACAGAAAACATTGTGAAAACATGAGCTAAAGGGATATTCTGGTGTAAAATTAAGTTATAGTCAAACACACCATAACTCTCATGGACGTGGATGTTATGATAGTTGTGAGAACTGTAGCCTGGAAACACTGAACCCTAAGAAGCAGACCCAGATCCGAGTGTTTACTACAGCTGCAGCTGCATTAAAGAGTAATTTTGCTCTCTCTGTCTCTGATCTTGCAGTTTCATCGGTGAGGAGTCAGTCGCCGCCGGTGCGCCAAGCATCCTGACCGACAATCCCACGTGGATCATCGACCCGATCGATGGTACCACCAACTTCGTTCACAGGTACGGCCTGCTCAGATATACTGTACGCCTGATACCTCGCTGGGTTTGTTTTATCTCTGTCACTGCCTATCTATTTTTATCTTTTAATTAGCTCCTCTCTTGGATTGTCCTCTCTGTCAGGAATAATTAGAGCACGTAGATGAAACTGAACTGATTATAGAAGCTGATTCCTGCGAGCCAGAACCAAGAGGGACTTCATTAAGTGAATGTTTTATATCTTAAATGTCTTTTGTACAGGTTCCCCTTTGTGTCTGTTTCAATCGGCTTCACTGTGAAGAAAGAGGTTTGTTTTAATTGTTTGCTTTTATTGTTTCTTTGACACTCTAACGTCTTAATTATAGAAAACACGTACATAGTAAACGCTCTGATACCCCAGTGGATTCCTGAAGAGGAGTACAGTCGTTTTTTTCCTTTTATTCGCCTGTTCTTCTTTTTTTCCCTCTCCTCCTTCACCACATTAATCACCGCCGCTGTCTGTGCTGCCTCTCGCTCCCAGATAGAGTTTGGGATCGTGTACAGCTGCATCGAGGATAAGATGTACACAGCGCGCAAAGGGAAAGGAGCTTTCTGCAACGGAGACCCAATCAAAGTGTCAGGACAAGAGGGTAACGCTTGATAAACGCGCCAAGCTCTAGGGCTGCGGTTTCGAACAGAATCCACCAGATGGCGACCAAGCGACACTTAAAACCTCTGCACAACATTTGAGATGATGTGAAGGCGTGAGCAGGCTTGGTTATGCTGAGTCATGTTTTGTATTCTTGTGTTTTTTTTCTCATCCAGATATTACCCAGTCTATAGTTCTGACAGAAACAGGCTTCAAGAAAGATCCAGAGCAGTTCAAGACGATGTTGGCCAACCTCAAGACCATCCTCACCATTCCTGTACACGGGTAAATATACAGTCCTGCACATGATAGTACCTCTTTAGTTTGGTCTGCATTTACAAGTTAATAACAAGAAGTCATTTTCATATTGGAAACAAAACACATTTACAGTGATTAAATGATAAAAACAGTTTGATTATTTGTTGTCTCTTAGATTTGCTATACCTACTAGTTTATCCTACATACCCAGAATTGACCCTGTTGATACTACGGTAGGTTTTAGTGACACAGCTACAGTGTTGATTTCATCGACGAAGACGAACTAAAAATAAATTACTGATATCATCAATCAATCAATCAATCAATCAAACTTTATTTTTAAAGCACTTTTCATACATATAATGTAAAACAAAGTGCTGTCCATTCAAGTAGGAAATAAAAAACAATGAAATAAAATAAATACAAATACAAATACCAAACCCCACCCACCCTCCAAGCCCCCATTCAACACATACAGCACTCACACACACAGATACACACGCAAAAGACCAGGTGAGGACTCTTCAACTTGCCATTGATGACTGAGGAAACACTGGATCTAGGACTAAAACGATAAAACCGTAATAAAATATAATAAGGTGATAAGCATTAAAAGTTAAATAAATAAAAGTCTTAAAATCAAACAATTCAAGAAAGTGAATTAAAAAAGAGGTAATCAAACAGAATTGTTTCTCTACAACTAAATAAAATCATATAATGCAGATTAAAAGATTAAAACAAAATTTAACTAAAAAGACAGATATCATATATTAAATAAGATTTTGTTTATGTTAACATGACGATGATAAGACACATTTTTTTCCCCTCTGTGCAACAGATCAGTTCCCCAAAATACAAGCACTGCATTCCTGTAACAGGCTAAATTAGCTAAGGGGCTCGGTGTTCATTTTGGCATTTAGCCTTTCCTGCAACAAGTGCACTGTTGGTACCAGAGCAACGTCTATTTAATATTTGACGTTTGCAGCTTTTGCAGTAATTACCGTTAATCGCTCTGTGTCGGAAAGTCGCTGGAAGAGACGTTTGAGAGGGGAATTGAGTAAGACGCATTTTAAACAAGGAGAAAGCACATCAGGAGAACCTCAGTGGGAGAATGTCTCCAGATACAAGGCTGTCTAAGTTTGATTAATCACTTTTAATCGCATGTTAATTATTATTTTCAATTTTAGAGAGGTTTGAAGTCCCTATATCTGAGTTATACACAATGTTTACATACGATAACACTGTAAGAAATGTGCAGGAGAACATCCACAAAATCCAGATATCATTTTGATCACTCACCCTGGTTAATGTAACAGCATTTGCACTTTTCAGAAGATCCTTTTTGCTTCTTCTGCTCCTCCAGTTTAGATCCATCTGTAAATCTGTGGCAACTTGCACGCTCTAACATGAAACTCCGCCCACTTTTGTGACGCAGCTGCTCGCTGACAGTCTGATTAGCTGCACATTTCAAACTCAGTGATAGTTTAATTCTGTTTGACAAAAAGTGCATATTACCTCTCACTTTTCAACCGAGCTGTCTGGGAAAATTTCAGACTGAAAAGTTCTTATTTTCAAACACGGCGACAGCAGGAGGACGCTCCATCAGTTTAATTGCTGTGATTGGAAAAAAGGGATTGAGTTACTCTGGATGCTGACAGCCCTGATTTGTCGCTTTCTTCTAAACATTTTTTCTTAAAGTCTAAGTGAGCTTTGTTTTCGATTCAGACACTTCTCCGAGTAAAGAGATTCCCTGATCTCCTCCAACTCCTCCTCAGCTGCTGAATTGAAACCTTGTTTTCATTTTGCTCTCATTAAGATCCGTTTCTTCTCCGCTCACTTATTCACCAACCAAAATAAAGTTAGCGCACTGTAGCTGCAGGCTGTGCTGCTCTCCTAATAAATGAGGTGGGTCCTTTTGTTATTGATAGTAACAGCGAGTTTGGTTGGATTCTGCAAACAGTCTAAGTTTCGTCTTTTATAAGAGAAACAAAAAGTGTGTTTACTGTTTATTTTTACCAAAGAAATCAGTCAAAATCTGTCAAGTAAGTCATACTGGTCCCTCTCCTCTCTGCTCTATTTGCATGATTCTTCTTTTAAAGGGTGAAAAATGCAGGACATCACAGCTGTCTTGTTTTGCAATGAAGGTGCACAGAGTCCAGTAAATCATCACACACAAAAAAAAGGATTTCTTAACCTTCTGCTTCGCAATGAAAGCCCCTCAGTGGTTTTCCAGTCAAAGGCTTTTAATGTGAAGCATCTGAAGGAGAATTGTGCCTGTTTGAGGCAGCTGTAACTCTGCACAGCTCTGATGTAGCTGCAGGAGGATGAGAAGTGAACGCTGAGGGTGGAAACAATGAGATAAAAATGGAAACAGCGACTCTGGATTATGTGCAAGCATTTCCAAGAAAGAAAGACATGTGTTCGACCTCAGTGTGGAAAACTCCAGGGAGACATTTAGGTGTTCCTGGAGATCAGACTCTTAGCTGGGGAAGGAGGGATGTCAGAGATCTGTGAAGGTATAATCCTTTATACAATCAGGGCGTTTTTTTTCTTGGAGGCGTCATGAGGAAAAAACGCTGACCAGTTCCAACAGGGTCTTCTTCAGGGCGTGGCGAGGAAGTTTCTTTCATTAGTTTTTAAAAAGATCAAATAAAAGAGGTGAGAAATGATGTGAAATCAAAGCAAAGAGATGAAATGTAAATGTCAGACACATATTGAATCTCGATAAAAATCTGAAGGAATAAAACTCCGTCTTTTGTAAGAGGCTCTTTGTTTTGAGTGAACCATGAGGAGGTGAAGTGTGTGTCACATGCAGACTTTCCCTTTCCATCCACAGTATCCGCTCCCCGGGCAGTGCAGCTGTCAACATGTGTCTGGTGGCGTGCGGGTCGGCGGACGCTTACTACCACATGGGCATCCACTGCTGGGACATGGCCGGAGGGGCGGCCGTCGTCAGGGAGGCTGGAGGAGTGATCATGGACATCTCAGGTGAGTCACTGCTCTTCACACACCAACTTCTCCGAGGCCGCTGAGTCACCGAGTTCAGTGAAGCAAGAGGGAGCAAGAGGAGGGAGGAAACGCAGGATTACTGAATTACTTAAGAGAACAAAACAGCTGGAACGGGGAAATGTTGCTCAAAGCCAACAGAGGTGTTTTTAATGTTCATGAATATTTGATGCCACTGATTTTAGGTTTATTGTTTTTCGCTCTTCTGTCTGATCTCAAATGTCAAAGTCGAAGAGGAGGAATAGGGCAGCTTGTGGTTTTGTGAAAGGGGAAGCAGCAGGTTTGATGAAATTTTAGCCTCATTTTGGGCAACATTGCTGCAGACGTGGAGAATACTCAGAACAGCTACTGATGCAGCTTTAAAAAAAGAAAACCTTTTTTGATTGAAAGTTTGATTAAAAATGTGAAACTTGTAGATAAATCACACACTAAGTAAAATATTTAAGACTTTTTTGTTTGAATCTTGATGATTGCAGCTCACAAAAACAAAAATCCACTATTTCAAAACAGAATATTGTGGAAAATTCCACTTTCTTGTCGGTTATTCAGTCCTGAGAAGATCTCTAATGATTCAGCACTCATGACCACAATTGTGGGGAAGACTGCTGACATGACATTATCTAGAAGATCATCATTGACGCTGCTGAACAGGCTGCTTCACAGAGTCTGTATGGAAGCAGATTCTTGGAAAGTTGACTGTAGGAGGAAAAGGTGACCAAGCCACAGGGATGAGGAGATCCAAGAACTTTAGACGAGCTTTACAGGAAGTAGACTGAGACTGGAGTCAGAGCATCAAGAGCCGCTTCTGAGAAGCTTTACCCCCAGTTTCCACTGCATCTGGAATGGCTACGAAAAGGCTGTATCTGCCGATCGTAGCTAATCATAAACATTCATATTAATGTGTCAGTTTCCACCGGCTTCTTTCCATTCCGCTGCGGGTTCTTGTGAGTTCTGGCAATTCTTGCTGTCTGTGATCCACCATGAAATTCGCCTCACAAACGGATCTGGTAGGAATTGGCATATGGTGAAAATCGTTGCTGCATCCGGACTGGAGCAGTTCCAGATGCGGTGGAAATCCCGGGTTAGGGAGATCCAGATTTTCTTTTCCTGCAGGCTCTGACACCTGCCCACAGCACCAAAACTACGAGAAACTGGTTTGCTCACCATGGTTGATTTGCCAACCAACTCGCCTTACTTGAGCATGAAGAGGATAAAATCAGCAAACACCATTTTGTCTACAAGAGATGCCCATTCAAACACAAACTGAAAGTCCCTCACAGGAGGTTTAACGTGATGGAGCAAACTTTTCGCACAGATAGAAACTTTCTCAGCGCTCAGGAGGGTCATACGAGGAAAAAAGATCTGCATCCGGCCGAGTCTTCTACCTCCCCGAAGGTTCTAACTCACTGATCTGAACTCTGATCCTGCAGAGGGTCGCATTTTGATACGAGCGGGATCATGATCCCGGTAATTCATCGCCCACGCATTCACCGTCTTCCTTAAATCTAAGAGCTGAACAGTTTCCTCCCTCGTGGCTCACTTGGTACTTTGCATTTGTTCTTCCACACAGCCGTGCCTTAAAACCAGGCAGAGAATATGAGCCAGATTTATGCTGCCGCCATAGTGACCAGTGTTGTTTTATTACACCTTTGACAAGCAATGCATCAAAAGTTTATTACCCGAGAGTGAAGGAACTCTTTGAATCACTTAAATGATGTCATGTCCTCGGATAACCTGGTCACTCTGTGGTGGTGTTGGTGCAAACCCACAGCACTGATGTGTAATGATTCTCTGGATGCTTCATTAGATGCCTGATCGTCTTTGCTGCGGTTTCACTTTGTAGAAGCGTATGGATTTTCTTCAAACATAAACCTGCTCAGGATTAGATTCTGAGCAGCGGAATGTAAAGAAAATGTGACGGTACACGTAAATAAATTTGACAAAGAGAGAGGAGATTTGAGCAGCTTTGAAACATCAGGGCTGAGATGCTCCAAATTCATCTGAGTGGATCACAGGGTTTCAAAATCAGATCAGTTCCTGTCTGATGGTGATAATTCAGAAGAAAACTCCCAGCTTATGTTGATAATAATTTTTGTGAATAGGGTTGATCCGATAAATCAGGATTATCTCGGTTTCTGCAGAGGGCTTGAGTAGAGTCAGATTAGTGGAGCAAAATGTCATAAAACACAAACTGGTCAAACTACACAAGCTTCTCTAAAATAAAGTCGATGGCCAAGGTGAGGCCTGAAAATACAACTGCAACATTTATCTGTTTCTGTGAATCATCAGGAACATTTAAAGTAGTGAGAAAGATCATTTCAACTCTTGTGGGGACTGGACGAGTAAATTCTGGTCCACTTAAAAACAGGGGTCTTAAGTTATGACCCTTGTGCTGTTCGTTTAACACTCAGTCCACCAAAAACTACTAGAATGACCACGGCAGTCATTTTGACTTCTCAGTCTTAATTTGCACATAATTTGGATAATCAGCAATAAAAACTAATAATAAATTGGTGGAATAGATAAAAAACACATCAGTACACAAAATGAAAACTTGAATGAAAAGATTTTTACGAACCTTCCTCAAAATACCAAGACACACACATTTAGGAAAAGTCAGGGTGCGACTAGGTTTTATCAAAAAAACAGGTTATGACATTGTAAATTTAGAAAGCAGTCAAAATGACTGCCATAATTACAACTTTGCAACTGTGTAACCATGGTAACGCATTGTTGTCTCTTGCTCTCACTGCACTCACCTTTGGCACAGATCCATTCATCTTATGTAGAGAACAGCATGCTGGACGGCTGGCTTCCGTGTCTGCAGACTCCATATGAACAACAAAATCGAATCAAGTCTTCCTCCTCTTCCTCATCCTCTCTCCCTTTTATGGTGGATCACACTACTAATGTAACATGATGCTACTGTATGGTTATTTTTATGGGGCGCTCACACCAAGCGCGAGTGAAATCATCTGCTCACATAATTCCCGCTAATCTAGAGGCATGAATGAATAGTATTTACTAGCTTCAGTCACGCGTCAACGGTAATTCCAATGGTAATTCCTGCCAATTCAGCTGGCAGGATCAAGTGATAGACAAAGGTTTTTTATAATTTACCAGGTAATCTGGACCTCCTCACTTACTTGCCTCCAGGCGAGCTCCTTTTTATTCAGTTTTCGGTAATCCGAAAGAAAAGGTATCGTATTATTTGGGGCACCGACACGATTTGAAGAAGCGTCAAATCGCGTCTTTACATTGACTTAACATGTAATTCATCCACGCAAATGATTTTAATCGCGCTTGGTATGTGGAGACAGTTAGTTTAATTTCACTATCAATATCAGGAGTAGAAGGAACTCTTAGTTTGTGCTGTTTTTGGCGCCCCCTGTGGACTAAGTATGTAAGTGTTGTCTCTAATATAAATATGGCAATCTGGGTCAGGTAATCTCTAAAAATCTGTGTCTGGATCAAGCAGATTCAACCGGGAATATAGAACACTGATATCCAGATTAAACTCCTTAACAGGCCTGTGTTTCAGCTTTTGTTTTACTTCATATTAACACACACATAAATCGTAACCTACCGCGCTAATCTCACAATATAGAAAAGACTTTAATTTCACCATTCCTCACTTTTTATTGTCTCCTTTATTCCAGGTGGGCCGTTTGATCTGATGTCTCGGAGGCTGATCGTCGCCAGCAGCAGAGCGATAGCAGAGCGGATCTCTAAAGAGCTTACTGAGTACGACGTCGGCAGGGACGACACAGATGGCTAATAAATTCCCATCATGCCCTGGGCAAACTCGACAGGTTTTTAAAACACACAACTGTTTAACATTGAACAGTTTGAGATTTTGTCTTTGCCTTAAGAACATAAACAATAGAGGAACCTCTGGAGAAACACCTTTTTTTCTGCTTTCTTATACGTCACTGTTTGTTTTCTGCACTTTTACAAACTTGAGAGGACTTTTTAACTTGTTTTTATGATACTGTACCTACTTAGCCATGCTTCATGTCTATTTAAATCATATCTTTGTGTGCAGTGCAATCAGAGAATCACTGATGAAATACCTCTGTGGAAACTTTAAGAGCTGTTTATAGGATTATTTCTTTAAATACAGTAAGAAAACACAGTTTAATGCCAACAAGAGTTTGCACTAGAGACGATGAATACTTAGTGCTGTATAATCGTTTTAGAAGGTTTAAATATTCACTTGTTTTGTTTTTGTCTCTAAATATATTAAAGGAATTAAATAAAAAGTCCAAGCCAGTATCTCCTGCTCGTGCCCGGCTTCTTCCTGACGCTCTGTGGAGGGATAAATCCACATAGTTAAAGCCCCGCAGAGACAGGTGTCAGCATGCGTCCACATGTTGGCTTCAACTTATAAACTGAGGACAATTACCGGCGAGGAAAGGAAAGCAAAACCCGAGTGTGAATGTTTGTGCAGAAAGAGCTGATTCAGTTTTATTTGTTTTGGGGAATTTCTCCCTCTGAAATGTGGAAATAAATCAGCCGCAAAAGAAAATATGAGAAAATGACGAAATAAAAAATTCCGCCAACATTGCTCTCGTGTTGTGCTAAAATTTACTTTCTTCAAAGGGAGAAAAAAAACAGTTTTCTCCCTTTTGAAGGAAGCCTATATGTTCCTGGGTCTGTATTTAATCATCAGGAAAGCCCCTTCGCATCTACATGGCATTGTGCAGGTGGCATGAATCAGGCATGAGCTCAGAAGACAAATAAATGTCCTTGTTTGATGTCTTGACTGGGAATATGACAAACTGTCTCTTCTCTTTGTAAAACCTATAAAGAAAGTATATGAAGGGGAAAAAGCGTCCCATGGTAAACAGGAACCAAATAAAGTGAAAAAAAAAGCCTCAGAAACTCCATAAAGCTCTGAAAAACACTGACTGCTGCCGCTGTGATTTAGTGCACAGATAAAAGCATTCACGATCATTACACCATGTAAAATTCTCTGCTGCATTTCCTCTGCCCTTTCCCTCGCCGCCGCAGATACCGCACATGCAGAGCGACGGACTGCCTCCGAACTCATGTGCTCTCTGTGAAATAGCCCGAGTTTTCTCAGCCGGTGTTTGCTGATGACTTAAAAAATGGCTTTGAAACACTTTACTTGAGCAAACCCAGGTCTTAAACTTCAGCCGCCCCCTCAGCAAAAATCAATGATCTGTATTAGTCTGCAGCGGGAGGGGTTCAAATGTTATCAAGAGTGCTGGGAATGGTTTCCAAAGTCACACAGATGAAAGTCCTCCAGTGGTCAGCGTAAATGAGCAGCTCCACACCAACAGCTGCTCATTTAATCTTTTCCTGGCTCTCTGTATTTTAAAAGTAATCTGAACTTCTTGAAAGGCAAAGTCAATCAAGTTTTCATACTTTTTCTCCGAGTTCGTTTTTTTTTTTTTTTCAGGAAGCACCAGCTATTGTTCTTTAAAAAGCTGGCAGAGCTGCGTCTTCCTGCCACGTCCACAAATGTGACCCTGGAGATCAGCTCTGTGGATGTTTATTACAATGCTTGTCTTTATGTAATTTTCTACTTTTGTTCAAGCAATCTCCAGGGCTGAAAAGTGGAGATGTGGGGAAATGCAAAAACTGCAGTTCCTTGGGTGTCCACTGGGGGCTGGCCCCAAATCTGTAGAATCAGCCCAGCGGCCCACTTTGGACTCCAGAATGAATCAAGTTGAGCAGATTGAAGTGTTGCCTCTCTGTTGAACCTTTTAAAGTTGAAAACATATTAAAAGGATTTCCTGGCGTAACATTAATTTAGGGTCAAACACACCGCAACACCGAGTTAGACACCCCCTCGAGAGATGAATGTTGCCGACCGCTTGCTTGTCTTGTTATACCAACTTGAGTAACGACCGCAGGATAGCAATACACAGCGGTCAAAGGAGCCATAAACAAACCTCAACCAAAACGCCACTCTATAACCGCAAATAATGCTCAGAACAGCACCTAACTTCATCAACAGGACATATAGGGTCCTAGCCAAAGTACTAGCCACCAACATCTTTTATTTTTGCCTAATTTTTTGGGCAAAGGGACTAAACACAACTCACCCACTCTCTTCCAGCAGCCGCTAGTTTGTAGCAAGACTTCAGGCCAGTCCATTACGGACTACAGCGGGGTGACGCAGCTCAAGGAAGAACATTTATGATCTTTACTTCATGGAAATACATTTAGACTGAGACAATAAGGCAGAAGAACTACTGCGTCTGCAGTGCAAAATGATTAATATGATGATTATTACTTCAAGGAAATGATAAAGTAATGATTATTAATGTTCTTCCTTGAGCTGCGGCACCCCACTGCAGTCATGGACTGGCCTGAGTTCTCGCTACAAACAAGCAGCTGCTGGAAGAGAGTAGCTGAGTTGTGTTTAGTCTCTTTCAAGAGGATAACTTTGTCAATTCTCTGATATTAGAGGTCAAAGTTGACAAGATTAGCTGGTACAACCAACTCTTCGATATTTACAACAACCAGCCACCCCTGCAAAAGTCTGCGCTCTAGTTTGGCCACCCTGGTAGAAAAAAAAGTCTGGCTCTTCCGTTGTTCATACCAGCCTGTAAACATGTTTACAACTCCAATGAGGTTTTCTGTGCCTTTGGAGCCAGCCCCAAGTGGACTCTTTAGGAACTGCAGTTGCTTCATTCAGTGAGGAGACCAAGTGTTTTAAACAGTCAACAGATGAGACTGCTCCACCAGTCCGCCCAAGGACAGCTCCAGACCGCTGCCGGCGTCGCTGTTGACTGAAAACTCAAAAGGGACTCTGTGACAGGACTATAAAGCACTGTAGACAGGAAACAGCCCGTCTGAAGCTCCCGCTCATCTTTCAGGTCGCACTTTTGACCTTCAGCAACTCCAGCATCATGGCAGGCCTCAGTTACAGCTGCGATTCCAGGGAACCAAACATCCAAAACATCCGTCATCCTGGATAAATTATTCATAACGGACCTGCCAGGGTGACAGCAGGACTGATGTATTTGTTTTCCTTGTCCCATCACTTCCCTCAGCCTGTCTCCCAACATTTTACACAGCGTCTTATATTTAGTGCACAACCGGGACAACAGGGTGACAACTGCTCTCCCGCTGCTCCCGGTCAAAGAAGACTTTAAACAAATCCTGACTTCGTGATACCCCATACTGATCCGATTAGAGGTTTGTCTATTCCAGCTGCTCAGCTCCTGGATCCACTTACTTATTTAGTACATGACAATGTTTCCTGCTGACTTTATCTGGATTCAATTAAACTGCAGATCAATAGCAGACGCCGCTGAAGACTCAGATGTTACACTTGAGCATCATGTTGCTGCAAAATCAGATGGCAGAAACCGGTTTAGGGTATTTCAGCACACATAAAACTTACGCAAGGTGTGGTTGAGGTGATATGCATCATGTCTGAACAAGCCTCAGGCGCAGACGGCTTCTGCTTTTTCACTTACAGGCAGGAATATCAGACTGTGTGAACCTGCCTGTGTGTCTTTGACTCGTTTTTTGATGAGGAGTTTCAAGAGATGGTGCCTTTTTAGATGTTTTTTTTAAACCGTCAAATGAGAAGCTCATCATCATTACAGTCACATCTGAGGTTGTAAACAAGAAGGAGGTGTAATGTAATGTTCTTGAGACACACAGCCTTTACCGCTAATTAACCAATCTGTCTTGCAGCAAGTATAGAAGTATGCAATGCAACGTTATGTTGTTTTACGAGGAGCTTATGTAAGACTCAGTAAGAGCAGACTTTTACCACCCTTTTTGAAGCAAGCAGATACATGCAGCCTTCATTTTTAGAAATCTAAGATCATCACTTTAAGTCCCAGAGCCATAGTTTTTGCTTCTTTGAGATAGACAAATCCAGAGTCCAGTCCATGAGCACATTTCGGTTCAGGGTCTGCTCTTGTACGGACTCTTAAAATGTACAAGAACGTGTTTCTCATGATTTAAAGATGTGCTCGATGAACACAAACATTCAAAAGTTGTGGAGAAGTTGGTTGGCGCTGTAACAGTTCAGACTGCTGTCCTGGTTGTTTCTTTTCTTTCTAAGGGATCATTAAAAACAGATTGTTGTAATAAAAGCATTCCCATGTAACTTTTTTAAAGATTTATTTTTAGCTTTATTTGGAGGGGAGTGGACAGGGAGCAGAGCAGGAAACAAGGAGAACAAACTCTGAACAAACTTGAGGCAAATCCTCCTTATATGGGGCGCACACATAAACCACTAGGCCAGCAGGGCCTCTGTCCTCTAACCTCCCTCATTCAGTATGTTCACATGACACTCGTGAAAACCATGTAACCAGCGTTGTTGGATTATGATTGGTCAATGCATGTGCGCCACGCCCCTGTAACCCTGGAACAAAATCACCAGAGAACAAGTGGCATGATGAGTAGCGTGCACCTCATCTGCAGAAAAAGTAGTGCGTACATCATGTACGACAAAAGCAATGCTGTACAATGCTCCATCTTCTTTCTTGAAAATGCCCAGCAGCAGTTGTAGCCACCTCTGACGTCTGGCACGAACTTACTGTTGTTGTTGACAGTCCCAACAAATATTGGATGTTGAAGAGACGTGCGGATCAAGTCAGTATTGGGTCGGTCGGTCGGTCAAAGATCATATCTAGACGTCAGTGTGACATGCAAAATAGGTTAGAAACTTCGACATCCAAATGAACTTTTTTAGACATCACTGACGTTTAGAATTTGGACGTCATCTGAAGACCAAATCTAGGCACAAAATAGATGCAAGATTTAGACGTCATTATTGGGCCTCTTTTGGATGTTGAAATGATGCCCCCAAAATACTTGATGATGTCATTTTGATGTTGCATTGCGCAGTGGGGTTGTTTGGCGTCGATCAGAAAGGACCCATATCGCCCCCTAGTTTTGGGGAGGAGGACACGTTCACGTCAATAATTCGATTTTCTCAGCTGAGAAAAAAAACTAATTATGAGCCTAGCCCGATTAAGCTGTTCATGTAAACACACTGACTGTTGTTGCTCTTGCTCTGGCCTTTTTTCTCTGTTCATTGCAGGTCGACTTAAAACCATCTAAAAATTCACACTCCCCTCATTAAAGCTCCTCTTGCTTAATTCGTCCTTGTCTAGCTGAGTTTTGACAGTTAAGTGTGTATCCATTGCAAAGATGTTTCGACACCTTCCCCACAAAGAATTTCAACATAAAAATGGACACATTTGTCACACACATGGTTTTGTTTGCTTTCGTTTATCATGAAAAGACATCAACTCGATTCTCAGTCAGTTTGATAAACATCAGAAAACTCCTGACAGGAGCTTTAAATGTGAAAATAAAGATCATTTCTATGTTGAAATGAGGATTTCCATTTTTGCCACAGTGTCAACAGGCTGTGTTTTATTTGTTTTGACCCGTGGGATTTGGACCACTGTGCTGTTGTGAAACATTGTTTTTGTGAGTTTTGACCAATCAGAATCAAGTATTTGGCACAATGCAGAGATAATTGGCATTTAGGTACCACATTATTTGACACCATGTATTTAAGTGGGCGTTAACAAGAACCGCAGCGGCGACAGCAGATGTGTCTGCTGTGGTAACTGTAAGAGATAATTCATATAAATGATTTCTCTTATCATTTTCAAATTTTCCTTGTATTTTTTAAAATTGGGTTTAGAGTTAATTATGGGTGATAAAATCAATTTAGTGTTTGCATTCAAGCAAAATATATACACTTACTTTGATTTTCTGCTTGGAAGAATCTGAATCAGTCAAAAAGGTTAAATGTGTAATTTGTAAG
This sequence comes from Xyrichtys novacula, assembly GCA_962446985.1. Classification (NCBI taxonomy): domain Eukaryota; kingdom Metazoa; phylum Chordata; class Actinopteri; order Labriformes; family Labridae; genus Xyrichtys; species Xyrichtys novacula. The sequence goes on along the minus strand of OY660883.1, from coordinate 26,669,241 downwards.
TACAAGCTGATCATTTTCAGCTCTTTAGAGGGAGTACAGTAAATTACCCACAGTCTTGTTGTATTTTTTTTTTCTAGTACAAACTTTTAGCAGGCGGAGCGACACAGGGGCATGTAAATACACATAATCGACTCTGACTCACCAGGGGACCTCGGAAAGTATTTTCCACTAGTGGAATACAATAAAAGGACACGAGGGAGACGCTGGATGGCTGTGAAAGTGTCAGGAAGCATAAAACTGACAGGAGCTTTGTTTGTCAGGCTGAATCCTGTGTTAACAGAGAGTCAGGAGCAGGAATGAACACCTATCTCAGATATTCACCTCCACACGTCTGATTCATGAGTGAAAGCTTTACGAGCTGACACTGTGGTACACTTTGTTCATTTTGTCATGCAGTGTATTAACATATGTGGCACAAACGTCAATAGAAGGGTGTGTCTGTGAGTGACACATCCATAGATTACAAAGACTCCCTGAAATTTTCCACCCATAGATTCTCCATAAATGCTGCCCTGTAAGTGTGGCATCATGTTGTTGCAAGTCTTCATGAGTACAGAATGTTTTTTTTTTTTTTTGAGGTTGCTATGAAGAAACAGAGGAGAGGCGGGGCTGGTACTTTTCCCACTCAGTCATGCCAGCTTTTTTAGGTTGCCTCATCTCGCTCTGAATGAGACGACTTATAGAGAAGTTTGTGTAAAGACGGCGCACAAGCAGCCAGGAGCGACTTCTGACAGCCTCAACTGACCCTTCAAGGTAAAGTTTTCTTTTACTTTTGGGGCTCATGCTCGACACATGCGAATGGTTTAAGACTCTTAATGCCATTATTGCACAACTTATCGACTCAAGATCTCATTGAGAGTGGATTCATGATGAAGCAGAGGAATGTTTTCTAATGTTTCTAAAAGCAGGGACAATGCAGATGATGTCTGGCGTGAGAAACTACTCAGGAAGAACAAAAACAAAGACTTGCATGACTTAAAGAAGAGTGAGGCCTCTGGCTATGAAAACTAAACCTGATTTTACTCGCTAAGATTTCTAGTTTTGTCCTCAAACAACATAAAAACCAGATTTTGCTTCAAAGCCAAAATCTCCAGTGTTTTCAATGTACCTACACAAGAAAAAGATCTATATTAGTAGGTATTTGAAAACTAAGTGTGAATTAAATGTGCCTATTTGCTGTCACAAGAGTAGGGAGTAGCAACTGTTTGCTTTTACTTCTATTAATTTATTGCAGAAGCTTAAACTTGATGTGCCGCCAAAGCTTCAACAGTCAGCCTACGCCCTCGCCAATGGGTGTTTGTTCATCACTTTGACTTTTTCCTGTTTTAAACCTGGGGTGATGAGACAATCATAGCAGAACAGACCATTTGGGAAGTGTTATGTAACTCATTCTTTTGCAAGGGAAGTGTGCCAAGCAGGTTCAGGTCTAGTAGTAGAGCTCAGAGCTGGGGCGTTGACACCTTTCACAATAAACGTGCTTCGAGTATTCAACTTATTTGTGATTTTCACTCAATGCATGATTGAATACTTACTGAGAAATAAATCTTTCCTTCAGCAGGTTCTCCTCAGCACACACCCCCTAAAGAGTAAAATGGAAGACCCATGGCAGGAAGCGTATGACTTTGCTGTCGAAGTGGCAAGAGGAGCTGGAGCGGTATGTAATATATTCCATCAAAATATATGTCACTTGGAATTTTATGGAGAATTTGTGGTAATTTAAGGATAACGGAGATGTCCCACAATTCTTTCAGGTAATCAGGAAAGCTGCAGAGAGTGAGATCAAGGTCTCTACGAAGAGCTCCACTGTAGACCTCGTCACCAAGACCGACGAGAGGGTGGAGAAAATCATCATCGGTTCTCTTAAAGAACAGTTTGGAGAAGGCACACACTGGTGAGATGTGCAAACATGTTTATTAATCTGTGTGTCCTCGAAATGTTTTGGGGGAAAAAAAAGAGGGGGAACCATCACATTTGCTCATCGGGTTCACTTTGTTGCAGTTTCATCGGAGAGGAGTCAGTCGCAAACGGGGAGAGCTGCAACTTGACCGATAAACCTACGTGGATCATCGACCCCGTGGACGGCACCACGAACTTTGTGCACGGGTAAGTCATTACTCCCACTGAGCAATAGATGGCCATTAGACGGCTATTTTTTTTTTTTTTTTTGACTAAATTTCAACCGTCTAGATTCTGTATATTTTCAGACGGAATTTAGACTTTGCACTTGGGGGGGATTCTGGGGGGACTCCCAGGCTCTCCCAGGCCAGGCGAGAGATATAATCCCTCCACTTGGTCCTGGGCCGGCCACGAGGTCTCCTCCCGGTGGGACATGTCTAGAACACCTCTAACGGGAGGCGTCCAGAAGGCATCCTAACCAGATGCCCGAGCCACCTCAGCTGACTCCTCTCGACGTGGAGGAGCAGCGGTTCTACTCTGAGCGCCTCCCGAGGGTCTGAGCGCCTTACCCTATCTCTAAGGTTGAGCACGGCCACCCTGCGAAGGAAACCCATTTCGGCCACTTGTATCCGCGATCTTGTTCTTTTGGGTATTACCCAAAGTTCATGGCCATAGGTGAGAGTCGGCATGTAGATCGACCGGTAATTCGATTTAGATTTTAGACCAGTCGTCTCAGCTACATTTAGACGTCTATTGGACCTCTTTTAGACCAAAACATGCACAGTGGGCTGCTCGTTTTGCAGCAAACAAACCAACTACTCTGATCATGACAAACTCAACGATGACTCCAGCTGCGAAATTACGAGATAATGCTTAAAAACACGTGCGAAATACCGAACTAAATCAAACAAAAATGCATTTGTGTACAAAGAAATTAGCTGCACAAAGACAAAAATTTGTGCATTTGCAGTGATCACGCTGCAGTTGATGAATTGCAGTTGATGATATGATTCATAGATCCAGCTAACTCACTTGCTAGCTTTGTCATTAGCTTAGCGGAAAGCCTTGTTCCTACGACTCAGCATTCTATCTTGGCATACACTGTTATTTCCTATTTGGAATATATATCCTATTAAAGCTGACATTATCATAGCCCACAATTGCTGACTCATGTTAGCTAGCTTATACGACTTGGCTAGTCTTGACTAAATAGCGCGCTACGTGCCAGAGTTTTGATCATGTTTACAATTCCTCACTGATCTAATGACGACGAAACTTCTCGTTTTCAGCTTCCCCTTTGTGGCTGTTTCCATCGCCTTCGCCGTCAATAAGCAGGTTTGTAACACAAAATAAAAAAAGAGTAAAAGAAGTTGATCCTTGAGTGTAAGTTGACAACAAGGTGTGTGTTTGCAGCTGGAGTTTGGCGTGATTTACAGCTGTTTGGAGGACAAAATGTACAGAGCGAGGAGGGGGAAAGGAGCTTTCTGCGACGATGAACCACTCGCAGTGTCCGATGTAGCAGGTAATATACATTATTATTGCTGTACTGCTTTAACAAAAATAACACAAACTTTGACCGCTGTAGTAAACTTCTATTGTATGCGTGACATTTACAGTCACACCTTTATTTACACACTTTGTAATTCCATCATTGTAGATATCCACAAGTCCATTATCATCTCTGAACATGGAACCGACAGGAGCCCAGAGAAAGTAAAAAAGATCTTCTCCACCATGCAGAAGATCCTCTGTATCCCAGTGCACGGGTGAGTCAAATGTAGACACAGATGAATAATCAATAATAGGTTTGAAATTGTCCACTGTCTACCATTTTTGGATATCATGAACAGGCATCAATATGAATTTTTGTCTACTTTTATAAACTGAAAAAACTCCAAAACACCTCTCTCTGATTGGATATTACCGTTTCTTTCTCCCCTGATATGAAAACACTCGTACTTTCAACTTATCTGTTTTTACTCATTTCCTAATGTGTCCACTCACACAGACTCCGTGGGTCAGGAACAGCTGCCACCAACATGTGCTTGGTTGCATCCGGGGCAGTAGAGGCCTTCTTTGAGATCGGGATCCACTGCTGGGACATCGCTGCAGGAGCGGTTATTGTGAAAGAAGCTGGAGGAGTACTCTTGGATGTTGATGGTGAGTATGATTGCTACATTCAAAGAAAAGGGAAAGGATCAAAAGTCCTTTGTTATATATACTAAGTTAGTCAAACTGCTCATGAGTAAGTCTGTATTTGACCCTTTAGGGGGACCGTTCGACTTGATGTCTCGGAGGATGGTGTCAGCAAACAACGAGACTATCGCCAGAAGGATCATCAAGGAAATTGAGATATTCGATTCAGAAAGAGACGACGCTCCAGTTCAAAAGAAAAAAAAATGAATCCATGTTAAAATGAGGACAAGTGAAACAGTCCCCTCAGTTCCTGTTTGTAGTTAATAAAGTTATTGTGCTGTAATCACGACTATCTGTCTTCATTTTCACTCTGAGTGTGTATTTTGACTTTGTTCACTTAATTTGTTCTTCAGGTTTGGTTTCTCCTCTTTTTTCTCTCTAAATGAAGTTTTGTACATTGCACACGAAAAGAAAATTCTGACTTACTGAACAAGATATACAATAACATGCATTTTTCCGCATTATATAAAATTACCTCTGCGAATGTGCGAAGAGTGATGATCAATCATCTCAAATTCAACATGTTTAATGCGTGACTGATCTGAAACGTTGGGTCTTTGCGCATGATATGAAATGCATTTCTGCACATGCAATCTAAAAACCCCTGGATTAAAACAACCCAAGTTAGGCTGGAAAGGGACCGACTACTTATTGGGTTATTTTGATCCAGAACGTTGGGTTATTCAAATGAACCCAAATTTTGGGTTGACTCAATAACTCGTTTTAGGGGTCAAGTTAACCCAATCTTCGAGTTAATTTGACTCATGATCTTGGGTTAAGTTGATACATGCATTTGGGGACCTTTTTTGGGAGCTTTGCTGTACCTGTACCGTCTGAGCTGGTATGGCTTTCAATGGTACACACTCATGTTTATGAGGTAGGCCATAGTGCTGATGGTCTTGCCTAAGGACCCCCACGGGTAGATGTACTTTGCTTCTTACAGATGTGTCTCATGCAGGATTGAAACCCCAACCACCCGGATGCTCTACCCGCTGAGCTACCCCAGCCGCCCAATACATACTGAGGTAGCTACTCCAATGTATATTACATATCATTAGGCTTTGAAACCACGCAGAGTCAATCGAACCCAACGTTCTGACCCAATTACTGGGTTACTCTCAGAAAAATAACCCATAATTATTAACCCATTCAAATGACCCTCAAATTGGGTTACAATAGAACCCATATGACCCAAGAAATGGGGATGGATCTGAAAAATAATCCAGAAATTTAACTCAACACATATAACCCAGGAATTGGGTTAAAGAAATAACCCAAGAGTTTTTAGAGTGTGCTAAGAAGAGGGGTCATGTAGTATGTTACACTTGACAAGAAAAGTCATAATTTATTGCATGTGAGGTTAAAATATTCCTGCACAAGTTAAGAAAAGTCATGTGTTATTCAGATCATATATTAAAAAAAATGTTAAACCGCACATGATTTGAAAAGTCATGTTTTTTTTATTCATAGATCTGTAACTTTTCTGTTTTTTAGGTTGATTTGTCTGTGTTTAAGCAGTGTAACAGATTGAAGCTTTTATCTGAAACTGATTACTTTTTTAAAATTATTTTTTGCTTGATTTCCTGTCTCTGAATGTACTTTTCTATCCTTGTTATGTGCCTCTGATGCGTGCTAATCTGATGAAGATAAGGGAGATTAATCTCATTATGAGGGCAGCGGTTCTTCGCTCTGAAAGAAGTCAATGTTGAAGTCTTGTTATAAATACAGGTCCTGTCACTTGCGATAAAATTTATAGTTAATATCCCTATACTGCCTCTGAGGGAGCTCCTATCAAGTATTACTGCTTTTTGTACAACCATCACACTTTTATTGCTGTTTATGGCCACTAGAGGCCAGTAATGCATCAACAATTAAACAGAAGCTTCAAGTTGCTTTTCTTCCACCTAAATAGTTGAAATTGCAGTATTTTTGCACTAATATAAGTTTTTATTGTGGGTTTGACTTTTTTAGAGATTGACAGCATGCACTGAAATCCCTCTCTGCTTTGCTAACAGCTTTTCTTAGCCAGAAAATGAGAAGAAAACTGAAGAGATGAGGTCATTTTTCATTGCTGTTCTGCTCTGTTATACTCTATCACCATGTCTAGATTAACAGCTGGCTTTGAGATTGGTGACACTTGAAGAATACGGAGGTGGAGGAGCGAGCTGAAGGTGAAAAAACCACCGGCAACAATGAGTGGAGCAACGGCACAAACAGCTGGAATAACAACAACGGCAGGAACACTAACAGCAGGAGGTTTGACGTTTGGGGGGGTGAGGAGTCTATGTTTGAACCGGTGCCTTTGAAACATAAATAACTGCAATTTCTTTGTATAATCAAGCCTCTATGCATCTGCTGCAGCTGTAGCGCTTGAAGATTAAACATGAATTATGTTTGTCTGTTTCCCACATTCGCTGAATCGAATTTCAAAGCACCTCCATCATCTGATGTGTGTTTTGACGCTTGTGTCTGCAGGTAGGCAAAGAGAGACACGGGGGGATAATGTGGTGCAGAGAAGCAGGACGGATAAAAGCTGCAGATAAAGTACATGCTAACATTTGCTTGCACTTGCCCCAAGTAGCAGATGGCTGAAATTTGCCTTGTAGGACAAAACTGTAAATGCCACTGAGGTCAGACAGCCACACTAAGTTCATAAAAGTCAAGTTAGCATATTCACTGGAGGCCGTCTGTGTTTTTCTCATGCTTATTTCCAACCACTTTAAATACTGAGCATATATGATGAGTCAATAATTAAATAGCTCTACATCTGGACTGAGTTAATTAACATTTGATGCATTTTTCTGCGTGGTAAAGATTTGAAATAAAACCTCCAGTTAGATCTCTTTCAGTGCGCCAAGAAACAACTAAACTGAGTAAAACTTTCACTTTAAAGAACTTCAGGCTTTTACTTTGACAACATGAAAAGAGCTTTTCGAATGAAACATATGGTTTTAAATCCTGCAATACGATTTTATAATCAAAGGTCCCTTGATATCTGTTTTGACTGTGTGCTTATCCACCCTAATTAGTGTTTATGAAGTTATATGATTTAATTACACGTGAAGAGAAACACATGTTACCATATAGTCATTAAAGACAAAAATATATGTTCTCTTCCCATCATCAGATTGTAGCTCACATCCTTTAAGAAGACGCCAGTGTTTCAGTTTAACGACTGACCCTAAGACTTTTATTTGTTGTCATGGTAACAAGCCCACTAGTCAAAGACGTTATTGTTACAAAAGATAGTCAGCTATAAAATAAATAAAATAAAATAAAAACAGTTTGTCTTTGTAAATATTTCCTTATTCACATTGTGTTCATGAATCATGAATAACACTGTAAAGAAGAGTTGCTGAATGCAAAAGTTAGCTGAGCTATGTTGGTCACCGGCTGTCAGTAACCTTTATTTATATAGCACGAGGCCATAAATGTCAACAGTTTGTCAACATTTGTATGACTCATGACCTGGAACACAACAGTAAGATGTGATAACTATATTTGAACCTCCCATTATGAGTGTAATGTCAAAAGTCCATCAATCAAACTTGTTAAAGAGTTTTGATCAACCAGAATCAAGTATTTAACACAGACAGATATGAGGAAATATAGTCTAAGTGTCCAATTTCATGTTATATGTTTTGTATGCATTAATCTTTTTCTTTTACTGTAACTGTAAAAATGAGTTTTGAATAGTAAATACTTTGTTTAAACACCTCATTGTGGTTTTTTTTGGCATGCAATAGGCAGAAATGCGCAAAAAAACAATAAGATGCTTAAAAACAGAACAAATAAATAATGATAAAAAACAAATACAATAGAGCCTTATGAAATAATAGCACCAGATTCTTTTAACTCAACAATATTTTTATGGATTAATACAGTACATCTCTTGAAAGGGCACTAGATACAAAGGAAACACAACACAAAACCTCCCTCAGAACCCTGTCTACTGCTGGATATTCCTACTACTTTGCTTTAATAACAAATTCTGGAGCTAAAAAATAAAATGAAAATAAAAAAACAAGTGCTGGAATTTGGGTTTTGTAGATCTTAAAATATATAGGATGAAATAAAAAGTAAAAAGAATGAGTTAAATGAACTACTGTAGGTGAAGAGAAATGCATATGTGGACAAAATAAGAATTTGAATCACAGAGATATATTTCAAAAAGAATAAAACTAGAAGAAATTCTAATTGATGCTTTTTTTATGATGAACAGAAGCAAACAAGCTTAAGTATTACTTTTTGATCCCTGACTCCGGTGGTGAAGGGTAGGTGTCAGCTGAGCAACTGAAAATCGCCTGTTGTAAAATTTTATGGGTTAAATACTCACAATGACTGATACACATCATTGTACTACTTGTATGCAAAGGAAAAGAACTTTGTCCACAGGGGGGCGCCAATTTTGACACAAACAGAAAGTTCCTTACTTCAGCTTTAACTCAAATTACAAACAGTTGTTTCTAAACGGCTGAAACGTCAGCAATATGTTCCCATTATGCAGAAAACATCCGTTACCATGCTTCTGCTTCACATACAGAGAATGGATGATTGAGTCTTTCTATACACTCATGGTTTTAAAAGCATAATCCCTGAATGAAAAAAAAGAAGAAACAGAAGAGAGCTCTTGTGATTTATGAGCTCCGGATCATTATTTCTAAATAGCTCTGTACCTTTAATGAGAACAGAACAAATTCCATCCGCATGACAAGCAAACAGATAGAAATCCAGTAAGTGGTCCTTGAGAGTGGGATTTGAAAGGACTTGTTTGTGTGATATCATTGACTATGATTATAGGATGTTTAACATTTATTAACCTTCTGCACAATAGTAAAAAAAACAACACCGAGGATAATATAATATCATATAATCAAGTAATAAGAAGGTCATTTGGCTTCATTAAAAGGTTGACAACAATTTGAGTTGCAGTATTAAAGCTGTGAGCGGTATGCAGAGACTCTGAACCGTTTAAACCAGATAATCAACCTTTATGGCGCTACAAAACGTACCAATCGTCTAGACGGTATTTACATTTAAAGTGAGATTAATTATTTGTGTTTGCAGGGCATCACGTTTCAAATGGCTAATTGAGAAGAACATTAGCCCAGGAATAAAACAGCAGGTATACGACGACTAAAGAGAAGTGGAAATTAAAGCCAGACACAGAGAAACTTTTTCAAACAAATCCAGGACTCTTGAATAGACATACAGAAGTCTGAGGATACATTTAAAGATACTGAACATCAACTCCGATTCTTTTTCTTTCTGTTTGTTGAACAACAAACAAATTAGTCCTTAATAGACAATGATCTTTATTCACGAATTCTGCAAAGATTCTGTATCTGCAAGACTGGACTTTGATGGGATTTGTTCCCGTTTAAATGTTCTGGAAAAGTCCTGGCCAGTCCCCGAGTACCACTGTTTGCTGTCGTGTCACTAAAGCCAATCAGGGTTTAGATTTCTAGACGTCCTGCACATTATAAGAAAAAGTCAATCTAAACAAGAGGTATTTTTTTCTTTATGAGGACAGACCTGACATATCTTGAATTTTACCTTGAACAAATCTGTATCATGATGTTGCAAATGTGCAAATTTACACACATTCTCAAATTGAATTAAAAGTAGATATAAGAAAATCAGGTTCTTTTTTGGATTCAACCGCTGAAGTAGGCCAGAGTGAAGCCTCTGTCTGGGCTAAAAGCACTGAGCCAAGTGAGTACCGTAATTACCCTAATATAACCAATATATACCTTTGATTTTCACTCAAAATACTTAAAAAAGATTGATTTTCGTTTACATTCGTCTAGTTGTTGGTGAGGTTAATGCCGTTTTAAAGCAGTATGTTATTGTTGTTTGTATCAGCATTGAAAACAGAATGGCTCTACAAAGTGACTCACATAAATCAACATGCTTTAAGAGGTTATGAGCCTTCATGTGGTGAACTTCTTGTGTTTCTGTGACATCCAGGTGCTCCTCTATCACACAGAGAAGATTTTTGTATTTCTAATCTAGAGGCTGTCAAAATGTAATCTAACAAAAGTAAAGGAATCCCAGATAATTTGAGTATGAATTTAAGTGAATCATACACGTTTTTGCTGTTGTTGTTACCTGACTGTCCTAGATGCAAAATTTCTTTTTGTAGGATGGTAGGGAAGGTCCCGCCCTCCTTCGCCTCTGATTGGCTAGAAGTGCTGGGCTCCGATTGGTTATTCCTTATGGCTGTAAAACGCCATTGTCTGTCGGGTTAGGGGTAAGCGATAGGAGATTCAGAAGTGCGATAATGTTCTGTAATGTTCTGTTCGATGTACAAGCGTGTGATGACGTTTCTAGCTTTTCTAGCCAATCAGAGGCGAAGGAGGCGGGACCATCCTGGATCGAAGCTGCCATCTTTGTTTTGGTCAGCTGACCTGTTAGATGCATGAGAAGCCTCACACAGCCTGTTCTCAGCATAGAATTAAGCAAAATAGAACTGCTTTGAAAACATCGACTTATTTGGTTTATTTCATGTGTCTCTTTATTCAGGGTTGTCTCATATTAGGGTCATTACGGTACTTTATTAGCATCTTAAAGTCTTGTGAAAATGCAGTTTGTGTGGCTCATGTTAGCCACTGCTCTTCAGGTTTCTTTTACTTCCTACCTGCCAATCAAACTCTTGCACAAACTCCAGCTCTGGAGCAGTTTCGGTGTGGTGAATCATTGAACTTCAGGGAAAATTGTAGGCTCAGTGGTGAGAGTGGGTACTTGAAGTTTTGAAGGAGCTAAGGAGGCCTTGTAGAATATTGAAGCTCTGTGTGAATGAAACCAAAATCCTCTCTCTTGACCTAACAATGGACACCTAATTCAGGCTCCAACTGTTCAGAGTGACACATTTCAAAGAAAAGCCTATAACAAAGGCCAAGGCGATGGTCCCAAATTTCTTTTTATTCTTTATATCTAAACTTTTTAAAAGTTAGGCTTAGGTCTACATTATAAAAGCCATTATGTATAAACCACTCTCTTATGTATTATTCTTTTCTCTCTTGTACTTTTTTGCATATTTTAAAATTATTCTCTGTATTTTTTTACACCGTAGGCTGTGGAGAAATGTCTTTTTCGGTTCCTATGTATGTACTCACACAGAAATCGACAGTAAAAAGCTCGAATCTTGACTTTATCTTTCAATTTCTTACATTTCGTCACTGGGGATCAAATTTCAAAGAAATTTGGAAAACTAGAAAAGGCACAGTTTGCACCACCAACTTTTAGAAAAATCTTTCGCACTGATTCTCAAAGAAAACAAGAAGAAGACATGAAGTTTTTATCGCTTAGGTGGACCACGTATGAAAGAAATGCACATCAAAGTTCAGACACAGAGCAAAGAGGCATTGAAATTCTGAAAATACAGCTGTGTGCAGAAAATATTAAAGAGGAAAGAACGAAAAAATGCAAACAAAAGGTCCCTCTGACCAGGCAGACGGCCAATCATGGTTTAAGATTAGGGGAATGGGTCGTTGCCCCCTGGCTGCTCCCTCAGGTCTGTGCCAGAGACAATAAACCAGAGGCTGAATTTACGTACCAAACCAGAGTTAATGAGAGGTGGACGGGGTGGACGGAGGGTGTGAAAGGCCCAGGGCTTTGATACAGGAGTTTAAGGTTTGAATTCAGAGCCTGAACTGAGTGTCAAACGCCCTTGAATAAAAGTTAAAGAAAAGGGTTAAAGCTCCTGTGAGGGGCGTATGGTTTGTGTGTCAGTATAGCTCATCTATCTGTTTTTCCTCAACGTCTTTTTAAAATCAATCCTGCTCTCTAGTTGGGAATCTCAAGGGCTTATGTCCACTAACACCATTATTATACATCATATAAAACCTTTTGTTAAAATGCCCTTTTTGTAACAATGAACCAGGATTTGGACCCAAAAGCTAGACTCAGGAGGCAGATAAAAGTTTAGAGTGGGTTTAAGGTAGAAGTATCCAAATCGAAAGGCAAAAACTTTGTCCAAAAACACTATCAAATTCAAAAGCAGGAAGGCAAACACAAGGGAAATGCTGTTTGACACAAAGGAATGAGACAGAGTGGGACAGAGTGGGACAGAAGGGAGAGCTTAAATACACACAGGGAGATAACGAGACACAGGTGGACCACATTAGGGCAATCAGGGAGCAGGAAGACAAGAGACCTGATACAAGAGACACAGGTGAGTTTCAAAATAAAACAGGAAGGACATAACAAGAAACATAAATTAACCTAACTAAACCAAAGATAAGACACTTTTTCCATGTCGAACACATGATGACCGGCCAAAAATACATGAATGATAACAACAACTCTGACAATAATTTATTATTAATTTGAAGACAGAAACAGTTTAGGTGGAATGTTGGATGTTCAAAATTCACGAGTAAAAACCACTCCTAATGTACCTCCCATAACAGCCAGCTGATTAATTGTAATTTCAACTACAGTTATGGCTCCTCATGATAAGAAAGACACAATCATTGATATTTAATGATGTTGTGAAGCTTGGTGTGTTTCCGGATTATGTCCTATATATGTTAACAAGAGTCCACCCTACCTGTCTTCTTTAACAGGATCGCACGAGTACAGCCCGTACCCTGAAACAGCTTTCCTGCCCCAGGAGGGTCCGGCTCCGTCAGGCTGAAGACGAGGACCTCGTTCAGGAAGACGGTGAGTCCTTATCTTGAGCAGACTAGTTAGAAAGAAAAGCAGGAGGGTGACTGAGATGAAAGTTTAGGTGGTCTTTACACGAGTATGACACCGGTAAAATAAACTATCGATCTGGTGATATTGACACACGGAGACGCGTATTTGTCCATGACTCTGCATCTTTTTTGAAAACGGGTCTGCAGGTGGGTATCTGGGTATTCGCCTTCATGCTGTAGTTGGTATAAATAGAAAAGTCCAGAAAAGACGGTGACCTGATAGCACCCCTCCTCCTCCTCCCCGCCCCCCAAACCCACGTTGTCACACACACACAGCAACAACAACAATGGCGGTAGCTGGGGTGATTTTGCTCTTGTTCCAACAACTACAATATGGATGGACAGGAAGGGAGTCGACCTTGTATGCGCAATCTCTGTTTTTGGGCCGGGCGTATGTACTACAGGATTTTGCGTTGTCATGTAAATGTACTAAGCCTATGTACAACACGATGTGTAAACAGCGATACATGTTTTGGTGCCGAAGCCAAGACAATACGGGGTCGTCCTCGTGTGAGGACAGCCTTAGTTTGTTGGGAAACTTGGGAGACTTGGACCGGTATAGACTTCGCAGAATGACGGACGCGGAAGAACGGATTAATGGTGAAGTTTCAGGTCCTGATGCATGGACCTTATGGGAGAAAAGATCTACAGACTCAGGAGCCACAGGTTGCAGGAATAGAGTGTACCTTCACTTCTTTTCATGGACCCATATGGACCCCCTGTGGACACATGTGGACCCAGGGTTAAAACAGGACATCAACTCTTAGTAATGAAGAGAAACTGAGTTCACAAAGGTCGGAGAAAATTGTTCTGATTTCAGGTCCAAGATTGCTCTAACTAAACTGTGATCCACCTGCTGTGATTGAGGGGAAAGTACAGTGACTTACTAGTGTGTATGTGTGCAGAGTACACAGTGGGTTTGCAGCATTGGCGTCGATATTAGCCTTTAGTGATGTGTGTGCGTGGAGAAGCAGTGTGTTGCACAAGCACTCTGAATGCTGTCAAAAACGTTCTTCCTTTATCAAATTATGAGTTTGCTGCTTTTACTGAACAAGAAAACCTCATTTAGAATATCAGGACTTTGCAAAGTTTTGTCAAAATTGGCTCAATCATCATGTACTTAAGGGGAAAGAGTGGATTGTATAATGTGAGAGGCTGGAAAGATCAAAATGATGGTGCTGTGGCTTGAATAATAACTGAAATCAGTTATATAGATTATGTAAACAGTCACTGAATAATTTCCTGTCAATTAAGTCATTGATTAGCCGACTAAGCATTTCAACTCTCCCCTCCGCCACTGCATGCATCATCGTGACAAGCAGAGAGGCGCCGGGGCTGACAGATCCTCCGTCATTTTCTGTTAAAGTGGCGGCACGGCTTTAGAAAGAGGAACGGTGCGCCGCCGGGTTTATGGAGGAGGAAATTGTGACACAGAGGAGGTAATGGCGAGACCAAGAAGTAACTGTTCGGATTCTGACAGCTGAAATCTGGAGATGACAACATGCTGGTTATGATTCACACTCCAAGTACAAGAAAGTGTTGCAATCAAAGCAGTTTTTAAGTGGAGTGCTGCATTTCTTTCTCGTCCGTGGGAAGGGAAAGTAATCATCCAATCTGCAGAATTTATAAATGATGTAACAGTTAGATTATAATGCATGTATTCAGCAATCAATGGTGCGCTGTATATTATTCCCTGCAATCAATAGTGCTGGGAGTTGAAGAAACCACAGCAACAGGCTGAGAGCATTGCTGTTTGATTCTCTAATTTTATGCAGTTAACGTCTCCAAATGTCAGTAAGTGTAATGAAATTGAATGCGAGGAAAAAAAACCAACAAAATAAAGAGACCATCACAAGCAGAAAAAGCCTGGAGATATCCTCTAAGAGTCCATCTTTTCTGGTTCAGTAGAGCCAGAAACAAAGCGGGCTGCGGGGGATTGAGTCTGCAGATCCAGTGGGTCGGGCTCATAAAAACCTCAGTAAACAACAATAAGCATAATCAAAATGGAAGAGGCAGGAAGCCTTTAATTTGTGCTTGTTACCATTAGCTGTCATCATTAGCTAATAGTGGCCTGTGGTTAAAAACACAGCACATACATTCGCTCATTTGCACAACACTTTTTTGGTCATTTGCAGGGTTTTATTTCTGGCTTTTCTCCTCGATTCTCTTTGTCAGTCAGTTTAAGTCGTGTTATGCAAAACATCTGAAGCAAAGCCAAAGAAATTAGCTTGTCCTGGCCGGTAGCCATATTGACTCAGGGTGCTCCCAGTCCCAGTTGTTTTTGATGCACTATTACACTAATAAAAAAAAAGTTGAGACACATTTCATCAAAGCTGAACTTCTATCCGCGGCCGATCGATATTCACAACCCTCCTTGAGGAAATGAGCGAACGTCTGACGTTTTTATGAGACGCGACGCGTGAGCCGTGTCTATCAAAAGCCGCTCAAACGCTGGTGAATCGATAGAGATATTAACATCACGCTCACACGCAGATATAGACAAAATCAATGGTGATAATCCTAAGTAATAGCCCTCCAAGCCGTTCTTACATTTATTCTAACGGATATTTCGTCCCCGCGAGGTTTCTTTGACATATTAATTGCTCGCCTAAGTGCTCCATATTCCCAGCTCTTTGATTAATCTTCTTTGTCTTGTCTGTCGGTCATTATTGATCCTTTAAACACACACTTAATCTTTGCTTTTTTTATACCCCAGATTTAATTACATCTGCTGATTCTGTACTTTCACCCCCTCCTCCTCCTCGGCAGCCACCTGTCACTTGTCCTCGTGTTCTAGTCCGAAGAGTTTTCAGGAGCAATCACCGCGCTACCTACACGCGTGTACATGCCCGCTCTAAATTACCCTCTTTCAGCAACATGACGCCCCATAATGCATCAGTCTATGACCGCTGGTTTTCTCACTGTCATTCAAGATGTTGGCGATGTGAGGGTGAGGAATCGATACCCCTGCCTGGTGTTCATGTAGGCGTTAGCAATTAGCAGTTACAGCTTCAGACCGGTAGCAGATGGATCAAGCTGCAGTGGGGGGGGAGGTTTCCTATTAGCGGCTAATTTGATAAATAACCGTGTTTTATGTGCCCGTCGCACCTTGCACTTTGGCACTTTTAATTGACAGGAATGGTTGATCTCGCAGAAGTTTTGCCCTCAGTAAAGGAGACATCTGCTGATTTTTTTTCTTGTGTATTTTTCTGATTCTTTTTTTTCCTAATCATGAAACAAACAACAAATTGATTCGACTATAAAGCATTTTATCCGTGGACCAAGTTTAGCCCGGCTCATTTCTCCGCGCCGTAGACCACCGTCGGTGTCAGAAAATATTATAAACATTTTAATGAGCCACACTGTTGCACAGCAGTGACATGTTCCTTCATCTTAATGAACATGGGCACCAGTTTATTTTGAGTCAATAACAAGGGTCTTTTGCTGTTGCTAAGGGTTACGCAGAGGGATCGAACAGCTGCTCAACTTAAAACAAAGAGAAATTGTCATTGATCCCAGTAACATACAGGGTATCTTTATATTGAGTGGGCTGGAAGAGTTCAAGGTGGAATTGTATTAATAGAAAGTGAATGAACAGAAGTCCACAGTGTGAAAAATACAGATTCAGGAAACTTTCAAATACTTGACATGAAGACATCAACTGATGGGACTTACAAACATCCAATTACCTGAGGGTAAGAACTTGACTCCTCTTTTCGTTCCAAACTAAGGCTTAAACCATAGACTGTATATAGAATGGACAGAGTCTCATCCTCGCAGGCTGAAGCCCCCGTAAGAACAGCACCCTCTGGTGACAGGCTGCAGTATAGGTCATAAATCCCGCCTCTGCCAGCAAAGCTTATGGAGCTGTGGACAAACTTTAGAAAATTATTACACAGAATATAAACTTTTCTCCCATCTGCTTATTGGCTTGTAGTTATTGAAAGACTGGTTTGTGCTCAAGTCCTCTTTTTTCTGTATGACTCCGTTTTTTAAAGTTGTAAGGGGGTTCATGTTTTCTATGATTGACATTTGATATTGTGGCTGCACTTTAATTTTCTTAGAATAATTATTCCCAGATTTATTCAGTTAAATTGCATTTGCTGTTTTTTTTATATACTTCTATTTAAAAATAAATGTCTTGAATTTGCTGTATTAGGGATTCAACATGAGCCAGACCTTACCACAATGATAATCTTATCACAGTCATGCAGGCCTGGTATGATATATTTTAAATGGCACATTGGTGTCAGATCGGTACTCGGTATCACCTGATACCCACAGCACAACTATAGGAATTAGTATTGGGAGGGAAAAATTGGTATCGTAAAATCTCTACCACTAACGCTGGGGCTTGTTGTTGTGACACCAGATGTTTTAAAATGCTCCCATATCAGGAGCCATTAACAAACAAACAACCAAAACACCACTCTATAGCCACAGATAATGCTCAGAACAGCACCTAACTTCATCAACAGTACATATAGGGTCCTAGCCACAGCACTAGCCACCAAAATTTTTTTTAACTTTGCCTAATTTCTTTAGCAAAGAGACTAAACACAACTCACCTACTCTCTTCCAGCAGCCGCTTGTTTGTAGCAAGACCTCAGGCCAGTCCATTACGGACTACAGCGGGGTGCCGCAGCTCAAGGAAGAACATCTATGATAATTTCTCTATCATTTCCTTTAAGTAATAATCATCATATTAATCATGTAAATCCAGCTCGTACTGGTCTCTGTCTGCAAAAAAGCCTTTCTGCTTCCTTGTGCACGTGTTTCCTGCCTCTCTTTAGCTGTCCTAACTAATAAAGACAAAAACACCCAAAATATAAGTTGAAAAAACACAAACACTGCTGCCTGATGTGAGGTTCAGGTCAAGTCTTGTTAAGTGATCATAACGGACTGTACAGAGAAGCTGCAAACACATCCAGGTGTTATTCCGACACCCTGTTCAGCACGGAGATCCAACATCCGAACATCAAATGTGTGATCTAAAATACAGCTCAGCGATCGCCGCTCTCCTTAAAGGAACCACACTTCTAACAAACTCTTTTTTCTGAAAGGCACTATTGCTCCGAAAAAATTTACACATTCAAGGTTTTTCTTCAAATAACCCTGTCCTCCAGTTTCAAAATCAAGTCCTTTCATCCTAAGAGGCTTTCGGTCATTCATGTTGGCAATAATAAGCAACGAGGTGAAGCTTCTGCAGGATCAGCAAGTAATTTAAATGACATGAAACCTCATCCTTGGCTTTGATGACTAACATCATGCTGTTTATCCACGGCGAAATGACTGCGCACTTTTTCTCTTTAATTCCACTAAACTCCACGTCTTCTAAGATCGTAAACCAGGACATCAAGGAGGCAGTCATCCATTCGGCTCTTGTTTGGGTTTGCCCATGAGGCCGTCGGCGAGACCGCGTCACCTTGTGTCACTCTGTGTCACTCTGTGTGTCTGTAAACAGTCACCCCCGCCCCCTGTCTCTCCAGTCAAACACAGCACACATGGGGGTGTTATTACGCATGGGGAGTGACCACCGCTCGGCGGCAGGGCGACCCCAAAGGCAAAGCGTCTTTGCATTTGAATAATCTATTGCACCAACTCACGCATTTGCATATTCGGGCACTTGGAAGTCACCAGGGCACTATGATTCACTCCCCTCTGCCAGCCTGTGTCGCCGCTTGTATGAAACAGGAAGGATATTAAGCTTGTTTGGATGCAACTTCCCCTCATGAATCTTTAAGGCTGCTGTGTAATAAGAAAAATAAACCCAAAAAGCAGATGCCATCAGACTGCAAAATTACTTTCCTGTTTCATTCGGAGACGTCAGCGACCGCGGGGGAGCGTTGTCCGTGAGGAGATGCCTGACAGCCCTCTAAATTGTGAAGAAGACTGACACGAGTGTGAATTTAACAATTGCCAGTTAGAGTGTAAAGAGAGGTTGTGCAGTGTGCAGTGAAGCAGCCCCTCCATGCTCTCTGCCTCTTACCCACCTCTCATGGATCCTGTAATGGATACAGCCTCTGAAGGATTTAAGGAGAGCCCGGCTGCTCACCTGTTAAAATAGAGCTTGTATGTGGAGTCTATCCACTGGAAAACTTCGACTTCCCAGCTGGAAGCAAATGATCCGGTTTGGCAGTGCGTATATTTGCAGTTCTTCAGTGTTGTAAACATTCGCGGCACACAATAGAAATTAAATCTGACCTTTGTGATGTTTTGACAGCTCTCTGCTGTGCATTGGACGCCTTTTTTTATTTATTTATTTATTTTTTAAATGACTGTGGCGTGTTTGAGCGCTGATATCCACCAGTGCGACGCTCTGAATCAAAAGAAAAACACAAACAGGGAACACTGTGTAAGTCTGCACTCACCAGCGAGTTTATTGTGAGGATTGTCTAGCAAGAAGAAGAGAGGAGCACAGAGGAGCTACAGGAATGAAAGATGTTAGTCTGCCAGTTTGTCACAAAAGCAGTGTGCTCCTGTGTGATAGACTGGCAGACCGTGCTAGCTCAGTATCCTTGGGGACACACAGGCTACTGTTATAGAGTCACATTTTTTTTTTTTTGAGGAGCTTCTCTCATTTTCTGAGGCAGAGAGGCAGAGGAGGAGGAGGAGGAGGAGGGAGAGGGAAGTTACTGGTTTTGCCTCTTGAACGCTCGCCGGAAAGTTCTTGTTAGTCTGTTTGTGTCTGTGAAGGTTTATGGCCTGTGTCGAGCAGAAAGTCCACAATCAACTATTGTGACACGGAGGATAAAAAGAAAAAAAGTTTCCCCGGATAGATCCCCTTAGCGGTGTTTGGGTGTGTTCGAAGAAACGACTTCGAGGAGAGTAATCTACGCTTCATGTAGTGCATTGTAAAATCAATTCCAGTCTGTTTAAGTTTATTTTAATAGTTCAAACATATCTTTGAGAACCGGCGAGTAATAAAATACGGACTACTTTTTAAGAAACTGGTGTCTGAAAATAAACAAATCTAAGGAAATGTACCAATCGATAGAAAGTGAAGAAACTACCTTTCTGCTTCCTTGTGAACATGCAGTTTAATCCAGCAGATGTAAACAAACTGGGAGCTCACCATCTTGGCATGCAGACGATACAAAATAATTTCCATGTGCGAGTTTGTCAGCATTATAAAAACTCTGCTTCAGCTTTGCCTAAAGTTCAGGAGGATAGTGTTTGAAGAGCCCCGCTTGGGAAATCGAGGCCAACATGCAGAAGAAAACTTGTGTTTTCACAAACTTCTGCTTATGTGTGGATGAGCCCCGAGCCTACAGCAGCAAAACCAAGAGCGGATCCAAGTCTGGAGACTGGTTTTACTTCTGCGTTGATTCAGCGCTGTAGGAGCCTCAGCTGCTGAGAGAGCGTGGTCTGATTCTCTCCCTAAATGCTGGAGTTCATTGTGATTTCTATCAGTTTTCTGGTTCCGCTATATTCTCAGGACCCCATGGCAACTGAATCTGGTCATACAAACTTGGAGCCTCCATTCCTGGTCAGATGAGGTGGTTCAGGAATTGCCTCATGGACACCTCTTTTTGGAGGGGTTCCAGACATGTCTAACTGGAGGGAGACACTAGGGTAGGCTCAGGGTTCGCTGGAAGGAATGCGCATCCCACCTGGCCTGGGAACGCTGTGGAATCCCAGAAGAGGAAAGTGGAGAAAGTTTAGGGTGACCATATTCTGACTTCCCAAAAAGAGGACAAGACTACACTGGGACGGAGTCATGGAGTCAAACGAAGTTAATTTTAATAGTTTTTCGGGTCGCATCAAGTGTCTTTTATGAGCTTCTGACTCCGTATTTCCATTGCATCCAGAACGGCTACAAAAAGGCTGTAAACCGCTGATCTTAACCACTCAAGTTAATGTGTCAATTTCCACCGGCTTCTTTCCGTTACTTTGCGGATTGCCGGACTCCACAGCTGATCGCAAAAGTTCAATTTTTTCTGGACGCCGGAGCATGCTGCAAAAATTCCGGATTTCACACCATGCAAACTGGCGGAGACGAACAAGTGAAAGGTTTCTAGACAGCATTTCAGCCTGATGACACCATGGATGAGGAGATGCTGATTCCAGAAGTCCAAAAAAAGAGGACATGTCCGGGTAAAAGAGGACGTATGGCCACCCTAAGAAAGTGTTGCCAAATGGAAGGGAGATTGGGACGACTTGCTGAGACCGCTACCCCTGGACCTGACTCTGGAAGTGAAGGCAGATGGATGGATGGATGGACTTGGGTTCATGGCTTCTTTTGTTGTATTCTTAAAATACTGGTGATAACAAAGATGTTGTAAACACAGGAAATAATATCTCACCAGGTGGACCAATCATTTAGTTTATAGTTTCACACTTTTAAGGAGGTGCACACCAGAGTACACAGACTTCCTCATAGAAACAGGGCTGTTGGAAGCACAGTAAGGATGTCTGCCACCCAGACCCTAAGGGCTCTAAATTCTCTTCTGGATTTTTATGGGGAGCCAGCATGGAGAAGTTAATATATGAAAGATGTACTCCCTTTTTCTTGCACTCGAGCTGCAGCATTTTGGCCCAGCCAAGGCGCCATTAGAGATTTATTTAGGGCAGCCTGATAAAAAGGAATTACAATAATCCAGCCTAGAGGTAACAAATGTGTTGACTCATTCTCTGCTTCATTTTCAGACAGAATGGGTCTGATTTCTGCGATACTGCGAATGTGAAAAAAGAGATTGTCTTCAAAAGTTGTTGTATGTGGGAGTTGAAGGACATATCCTGATCAAATAGAACTCCCGATTTCCCAAAAGTGGTGCTGGATGCCAGAATGATGCAATACGAGGCAGTCATATCCTTAGAAAATGTCTCTCTGAGGTGTTAGGAGCTGGAAACAATATCCTCAGTCTTTTCTGGGCAGCAGAATATCTCTGGTCATTCAGATCTTTATGCCCCCCGAAGCATCCTTTGAGTTAAGCTGGCTGATTGGTTTCATTTGCCTCCATAAGAAAAGTATAGTCATAAAGATGTTAATTACACATTGAGCATAATTAGTAAAGTGAGGAGGATCCATCCTGGCCGAAGGGGGCACTTAAGTCAAAATCAACTCTTACAGTAACTTTGAAAAACAACAAAATTCATTCAACACAAACAAATATATATCATTCTGTATCACCAGTATTTCACATATTTTGGACCCTGCCTGCCCGGTTGTAGTCTCCTTTTGCCTTCAGGGCAGCCGTGAGAGGTTGAAGGTTGTCGAATCTGCACAGCTCACAGTCGGTGTTCCAGTGCATCCCAAACATATTTGACAGGGTCGAGGTCAAGGCTCTGAGCAGGCCGGTCAAGGTCTTCCACAACAAATTGGGAACAGACTCGGTATGAGCTGAGGTTGTTGAAAGAGACTCCCAAAAATGGTTGCAATAAAGTTGGAAGAAAACTAATATATTACTTTTTACTGTACTGCAAGTGTTCTGTGTTATCATAAGTGAAGTTTTTTCATGTTTACTCTGAATGTCAATTAAACAAACTCGAGAAATGGAGCCGAGGCAAACCTTAACCCTTCGAACTCCCAGCTATATTTTGCTATTTTTGGTCCGCCTGTTTTTTTTTTTTTTTTTGTAAAAATCAATGTAGCAACTCGATCATTTCAAGCACAGCAAGTATATACACATCTTTTTTTTCAGGACAACCTCAGCCGTCAGTTTATTGGTGCAAAAATTATGTAAAATGAATGTGACAGTAGATTGAGATCCATCAAAGTCAACCAAAAAGCAAAAACGGATATTGATACCAACAGTACTTTGCTCAAAAATCACATAAATCTACAGTGACCAAGCCTTTTCTCATCTGCACATCATTCTCTCAAGTCTTGGCTATCAGGAGAAGAAATATTGGAATTGGAACAAACACACAAAAGAAACTTTTTACACATTTACACAAATCCTTCCAGGCGTTTTTTGCTATTTACTGTTGTTTATGCCACTCCTTGAAGCACTTTCTGTCTGGGACGAGATAGAGAGCCACATCATACTGCACATAATCTCGTCTTTGCTTGTTTCTAAGCATTGAGGACCATTTTTTCTTTTTTTGCAGACAAGAAGGGAACTTTCTTGTCTCTTGTTGATCTTTGGTTGCCTCTTATTGGACACTACCGTCAAGGGAACAATAGAAGAAGAATATGAGACCATGTAACTGGTCGAAAGTTTGACAGAAAAGAGGGACAATATGATAAATAATCATGTTTTCACTGATATATCACTGTGGATTTACCATCAAACGTCTCTGATCAAACACTTATTTTTGTGGCTGGATTGTAAACCTTGTGGCAGGTGTAGAAATGCCTGGAAACCCTTGATAGATCACCAAAAGGGGAAGTTTTTGAACACTTTTCATCCCATAGAGATACACGGTAGAGTTCCAGAGAAACTGTAAACAATATTAATAGTGTCACGTGGGATCGCCGGCGATCCAGTGGCGTTCTAAGTGTTAAACTTCTGATGCCTTCCTCATGGGTTGATTCACTTACACCAACTACGACAGTGACAGAATCACCTTTTTACTGCCTTCCCTCTTATTCTTTTAAAACTACCTTGCGCTTCACTTTCCCATGCCTGGGCACAGTGTGCAGCACTCACGCTGGTCCAACAAACCAGACTTTGGGGTTGAAACATGCATGAGTACAGTACAGCCCAGCCTTCTTTGCAGTAACCTCTGCAAGATCGACAAACATTGACAACTCTTGTGGGGCGCTCACACCAAGCGCAAGTAAAATCATCTACCTGCTTAATTTGCGCAAATCTAGACGCGTGAATGAAAAGTATTTACTCACTTCATTCGCATGTCAACAGTAATTTCAACGGTAATCCCTGCCAATTCAACTGGTGGGATCAAGTGATAGACAAAGGTGTTTTACAATTTATTAGGTAATACGACCTCCTCACTCACTTGCCTCTAGGCCGCTCCTTTTTTATTCCAGTTTCGGTAGTTGAAAGAAAAGGTATCATATAATTCGGGGCACCCGCATGATCACATTGTCCTCCATTTCAGATTCTGGTCAACAACTGTCCGTTTTCATACCCCACCTGGCAACCTTGGAGCTGATTAGTTATCGTGATGCTAATATCCGCTCAAGTTGAGACGTTTTCAGCTTCCACCCAATTCCAACATTCGCGCCACAAGAGTAGTAGGAGCGTCTAATTGCGTCTTTGCATTGAGTTAACATGTAATTAATTCGCGCAAATGATTTCACTCGTGCTCGGTGTGTGAAGACAGTTATACAACTCTTACCAAGAAAAGTTAAAGATCTCGTGTCTTGGCGTTTTTTCTTTCTCCTTGTTTACTCCGAGTTTGATCCTTCCTGTCATCTTTGACGAAATGACACGTGTTTCATTTACAGATTCCTCTCTCTGTACTTTTTTCTTGACAGTTGTTGATGTGCACTGACTTCTCCCCCCCTGTCAGGCAAAAAATAGACTCAGCGAGAAGAAAATAATTAAATTAAAGTGCGAAACTTGTTGCCACACAGCTCGGTGGTTTCAGTTTCCTTCACTAAAACATGATGGGTATGGTGTAAGTGTCCAGGTTAGAGGTCAACTGCAGAGCCAACAGGAGCGAGCTGGTGTCCTGCTGAACAGCTAATTTCGCTCGGTGCCCTGTTGCTGTTGCCTGGATACAGTGTGATTCTAATTAACAGTTTGGTGATTCACATGCTCTCCTGTTAACCTCGGTTTCCCACACTCGCAACGCTATTACAGTTTATGAGTCTCATCGGGTGCTGTGATGGACACTGAACTAAAGATAAAATTCAATTTCTGAAATCGTGGACCAAATTGCCAAAACGGAACATGTGTTGTCTTGTGAATTGGAGCTCAGTTTGTGGGTGGTTCTGCCTTAAAGGGTCACAGACAACCAACCTCACTGTTGCACTTACTTGCTTGTTGTTTCTCATATTAGAACACCACATAATTGTATAAAATCACCATGAAGCATTATTTCACCACCTTTTTTTTTTTTTTGCAAACAATAAAACTCCATTTTATTTTTCCTGAAAGCTTGTATGGTGCCCCTGGGACTTGAGCTCTTTCAGCGATTAGAGTAGCTGAACTCTCGCAGAGTCTGCTCTTTGAATTAAGTCCCCCTCCTTTTTCAAGCAGGCCTCTCACTAGGCCGATCTCGCAGGCTAATTGGCCTCAGGGTTGACGTGCAGTGTTTACCGGGGGTCCTCTGGGATCCCGATGAACCAGCAGAGGGGAAGGGGCGCTGATGCTCCCCTACTATCAGCTCCGACTCAAGGCATGGACCGCTACTCCTTCTAACTGTCCCCTGCAGCGGCCGGTCAGGACCCAGACTGTGGCTTCCAGTAAAACTAGGAAATCTTCAGAGTTCATGTTAGGCGATTTAAACAAGGCAGCAGCAGGAAATAAGAAAACAAAAACTCTGTGAAGGTTGTACTTTTCTTTGATTGAGGTGTTCAAAGATGTTTCCAAAGTATAGACAAAGAGGACAAAACCTACAGCTGGCGCCAAGGCTTGAGAGAAAACTGCTTTTTCTCTGCAAGCAAGAAGTAAAAAAGCGAGTACATTCATTTTGTGTGATTTTTTTACGCACAAAAGCAAGACTTTTGCATTTTGAGTAAAAATCATTTGACAGGAGATACCAAAGAAAAGGCGGCCCTTGATGCAATCAATATGACATCTAGATTTGCACCTGTGCACCTGCCTGAGTCATGCAAAAGTCCACAGATACCGACGTTTTCTTCTACCAAGGCTGTTGTTTTTCTACCCCTGTTCTCTCTATAACTCCTACAGGTTACTTGCTTTTGGATTTGACCTGGTTGATAGGGACCTGTTGACTTTGTGGTCATCTCTGTGTTTGAAGAAAGGAACAAAGCTTCAGTTCCTTAAAGGGATAATTAGAACTACCACGTCTGCAGTGCAAAATAATTAATATGGTGATTATTACTTCAAGAAAATGATAAAGAAATGATCATAAATGTTCTTCCTAGAGCTGCGTCACCCCGCTGCAGTCGATGGACTCGCTACAAACAAGCGGCTGCTGGAAGAGAGTGGGTGACTTGTGTTTAGCCTCTTCGCTAAATAAATTAGGCAAAGCTACAAAGATGTTTGGTGGCTAGTACGATGGCTGGGACCCTATATGTACTGTTGATGAAGTTAGGTGCTGTTCTGAGCATTATTTGTGGCTACAGAGTGGCGTTTTGGTTGAGGTTTGTTTATGGCTCGTCAGACTGCTGTGTTTTGCTATGGTGCGGCCGTTACTAAAGTTGGTATAACTAGAGAAGCAAGCGGTGGGCAACATTCATCTCTCGGTGTTATGGTGTGTTTTAACTGCGAAGTGATGCATGTTTCTACCTCTCTAATAATATACACACACTACTAAGATGCCATCTTTTATAATACATCCTGTTGGAGTTTATCAGTTATATATACATTTGCATAATTAGTATCATGACTGGTTTGACTGACAGGTGGGTGTGCCATATTTGATTCCCAGAAGAGCTTCCACAGGTTGACTGAAATAGAATTTCCACAATGGCGCCCACCAACATCAAGGTTAAATCTTGTATCCAGAAACCAACAGTTGATGTCACAGGGACTATGTTCATATTTTATACAGCATATGGCTCATACATGTCTACGTGCATGGCTTTGAGGTGAGCCCTCAGGTCCTGCTTTGATAGTTTTATAAATATGTGATGCCAGTGCTTAGCTATGTTAACAGTTTCACCTTGAATTCAAGCTTGAATTCAAACACTGCAAAAACTCGAATTTTAGCTTCTACACTACAAAAAATTCAAAGCTTGGCAAGTGGATTTGTCAGGTTTCTAGTGAAAATGTCTAACTTTGGCTAATTGAACCCACTGCCAAGTCCAAAAAATGTTTTATTTTAAGGTACTATGCACCAAAAATAAAGCAGTACCAAGTATCAGACAGATAGAGGTGGAGGTGGAGAATGAGCATGATGAAAGATCCAGAGGCTACAGTACTTTATATAGGGTGGACATGTCCTCTTTTTTGGGGGTTGTCCAGACTGTCTGGGTTTGTCTGGGAAGTTTGAAAAATCCTTCAAATATCTGCGGTTTCTGCGGTCAATATCAATCAAAATAATCGTGATTATGATTTTTGCCATAATCAAGCAGCCCTACAGCTAAGCCCCGCCCCCAAAACACAGCATACTTTTTAAGAAGAAAACTGTATGAAGTGACAAAAAGGAAGTACTCGAGCATAGACTGTATATAGAATGGACGCCGTCTGCCTCCTCGCTGGATATAGCCATCGAGAGAACAGCACCCTCTGGTGACGGGCTGCAGTATAGGTCATAAATCCCGCCTCCTCCAGCAATCCCTATGGGGCTGTGGACAAACTTCAGAAATTTATTACACAGGAAATATTTTTTTCTCCCCCCTGGTTGTGATGTTGACATGTAGTTACTGTAAGACTGGTTTGTGCTCAAGTCCTCTTTTTTTCTGTAAAGCTCCGTTTTTAAAAGTTCTTAGGGGGTTCATGTTTTCTTTGATGGACACTTGATACAGCCTGTGGGCGTATGAAGATTGCGTAGATCACCTGGGGGATACGCTGTTTGAGCCAAGCGTCATTGCAGCGACTCTCCCGCCAAATGCTACTGCGCAAAGTTGGTTTCAGAAAATGGAGAAAAAAACTTTTCGTCTCCAAATCCGTATACTAGCATCAGGCAGAACCAAGTTGTCCATAGTACATACAGTCTATGTGCTTTAGTCCTGAAAATAAATCTGACTCACACTCTTACCCATCACCATAACAACCACAAACATTTTTCAAACTTCTGTACAGAGACGAGTTTCTCCCCAAAGTCCGAGCTCAGAAAATCTAATTTTAGGACTTTGTGCTCTTTTCCTCAAAATTGGCCAAACCCCAATTAAATCTAATGTATTCTGATCTCTGTTTTCTGTTTATTTCTCAGCGTCTTCAAAAACAAGACAATCTTCATCTGTTGTATTACGCTCTTTCCTTGTTTCCAACCGTCTTCGAGTGCAGCTACATTGTTAGCGTCGGTGAATGGCACACACTGATGGGGAGTTCTTGCTTCTGATAATGCATTAGAACCACATTGTCAGTGAATTAAGCAGGCATTCTTGTTTTCAAACGGGCATTTCTTTCAATTATCTTGATAGAGCGGAGAAGCTGTACGGCTCTGCTTTCCTCCAATCTTTTTTTTTTTTTCTTTCCCCCCCTGATTGAATGGGAAGCCAGATGGGAAGCCCGGCAAAGAGAGGAGGAGAGAGAGGGAGTCGACGAATGTTCTCATAGTGTATGGCATTCACAGTGTCTGAGACAAATCAATTACAGATAAATGCCATGTGCGGCGAAAGAATGCGAAGGCTTTTTCACTGGTTTTGGAGTCAATCGAAGAGGCACAGCTTGAGTGTCATTGACCTTGAGAAGAGGAAAAATAAGAACCACTGAGCAACTATGGTTTTTAAATCTAAACTTGCTGCCCCAAAATCACTTCAGGGTCATGTAGTATATGTGTGTCTCACTACAGGAGTCAATTTTCTGCTCCAGAAATGGCAAGTATTTCTACAAATTTCCTCCAGACCCAAACAGAACTCCACACACAAAAAAAACAAGTCTGCAAAGTAATGAGAAAATGTGCTTTTGTCTCCGGGGATTTGCTGTATTATTCTGTAAATCCTGGATTATTATATTTTACAGACAGCAAAAAACTCCACATCCTTAACAGGAATAGCGCTCTAATTTCAAATTAAAGGTAGGAGAGGGAGTTTCGGATGAGTAACGGCCTAAACCCTGCAGACTCCGAACGCTGGAGTTTTAGCCTCTTTTCCTTGTTTGTGTGACAAGTGAGTCCACTTTCTTCTTGCTAATACCCAATTAGGGAGATGATTATTGATTGAGGTGTTGAAAGTTGACCGCTAATCTCCCTTCTGTCAGGATGAGGCGATCAATAGGTGAGTGTAATGAGCAACCTGCTCTCTCAGTGCCTGTGAACAGAGTTGGATTCAGACTGGATACATATTTTGTTAGACAATGAAAAGAGGGTTATCTAAGTGCGGTCTCTGTTACTGGATCCGACATATCAGGAAAACACTTTGTTATTATTCCATCTGCAGTAGAAGTGCTTTTTTTTTTTGGTTAGTGGCGATGCAAATGCAGGTGAAGTTGTCCTTTTCCTGCCAAGAAACAACACCGTTTCTCAGCGCCAATAGACTGGAAACACTTAAACTCGATGGATGGAGGGTATCTGAAGCATTTTCTGTTTTGGGGGAACTGAATTATAAGGAAGCACTTTAGAAAAAGAAATCTTATTAACCTTTATTTAACAACACAAACAGGCTGGCTGTGCTACAGACAAAAACGGATTCACACTTGATGTCTACAAGGTACGAACCGATGAATGATTTAGAGCGAAGGTAAACTAATGTCACCCTAACCCCCAATTTTCACTGCATCCGCTGGACGCAGTGGAAATTTGCCGTCCTCCAATTCCTAGTGGATCCATTTGTGAGACGAATTTCATGGCAGATAACGGACAGCAGAAATCGCGAGAACTCACAAGAACCTGCAGATTCATATGCAATCACTCGATAATGAGTTGTCTCTTTAAAGACTGATACATAATCATATAAGCAGTAGATCATGTCCTTCCAGAGAAGAAAATCCACTCCTAGACTTCTAGAATCAGCATCTCCTAGTCCATCAGGGTGAAATGCTGTCCAAAAACCTTTCACTTGTTCGTCCCCGGCCGTTTGCATTGTGTGAAATACCATCCACCTGAGACACGTAGTGACAAATCATTTTCTGTCTTTGGAGGAACTAAATTATAAGGGCGCACTTTAGACAAGGAAATCTTATTAACCTTTATTTAACAACACAAAACCAGATTCACACTTGACTTCTATAACTTGGAGGTAACATCACCCTAACCCCCAATTTCAATCGAATATGGAATGCCTCCAATCTGGAATGGCTGTGTTTTTTGCCATCTGCCAGTTCCTACTGGATCCGTTCATGGCGGATTTTGGACAGCAGGAATTGCAAGAACTCACAATAACCCGGATTCACATGCAATCGGAGGAAATCCACTCCTAGACTTCTAGAATCAGAATTTCCTCATCCATTGTGTCATCAGGGTGAAATGCTGTCCAAAAACTTTTCTCTTGTTCGTCCCCGGCCGTTTGCATGGTGTGAAATACAATCCGCCTGAAACACAGCGTTTTATTTTGAAAAGTAGCTGGATGTTTTATTTTGTGTCCGTGCCAGACTTCCTTTCAAGCACGAACTAATCTGTCCTGAAAAAATACAACTCTTGCGATCAGCTGAAGAGTCCACTGATCTGCAGCGGAACAGAAAGAAGCCGGAGGAAATTGACACGTTAACTTGAATGGAAATGATCAGCTATGATCGGTGAATACGGCCTTTTTGTAGCCGTTCCGCATGCAATGAAAATTGGGGGTTGGGGGAACAACTTCATCATGACCAAGGTGGCTCATGAATGAATGATGGTGCGTTTCTCGCTGACCCATCAAGGATGGTTAAACAGAGAAGTTTCATGGCCGCCATTTTTAAGAGGAATTTTCTTTTCAAGGACGACACAATCGTCTTTGACTCAAAGGTCCTACATCATCCTCACCTTGATTAGAGTAAATACCGCAGACAGGCGTCTCTTCCATATTTAGGTGCCGTTTTAAATTCATTCTCGACACCGTCTCAGTGTCCTGTAGGAAACACTTTCCATAAACCCGGAGAACATGGCCTGTTTCAGTGCAGAGAGAGCCTCATGTTTGCCTCCTGGTTGTCACTTCTTCCTCTGAAACAATGCTACACTGTGCCATGCTGCAGTCTCTGTGGGCCATGTTCTGTTTTCAGACTTGGTATTAAAATGCAGGGAAACTTTAGGAAACATGACACACTGCCTCGCACATTAAATCTCAGACTTTTGGCTTCCAAATTTGTTGTAAAGCGTAGAGAGGGCTGGCAGCTGTTTACGGAAAAATCCATGTCTGTATGATAAATAGAGCTGTAAAGGCTTGAGGAAATGCTCTGAGATTACAAAACAATATAGGAATATATAATTGTAATTGTTTTCCACATTTAATCTTGCTTTTCTTTGTTTCATCATCTTCTCTCTTATTTATCCAACCAGTTTGAAGCAAACTCTCCTCAACAGACAAACTGAGCAAACAGGCAGGGGTGGAGCCAGACTGTCTTGTAAGGGTGTCCTAATCCCCAAACTAAGAGGGGGTTAAACCCACTAATCATGTCCACTCAACCCTAACCCGAACTTTTAATATAACAGAATCAAAAAACTCTAAATTTAAAAGGTAACCCAACAGGGTAGCAACATTGAAATCTGCTAAACTTGAGCCTTTCGGGACCGAAAAAGACCAACAAGTCGATCATGGCACAGGGATTCAGGATGGCCAATAAGATTCATCCTCTGGCTCAAGTCTGTACGTTTACATGACACTCGAGAAAACCGAACTATTGCCTTATTCCGATTAAGACCGGACAAATGAAGTGCATCTAAACACCTTAGTCCGACTATAATCAGAGTTTTAGAACTTCTGACGTCTGGCACGGACCTGCTGTTGTTGTTGACAGTTGTATGGCTCTAGTTTTGGGGCGGAGGACACGTTCACGTCAATAATTGTAAGTCCGATTCAGCGAAAAAAACTGAATTATAAGCTTAATCCAATTAAGATGTGCATGTAAACACACCCAGTGACTGCAACTACATGGCGATGACAACCGAGATATTTGTACAAAATGATTAAATATGAGAAGTAGGCTGTAAAAAATAGTTGCAGCATCACTTATTTGTTTGTAAATTTGAAACCCATTGGCTGCGGTCTCCATATTGGTTTTGCTGACTTCCAAAGATGGGCCTTTACCCTCAGTAACCAAGGCTACTGAATATTTTATATAAAAAACTTACATATAGAAAGAAAATAATGCCATTACAGTGGCACCATCCCCCTACAACATCAGCATGAATTAATACAGGCTCTACTTTAGCTTTAACATCTGCGTCCTCAGTAGCTGTACCTTTAACAACTACATGAAGAACATCAGGAAGAACCGAAAGAGTTCCTGTCTCCTTTTACCAGCAGTGACAAAGTGAAATTTTGTAATTTTGTGCAGCAAACAAAACCATCATTTCTTGAAGTAGTTCCTGTAATCCTCTACTCGAGACACTTTATTCTCCGGCTGTGCAGAGGACTTAGAGATCCTTCAGAAGAGCATCAAGAATCTGACAAGTGTTGGTAATTTTGGGTTTTTTACTGATGTGTGGATGGCACTTTTATTTTATGAAGTGAGACCTTTGTAACAATTGCAGTCCCTTTAATATATAGTAAAAAGGCGCCTTACGTATACAGATACATCTGGCTTAAATAAGGGCTGGGCGATAAACCAAAAATTTACAGATACTGAAATTTACGACAATAACCAATGTCATTTTGCCCGTATCGGTATGTTGGGCATCAAGAAAATAAATACATAAAAGTTTGTTTTGGATGTGTGTAGGTAGGCTATGGTCTCATGTCTCTTTAAGATGCTGTCCGATGGCAGAAATGTGACTCCACCCCATCCAGTCCATAACAAAGAGTGAAAGACAGGTGAGGAGACAGAGGATGGTTCAAAGGTTGTAGTAGCTGGAGAGGCGGCTGAAGTAGATGAAGTTAATGTTGGAGAGGGTGAGCAGCTTGTGGAGTTATTATCGTCCATTTATCGTTATCGAGGTGAACTGATCAATATATTGTGATATTGATTTGAGGCCATATCGCCCAGCTCTACCTTGAATCTTGTCTGTGAGGAGTTTTGCAGATTGTAGATTTAAGATTGTAAGAATTAGCCAATACCATTTGTTGACTTTTATCCGACCCTCTTATTCATCGTTTTTAAAAGCAATAAGACCATAATGATTTGTATTAAGCTCAGACTGGTTGTAATAAAGGCGACTTCTAAAATGAGTTTTATTTTGAAATCCAGATCTGATGGCTCTTTCTAATTACGAGCTCCTTCTCTTTGCTGTTATTTCAGATTGATCTGATTTACTGCGCCGCGCCGCCGTAATGTGCATTAAGAAAACAAATTCAAATGTTGAAGCTGTAAACAAATAAATTCAACTGGGTTAGCTTGCACTTTGCCTCCCTTTAAAGTTTGGACTCTCACCACTTCCCGACTTCAGTGGAGAGTGTTTGCAGGTAGAGGCTCCTGCAAAAGTTTGCCTCCTCATTTGCAAAGCTAGGTTAAGTTTATGTAAAAGAGATGCATACCCAGTACGTCGGAGGCCCGGAAACAAACATTTCCCCTCCCTCCCCTCCCCTTGACAGACGAGTGACAGCTATTTAAATGCAAACTGTCATTAACAAACACAACCCTGCGCGACACCTGCTTTAATCACGGCAACAAAGGCGCAGCAAGTGGCCGAGTAGGAGCCCCCTCTCTGTGTGATATTCAAATGATGGGGCGGCGCAACAAACAAAAACAACAACATCAAAGAATAGGCTGAGCGGGGAGAGGAATCTGCTGCACTCTGTGCCTCCCACCACCGCTGCTAATCAGCTTCATTTTAAAAGTGATTAAAGGAAGGAGTCACTACATCGCTTACCCTTAGAATTGAGGGAAACTGTAGTGCCTCTCTTTGAGTCTCTTTCTTTTACTGAGGCTTATTCCTGCTGAGACAAATGCAGCTCAATTTCATCCTCTTCATAAAATATTAACAGTGACTTCCGGTTAATGTAGAAACCTTTCAGCCGACTGTCCGCTCTGAAATATGAAAATATAACCCCCCGGTATGACCCCTGATTCTGTCTGTATGAACCAAACAGTGAAAAAGTTCAGCCCGTTGAGTGTCGCTCACCTTCTTTAGCAGGCGCACAGAGACGTGCGGCCTAGCAGAGATTTACCGAGGAGCCAGCATTGTGGACAACGAACAACTTTACAGACAACTTTGAAAAAATTCTTATACATAAAATAAAACAATATGCATCCTTTACGGTGTTTGCCACATGACATGCTGTGAAAGGAACGATTTAAGAAGAAGCATTAACCAGCTTCTGTAAAAATTTTGCAAATTTTTTAAAATCAAAATTCTGCCTTCGAGATTGTGCATATTTGGGTAACTATAGAATTTAAGTGTTAGGCTGTCTTATCACTTTTTAAGCTATTTTTAATCAGTTCTGTAACTTACAAGCCTTTGAAGTAGCTTATACTTCAAAATAAAAGCATAGTTTAATAATGTAAAGCAAACTGAGCAGAAGACAGATAAAAGTTCAAAATAAAAGCACGACAAACAATCGTGTCAATTTGTAAATTTCAGGAACTTGTGAATGTATATATTATGTAACCTCATCTGAAATGTATTTACTGTTTTGTTTTAAATGTTGAGAATATATATATGTATATGTATGTATGCTTTTTTTAATCAGTTCTGTAACTTACTTGCCTTCAAAATAAAAGCATAGTTTAACAATGTAAAGCAGCCTAAGCAGAAGACAGAAAAAACATTCAAAATGAAAGCGTGACAAATAATCGTATTTATAAGTAAATTTTATGACCTTGTGAATGTATTTACTCTGTTGTTTTAAATGTTGACAACATTATATATATATGTATATGAGGTAGGTAGAAAACATCAATTTTATACTTCCTTTTTCTTTCTTTCTTTCTGTTTTTTTTTTTTTTACCAGAACAAAAGTGACACTTCTAGTGGCCATGGAAACATTGTACTCTAATCCTTCTATAGACCAGATCAAGATGAATCAAGTTATATCTACGTATCTGTACGTATCTTTTCAAAACCTCCACATGACCAGTAGCATATATACTGCATAAATTAAATCAGGTCTGGGTCATTCATATTATTAGACTGTGAGTGTTTTGTGCTGTTCTTTACTCTGTGGTTCTTCTTGTATGAATGATGCTTTCATGAGGAAAGTCCATATATTCTGATGTATAAGAGATGCTCCTTTTCTTTATGAAAAAACTTTATGAATTAGTTTTTTTTTCAAGTGTACTGTCTCTATATGACGAGCATTTCTGCTCATTGTCCACAATGCTGATGAAGGTCTACGGCTGAAGACCGTCCTTTGCTCAGCTTTTGTGTCGTGTCGTGTTGTTCTGTGTGCACCTAAAGACAGTTCATGTAAGTGTGCTCCTGTTTTTTTGTCCGTCTCAGCTGCAGAGAAACTCTCGTTGTCATGTGGACTAACACGTCTACTTTTCATCAGAACTGAGGCTGTTTATTGTGAAATTCTCTGAACCCTTTTTTTCCTCTTGGACTCAGATGCCTGATGTGTCTTGGTTGCAGTCCTGTCTTGGGCAGTTGTTGTTCTGCCCGGTCATGATTTAAATGAGGAAGTCATTGGGCTGTAACATCCCGTGTGCCCGCCAAGGCCCGGGCACTTGTAACTAATGCACGGCATTTGTTTTGATTAGTTTTTTTTTCCCACCCAAAGCAACTGCAGAAAAATCCAGCTGTATTTGCAACAAATTCACTTTGTTTGTTCCACCACAAATTTGCACAGTTTGAGTTCGGCAAATTAGGATAAACATTTATTTCCACAGCATCCTTTTGTTCATTTGCTCCTCAGTGGTGCGTATACTGTACATACAGGCAGAAAAACACCATAATGGTGTATTTACGCGCATCATTTTCCTTCTTTTTGTCCTTAAAGAGCGACAATTTCAGTCCTATAAACAACATGCTGTGAACATCCTGCGAGAAGTCTGCAAAAACATATAGAAGAAAGAAGCAAAATTACACTTAATGTTTCTTTTCTGCAAATTTCCCTCTCGATATATTATCCAGAACAATTCAAGCTGCATCCGCCATATTTCATCCCTATTAAATGCTGCTTATACGCCTCAGTTAATGATGTAGGAACTTTAATCCTATATATATTTACAGACGGAGAGACTGGCTCGGTTTCACAGTCTCACAAGCTTTGTGCCACGTTTGATTCAGATGCCTCACTGATTGGTTTAATTCCTGGAGTGAATCATGCATCTGGGCAGCAGATAGATGCGGACGACATGTGCAAGGGTGTCGGTTGTATCACCACAACTTTGGAAACCGATGTTCGTGTGATTATTAGACATCTGCTGCAAACGGGGGAGCGAATAAATCAGGAGCCACTCTAACTAATCAAATTTAATCACACAAGCAGCCTACTGGATATAATTAATGGACACAACATACAGCATACATCCACTTCAATCTGCTGCGAATTGTAGCCATGAAATATTGTAAATTTATGCAACATGTTTCCTGTACATATGTAAAAGTCATGCTCCAGGAAAACTCGACGTCAGGATGAATAAGTGCAGATGTACCAGTACATTAACGCAGAAACGCTCGATCATGCGTTAAAAATCCCACCGAAAGGAAATGAAGTTGACGTTTTTATTATAGAGAAATAATTTAGTTCAGGAGAAGTTAACCCAAAGGACTGATGGACTTCCTAATGTGATAACACGGTATCTAAATGTTGTAACTGGTTAAGGGAGACAATTTATATACATATGCTGTGGGTGGTTTAGTCCACTTAGAGGTCAAAGAATCAACCAGAGGATTTATGGAGCAAGAAGAAGGGAGCATATGCTTCATAAATTTGCAAATTTCTCTTAAAATTCTCTTATAAATGCTTTTTTATGACCGATGAGATACTGATGGCACACCTCTGTTGACCTCAAACAGCTTCATCTGAGATATTAATGCTTAAAAAAACAGACTGATATTCATGTTGATGAATGAAAATGATGATAACAAGACCATCGGGAACAAGATTGAAGGTTTTTTTTAATGGTAAAGGGATATTCCGCAGTGAAATTAATTTAGGGTCAAACACGCCGAAACACTGAGTTACACATCCCCTCGAGAGATGAATGTTAATGACTGCTGATGAATGAAATGACTGCTTGCTTCTCTAGTTATACCAATTTTAATAATGACACAGCGGTCTGAGGAGCCATAAACACCATTTCTTTATCATTCCCTTGAAGTAGAGGTAGAGAAGTAGAAAGAGGTGCAAAGGTCACCCACTGGTGCTTTAAATTAACTTACCGTATTTTCCGGAGTATAAGTCGCACTAGCTAAAAACTGCATAATGAAGTAGAAAAAACATATACCACTGTAAGTCACATTTTTTGGGGAAAATTTACTTTACAAAATCCAAGTTCAAGAACAGTAACAAAAGAATAGAGAACAGGCTGAATAGGTGTACGGTATGCTAATGTCGCACTTTGATGGTTATTCAGGTACATGAAACATAAACAACAAAGTCATTAGGTGTTCGGTATGTTAATGTAACATTTTAACAGTTATTCAGATAACTATGGTATATAAAGAACATGACAAAACAAGTTTACCAAACTCTTTATCTTACTCCATATCACTAAATCCATTGAATTTTTCATCCTCAGTGTCACTTCTGAACAGCTAAAGTGCCCTCTAGTGGCTATCAGGGTGAAAATATATATATATACAAGTCGCACCTGAGTATAAGTCGCAAACCCAGCCAAACTATGAAAAAAGTGCGACTCATAGTCCGGAAAATACGGTACATTTCATCATCTATTTCTGATTATGTTCAATTTTATAATATATCCACATCACTGGCTGTGTAACTGAAACTACTTTAAAGAAGTAAAGTAGTGTTTGGCATGCTTTTATTTTAACAGTTTAGGGTGCTTTACATTGTTTGACTATGCTTTTATTTTGAAGTTTATGCTCCAAGAAAAAATAACAACGGGTTTCAAATTTTAATATTCGACCAGTTTCTTTACCTCAAACCAAACCCTACTCTCTGAATCCAAACAAAGGTACTTTTTTGAACTTTCTGAAGTTTAGTTTCAGACATACAAAACCATCTTGCTGTAGTTTTTGAATATTCCAGCTGCTCAGCGCTTAAACACTTCCTCCTACTCGCTGTGAAACCTCTTTATTAGACCTTCAGTGTGCACAAAATGCCCCAGCCATGACAGTGAATGATGACTTTATTTAAAATCATAATACTTTTAATAAATGAAGTACAGGGTGCACTGTGAACTCGGAGGACGTGATTTAATACTCCGCTCCCTTGTTAATTAGATTCCTTCAGGTGTTAACTGCAAATGCCAGGCCTCCCAAAACGCACCGGCGGTGATGTCTGAACGGAGACGGCGGACTGTGAAGAGGCCGCTTGCGACGTCAGGAGCGAAAATACCTCACAGAGCTCATGAAGCCCTGATCAGACGAAGATCTGGGGGTTAGTCCACCGAGCTGATTCACAGAAAATCCTCCTTATTGATGAACAGAACAATCCAGGTGACATTTAGCAGAAACAGTAGAAGTCATTTTCATAAAAAAAAAAAACAGTGATCTTTACATCGTGATTAATATTCGTGAAGGATCAGGGACGAGCGTCACTGTCTAATGATGTTATTTCTGATTTGACAGTTTCTTCATAGTGGGAGCAGGACTCATAAACAGGTGACAGACAATCTCCAGGGCTTAAATGGATCACCGAGCTTCTTAGGAAACAACCAACTAAAAACCACAAATAAAGACAATAAGACCGTGACATGATACAAATCTTAATATCCAGGATATTAGACGTCTCATTTGTCTCTTCGGGGTTACATTTGATAAAATATACTTAAAACTAGGGTCGCTCTACAAACAAGTAAATCACCTTTTGTTACAGTCTGATAGAGAGTGTTTAAGGACAGCCCATACAATAAGGTGGCCATACGTCCTCTTTTACTCAGACATGTCCTCTTGTTTGGGGGCTGTAAGGGCTGTACCGCCTTGTCCTGCTTTGTTCGGGGGAGGTTTTGAAATCCTTCAAATGTCTTGGGTTTTGGATAGAAGTTTCAAGTTTATGTCGCGTGAATTTAGTGGGTTAAAAGCGCGTAAAAGACACTCAATCCGACCTGAAAAGCACAAAATTAACTACTCCTGACTCTGTGACTCTGCCCCCACGTAGTCGTGTCTTCTTTTTGGGGATTTAGAAAATGTTCACCCTACATTACAATCAGCAATGTGCAGTTTCTGTGTGAATGTGTAGCGAACCTGCACTTTACAAGTTTTTTTTGCATTACAGAATCCTGCTGTTTACTTTAAGTGAAAGATTGTGGTGTAACAAGGGAACAAAGCAGATTGTTTCGCCACGCCGTTTATCCAGGGTGTTTTCTGCGCTGGAGTGGCAGCTTACTTTGCTAATACACCGTAACTTGTTAGAGTACTGTTCTTTGTATTCTACATGCGCCCACACAGGATGCACCAGATGACAAAAAGGTGTTACAATTTCATCTAATACTTTTAATTTCATAGTATTTACTGCCAAATATCCAAAAATTACCAGATATTAATTTTGGGTAAAATTGCCACAGATCAATCCAGCGTTTATTTACTATAATAAAGAACTTTGTAGCATAAATAAGAATTTAAGACACCTTCAGTAGAACCTACAAAAGAGGATAAGGGCCACATAAAGAGAAAAAAACTAATTTCAGGAAGGAGATTGAAGTTGAAATTTTGAGATTAAAGTTGAAATTCTGAGATTGCAAAATGTCAAATGTCGTGAATAATGTTGAAATTTCGAGATTGAACAATTAAAATTTCAAGATTAAACTCCAAATTTCGGCTTTAATCTCAAAATGGTAATTAAAAAATATCTCCCTCCTGTAATCATTTCTTTTCTCTTCTTGTGGCCTTAATCCTCTTTTGTAAGAACTAAACTCATTGGTCGAAGTCGTCTGCCACGTTTTGATATCCGGAGGTGGGATGGAGGTGGAGGGATTTGTGCCTTTCGTAAAGATTTCTACCTCTCAGTGGGGATCTTGTGGTTTTATTGTTCTCAACGTGGACGCCAGCCTCTTTGGGCTCAATTTACCCTCCTGGGTGCATATGAAATAATAAATAGATGCATTCTTTGAGGTGGAAAGCATCAGGTAACTCTGAATATTTGAGCAACAGCTCTGCGAGAGAGAGGGCTGCTATTTCTGCTAACCTTTTTTCTTTTCGTGTGCATAGTTTCCTCTTCTCTGTTTGTTCTCAGCACCATGACCCGTATTTAACTCTGCTCTCTAAATTTACCGTCTGCATCCTTTAGGTAAACTCTTTGCTTGCATGTTGGTCTCTCATTTGAGGTGATGAATAACCTAGGCTTTAAGTGTCTCGTTTTTTTGCATAATAGCGAGAGCAGAATTCAAAACGAGCAAGAGGTGCTTTGATTCAACCACCATGGGCTGATCTGAGATCCAGGTTGGTACAGTTTATTGAGGATTTTAATATTAATGTTAGATTAATATTATATTATATTAATGCCTGAGCTGGGGGACCTTAAGTGACTAAGGCAGCCAGATCTTCTGCATGAGTAACCCTGCAGTTGGACATAAGCGGTGAAACAGAGCAGAGCGACCAACATCGGCTCGTCGTCTCGCCCAGCTGGGAGACTGTCCAATAACATCTTCCTCATATATTCATGCTGGAGTTTTTTTTCCAACTCCGTGTTAAGAAAGTCCTTGAGCATCAACAATGACTAATTCCTTCTCATTTAGGATTTGAAGACAAATTTCTGTGATTAATTCCCGGTCACAAAACAGCTTTTTTCTTTTTTTCTTTCTTTCCTGTAGCTCCAGTTTCAACCCTCCTACAGATTCGGACCTTGGCGCTTTGAGTCTCAACCTTATGTGCTCAATTTATTCCGACTTTTCAGCGGTCATAAAAACAAGTCAGGCGCTGGTGTTGATTGCAGGGAGGAGCAGGACGTGTTAAGCACCTCAGGGCTGAAAGGAAATAATTGATTTTTGCCTACAAGGTTAGAAAGAGTGAACTTTGAAAACCTACACAAGCCCAGCAGTCGTCCAATTAACAGTTTGGATTTGGAGAAAGCTTTAAATAACCTCTGCATTTGTTTACCGTCACCTGAAAGTATGTGAGAATTCACAACATGTCAAACAAAATCCCTGTTTAGAAACGTCTGTCTCTTTGTCTGAGAGTTTAAAGCTCAGAGGAAGTGTGTGTTTACACACCCAGAAAAAGCATTTTCTTAAAAAACTGCACATATCTCCTTTGGCGTTAACATCAAATACAGATATTTTTAGCTTCCTCTTACCTCGAAAGCAAGTGTGACTTTTAGGGAAATTAAGGGAGTTGCTTCACAATGCCATCTCCTGAGACTTCTATTTATACTCTTTAGCAACTTATATTATTAGGCTTCAAAGACTTTAATCAGCATATTTATAATAATTTTGATTATTTTATTAGGCTGTGGAAAAGAGGGAGTTGTGGTTCTCGTGTGTTGCAGATAAAAGAAAGTATTAATAACCGTCTCATTGTTCGTCACTTTGCATGTTTTAAATATCTCCTGAGATATGTGAGCCAAATGCAGTGGTAAGCGAAGATCTTTTCGAGCGCAATTTACAGAATTAAAAGACTCTCTCTTCGGGTGAGAAGCCTCTGCTACCTTTTCTCTTTTTTTTTTTTTTTTCATTTTCGTTGATGGATCAGCTTCCAAAAAGCGATGATTCACGGCTGAAGGGAAATGCAGCCGGCTCAGTGCGCCCGTGCGAGTCCGCCCATCCATCTTTTCACCTCTTCATTGTTTGTACAGTAGAGCAGGTTGCATCAGACGGCAGCAGAAAGCAATCAGCCTCTGTCTATGAAATGTTGGTTTTATCTAAGCCCTGCCATTTACCAAAGTCCTGTAGAGCAAACAGAGGGGGAATACAGCAGGCGCTTTAAATGGCATAAGTGTTGTTGGATCAACGCATTTCAATACTGTAAAGTACCTCACCTTAATCCTCTTTAAACTGTATTTTTCATACACGCTTTCATCTGTACTGTAAACTGACAATGTCAATATGACCGATTTTGCTTTGACTTAAGGTTAGAGTGAAAAAAAGACTACAGTAAGAATTTCACCTTCCTCATACTCAACGGTTTTCCTCTTACTCTTCATAGGGCTATTTCCGGCGTATAACCGGGCAGCGACTACGCCAACCTTCCTGTACGCCGCCGGATCAAAGAGCTGTTGGAGAACATCACAAGGTGAGACGTTTACAAGCTCTTCAAAAAGACATGATGGAACAAAGAGGAGAGCCATCCGGGGTAAACTGCTTCAATGCTGGTTCACTAAACATCTCTGATACGACGCTGCGGTTCTTACAATGTATTTAGACGTGAGAGCAACGCTGATGGACTTTGAAAAGTTCAGGATCTGGTTCTGGACTGTCTGTGTTACATAGACGAGGTGTGGTGCTTTATCAGGTTAAGTTACTTTCGAGTGCTGCGACGGTGGTAATAGGATCAGTTTGTTCTTCCAAATCCTGTGTATCCTACAGAAACACCGTACACTCCATGTGCTCTGTACGAAAAATCTGTTTTTTTTTCTTACTTATACTTTAATGAAACCTTAATTTAAGATTTCAGAGACCAGTTCATCTGTTGGCTGGTTAATATCACCAACATCTTCTCTAAATAATTACACATCTCTCCTCTTCTGAAAGACTCACTGCACATCAATTTTTTAGTCTATTGTGATTATGAAGTTTCTTAGTCAAAATCATGTCACCTGTGTCGTTTTTAAGGGCTTTTCTTCTGCAGAGCTCCAGTCGCTCATTAGCAATTCACCTCTGACTCGTGGGCGGAGACAGAGCTGCTCTGCACACTCCTCCTTCTGATATCAGCACTATTCATTATTATTATTATTCATTTTTAGCAATTTCTCCTGATTCTGAATCTGATTATCGGCTATTGGCACAGTGGTGTAGTGGTTAGCACTGTCGTCTCACAGCAAGAAGGTCCTGGGTCGAATCCCGAAGTGGGGTTATGTTAACTGGCCACTTCCAAATCGCCCGTAGGTGTGAATGTGAGTGTGGATGGTTGTTCGTCTCTTTATGTCAGCCCTGCGATGAACTGGCGACTTGTCCAGGGTGTCCCCTGCCTTCACCTGAAGATGCTGGGATGGCTCCATCCTGGTAGAAAATGGATGGATGGATGGATGGATGGATGGATGGATGGATGGATGGATGGGCTATTGGCTGACCCACTCTCTCATAATCAGTCGACCTCTAGTTCAAGCCATGGACGATTTTTTCTTCTGTTTATAACAGCACTGAATACTGTCCTACTTCTTAAACACTAGTTGCACAAAATGACCAGGGTACCTCAGAAAATGTGTAATAATTTGAAATTTCTTCTTTTTTTTTTTTAGAGTCAACCACGTCTATTCAAAGTTAAATTTCAGAAGAAATCACCAATCGTATTTACTCTT
Source organism: Xyrichtys novacula (assembly GCA_962446985.1). Taxonomy (NCBI): domain Eukaryota; kingdom Metazoa; phylum Chordata; class Actinopteri; order Labriformes; family Labridae; genus Xyrichtys; species Xyrichtys novacula. Next base: position 26,626,209 of record OY660883.1, on the reverse strand, counting down.
AATCAGCATCTAAGATTCTGCAAATTTATTTCTATGGCACATTTTGGCAACAAGAAAATTCAAAGTACTTCACACTGACATTTTCTACAGAGGTCAGAAAAACACATTTGAAAGAAAATGTTTAAAAGTCATCAAAAGGAAATATTTAAACCCATAAAAACAGCAAAAACAAGGTTACATTTTTTACACAATGTTGGTTTGTTGGTATTGAACGTTTACTTCATGTGATCCATCAGTTTACGCCAAAGATTTACTTCTGTCAAGATACAACTAAATTTAAAGTGCTGAAAATCATTAAAGTAAAGAAAAAATGACATGAAACAGAAAAACTGAAGGTTGAGACATGACAGTTTCTGTAAACAGAAACATAAAAGCTCAGGCGCAAACTTGTGTACTGGAAATAAAAACGGGCGAGATAATAATTTTTAAAGCAATCTAGTAAAAAGCAGCTGCGAACAGGTGAGTCTTTAACCTGGAGACTCACTGAACCAACATGTTGATGGAAAGAGCGAACTGAAATCCATCAAAAGATCCATAAATGACATGCCTTACAGGACGTTTTTGATCTGAGGCAACACTGAAGCAACATCGCCTGCAAACTCAAGGAGAACAACGTTGTATCTTTGTTTATTTAATTCTAAAAAGTGCCGCACTTTATTGTTGTCAGGGGAGCACTAAATCAGGTGTAGACACGTTTAAATGAATAAAGCTGTCTGATGGTTGAAATCGGGAAAATAAAACGATAAAAATCAGTTTAGATCTCTAAATTTAAGTTTTGTAGCTTCAGGTTCTTCGAGTTTTAACTTGATCTCCTTTTTTATCATTTTAACAGCCGTTTTAAAAAGCATTATCGCAAATAAAAGCAGTAAAGTGTATTTTGAACCCATCTGGCATTGTTTCTAAGCTCTCTAACTCACAGTATATGGATCCAATTGGAGAAAATAAGCCGAAAGAAGAAGCAGGAGTGAAGTGTGCAATCATGGTTGGGAGCCGTTGCTTGGGGGACGTGGAGTCAGATTTATGTGAAATGATTTAGGAGATAAAACCGGGATGTGCTACTTTTTGGCGTGTACATATCCATTTATGTAATTAACTAGGAGTGCTCCCGTTAGCGACAACGGTTAATAAGCTCCAGTGGGAACGTGGGAAGGCAGGTGAACCCGTGGCCCTGGAGATGTTAAACACAGATGAATAGATGCCATAGCACACACACCACCTAGTAAATCAGATAAAATGAGCACTGGAACAGGAGGCAAATGGGCCTCGCGCTGAAAACTCAATATCACATAAATGGACAGGCCTCTCATAGATATTGGAAACGGGTAACCTTGCCACTGCCAGCTCACCTTTTCTATTGCTCACACGCCCACCGTGCATTTACAGGCTCTACCTTCTTCGGGTCCATTTAAGCCTTCAAAACCTTTACATGTGGGGGCTATAATGGGCGGTTGGCTAAATGAATGTATAATTTTAATAGCTGTAGTAACAAGATAGAGAAAACAATATATTATGCGATCCTCTGTGGCGGTCCTCGATGCGGCGTTGCTGTAGCCTTTGGGACAGAGAGGGAGGGAAGTGGAGGAAAATGCAAGGTCACGGGTTTGATATTCATCAGAGGGGAAGGCGATGACCTCCTGAACCTTCTGCATGTAGAAACAATAAAAGCTTTTATAGATAGATAGATAGATAGATAGATAGATAGATAGATAGATAGATAGATAGATTGATTGATTCTACAAAGCCCATTTTACCCAGATCTTGTCATTCAGATTCAAAGATGACCTATTTAGATCACATTTTTGTGTTGTACGTTCCTTCGAGACATACAACTGCTGACTCTACCTTTGAATAAATCTCAGATGGTTCCTCCTGCGTCAAATGTGGCTAATGCTTTCAGTTTTTGTTTTTTTTCTACTTCTGTACTTTCTTTTCTTTTTTTGCAAGAAGAGTGAAATCTTGATTTTGAGGCCAGGGGGAGAACAAAGTCTTTCAAAGTTTGTGACAGTTTCAGCGATCTGTTTTTAGCTTTTTAGGCGTGACTCAGCCTCACCTTCATTCTGTTTAAACTCGCTTCACTCATCATCTAAATGCCACAGTTGAATGAACCTCCTGGTGTGATTCATAAAAATAGTGACGTCTCGAGCCAAGTTGGTGGTAGAGCGTCACGGCGGAAGACACAAACTTTAACAGTTTTCTATTTTTGTAACGCTAACAGAGCTAACATTAGCCTACATGCAGAGAAACCCAGTATTCCTTTTAAAGCAACCATAAGGAGTTTTTGGATATTTTCAAAATAGACTAATATTTATATTAATGTGTTTTTGTAACGCATAAAAGCAATCAGTGACAAAGTCTGACAATTTTATTGTCTGACACCAGTGTGGAAGGGTAGGTGTCAGCAACAGACTTTTTAATACATTTTCCACAATAAAATGCACACACAACAATTGATGACTTTTATTTTGGAGGTCAGTGTAACATGTTTTTATACAAGAGACTCCTTGAGCTTCTATGCTACAAGATAAACAAGGACTGATTTGTCCACAGGGGGCGCCAAACTGGCACAAACCAAAAATTCACAAGAGTTTTAATGTTTCATCAATTTATGATTAAAGGGTTAATAAATCCTTTAAGCTCTTTGTACACAGTTGTAAAGAGAACTACCGTATGAAAGTTTCCTCTATGGTTATACTTTTAAGAATAAATTTTCCGCTTTTTTCAGATTCATCTTATGTGCTAAGAGTGCTATCTGAATGAGAAAACGTGGACAATTTTCTTGTTTTGGATGTTTAATCGACTCAATCAAAAAAAAGTCAGTACGTTTTTCAAATGAATAGGTTTATTTCAAATGTTGACTAAAACTGGAATAAATTGAGTATCCTATATTGTGTTCCCCTCCATGTAAAAGTCTCAGTTGAACTAAAACTGACCTTAGAGTTTGGAGTTGAGTAGCATTGATTTGTTGCTTAAAATGTAGGCAAAAAACAACACCTCAACACGTGAAGAAAAAACATCAAAAAGACAAAATGTTCTTATCACACTAAAAAACGGTAAGAAACTGTAAATGTAAAACGGTATAAAACTGTACTTGGACTAGCATACCTGGATAATGCTGTTGGGAAACAGTTTTCTCCTCCATTTAAACATCTCAATAAAACTGAAACTGACCTCAGCGTTTGGAGTTGAACAATATAGATTTGTTGCTAATAATTCAGGTAGTGAACTAAACAGATCAAGAAAAAAACTTTAAAAAGACAAAACTTTCCTATCGCACAAAAACAGTATCTAACTGTGACTGTTTTCATCGTTTTAATTAACCTCTCTGAAAGTGTTTTGCAGACTATTTGACACCTCACGAACGAGCTGTACGAGTAAAGTAGCATGGATTTGTTGCTTGCAATTCAGGTAGTAAACAAAACCTCAACAGGTGAGAAAAAACAACAAAAAAGACGAAACTTTTCTTTCGCACAAAAACTGTGTTAAACTGTAAAAGTGACTGTTTTCATTGTTTGCGTTAGCATCTTGCCAAAGTGTTTTGCAGACTGTTTGACACGTCACGAATGAGCTGAAATGTCGCCACCTACTGGAGCTTAAATTATCCAAGTCAATCCAATCCGCTTCATTTATATAGCACATTTTAAAACACATTTAAGTCTACCATAGTGCTGCACAATAAACATCAAGATGAAATAAATAAAAGCAGGTAAAAAAAAACAAAAAACATTTAGAACAAAATAAAATGAATGAAATAAAAACACAAACGCATAAAAGAAATATAAGCGATAAAAGGACCATAAAGGACATAAAAGGACAGAGATCACACAGCTCTCATGCTGAGCGAAAAGCCAAGGAATAAAAATGAGTTTTAAGACGTGATTTATCTTTGAAAATACAGAGCAGTACAGAGAGTAAATTTTAAACGTAGTTCTTTTTCTAAAGTTACTAAATATTAACTAAAAAAAGTCAAAAAAAGTTCTGCAAATTAATAAAAAATACTCTCTTCACCACGTTGATTTACTGAGAGACCTGCGAGCTTTTCAGAGCCTGTTTTATGATTTCATTGGCATATTCTGGCATAGCAACTCGGGCAGTAATCACAAGGTCATCTCTGTGTGAATCCTGAAAAACAAACTTTCAAATAAATAATCTGCCGTGTCTTCCCGGCCAATAACGGGGAGAGCTTTTACTATGATTGCCTTATCTGAAGCGGCGATCGTCTCACAAGACCAAAATAATGCGGATTCTGATCTTAAAATCGCAGTTCAGTCAGAAGATAATTTCCAGGCGCTTAAAATAAACACAGTGTTGATGATAATGCTGCACAGCGTAGGCTTGTATATTCTCTCCCAGCTGCAACACTGTGTCATATATCATTAGGAAGTTATTCTACACACAAAAGCACCGTTGAGAATAGGGAATAATTAAAGTGTTTGATGCCAGAAATATCCATTTGGATTCATAAAGCAAGAAAACAGAGAGCGGGAGCGTGAAGAGGAAACAAACCGTGACTGTGACGACCACTGTGGGTCGTGTTTTATAGAATAGTGCTGCTAATTTAAATGGGATTTCTTGTTTAATTTGTTTAAACGTAGCCGGCGAGTTTCCTTTCGAGAGTGTATTTATGCATTGATAGTGTTTAAGAACATGATAAAAATGAGACTCTGCTACAGCTACTGTAAATTATTACTTGTGTAGTCTGCCTGCGTAATGCGCCTCACACTTATCTCGCTGTTTTTATGACCTCTGTAATTACGAAATAATGGCGTGAACTTCTCCGGCGCAACTATCTCCTCTTACACCGTTGTAATAATAAAATAAAAACCCGGTAATAAAGCCATAACAATGCACTTATCAGAAAAGTGTCCTCCATTGAAGTCAGCTCTAATTGCATGGAGTTATGGTCTATTAGACGAGGTCTGGAATAGCTGCACTTGGCACTTTTATGAAGTGAGGGTTTGAGAGAGGAAGTGTGGGAATGCATGCTTTTCATGGTGTTTCTTATTTTATGAGCTTTTCAGTAACTTTGGGCCCGCACACCCCTTTAGCCTTGCCCGTCTTTTTTACTTTGTCCATTCCCTCCTTTATGATTTAAATAATGAAACTCTCATGTTTTGCCTCTTAGCAGTGCTCTTGTACATCACAGCTGCACAAGAAGAGTGCTTGGATCACCAGCCGCTGTCACAGAGGACTTGGCTGCACGACGGAGACGAGGTAGAGTGTTTTTTTTTTTTCTTCTTGAAGCAATGTCACCTTGATGAAATCACAAGAGTGGAGTTCAGGATTCCTCCGACGGTCACGGTACAGTGTTGTTTTTGAGCGCTTTGATGCGGCGTGTCATGTACGGTGTTACTTTAAAATAAGACTTCTGAATCAGACAGCAAAAAAAGAAATATACTCTCTGACTTCAGGTGCAGAGAGAGACACTGCGGGCGCTCTTCCTTTAAGCAGCAGTCAGATGAGACACCCTCCCCAATGACCATTAATGTAGAACAAGAAATATCTTCTAAGTTATGTGCTCTTATTTTGGGAACACAGCCCCTCATTAGCATACTTTCCCTCTGCACAAGTCCCTTTGGTGGTGTTTGGATGATTTGCACGCCGATACATATTCACAGATTCATCGCAGTTAGAGCACAGATTCAATAAAACAAGAGTCCGGCTGCTTTCTCCTCGGTCTCCAGCCCTCTCACTCATCCTCTGTCCTTCACTCGGCTCATCTCTGGCTCTGCAGCGGTAATTAACAGCAGCGTTACATCTGGGGAGATACTGCGAGCTATGTCAGAAAATTAGGCGGTGGAATAATGAGGGTTGAGGGACGTGCACTGTGCTGCTCGGGCTGCGGCGCTTGCACTGAAATCAAAGGACTTTCACAGCTAATTGGAGAGGGGTTAAACTGCTTGGCTGCCTCACCCCTGTCCCGAGCTCTCCGCCCAAAAAACCCACCCTGAGGAGATGAATGCCTCTCTCTTTTTACTGTAGTTTTGCGTTTCATTTCCATACCAAAGTGAGATTTTTTTCTGTGTCTTTACCCCGGTGAGATAACTTTGCCTGTACTCTATACGGGGCCAATTTAAACTACAAGCAATTACTCCTTGTTATAATTTTTTCTCCTCTCTGTCTGGGAACCGGAAAAGGCCACCCAGCCGGGTTGTTTTCTTCTGAATGGTCACCAATTACCTCAATGTCCTTGCGTTTGACCATAAGAAACACACAGTATAAATCAATGCGATGTTCCAGCGGTACGTCGACGCGCAGAAGTAGAATTAGCGCAGCGCGACGGCGAGGAGACACCCCACTCTTCTCTTCCTCTCTCCCTGGTTACAATGATGGCATCAGCAGCGTGACACTGTGTAATGAGCACAGCCACGGCCCGCTGCTCAGAGGAATACGCTAAATACACACCCTCCTCGCCATTGTGTTTGGGATTGTACAGAGCAGCTGCGGGCTCCCCCTAATCACTACTGTATTCATGTGTGTTTTTAAGACACAAATCAAGCAAATTGTGTCCTGAATAATAAAGAGAAATCAATAAAATCAACAATGGATTGACTCTGCAGGCCCTCGCGTTTGTTCTCAGAGCTGAGCACTGTGTTTGATTATCTTGACCAACACCTCATATATTACAATTACGTGAATGCTTTTGTCTACACTTATAATAATGATGTTTAATAAACCCACATGAAAGGAAATTGGCACTGCAGGATCATTGACCACAGTAATAGACTTCTAATTTCGCATAATGACATTATAGAAGTGCAATGATTATAAAATGATGAGTCATAAATAGTTTCTCTCTCTTTTTCTGCCATGGTGATGTAATCTCTACACAAAGTTTATAAAGAGTGGGACTGTCTTACATTTGAGGTTCAGGATTTTTACAGCAAACACCCTCTATGACTGAGACCACCCGTCGCTCACAACCACAACACCAAAGGGATAAAGAGCGGAGAGACACAATGATGGTCCTAAACAAAGCCACTGAGGAGACAGCCAAGGCAGTCAGGCTGAGTCTGAGATTTGGTGCCAGTTTCTGAGTCATTCTGTTAGTGAATTAAAATATTGTGAGCCCAGAAAGACTGTTTGACAACACCAACAGTCAGGAACCATCTTCTCGTGGTTCTCACAGTTAAAGGGATATTCCGGCGTAAAATTAATTTAGAGTCAAACACGCAGTAACACAGAATTAGACACCCCGTCGAGAGATGAATGTTGCCGACCGCTTGCTTCTCTAGTTATAACTAATTTAGTAACGACCACAGGATAGCATTACAGAGAGCCACGCGCTCAACCAAAACGCCACTCTATAGCCACAAATAATGCTCAGAACAGCACCTAACTTCATCAACAGTACATCTAGTGTCCTAGCCACTGTACTAGCCACCAAACATCTTTTTAACTTTGACTCATTTTTTTAGCAAAGAGGCTAAACACAACTCACCTACTCTCTTCCAGCAGCCGCTTGTTTGTAGCGAGACTGAGGGCCAGTCCATTACAGACTACAGCGGGGTGACGCAGCTCAAGGAAGAACATTTATGATCATTTTTTTGTCATTTCCTTGAAGTAATAATCACCATATTAATCATTTTGTACTGCAGACACGATAGTTCTTCTGTCTTAGCGTCTCGGTCTGATTGCATTTCCATGAAGAAATACAATCAAACCGAGAGTGTGACTGAGGTGTTCACAAAAACACCTCAGTCACAGCACAGTGATACCAATTAACTGAAGTTTTAACAAGACTATTTACCAGAAAGTATATCCTGCAATCGACCTTGACTCCGTACAGAACTGCATGGCCATGACTTCAAGCCAAAATCTTCCCTCTCTCCTATATAGATTTAAAGTTTTTTCTTGCAGAGATTCTTCTTTTGCATCAATTTATATTTGTCATACAAAGCTAAACTAAACTTTATACCACTGTGGTTTTTTTCGTGTGTGTGTTCACATATAAAACTTAAATACCCCAAACTGTCAACACGTCCATCCACAGTTTAACTCAGAAACTTAAACGGAGAGCGAAGCCACTAGCCTCCTCAGCCGCCGATGCCTTCCACCTCCAGATTGACTTTCGGGTCAGACGCAGACAAAAACTTTTATACAACAGAAAATAATATAGACTTTTGCTCCATAGGGACTGACCGATCCATTCATGGCTTCATGGATTGGTAGAAGCATTTTCAGACTGCTGATGTTCAAGAACTTTCCATGTCTTTCTATTTGACTTCTGTACTTTTACTATTAATAGTCTGTAAGTAGCCTAGAAACTTTTGCTCAGCTTACTTAAATATACTGGTTTTAAAATTTGAAGCCCTTAAACTTTAGCTTATTTGACTGAAATCAAATTCATAGACTCTGCCAAGCGTTAATCAGAGAACATCCAGTTATGTAACACGAGACAAAACTGCTGGTACGCAGTTAAGCAATGATCAATAGACTGTCTGTTCGACTGCCCTCCAGTCATCACTCTGGAATTTGGCGTTTTGTCTGTTTTCAGTCACATTATCATGGACAGGGCATAAAATCCAAGTGATTGAAACCGGTGTAAATGCCAAAACACTTTACAGATAAGTGGTACCATCTGTCGTAATAAATATTGACAAATACTAAACACCATGTATTAAACAATCAGCAATGATTCACAGGAGACAAAAAGGGTAAAATTGGGTCAATATGGTTACTATTATCTGTCATGAACCAGGGTTTAAACAAAAGGACCTGAAGGATTTAAGTAAAAAAGAACTTAATGAATAAACAACAAAACCTTTCTTTAAAATGTCTAAAAAAAAATCCAAAAAGGCAAAATACAAGAAAATGCATTGGAGAAAAAAACCACATGGAGACTTGGGATACAATAACGACTATGATAGACACTCACTGACAGACAAACACACATACAATGAACCAACAAGAACAGAGGGGAAGACAGATACTTGTAAACGAGCAACAGGTGAGGCTAACGAGACACAGGTGAAACTCGTTAGTGATTAACGAAGGAGGGAAAACTAGGGAAGTAAAACCAGACTAGAAACACAAGGAATCAACTACTACAAAATAAAACAGGAAATAAACACTGAAAACTGATCTAAAGAATAAAACAAAGAGAACAGGAGGGAAACAGGGTCAAACATAAACTGAAAACTCACAAGACTGGACTACAAGGGAGCAGGAACACTAGGGAGCAGAAAAACTAGGGAAAATACACAAAATGCATCAGGAGAAAACTAAATAAACAGAACATATTATGACAATTATCCTTTGTTTGTAATGAAAATATTTTAAAAAACAAGGATGATTGTCTCAAAACAGCTTGAATGCAGTTGATAATGTTTGACAAGGCACTGAAAAAATCTGATATAATTTATTAAACATCAAGTAGAATTCAACTAACAAAATTCTGGGGTAGGTCGAGCCCAAGCAGCAGCCTCCAAAATAAAATACTGCAGTTCTTAGAGTGTTAGAAGGGAGGTAGTTGGAGTTAGCATTTCCAATATGGTGACTATTGCCAAGGTTACAACTCTCTATTTAACTGCTATATAAACGATAAAAATGTCCTCTTGTAGTTTATCAGTTTCCAAAAACATTTAATGTATCAAACAAGATAAATAAATATATTTGTGAAATTTGAAGGACATTTTGATTTTTCTGGTTTTCAGTAGTAAGTAAAATAAACATTTCAACTCCAAAAAACCCTGAATTTTCTGGCCGTAATTTGTGATGTAGATTTATGAAACAGACTAATATCAATGTTGATTATCTTTTTATGAAATATGAAAGCAAACAGAAGTATTTGTGAGATGAAGGACCATATTTAGGCTTTAATTTTTGACGCCTTTTACTTGTGGTCGGGGGGTAAGTGTCAGCTAAGCAGCTAAAAGTATTTATAAAGATATAAAACAGACCAGGGAAAGACCACTTCGTCCACAGGGGGGCGCCAATTTTTACTCAAACCAAAAGTTCCTCACTGGAGCTTTAAAGCCTTTAGTAATGAGTGGGTATGAAGCATTTTGTAGCCTTTCAAATCCTGCAGTGTCTTTATTTTCTGCACAACAGCTGATTTTATGTTCCATTGAAAATATTTTTTTGTTTTAATGTCCAATTTTTCAGCAGGTTAACAGTCACTGAGCCCTGAAACATTTGTTGGCACACTTACTGTCCATCTTTTAAAGGGCACGCGTCTTCCTCTGCTGGTGCACGGCGAGTTTTTATTTTAGCACCCTGAGTCTGTTTTATAAACGGAGAAGCACCTTTGAAACGGATCTCTTCATGTTTGACTTCATTTAATAAGGTTTTGCGCTGTTTTCCTGCTCCTGCTGCTTCTATTGTTCGGCCTTTTTCTCCCCCCGCTATTATTATTTGTGTGGGCGAGAGCGTCTGCTGTCGCTGTCAGTCATTAACAGAAGCTACAATGGGGCCTGACAGATGAAAGAAGCAAATTAATTCAAGACTGATATTAGAATTTCAAGTGTTACCGTGTTGGCATGAGCGGGCCGCATTCTTGGAATATGCTGATTGCATTGGAAATGCGGCCAGAGCTGGAAGACGAACAAATCAACACAAATGAAGAAGAAAGTTGTTTTTTCAACCTTTTTACCAAACATAAATAGCTTCAGCGTGTTCGTCAAAGCTTTGAGAAGTGAAATATGTGCTATCAGGATGGATCATTTTTCAGATATTTCAAATGTTTCCTGGCAGTCAAGAGTTTTTTGACGGTTTTTCTTTAAAAGGATATACTTGAAAAAGGTTTTACACCTACTTATAAATACAAAACATGCTCTGCTTGTTTCTGTTTTACGTTAAAACTGCTCACCTTAAATAAATCCCTATAAGTTTGGCTCTGGAAAAAGAGGGAAAAACAAGCTTAAAAAAGTCCTCAAACATGTTAATTTATTAAGTCAGTTTCCTCAAACTGCCCTGAGACTCAATTATAACTGCCCACCTCCAGTTTCTCTTTTCCCCTTCCAGTATATGTTCCCAGTCCAGCGATGGCGTTGATATGGGAGGGAGGCCATAGCTTTGTTCAGTCCCACAGGGAGAGTGTGAGGTCTGCACAGGCTGAAGCCGCCTTCTCTTTCACAAGTTTTTTTTCCTCGTTGAAGGCGATGAGGCGGAAAGTGGAGGCTGTGGAGCTCAGTGTTTTTTTTATATAAAGCTGGATAGTTTTGCAAAGACTCCCATAAATGAGATTTAACTGGACTGTAATTCAATTTATACATCCAGACGATTCTTTCACATGTTCTAGGACAGAACACAAAGATGAAGTGAATAACTACAGTGTTTCTCAGAGATGAAACAGTAAAACTCGGAGCTGAGATCTCATCAGAATGTAAAGCCTTGTTCTGATTCCCGGCGAATGAGTTTGAAAATGATTGTTGAATTATCACAGAGGGCTTTTCTCTGCTAGATAACAAAAGTATAGAGTAGAGCTACTTTGAACCACTTTGGTTTCACTTTGACATGTTTTCCCGTCGAATTTTAATCGAGAGGCTTTATTTGTAATGAAATTGTGTCTTGTTCGCTGAATGTGTGTGGAAAAAAAAACAGCTTATTGGCACATTGGAATGCAGGAAATTAGAGTTTTCTATCTTTTTTTCTCACCTATCACTGAAGTTTTCAACTCAAAGTTTAATGTTTGGGCCACAGACAGACAGTGAAAAGATGGACGTCATAACAGCTCCTCTTAAAGTGAGGCCGAACAAAGGTCATAAGTGCGTTTCCATGTAAACAGATGGGACATAAATCAAACAGGTGCTTTATTGATAGTGCAAAATGAACACAGATGCTGTTGTATTTAGTAAGAAGAGATTGTGGTTGTGCAAAAAAAATATATTGTGCATTATAGGAGCTTCTTGTCCTCAAGGGCCACCGTAGCGTCACCAATGATAGGGGTGAACAAAACAGTGTTTTCATCGAAGGTCTACAAATCTTACCTTTAAACGCAGCAACTGGTTTAAGGTCAGTAAACACTGACAGCAGTTTTTGTGAATCATAGATCCATTAGACAAAAGACGAATGTTTTCTCAGAAGCACCCCTCATCAAAACATGATCATTTTCGGGTCCAAAAACCCCCAATGCAAAATCATTAAAGCTCCAGTGAGGAGTTTTTTCACATACATGAAATTCACTAAAACTCCTACTGATGCTTTTTCATGGTAGACATAAGCAAACAAGATCATCTGCAACAAGATTGAAGTTTTTATATCGTCATCTTTAATGCTTTAAACCGGTGTGAGGGGGGAGGTGTCAACCAGGCAGCTGGAGAAACAATCCTGTTTTTACAAAACTCCACTGAAAAACTCACAATAAATAAGAAAAGCATTTGACTGTAAAGAGTCAGTGGGGTTACTTTAAATCTACAAAGGTCGTCTCAACATGCTCAAGTTGTTTGTGATCCATCTTATCAAGTAGAAGCCAGGTTTCGGTTTCGGTTTTGGTTTAGCCAAGGTTAGGCCCCTCCTCAGCAGGAAGGATCTTGAAATGGCCATCCATGCTTTTATCAGTGCCAGGTTAGATTATCGTAATTCCCAACACCCCCCATCACAGTCACATCACTCCTGTTCTTCTCTCCCTACATTAGCTCCCAGTTAAATTCAGGATCATTTGTAAACTTTTAATATCCGTGGTCTTTAAAACACATCTTAAATCTCACCTACTTAAACAGGATTTTAATATCTAGTTTCATTTGCCATTTGATCGTTCATGTGTTCTCTTACCTTTTTACTGTTACGATAGCCTGACATTTGTCACTTGTCATGTATTTTCTTTTCCTGTATTTGTGTATTTGACTATAAGGCACTTTGTTCATCTTTCTGGATGTTGCAAGGTGCTGTATAAATAAACGGTATGATTATTTTTATTATCTTTATTATTTAGATCCATCTTCTCTCCAAGGAAACCAATTTATGTGTCGACGCTGTAGAGGCTGTTTTAGGTAACAAGAACCTGCTCGGGTAAGTTTTTCACCTTTACTGTGTCCTTAAAACGAGCCTTTTTAACAGATCTGTATGCACACAAGCTGAACACTTCCAATCTTTACATGAAGCTTGGCTAATCATCCCTGTGCTTTGGCTCATATCCAGAGTTCAAACACGAGATTCATATTGGTTTTCTTCCAACTCTGTAAAGAAAGTGAAGAGATATTTTTCCCCCTAAACGTCGAACTATTTTTTAAGCTTTATAGAGCATTACTGCCCACACATCAGCCCCTAACTCCATATAGTCCTTCATAAAAAATGATTATGGATGACAGGCAGCCCGAGCAGACAACCATCAGGTAAAAATTATCGCAGAAGCCATCTCGGTTTGTTTGTGTCTGCAAAATCGAAAGCTCTGCAATTTAGTTTATGGTGGGCATTAGATTATCTATTCTTTCATAAAGCCATTAAAAGAGAGTGAAAAATGTAAGACATATAAAAACACTGCGGCTTCTGCAGTGACTCAAATCTGCATTCAGTCTCAATAATGAAATTTGAAAGAAAGCCCTTGAGAGATTAGGGATTCCCCTTTGCCAACAGATGTTTGCGAAATGAAAGAGTTTGAAAGAGAAGAGGAGGAGGGGGTGGCGAAGCAGGGCAAGAAAGCAGCCAAAGTGTAATCTTGAGATGGAGGGAAAACGTTTGGATTCTCTCTCTCTCTCTTGCATTAGCACGGCGGGGGTATGAGGACAATGGATGAGGCTGATTTCTACATTGTAAATGTGCAATCCCCCCCCCCCCCGGCAGAGGAGTGCTGCATCAGGATCAAGACTTAAACAATGTCGCCTTGCCTTTATCTCGCCGCCACACTCTCCGGCGGACCTGCTGGAATTGACTCGCAGTCTGTTATTCCCAAAAGCCCGACTCACAAACAGCTCCCCTTTTCATTCAAGTGCAACTTCATTACAGCTTGAAATATGCTCGCATCCGAGTATACATCGCTATCATAATCCTCGGCTTGTGTGACACTTGCGTCATAACGTAGTTTACACAAGGCTGACATTTAATCTTAGCGGGATTTCTCTCCGTGGCGATAAAAAGTTAACAGTACGATAACCCCGTATAGCCAACCTTGACCTTCAGCTATGATAAAACATCAAACAACACGGGAATCTGAGAGAGGAATTGCTTCAAGACGGGGCGATACGATCTTCAAGCCGTCCTCTGTACAAATTCAACTAAAAGAGCACTTGTTAAAGACCTGCACTTTATTGGACCTGAGCTGTCACATCTGATAAAGCTCACTGTAACTGAGTGGGCGACCCGAGCGCAGTGGGGGGAGCGGGAGATTGGTCGGTGCCAAACTTGTGTGACACTGAAACGCACCTTTCACTCATCTCTCTCCAGACGATCATTTCAAGCTGGAAAAAGAAGGAAAAAAAAAAAGAGAGAGGCCTCAAAGGCGGCGGCGGCGGCGGCGGACCCTTCCTTTAAACAATATAGCCGTTAAAAAAAAAAAACCCACTCCAAATGACAGACCTTGCTGCAATCTGGGTGCAACATTTTGCCGCAACACCTTGGACTTTAATGATGGCAATGAAAGCACAAATGAGCAAGTGAAGACTTCCAGTGCAGAATCAGGAATGAACACATTAGCCTGTGCTGACAGATGAGTCTTAATTGTTACCTCTGGCGAATGGGACTTCACATAAGAGAACAAAAGCTCTCCTCCCAGCGCCCTGTTTGATGCAATGTGACGATGACCTTGCTGCAATGCACCCTCCGCAAGATCCTTAAGAGTTTATCTTGACAGACTCCCAAAGACTGTCTCTCAGGTGTCGCACTGATAGACCAATTCATTTAACTCTGTCACGATCCGGGGCTTTAGAGGCGGCTGCTTGATGAATCCCTATTGTTCCTCTGCCTGTCTGGCTGTTTGCACTCCTTGAGGCGAGCTACATTACTGTTTCAATAGCCTTTAGACTATTACCACATGAAAAAACAGCGCTGTTTTCAGCGAGCGCCGTCCTCTCTGTCCTGCGTGCAACTCCACAGAAGGAATAATAATACACACTCCTGAATAAATGAAGCATGGTGTGGGTTTAATCACCAGTGTTTATTAATTACATGGCCGTTAAATGTTAATTTGCGCCATCAGTAGATCAAACAAAAAACCTTTAAGTGTGTTTTTATCATTTTATCTTTTCAGCACATGGTATTAAATTTAACGCACTGCCGTTTAAAACCAATCTCCACTCACATGTCAGTCTTTTCACCCCTGGACATTGTAATAAAATGAGCTGTGAGGCCTATTTTCTGTATAATTGGAGAGAAATCATTCAATATTTTTTTGTCTGCCGTTCAAAGAATCCTCTTAGAAAGCGTCTAATTCAGTAAGAAAGGAGTCCTAACCAGGGCGAGATTTAGCGAGACTCTTAACAAGGAAGGTTGGAGGACAGAATCGATCCATCTCTATTTATACAGCGCCAGTTCACAAGTGATATCCAAAGACTCTATTTACAAAGACCCAGTGCAAAAATAGGATAATATCAAACCCAGTCCATCTTCAGCCTCATGAGTATCGCACTCTTCAGCATTAAGAGGTGAAGAGAAAAAAAACTTCCTTAAACAGGTAGAAACCTTGAGCAGAACCAGATTCATTCAGTCATTTGCATTAGGTTCAGATACAGGGAGATGTTATGTAGATCTTTTCCCAACTTCTGATGAGGTTGTTTTATGTCTTATATGGTCAAACTATGCTTTTATTTTGAAATATACCACCCATGATAGATTGTAAATCACATAAATGAAGAAAAGGTGAAATGAACGGTCAGAGAGTACCAATGTTCAACAGATTGGTAACCTGAGAAGGGACGACTTTTAGTGTTTCTTTTCTGGATGACAACAAATCTTTGAAAGTCGGTTTTTAAGAGTGTCTAATTATGTCTCAAAAAGTTGCTTTAGGTAACTCGCTAGCTGTTGGCTACTTTCTCTTGGCGACATGGGACCCAGTGTCAATGAACTCTTATGAATTCACGGTATTACCGTGTGGTTATTTTTTGGCATAATATTTGTGTTTTAATTTTAGAAAAAAGTTACCGTCAATATCGGCAACAGCTCGCTATGGCACATGATTTCAAAGACCGTGATTGGTTCATCGACATCATGATTCAAAAAGTTGTCAAAGAATTTCGTCACTAGAAGTCACTATTTGGACTTAAAAGCTCTGTCAGTACGAACATAGGAGGTTAGTCTAGCAAGAAATCACCACTATCCTTGTGCTTATTTAAACTAACCCCAAATTTCCACCGCATCTGGAACAGCTACGAAAAGGTTGTGTCTGCCGATCGTAGCTGATCGTAACCATTCAAGTTAATGTGTCAATTTCCCCCGGCTTCTTTCCGTTCCGCTGCGGATCGCCGAACGCCTCAGCTGATCGCAAGAGTTCTATTTTTTCCGGACGCTGGAGCATGCTGAAAAATTCAGCACAGAGTAACCCGTGCTGGAAAGGAAGTCGGGCACAGACACAAAATAAAACATCCAGCTTCTTTTCAAAATAAAACGCTCCATGTTTCAGGTGGATTGTATTTCACACCATGCAAACGGGCGGAGACGAACAAGTGAGAGTCCAATGACACCATGGACAAGAGGATGCAGATTTTATAGGTCTAGAAGTAGATTTCCTCCTCTGGAGGGACACAGTCTACTGCTTATATGGTTGGCCTATGTGGCTATAGTGACAACTTGTTATTGCACGGTTGCACATGAATCCGTGGTTTTTTTTGAGTTCTTGCGTTTCCTGCTGTCAGTAATCCACCATGAAATTCGCCATACAAACTGATCCGGTAGTAACTGGCGTATGTGAAAATCGCCGCCGTTCCAGATGTGGTGGAAATCCCGGGTAACTCACTGCTTGCTCTGGCATCCACACTGAGCTACAACTTTCAGATGATATTGTTTTTCTTCTCCGTCACTCTAAGAAGAAATGAATTAGCCCTTGTCTTGAGTTTTTTCAATTATTCCTTGAAAGAAGTCTTTTCTTATTTTCCTTTCCTCTATCTCTATAACCTTACTGTTGTACGGCTTGTGAGGGGAGCGCACATAAATAAGGAATAAAAGGTGAAAGAGACGAGAAATAACTGTAAATCTTGTCTTTGGGAGATGATTGTAGCAGAAAACATTTACAGATAAGAATGATTTAATACCTGTATTGAAAGGTCAGACAGGATTACAGATTTATTTGTATTCAGCTCCAACAGAATATTACAGTAGTGCCTCTGATATATGCCCTTTATTTAACTATGCAAAGAAACTGTTGGGTGAACAATCGTGTGGATTTCTTGTATTTACTGCTTTGTGTTTCTCTATTTTTTTTTTTACACAAAAGACTTATCTGGCTGTCCTTGAAAACAGCTGCATCTTTAAACAAAGGTTGTTCACTCTGCAACTTCGAGACGGGCCGAACAGAGTTTAGTGAGATAAACTGAAGACTTGCTAACTTCCAGTCACGAGGGGCGGCACAATTGGCACCGCATGTGTGTTTCTTTACTTAATAGATATAAATAGCTCTTAAAAGGAAGTGTTTGAGTGAGTTTCGTCTTCACACACGAGGCAAATTTGCATGTTAGAGGCACCATATGGCCGCCAAAGAGGCTTGAAAACTGTAAAATCTAATACTCACTGTCATGATGATGGCAGTGCACTTCAGACAGAATAGCGAGCAATAAAAAGACACCAGAGGGATGAAAGAATAAAAGATCTAAAGAGCGGTCCAGTCTCCTCTGGTTGAGCCACCCCTTCTCTACATTTCTCTGATTTTATGTTTCATTTCAATCATTAATTTCAATCTGAGCCCACAGAATAGACGAAACGCGTGAGTGCAAAGTCAACTTTCCTCATTTTGTCACCGCCCTGCCTTGCAATACATCAACAAATCACCACAAGTGGTTGCGTCCGACTGTGCGCACTCATTTCTAACAGCTGGACGAGCTCATTGCCAGGCGGGGAGTGTGTGAGTGGTGTGAGTGGTCTTGCCTGGTTCAGGAGCAGGCATGCGGGTGTTAGATGAGCCATTGATCGTTCCCAGCAGGCTCTTCCACCAGGCGATTCCTCCGCTCGCACATCCCCTCCTCTTTGCCATTGACTTTCTGCCATGACGTTCCGCTGTCACGGCAGGACCTGACATTTAATGATGCTCTGATGGAGTAACGTCACATTTATCACTCGCTGGCAGATGTGACGGGGCAGAATCTGAGGGGCGAGCGTGGGCCAGAGCTAAAAAAACAAACAATATAAGGCAGGAAGAGGGGCTGCAGTTTGACTGACAGGAGAAGTAATTCAAGGTAAAGTCTCCAAAATGACTGTGCAGATATGATGTCTCCTGAAGCCACCTGAATAGCGGGGATTTTGACAGGAGAGGCAGGTATTGTATTTTGAAGGTAATATAAAAAACTCCGTCAGTTTAAACTAAGTCTACAGAGAATAATGACTCTCTCTCTTTTGTGATTTTTCTTTTTTTTAATTGTTCGACAGATTCAGCATCAATAGACTAATCACAAAAACATCTGAGTTTGCATAAGCCAGGGGCGTGTCCAAAGGGATGGTCCGAGGTGGCACGCCCCCTCAAAAGGTGTGGCCACCACAGATGCAACCTCAAATCTTCATCAGTTGTTTTCTTTGTCATTTTTAATCATAGATTGCACGGTGCTGCCTCTGTTATGGTTTTCTCACAGTTTCTGTTATTACAGTTTGTTCCCATCATGCTTTTTCATGCCAAATGACTCATTTTTCCCAAAATTTTTGCTTTAGTTAGCCACTAAATTTAAAAAATAAGGGGATTTGACATCTTTATTGTCAGCTTCATTAACAAACCCAAGCCCCTGCAGTGTTTTGTACCAGTTTAGCAGAATAAAGGAGGGACAGTAGGAAAATGAAACAAACACTAAAACAAAAGTCAAGTTTCTGCAGCTTTTCCCGTCTGCTATCAATCAAGTAGATTGACCCGATTGATCTTTGACATTTAAATAATGTTGGGTTCATGTTTTTTTCTTTATTTAGCATCCTAAGAGTGACAACAGTTGTGAAAAGCATACCACAGGGTGACCATACGTCCCTTTTTACCCTGACATGTCCTCTTTTTTGGGGGCTGTTCGGACTGTCTGGGTTGCGAATTTTTTTTTGTAGAATGGTAGGGGAAGATCCCGCCCTCCTTCGCCCCTGATTGGCTAGAAGTGCTGTTCTCCAATTGGTTATTCCGGGAAGTTAATAAAATCCTTCAAATGTCCGTGATTTTGTACTTAAGTTTCGAGTTTGTGTCACGCCGACTTACTGAGTTAGGGGTGCGTAAAAGACACTTGATCCGACTCGTTTGACTCTGTGACTCCGCCCCACGTCCTCTTTATGGGAAGTCAGAATATGGTCGCCCTAGCTTACCATCCAGGTGCATGTCATGGCTGAACTAGTCCAACATGCTAACGTTTATGAGGCAGAGTTTTAGTGTTTCATCTTACAGTGAGTGAAAATGAAGTGATATTGTCCAGTCTATATAGCCAATGATTGAAAAATGCTACGAGTAGTTTTCTTTGTGTTTAAATGTGGTACAGTTTGTGTTTTTGGTGTTTTAAACTGTGGAAAAATAAATCAGCCTGTTTAACTTCAAGCAAATTTCTGTCCAACTACTAAAAAGAGGAATAAAGAGGTGCAACTATATAAACAAAGAAGATATGATAAGGAGAGATGGAAAAGTTGTATAAATACTATTCATTTGTGCGTTTGACTGTGTTGCCAACCTAGTGACTTTGTCCCTAGATTTAGTGACTTTTCAGACCAACCTAGCGTCTTATTTTCAAAAAAGCACCTAACGACAAATCTAGCGACTTTTTCTAGAGTTTAGAGACTCCAACATGAACGCAGGTATCGATGTTACCCTTCTCAACGGGTAAACTATGCAAAGTAGGCGTTCACGTCATCTAGTGACCTCTAGCGACTTTTACGACAGCCAGTAACGATTTTCCTTACTAAGGAGTTGGCAACACTGTTACCTGTTACTAGACTTCACATATCCTTTAGCTTGTACAGCTAAATCTAAATATATATCGAGTTGAATTTCTCCTTATCTTATCTTGAATTCCTGTAATTTTTGGCTTTTTACTTCGTACTGTACTTTCCTGAACACTTGTTTTCCAAGTTTTCTAGAATTGCATTTTTCCAAACTGTAAAAATTCAAGGATCCTCTCACACGACTGTGAAGAAAGGTTGCCCGTGACAGCAGCATTTACATAAAATGATAGCTCGACTTTGGCGGCATCAGCGACTGAGGGAGGTCAGTCTTAGGTGATGGTCAATTGCATTTATAGGTCAAGTGCTTTGAAATGCAAAGACCTCTTGGTATTTCAGAACCAAGTATGAAAACACTTCATGTCTGGCCTCTCACCTGGATGGCTTATGTGTGGGAAACTAAAGGAGACGGTGTTCAATAATAGATTTGACCAGCTCTTTTTAGGAAGATTTCTGAGCGTCTGTTCAAGAAGGATGAGCAAATATTCAGAGATTTCGTGATTCGGTGAAAGACAGGAGTATCCAAGAGAGACTTACTGATTGTGTTCTCAAGATGAGCGTTAGGGAATGTCCAAAATTTTGCCCAAGTCCTTGGCCCGCCGTATTCTGAATATCATAATGAAAGCCTTGTATTTTTAAGTGATTCACATACTATTTGGTGAGTGCAAACACATCCCGAGTGCGTGTTTGCCTGGAGCGAATGGTCGTACTTGTTTCTGAAGGGGAAAAATCTGCACAGTAAGGTAAAATAGTGACTCCAGGTTGAATAATTATGCGTTCTTCCGTGTGGAATATTGTCCAAGGGAGGAAAAAAATAAGCTGTCGAACAAATTTGGACCAGAAAAAAAAAAAAAAGAAAAAAGTCGGAGAAGAATTAAAAGAAAAACAAAGTGGAAGGACACTGAAAGAGATGTGTTAATTTCCAAAAGGCTCGAGGAAGAGTTAATTAAGCCAGCTGCAGGAGTGGGAGAAAGTGCTGAGTCCTGGAGACACAAAATATTTATTCATCAGCCCATTAAAGTTTAATTCCCTCTTTTTTTTCCCTATTTTTAAAATGGAGGGAGAATGGAGAAAGCTTTGAACATTTGACCTTATATGTAAAAGTGTAGGGTGAGTCTGAGGAGCCTTAGGGATTGTTTTAATCATTAAGAACCAGCAGCAAGAGCAAAAAAAGAACTTGTTCACTGCTCTATTGGAGCGCGCGAACATATTATCTAAATCATTTTATTGCAGCATTTGAGTATTCTCTTCTGTATTTCTGTAAAGTTATCTCACTTAGATATTAGAAACACGACCACTTTGTTAAACGATCACCATGAGTGTTTACATGCAGACCAATAAACCCATCCTTCTCCGATTTCTGGAGTTACCCTAAATAATTCTGTAAACAGCATTATAGGGCCAATTTCCCCATCTATGCCAGTAATATGGTCTTGAAGTTTTAACACGCTAGCACCTGTGACGTGGGCTGCCTTGTACTCACTGTTTTGTAGTTGTTGGATGATGCTTCTTGATGGTGAATGCAAGCGGTGGGATTTGTTGTGATTGTCAAACAAAACAGGCTCCAGACAACTTCAACAAAAAGGATTCAAAACAAACACGCGCCGAATAAGGGTTCAAATAAAGCTCAAAATAATTCTGTACAGTCTTTCTTTCGTTCGTTCAAAAATACGCGCTGTGTATGTGTAGGTGCGGTGCGTCGCAATTGAGAATCTGTTTCTGTACTACTGGCGTCGAGCCACGCACAGCTGATGCTTGATTAATAGAAAATCATGGTGCCATTTCTCAGGCGGCCAAAGGGGGTGACATTTCACCAAAATGGCTCCAACAAGAATAATTAAATATTCTTTGTTGGACTTTGTTGGATGATCGTGCCAAGTAGGAGCGGAAAACAAAGTAGGAAGAAACTGCAAACATGACGAGAAGAAACAACGACAAAGTGTCTAAAAGCTCAACAAAATGACAAATATGAATTTTCCAAAGTCTCCAGAGCTTGATATGTCCTGTTTTTTTTTTATTCAACTTTTCACATGATGATTGATTTGAATAACAATCCAAATATTCACTTCTGTTAGATTTAGCTTTTTTAGCATCACTGTGCTACTATTTTACTTGGCCAGAATTGAGCGGATTATACGCTCAAATTTCGCGAATTCAAGACACGTTCAGCCCGCTACTTACTTCATACACTTAATTTGCTTATTCCCGAGAGTAATTTGCGCCATAATATCCAATCAGCATTGAGATTCCCTGATGGCAAATGTCAATGAAGGACAGATCGAGGTTCATTCATCTGGAAAATGAATGACAAACTGATGGTGACAGTACACCGTGAACCCTTAACGAAAGGATGCGACTCGCTTTAAGTGTAGAAACGGAAATAAAAAGGAGTTAGCTTGAAGGAAGAAAGATTATTGGGTAAATTGTGCAAATACAACAAATCTCCGCCATGTTTGATGTAAACTGGAATTGACATATTTGGGAACTCTCAGGGAGCGTGGGCAGAGGTAGTCAATCGCACAAATCAAGCAAGTTCACGCAAGACATTCAGATGTTTAAAAAGGTGCAAATTAAGAAACGTATCAATATTATGTGGGACTGGTGTGAACACAACTTAAGAGCCGGCCCCTGTCCTAGAAAGAACTACAAGGGGGCTGAATTAGCCTCAATCTCCCAAAGTTCACCTGAGAGAATCCAAACCTTGTAGGGGGAATGAATATTATGAAACTTGAGCAGGATTGTCCAATCATTGTAGACCTGAACGAGCCTGAACCGTCGATCTTTGTGAGTCAAATCCCGAATTTCGATCGCATCAGGAATGGCTCCGGTCCGGGGGCGATTTTTACCATCTGCCAATTCCCGCCGGATCCGTTTGTGAGGCGAATTTCATGACGGATTACGGACAGTGGAATCGCGAGAACTCACAAGAACCCGCGAATTCAAGTGCAATTGCGTGATATTGAGTTGACTCTGTAAAGACAACCACATAACCATAAAAGCAGTAGATTGTGTCGTTCCTGAGAAGGAAATCCACTATTAGACTTCTAAAATCAGCATCTCCTCATACATGGTGTCATCAGGGTAAAATGCTGTCTATAAACCTTTCACGTGTTCATCCCCGCCTGTTTGCATGGTGTGAAACACGATCCGCCTGAAACACAGATGTTTTATTTTGAAAAGAAGCCGGATGTTTTATTTTGTATCTGTGTTCGACTTCCTTTCCAGCATGGATTAATCTGTGCTGAATTCATCTGGCATGTTCTGCTGTCAGGAAAAAATAGAACTCTTGCGATCAGCTGCAGAGTCCGGCGATCCACCGCGGAACGGAAAGAAGCCGGTGGAAATCGACACATTAACTTAAACGGTTACGATCAGCTACGATCGGCGGATACAGCCTTGTCGTTGCGGTTCTGGATGCAGTGGAAACTAAAATCTCATCTGAATTTTAAATGGCGAGCACCACCAAATTGAAAAAAAACGAACTACAAAATCACGTAAACTGTTTTTATTTCTGATGCAAACCTGTGAAATTAGACTATTCTCATTACCGGATCATACTCACAATTGGATTAATGTTGCCACGTAAACTCGCTTAATTAAGGATTAAGATTCGTAGATGACACAATACTAACAAATTAAAGCCCCAAGCAAGACTTTTGTACGAATTCTGCCACAAATATCGGTTGTGTCATTTGCGACTCTTCACTGTACCGCCGGATGTGTCTAATGAAAAAGAGGGACTGAAAACAGTCCTGAGCTTGAATTGTCTGCTGCCTAATTATATGGCAACAAACGAGTTGCCAATCATGAGAATATATTGTCTGGTTTTATCTCAGGAACTCATCAAGTCAACCCAATTAAAAGCTGCAATGAGAAAGACATCGGCAGTGAACAGGGCTTTCATTCAGTTAATTCATGATTGCCAATTAAAATAGAATAGCGTGCAAAGTTGTAAAGCTGTCAGGAGGGCCAAGCTAAATTACCCTTTTCCACTTTGAATGATGGATGCGTTCATTGCTCTCCCTTATCTTATTTATTCTCTGGGCAGGAGAGGAGGGGGACAAAGGCTGGAACAGTTTAAAGAGTGCGACTAATGAAGATGGGTCCTCCTTTTTGGAAAACCGAAATCTGCGAGTGGAAGATTGTTTTTTTCCGTTTTCAAGGAATAAAGGTAATTAATTCATGTACAGTATCCGGGATCCATGCTGGAGACCCAATTTTCTCTCACAATGACCCATAAAAGAAACCCAAAGACTGGAGATTACATTGAAGCCAGTATTGATATTAATATTCTTCTGCTATGGGTGTTTTAATTTGGGAATTTTACCAATAGAGGAAGTATTAGCTCGACAGAAGAGCACACATTAATTTTTTAGTCTGTATAAATTGTCTTTCTGTGTCAACACTGTGCTTTAGATGCCATTTAAATGTGTCCACAACACTTAAAGTGAAAGCAACTCATCCTGTGTGGTGTCTTCTGCACCATTAGCCACTGTTGCCACACTATTGATGGCCTAATTAAAATGTGTCAGGCTGAAATGTGTCACATTTTTTAGAGGCTGAAATTGATAGCTCACATTAATTTTCACTTTCTCAAAATGACCTTTAATTTCGCTCGCCAAATGCAGGCTTGTGTCTACACCGGCACACCCTCCCGTTCCCGCTCCTGAAACAATATGTCAAACGGCTTTGACAACACGGAGAAGAGGCCCCGCCGTTCCTCAGAACAAAGTGTCGGAAAGCTCAAATTGAAAGCGCTCTCTCTCGGATTCAGAATATCCTCGAGAAGCTGATACGCCCGCACCTTCCTCTGGAGTAATGGCTTCCTACAGTTTTTCTGATAATAAGTCATCACTGATAGAGATAACCCTCCCTTTTGCAATTTGCTCACTGTTGCTCTTTTCCTTGTAGCCCAGCTTTTATATTCCTCCCATGGGACTCCTCTTGTGAAAGCAAAACAACCCCCCAGGTCCTGAAATGTCGCTGCGGCGAGGTTTTCCTTGACGCAGCCGGGGAGAAAGTGATAGTTTCCATTTGGTCTGTAGTATCCAAGAGTTTGTTTTCATCCTCAGGAGACGTGCTCCGCGGGTCAGGCTCTTTGCGACAGATTAAAAGAGAGTGTCACTAATGTCACCCGGCTGGGGAATCGATGGCTCGGCGTGTGAAATGAAAGCTCTGACGGACGCGGACGACCACATCAGCTCCTGTCACCGTGTGTCGGCGCAGAGTATTCTCTTCATCCTGGCAGCTGCCGGGACCTGAGGGGGGTCCTGTCAGACGGAGCAAACGTGGCCCCGGCACATTCCTGAACCATGGAAAGCCCACCGGGACCTTTTTTTCAGGAAAAGGCTTCGAGACAGACCATCAGCTCAATCAACTCGAGCCGCTGTGGACTGACTTTAGCTGCTGCACTAAAGGAGAACTTTTCCAACACGGCCTTGTCGTGACAAAGACGCGGTGTAAAAGTGTGAAAGAGAGGAACATACAGCAGAATTGGATGTTTTAAAGACTTCTCTTTCCTGCCATCATGATAGAAAATCATCGTAGTTTCATAATCGTCATTTAATAAACTGGTTGTTCCATATTTTTTCTACAGAGGCTTTAATCGCTGCTTGTTACGCTCATTTCGAACTTTTCATTTCCTCTCTTTTATTCTATGAGCACAGGATTTGATAAATTTAGATCCTGTTCATTTGTGCTTCTTTTTAAAATGAATAAATGGATATTTTACTGTCTCGGCTGTTCAAGTGTAGCCTCCTTTACGCCTCCTCTTCTATCCATTCAAACTTAATGTTCTTGTACTGCAAAAACACGCCGTCCTTTGGTATTACTTCAGATTTAAACCTTCAAATTTCTCATATTTTTAACAAAATTCATCCTTGGTGTTCTAGTTTCTAATTCAAATTTGCTCGCTGGAATTTCACCTTAACTGCGAGCTAACGCCATGCAATCATAACCACCTTATTTGATTGAAAATACTTCTCTGGCTGATTTTTGTAAACGTCTAGTTGAAGTTCAGCCCGAGGGTTCTTGTATTAGAGTGGACAGCTGGTTCTTCTTAGCAAGTGCTGTTATTGAATCAAGAACAGCTGCTCAGCCTTCACATAAGCAAGACAGATGTGAGAGTTATGCTGTAAAAAAAGTATCAAACAGCATGTTTCATTTTTTACTTTACAAGAAAGTTAAGCCTCCAGGATGAGGACTTACCCACATGTTGGACACCATGCTGTCTTCGTGCCCGTGTCTTCCATTGGGTCTGGGTCCATTGACGTTGGTGACCATGTTGAAAATGCTAAACTAATCTTACTTTTGGTAGATCATGAGGCAAAGAGGCGCTTGCATACACTTATGGGTACACCAGGGTTGCCTGGCCTCTGATTGGTCAAAGATACAGCCTCTGACTGGTCCACACATTGTAATAAAGATGGCAGCCTTCTTTCTACAGCGGGGTGAATAAAATATTGGATGTTACAGAAACATGAGGAGTTAAATGCAGAAAAGCTGCCGGTCTCACAAAGTGAGTGGATTTTATTAGTGATGGTGAGATGAAACCTCTTGAAGCTTTGAAGCTTTTCGTCCAAATGCTCGACTCCTGGGCCGAAGCTTCATTATTGTGCTTCATTTGCTCTACTGTGCCATCAAGTGGACAATAAATGTAGGCTTTGGCGTGCGAAGCTTTGAATTGAATGAATGAATGGATGGATGGATGTGATGCAGTGTGTTTGTGATACAAGACAGAAATTATGAAGTTATGAATATAGTGTCTGCCTTTACAACACAGTAGCATGGTCAAAAAGGTGAAGAGGACATGAATTAAGAAGAGGGTTGTGATGTGAATGTGCTGTGTTACTTATAACACATAAACATTTCATTTACTTTTAATTTTGAAAGTATTAAACTATTTAGAAAACAATTTTTCAACAAGTCTCAAGTCTATGGATTGTAGGGGAATTCCATTGCATTTCGCTGCCCATTATATTTTGAATCATCCGCCGTCGTGTTGTAGGGCTGGCTCATGAGGCTTCGAACGTCATCACATACGTCACCAACACAGGCCTCAATACACTCATCAACGAAAATTTCCGGGATTACTCGGCACTAAAGGACACATCACTCCCACCAAACATGAAACATGTTGAAGAGACATGCAGATCAAGTCAGTATTGGGTCAGTCCGTCAAAGACCACATCTAGACGACAGCAAATTAGAAATTTCGATGACTAAATTGGACCTTTTTTAGACGTCACTGTCACGTTTAGAATTTGGACGTCATCTGAAGACCAAATCTAAACGAACAATTTGAGGTCATTATTGGACCTCTTTTAGACATTGAAATGACGTCCACATTTGTACCTCATTGTCAAAAAAATACGTTAAATAGATGTCATTTCGATGTCGTATTGATTTGTCGAAAGCTATATTGTACCATTCATGTGTCATTCATTCATACGATTTTTTAAATGAATTCGATATTAAAAAAAAACAGGTCTGTGTCTTCGAATGCTTCACTGACATCTACCCCCCAACACTAGTTTTAAAATATCAAAAATTTTGTTTAAAAAGAATCTACCCCATCAAAGATAGTCTTGTTTGCTTTTGTTTATCATGAAAAGGCATCAGTTTAATAAACATCAAAAACCCCTCATAGGAGCTTTAAGTTGACCCCCCACTGTTTCACCTCTAATCTTCTCTTGACTCTAACTTCTGTGAAACTCAGAGCTCCTAAAAAGACCAAATCCTCTGTGTTTGAGCCTTTAAGTGAATATCCCTTCAAAATCTACAAATAGCAAACACTAAAAAGCACTTTTAGAAGAGGCCACCCCCTCCAGTTTCAGCTCTCAGGATCTTCTTTGACAAGACTTTGTGTCTTCCTGAGGTGTTTAGCATAAAAGTCACCTAAAGCCAGAGGCCACGAGGGAAATTAACAATTTGCAAATGACAGTTTTGGCAGTTTCAGCCCTGATCTTCACAGGTATTTTTTTAATTATGCCCGGGCTACACAAATTCAATACTATTATTATGCAGCGCGGTGAAGCTGCATTATCCTAACAAATTGAGGTATTATGCTGCTGACAGCAAATATTTGTCCTTGTTTTTCCCATTTTGAGCACAATCTGCTTCGGTTGTAAAGTCTATTTTTACTCCATGCTTACAACAATGCCTTACTTTATATTCACTTTCTGTGTCCAAGAAGGAAAAAGGAAGAGATTGGTCATATATTTTGTTCTGTTCGCCCTCCACCCACAGGCTCAGCGGGCAACTTTGGCTCACACAATCTTATTCACGTGAAAATGAGAGAAGAATTTAATGAGTAGAAAAGAAACTCCAGGAACGAAACCCGATAAACAGAAGAAGACCTGAGTTTTCTGCTGTGTCCAGTCAGCCCAGAACCTCATGCATGCCTGTGTTTTCCCATTTGACGCTTATTGGTTGATTGAGCCCATTAGGTTATGACTCCTCATTTCCTTTTTTATGACCGGGGACTCACTCGTGTCACCAGCGGGACGGTTTGGGCCCTAGCGGGAGCTCCAGATCCTGCTTGACGGGACCACATTTGATTTTAAGGATCAGGACGCTTGGCTTGATGCAAACAACGCAGTCGTTGGCCGCGCTGTTTGTCTTCACCTGTGTCCTTGTGAGGAGAATAGAAAGGAGCTTCTTGTTTCCTTGTTGCGCGGTGGTCAGCAAACACAGAGGGTTGTCGAAGCTTACAGAATGCAGATGCTTGTGGCGTGGGGGAAAAAGGGGATGTAGAGGAAGAGGAAGATGAAGGGATGGTGGGATAACAAGCTTTTTTTTGCCAACCAGGCAACCATGAGTGCTATTGCCCTGCTGGAGTGAATGCAACAGGCCGGGTTTTTCAGCCTGACTACTGGAGCATACGAACACACATCTCCCCCCGCCATGGGAGAGGAGGCTGTCATGAAAAAGCCAATGCCTTTTCCTCTTTTTTGTCTTCTCGCCGTCCCTTCCTGCTCCTCATCTGTGTCTCTGTCTCATCCTGTCCTCATTTCTGTGTTGTTTGTGCTTTGCCTCTTTCTTTCTTTCTCTCTCTCTCATTGTGGGATGTATAACACAAGGTGACATTATTTTCCCCCTCTTTACAAATAGAAAGAAAAGAATCTGGGTGATGTGCAGTCAAGGTTTGCTGTCAAAAGCTTGCAACATTTGCCACCTTTCAGAGAAAACCTAATTGAAAACCACGGCTGTGCGGGTACTACACAAAAACCAGGAATGTGCAAACCACAAATGAATACAGATGCACGAGTCCAAGCGGTTCCCTTAAATTATTCATTTGTCTTAATGTGAAGGAACATTTCTTTTTGCAAGACCAGAGTAGAAATAAATCAGGAGAAAAGTGATGATTTTTCCCCCCACACACACAAAACATATTTGGTATATCAAACCATCACCTCCTGCTGAGATGGAAGAGGAAAGTTTGAGCAAGATGTAGTTTCCTCACAGAGGGTAGTGGCTTTAGTCACCTTGAGTTTAGTGCAGTGACAATGAACAAAAAAAAAAAAAATACAGGGTTTTAAAAAATCATTGAAACTACTCCAACTACTCCTCCAGCGAAATCCATTTCTCGGCACTTCAGGAGCCATTGTAATGTCTACAATCCTGCAACGCTAAAAACAGTCGATGGGGACCCTCTCAAGCCGACATAGAAACACGTTCCTGTTTTTTTTTTTTTTTTTTTTTCATTGTAACTGTATTTTATTGCAACATGCTGTACTTTGCTTATATCAAATGGAAAAAAGTTTTAAAATTTCACTTCCAATTTTCACTCGACTCACATTGAGCCTGATTTTTTCTTAAAGTTTTTTAAATTACATTTTGGAGACTCAGACTCATGTCCAGCCAGAGTCATGGTTTAATCCTGGAGTTGAATTTGGCTTTTTAGTCAAAACTGATAACTTATAAAATGATTCCCCCCTTACATAATGTGCACACATAGACTATATAGAATGGACGCCATCTGTCTCCTCGCTGGGTGACGCCACCGCGACAACAGCACCCTCTGGTGACGGGCTGAGATGTTGACATGTAGTTATTGTAAGACTGGTTTGTGCTCAAGACCTTTTTTCTGTACAGCTCCATTTTTAAAGTTATTAGGGGGTTCATGTTTCTATGATTGACACTTGATACAGCCTATGGGCGTACGAAGATTGCATAGCTCACCTGGGGATTCGCTGTTCGAGCTGAGCATCAGTATAGTACGTAGTATATACAGTCTATGTGTGTACAACTCTAGAAATGACTGTTTTTTAAAAAATGTTATTTTTTTATTTTTTAGGCTGTAGACATGTTTATTGTTGCCATAAAGCTTTTATATGGGTGTGTATGGGGCCTCTGCTGCTTTCAGAGCCAGCCTCTAGTGGCCACTTAAGGTATTGCAGTTTGTGTCTCTTCCATATTGCCTTTTGTTTTGTGTTTCTGCTTGGTTGACGCGCTCTTGTTGGCATGAACCACTAAAGCATAGATATAGTATAGAATCAGCGCAGGAGTTTAAACCAGGTTTTATCGTGATCTGCTTTAGTTAGCCAGCTTTTTTTGAGTTGTACGTGGTCATCCTCAATCTGTCGGCAAAAATGTTAGCACCACATCAAGCTAGCAGATGAGTTAGAAAGAGAAAAGGTCTGTTTTTGTTTTTATTTAAGTGCTTAAACTTAAAGTTTTTCAAACCGCCTCACAATCATCCATTCAGACATCACTCTCACTCTGTGTAGCTCAACTTTGGTCTCCTCCAATCAGTGCAGGAAAGTGTCCGACTTTATCTTTACGCTCCTCACTGACACTGGTACATTTTCTAAAGCGATCGGCAGATAAGGCAGAGTCGATTTTGAAAAGTTTTCTGCACAAAAACAGCTAAAGGCTTCTGTTGGTAACAAGGTGTATGAAATTGGAATTCAAGGGCTGAACAACCCAAAATAACAAAAGCCCAAATTGGCAATACAAACCTTTTGAACCGAATATGCAGCCATTTATCATTTCAAATACTGTGTTAAACTATTTTCCAAAAAAAGTTCTGTCTGATCCTTCTTGGTTAGAGGAGGGAAAAAAATGACAATGAGTCAT
The DNA here is from genome assembly GCA_962446985.1 of Xyrichtys novacula. Lineage (NCBI taxonomy): Eukaryota > Metazoa > Chordata > Actinopteri > Labriformes > Labridae > Xyrichtys > Xyrichtys novacula. The sequence goes on along the minus strand of OY660883.1, from coordinate 26,595,162 downwards.
GTTTTCTGAAGCGAGCCGAAGGTTTCAGAGGCCCGCCTACATGGTGGGTATATTACGGTACATGCTAGCTCTTGTGTTGACACGGGGATCTCTTCTGACAGCCTTATTTCCCGTTTGCAGAGATTTAGTAGGTGCAGATCTGAGTGCGAATTGAGAGCACAGCCCGGGCTGTGACACACAGACCGCTGAATGTGAGCAAGTCGGTGTGTCATTAGGATTCGGATCAGGATGCCGTCTCAGTCGACACAAACTGAGGTGAATGAACATGTCTGTCTTGCCGAGAGACGTTCCTCTTTCAGAACCTGCTGTAACGCGTCTGGAGGGAAATTGCTGTGGATGACCTTTGTACTTTCCTGTTATCTATCTGGAGTATTTACCTAGATATTTTTTTAATCTCCACCAAGGGTCCTCCGTCTCGGTCTTCGTGAGGAAGAATGAATGTCACTTGTAGATGTGCTCTGCAGAAGTGATATTGCCTGATAGGATGTGAAAGATGCCACGAGTTCATGATAAACTCTCAGTATCATTGATTATTCACACAGATGCAGAAGATTGTCCTTGAAGAATGACTGTCTCTGCAGCGTTAGCAGCCACTGTCACCACACGCCAAGTCATAATTCTGCTCGCGTGCAAAATTGCATCTGCAAGCATGACAACATTTCCAACACCTTGTATATCAATGAGGATTAAAACAATTTATAAATGGACGCTGCAAACAGAGAGACTGCTGAACCTCCTGGTGAGGAAATAACAGAGAGAGAAGACCTAAATTTGGGGTAGAGATGATAAAAACCTGTTACGTTAAATTATTCGAAGTCCAACCCTCTGGAAGACAAGTTCTAAGCTGCAACTCAGCAAGATTGCTATTCCTCCTCCATAATCTATTTAACCCCCAGGGGAGCAGGAGAGGTATGTGCTAAATTAGTGTAATCTGAATGAGGTTTTCTTGAATATGGTGGTTTCAGTCGGTGAGGGATTGTATCCGCCTCTGGCCTCGGCGGCCCAACAGACAATGAGGATATGACCATCTGAATCGATACGGCCAATCCCCCATGATTAGGTCATCCATTAGTTCACTTGATCTTTCGACCCTCTTACATTGCATCTGATGAAAATGTAATCGCTCAATACATCCTGGATGATTAGTCCAAATCCCTGCGTCTCTCTGCGGAGGAGGAGCGGGATTGTTTTGATGCAGCATATGCAAATAAGTCCGCTTTTTATATTTTGATCATGGCGCCAGAGTCAGCGGGGACATCAACTCCACGGCCTTGTCCCGTGATCATCAAGGCCTCATCTGCTCCGTCTGATCCCCGGCTCAGCGCTGCACTTGTGAACACCACGCGGCGAAATGCACGGTCACTTACTGTGTCCTCTGTAAAAACCCACGCTGGCTTAGAAAAACGCTGCTCCCAGCGTGTCCGGACTCCAGCGGAAAAGCGAAATCAATCAACAGAAAGGATTAGAATAAAATAAAAAAACAATCACGGGGGCATTTTAACTTGTGTTCAAATGTCTCAGCACAATTACAGAGGAGGAGGGAAGGAGTCAGAGATGAATTAGAACAACTACTAAATGGATTCCAGTTTGATGATAAATCAGTATCCCACTGTCAAGATCAGGGTGCGAGAAAGGTCACTGCCTCTGAATCATCGCTCTGCATGCGCTCAAGAGCAGGAAGGCAGACTCAGTGGGGCGAATTGATTTTCATAAACTTAGAAACTTAAATGGAAATTAATTAATCTGCAATTTTAACATTTCCATTTTTTAGATGTCTAATCCGCATTTGCATAACACAGACAGGGCGGCTATTTAATCTTTGTTCTGGTACTCTTGTTTGCAGCGCCTGACTGTGTTTTTGTGTCTGCAGAGTGCTGTTCACCAGAGGACGACATATGTTATGACAGCTCCTTAGCTGTGAGCACTGTAACGTATTTTCTTTAAATGTCCACTGGGGAAATCAATACCTTGTTTAGAGCTGAAATTGTCCAGTCAATGCTACAATCATCTGTTTCCAATGACAGTGAACAGTAGTTACTGGAATTATAATGTCAACTGTCTTTGCTGGGTCAGAGATTGGCCGACAATTAGCATCTCTGATGAGTCTGTCTGGTATCAATCTATACATATCTATTTATGAAAGCTCGGAGCAGATGTTACTATTCCCTGAGGGGGATTTCAGTCATTAGAGTGATGTGAGAAGATTGTAGAGAAGACCAAAGAAACGAAAAAAAACACAGAAAACACAATTCACACCAAACAAGCCACAACATGAGATTGTGTCAAGATTGTGTGATATTTTTTTTTCCCCAGAGAGCAGAAGAGCACAGCAGAGTTAAAACAGCAACCATGAGTGAATTAACAGGTTACAGTGTACGGAGAAATAACGAGGAAATGGTCAGAAATGTGACTTAAAGGTACGGATTATAGTGTTATAGTGTTCTTTAGTTTAATGTACCTTGGTCTTTTAATTGCAGTCCTCCCACTGCACTGCTGTTCTGTATTGTGTAGTTGTACATAGCCTGTTATACTTACTGTACATAGCCTTTTATACTTTATATATGTCCTGCATGCTCTTATTAATTTTTATTCTAGTATTTTGTATATTATTCTCCATTTAATGTTGCACCATCATGCCGTAAAAAGTTCCTAGTCTGTGAATCCTGTTCATTGAAACCTCTTCTGATTCTGATTCTGATTCAAGTTTAAGCAAAAGACAAAAAATAGTTAAATGACTGAATTCAAACCAACAAAGACTTTAAATGTAGTAAGCTGACGTAATGAAGATGCAGTAAAACTGTTTGCGTACTATGGTCATGAAAGTTTCAACCGTTCACTTAAAGCTCCTCTAAAGAACTTTTTAGTGGGAAAAGCTTCCTGCTGACTTTTTTCAAATGTATCCTGGATGGTGAATTTTTAAAGTGGAGATTATAAAAACAAGTCTGTTTCTGTGACTGACACCTACCCGCCTTACAAATACTAGAAACATTAAAAATTTCAGTACAAGAACTGTCACTGTGGTCACTAAATATCTTGTTTGCCTGGAGATGTCATAAAAAAGAATCAATGTGAGTTTCAGTTCGTTTTGTAAACAGGCAAAAACTCGTTACAGGTGCTTTAAGCGGGGTGCACACATAAAGATAATCGGGCGATTTTCCCCCTCCTGACCAAGGACGACAATCGGAAGATTATCTTAAGTCTTCTAAGATTATCCTATAACCCTATCCTGAAGTCTGAGGTGTATTAAGAGTGAATTTGTCCAGATTATTGAGTCCGAAACGGGTCGGGGTCCACAATCGTAAATATTAAACTTATATAACTTATAATATTAAACGACGACTCCTGAGTCATGACTGTGAATTGTCACGTAAATCGGAATGTAGCCAATCAAGAAGTGAGCTAGCATAATTATTACTAGGATTACTGGGATAATCACACCAGCAATTAGCTTAATTTGAGAACAACTCACCTCTCGCTCGCTCAGCGGACCCTCAGTGGCGAGAACGGTGCATGTTCAGTGTGAATTCTTCTTTACATTCAGTGAACAAACCACTCACTGAGCGTACTTTACTAAGCAGACCTGATAAATAGCAAACCATAGGACAGTACACTGACTTAAACAAGTTCATTGTTGCCAAAGCAACACAGCCAAACACTCTCGTCTCCTGTTCTCAGAAGCTCTGAATTGTTCTGAATCCTGAAACGCTCAGCCGTGTATCTGTTCAGGAAGTTGGAGTCGCAGGTTTCTCCTGCCAAATGATTTGGTGAATGAATCTTTTGAATGAATATTTTTAGTGAACTGACTCTAGTGATTCAGTACATCTAAAAGAACTGCCGCGCCCATCACTACAGTGTAGATTTTCAGAGTAAGCTAACAGAGATGTTCTTCATCCTCTCCTGACTGAATAGCGCTGATTGAAAAATGACGACTTTTATAATTTAGTAACATTTCTTTGTATTTATCAGCTTCAATCACATCCTTTCATAGTTCAGTTCGAATGAGCATATTCTAAAGATCGTGTATATTGTTTGTGGAGAAGTGAAGTCCATCTGACAGCGTCAAAGCGATGACTATTCATGGAGCAGAGATGCAGTGTATGGCGGCTAATATTATGCTAACCTGATTATCCTTGGAGGTCATATGTTATTAATGCTCCCTAGGCTGCTTCAGTCTCCCCTCACTGTTTTTCTTGTTAGTCGGTGAACAAAGAGACCCATCAAGCGGCGTGTCGCCGGGGGAGCAGATAACAGTAGACCAGGTGAGCGGAGGTCAGAGCATCCTGATGAAGGAGGATTGGTGGGGTGGGGTTGGAAAAGAGATGGAGAAGATGTAATGGAGGCTCGGCGGCGGTTAAATGCTGGGGCCGGCCGCGGGTTCCTTAGGGAGCGGTACGCAGGGCCACATCACCTCGGGCATCTCCTGACCGCATGTGATTGATGGGGAAGAGCTGACGAGCCGGGCTCCCAATGTCACTCTCCAATTAAATAACTCTCACCGCTGAACTGGAGCCTCCCCCCTCCTCCTCCTGCTACACCTCCCTCCTCCTCCCCTCCCTTTCACCTCTCTTTCTATCACCGACACCCTCTCTCTCTCCCTCTGTAGTGTCTCGCTTTAACTTAAGCTCTTATTTAGCCCTGCTTTCCTCGCTTTTGTCCTCATTGCAAAAGCTTCCTTTTCTTTTTTCTCCTACCCTCTCATCCCTCAAGTTTACTGTGGGCTAATTCTCACCTCCCTATTGTCCTGTGTCTCTAATTTCAGCTTTGCTAACTGCTTTTCCAGGTATGACAGACAGAGGCTGCTCTTTCTATTGGTTTGGGTCATTGCTCCCTTCCTAAGTGACAGAGCAGAGAAGACAAAGGGAGAAGTGAATCTGTCTAGAAAATGCAAATAGCAAAAGAAGAAACTCGGGTAACACTTTATTTGACACCTATCTCTATAATGCATTATAAATATATATATATATGTATATATATTTAATACGTTATATTCATGTTATAGTACTGTACAACTTTAGTTATAAACACTCATAAATGATCATAATTCTTTATAGCAATAATCATAACACAATATAAAGCATTTTATCATGACTTACAAGGTCAGATATTATAATGTGTTATAACTATTAACAACTCACTGACAATGTCCACATAGATAATGCATGATACATATATTTATAATGTGTTATAATTTGCTTATAAACTTGTTAACAACTCACTGATAATTAAAACACATAATTAAAACACATTATAAAGCATTTTATCGTGACTTACAAGGTTATATAGTGCTATAATATGATTATAACGCATTATAAACATGTAATAGCACTGTATAACTATAGTCATAAACACTCATAAATGATCATAATGCTTTAAAGCAATAATTATAACACATTATAAAACATTGTATCATGACTTACAAGGTCAGGTATCAACAGTTGCATTGCATTATCTAAGGCTACGTTCATTCTGCAGGTTATGATGCGCAATTTGGATTTTTTGTTAAATCTGATCTTTTCGTGGCGGTCGTTCACATTACAACAACGAATGCGGCATCTAATGTGAACGGAATGCGTCCGTAAAGTGACCGGCATGCACACAAAGCACAAATTGCTCTCCGCGCCTGTTTGTGTTGTCGAACGATGGTGACGTTTGTCGCATATTGATGACGTATAGGTCAGATGAACACGACCTGAGCGTCCACACTGCAGTCACATCGGATACATAAATGATTTATATCCACATAAAAAAGAGGCCTGGGTCGGATTAGAAAAAATCAGAATTGCACTGTTCACACTTAGATAAAAAATCTTATATGTGTCACATATGGTGAAAAAATCAGAATTGACCTGCAGTGTGAACACAGCCAGAGTCGGCACTGTCAGTGAGTTGTTAACAGTTATAACACATTATAATTCCTGACCTTGTAAGTCATGATAAAATGCTTTATGATCATTTATGAGTGTTTATAACTATAGTTGTACAGTGATAATAGTGCATTATACATATTTTTATAATGGGCTATAGAGATAGGCGTCAAGTAAAGTGTTACTGAAACTCACAGAGGATTATCAGTGGGTGGCAGATATAAATAAATGTAATGTTTTCTAATATAATAACAGGTGTCAGAGTATGAAAAAATGTATTGCAGTGTACACCCCACACAAAAATACCTTCAAGGGTTCAAGCTGTTTACACTGACAAGACTATAAGAGAGGGGTGTTATTCTGTGTGCAGCTGCATGTTATAAACTGCAGAGATGCTGTTTGCTGTTACTAATTAGGAATATGACTAATACTGGTTTGTAGAAGTGCAGGAGTTTGGAGAGGGCAGCACCACGCCGCATTTTTTTTTCTGTCACAACAGAAGCCCAGCTTGCTGCTAATTGGAAGAAAACACATGCAAATGGAAAGGGAGAAGTAGTACACTTTTTTTTAAAGAAATGAGGATGTGTAAAAGAGTCAAATCGGGCAGCGTGAACTGAAGGGGAACAAAAGGAGGAGCCTTGATTGAGGATTTTAAAAGAAATAACTCAATTCTCTTTTGTTCTAACAAGTGATTCACAAGATTTAATTAATTCTCAAGGTGAAGTGGGGCGTTAAATTCCTCTCAATGCTTGAAGGTGTCGAGAATTTTGCATTGATTTTTTTTTTCTTTCCCCTCTTGCAAGCAAATGCAATCATTTGACAGTACACATGCCATCTGCTGCCAAAAAACTTGGCAGATTTGAGAATTTTTGGTTCTTCTTTCCTGGTGCCAAAACGCTGCGTGTGTTTTTTTGGCTCTCTCAGCACCAACTTATTCTAGTCTAACTCTTTTCGATGGATTCTTTTCTCTCCATCTTCAGTCAGCAAAGGGTTTGGTTTGGTTTGGCTTGGATGAGGGCGTTATTTTTAGTTTTTATTTTTTTCAATTTTCTATGCCTGGTCCGGTACTCCTCGCTGGCTGCTGCTGCTGCGCGTCCCCTGTTGCCTATTTAATGTAAGAGAGAGATAGATACATAAACCCGAAACCCTGCAGCTGGGGTTCCCTGCACAGAGGCGGCACTGCGCAGGATTTACGGAGAAAGAGAGAGAGAGAGAGGGAGAGGAGAGAGAGAGAGTGTGTGAGAGTGAGAGAGAGGGAGATCAGACTTGCCACATCCCTGCCAAGGGTGAGAGCATTTTACGCGCGATCCAGCCACCGATCTCCAGCAGCACTCCTCTCCCACCAGGACTATTTTCACCGTGAAAACTTTGAAACTCTCATTCTGACAAACGCTAAATTTCCTCCGTGTGCTCCGTGGAGAGGGGAAAAAGCCACAACTTTTAGCAGCAGACCTTCCCATCTCCGCGGCGGTGAAGTTATCCCATCATCTTTTTGGTGAGTAATTCCGATGGATTTTAACGCAACAATCACGCGTCGAGTTTGTTTCCCCTCTCCCTTCTTTTCCCCAGCATACATTCCAGGTAATACGTTGTCCTGTTTGAGTATTCTGTGCATTTTCCGTGTCCCGTCGGTTATTTTGTGATTAGTATTCCGTGGACACAGGTTTCCTGCGGCGGTCGCTCACAGAGATTTTTAGTGTCGGTGTTTCCGAGCTGCCTGACTCCCATCATGCGCGTATTTTCCACCTTCTCCTCCTCTCTCCTGCTTAACCCCCTAAAGTTGTTCTCAATCCGTGTTGATGCTTCGTGTGTTTCTATCAGACAAACCTCTCAGATCGATTGGAAACAGGTGCGTTGCGTTCAGGGAACTTTTCCACCCCTCTCTCTCTGCATTGTGCAGGTGTTGACAGCTAATGCGCAATGATTGATACTTAACAGCAGGGTCAAAGCAGTCAGGTCACCACGGCCGGAGGGTACCTGCTGATTTATGCCACAGAGGGTCCACTCACCCAATGCAGAAGGGGGGAATTTTTCTTTGAAGTTGTGAAAAAACTGCAAGCTTGGTTATAATAAAAAAACAGTTTTATTCCAGGTGGATTCACTCGTCCATGTGTGGAGGACATTTATGAACTAATGACTGCAGAGGGAGAAGCAGAATGCTCTTTGTTTAAGGACAAACAAAAGATGACACACAGATCGATAGAGAATAAATTGACTTATTGAAGTGGATTTTTCCTGCAGGGCAAGTTTCTCACACTCAGAGCCGGACTCATTTTTATAAAAATTGTTTTAGTGCACGAGAAAGAGACATGCAAATCGAATAAAAATGACAAAGTAAAATAAACAGACGCACAAAAAAAAGGAAGTTGAGGCTAATTTCATTTTGCTGGATGACATCTTTGACTTTGTGGATGTAGTCTCCACAGTGAGTGAGTGAGTGAGTGAGTGAGTGAGTGGACTATGACATGGTGTTTTATACAAACCATCAGCAGCGTTTATAAATCATATTATGTCGCTGCAGGACAGGAAGAGGGATATTTTGTTTTGCTTGTGTAGCTGTTCGGAAATGAAGCTCTCAGTTTGAGGAGTTTTTTAAAAGATGAAACTCTAAAAATAGTTCAGAGAAAGCAACATGAAATGACCTTATCTATGAGTTCTGTTGTTAAGAGACGGAAACGACTCTTCCAGTGTCAGATGTTCATTTCTCCAGATGTTAAATGTGCCTTTTTCCATTTGCAAGCGTATACAGCCCACACTGCTTCCACTGAACACACTGTGAGATCTTTGCTCTGAGTAGTAGGACCACTCTCGAACTGCAGGACTCGGGGCTTTAAGCTCCTGCATCAGCAACAGTGCTGCTGATATGTACCGCCGGCGTCCTTGAGGACCTAACAGGCATTGTGCTCCTGTTGTGTGTCTCTTAGTGGACGACCCTGCTTGAGATTTCCTGGAAAGAGAGAGAGACAGAGAGAGAGAGAAGAAAAATCAACAGAGTGCCATGATCCTATCTTCCTGCTCATATGCTGCTGATTTATAAAAATGTGCTTTAAATGCCATTTAAAGACACAAAAAGCCCGATCCTCCTGCTGTTTTCCCCTTTCAGCAAATGACTCCAATTTAAGGAGATTCTATTATAAAGCACGGACAGCCTTTATGAAGCGTCTCAAAGCGTAATTAACTTACGAGCGCAGCAGTTTGTGTTGTTTATTCTGGCCCATGAGTGAGGACACGTACACAATGATGGAGGAGAATATGGATCAGAGGAAGCGTGTGATTGGTTAGCAAGCTCTGTAGCACTGGTAATCCTGTTGTGAGACTGGCAAATGGGATTAGAACACAGTGTGTGTAAGAGAAACAGAGCCCAGGGATGGCTGGGAGGCTTCTACATTCACGGCTTTATCTCACATTTTCACTTAATTTGGCGTTGTCGCTCTGACACCGCGGCCTGAAGACGAGGCTGCTGCTGCTGCTCTCTACGGGGAGTCGAGTGTGGACTTTTCTCGCAACGTTTCGGCCGGGAGATGATTTTTTTTGCAGCTGATATTTGAATATTTTGAATATGAAGTTTGGGTTTTTTGTTTTTTTTCTTCAGGGTGGGAAACCAAGTGAAGCATTGAGAGCGTTTGGCAGCGAAAACACAGCCAGGGCTTGGAGTTAGAAGAGTGAAACTGCCTTAAAATGAAGAATAATAGACAGTTTGATATCTCCACAATGCTATTTTCCCTCCAGTTTGCCCTTCTCCTCTACACTCCTCCTTGTTTTTTTGCTCCTCAGTCACTCAGAGACTTCAGGCCTGCTGTAAAACAACTCCCACCGAGCGAGATAATCCATCACAGGCGTCGCGACCCCTTCATTTGTTTCTCCCCTGAAGTTTTTATTCCAGTTTTGTTGTCTCTCCATTGTGGCTCCAGTCGAATGTTTTCATGTCACTCTGCTTACTGTCAATCACCTGACACCGATGGGAAGAAGAGAGTCTCTCGTCACATCCATCTCCTCGTATTTGTGCGTCTTTAGCGGCTAATTTCGAGCTAGATTTGACGCTTTGATTTTTAAACTGATTAACAATTAAAATACAGAAAAACTCCTCCCCCTGGAGCGTGAAGTACTGAAGAATACCGACAAATCAGCTCGACAGTAAATCAGTACAAACTCCTTTAATAACAAGCCAATATCTGCATTATTGAGCCGGCTGCAACCACATTAGCGTTATCTCAATCCAACATCTGACTCCCATCTCCTCCAGTGTTCGGGGTTAAGAGAAACGAGAGGCGTCAGCTTGACCGCTCGGCTCAAACTGACCCTTCCTTCATTCGCCACTTTTTTTTTTTTCCCTTCTCTCTCTCTCTGCCACAAAAACCACCGCTGCAACCTGCCTTCACAAGTCGTGTTGCCCCGCAGCCAGATCTGCTCCACTTTCCACCTCGACCGTTAAATTGTCATGCGGAGGCTGTGACTTTGGATGCGTTTGTCTGTGCAGGTTCACGTGGAGCGGACGTAACGTGAGAGATGGTTGTGTTCTTGTTGAACAAAGAGCGCCAACACGCCGCTTCAGGAAAGTTTGTTTGATTGGGGATTTGAGTATTTCAGAGTGAGATACTCTTGAATAAACCCTCATATGTTTTGAGGATGTTTCTGGCGAACGCAGAGGTGTCTGCAGAGGTGACGATCCTCATTGTTGTGCTTTGCATGGTGCTAATTATTAGCACTGGATAATGACTTTGCTTTGGCAAAAGTACAACTAATCACTTCCACAGGATGCGAGCACTGCTGTTTTTATTTTGCTGTTGGGGGAGGAGGAAGGAGAATGAGATTTAGAGAATGTGTGTGGGAAGGAAAAGAGGTCACTTTATGCCAAAGCAATTACCTTCCTCGTGCTGGGCGCTGCCAATATTTAGCGTAGAGAGAAAGAAGGAGAGGTCAAAGAGGGGATAAATAAACGTTCGGTCAAGTGTTTAGTTTTCTGAGCGTCTGCTTGGAGAAGAGCTCTTGAAATTTGTGTGTCAGAATCTCAACAAAAATGTTGCAGATTTCCTCGACTGCAAGGTTTCGAGTCGTCTTCGATTTCTTTCTTTGGCTTTCGCCTTCGTATGAAAGAGCGGCTGAAGACGAGAAGAAGAGAGTGGGAGAGTCACAAAGCTGCTCCATGATGGCAAAAATCAAGATCACAATTATCTTGATCGATACCGAGATCACTGATTTGACTATCAAAAGATACCGTCCTCAGGGCCGATAACAATACCGATTCTTGAGACTGATTACTGATATTTGGAACTGATTTGGATTTACAGTAAAAATGAGAAACTGTCCAAATGTTGAGTTTGGAGGTAAAAACTTAAAAACAACTCTTTGCTAAAACACCTTCAGCAAACGTTCAACATGATATAAACGTTTTAACTGTCAAACTATGAGACATTTTGTCAGTTAGAGGATGTTGTGGGCAGGAAATCAGATCAGACAAAGTAATGTGGGAAAAAAGACAGAGAGGGAAGTACACACCGGCAGCAGAGCTAGATAACATGTTTTTTTAATAACATGATTTTATCTGCCATCTGTAAAATAAAGGAGATAACTGAACAAATGCCCGATATTGGCGCCAATAATCAGTCTAAAAAAACAACAAAATCAAACATATTTTTTTTGTTTTCGTTGACTCTTGTCAGTTTTTTCAACTTGCTTTTGAACTAATTTGATTGAATAAGAAAATACAAGAACTGTTACTGACAGGGACCATTTACTGCATCAGTACTTTAGGAATTGTACCGTAATTTTGATAAAAGATGAAACTTTGTGTTTTAAAAGTGAAGAATCAGAGCTCCTTCATCCCTTTTTTAAAAAGTCTAATCCATCCTTGAGCTCTTTGAAACCTTCATCTTTATGACATCTAGACTATCATGACACAGGACACTTTGTTTAAATGTCTTCAGTAAACCTCTGATAAAGGTTAAAATGTTCATATACACATCTTTACTGTCAAACTATGAGACATGGAGTCAGTTAGAGGATGATGCTGTGGGCAGGAAATGAGATCAGACAAAGTAATGCGAGGAAAAAGACTGAGAGGGAAGTACACACCAGCAGCAGAGTTAAGTAACATGTTTTTAGTTACATGATTTTATCTGCCATGTGTGAAATAAAAGGCTCATAAAGATGACTGGACAAATGCCCAATATTGGCGCCAATAATCAGTCTAGAAAAAAACAACAAAATCAAACGTAGTTTATTCTTTTAGTTCATGTTTTTGTCAGTTTCTTTAACTTGCTTTAAAACCAATTAGATTAAATAAGAAAATACATGTACTATTACTGACAAGTATTACTGACATTTACTGCATCAGTACTTCATTATAGATGGGTTTCTTTACAACGTCATGTATGCGCAGGTATGCGCGCGCAGCCAGGGGGAGAAAGCGGGACATTTCTAATTTGTTTACTAGCGGAATCAATTAAGAAAGAAAAAGACAAAGAGCTGTTGTGCTGTAAACTACATGAATCAGCAAAACAAACATCGGCAAACATTACAACCCTGCTTCTGATATTAGAAACATGTAAAACAACGTCGCAACCTGGTAAATTGAGTAAAATTCATGGACATTTCTACAAGTGTTTTTCTGATTTTGATGCAATGAAAGACAAAGACATTTTTCAATGAAATGACATTTTATTGCAAATGTGTCAGGGAGAACTTGCAAACAATACAGCATCTTTATCAGTTCATTCCTGGTTGCATGTGCACCTAGTATTTTTTGTACACAAGAAACTCGTCTACTGGAACTTTGTCTCAATTTTTAAGATCACACTCGCAAAATCAAAGATGAAAAAATGAAAAAGTCGAGACTCAGAGCTCTTTTACTTTTTAAAAAGTCTAATCCATCCTTGAGCTCCTTCAAACCTCCATCTTTATGGCGTCTAGACTATCATGATACCGGCCCGTGTACATCACTTTTGACCATAAATGAGCCACCACCCCAACATCCTTGTGCTCACTCTGTCCCTCTGCTTTACTATCACACTCTAGCCAGTCCAGCTCAATCCCCAGCTCTCCTCTCTGCCTCACTCTCAAGTGTCAGCTGTTTAGCGCCCGGTACGTACGGGGGTCCCCTTCGAGTCCCTCCTCAGCAAAAATTGCAGATTTCTTCCTCGTGTATCAAATCAGACGGCCACATTATGAAGTTTGTGTAATTGCTCAACCGCTCCGCACTGCCGGGATGTGTTGTGACACAAAGAACATTATCTGTCAGCGGATGCTTTTCTCTGCTTTGACACGTCTTCATGTTCTGGCATCTTGGGGGATCTGTCACGGCATGACGGCGAGGAGACAGATCCCCCCCCCACCATCCCCTTCCTCGTACTCTCTCACATGTGCGCGGGGCCCCTGTGAAACAGACTGCTGGGAGTAGAGGTCAGGAGCGGCCGGGCCATCACGCTGCTGACAGCTCAGATTTATTTTTAATCTCGGGTGATGAGAGCTCGCCACACAGATCATGTGGCTTGTTAGTGTTGAGTGGCGAGCCCTGGCACCATCCTCGCCATGATCTTATACAAAGAAAATATGACAAAATGATGACCTTGGCGAGGTAGAGCCAGGATAATTGGGAGTCAGACGGACGGCATTTGATTGTTATTCCTTGTGTGAAGTATCTTTGCTGATGCGCACTGAACAGTCATCATTTCACCCCCGTCGTCTCTCACTGACACCTTTAACCTCTTAAAGGTGAAGGACTCTACGTTGATCGTCTAACTTATTTACTGTCTGCTCATTTTTGACCAATTTCTTTATGATTGCCGCAAAAATGTCATTATCGTTGCATCAGCAAGCACATTACTCGCTGTCTAAAGTGACTGCGGTCACACGGGCAATTTTGCTGACACCACTTTCTCCTTTCTCTCCTCTGTGTCTTTGTCTCTTTCTCCTTCTCCCCCCTTTCTTCCTCTGTCTGTCTCTCTTTTCTGATAGGTGCCAATTATACAGCCGGCGTGTCGAGGGCCGGCCTGTTCGCCGCTGACCCTTTCCTCTGCCTTTCTAATGTCAACTCCCCCCGGCTCCAAAGTGAAGGGAATTACCCCGCTCTTAGTCTCCAATCAAGACCCACGGATGAGAAAAAACCAAGAGCAACACAGCAAAATGCAGAGCTTGACTCTTTTGCAGCGGGTCTGACTGCTCTTGCTGTCTGGTGAAGCGCAGGGTCAGGATTGTGTGGATAAAACCCCCCCGAGGGTTCTGACATTTCAGCCTCACTGTCTTTTTTTAGAGTTCGTTCCTCTTCTGGCCTTGCTGCCTTTTTCTTCCCCCCTCGGTTTTTTGGAGCGCGCCCAGATGATGGGGTGGTGTCGCTCAGGCGTGTGCAGCGCCCTGACTCTCCTGGCGCTCCTGTTCCCCTTGCGGCAGGACGGAGGATGCTGCTTGGGGCTGAATCTCCCCGGCTCTGGGGACCTGGAGAAGTCCCCGCACTCTGATCCAGACCCCTGGGAGGTCCTGCACAGGAGCAGACGCAGCTGGGTATGGAACCAGTTCTTCGTATTGGAGGAGTACACGGGAAATGAGCCGCTCTATGTTGGCAAGGTAAGCGATCTGAGACTGTTAATGGAGCGGCATTAGCATGGCTTAATGTGTCCTTACATGCACAAGACACAAGACGGGAAAAAAACCCTGGTGATGAAGTGATTCCCACAGCCTCATGTACCCTATTTGTGCAGATCCAGCTCCTGCTTTAATGCACCTGCTCAGCCGTACACATATCAATAACCTCTTAGCATAATGACCGACAAAATCTAGGACACACAAGTGTTTTATGGAGTTGCACATATCCCCCATGCCCTATATAAAGTGTTAAACAAATGAAAACAGCAAACACAGACAGTGTAGGAAGGAAAGTATTCTGCATTTATTCCATCCATGCTGAAGTAGGTGCTTGTGCAAATGTGCAGTCAGAGTTTAGAGGACGTCGTGCAGACGTGACAAGGTAATTTGCATCCCAATCATTCCCTCGAAAAGGTGCATATTACTCAAATGTGTCTTTGTAAAGTAGGTGTTCTGCCAGGGTACAGGCCGATAGATCAAAGTAATGCGTGTTTTGGCAGATAAACAAGTATGAAACCCTCCCAATGACACAAATGGCAGAGTTAACGTGAGGCTACGCCGACAAAGTGACTGATGGTGCAGTTGTGAGATACAGTAACACGGCTGTTCTATTATGCATGACTTTCCCTCAGGTGAAAGTGTATGCAGACCGGAGCAGGAAGTTATTCACTTACAGAAAAGAAGGACTGCAACAGCTTTAACCTGTGTTTGAGTTTATATCTAAATCACACAACAGGCTGTTCTGGAGGCGCTGAAACAGTCAGTACGTTTACATGACACGCAAGAAAACTGAATTATTGTCTTATTCTGATTAAGACCGGACGACTGAAGTGCATGTAAACACCTTACTGTATCCGCTCCTCTCCATTCTGGACTGGCGGGTGGATCAAATACGCAAGCGTACAGCACCCACCAGATCCGATCCGCCTCCATCATCAAAGGAGAAGCGCTTGGGAGATTACCGATATCTCTCACAAGACTGGACGAGATCTCACGAGATCTTGTGTGTTTCCCCGTGAGATATTGAATGAGATTCGCCGATTGAAAATTAAGCGGATATTTTATTTTGTAGTAGCATACAACTTCCTGTGCTGCTCCTGCTGCACTGCACTGAATTGATGCGCCGTGCTGCGGTGTCCAGCAATAACAGAAGCTTTGCGTATCTGATCCGGCCGCCAGAGCCAATCCGCAGGGGAGCCGGGTAGAGGACGGATTGTGTGGACACATTCTTTATAAGGCTTGCGTATTTGATCTGCTCGTCGTCGGACCGGAGCCGTTCCGGATCCTGTGGGTTTTAGTCGTTAGTCCAACAAAAATCGGAGTTCTTCGATTGGAGTCGAAGAATTCCGATTAAGACACCCAGATGATGCACTTGGAATTCGATTTTCCCTACCATGTATCTAGCGTAGTCGGAGTGTGATTGGACAATGCATGTGTGCCACACCCCCTTAACCTTGAAACAAAAACACCAGAGAAGAAGTGACGGGGAAGTGAGGAGTAGCGTGCACCTCATCAGCAGACGTGCGACAAAAACAACGCTGCACGATGCTCCATCTTCTTGCTTGAAAATGATCAGCAGCAGTTGTAG
Source organism: Xyrichtys novacula (assembly GCA_962446985.1). Taxonomy (NCBI): domain Eukaryota; kingdom Metazoa; phylum Chordata; class Actinopteri; order Labriformes; family Labridae; genus Xyrichtys; species Xyrichtys novacula. Next base: position 26,579,133 of record OY660883.1, on the reverse strand, counting down.
CCTTGTCTGATGCTGGCACAGACCTGCTGTTGTTGTTGTGTCAACCGGAAACAGCGCCGCTGAAAAGGCTAATATCGCCCCCTAGTTTATGGGAGGAGGACTCATTCACGTCAATATTAGATTTTCTCAACGGGCAAGGAGAGAAGTCATGTGAACGCACTGACTGTGTAATAACCGCTTTATTAAGCATTTATAAGCTGTTGTTTCCTGCATTAATGCTTTATAACATAGCATAAGTCGAAATATCCACCCACAAGAGACAGCTCAGTCTTTAGGGATGGACGCTTCATCCTCCTCAAGGAACCAGTTCTGCATTTTTCAAAACCTAAAAAGTCAATAACGTTTAAACTTATCGATGAGCTGCTGAGTCTGGTGGATCCTGATGTGTTGTGTTACATCTCAAGTCAAGTCATGACATTTCAGTCAAACTGCCTGTGCACAAACATGCACCAGATATCTAATAAAGCTTTTTAGATAGAATAATAAAACCCACTCTCCGGCCATCAGAGAGATGATTTCTGGGAAGAGGCCAGTTTGCCTGTGAGGATGGCTGAACATGCATGAGTTATAAACTGTGGCTCCAGTTTATCAAAGCAAAGGAAAAGACTGAAGGAGAAATGCAAGCGATGGTTTTCTTGCAAGAAGGGAGTGAAAGCTTACGGTCTAGCTCATCTGCATTTGCTTCAAATCGAGGCAGAAAAGGCTGAAACAGTCGCGGTTATTGCACCTAAACTCTGTGGCCGGTCCGGATGGTTAAGAATCAGAACTTTGGAGAAGAAGATGTGGTGAAAATACCAAACAAAAAGACAAAGGGTTGCATTATGATGTGTTCAAGACTAATATTGAATTTTAGGGCTGATACTGGTGCTGATGAGACCAATATTTGACATTTGGAACCAACATGTATGCACTTACAGTAAAATGTAGACTTACAAATCCCATCAAAACATTGTTCAAATGTCTCTAACACATGTTCAATCCAACATGATATACAGGAGTTGACTGTGTTGTGGGTGACGTCATATAAGACCAAGAGGAGCAAGAAAGGGGGAAAATGTCCTGATAGCAGAGCCAAAGTGGTTCACTTTTTAATTACTTAAGTTTATTGGCCATTTATGAAATAAAAGGCTAATACAGATAATAAGCCAAAGACAGAATATTGGTCCAGATAATCGGCAAAGTCAGATATTCAGTTGGTAATAGGCTATGAAACATTATCACTCAAAACCATAAAAAAGTGCACTGTCATGACATGGTGGAAGAGTCTAGATATTAGTATCTTTATCACTAACATGCCTTTGTTTGAGATCTATGCATTAGTGATGGTTCTTCTTCAGACGAGTAATATCTCTTGAGTGTTTTTCCCAACATGATGTAGCTTTTAGGTCCAACTTTGTGTGATTATTTACCCCAGGATAAAGATATTTCTCATGTTATAGCATGTTTTAGTGTGCTTCTAAATATTTAATGGAGGGTTTAAACTGTTTCCATAGAGCTGGCTCTGCAGAAAGCTGTTCTCAGAGTTTTAATTAACAACAAGACAAATTTAACTCCATTAACTTTTACGTACAGAAAAAGCAATCCGGTGTTTTACATCCTTTTTTTGAAAACTTGTGAACGTTGCTCTAATTGAAAGTAGATCGGGAAGTTAAAGCTATGACAAAGCAGCATATTGTACATATATTTACAGGGAATAATAGTCTTTTACTGAAGTTTGATAAAACTAAATTGAAAGAAGTCATAACTCACATACACTGACTCTTGCATTATCATTAAAAAGTGAAAAAAACTCCTCACTGAAGCTTTAAGTTGGAGGAATCAGGTTCAGCCTGGGGTCGTATTACACCGTTTAGTTCTTATATGGAGCTGCTGTTTTCATGCCTATGCAGTTTTTTCCCATCATATATGTCCAGCGCTTTAAAATATTTAATACACTGCCTGGTTGTTAAGAGTATAATGGTCCTTTTTTGGTAATCGACAGTGGAGTAAAAGCGTTCAGGACTCATTGAGCCGTGAATTAAAGCAACAAAAGAGAATGCAGGGCAGGTTTTTAGCTGTTATTTATCCAGAGTTTAACACTCAAACTCCCTCTTCATCAGGGCTGTGTGGGTGTGTTTTGATCAGATGTGATTGACAGAAAACAAACAATCCACCAACTTCTTCTGACTTTAGCCATTTCTGATTCAGCCCTCCTTCGCTTGAAAACAAACAAGAGGAGCGCAGAGAGAGAAAAACACAAAGAGAAAGAGAAGTTTGCAGGATAAGTTTGGCATAACATTTAATGAAAAAGGTGGTTATGCAAAGTGAAACTCTGAGAGGGTTGAGGGGTATTTGACAAGCTGTAATACTGTTGCTATGATCACTACTGTTTAGAGTTTGAGTTACTCCATGGTAATCAGAATCTTAGATTTGCTCTAACAAGCTCTGCTGCTGGTGTCTGGATTGCAGGACAGGCTTTTCCTTTTTAGGGACATCCAGTAACTTCTCAGACATCCCTGCTCAGTAACTCTCATTATATACCTGAAAGTGAAACCTTCATTTTGTGTCAACAGGCAGAGGTGACTACAGGGTCCTGTTGTTAGAAGTGAGTCAGAGTTTATTATCGTTTTAAAGACGTTTTGATCAATTACCCACCCAGCAAAAAGTGGTTGTAAAGATGTTGAAAAGACGTCTTTACCATGCGTCTAAACAACATCTAGATTCGGACTGTCTAAATAAAGCCTGGTTTTCAACGTCTTTTTTGGGCTAAATTACGACAATTACGGGCCGACAGGATTAAGTCTAAAAAGACGTCTAAATGACGTTGGGTGTTTGGTGGGTAGAATTGAGTATTAAACTCCACCAAGCAATAAATCACCAAAACTATTTAAAGTACAATAGAATAGTAAGTTTTATAAAGGACCAAGTTATTATGTATAAAATGTTGGTTTGGAGCATCAGTTTTTGGGATTCCAAGTTCAGTTCTTGGGTAAATCTGGTTTGCAACATTCTGCTGATGCACGATACTTTTTAAAATACATGCTATGTGAGTAAAGTGAGGCAAAGTCCATTATATCTCTGTAATTTGGAGAGCTAGCTAGAATAGTGATATTACAACTGTATGTTTCCAGCTGGTACATTTTGATGTCAAACAAACAGAAATGCGATAAAAATGAATTAATTTGTTGAATGAATGTTAAAACCAATCAGAAACTCGTCTGAAAATGGACTTAAAGACTGAATTTAATAACCTTTTCACTCTAAACCACTATGAGTAAACACTGTAGAGCACATGCTAGAATGAAGTTTAGAAAAAATGATATTAAATTTGACAAAAAGCATCCTAAATCAAAAAGTCAGGCTGAATACCAGAAGTTTCTCAAAAATGACTTAAAGCAAACATCTAAGAATGATGATAAGATGGCATTACCTCCAAATAAAGATGATAAATGAAGGTATCAGCACCTTTTTTCCCTTTGAAATGTTTTTAAATGACAGTAAATGAGTCCCAACTTAAAGCTCCTGTGAAGAACTTAAAGTTAGTCAATTTTTGCGTCCCCTTGTGGGCAAAAGTCTGTGCTTTTCTCGTCTTCTACATGCTTGAATAGTGACGAGATGAAAATAATCTCATCCCACCAACTACTGACAGTCATATGTATCATTTATTGTGAATATTTTGTTTTGCTGTTTCTTTAACCGCTCACTTACACTCCTCACAGCGGTTTTGTGCATTAAAAATTAAGAAACAAAAACCATCAATCTTGTTGCTGATGGTCTTGTTTCTATTTCATTGATGCCAAAAAACTCCTCATACGACCTTTAAGGAATATTCAAGACAGCTCAGTTTTACCAGGTAACTATAGCTGTAAAAACGGAGGCTGAACTCAAATACTCATGTGATGAATAAAACAGGAAGAAGAAGGAAAATAAAATCGATATACAAGCATCTAGAACCTGCTGCTCGTTTGCTTTCCAAACCTCATTAAAATCCATAAAACAACTCCTCCTATATTTGATCGTTGTGTAGTAAAACTGTTGGTGCTGACTGCGTATTTGGTGTACAAAGAGCTTTTCAGCACCACCGTCTGAACGGACAGCTCCCGTCTGCTAAAGCGGCTCTGGTGTGTGCTGTGCGGGGCCAGATGGGTCTCGGATTGGTCTCTAGATCCCTGTTATCTTGGAGAATTTTCTGGTCTTATTATTAAATTAGTTTTCATCTTCTCGCTCATCTGCAGGATAATCACTCTCATCTGCATGTATTTGCCGGGTCTGCTCTCACAAGCCCATTTCTTTGCTGTCTCTGAACTGGATTAGCGTCTCCAGCTGGAATTAGGATACATTTCACTGTCCTATTGTTCTCCTTCTCTGTTTTTGCCAGAGGGCTGTCGGAGGAAAGCTTTAAATCAGAATGAGCCTTTTTGTGACACCGCCGGGGTTCACACCGGGGTCATTTCTTGTCCGTGTGTCCCTAGTTTCCTAAACGCCGTCTTGTCTGATCCGTGCGTCCCAGAATCTCTCCTAAAATCAGACCGCTTTTGGCTTCCTTAGCTCTTGTGAACATCTGTTTTCTGATTCAGAAGTTGTGTCCTTGTCCTGCGTGTGTTGCTTGTTTGAAAGTTGTAGAAGAGAAGCCGGCACAGTAGAGAGGGATTTTCAAGTGCCTCTTTTCTTTTACACATGCTCCTGTATGATTGCTTTTCTTGTTAGTAAATCCCAGAGGACCTGAGCGAGCTGATAACTTATTCATAGACGTGTGGAGATCTGCTTATCCACATGGAATATACACAAACTCATTTGCAAACCTCTTTTTTCCCCATAACAGGTAGGGTTTTTTTTTTTATTCCTTCACATTTGTGCGTTGATTGATCTTTATTTTGTTTGGCATGTGTAGACGGAGTCGTCTTTGCAAAACATACATTTTGAAGGGAGCGTGTACGAAAGGCGTAACAGCCTCTAACAGCGACATCTTTACATCTGACCCGGTGCCCCAGTTCAATCGGAACATTTCAGGAATGCGAAAATCAGATTCATTTACTCCCCGCGGGTAAAAGCAGACATCCCCGGGAGCTTGTGAAGCTGTCACATTATTTGTTCCCTGAGATCACAGTTGTCATACAGTGTGTGTTTGCTCGCTATCACATGGACACGCTGCTGTTGTTGTAAAAAGTCCAAGCGGGACACTCTGACCTCGGTTTGAGCGACACAGAAGGTCCTGCCGTGTCAGGAAAATGACCTTACTATCAATGAATTCTTAATGTGGCTCCTAAAAAAAAACAGACAGGGAAACACTGCAGCCAACGCTCATTTCTCATACTGAGCTGTAAAATTTTAGCAGGTGATGACATGAGGTGTAATTGCGGCAGTCAGATGTTTCTAATGTGACGAACAATAGGATTCCGTGTCCAGACAATGGCGCACCCGCTGCACAATTTGGTCATTTATGTGGCGGGGGAGCAAAGGCGAAATACAATATAGCTGGTTAAAATGGAAAGTCATCACTTTGGCCTCCCTTCTCTTTTTGCATCTGCAGTCTGCTTTGCTTTAATGCATTCTGTCAGATTCTGAATTTCACAACCAAATGTCTCATTATGCTTTGGCACTCTGCCTCGGGTAAGTGTACTGGCCTGGAATCAGCTGCAGTCACATCAAGCCGGTGGAAACATACATTAAAGAAACCCCCCTCCCTAAACTGCACAGGCGTCTGCTGTATATCGGTGACGGTTGTATTTGAACAAGCGGGAAAGCTGCAGCAGCACATCCACTTAACAAACACTTTCTGGTAAACATGTTGTGATTATATTTTCAGCAGGGTGTTCATGCGACTAAATATTCACTCGTGAACAAATCTGCAGCATCTGCAGAGGAGGGCGTTTACAGGCGTTCATGTGACAGGTTGAACTCTGCTATAAAAAAAAAAAATTCTGCTGCTGTAAACTTCAAATTTTTGACTCTTAATTTGCTGTTAATTCTTTATACATCATTTAACACTCTGTGTGACTAGAATGTCTATAATTTTGACTAAAATAAACAAGTTTGTATTAAGGAAAAACTTGTCAAACCATTACATTTTAATCGCGATTAATCTCTGATTCTAAATAGTTAATCGCGATTAATCGCATGCATGAAATTCTGTTATTTTGCAGTTTGTAAACAGTTTTTAAATCTTTATTTGCAAAACAGAACCGTGACTTTATAAATTATGATTGATGACCACATAAATGCGTCAGACTGACTTAGGTTCAGAGTGTGTCTTTAACAGGTACGCAACAATTTGCACTCTAATATGGTGCTCTGTAAGCTTTTGTGATGCATTTGCACAGTGACTGATTCGCTGCACCTGTATGCTTGGCTCACACCTGTTCACTCAATTTGAAGCACCTGCTGCACAACACATTGTTTGAACATTGCAATTGTGATATTGGCAGGTGCAATAGTGACATAAAAGGACGTTCAGTATCAGTAATATGACCTGAAGATGTTATGCTGTCCTTGTTGCATAGAAGTTATCTTATCTAAGCACTTTTATTTTGCTTTTCATTTAAAAACATGGAGGAACTGACCGCTGTGCCGACAGCTTCTAACCTGGACTGTTAAACTGTGGCCACTACAGAGTTGTACTTTTATCGTCTGCACATACATTGTAGTGATATTAAATGATATATGTTAAATTTGTTGGGCTTATGGCGCAGATTTAACATAATCTCTCACTACAACAAAAATCACTGATATTATCTCTAAGTTAATAGTGTTAATAAGTAAAGGGCTGAACACTGGATGGTATTAGAAAGGTAGAGATTTGATTTGAAAATGAAAAATTGACTTAATGATCCAAATTATGAATAATACACTCATAATTGTTTAAATTGTAATATTTAAAGACCTTAAAAATATGCCTCATTTATCTGATATAAATTCCTGAAATTTGTCATGTCTCGATATGTGTTAGAGAAAGAAAAATTAATTGAAAATGATTATTTTCCAATATCTTGCAGCCCTATTAGATTACAATTGATTCGACTTCATTGCACATTATTTTTTGGGAAAGTATAAAAGTGAATTGTGAGTGATTTTCCATCATAGCAGCAGCAGGAAGTATGAAGATGCTGCTAAAGCTTGACTACGGTGTGCCCAAAGGGACAAGATAGCACACAATTGAAGAAATTAAACTAACTGGTTCAACCATTGTTAATGCTGGACTTTGCTCACATTGTTTTCATGTTGACAGAAACATATCTCTCTGAAACAATTCAAAACATAGGAACATAAACAAAACAATCCTCAGCCACTTGATTTGATTTTCAGGACATCAATTTTTCTATAAGAACTCTAAAGAGACGTTTTTATGGCGTCATCTGCAATAGATCACAATAGCTGCTTGCTGGTTTTTTTTGCTTTTTATGATGTAATTCCAAGATCCTTCAAATGTTTCATATCCATCAAACATAAAAAAGCCCGAAGGATATTCAGGTTTTGTAAGTTATGCTCCAGCTATTATGATTAAATCGGAGATGGATTGCAGCTGCCTCATGCTACCTGTGCGTTGTCATCACATTTTACGCTGCATTTAACCCGCTGTATTGACGTCATCACTGATTGTGCAATGTGATTTAGGGAGAAGCATTAGCTTTCTTTGGAGGGATGGAGACAGAGACAGGTAAACAACCTCAGTGACCGTTTGGCAGCTGTCTGCTTTTTGTGGTTGTGTTTTTACAACATGTAACAAAAAGTGCTGAAGTCAATTAGATGAGAGTGTGGTGGCAGGAAAGATAGTCTGAGCTTTCAGTGGATAGGATGATCAAAAGATTCGTTTTCAAAGAGTTTTAAAGTTTTCACTTTGTTAAATCACTTCTATAAGTTGAGGATATTTTCCCAAAGGTCCGTTTATGCTCAGCAGACTGGAGACATGCGCAGCTTGTGAGGGAGAGTGCTTCTCCCGCATGCTGAATCTCACCGTCTTTCATACCTGTCTTCAGAATCGGCGGCCCGACTAACCACCAGACTAATGGATGGACCTATTTCACCTTATAATTCAGACAGCATTAGCCCGGGCTCTCCTGCCACTCTCACAAAAGGATCTCTACCAATACAAATAAAAGAAACTCCAGGAGGAGCGCGGAGATGGAAAACATCTCTGGATGGCAAATCTCTGATAGATTCGCTTTTAAAACCTTCAAGGAAACAATTTGTCACAAACGTTGCAACAAAATAGGAAACAGGAATTTCTCATAGACCGTATTCAGGCGTTTTCTTCTGATCCGAAGCTCAAAGGCTGTCAAACCGTTGCACTGTGTGTCACGTTGTATCCTATGCCATTTAGAGCCAGTGTGAGTCTGAAAAATAGTCATCATTTCATCACTTCGAGATAAAAAATCTGCAACCTGACATAACTGGTAGCCAGATTTTTTTCTTTATCCATTTTGTTTGTATTTGCTGGTTAAAGGCATGGTTGACGATTGGAGAGATTGGTAATTAATATGAACCTCGTTTCTATGGCGATCATGGTCCTATAGTGTGATCTCCACAAAGTGAAGAGAAAAAAAGGATGGAAAAAATTTGTTCACCCTAGCAGGAGCAGTGCCAATGAGAGCCATCCATCCCGGACGCAATTTTTTTTTTTGGAGGATGGTAGGGGAAGGCCCCGCCCTCCTTTGCCTCTTATTGGCTAGATGATGTTTCACAGCCAATCAGAGGCAGGACAGCCAGTCAGAAAAAAAAGGAAAAAAAAAAAAGGATTTGGGCCTGAAAACAGATGCCGTGACAGCAGAGTTTTTGTCGAACTGGTAATTTTTGCCTTTTATTGTGGCCCATGTCAAATAAATAACTCTTATTACCAGCAATTTCCACTGCATCCGGTACGGCTACGAAAAGGCCATATCTGCTGATCGTAACCACTCAAGTTAATGTGCCAGTTTCAACCAGCTTTGTTCCATTCAGTTGTGGATCGCCGGACTCCACAGCTGATCGCCAGAGTTCTATTTTTTCTGGACGCCAGAGCATGCCTGCAATGTCAACATGGTAGCTGTCCAGGCAGCTGCAGATGGTTCTTGCTAGCAGAGCTGACGTTTACTGCTGCTAGTCAGTAGCAATCCGACATCATGGTGAATCCTATCTGAAGCTAGCGTAGGATCATCTGCTGGCCGGCTTCTTTCTCTGCCAGAGGGGGGTGTGTTGCGGAGAGGGCGATACAGGTTAGGGGGGAGTTATCTTGAAGGGAAAGGTTTGTGTGTGGGGGTGGGACCCTTTTTTCAAATCTGCCTCAACGTCTCAGTTTTTTTCATCTTCTTCTCAGATCGTCAACCATGCCTTTAACCCTGAATATAGTCGTTTTATCAGTGTTGATATTTGCACCGGAGCATAAATGGCTTCTATGCAAATACGGTCTATTTCAGCCGCTTCTCCTGTCGGATCAAGTCCTTGAAGCAATCATGAGCCGTTTTTATGAGCACGCATCATGAGTATAATTCCTGACCTGGTGGCAAGAACCTGGTGTTGTGCCTGACAGTAATTCAGTTTAATAATCAAACAATGTGCATCATGGGCATGAAGGATAGTCCCACAGATAATTATAATAGAGCCAACGTAACGGGGAACTATGCATGCTACTTCATTAGCATTCTATTAGGCCCTCGCTGTCAAACGGGTTAGAATCATAGAGCACAGGGCGCCGCTGCAAAGGTCAGTCTCAATAGCATCCACTCACACTTGCTGGTGCTGCAAACACATCGGCGCAGCTGGGGAGTAGTGAGAGCAGCGTGTTGAGCCGGGGAGGAGCGTGATTCAAGCTGACAGGGGGGACATCATACACACTGTACCCAGGGACAAGAGCTCACAGTTGGGGGGGTGGGGGGAGCTCATGAAGCATCCTTGGGGCCTCTGGGACGGTGGGAAAGCCTTTATCTGAGCCAGGGAATCAAAGAGGATGAACACAGCGGCGTAAACTAGACCAGAGGGTCGTTATCAGCGGGGTGGGGAGGAGGACAAGAGGAGGAACATTGTTTACTCTTGAGCCGTCTCGCGCATATCGAGGCCAAGGCTGGTGTTGACGGTTTTTAGATGAAGTCCAGTAAAGTCCAGAAGGAGGTCAGGGCAAAGTCAGGACAGTGTGGTGTAAACTGAGACTGATTCAAGAGCAACACTTGTAATAAACCACATGGATACTGTCCTGGATGCATTTATTGTAGCTCCTGCAGCTGAGATTTAAAGATTCAGAGTTTCACCATGAAATAAACGAGTCAAACTGAAAAAATCTTTTTAATATTTTGGCTTAAAGGTGGGGTAGGCAAGATTCTGTTAAAGACGCATCTTTTTTTTGTGGTGTTTATACAAAAAAGATTTTAATGTCAGTCAGTGGCTATTAGTTATTGATGACATTTGGTAATATAACGATATCGCTGTGTTTTTTGAGCGGCCCGCTCTCTCTGACTGTAAACAAAGCTGTTCTCTGCCTCCCCCAACCTGATCGAATGTGAGGCAGACGCTGTTCCCCCGTGTTGTTCAGGAGCCCAAGCAAAGTTAGCGTGCTACAATATCCGACAGTAGAAACCAATCAGAAAGTACAAAAAATTTTCTAAATCCTCTTTTGGCCGTGACTGCCAACACAGGCAAGAATAGGTGGTAAATATCGGAGACTCTGGTGGAATAACGGCGCTTAAATAGGAGGTAGACCACCGAGACAAGAGCTAAAAACAGGGTCAACAATGACGGGGGATGCTTCGGGTTCTAACGGACCCTGTAACCTTTCTGCTGGACAGGTAAACCGCTTTACAAAGTAAGACAAATATCAGTAACAGAAGTGTTTCTTGTCAAATGGGACCTGCTGCGTGTTGTAGCACACGTCACTTAATGCTAGTTTTAAAAGTCCTGGTAGTCTGTTGGCATCTACAGTAGCACCAATGCTTTTTACTTTCATGTGGACTAGGCCCCGTTTGTAATTATCTAAAGTATTTATCTGCATTATATCTGGATTCACGTGAAATGATACGAGCGAGCAGGAGCGTCTGTTTGTGGGCGGGGCTTGCTGGAGCAGGGAGGGAGGGGAGAGGAGGAGCTGAGGGGATAACTGGTTAAGAGGGGTAGAGTTTACATTCAAGATTTCTTCCCAAAAACTGGTACTTCCTCAGATCCTGCCTACCCCACCTTTAACAGGAGTTGAATGGTGCATTCATGGTGGTGGCTGCAACAGTAATAGTTGTGATTAGGCTCTTTTTTAAAACCCTGAATGTTTAACCTAAAGATGTGAGTCACAGCTGGTTAAATTCAGTGAAACAAGGTCTTTTTTTGGGACTGTATGTCCTGACTACATTTCCTGTAAAGTGAACTTGGGTGTAAATATGTCGGTGGCCAAACTTTCCATGTGAAATTTTCAGTAAATGCTGTAAATTTCATATCCATGTCAAATTGAGCTCCTTTTGTCATGCGCAGCATAACACAACAGCCCTGTAATTTAAATAAGCCACCCTTTTGTTTACAGCATGTCTGCTAAAGAAAGGCAGGAGTTGTGGGTCTTGCACGGTGATATACATCTTGTGTGTTTGCCCTCATTGCAGAAGCAGTATGTCTCTTTTGCAAACTTAAGTTATTATTTACGGCTCGGATTTACTCCCTCTCTCTCGCCGTGTCTCACCCCTCGGCTGGGTTCCTCAAATTTATGGCGCTCCGTTGATGGTTTGATAAAAACAGAGGGTAAATCACGGTGGCGTTTGGATGCACTGTACGAGATGAACACTCTTTCGTGCAGCTAATAATACTGTAACTTAATTAAATATTGAGGGAAAACTGTGTGCAACGGGGAATTTGACATAGCTTGAAGTTGCTGCGTGTTTCATTTTCATGTTTTTCTGTTTGTATTCACTTTCATGTGCTTTTTTCTCCCCCTCTCAATATGGGGTAGCTGAAGTTTTCCTGAAGTGCTGATGTATTGGTTTTTCAACATCCCCAACAGGTCTGATCTTGAATAATTCAAGACAGGTCCTCAGCCTGTGCTGAGAGGGTAGACGTACTCTGAATACACACAAAAAGTTTTAGATCTCTCCATTTTTCCTCTACAAAGTGGATAACAGGTGGCCCGGAGACTATTGTGTTTGGTATCGCAGTGGTGGTATCAGGTATTCCTTTCCATTTCAATGAATAATGTAAGCATGGCAGGCCTGAACTGTGTTCAATAAGATCTTGCAAAAGAGCCACATTAACATCTATCTAACTTTAAAAGAGGACACAATTTCAACATGTATTTAACTGGACAGCAGAAGCTTTACGTGATGTGAGCAGGGGTGTGTCTAGACTTTTTAGGCTGGGGGACCTGAACCTAGGACTCGGCGATTATATGGTCGTGATTAATGATCGTGATAAATTTCAGTTCGATCACGGTGATTAGCTGTGAGCATATTTACTAGATCAAACATGGTGGAAAAAACAGCCAATCAGAGTCGAGTGTTTCCTGCTCAGTTCTGTGAGATGCCAGACGTAAACAGAAAAAGGTAAACAGAATGACTGAATGTGGCACAGCTTGCCACAACTAGGGGTGCAACCACCAGACCACCAAAGCAGCAATCGATCGTATCATCTACATTAACATCATCTAATGTTTACATTTTAAGCCGTCTTCATTATTCCTTAGGGGGCGATTTGTTTATTTTGGGTCTTGCATAGCAGCAAAAACACTCAGGACTGTTAACTAGTACACTGTATTATTTAAAATTTATTTACATTTGTTGTATTGTTCAGTAAAAACCGTTTATATATATATTTTTTAATGTTTATCTTATTTTATTCGCTTTGTTATTTACTATGTGTGTTAATAAAATGTTGAACTAATCTCCAGTTTCTTTAGTTTTTAGTACAGGTGCTTTAAAACTGGCAGCTTAAAAAAAAAAAGAGAGAGTAAACGAGATCGAGAAAAGTGTAAAATACTTAAAGCTGTCTGTGCTGAATTATTTAAGATTGTTAATAATCATTCAAGTGTTCAAGGAGGTTTATTATAGGGCTGCACCATAACTCATTATTACTGCATTTTGAATATTCACAATCAACACATCACATACATCCAGATTTATTTATATTCACAGCTTTTAGATTTATTAAAGATAAAGGAAACGTATGTTGAAAGACATGTGTTGTATAAAACATTAAAGCTCCTGTAAGTAATGTTCAGTTCCTGTTGATTTTGGCACTTTCTGCGGACAAACTGATTCTGTCTTGTACTTGCATTTTCAGTGTTTCTTAAAAAAATTAAAATTAAATCTGATTCAGTTTTATTTATTTAGTTTTTAACAGTCAAATGTGTCTCTTGGTCTGACACCTACCCCCCGTCATCGGTTTCAGATATTCAAAATAACTGCGTAGAAGTTGTCACTTTTCCTGGGAACTGTCTTGTTTTCTTTTCTGGCTCATAAAGAAACAATCAATAATAATTCTGGTCCATTTCATTACAGGCTAAAAACTCCCCACTGGAGCTTTAATAGTAGTACATAGACATAGAAACTGTGGCTTTAAGCTAGCATCACACTTTGTATCATTATCGTTGTGCTGAACATGCACTCATTTTGATTTTTGTGCATTTCCAGACTATGTTACATGGAAAAGTATTAAAAGGGTTCTCAAGTCTAAATATAATAAAAAGCATTGAAATACAGTTTTTGTAAAAAGACCAAAATATAAGAGGTTTTCTTAAAATATTAATGAAAAAGAGTTCAGTAATCACAGCATTAAAAGCAGTGTAAATAGCAGCAAAACAAAATCAGATATCAGATCCATCAGTAAACATGTTTTGGAAACAAGTAGCAGTATTGATTTGGAGAAAAATAGTCTGTATGAGCATCATTTTAAAGGGCCCACAAATAGGACACACATGGATCCTGCGTAGAATACCAACCAAGGAAAATGTGCTACAATTAATACATCACAGGAGCTCCAGGCTGTCTCTTTTAACTCAGCTGAATAAAATGGTTGTAGAGACTGGAGTCCTACCTTTCACTAGGCACTAGACCAATCATAGTCGAAACTAGCGGGGTGGCCAAATCTGATTGGGACTTGTGCCACCCCCTGGACCTTCCTCAGCATGTACAAAGCAGAAACCGGTGAGCAGAGGCTACTCAGCTATCCTTAAACTGTGATGAGGCTGGAGGAAGCGGCGCTCATTTTTCATGGACTGACTAATTACATTTCACATGGATTGGTATGAAATGAAAGCGGTTTGATCTCGGTTACCTGAAATTGGGTTTCACTCTGCTTGATTCACCACCAGACAAGATACTCGAGGCATTACAAATGTTTCCTTAAAGTACAATTATAGAGATATTGAGTTGCTTCATCTCTATTATTTTCCCTTTTACTACAGATACCTTTAGAGAGTTGCTCATTGTGTCAAGCGAGCTCTGAGATTGATTCATTATGTATTACCCAGGGTTGCTCATGGGACCCCGGGTTTTAAGGCTATCAAACCTCCATTGATTTAACAAACACTGAAGCTCCATAGTAATCACATTATTCCCCACTTTCAGCGGGAGTCTAAATTCAGAAACATCCATTTAAGTGAGAAATGTGGTTTCCTTTTTCAGGTTAAGAAAAGAAGAATAATTTGATTAGCAGATCCAGATTTGTGAAGGTGAAAACCAATTATGTGGTGCGATATAGAGCTATCTCTTAGAGTCTTTGTAGAGACATCATGTTAGAAAGTACATCTGAATAGACAGGCTATACCATCTACTCCCAACCAGGGGTAATTGGGAGCGCTATACCAGCTTAGCTTTGAGCTGGAATCCAATGTTACCAAGTTTACCTGCTCACAGAGACAAGGTTTGATGGTCAATATCATTCAAGTCTTGAGTCCAACTTGAGGCCTGCAGCGTGTTTGACTTTATTCATAATTTAAATCTCCAGACACGTCACCAGGATCAGTCAGAATCTGATGTTGATAAATGAAATGTGTTTCACAGATGAGAGGACTGCGACTCGCAGGTTCGAGGAGTTTTATTGCGTGAAGACTGATCAGGATGAGGTCTCATGCTTGTATAGCATCACCACACAAGGTTATTTTTAGCACATCACGTCATCGCACAACTCGACTCTCGCCAAACACAGGAAGTTCCTCTTCCCATCAGGCCTGTAAAGACTCCTGATTATAAAGAGATAACTGAAAACAGGATCTACAAGCCATGTGGTCTCTGCCACAGGCCTGCAGATACAACAGTCATACCGTATTGTGACACATTCAATTGTACTGTATCAGATTGTACCAAATTAGATTATATCACATTGTAAAGAGCTTTTCTTTGTATTTAATCATATATTGCTTCATTCTGCATTGAGTTATTGGGGATTATATTATATTATATCATACGTATTGCATCTCATCATATTGCAATGTATCCTAGTGAATTTTATAGTTTCAATTCATAGTGAATAGTGTAGTATTGCATTTTAATAAGTCCATGTAGATTCTCATTCATCCAGGTCAGGGTTTTCAGTTCTAATTGAACTAGAACTGAAGAAGCTTCTTGGATAAGAGGCGAAACGTCTTCTCAGCTCTTCACAGTCCAGTTGCCTAATTTTGAAGTCTTCAAGAAAATGTATCTTATTATATCATTTCATGTAGTTTCGTATTTTATCATATCATATCCCAGTGAGTGGTATCATAGTATTGTATCATATTCATATTTTAACACATAGTTTTATATCAAAGCACATTTCCTACTATCTTCCTATCTTATGACGGTGACTTGTATGGTAACCATGTTGATCACATCATACCATCTCATATTGTATTGTATGATATTGTATTGTATCGCACCATGTCGACTAGTACCACACTGAATCTTATCGTATCATATTGTATTGTATCGTATCATATTGTGATGTATCTTATTGTATCATATTGTATCCCAGTGAATCAGATCCTGTCCCAGTAAATTGTACGGTATGGTTTGGTATCATATTGCATCAAATGGTTCCATATTATATTATATTGTATCACATTGTATCGATTCGTACTGCACTGAATCTTATTGTCATACTGTATTGTATCATATCCTAACACATCGTATTCTATCATATAGTATCATATCGTATTGTATCATATCATAACATATGTTCTATCATATGGTATCATATCGTAACGTATCATATTCTATCATATCGTATCATATTGTGTCGTGTCGTATTGTACTGTATCCCAGTGAATAGTATCGTGTCCCAGTAAATTGTATGGTATGGTATGGTATCATACTGCATCAAATGGTTCCATATCATATCGTATTGTATCACATTGTATCGATTTGTACCGCACTGAGTCGTATTGTGTCATACTGTATCATATCCTATTGTATCATATCATAGTGTAACGTTCTGTATTCTATTATATCGTATCGTATCATATCATATCGTATTGTATCGTATCCCAGTGAATCAGATTGTGTCCCAGTAAATTGTATCGTATGGTGTGGTAGGTACAATATTGCATCAAATGGTTCCATATCATATCATATTGTATCACATCATATAGATTTCCACCATACTGAATCGCATTGTATTGTATCAGATGGTATTGTATATACTGTCTTCGTATGCTAGGATGCTAGGATGCTAACACTGACTATGCTTACATAGAGATTTTGGAAACGGAGCCTAACCGTTCTCTTTTCTTTTTCACATAAGTTCCTCCACACTGTATAAGTTAAATCGTTCCAAAATGCCATCTCGACTTTCTGTGGCTCGACTGGGGCTTTAGTGCGACAAACTTCATCAACTTCACTGATGGATCACATAACTGAACAAAAAAACATGTCAGCAGTTGGTGTCGATGCAACGCTGCCTCTCATCTGCTTTAAAGACAGCAGACAAGAGGCGCTTGGGAACAAGTGCACTACTTGCTGTATTGACAGGTAATGAATAACCATGACAGAGAGGTAGTTTGTGTGATTAATATTAATGGTAAAAGGTCTTTGTAGAGTAAACATGCACTCTCCTTTACAGTAGTGCATTGAGAGTTCTTCCAGACAGCAGGCTGTTTTTGGAAATGTTACAGGGAAATACATAATTAAGTTATCCGACTTTCTCACCTTAACCTGATTAGTCTCAGTAATTTGCTTTTCTGTGTCTAAGTGTGTGTGTGTCTGTGTGCACATTTAAATGTGTTTAAATTGCAGTAACCTGAAGCCTTTTACCTCCCTTGCTCCTCCACTGAAACACACACATACACACAAACACTCTCTGTGCTGCCCAGCCCCCACTCTCTCCTAGACATTTCCCATCCAATGGATGAAGGGATCCTAATATGCTAAAACCGGGGATGCATTGGCCACCTCTCGCTGTAATTAAATTCCGTCATAATGAATCATAGCCCATAATCCTAAAACAGGCTATATTTCCACAGGGAGGAGAAATGACCTACATGTACTGGAAAAAGCTCTTAGTATAGCCTTTCTACTACAGCTTTTTTACTTGGCATCAGTTCTTAGGGCATGACAAACACACTCAAACCTTACTTTGAGCTGTGTTGAAAGTAAAAGACCAGTACGGTGCGCTTGTCTCTGTATCAGAACTGTTCATTATATATCACACAGGCTGTGGTTTACTAAACCAGGCAGGAGCTTCTAAAGACTCACAGCAAGTCATGTTGCAGGTTCCAATAAAATTTCTAACTTTCTGAGGATATGCTTTGAGTTCATATACTGTGACTTGAATAGCAGTGCTGTGTGGAACGCCTCATTTCTCTTTGCAGGAAAATCTGTGCATAGTAACACGATTCAATTAGGGTATTGTATGAGCCAGTCATCGCACTAATGTTGGTGATTCACGATGTTGCCTCTGCACCTTTGCTCTTGGACGTGTATTTTATCATTTGCAGCCCATGTTGGTTGCAGCCCAAGATGCTGTCACCCATTCATCGAGTATGAAAAAAAAGAAAAAAATAACACTTGGCAGCTGGAGAATATGGAGATAGTGCATACTTTGTTTTTCTGCGGTGAATGGATAGAAGAAGAAGAAGAAACAGACCAGGTTCTGTACAGAGGCGGTGCACTAATTACGATTTCTATCTTTGTTTTGAGCGTTTGATTCATTGTGTTGAATTCATTACGGTCTCTTTTTTTTTTTTTTTTGGTATTTAATTACACAAAGTCACTAATTGCATCTTAGAATGTGGAATCTGGGCTTTAATTCAAGCTGTTATTTCTTTCTAATAATGGGCTCCCATTAGCGGTAATCTGGTTGCGGAGATCATAATTTTCATTGGGAAAACTGGATGGGGTTATTTTCGTAAATATTTCATTCTTAACTGTCTGTGAAGCTACAAGTCTAAAGCTCCATTAAGGCCTGTTGAAACTGAATGTATCTGTACATGGATAAGCCTTCCCTTTAACACTATGGGGTTTCATGTCATTCTTCAAATATGTAAAGCCAGGCGGTTGAACAAAATGAGAGGCAAAGTCACGTGTTTCCTTTACTTCTAAATAACTGCAGTGGAGGGAATACTGCTAGCCAGCGCAACTGTTTATATTACTTTTGCATCATGGATAAAGCTGTCAGGAAAAGGCAGAGTAACCCAAGTAACAAGTCATCTTTAGCCACATATGCTAACCATAAAAGCAGCAGATGGCATCCTTCCAGAGGAGGAAATCTACTTCTAGACTTCTAAAATAAGCATCCTCTCATTCATGGCATCATCAGGGTGAAATGCTGTCTATAAACCTTTTTATTTGTTTGTCCCCGCCGTTTGCATGGTGTGAAATACGATCAGCCTGAAACACAATGTTTTATTTTGAAAAGAAGCCAGATGTTTTATTTTGTGTCTGTGCTGACTTCCTTTCCGGCATGGTTTATTCTGTGCTGAATTTATCCGGCATGCTCCAGCATCTGGAAAAAAAACTGAACTTTTGCGATCAGCTGCAGAACGGAAGAGGCGGGTAGAAATTGATACATTAACTTGAATGTTTACGATTCGCGGATGCGGCTTCGTCATAGCCGTTCCGGATGAGGTCGAACTTGGGGGTCAGGTGGTCCTCCCAGTTCACTGCTCAGACTGTTGAATGACCATTTTTACCTAGCATTATATCCGGGATATGGGTGTTACTTTTTACACGGCTGTGTGGTCATGAAATATCCAAAAAGTTGTCAGTACCCACTCTACTCCCATGCTGGTCATGTTGGCACATGTTAGCCATCATTATATTGACTGTTATGAAGTTATTAAAACTTGTGGTACCGAGCCTTCATGGAGGGTCTTTGTTTTGAACATGTACAGGCCAAAGTTTCAGTAAGAATTAAGATGCAAAACCAGCTGGTTCTGGTCTTGGTTTACAAAGACAAATTAGCTGTGACTTTCCTTCACAACCAAAAGATGTTTGTATGTGATGAATGTATTTTATTTCATAATACAATCAGGCAAATTCAAGCTTCGGTTTAATGATTGCACCAAATTAAATATGACAGAGTTTTGACATTGATTGTAATTAATTATGATAGAAAGAAAATATGAACCAAATTTCATGGAGATCCTCCCTGCAGTTCCATCCCAACTTTGAATTTTAACATGGCAGCACCAGAGGAAAAGTCTTGGTACCAATAAAATCATGAGAAATTCATTGTCATAAAATCATGAATTTCAGAATTTTAACTTGCACCAGTCTGTCCAAGAGAAACTGGGGTATTCCAGCCTGGACTGGCAGCACAACTTCACCATCCCTCAAATTATGAAATCTTTTACAACTTAACAAAAGCAAAATAAAAAACAAACAAACAAAAAAAACACTTACATGATTACGGGGCCGTAAAAGTGAAATAATTGTGTAAATAATCGTCTTGCAAGATGTGACCCTTGTTGCTTTTTGCTCTTCATCGGAGCTCCAGGCTTGGCTGTAAATCATAATTGCTTCACTGAACAAAACTAGCCCTCCTCATTACTGACTCGACATGACTGATTTTGTACATTTGGAGCCCAAGGCTAATTCATAAAAACATCACCACTGTGTGGTTATTGGAACAAACTGTTGGCTGAATCAATTCTGTTCCTTTTCATTCTCTTTTCTCAAAGCTTTCAGTCAATTTCAGGGACAACAGAGGTAAGTGCATCTAAGATGGTGCCAAAAATGTTAAGTAGGAATTTATTCTACCTCATATCAGACTCTGTTTTTGCGTGCCCCTGAAACCAAGGACATTTTTTGTGTGTCAGATCCAACCCTATGATTGGAATTTTGAGCTTGGTGTAACCACAAAACATATTTTTGACTTCTATCTTTTGGTTTTTCTCCTTCAATAAACGCTATTACATTCAAATTTAACCCCCCAAAAAGGTCTGTAAATGTAACTCCTTTGATTCAGTTTCAAAAGTACCAGTATTCATCTTTATTTCTAGTTGAAAAGACTTTTACTTTTAGCTGATGACTGGAAAGAGTCCTCGTACAATGTGAACCAAAGGTGAGAGACAAATTATTTTCACTCCATTCAGACCCAATTTCTCTCCATTTTTGGCCCATTTTTTCCCTGCCGGCAGATCTCACTTTGACACCACCCGAATTCAGATAAATTTAGTCACTCCAGAGAAGTTTGAGGGATTTCTGTGAAGATATCCGCTTCTTGGAACCCGGCCCGTTTCATTTTCCATAGAGGAGATGAGTTCATAGTCTGACAGTGTTAAATTATGCTGAAGGGCTAAGGCTATGCAAAGACTATGGGATGATTCAGAGATGGATTGGGCTGTGATCTAAAGTTGTTATTGAATTTGGCTCCTGATATGCCTCACAATGAAGAATGGAGTCAGGAGGATGATTTGCTCTTTTTCCTGGTGCGGGACTAAATATATTCACTACTGGAGGGATTGTGTACACATCAAAAGTCTCCCATCCCAAAGGCCCTCTCATGTTGGGGTTTAATAAGGTATTTTATTGTTTGAAGTAGTACTGCTTGTTTGAGTTGTTTATAATCCCCTTGGATGCCGGTGAAGAAGGGATGGCGTTATCCTCGTGTTTTCTCTTCTTTCTCGCTGGCACTGGGCTCTGGTTACATTGTATAATCCAGGTGGGACTTTTTTTATTCTTTACCCCAAAGAAGGAGAGGAAGTCACAGGGCTCAGGATTCGTGTAATTTGCTTCAGTGTTAGCGGTGAGAAACAGACACGACTCTTGGTTAGCTGCACAGAAAATAAGGGGGTAAAAGAAAAGCCAGAAAAGCAGCCTTTGAGTTCTGTAAGTGGGGTGTTTGTATTTAGGAAATGACTGATCTGTTATGTGAAGAAGAAGGAGTTCACATGGCTGTTGTCATTAAACACATAATTTTTATTTAATTTTTCAACACAAGTGGTGAGAAAAATGTTTTATATATAGTATAATCAAAGAATTTCAAATATCTAATTGATATATTTGTCATTATAATGTGTAACATAATGCAGAATATGTAATTATAAGTCATGTTCTGATATCTACAGTAATACCCAATATCTTTTTTGTGTAATTTAAAGTTTATCCAAAACAGTGATGGGTGTTATTTTGGTGCTGTAATGATCAAACACAAAAGAAATAATAATAATAAAAAATAAATAAAATTTAAGCATCATATTTCAGCCTAAATATCGGCATCAACTGTCAAAATCAATGATACTGTCTGACCACTAAACAGACTGAAATTCAAAGGTATTAAAGCACGGGTACATAACTTGACCTTTACTTATGAAGTAATTTGAAAATGATAAGATCCCCAGCACATTTTGTATAGGTCAATGTTTTAGTGCATTTTAATCAGAAGAGTTTTATTATCATTTTAATTGGTTTATTTAACCGTTTTTTAACTTTATTCAAAAGATAGGGCTGATGGTAAAAAAATGAAATATTCCACAAACAGATAAAACGTTCTGAAAGTCTCTGGTGTGACAATTATTATTTTTTAAAACTAAGATAATTTTAATGGTTTGTATTTCAACATATCACCTATTTTGGGATACATAATTAGGCTTTGTGCTCAGCTGGTGATAAACTTTGTGTGTTTTGAAGGTTTTTCTAACCAATTGTCAGACTGTCTGCTCCAGTCCTTGGAAAACAAAGGCAGTCTGTGATGACCTGCAGGGTTGGTACCG
Organism: Xyrichtys novacula; assembly: GCA_962446985.1. NCBI lineage: Eukaryota > Metazoa > Chordata > Actinopteri > Labriformes > Labridae > Xyrichtys > Xyrichtys novacula. Next base: position 26,557,094 of record OY660883.1, on the reverse strand, counting down.
CTGCTTCAGTGAAATTGAAAAAAAAAAAAAAAATCACTAAAAGTTTAAATGATTTTATTTTTTAAGAATTATAACAACTACAATCTTTTCCACAATTAAGGTTAATAAAATTGTTCAAAATAATCAGATTAAAGCATTTTCAAAATTAATAAATACCAATAATCCCCCGCCTGCAGCACCTCAATCGTGAGCACTGCTTCTTTTCTTTGTTTTTTGTAGTTGTACAAAAAAAAATTATAAAGATTTGGGTAGAAAAAATGATTCGATTGAAACGCCTTGAGCTAAAAAATGAAGGGAAATATTCCCATCATAAAAAAGAGAAAGTACTTATCTGATTTATTGATTTCAAACAGCTCTCAGTTACAGTTATGATTATTACAATAATAACAGTACTAGAGGAAGTAATGCACAGCCTGGACACATCAGCAGCATTCAGAGCTGATAAAAGGACTCCATTCAGTCCTTTCATATTTGACTTCACATTGAAAAATACAGAGATAAGGCTGCAGTTATAACCGGACTGGTCAGAGGAATGATTCCCACTCGGCCACCTGACATACAGAGTTATACACCGTTTGACTCCAGTTAGAGTCCAGCCGGGAAGGTGTCAGATATTTCAGACTCAAGATGTATATGTTGGACTCGACTGTGCTTTTCGCCTGCAATGCTTCACCACTGTCAGAGTCGGTCAAAAATGAAGATGTTAGTTTCTGAATGTGTAGAGTTGCAATGATCTTGCACCAGCCAGAAAATAATCTGTATGTATCTTGATGACTGACCAATCAGTATCCCCGCTGTGCCTGATTTAACAGCTGCTTCCATCTTCTGACTGGTAAAGATTTACCACAGCTTTCCATTTTCTCAACTGATTCGGAAGAATAACAAAGTTTGAATTAAATAGGACTTTGTAGTAGACAAAGAAAAAGTGTTTAAAACAAGGCGATACCATATAATATGGTTTAATTAGATACCATTTGACATTATAGATCAAAATTACTTACATTTCCTTATGCTTTGTTACTTTACACTACATTACAGAAGATACAGCACAACATGTCATACAATGTTACATAACACCTTATATGATATTTTGTTGCGTGTATGTATGTAGCAACATCATGTCAACATGGGTTACTTATTGTATGACATTACATTACGCTGTGTAAAGTTACACTAAAGTTGAAGTTACGAAATGTAAAGTTATGCAACATAAACTTACTTCACGCAACATGATATTTTGTTGCGGTATGTTGTGTAGCATCATGTCAACATGGGTTATATTGTATGACATATTACGCTGTGTAAAGTTACACTAAGTTAAGTTACGAAATGTAAAGTTATGCAACATAAACTTACTTCACGCAACATGAAGTTACGCTACATGAAGTTATGCTAGATAAAGTTACGCTACATGGAGTTATGCTAGATAAAGTTACGCTACATAAAGTTACAATGTCTTAAGTTACGCTCCATAAAGTTACACTACATAAAGTTACGCTATATTAAGTTATGCTACATAAAGTTACCGTACGTAAAGTTATGCTACATAAAGTTACGCTACATAAAGTTATGCTATATTAAGTTGTGCTACCTTAAGTTATGCTACACAAAGTTACACTATGTTGAGTTACACCACTTTAAGTTTGGCTAAGTTAAGTTAAGCTCTGTCAAGTTCCACTCTGTTAAGTTAAACCCCTTAAATTTTTGATACATTACCTTATTGGGTCTTATGTTACCTAAAGTGAGTTTTTTTACCATATGTTACAAGAAATTTTGGGGAAACAGAGTTGGATCCACGAGTTTTTAGAATTGTATTGCGTGTAAGAGTTTGGATAAATGTCTAAATTTCCATCTTATGCTCGTTAAATGGAGTAGCCATAAAGTAACATCACTTTTTTTTTTTAAACTAAGAGCTTTACTGATGCAACACGTAAATTTCTTCTTTCTGTGAAATGCAAAATAACTTATTTATGGTTATTTTCTCAATGATGTTGCATATGGATAAAATATAGCCTTAAATGGTGTAAAGCATTTGTCCCAGTGGTTATTTAAGGCACTGGCATCAAATCGCACAGATAAATTGTGGTTTGGACATGCATCAGCTGCTGTTGACTGCTGCTATAGGCTTTTATGATAATTAGCTGTGAGGTGTTACACAGCTGGGTAAAGGCTTTGTGGGGTCATTTGCATTACTTTTATTTTCCCATAGATGATTAGATCTACTTAACATGACATCCCATCAATTAAAGCCCATCATATAAAGGTGTCTGTCTCAGCAGTGACACACTGACTCCAAGCATATGGCCGCACTGAGCAAAGGCGGCTTATACAACATGTGGTGTAAAAGTAAAAGCTGCTGGCGTCTTTGTTCTTGTGAATTTTTACAACCCTTTTCCTGAGACACACTCTCCAGACGTGCCGATTTTATTGCATGTAAATGAGATTCTTCACCTCCCACACTAGGTTAAAAGTTTGTGAATTTAATCACAACTGTCATCAGCCTGAAATCTATCTGCCATCTCTGCGGATATTAATACTGACAGGATTTAATGCAAAAACACCACCTTGAGAAACTTTAGAAATTTAATTTACAGATTCTTTTCCATTTTTTTTTCCCATAGAGGTCAAAAGAATTAAATGTCACAAGAACTTAACAAGCAAAAATAAATTTGAAATATAGTGTAGTAAAACAGAATATGCACACGCTGCCGCCCACACGTTATAACCGCGTATTATTTTCAGGTATCTCCTGTCGTCAGTGTGAGGAATATAAGAGATCTTTAAGTGAGGCAGAGGAAGACAAGGCCAGCGGAGATTAAATAAGAAATAGAACTGTCAACTCTTGCACTCGACATGAATAATGTAGGATTAACAGAGTCATGTTTATGTTTGACCTTTATCGACTTCACATAAGTAAACATACTGATCTCAATCTGACTTGTTCGCGCGTTGAAGGTTTCCTGCATGTAAATATGTTCAGCGTTATGATGCAAACATGTCGTACTTTTCACCTGATTCATCTGCGTGTCAGACAGCACAGCGTTACAGGATGATAACGCTTCTTGAGGGCATATTATATCTAATTTTGTTTGGTATAAATTTCACCCACACTGTACTCAGTGTGCGGGAAGTATGTCTCTCTTTCAGCAACTGTTGTAGCTTATTTGGAGCAGCGAAAGCTTGTGTCAGAACAGTTGTTTTTCAGCAAGCTCTGGTTGTCAGAATCAGAACTTTACAGAAAGTTAGAAACAAAAATATCCTTCAACTATGTTTCCTGTTTCTCTACAGCTGTTCAAGACTAATCAAAAAAAAAAAAGGCCAAAAAATGTGAAATAAATAAATGAAAGAAATCTAAGAGATGTGTCTATCCGATACCAATTTTCAGAACCTTTTTTATACTGAGGCTGTGGGGTCAAAAACAGCAAAACCATGACAGAGATTTAAACCAGAGGCTCTCTTCCGTTGAGGCAGCAACCCTCTGAGCATTTTTTGGTCTAAAAGAGGTCTAATAGACGTCTAAATGTAGCCAAGACGACTGGTCTAAAATCAGGCTACCACGGGTCTAATAATGAAGTTTTTTAGACGTCTAAATTTAGACCAAGTGTAGACCGAATCTAAATCTGGGCTATATCTATACTATATACTAATATCTATCTATATTTATACTGTAACATCGTTAGAAACCTCAACAGAAGTCCTTGAAATAGACGTGGTTATTGGAGACAGAAGGGTGAATAAATTATACGTTCATTATCTCCTCCTGCTCTGTCTTAAAAGCGAAATATACCACTCACTGTGAATATTTTCCGTGGAATATATTACGCTGGAAAATCTTCCAGTCTGACACCTCCCCCCTCACAGCTGTTACATGCATTTAAAATCACAATGCTGATATTGTAATTCCTGCTGTTTCTGATCTTGTTTGCTTTGGTAGGTCATGAAGAAGCATCACTGTTGATTTCAGTTTTTCCTAACAACTCCTTAAAGATGCTTTAATAACATTTTTTTTCTGTTGCAATGAAAAAAAAAAAAAAGGCAGTTTGATTTATTCAAGTTCAAGCAAGGCAATATCAAGCAATCAGAATACATATGTTAAACATCATCGTACCTCACAATGACTACTTTTAAGCCAAGGCTGGTAGTTATCACATTTTTTATCGGTATATTCCAGTGATGTCTTTCTCCTCTGTGTTTCAAAAGAGCAGCCTTGCTAGTTTTTTTTCTTAAGAGAGGGGGATTTGCGACAGAAACGGCGTCTCTCCCTCTCACAGAAAGAATGTTTAAATAAGCGTTTCAGATAATCGTTGAGCGGATAAGCAGGCTGATGTTGCCAAGTCATGCAGTTTTGAATTGATTCAGGATACGGTCCAAGAGGAGTCATGACATCCCCCACGTCGCCCAAACTTTTGCTGACTCTTCCTCCCTTGGCCTCGGGGTCTTTTCCTCCGACGCTGGCAGACACAGCAGAGATGTCAGGCTCGCTCTTCTGCTGTCTGGGGTTCTTAAGGCAACAGAACGGCGACGGGGAACAACACTAGAGTTTCCCACAAGCTGCAGACAAAATCAAAGTTGACTCGTTCTTGACAGCCAGATTCCCAAATGTCATGTGAGCAGTCGAAGGAACACAGTAACCCATAATGCCCCATTTACTCACAAAGGAAGCATACACAGTGATCCAAAGCTTCAAAGTCTTAGCGCTGCTTAGGGTTTTCTCCGAAGTAGTGACTCAAGTTTAAGGTTCAGCATATCACCCGTTCAGCACAGATAATGCACAACATAAAGGAATTGGAGTTCCTTGAAAAAGATGTCAGAAAAATTGACATTAGTATGAACAAAGAGCCTATAGTCATGCCAGCTGGCTGCACCCGCCTGTTCATTTACATTAAGGATTATTTCAGTCTGTTTCAGTTGAAGTCCTTGCAAGGTCAGCTCCGATTGCAGTTTTTCTTAAGCTATCGTATTTGATGCGTTTGAACTGTTCAAAATTATGCAGATAATAAAAATAGTAATATTAGAAAAAGACAACTTCCCATCATTCTCTGATTCTGAGTAAAGTATGCTGCTAAACTCAAATGTTCATTTTTACTAAACATGGTGATAGCTGATGCTTATTTTTTCATAAGCAGGGGTGTGTCTAAGCTTTTTTGACTGGGGTGGCCTGGACTCATGCAGGGGTGTTATTATGTGAGCCCTCACACCAAAAACAAAACAAAGAAACAAAACAGCATTTTCCATTGCATTTATGTTGCAACACTTGAAATATAGTCAATTTAAGCATAAAAAGACAAGTAGTATAATGATTTGAGTTTGTCTACACAGTCCTCAGGTTTTATTTTTAGATTTGCCCCTGACAGGTGTCCAATATTTCTTAACCTATAAACCAGCAATAGAAACTTAATAAAACTGAAGTGAAATTGAAAACAAAAATTAAAAAAATGTGTCATACATAACTTTGGTGAGCTAACCAGAAGATCTCAATTCAATGAGAATCTTTTGTGCTGGATTTAAGAGTGACCTTATGACAGTGTACTAGCTTAGCTAACCCTCTGGGGTCCTTAAAAAAAGTTCAGTTTAGGTCCTTAGGCAAAAATATCCATCTCCTAAAAGTGCTATAAAAATATTCTACATTAATATTTTTTCCACTTTTTTTTTGCTCAAATCTTTTAATCAACTTCATTCCTGATCATGTCTATTCAATAGTAACTCATTTTTAGAATTTTAACCCTGTAAATGCCAGTTTGACTATATAATGTCACTGTTATTTTCAATAGGAAAAAAAGGAATTTGGAGTTATTTTCCATATATTAGATGCTGGGCAGGAATTCCTTTGTTTTTTTTAATCAAGGTCAATGATGTGTCAATAATTAACAAAGACATTCATTTTGATGCATTATCAGGTTTGATGTATCGTCCAATTTCCAGGTCCTTGGACAAAAATGTCCGTCTCCTAAAAGTGCTATAAAAATATTACACATAATTTTTTTTCTCACTTTTTTTTGCTTAAATCTTTCAAGCAACTTCAGTCCTAATCATAACTTCCAAATAATTATTGATATTGATGTATAATATTTTTATCCATGTTTAGGAGATGGACATTTTTGTCTATCTTAGGACCTAAACACATAGTGTTTTTGTCACGTAGTGATTATTGACCTGTATTATTTTGAAAAGAAAGAATAAACCCTGAAAAGAATCATCTCATTTACATTAACACAGCTAAAATGATCAACAAATGAAAGGTAAAAAGGCACCAAAAATGTACAAACATGTCCTAAGAGCCCCAGAGGGCTAACAGGTTGCTAACTAGCTAACAGACTAAAGTTAAATGCACATGAAACATCATATAGCTATTCCTGCAGCCTGTTCCTCTGTGCTGTTCCAGGTCTTTAAATGCACCCTTATTTGGTTCCAAATGTGCTGCACCACTGATTTGCACATGTCAAAGTAAACACTGGGTAAGTGTTTGACAGTTGACGCCTTCAGCTGATGTGACTGATGTATTGCTCTATTAAGATGCCAGTTTCCATCTTATTGGGCTGAGAAGATGGAGAAACTTCGGCGCCTCATCAGAGAACCTCTTCACGCTTTAGCTATGACTTTTACTAAAGGCCACTTTCAATAAATGTCAGCCTGCAAACATTGGTAAACAGTTTTAGCTCTGATCAAATTCCAAAGGGCTGATATACACGGTAAGGCCGCTATGTCTGTAGGATTACAAGGGTTCCACTTTGGAAATGGCACATTAAACAAATGGATCATTTCCCACTGGTGACGGGAGTATTTATTCCCACCACTGAGGAGGGCTGCCCTTTCACTTTCAAACGTTGAGCCCCTCCACCTCCCCCCACCTCACGCCATCACCGAGGAAGGCTCGTTTCACTCCAGTTAAAAAGTGCAGCTCAGCAAGGAAAAGCTGAAGACTCATTACTCTGGTAAAATATTCCTCAGAAGGCTGGATGAGCAGAAATGTAGATCCATAGAGTTTTAAATATTAAGATTATACCAGAGTTATGAGCGTTCTGTTTGATGTGTACCTGTGATCCAGCCAGGGATTAGTTGTGCATTTTGCTTCAGTTCAAAAGCAGCGCTAACAGCACTCAGATAAAGAAAGCAATAAATATGAATTTTTCAGACTGAGATATGAATTCTGAATGATGCCTTAGAAAGTGACTATACAATGGAACCTACTATATACAACACTTATCTGTCAGAGTCACGCCTGTAAGGATTATACTTTCAAGGTTACATTGGTCCCTTTTCTTAGGTAGGCTGTGGTATCGTGCAGAAATAGTGAATTAAAATAGTTCACCATTATGAGAAGAAATTTCATATTCATTGCATCAGGTGAACTGAATCTCCAAGTGTTCAATATCAAATAAATTAAAGAGACTGCGCTGAATAAATAAGATATAAACAAAAGAAATGCCTTAAGGAAACGTGTCTTTAATGACAGCTAAAAGCAAAGCAATAAAAAATGAATAAGTTTGTGTACTACAAAAAAACAGATAAAAAGATTACATCATAAAAAAGTACAAAACAAGAAAACCTGAAATGAGCACTGTAGCTGTGAAAACAATGGCTAGAGATGAGCTTTGAACATACTGGGTTCGTTAATTCAAGAATAAGAATAACTTTATTTATCCCTGAAGGGAACGTCAGTAAAAAAATAAAAATAAATAATAATATTAATAATAAATTCAGTTCTTCATAAATGAAAACTTGATAGCAATAAATGTCATAACACCTGTAACCCAAAGACGGGACCATGACAAAATCAAGTTCTGTTCAACATTTGACCAGCCAGAAAATATATTTGTTTATCTAAATAAGATGGTTTGGTTATGCTTGAACCTCACTGGAAATAGTTTTGTAGAAAAAAGACAACATCTTTCCAACTCTCTGTATCTTGTATTTATTTATCATTATATTTGTAATTATTATTTCTGGGGCTTTTTGCATTTATTTTGATAGGACAGCTCAACAGAGATAGAAAATGTGGTAAAAAGAGGCTGAGGAGACGTGCACAAAATCATGCTAGTACTGGAAAATGAAACTGCAAGATTATGTTCTTATGCGGTATTGCATTTTGTTGTATCTTTGAAATTGTACCATACTATACTGTATCACGTATCCTATTGCGTATCCTATCTTATATCGTATCTTGTTTCGTATTTCTCTGTATTTTATTGTATCATATTAAATCATGTATCTTCAAGTTTATTATTCATCATTTGCATTGTAAGAACTAGCTCCAGTTCGCTGAGTGCATTCGTTTGGTGTATGAAATCATACTTGAAGCCAGAAGAGCAGATATCCGACAAATTGCTTTCCAAAGTCCCTTCGAAGGACAGATTATATGAAAGAGATGAATGTTGTGGCATTTTTTAAAATCCTTTTTAAAAGAGAGTAAACATCACAGCGGACATTCAGCAACGAGAGAGATGGGAGATGACATGCAATAAACGTCCAAGGCTGAACCAGCCCTTTACAACTTAGTGGCCAACGTCCAAACCCCTGAGCCAACATGGTGCCCAACAAAGAGACAGATCTTCTCTTTTAGAGTCATAAAGGTGAAGTAATATCGGTCTCCAGTTCTTAAAATTGTGTGATTTATGGGCCATAATAAAGGGTTTATATTCCTCCTGATCCACATCTCCAATATTTGGATTGTTCATTGTCCTTGTCGGTCATCTTCATCCATGTATTGTTGGTGACAAGCACCCTGGAAGAGATTATTGATGTCACCGTCATCAGGCGGTCACCTCAGAGCGCTCGAAGCGATGAGTACTCTTCACTGAACAGGTTTTTAATCAAAATAATGTGTGTCAAACACCACAGAAAAAAACCCTGTTTGCTGTGGAGAGCTGGAGTGTGTGAAAAACAAGAGTAAACAAACATCAGCAATTATGCCTCTCTGAGCATTCGGAAATTATATGAATGACATGAAAGCAGTGTTTTTCAAAATCCCCAAAGAAAACAGGAGAAACAGTGGTTGTGGTGAAGAAAGTATCAGCAATTATCGTATTTATCTTTCCTTTTTTCCCTCTGAAGAACTTAAAGACTATTTTTTCTAAGGGACAGAGTATATATTCTGGCAAACAAACATTTACGTATGTTTGGATACTTCATTTCCCAGATTGTCGAGCTGCTACGAGAACCCTTCTGTGTATCTGTCGACTGTTTGAGTCACTGAATCACTGTTTCTAAATGATATAAGGGACACAATAAGGCACCAAAGATAGACATAAATGTACTATAGTGGGCTGCAGAATTAAACATCCTTACTTCAGAATTAGTAGTTGGTTTTTACCATTTATTGGTGTTTTATTTAGGCATGAAATTGGGCTGTATGTTGTATCTGAGCTGTAGCCCAGCAAAACGCCACCAGCCATCGCTGTGGCCAGTTGATGACGACAGCGATCGATTATAAACCTGCACAGATGACAGACAGCATTTCATTACTATATTTGATTTAGCAAATGGAGATAAAGTTTATACAAACATGGTCATGTGGACATTAATGGTCGAGGAAAATTGAAGGCTAGTGCTGCTAGCCTTCAGCGATTCACATAAGTATTGTGATTTTTTGTTTTACAATTTTTAAATCGATTTCTATGTTCAAAAATCACTCTTTTTTTTAAATTAAAGAATAAATCTTAAAAATTGAGTATGTGTATTTTTTGGGGAAATTATGGTTCCTTGAATAGTCAGTAGACAATCAATATCATTCAACTGTTTCACTGGTGTTAAAAATGCAGACTAAATATCGAGAAAATCGTCAATATCGTAGAATCACAATTTAAATTGAATCGGCATCCAAAATATCGTAGAAGAATCGTATCGGGAGAAAAACATTTAGTTCCAGCCTTACTAATTTTTTGTCCTTTTAGGATTACTGTGATGCAAAAACCCACACTGATAAAACTATATCACTTTTTCAGGTAGTAACCGGTGTACAGTACTTGATAATTAGAAATTACCACAGTTACGATCAAATTAACATGATGGTGCTCGATCAAGAGAACAGCTCATTATCCAGGACTTTTTTCTTTATCACTAAGACTCAGGAAAGTCAGTAGAATCCATCCTCTTGGCACCATGAGTTAAAGCTAAAAATGTATTGGCAATACATCCTTTTTGTGTTGATATATCCAACAAACAAAGTGAAATTAGTGTAATATTGTTAGATACTTAACTTATTCAGAAGGATTCGTCTATTGAGAAAAATGGATATCCCCCAAAATCTGAGCAGTTTATCTACCAGTAGATGAGATACTTCACCTCAGATTTATTTTATTCCCCAACATTTGTGAGAAGATTATCAAAATCAAAACAGTCCTCTTTCTGCTGAGACTTTGCTATCATGAACCTCTTGAAAGTCTGTCCCAAAAACCCATTTCAAGGAGGCTTAATTACCACAACTCTTACGACTCTCCAGAGCACTATGCAACCTTACAAGAGATCTGAACGACCGCAAAGTCTCTTCAGTTTTCTGTAAATTGGACTGAAGATGGCTCTAAAATGACTAGATAACCAAAAAAACACAACAGGGCCAGTTTAACCGGGGTTGTTATATTGTCATATTTAGACAAAAAAGTGGTGAATTCCACTTCATGGTACAGTAGAAATACTTCCTCGTTTTAGCCTCCAGCTTTAACACACTGCCAGAGCCTTTTTTCTTGTGACAGCCAATGGGGAGTGGCTGTGAGACAGATGGAAAGCAGCCACTTTGGAAAGGCCTGTCATTTTATTTGGCAGAATGGAGCACTTTAAAAAGTTGTGGAACATTTTAACTTTGCAGGCGCAACCACACAAAGTGGACTGCTGTTTGTGTGAGCTGACTAATCATAGGGAAGGCATACTGGAGGCTTTACTTTACACAGCCTGCAGAGTATGATATCAGTGGACGTACCTGTTGACTCTCGAACCGCTGAACACCTTTCGTAGCTAGCTTTGTTTCTCATTAGCTTCAAAATAGTAGATTTTTCTCTCTAGAGTCAGAACAAAACAAGGCAAACATCACTCTGTTATATCTCTGATGTGACAATCACAGTACAGTACAGTAGCTGCACTGAAGAATCCTGTTCTGAACTTTTCACACACATCAGCACAATGAGGGACGAATGCTGTTTCAAACTGAAAGAACATCCGCATTCTCAAGACATATTTCTGCCTTTCTTGCTGAAATTTGATCTGATTGTGTCTTTAACTTGAGCTCAATAGGAATCGGGAAATACAGTTTTGTCTGAACAGAATAGTGTAACCTTTATACAACATTTTTTAAATAGGACACTTCATATCCGTGACCCAGAACCATTGTCAACAGGAGTTTTACTCTTAGACTGTTTCATTGAATTCACTGTGTTGTAACTCTGAATATCTCAGAGTGCCAGACGTTCTTGAAAGGTATGTTCAGAACATGATATTTATAGCCCACTGTAGCAGCGTCTTAGACTGTACAGTTTGTCTTGTTGTCTCTGACGGTATAACCTGCTCTTTTTGTCCCCGTTCTTGTGAAGTTTTGTAATTCCTGAAGCAATCTCACTTTAATAACTTCAGTCGTTTCATTGAGCTCACTTTGCATTTCAAACCTGTCACCCCTTGTAGAGACATATAAGAAGGCGTCAATCATCACTAACCCTGTTACTTTTGAAGAAAAATGAACTATTGTCAAATGGAGTTGTTAGTTTCCAAATTTGTATGAGTACCACTTTATCCTGCAACAATATGACCAAAAGCTTTACAGTGAAAAGATTTGACCTTTTTTGCACCAACAGCAGGATTAGAGAGGTAATTTATACACCTTTAACATACTAAAGTCAATATTTTATATTTGAGCTAGTGGCCTGTAGTTGTGTTGTAGTGAAGAAGTGGGGATTTGGGGTAAATTGTGTTGAAAATATAAATATATTCATCTGTCTTTAAGTCAAAGGGTCTATCATCCATCCATCCATCCATCCATCAATCAAATCATCAATCCATACATTCATCCATCTATCTATCTATCCACTAAACCGTTCATCCATCCAGCCACTAAATAATCCATCCATCCATCAAATTTTTCATCCATCCACAAAATCATCCATCCGTCCAACCACTAAATCATTCATTCATTCATCCATCCACCCATCCATCCATCCATCCATCCATCCATCCATCCATCCATCCATCATCCATCCATCCATCCATCCATCAATTAAATCATCAATCCATCCATCCAATGATCCATCCACTAAATCATTCATCCACTAAACCATCCATCCATCCAGCCACTAAATCATCCATCCATCTATCCATACATACATACATCCATCCATCCAGCCACTAAATCTTCCATCCATCCACCCATCCTTCCATCCATATATCCACTAAATGATCCATCCATTCATCCATCCATCCACTTATCCATCCATCCACTAAATCATCCATCCATCCATCCATCCATCCATCCATCCATCCATCATCCAGTCATCCATTCATCTATCTGTATATCTCTACATCATTTTTCTGTTAATCCATCTGTTCATCATCTCATCTAGCCATGTTTCAAACAATGACGCATTCAGTAACCACTATACAGTCTGCGTTAACACACACAGTATGATCAATCACGAATGTTAATCCAGTCATTCAAATCTAAAACATCTTCACTTTTAAACAGTCTGGATCTGGACCATTACATCAATATATGCAGTAAGTTTTTGGGAAATTGAAGCAGAACCCAAATCCAGCTCTGATTTCTTTCTGATGTTGTCCAGCCCTTGCGCACTTTTTCACCTAATAGCGTTTGTCAGTGTAGGTCCAGCATGCACAGACAGTTTGCTTGTATTTGCGCTGCTTGATATGGAAATGCAGCTCCCTCTGCGCTGTCCCAAGTTTGTTGATTTTTTCTGTTTAGATTGGGACATCAGTGGTCTGTCAGTTCTCCTGTACTCACCAGCACATGAAAAAAATCAGGAGAAACAGGAAAAAAACATTTGTCACAAGTATAGCATCTGAAGAGGCTTTTTTTGTGACAAAAGCGCTTTGATTCCCTCACCCATAATGCTTTGAAAGGGATGCCTATTCCTGTCTCCTATTTATGCGCATCTCTGTGATGAGGGCAGCTGAGCGTCACACACAGACGCGCACAGACACAAAATAAAAAAACGAATAAAATGAAAGTGCGCTCTGATTGCTAGCTTGATTACTTTCATTGATGTGGATGACAAATCCGGGTGGAGGTAATGTTGGCAAAACCTGAAAAAGCGGCAGGGCAGCCGACTGAAAGGCCCGGGATCGCTCCTGCATGTCTCTAATTAACATGTATGCGTGTCGAGGGCTACTCCAAACATGGATGCTAGTAAATTATAGACTTTTTGTCACATTTGAAACGTGTTTGAAAGTTTGAGTGAGCGGCTTTGTGTGACAGACTTCAGTTCTGTGGATGTATTTCTGTGTCTGCTGTGCATTTAGCCACCTGTATGAAGTGAGGGCTGCGTTTCAGAGGTATGCTGGTGCTTACCAATTTTCAACCTTCAGAGTTAAACTGATACAGACGAAAGTGCTGCTGCTCAACACCAGAAAATTTCTCCAACTCTCACACTGTGACTGATGCAGCTTTTTTGATTTATCTTTTACAGTTTAAACCCCCCAATCCAAAAAAAATATCATACAGTGGACAGCAGCAAAGAAGTCTTGACATTTTGACCATAATAAAGTAATAAAGGGTGTCACAGAAACCACAGTCTTATCCATGATTACACACATATATACAAATAATTTTCACAAAGATTTAATCAGCAAAAACATCAGCCGGCGATAAATGAAGGTTAGATTTTGATTGGTGAGATACCATCGATTCTTATGGGAAAATCTAGTGACAGTTATGTAAGAAATCACGAAACAGACCTGGTCCTACGGATGGGAATTGATATGATTTTATCGATATTGATGCCATTATCGATTCTGCTTATTGATTCAATACTTTAACGATTCCCTTATCAATGCCCTTCTTTGATTTAAAAAAAAAAAAAAGAGTAGACTATAGGTTTTCACAGTTAACTCAAAATTTTATTGAGTCTCTGATAACAGAAAAAGATGTATGCCATCTTCAGTGAGAGTCTAAAAATAATAAAACAAAAACGCTATTTGTACAGCATTTCTGGCATGCATTGTGCTTATGTTAACACAGGACATACGTTAGCGTGACCTCATTCTGAATCCCCAACAAGAGGTGACCATATTCAGAAATCCAAAAGACAGTGCATGCGTGTGTTGTGTCAGTGGCTTTGCTTAGAAGTGAGCGGAGGGGGCAGAGCTGCAGAGAGCACTGATGCTCTGCACTGTTTTATCATGAATGAATGAATGAATACATGTTCCAGACATTTGAAGGATATTATAAACTCCCCCTGGACAGCCCCCACAAAGAGGACATGTCCGGATAAATGAGGATGTATGGTCATCCGAACATATGCACCTTCCATGCTGTGCTGGGACGGCGCTGCAGCATCTGACGGCCGGCGGAGAGCATCAAATACATGTGACTCCTTATATTTGATGCCGTGCCCCATTGACAATTGTTGAAGCATGTTGCTGGTGTTCCCACCTTTGTTCAACAACCGTTGCACTGTTGTCATCTTTCTTAGTAAAATTAAGCCACACTTTAGCTAATTTCTGCCTACTTTTCAACCATCTGCCATGTTTTTTCTCTGTCTCTGATCCGATTCGCGTAGACTGGCACTCACGAGACTGTTTTTCAAGGCACTTGGAAGAAAGGAATCATTAAGGGAAAATGTAAATGATGTCAATGGATTGAACCATTTGGAATCAGTTCTCAACAAGAACCGGTTCTCGATTCCCATCTCTACCTGATTGGCTGTTTTTTACCAACTGCCATCATGCCTGCTCATGAGGCCATTTAATATAAATGAACCAATCATGTCTGCAGACACTGCAGGCACCCTCCTCACTGTGGTTGCTATCAAGCTGTGCTAACACCCACCTTAATCCTAAACACCCGCCTTCATCCCTTTCAACACTCAAAACAATGAGCATCTCCTGTTTGCATTTGCACTTTTTGGCTCCTCTTTCCCTCATTGTGTCATAATCATGCACTCTTTAGTACATAAAATTTGACTAAGGTACAGGAAACTTTCAGGGTGGCACTAGAGAGATGGTACTAGAGAGAGCTTCACAGCTGCAGGGAAACTGATCATTGCTGAATGTCAAAAAAGTCTTCACACGCATTTTGCAGTAAATAGCTGATATTTACAGCAGTAAACTGTTTCAGTTAGCTGCAGCACTTAGAGATTTGTTTCATGTATAATGCTTTTGAAATGAAATTTATTTTTATAATTATTATAATGAAAAAAAACGTCAACTGTTTCTCCAGCCATTTTTGAGAAGCACTTTTTTATCTTTTTGATATTTGTGGCATAAACATGAAAGTCGATGGCAGAGTCGTCAATATTGGAAATGTGAAGTAGTTGAAGCTTTAAAAAAAGGAAACAGATCATCACTGCTGTCCAACATCTTTAGTGTTTGTTGTTTTTAAAATACTTAACAAGAAATCAGTAGTTAATACATGAAGCTGGCATTTAGTGTCATATTCATATTTGGACAGCTTCTTACTTCTTTAATATCGAGCCCAGCTAACTGTGTTCTTTAATCTCAGACTCATTCTTATTGTTAAAATACTGTCAGATACTTTCATGACAGATGTGAAGATAATGACTTGGCCTTTGAAAACTCGACTTAAACTTTCGAGACCTGTTTCGTAAGAAAGAGAAAGAAAACCCAGAGTCATTTTTTCCCTCCACACAGAAGCAAAGACATTATCTGTGGTTTGACTCAGCCAGCAGGTGCAGATAGGAGCCGCCGCTGTCTGATGGAGACAAAGTGTATAAATGGCAGGCGGGATTTTAAAAAATCATTCCTGACTTTGATTGAAAGCTGATTCCCTTCTGAGAACTGTCTCGACATCGAAGAGGGAGAGCAGTGAACCCTGCCTTACCCTGCTGAAACCTGCCTCTCTGCATTTCCACATTTCCACTCCACATAAAAAAAATCTCTTTGTTCCTGCTGTCAAGCCATCAGGCGACTATTTGTGTCAATTTAACGGCTAATTCAGCTGCTCTTTTCACTTATTTTGATTTAGATTTATCCGGACAGAAAACAGGATCCTTCCTTATTTACTCTGGCTCGATAAATTACCACATTTATGTTGCTTTTTATTCGTTATACTGTCTTTTCGAGGTATATTCATCTGCTGTCACCGCAAGCGTAACTGTCTGCAGTGTAACTATTTCTAGTTCTTTGCCTTTAACTGTCAGTACGGCTGCTTTTATTTCTCACACCTTTACCCGTCCTGAAAGCTTTGGTAGGAAATCATCAACTTCACACGCGTATAACTTCTTTGAACTCTTCAACTTCAATTTCAACTGCTTTTCAGTACTAAAAAGGAAAGAATTCACATTAAAATCAAAGTTTCTTTCACTGTTTATACATAGTGGACATAGTTTATAACGATGCCAGAAGATTTTTGTCATTTTTTAAATGCAAATTAAGGTTCTGGCACAAATCAAGCTGTAAAATCAGCCTGAAACTAAATTTTCAACACTCAAGAGCCCATTTCTTTGAATTACCTCCCCTGCTGCTTTAACATGCATTTGTGGGAAATTTGTATAAGTTGTTTAAAGCTCCTGTAAGGGATTTTTAACTCGTTATGAAACAGACTGAAACTAATGTTAGCATGTGTGTACGACCTTTTTTTGCAGCATGAATGCACCACAGGCGAAAGCAAACCTGTAGCTGTAATTGCACAATGGTCACATGACTCAACTAGTTTTAAAGGGGCAGTCTGTGCATTTTCATGCAGCTGTCCAGGGGAAACTGAAATTACTTACCTGGATCGTACAGTAGGAGGCGGTTTTTCTCTTGCATGTATACGGTTCAGTTGAGCTGAAACTGGCCCAGGCATTCTGGGTACGCCAGGCTCTGAATTTGTGGTTGAACAGCATGGATGGCGTTGTTTGGATGCTTAGAAGTAAACTAAACCTCATCAGTCGCATAAAGGACGTAAAAAAGGACTTGAAATAGGGAATTTTTATGATAAATGGCACAGTTTTGTCCCATTTTCCTGTCTATTTTGATTGGGAGTGATAGAAGTGAGCTGAGAGGGAGATTCGCCACCTTTTCAACAAATTATCCAAATGTATTCAAAAGGCTTTGAGACCAGGATTTATGGGTGCAAAATTACACATTCATCTCTGGGTTTTGATATACAAAAGGAACCACACAATGAAGTATCAAACACCATTAAAGAGAATATTGAGAATTAGAAATGATCAACTCACATGGAAGATGACCGGAGTCAAAAATGCGTCCAAAAAGCTGATATGAGCATCAGTTTCAAAATGATATCACTGAATCCTCTGATTACATTTTGTGATAACCCTGAAGCTTTTTCTCTGTCTTGATTTTATCCAGTTCCGACTCCACTCTCAGTATTTCCAGCTAATTCTTCAAAAACAACTGAAGGCGGCCTCGCTTATTCTCAAAACAGGAACCTCGAAAATGTGTTGAAATTTCTACACACCTCTGTTTCTGAAATGAGGAGAATGTGTCCTTCACCGGTATCAGATGTCTGTTTTCTTCGAATCCTCTCCATCTGGAAAGAAAATAAGTAAAAGTTATTGCGGGAAAATTGACTCATTTACCGCAAATGAATCAGAAAAGACTACAGCTGCTCAAAAACACACACCAAGGTTTTGTTGAAGGGATGAGTGCGGTTTAGAGGAAATGTCTCTGTTCCAGTAAATCTTCTCAATTGCAGCACAAAGTGCACATAACTTTATACTTTTATACACAGTCTGTTTGTGTGCCGGAATATTCTTCATCTCAATGACCCCATTTCACAAGTCTTACATCTGAACAAACACACTGTGTACTTCAGATAGTTTTGTGTGTTCAGAGGCACATGTGTGCGGTGTGTCTGATAGCGACGATAAAGCATCAGATGATCAAAATATTAAAGTTATCCATGCAATATTATTGACGTTAGAAACAACAAAACAACAAAAATGAACCACTTATTTATTCAGCATTGGTATATGTGAATTTTTGAGCACTGTATAAATATTTTATTTTAAAATATGGTTAAAACTCTGGCCTGTCACAATGATCTCTGAAAATATATCTCCCAGGCCTTTTTGGGAACATTGATGAGCATTTCTCAATAGTTTATCCATTTGTAGCGTAAACATAAAAACAGGTTATTTGTAAGAAATTTTGATGAGTCTCTTTCAAACAATTTTAGGAGTTTTTATAAGCATGAAAAGGTCCTTATACCAGCTACATTTGGCGGGCAGCTGCTACCTGGGTGGAGTGTTTTTTTAAACCGGGTAGAGATGGGAGTGAGTTTTCTAAATTGTATTCAGTCAGTGTATCAGGCTTTGAGACGCCACAGCTGGTAGGCAGCTGCTAGATGAAGCCTCTAACAATGGTAAGAAATGAAGGCCTGTTGTTGCAGATGTTGTTTGGGATATGATTAACTACGGCTAGAAGGCAGTTGCTAGCTGACTTTTGCTTTTTTCAAAAGGCTGTGGAGGTTAGTTGTCCAAATATATCCAGTCAGTGTGATGGGCTTTGGACAGCTCCAACTAGCTTACAGCTGTATCCTGACATAAGCTTATTGTATAATCTAAAGACATGGAGCGGCAGAAACGGCAGGCAGCTGCTAGCTAGCTGTTTTTTTTAATTATTATTATTATTAAGTTTTTCGTCAAAGTTTTTACATAGATTCTGTGTTTGGGTATTGTCAGCTCAAGCTAGCAGGCAGCTGCTAACTAGCTGGGGATTTTTACAATGAGGAGATCTGTGGAGCTAATTTTCTAGACAGTTTAACGACAATTGGCTGCAGCAGGTAGGCAGCTGCTGGCTAGTCGGCTGGAGTGCTGTGTGATGCTGCTTTTACAACATTAGATGAATTCCTCTCTCAGTGTAATACATTCAGTTCCAGCTTGCAAGTATGTTGTAGATTTGCTGATGCTTTTACGGTGATTTCAGCTTGAGTAGCGACTGTTTGCAATTTTTTTGTGTACTTATTTGTTTGCATTATTTTTTGATTGAGCTTTACGTTTAAAGACATGCTTTTCAATAATAAGATGAAAATAATTTAATCCTTTTCCTGCAGAATTATGTTTTTGATCATGGATAAATCTTAACAATCCAGCTCCCCACCGTAGATTTCTCATCAAAATTCGAATGAGATGAGGCGACCAGTAATCAAAAGTCACCGCTGGGACATGCCTGTGTGTACAGATCCCATGCATCTGTTCACCACTGTCATAGCTCACAGCTTCTCCATGGTGATATCTACTTCCACTCCTCCCAACTCAAAATAAAAGAGGAGCCTCTCTCTCTCTCTCTCTCTCTCCCTCGCTCTCCCTCTCTCTCTCTCAGCACAGCTCCATGGCTACTCACCAGAACACGGCCCACTGAATGGATGAAAAGCCAAGCGTGTCAGTGACAGCTGCACCGAAGACCCTGTCTGCATTTTGAGCACTTTTTTGTGTATCCAAATGACCCTCCTCTCCCCCCGTCCAATGCCCTTACTTTATCTGAGCTTCATGTGTGTTTAATTTAATGAGTCTGAACTCCCTGCTGGCCTGACAAATAGCTTTTACTCACAGGTACATATGATCTACACTGTGGGAGGGATAATTCAAGTGTATATGTGCTGGTTTCATGTGCTTCATCAATTTCCCAGCTGGAAACAATGTCAGAGGGCTGTCATCAGTGTTTCAGGATTTATTTTTGGGTTGTTTGTGATATGTATTATACCGCCCTGACTCCCGTTAAACTCACTCTTTCAGCGGTGCTGTGAAATATCTGGAGGGTGGTTGTTGATTAAGGGCTCTTTTGGTGCTCTGGATCCAGTGTTGCTCACAGGTTGCCTGCAGGTATGGACTTTTGTATCCATTTTGGATTGTGCATGGTTTGTTGAATGGGGGAATTTGTACTCTCCCTCGGAGAGAAACACAAAGCTTGAGTCATGCAACTCAGAGTTTGAGGATTTTTATTTTTATCTGTTTATTTGTTTGATTTGAGGGATTTTTATTTTTCCTCTGGCGGTGTTGTACAAACGGGCTGACAGAGGAACAAAACCGACTCTCCAATATGAATTTCCATGAAGGATAAAGTTGGAAAAATAAAACCTGAATGTTGAAATATTTCGAACACATTTCGACTGTAATTCGAGTGATTTGACAAGCATGTATCAGCGAGTGAAACGGCTCCTTTTTTTTCCTTTCACCCTTCTCCCTCGCTACAAGGTAAACAAGCAAACACAAAGCTAACAGGCGGGTCCCAGGAGAACTGCCTGCATACAAAGCGATGATAAGTGTCAGCACTGATTTCAGAAAGGTTCGTGTTCAGATCCAAACCCCTCCTTCACAATCCCTCAGCGTGCCTTTGAGCTGCAGCGCCTCGCCGCCTGCTGCTACACTCACCTCGAGGGAGGCAAAGAAAGGAATTATAGAGGAGGAGTTTTTCTCCTTTTTTTTTTTGCAAGTGAAGCAACTATAGTGCTCGGTAAAAGTAATAAGAGTTGAAACTTCAAATAGCACCTGAAAATGAGCAGTGACGGTTTTAAAATGGGCTAGATTAATAGGAGAGGAAAGTATTTGACCAGGGTACACTTTTAATAAGCCCTGCCAAGCTATACATATTTTATGTAGTCCTTAATGTTGATGAGATTTAGAGATGGAGTACGTGCAGACTTACTCTGCCAGGCCGGAGCAGTGGAGGTAAAATTAAGCATAATAACAACCGTCAGCGAAGAAACACATTTAAACTTCCATTTAAGCGATTTGTCCTCATGTGTGGGTGTACTTCATCTTCTCATGGGATGGTTTTCTGTAAAATAGTTTATAGTTTGCAAAACTATCTGCAGAAATATAGGACTGGAACAAGGTCGGACTTTTTCCATTACTGGAGAACATATTGTAAGTTCGAGACATCATCCTTCATCAGGTATCCGAGCATACTTTCCTCAGCGCGATGAATAGAAGTGGATTTCCAAGTTCAGTAGGACGTACCTTTAGAGTAGCTCTGCATTATTTGTAACTCATAACATTCCTTTTTTATTTACCTGATGCTTGTGTCCATGTCAGCACTCTAACTGACATGGATGCAGTTACATGTTAAGTCAATGCAAAGACACGGTTAGACTCTCCTACGATTTTGACGGCGCGAATGACGCAAATTGGGCGGGTCTCAACTTGAGCGGATGTTTGCATCGCGATAACTAATCAGCACGAAGGTTGCTTGGTGACAAATGAAAATGGATGGTTGTTCACTGGTTTCTAAAATGGAGGACAAACTGATCGTGTGGGTGCGAATTATGTAATACCTTTTCTTTCAATTAACGAAACCGGAATAAAAAGGAGCTCGCTTGGAGGGAAGTAAGTGAGGAGGATCTATCACTTGATCCCGCCGTTGAAGTGCGAATGAAGCGAGTAAACACTATTCATTCACGTGTCTAAATTTGTGCGAATTAAGCAAGTTGATGATTTTACTCGTGCTTGGTGTGAACGCCCCGTTAGCCTCCATCTGACACACTTTGTTTAGCTGCTGATATAAAGTTAAAAACAGCTTCAGTGTGCTACTTTTTACACAGCTTTGCAGTGAAGTTGGGCAATTGATAGGATTTCCATTACTATCATGGCTCAACGATAATGATGACTAGACAATATTGTTCCGCCTACTTCCTTTTCCCTAAGATGGCATGGACTTTAACTTTTTAAGCAGCTCGGCTCAATGTGAAGCCAAGTTTGGGAGCATGAGGGCGTTGTGGCTCCTGCTAAGGTCAATCAATCAATCAATCAGTCAATCAATCAGTCAATCAATCAATCAATCAATCAATCAATCAATCAATCAATCAATCAATCAATCAATCAATCAATCAATCAATCAAATTTTATTTATATAGTGCCAATTCACAACAGTCGTCATCCCAAGATTCTTTTGAAAAAGAGCAGGTCTGGATGACGCTAAACCTAAAATGGGTTTTGGCCCATCTCATCTAACATGAGCAACAGTGGCAAGGAAAAGCTTCCTTTTTAACAGGCAGAAACCTTGAGCAGGACCAGACTCATGCACATCTTCCATATCTTTAATACTTTGTGCAGTAGCAGTTCAAACTCTCAGGCAGCCACAGGTGAAGGGGAGCAGGAGGAGGCAGGTATGTGTATCTGTGAGTATGTCTGAAAAGCAAAGGGACAGAATGAGCAACGATGAGAAGTGCTTATAGGCGTGCACTAACGCTGATGAGCGAAAAAGTGAGAACCACATTCTGAATTCTGAATAATGTAAATGTTTGAAAAGACACCAGGTGTGTTCAGCCACACATGAACACAAAGTGCTTTAAGGCAGCATCTCTTCCTGCCCTTTCTCTCTTTATAATCATCTCAGTGTATTTCCTGCTTGATACCACAGTTTTAAAGTAGTTACTTTGACTTAAATGTCAAGAGCTTTTTCTCTTGTGAAGTAAAATCCGTTAAATTAGGAACAATTCTGGTTAAACATGATTAATTTGAATAACTTTTAAGTATTTATTCAAATTAAAAACGGTGGGTTTCTACCTCTGTTCCTGACTTCCTTTGACTCTCTGCTGACAGGAAAAGAGTTAAAAATGAAGCAAACATCTCGCTGAAGTGAGCTTGACCTTCGACCCCTCTTGCATGCTTTATTGCTGTCGAGCTTTGTCCCTCTTGTCCGCGGTGTTCACCGGCAACAGAAAAGCACCAAGGCCGGCTTTCTCAAGATTAAATGTTGACTCTCTCCACCTCAGACAATTACCGCAAGTTTGCTGCCCGACAGCGGGAGATGGTGAATAAACACGGCGAGCTCCGTATGCACGCAGAGAAAAGGCTGGAGGACACGACGAATGCAATCATCGCGCCCCGAACGCAGCATCCATCAGCGTGTTGATGGATTCCATTAATAAAAGACCTTTGGTGTTGTATCCCCTGTTCTGTGTGTACTCCTTCAGTGCCACCGATATAATATTGACCTAATCATTCTCCACCCCTGCAGCGCTGGCTCGGAACCTGAAATACCATTGTTATTTATCCCATAATGAGATGTTGACATTTACAGATAAATTGAAGGAAGAGTTTCGGCAACAGTCCTGTGTGAGTACACAGTAATATGGAAAGTAATGCTGTACAATAAACAACAAAGAGAGGCTGGTACATAATTGAAAAGCCCTGAACACAGTGTGCGCCAAGTCGTTTGTTCTGTCGTGACACTAAAAAATAATCCTAACGAGGAAAAATAATAAAACACTCGAAAACAATCTTTTCTAGAAACACTCTCTGGACCCTCGGTGCTCTTTTGTGCTCAATCAGGAAAACTGGAGTTATTAAAAAAAAGAGAGACTCTAACAAATCATGAGGTGACTCAAAAAGGAACACAGTGGGCCTTTGCTCCAGTTGTTTTCATCAGCGAGGTAGCAGCTGACCTTGATTTGGGATCAAGCAGCGGATGGAAAAACACACTGAAGACCCCCCAGAACCTAAATGTCGCAGAATCCAAAAGAAAGACGCCGGAGCTACAGAGAGGTGGTTAAAAAGCAGCAACACAGCTGCGTGGGCCGCCGGAGTCATTTGAACCAAAGCAGGAGCTGCATTTGAATCTCCGGCAGTGAGTTTCTTGTCCAAGGTCAGGCGGCGACACAAACAGAGTTTGTTATTTTGAGGAACACAGTTGCGAGACGAAAGTGGTTTTTGCATGAAGTGTTTTCTGTGCCTCCAGAAAATCTGACATCTTTCTGCAATGAGATACAAAAACTTGCACTTTTGTCACACCGAAGAAAAACCTGTCAGGAAAATTGTGAATTTTTCACGTTCAGGAGTGAAAAAAGTGAAGCCAGTCCATTCGACATCACGAAACCAGCTGTGATGAACTTTGAGTCCATTTCAGAAGCTTCTGAATGAAGCGTAGAAAAGTTTTACTCCTCTGAGTCAGTCCTGAATCACTTTCAAAACTAAAATCTGAAATTTTAACAACCTGCAAACCTGCCTGTCATTGGTCATGCTCTTAACTTTATATAATTATAGACGTGTCTCTACTTTACTCATACTGTGGAATATTGAAGCCAAAATGAACAGTTTCATAGGCGCTGTCATATAACATTGGTGACTAAATTTGGATTATTAGTGGTAATACTGATGCCCCGCCCCTTCTACCAGCTAAAAAACACATTTTAATTAGTAAGCTCTCACTGTTATTTCCTACTTTGCTAATCTAGTTCACTCAGTGCTAAAAAAAGCCATGTTTAAAGTGACAGTCAGAGCGTTAGACCCCATTATAAAGCATCAATTTACAACGTATGTTTAAAAATTTGACACTAGCATAAATCAATGTGATAAAAACTGACATTATTGATAGGAATTAAGTTTGAGTAACTTTTTTTAAGTGTATTTGGAATTTAAAGTTTAACTCATGTCCCACCTGTTAACATGGAGAAGGCAGCTCTACAGTCTAGACTACATACAGTATGTAGGCGGAGTCTCAGGTCTCTCAGCCTCACATTTTTGCAGCTGTCTTGACATCTATCTTTTTAATTATTTCAGGTTTGGATCCATTGTTGTAGCTGATGGTCTAGTTTGCTTTGTAGTTTAAGTAAGACTAGTCTTTGAATTTTCTATCAGCTGAGGTTAGACTTAAAATTAAGTTGTGTCTGTCAAAGATATCAAGTTTTTTTGCTGTTAATTTGTCTGGTTGTCAACAAGATGAGAGAATCAACCGCTTGTTTTACTTTCGTGAAACTTATTGAAGGGCTGAAGTTCAAGCCAAAGAAGAACCCATCCAACTTTGGGCTTTATCCAACTCAGGGCCAAGTAATTTGGACAGTATCTGGATCTGAGTCAAATACAAGAAAGAACAGCAATTTTCATTAACGAACAAGCAATAATACCGGGCTGAAACTGCTGCCAGTTGAACTCTTGGTTATAAAATTTTTACCTCTTGAACTTTCAAAACTTTGAAGAAATTTTTCATTTTGTGATGTTTTCAGTCAAAGCTTACATGAATCTGTGTAACAAAATAAGTTATTGTTGCTTTACACTCAGGTACGGTGGCCCTAAAGGTCAACTGCAGAAACAACTCGTGTGCCAAAAAACATTTCACTACACATGTAAAAAAGGATGTCAGTCAAGGACATTTCAAACTCAACAATATTTATTGAAACTCAAAAAACATGTCATAAAGTTGAACAATTTTAATGAAGCATAAAATATGTATTACAGTAACATTTAATGGGATAAAGAAATATATTTTATGATGTGAAGAAACATTTCAGAGACAGCAAAACTGTTTCATAAAAAGCAAAAAAACATTTCTTAAGTTTTGAAAATATTTCTCTAAGTGCCAAAACATTTTTAAAAAGCTTTTTAAAGTAGTGTGCTTTTTGAAATGTTGCTGTGTTTTATTAAGTATTTCTATGTTTTGTGAAATTATTTTGGCATTCTTTAAAAATTTATGAGCATTTTTTAGGATGCATTTTGAAATTTTCACCCAAAAAATTCCTAAAAAATATATTTGAGTGATTGTATTCATGAAATATTTTGTTTTTGAAATGCTTCCGAGTGTTTCAGTATACTGTTTATGATTTTACTTTTAATATTTCGGGCACTTACTGAATTTTTTGTGCATTACATGTCTTCCTGGGAAACACTTTTTTTGTTGCTGTTGTTGTTTTGTTGCGGTTGACCTTCAGGGCCACCATACATATTTATGGCGACCTTGAAAGTTTTTCAAAACTCAAAATTTTACAGATAAGTTGACAATCAACTGGCCGATCACATTAATATTGTGACATTTGGAAATTTAGTTTATTAATTCATATTTATTAAGATTTGCACCTCAAAGAAGTCTTGTCTCGTGGGTATTGGCTCCCTTGGTGTCCATCATCTCTATCTCAGTTTTAGTTGTGTGTTTGTTTTGGTTCTTAGTTCGATCATTTGTACAAAGTTAAACTGTTCTGAAGAGCTGTAATGAACCAGCGCAGGATCTGCATTCACATATCCAGCTGCCAGTTGAAATCTCTTTTGGTAAAGGTTGTTCAATGCTCTTTACTTTTTACTATCATGAGCCTCGGTGCATCGCAAGGGAGTGAACCACATCTCATTTTTTGGCATTTAGGTTTCATCAAGCTAATTTAAACCACCTCGTGAGATGTCTTGAGGAGCCAGATCCAGAATTCCAGTTTTAAAAGTTCTTTTGAGTGGCAGAGACAAGTATTGTTTGGACTTTCATTGAAATGAGGGCATTTACAGCATTGCACTTAAAGCAATTGAAGCTTTATTCTCCACACTTCTGACACCGAATATCAAAAAGTGGGAAATACATCAACTGAAAAAATCCACTAAAAGCTCGCTCTGCAGGCCTCGCTGTTAATTGGGGTGTTATGTATGTTGGAGGTGATGGAGTAAAGGCAGAAATGTGCTCTCTACTAAATGCTGACAGTTGAAAATGGTCCATCTGTCCATCTTTGAATACCAACAATGGCCTTCCCCTCAGATGTAAGGCACTTAAGTGTGATCACTCTGATGTTCGGCACATCCAAGAGGTTGACGGCCATCAGACAGCCGAGACTTCAAACAAGATTATTCAAGGTTGGTTAAGAGCTTCAAGAATTCTTTTTATAGAGCTGTTCAAGGATCTTTCTTTTTGAGTCGTACTTTGAGGAGGGGTCTTAAAGTCATCTTTACACTCGTGAATCGCTCCTCCGGGAATAAAACTCTGCCATAAGGAGACAGTCGTTGTAGAGATGAGACATGTTCAGACAGACTTGAATGACTTCTTTGTGGGCTTGATAAGCTGCCTCTGAAACATTATCTCTCTGACAACTCACTACTCTAACAAACAAGTGGATTCGGTGGCATGACCATGACTGTTATGATGTGTGCAGCTGGTTTTAGAGGATGGTTATGTCGCTGATATGAAGACCTGACCTTAATGCTTGAATCTTGGTGTACTTTATTATCCAGGCCGTGGCCCTGAAACCTGTCAAACTGATTCCGGTTGTTACGACTGAAATGTATTACATTGACTTGAGGAAATAGAAATCGCCTGTTATTTCTGAAAACATCAAATAGTTTCAGAGTTTTGAGAGTGAACTTTTCATGAAGAAGGTCATAACTTTAATGTCCGTTCAGAAAAACAGCTGGATTCTATTTTTTATTACATTTCTTCAAACTCTGAGATGATTCTCTTGTTATTTCTGAAAACAGAGGACTTTTTTCGTAAGTAGGTAACAGTATCGGCAAATCAGAGGCATTGACAGGCAGGCACACTGTCTTTTAAGCTCCACTTCTCAAAAATGTTTTCTTACACAAGTAAAATGATTTTATGAACATGTCTGTAATCGTCTTGTGGTAATATGACTTGACTACACCAAAATCCCCGCACATGGAGTGAGTCGCTGGCGCTGCCGGTGTTGTGCCAAGAAACGCATGTCTGCTGAAAATTACTTTCGGAACATTACTCATCACTGTTTAACCCCACAAATAAGAATCAGATGGGTATTAAATTGTACATTTCCGTGGACCACTCTACTATAAGTGGTGAGTGTTTTGCGAGGTGCATGCTGTTCTTGGCGGGCATGCATTTCTCAGCACAACACCGGTAACAACAACAATTGCAAAATGAGCAACAAACAAGAGAAAACCATGGAAAATGAAGATTTGTTGCTAAAAATAAAAATAAGTCAGTTATCAAGAATCAAGAAAGTTCACCTGTTGCCACATTAACATCCCAGCACAATAAAAGTTAAAAACATCTCTAAGACAGACAGAAGACATTCTACTAACATTCACAAAAAGAGGTAAGATCACTGCAGGTTAACTGTCTACAAAATTTCAGTATAAAGTGATATTCAGGTCATCTGGTGAAAATTCCTGTATTTTTTGATATCATAATATATTTCGCAGGGTTGAAAAAAATAGCAAGGTTAGTTTTTCCAATATCGCGCAATCTTAAGTGTCAAAAAAATAAATAAATCAAAGTTGGTTTTGGATGTGTGTAGGTAGGCTGTGGTCTCATGTCCCTTTAAGACGATGTGACTCCACCCCATCCAGTCTGTAACAAAGAGGGAAAGACAGATGAGGAGGTGGAGGACGGTTCAAAAGTTGTAGCGGCTGAAGTAGACGAAGTCAATGTGGGAGGGGGTGAGCAGCTTGTGGAGTAGTTATCGTCCATTTATCGTTATCGAGGTGAACTGATCAATATACCGTGATATTGATTTGAGTCCATATTGCCCAGCCCTCCTGTAACGGTGGTTTAAGACAGGAAACCATCTTTTCTTTTCAGAAGTCTGAGAATTTATTTTACAGATTAAAAAATAAATACTGGTCACAATGAAGCAGTCTCATGTTAAAATCAGTAACCCTTTTACTCTGTCTGGCAGACTGAACCTCAAAACAGGCCAGAAGCTGAACTGGAGTTCAAGTGGGCAGAATGTGTGTGCAGCTGCATTTCTTTTTTCTGTGTAAGAGTAACCAAACAATCCACGCAGCCTTGAAATTTGATTTTACAATTTCATTTCGTGTGTGTTTTTGCTCTTGAATTAAGGTTCAGTCCAGGTTTCCGAATCTGAAAGAGAAAACCGGGTCGTGTCTCGCTTTATATTCCGGCTGCTCAGCGACGGGGTGATGCTGTTGAAATTATTCACAATTTAATATCTACATGTCAAGGGATAGAGACGTCACTGAGGAGTCACACAAAAACCATTCATGTCCACCAATTCATCTGCGCTCCCATTCTTGTAAAAGGGCAGGAAATGGATGATAGAGGCACAGCTCCTGCTTTCACTCCACAAAGCATCCTCTCTGCGCGCAGATGAGTGGCTACTTTGAATATTGAAATTCTTCAGCGCCGAGGCAGAGATATAAGCTTATGTACACTTGACGTCATTGTGGTGGGAGAAGAGACGGCAAACAAACAAGCGTATCTGCTGTGAAATGTCGCTTTTGTGCCGATTAAAAACGCACCTTTTAAAAGCGAAACCTTCCATCTTTGTCAAAATATCGACAGAAATGAAACAAATGGGTCTTTTCAATGAATCATCAGACTTTTACTGAATCAAACACGTTTCCCTGAAAGCTGTGGAAATCTTTTTTTAATGTGAGATGAGCTGGTAATTGCTGGAGGTTTGAATGGAAATTGCCAGTTTGATCAATTAGATAGCAAATCACAGTGACATTGCGGTAAATGGCACCGTTTTAGATTCACGCCATTATTCGAGGCGAAATGCAAATCATGAGGGGATTTTGTAACATAATTAATTCATGCATAAATGGTGCATGTTTTGATCTTTTGATCTCATTTCAGATGTTTGTCCAATAAACATTAGACGGGTTAGCTTGTTTTGTGTGTCGAACGTATCAGCAAAGACATGACAGGGAAATTTACATGTGGTAAATATTTGATGTTTCACTCACATTCTGGCTCCGATTTTCATACGTTATATGGAACAAAATGAGTGACATAAAGTATAATAAAATACAGCTCAGTTTGAGTTACAGCATAATCACTTTGGCTTGTTATCTCTGAATGGGAAATGTAGATGTGTCATCATTATTTCATTATTGCTAGTGGAGGAAAACTCAAAGGAAGAAGTGCTGAAGTTATTTTTTATGAGCTCTGAGAAACTGAAGAAACTCTCCTCAAGATTGTTCCAGCACCGCCACCTTTGCTGTAGTGTTTTCTCTTTTCCTTCCCACAGCTACACTCTGATGTGGACAAAGGAGACGGCAAAGTGAAATATGTGCTCTCCGGCGAGGGCGCCACCTCCATCTTCACCATTGATGAGAACACAGGGGACATCCACGCCACGAAGCGCCTCGATCGAGAAGCCCAGGCCTACTACACCCTCCAAGCCCAAGCCGTGGACCGGCTTACCAATTTACCCGTGGAGCCCAGGTCTGAATTTGTGGTCAAGGTCCAGGACATTAATGATAATGAGCCCAAGTTTCCTGATGGACCGTACCTGGCGGGAGTACCGGAGATGTCACCCTTAGGTAAGCCTCCCCATTTGTCTCAGAGATAATCCCATAACAGCTTTTTCTTTCCCCTCTTAGATTCACCCCCTTTTCTCTCTCGTACCCTCTCTTTCTCTTTGACTCGCCCCGGCTCCAAAATCTGCATTTGATAATTTTCCACCTCAGAGAGTTTGTCTTCATCTCTCTTAGTCTTTAGGTCATTTCAGGGATCAGGAAGTTTTCAATATTAATTTGAATCCAGCCTGTTTGCTCTGTAAGACTCAGAATCTGCTAATCACGCAGGGCTCAGTTCACACCGCTCCGAGTTTCGGGACATTAAATGAGGTCCAGGTTAAACCTCTTAGATTTTGGCATCTCTGAGTTTTACTGCCCCTCAATTCTTTGCACTCCTCTCATGCTCTACGCTAATAAATAACATCATAGTTGTTACTTTTCTTCGTGTCTTTGAGCTTTTTAATTCCTCACTTAAGTTATTTATAAGTGTGATGATGTTCCAAATTGAACTATGAAGATGCCCTTGGAGCTTTTGGACGAGGCAAGCCAATTATGAATGTGTGAGGCACTGATGTCCTTCGTCAAAAAATTCAAAAGTAGAACAGGGAGAAAAAGTGAAAGAAGTTGAAAAATCAGTCGCCAAAAAGGATGATTCACAACAAGTCTATTTCTTTTGATTTTGAAGGGTTGGGCATTGAAGTTTTCAGCTCCACATTCGCACGGTGGATGAAATCACTCTTAAGCACCTCATCTGGGTAGATAATTGCTTTAAGCCAAATGTGAATATTTTTCTAACCTTTGCCGCGTTAGCAGGTCTCTACCTGTTGATAGTCTACGCTTCTGCTAATCCAGTTGTTTGGAAAAGTTAAATCAGCCCTTTTAAATGATCTGCCATCACAAACATTCTCCGGAAGAGAAGTCCATTTTAATTTTTGATGTTTTGAATCGTCTTCCTCAAGGATTCTCACTGATACCATGTGATAATTTATCTTCAAGGGACCAAAACTGTTAGGAAAGACATTAAGATCATCCATTGATTCTTTGCAACCTTAAACAAATCCATCTATAATCTCAATCTTCTGCTGGGACTACGCCTAAAAGTCAGGAATATTTTAAAATTACTCTAATCTATTCTCAGAGGATTATTAACATTAGAAAAAAACATCTAAATTAGTTTAAACACATTCCCTTTAACTCTCAATCTCCAGATGGTGCTTAGATGAACTTGCAGAAGATAGTTAAAGCAAATACGATCTATCCTCAGGGGGTTATGAATGTCAATATAGCTAATTAAATCATTCAGGGATACTTCACCGCTTCAAAAAAAAAAAAATTAGAATCTCAGTGTCGGGTTGGCATTTTGATAAAAAGTCAGATGATTGTCAAAGTTAATGTGATCTATCCTCAGGGGAATATGAATGTTTGAGGGACATTAAAATATTCCATGGGACAACCTCGAAATAAAGCTAACTTTAAAATCCAGGCCTCCTTGTCGCACTTAATTGAAAGATTGTAGATTATTAGAGACATTATTATTGTTATTATTTGAGTTGATGGGATCTATCCTCAGAGGATAATTAATGTCAAAAAAGAAATTGAAGTCATTCATGGATATTTTACCAGCTATGAATCTTTGGGTAGAACCATGATGAACGGTCATGGACAGAGGATTATCAAATTTCAACATGATCTGTCCTCAGGGGAACATGACTGTTATAAAAGACATCCAGATTATTTAGGGGCTGACCTCAAAGGAGAATTTCCTCTAAAATCTGCTTTGATGAAATGTCCAGAGACTATCTTTGCTTGTGTAATATATCCTGAGGGGATTATGAATGACAGAAGAGACAATGAAATCATTCATGGATACTAAATAAATGCCCCTCCCAAAAAAAAAAAAAAAATCCTTCTCAATCTCAGTCTCATGTTGAAATATGGTGAATGATCGGACGATGGATCTATCCTCTTTGGCATATGAATGTTGGGATAGACGTCAACATTATTCATGAAACAACATCAAACAACATTTATAGAATTTTTCTTCGGGGATAAATAAAGTTCTTGTTTTATCAAAAAAAGAATTTGAGATTTCAGTAGAGTATCTCAAAGTATGGGATTTATCCTCAGGGGATTATGAATGTCAGAAAAGACATTGAAACCAGTCCAAAAAAAATCCTCAAATCTCAGTCTTTGATGGTTGAACTTTGGTTTAAAGTCAAAAGATGATGATCTATCCTCTGGGGAACATGAATAACTATACAAAATTTACAAACCCGCCAATCTAAATCCACCTAAACTCAAACAAAAGCATGAAACCACTGACACTGTGAAAAACATCATTTACCTGCTTTGTCTAAACAATCACAGCTCCTATTTCGTTTCATGTGTCTGATTCAAATGTGGTCCTGGAGGATTTCCATAACATCAGAGCCCATCTTCAACTGTCTGTTTCTGCTGCCTGGTCAAGATTTCCTCCAAGGTTATGAACGGGTCATGCTCTCGCTCGGAATGCAACCAAATGCAAATGAGCCACAACATCCCGAGGCTTTTTGACTAAGCAGGTGTATAAAAAAAAAAAAGAAAAAAAACAGCCAGAGCGAGTCAGAGAAATGTCCATATTGATAAGCCATGATCTGTGTGACCTTTGTATGAAACACAGCCCGTTAAATCTCCAGTCAAAAGACGGATTTGGTTATTTTTGAGGATTTTGTTTCTGCTTTTTTACCTTGGATTTGCAATTTAGTATTAATGATTTTAAAATTCTGTGTCATGGTCAAAAAAAAAGGGTGGTGCTGGGCCTTAAACTCAGTCAATATGTTATTTCACGGTGTCTTTAAGTCGGACTCAGTGTAGTGTAATGCGAAGTCTGATGTGCCCTAATTTACATATTTATCACCTCACATATGCCAGCACAGACCTTAAGGCTCAGAAATGTTGATGAGTGACGCAAAACTGACTCAAGCGAAGTTAAGGTCTGAAACAGGCATGAGAGCCACGGGCATGTTTTCCACAAATTGGGCTCAGAGTTCATATTAGCTGGTACTTACAGGTACCTCTCTGCTGAAAGTGAATCTGAAAAATGTCTGACCCAGACAAATACATCTCCATACGTCCATTAGAAAGAGCGGGACAGGCATCCTTAGCTTCCTACAGCTTCTCCTGGGGGGGATCTTGAGGCGTTCCCAGGCATGCTGTGAGATGTGGACTAATCACGGGAGAGCGATGACAGATGGGATGCAGACAGAAATAAATTTGGGTGTGAGTCGACAAGAATTACTCTCATGGTCGTTTCTTATTAGATTAAAAATTACAATTTAAAACTTCTAGAAACTTCTCAACCAAAACTGTTTGATAATAGACTTCATTAAAAGTATTTTAATCTTAATTTGGATACAGTGGTCCAAACTGATTGCGGTCGCTATTTTGCGTCTATATTTAGCACGTTTGAAAGGCACGTGCAAACTGGAGCAACATTACACGGTCATTATGGAGAGAAGGATGCAGAAGTGCCATGATACACACCATGATACTTGTCCAAAAGCTTGTGATTTATTTCATTTTCACGGTAAATGACGATTTTCATAACCAAAAGGTCAAACACGAAACAGACGAAAACATGTATCTGTTTGTCGTCTTGAGTTTAAATCGTTTTAATCCCTTTTTTGATTTCTAGTATATCTTCTTGTATCTGTTAAGCACTTTGGATTGCCTTGTGTACGAATGGTGCTGTACAAATAAACTTCCCTTGCCTTTTATGCAGTTCCCCAAAACGATATGCACAACTCCATAGTTTCAAACACTCTGCTCTCACAAACTCTCCATGGTGACAGCCGATAGCGCTTGCACAAAATCCCTGTTTAAAGAGGGCAGTCCACACCAATTTGCTCCGCTATCAATTGCGCACGCAATGATAGTAGATCACCCGCAACATGCCCTCTAATAGCACGTGTAATTTTTTAACAGTTGGCAAAAATTTAGGGCTCGCTATTGTGAATCTTAGTAGCTCAGGACCATTGTGTTCTGCATCCTGATTGGCTAAGGGATTGTAGACCATTGTCAATCAGTCTCCTCCGTGCCGTGTCTCCTGTACAGTACAGAACGCGGTCAGCTTATTTGATCTCTAGCAGTGTGACTCTGAAGTGCTGTATGTTTGCAAGTTTTCTCCTCAACAAAACCCACAATGTCGACGAAACGTTCTGCGCTGTCAAAGGCACCTGCGGTCGCACCCTAAAGGCAGAGAAAGATGCTAACCATCGCACAAAAAGTTGGACGTGCTAAAAGAAGGTAGAAGCTACACGGCTGTAGGGCGCCATTACAGAATAAATGAATCTTCGGTCTGTTACACAAAATAGGAGGAAAATGATATAAGGAGGACAGCAGCAGCAAGTTTTAAAAAGGATGCAAAAAGGGTTGTAACTTTCCGAAACAAGACCATCGAAAGGATGGAGTCTGCTTTAGATTTGTGGATCAGTGCAGAAAGAAGAGCGTTACGCTGGATACCAACATTATCCGCACAAACGCTAAAAAGCTTTATGAAACTTTTGCTGACAGCGATGACGTCCATGACAGCGAGGAGCAGGATGATGCTGAAAAGTGAGAAAATGTTAACGCCTGTTTGAGGAAAGTGTATAAAGTGAGTAGTGAGGGGTTTTACAGCTTTAAAACATCTATAATAATTGTAAGAAATAACACTGACTACTTTGCGGATTGCGGGTTATTTTTAGTATGAAACTCCCACGATAAACGAGGGACCAGTGTATTTGTTATCAAACCTACACATGGAGCTACATTGATATTTCAGGCACTCAACTCTGCAGTCTGATTAACAATCCATTAGCAGAATGGGACTTTGCAATCAATCCTCTCAGTGCTGAAAAGATAAGAATTTGAAGTAGATTATTGAGTGGATTGGCAGATTTTGAAGTCTCATCATGTGGAGGGAAAATGTCTTGGGATTTGAGTCTAAAGAAGACCAGTGGCAAGAAAACAGAGACTTAGCCAGGAATCAGGTAAGCAGAGAGAGGCGCTAACTCGAGAGTCGTCAATGTTTTCCTCATTTTTGGCAAAGGGGATGAAGCTAGTAGGGGTGTTAAGCTGGAACAGATTCTTATCTTGCCGCTCAGAGGCATCAGGATCATTTGGCGTCCGTTTTGCCGCTGCTTGGCAACCGCACCCCCCATTTGTTTATCACTTAAACACCAAGCTTTTATTGAAGCAACATCATGACACGACTCCAATGCTTAATGAATTGCATTTGAAGGCAGCATCATAGAGGCGGGCGGGTTGTTTAACACTCTGAATATCAACAGGTGGAGCAGGGTCTGAAAAATAATCTCTATTGATTTAAAGCCATGTCCAGCAAGGCTTGTACTACTTAAAGGCACAGTGAGGAGTTTTTATGAGGTTGAGAAACAGAATTAAACCGACATCGATGCGTCTTTATGACCTTCAAAATCAGACGAAACCATAAGCACAAATTGAATACTTCCACTGATGTAATTTTTGATGCCCAACTTTACAATAGCCATCTAAATAATGTTTATAGGTGGGTTATAAACCAAATATTTTAATCTAGATGTTTTACAACCAATATTTAAACCCCATATAAACCTTTAATAAATAGTCCATTAATCCACTAATCATAATTTCATTGTTTATTAATGGTAAAGTAGCTATTAACTTACATTAATAAACTATCTATCAGCCATTTATAATTGGTCAATAGTCTGTATCAATAAACTATCTATCAGCCATTTTTAAATTATGGTTATTGTAAAGTGTTACCAACAGTTTAAATCTCAGACAAACGCGCGAAAATGCAAGATCGGAGTTTATGTGCAAGATTTACTAAAATTTGACGTAAGAATTATAGACTCTTCTTAGTGGTTGATGAGCACCCGACAAATGGCCTTACTCCAACAGCGTGTAACGTGACACCCATAGACATATTTTTACATACATATATATTTACATGTATGATGTATATCGAGGTTTTGCTTCTCCGCTGCTCAACTAACCGACCACAATAGAGGGAGCGTGTCCAATACATCAAACTCTGCCCTCAACCGGCCTCTGGAAAGCCTTCAAAGAGGTGACCAATCAGAGGAACGTAGGCCTGCGGAGGGGGGGCCTTAAAGAGACAGAAGCTAAAACGAGGCGTGTCAGACGGAGGCTGATATAATGATATTCCAATACACCACTATGAGAAATAAGCATGTCCACATGGTAGTTAATCTTTTAAGGGTTTTTTTAAGGGTTTTACTGGCCTGACATAAAGAAAGGACGTTCAACCCCTTTAGCCTAGTCAACACTCCAAACAGTTTGTGTTCAGTTAGTCAAATACTCATGGCACTGCAGTTGTAGAAGTAAGTGAAAACAAAAGCGTTAGATAGTTTATAACCTTCAAAGTCGGGATACAATTTTCAGTAGGAATACAGTGGTAGTGGGAGTCATTCCAAGGAAAGCAGTGCTTTGCCTACTACACAGGCACGGAGATCTCTGAAGGATTACACAGCCGACTGTCAACGGGGGGTACAGAGCTCAGGCTTAAGGAAGCAGAGGATTAGAGTACAAGGGCTGGGAGTCTCGTGTCCAACCCCAGATAAGACGCCAACTCGGTACATCAGCCGCAGAGGAGGATGCGTTCACATTACAAGCGCCGGGATGCAGAGTCACCCTCACTACTTTATTTACTCAGCCGGCTCCAGTCAAGGTCTTCATCATAAGTTGAGAAAACAACACGAGAACAAAGCTTCGCCTCTCTTTGTAAATATCTGCTCGGAGCAATTATCAATGCAGTAAAGAACAGGGAAGGGGCCAAGCACCTCTTGTCCTCAATAATTCCTTTATAGATGTCTTTAAATCATTAATGGTCACAGCTCTGCACTGCTGATTAATGGCTTCAATTTAGAGGAAATCATGAATTTAATTAATTAAAGTAATTAGAGGCAGGGCTCGTCCATACACATGGCGACCTTATGGCCCGGGGATCTCTAAAGGCTTTTGTCTTAATCAAGACAGGATGTCAAATAAAAGACAAGAGAGCTCGAGGACAGTTGGAGGAGTGACAATCTGGTGGCTTGGCTCTCTCCTGCTGCTCAGTGAAGGGCCAAAGGAGCAGTTTGAGGGCTCATTACAAGCATAGAGAATGTAATGTCAACCCAAGGCCACAGCTCTTGAATTTACTGCTCACCGGCTCTATATCCAGCTGTCATTGTTCCTGTCTAATTCATGAGCTCAGATCAAGGATGGGGTAGTCATTTAATTCTGGGAATGAAAAAGGTGTTCCGGTTTAGGGAAAGTCCATCCATGTTATTATTTTTTCATCACAGGTGGAGGTTGAATTTTGTGCTGATCCTTCTTTGCCCTCCGGGTTATAAATGAAGAGTCAGTGGCCGATGTATTCTGTGTCAGTCACTGTGGCAGGAGATTGGATAGCAGTATATTCTTATCTACGACGGAGTATTAGGGCCACATTAAGAAAAAAATAAAAGACTTTGAAAGTAATTCCTAACAAGAATAAAGTTATTCCTAACAAGAATAAAGTTGTAAAAAAATAATTTCTTACGAGAATAAAGTCATAATAAAATCATTACTTATGAGAATAAAATCATTACTAACAAGAATAAAGTTATAAAATAGTAATTACTTATGAGAGTACAGTCAGAATAAAGTCCCTATTTTTTCTAAACTGCTGTTTAAGGTTGTTGAAATGAGAGCCATGGAGCATTTTGTGAAAATGTCAAATTAATGTCAATCAAACAAGGAGATACTTCATCTTTTGGCACATAAGCACCACATTATCATAAGTAACATATTGATTTTATCACGACTTTATACTCATAATTACTTAATTATGACTTTATCTAATATATAATGACTTTATTCTTGTTAGTTAAAGTATCTATCTATCTATCTATCTATCTATCTATCTATCTATCTATCTATCTATCTATCTATCTATCTATCTATCTATCTATCTATGACTTTATTCTCATAAATTCACAACTTCAATCTCAAAGTCTTACTTTTTTTTTCTTAATGTGTCCCTAATACTCTGTCGTACTTATCTTACTATGGTTTTTTGAATATTTTTGTAATCCAAATTTGGTATTTCAGTAGACATTTTATTACACTGTATTTATCTTTTTTAAAATCTAAATTACCTGGTTTGACTGAGTGCAGTTTATTCAGCCTGGCTACCCTCAGCAGAGCTAGCACCACCAGCCCTTGGTTCTCCATCCAGGTTAACATCCACCAGCTCAGGCATGAGACGCCAGAAACAGCCTAGACACGAATTTGTAGATAATACAGTACATTGAAGGCAATACTGTATTTTCTGTCTTATTATTTTGTTGATTGATTTTTTTATGTATCCTGAATCAAGCCAAACCAAATGAATCTGTCATGTTTCTATTACTTGCTTTATGATTATCCCTAAACAAGTTTAAATGGATATAATAGTAAAATTCACTTTGAAAGGAAGTATTACAGGAAAATAAAGGCATGCATGTTTGCCGGGAGCTGGATATGAACCAGATGTAGTAGTACCACCTGAAGTTATGTGTGCAGTGTCAATCAGTGTAGCCAGCGACATAAGCGTAAACTCAGTGTGGACAGATATTTCAGTCGTATACTTCAGATTGCTAAGCCAGGAACTCTCACTGTTATGTGATTGTCTGTACAAACCATGAATAACAATTTTCAGGGTCTAAGATGAAGAACTTACAGACTTGTACTGCAGTTTCCATTTCCACATACTAGTTGCCGTCTTCATTCTCATGTGCGGCCGTTCATTAAACCACACAGCGTCTATTTTAGCGCCTCAAGATTAGACCTTATAGCAGTCAGACTGGCCGTGATAGATGATTCAGGTTTAGCTTATGAAGTTCTTTGCTGTTTCAAAGAACAGAGAAGAGAACAGCAGGCAGAAAGTAACTTTGTTTTAAAGTGCTGTGATTCATTTTCACTCAGCAACTGAATTGATCTCCAAGCAATAATCCCTACTTATCTGAAACAGTGGGGAGCAGGTGTGATTGTGCATGAATATAATCAACTTAATCAACAGTGGCAGCTTTGAATACCCATGAAGGCATTCCAAAATTACTGGGCTTAAACCGAACACTTTCATACATTTCATTGAGCTTTTTTTTTTTAATGTCACACGGGCTTCACATTTCCTCTCCAATGTGGAAATATATTTTCAACCGCTCTGTGCACTTCATCTGAATAACAGTTCATGTCAGTACAAAAGTTATTTAAGTCACATTTGGGGT
Source organism: Xyrichtys novacula (assembly GCA_962446985.1). NCBI lineage: Eukaryota > Metazoa > Chordata > Actinopteri > Labriformes > Labridae > Xyrichtys > Xyrichtys novacula. The sequence continues at coordinate 26,517,775 of OY660883.1, read as the reverse complement.
CACTTCCCTCAAAACAAACAGCGACAACAGATTTGCCAAGATCGCATATTGTTCTTGACAGTCGGATGCGGTTTGTGTATGCAAGGCGCTGAAGAATACCTGTCTCCCATTCGGATTAAGCACGCCACATTTATTTTCATTACTGGCAGATGACAGTCGCGCGGCCAAGATGCGGGATTGATTAGGAAACCCTGTTTTGTACACAGCTGCGGGGGATAAACACGAAAATGTAAAAAGTGAAGATCGGATCCATCACGTCGATGAAGATGGACAAACACTGAAGGGACGTGGACGGGCCAAATTGAGTAGCAGATGACAGCCTCGTGGAGCAGAAAGAATCTATCCAGGGTGTTTGTCAGTTTTTTCCTCTTCTCTTTTTTTTTTGACATCCAGCTCACGTGGCCCGTATTCCATTTCTGTCTGACAATATTGTTAGGATGGGGTGTTTTGTTGGGCTCACATGGCAAATAACCCGCAGAAGGAGCTAAAAAAAGACCTGTAAAAGTCGGCCCAGTCCATATTGAATGTTAATTTACAGCCTGACCCGCTGTGAGAAGTGATTTTAACTATCAACCTGTAATAGAGATTTAGACGTCACCGGAGCTCTCTTTCATACACATCACACTTTGACCTTGGTGTTTTAAACTACCTGTAATATAACCTGTCATGACTAAGAGGTGATGATATAATCTAGGTGTCCTTCTACCAGCAGCTTGGTGATAACTTCTCCAGCTTCACACAGCTTTTTTTATTTATTTTTTTTATATATACTATATTGTTCACATCCAGGGCCAGAGCCTGTTAATTCTGCTTTACGGCCAAAATGGAGGACTCTAATGTTCAATTTCCATGATCACTTCATTCTGTAAAAGCCTGTAAAATACATCCGATGCTAGAAAGTGAGATTTTTATTAGGATGTTTTCCTCAAAGTAAAATATAACCAACTTGTAAGACAGCACTTTCCGTCTGAAGCCACAGAAGAAGCTGACGTTTAGCCAGAAATGTGCAGCTAGACATAAAAGTGAATTATTCAATCATAAACCAGCTATTCTGGAGGAGGCACACTCATGGAAAATGATGTTTTCCTATTTTTTAAGGTTATTAAGACAGTGCCTGTTGTTGATGATTTAACCGCTGCCAAGTGTGTAGTAGGCGTCAGCTTTAAGACCAACACTGACGTACAGTCTACCAGCATAAAATAGCCTGAACTGTGAGAGGTTGTTTGTGATCATTTAACAATTAAATGCCTCTTTCTCTCTAATATGAGATGGATATAAATTCTTTGAAATTGCTTTGCCGGGAAAAAAAAAAAACAAGAGTCTCCATTAAATAAGCTCAGTTGGATCAACAAGGCTCATTTGTGCGATAATGAATGACCTATTGAAATTGATTGGCACTGATTGTGGTTGATTACGTTTCTCTGGGAAATCTTCAAACACTTTTCTGCCTTACCTTCCAGGCCACGCTTGTCAGCTCAAGTCACATCAGCGGCGCTCTGCAGTTTTATGTAAAGAGAAATGCTAAAGGAGTTTTGTCTGATGTTTTTTTTTTTTTCTGCCTCCGAGGAAGAGTGGGAGAGGACAATACGGGAACAACAGCCGTCAGTTGTTTGTGGAGTTCACAGTCGAGTCTGAAAACAAATTTTCCTGAAGTGAGCTGAGGAGAAGTTTGGGGATTTTAGGGGCTAAACTAGACAGTAGATCAAATTATCAAGATTCTGCGCAAAGTCATTTTTCTTAAAACTCACCTTCTGTTTTTGAGGAATAATTATGATATCTAATAAAATACAATGACACTGAAGCAGGACCCTGTCTCCTTTATAATAAACTAGAGGTACTTCCTCTCTAGGTTGGACTTGAGATATTTCGTACAGGTGCATCTCATTAAATTAGAATATCATGAAACAGTTAAATTCTCATTATTTAATTACTGAAACAAACAGATTTTCACCTTTTTTTTATAGTTGTGGCTTGTAAAATAAAATCTTCAGATGTATTTTTGTTTTTATTTTGCTCAATTTGGCCAATAACTCTTGAAAATCAGGAATCTAGTATCTCACATAATCAGAAGATTTGTAGAAACTGATGATTAAAAGGTTTTAAAATGTAGAAAATGCTCAACCTCTAAGGACTCTGTTTGTTTATACCCTCAAGAACTGAGGGTATAAACAAACAGAAACCTCATTATCGCTTGGAGATCTTTTGCCATGAATTCCTCCATCAGTATGGCCTTGCATGGAGGTGAAATAACATGCAACTTGTATATTTTGTATGTGTCTTTAAGACACCTATCATTGTCTGATATTGTTTGAAAAATTTACCAATCTTAAGCAAAGGTGTTGTCTTAAGGAAAGTGAAACTAAGTTTGGAAGAAAAACCTGAACCTTTGCTTCCTCTTTGGTACTTATTTTAACATAACCGTTTCTTGCTAGCTATGTAGCCTAGCTTAGCTGCAATCTTACTTCAAGCTAAAAGAAAAATAACTTCATAAAAGATGAAAAACTTCAAAACCCTTTGTTGTGCTAAATCTATCACTGAGAATTAGTTAATAAATAGTCTAATTTTTGGATGAGTTTGAGCTGTAGGCCCTGTTTTTATTTGTTAGCATAATACAGAAGCTAAACCTCGGGACTACGCTGTTCTTACTGGAAATACAAGTCCTTTATGTTTCTTTGTGCACATGCTGCTTGTGTAAAAAAAACAAAAAAACAATTAATGTCGTTCATAAATATTTGGGACACTCGTTATGTCACGAGAAAAACAAAATAGCCGTCTACGCCTTACGTCCATGGAAAAAAAATATCGCATCCAGGACAAAGATGTTCCCCTTTTGACACTTTCCAACTTCCCAACCCTATAGAAGGGGAACCAGCCAATGAGAGAGGAGCGCTTTGGGACCTGTCTATGATTGGTCTGTTAATTCCTCTGCTGCCCAATCAAAATGACACAGTGTTGCTATGCAGAAAGTTCAACAGTGAGGCTGTTAGCAGGAGATATTTTTAAATTAAGAAAGTTTTTAACTTAGTCTTGAATTCAAATTAAAATCTAGGACTTTGAGAGTATCCTGCTCAGTTTTTGCCTCTGGGTAGACTGTCAAATCTCTAACATTAAACAAAGAACATAAGGAGTATTGAAAATAAGGGCTGATCAAAAGAGCAGGTATGTTTTAAACAGTTATTCACTGATTTTGCAGTGTTGGCTCTGATGTGTTACACTACGTGGATTTCAGGCTCAGCTGGTGTGTTGAGAACAAATAACTAGCGGTGTTTTGGGTATATTACTCTGCCTGTCACTGTGTACCAGCGCCACATTTCGACAGACTATCCTTAACAAACAATTCTTTAAATGTTTGTGCAACAAAACCACTATCCTGCCTGTCCTTGTTTTCATAGCTACATTTTTCCCTCTGTAGATCAACATCCTCGGAGGCAGTTTGTGGAGTCTAAAACACTAACTTTATGAGTTGCCATCTGTGCGTGTTAACAAAGATTTTAACAGAGAAATAAAGTAGTAGGAGTATTTTAAAAAAGAGGCTAAAGAATGGGGGAGTGATTTCACCAAACTTTAACTCTCTCTTGAACTTTTCTGCTGCAAGAAGCTTTTTTTCCCCCACTTTTATTGAACCTAATTAGTGCACACTAAAAGATACACTGTCCTCCATTGATATCACTGGAGGACAAACTCAAAGTCTTTGACTCCTCCGAATCAAACAAAAAAAAAATATCAGTTGTAGTATCAGTCTGATGTGAGATACATACAAATTTAGCCGTGTCCTTTTGGTGCTGAAGCGCCTCTTCAACAGAGCACAGATTGGATTCCGAGCACATTTGGCTGCCGAATTTGAATCAACAGATTGAAGTTTGCAGAAAAGATGCTGCTAACTGATCTGCAGGATACAAATGAAAACAATGGCAATGAAATGATCTCTAAAGGCTGGGAGTAACACTTTAATCCTGCTGCAGCATCCCTGCAAACGGTGGCAACAACTGAAAGTGTTTCTTTGTTTTTTTTTTGTTTGAGGCCTTGAGCTAGTACACAGCACATGTCAGATCAGAAAATGATGCTGAAGGTTTGAGTGAAAGCTGCTTTAAACTCAGACATTTTATATTTATATGTACCTTAATAAAACAGTAAAGCAAACAGGTATACCAAACAATAAAAGCAAGTGCATTGTGAATGATTAATATGAGTATGTTTTGCCTCAGATGTCTTGCTTTCATCGCTCCGTCTATTTTCTCCCTTTCTAGTGGAATTGGTCACACATTCTGTTGATATGACGATTATTTCCACATTTAGCTCTGTTTGACTCGGCTTCAAGATGCTGTCTTGGAAACTAATGACGGCTTGTCTGCCCACAGGAACCATGGTAGTGCAAGTGGCAGCCACAGATGCAGATGACCCGACATATGGGAACAGTGCCAGGGTGATCTACAGCATTATTCACGGACAGCCGTACTTCTCAGTGGAGCCGAAGACAGGTGGGTGCGACATTTGTTAGTGGAAAGTGGAGGCGATTAAATGTACAGATGGGGCCATGGGGTGTCATTTAAAAACCCCCGGAGTAGCTCACAAAGCTCAATACAGCACAAACCGAGCTACACAAACACATTTACCTGGAGAATTTTTACTCAATCTGAAACATCTCTGTTTGCTTTTCATTTGCGCTTCTTTAATTACTCTGAAGTGGACACTCAGACACCCTTTGACACTTCTGTACACTCAAAATCCTCTGTTTAATTAAATATAACAGTAATAATGAAATCAATTCTACAAACAAATCATGAAATACTGTCTCTCTGAAGATATTATGCTATTTAAACCCAGTGTGAGAGTCATCCAAAGGCTATCATCGATGTTTGTGGGTGTTGAGTGTCAGCTGCGGTTGTATCCGGTTTAGTGTGGGCTGTTCATGAAACATTTTTATTCAGCAAATGTTTTTTTTTTTTACTTATTTTGCCAGTGGTATGCAGTGTTGTGGAAATATATTTCACAGAAATTTGAAACCAAATTTGAGGGTTGTTACAGTCAGTTGACGGCACATTAACTTTCTCTTCGCCACTTTGCCGCCTTTTATTTGTACATTTCGCAAAGTGTGTTGCATTTCAATCTGAAGACTCTGCACTACTGTCAAGGTCCTAGTTTGATTTTAGACAATATAAGATTGGTTCCTGATATTCTGGGCTGTATCCACATACAAGTGGATGGCAGATCATTAGAAATAGTGCTGTTTGGCACTATGTCAGGTTTCTAACATATGTTGTGTATCGCATCTCTGACAGTGCTGGAGAAACTCCTAACATTGTACGGATGATGAAATTACCGGTTGTACTCACTGTATTTGGCATAAAAGGTGCAACGTGTCTAGTTTTCTCCCTCGGGTCGGTCACTTTGAAAAACCGCATCATTGCCCGAGGCAGCACAGCATACAATATATATATGCCTGCTGCTGGGGTTACCCCATGTTCCCCCATGTTTCATTGTTTATCTGTGAAATGATAACATATGGTGTAACAGTTAAAGCTCCAGGTTTGGGTTGATTATGGTGACCCTTTGGTGCTTATTTCTTTAATGGTTTGCCCTTGATATGCGTAAGTGTTGTTTTTATTCATGGAAAATCTTGTTTTCCTTTTTGATATCTTATTTGCACTGGGAAATGGAAGAAAAGTCTGTTTAAAGCTGCATAGTTAATTACTTTTTTGGCGCCTACCCCCATGATATCAAAAATGCTATACAAGCTGTTGATAATGGCCTTTTTTTTTGCTCAGTCTGATCATTTCTTCATGGAAATGCAATCAGACTGAGATGCTAAGGCAGAAGAACGACCCCGTCTGCAGTGCAAAATGATTAATATGGTGATTATTACTTCAAGGAAATGATTAAGTAATGATCATAAATGTTCTTCCTTGAGCTGCGTAACCCCGCTGTCGTCCGTAATGGACTGAGGTCTTGCTACAAACAAGCGGCTGCTGGAGGAGAGTAGGTGAGTTGTAGGCAGAGTTAAAAAAATGTTTGGTGGCTAGTGCTATGGCTGGGACCCTATATGTACTGTTGAAGTGCTGTTCTGAGCATCATTAAGATAGAGTGGCGTTTTGGTTGAGGTTTGTTTACGGTTCCTCGGACCGCTGTGTATTGCTATCGTGTGGTCGTTTCTAAAGTTGGTATAACTAGTGAAGCAGGCGGTCGGCAACATTCATCTCTCGAGGGGGTGTCTAACTCGGTGTTATGGTGTGTTTGACCCTGAATTAATTTTACACCAGAATATCCCTTTAAATAGTTCATAGAAAGGATTATATGTTGGTTGTAGTTGGTTCAAAACCCCCCACTGGAGCTTTAACTTTGTATTGACAGCTACAGAGCACTACTTTTCATGTTAGGCGAGATCACAGCAGTAAAACCCATTAGTGTGTTGAACTAAATCAAGGTTTTTATAATATTGTACGCAGTAATAATAAAATAAAAAGAATAGTTTTCTCTTCAGCATTGATCATACTTTTAAAAGCCGATTTTTGGCGCTAAAAATGAAAACATTATCGACAATGTTCTTGTAAATAAAAACTGTGTTTAAAGAGCAATGCAAACAACAAATGTTCCCACGTAGCATGGCTCGGTGCCACAAAGATAACAGCAATCGTATTGGCAAACAGTTTAAAAAGCCTGGGAAAAAAGGGGCTCAAATAAACGGCAAGATAAGATGTGAGATAGTTTGTTGACTTGTGGGGCGTTTTATCCGGAGAAGTGCAGCGGCAGCCCTCGCTACATCTTCATAGCTGGCTCATTAGACACTGCCCTGTCGAGGCTGGGCTACTTCATGCAAAGCACTCTTGCAAGAAAAGAGAAAAATATGGGCCATCCCATAATATACGGCTTCATCCTCCACTACGAGAGCAACACATACACACATGCTGGTATTTTATGAATGTAGTTTTAATTCATGAACTGGTGAAAGCCACTGCAATGCGGGGATTTATGTCGTTTATTTTTCACAGTCAGGCAGACAGAAATGAGAGGAATGCTCAACAACAAAAACTCCTCTGTGACCTGTAAGGTTCTCTGTAAACATTCAATAAGCCTAACCAGGGAAAGAAAATGGAGCATTCAAGACAAATGAATGCACACTGCAAAAAAGGAAATGACTTCTTACTGTGTTGGCATTATGGATGCAGTGTTTGAGGAGGAAAAGATGTAGCGAGCATCAAAAACTCCAGCGCACGAAGCTGTGAAGTCTTTGCAGTATCACAGAATTTCTGTGTTGTTTTTCACTTTCTAGAGACATTCAGCTAATGAAGCCTCCTGCTGCAGCTTTCATTAGGGAACATTTCCATGTTTCTATGTTTTGGGGAGAACATTTACATGTTTTATCCACTCTAAATGAAAAGGTTCCTCGTGGATACTCCTTAAGCTCCGACAGTTCCTCTGGGACATCTATGAGGCTGTAAATCTTTGATTTTCTTAGAAGCTAGCACTTCTGTGGGCTAATTAATGTGTTAAAATGCTGCAATCACCTTCCCTCAGATGAGTTTGGGCTGGAACTTGGGAATTTGTGCCTCAGTGTTTTTCTCAGTTCTTTTCTGCCATTAATTCAGCTCATGATCAAGCACCTGAACACCAAGGATGCTGTTTGTTGTCGACACTTGAGCCACAAAAAAGCTCATATTTTAACTAGTTCAGTCCAAATATAGCTCAAGGTGAACCATGTATCTGTGGCTATTTTACACTTCACTGTAACATCTAGAAATCTGAGTCTATTTGCGCTTTAAGAGCCTCCAAAGCAGATTTCCGAGTGTCTTTTAATTGAATTGACACCCAGATGTCTGAAACTTTAAGTAGATTGCTTGTTAATTGTCATTGTAATTCAGTGGTATTTGATTGGAATAAAGCCCAAGTCTTGAATTAAATCAATCCATTAAGCTACCATTCCCTCAACCCTACAAATTTGTTGCATTTGCACAAATGAGCTTCTCATGGAGGCGTCTCCTGATAGAAAACTTTCAAAAGTTTAGTTTGAATCTGTTAACTAAGGCTTACAATTCGGTGGTGTTAGCTATTCCGCCTCAGCCCTCTCCTTGTGCTGGCACAAATTGCCAGTTTTTTTTATTGTGGTGGCTTGGGAGCAGCACTGATGTTTCTACCAAATCCTGAGGAAAGTCTAGTGATCTTGAGCTGCTGAGAACTTCATTATGCTCACCGGATAGCTGCCAACTTCTGTTGGTTGGTAGCATTCAGTGGGCTGCTGGAGTTTTTAGCTGACACAGAAAAAAAAACAGTAATTTACTGGCAAAATCATGAACAAAAGTCCAGAGTCCACTTCAGTTTTAATTTAGAGTTTGCCTCCATTTACTCAGGAGATAAACATCAGCTTTATGAAATGTTAAGTGCTACACCGAGTTCACTAGTTAGTTTTTAAGTGTCTGCTTTTTGTTTCATGCTGATGAGAGAGGTTACTAAAATTTTTAAAGTGTTTTTTATTACTAACTCCCTACTTTAATGCCTTGTTTGAATTTTAAGACTGAGCAAAAACAGTTGTTTACTGCAAAATAAAGAAGTTTACGATTGTGGTTATTCCCTACCAATTAGCTAAACTAATGTTTTTAAGTTTTTATTCACATTTTTTGTTTATTTTTTGTTTTGCCACTTTGGAAATACTATAAATCCCATTAAAGACACTAGAGCCCAGTTAGCATGATGGTTTAGCCTCTGTTTGTAGTCCTAGCTTCTCCTGTCTGAACCTTGGTTGAAAAGATATGGGACCCATCATTAAAAATATGATATATGATATGTGATTTCCAAGTTTAGGTGGTGTTTGTGTAGCTTTAAGTTTTTAACCCATGAGTGTCCTCGAAAGCTAGCAGAGGGCTATTGAATTTTGTGTATATGGCTATTCCAAGACTAGTTAAAGACTTTAACTGTTGCTAATAAACTCTTTTAGGGCTGACATGGCACTAACGTCACGGTATTACCATCTTTCTTACTAATGTTGATTAACATGTATATAGCGCTATTTTCGCTCCTGCTAAGCCCCGTCCACCAAAAATCAACATTACACGAAGAGCGTCCATAGAGCTGGCTAAGAGAAAAAAACAAACACAATCACAGCGACGATTCTTAACTGCTAGCTAGCTAGTTGACCAGCCCTGCATATCACAGTAGAATTACTGAAGTGCTCTTCAAGCACAATAGTTTTTAACATTAAAGGCATGGTTGGCGATCTGAGAAGCAGCTGAAAAAAACTGAGCTGTTAAGGCAGATTAAAAAAACCTTCCCTTCCTGCACACACAAGTCTCTCCCCTCTGTGCGCCACGATAACTCCCCCCGAACCTGTATCGCCCTACCCACGATACACCCCCTCTGGCAGAGCAAGAAGCCGGCCGGCAGAAGATCCTACGCTAGCTTCAAATAGGATTCACCATGTCAAATTTCTAGTGACTAGCGGCAGTAAACACTAGCTCTGCTAGCTAGCACCGTCTGCAGCTGCCTGGACAGCTACTGTGTTGACATTGCAGAGACTAATAAGAGTTATTTATGTAACATGTACCACCCTAAAAGGCAAAAATTACAGCTCCTGTAGCTAAGCTGCTACGCTACTTTAAGCCGCTCAGAGCTCCGAGGAGGGCCGGGAGAGTGGGAGGGGATGAGTCAGAACTACAGGAGAGGGGTGTGTCGGAAACAGTGAGGTGATTGGATGGAGAGGCGGAGCTGAAGATGACCAATGGGAGCTATCTGGGACCAATGGCTTCCATTGGTCAATGTTTTTGCAGCCCTGCACCTGCTAGGGTGAACAGATTTTTTCCATTCTTTTTTCTCATCAGTTTGTAAAGATCGCACTTTATGACCATGATCGCCATATAAACGAGGTTCATAATAATTACCAATCTCTCTGATTGTCAACCATGCCTTTAACAGCAATTTTAATTTCCTTATTTTTAAAGGAGTCTCTGATCGGTTAAAAGAGACCCAGATCCTTGAATACAACCCCTTGTTTTGATTTTATGTAAACCTAAAGCCCAAAGATCGACCTCCAGCTCTACTCTGACTCTAGGACAGGAGCTTGTTTATTAACCTGTCAAAGAAAGACACACACCCACACACGCCAACACACACACACACACCTGAATATGCACTCAGATACAGCCCTTGGGCCTCGGCCAGCTCTTCAGCTTTCTGCTGCCCATCTCTATCCAACCAGGACTGATTATACTTGGCTCTGCGTCCGTCCACGTGGAAGGTGATTGGATCTCTCGGTTATGAGATGCAATATCAGTGTCAGAATTGAATAGCTTGGACGGCTGTCGGAGAGGTGTGACTCCGTGTGGGACTCGATGCAGGGAAGCATGAAGACATGTTCTCTTGTTTGACAGGTCTAACCTTAATAACAACCTCGTGTAGAACAACGGCTTACAGAGCAGCAACTTGTGAGTCGGTGGGGGAGATCCTGCAGGATTTTTACAGCAGCATCGTTACCGCCGAGAAGCCTCTCTTGGTTTGGAGACTGGTTTTTGATAGATTCTTTTTTTCCCTCTATATTGCTCCCTGAAAAGTATGAGGCTAACTGTAATTGGGAGAAATATTAGGAGGTGCTCACTCCGTTACCTTCGTCTTCATCTTAATTTAGTTACCTTTCAAGAAGAACTACCTTAGGGAAATAAAAATTTATGCCGTTAAAAATGCTCTGCTGGTTTCCTGGAAAAGGATTCTGCTGTGTCATCATTTTTTAAGCTGTAGCACCTTTTAAAACTTGCCACCCTTTATTTCAAGTCGTCTCAGTTGTGGGTTTTGTCTTTGACATTTTGGAAAACTACTTTCCCCCTTTGCTGCATCGGTTACAAACTTATCTACAAGACCTATAAATATTTGTTCATAATGCATTTTAATTTCCGCTGCTTCTAATTGAAGACGGATTAGAATTCAGATCATGAAGAACTTAAAGGTGTCTCATTTATCATGTCGCGCCTGGCAGAAATTTCCCAAACAAGCCGGGACTGATAGAAATCTGACCACCTGCTTCTGGCTGTTCAACGATCTTTTACAAAGTTTGAAAGAACAACCGAGCCCGTCGATGAGTCTCGAGTGAGACTCCATGACACCAATACCAATTAGAGTGGAGCGGACTTTCACTTTGGCGGTGTTCAAACAGCAGTCTGCCCGTATAAAGTCCCCATTACTCTCCTGTTTTCTTAGCCCCATTCAGTGTAATAACCAGAGCTCGTTTTTTTCACCGCCTCAGTCCATGACCTCTTTTTCATTAAGCTAGGTAGTGGTTGATTTTTCTAAAGTTTACAATATTTGTTCACTCTCAGGGGCTTGAGTAAATTCCTGTTCTGGCTCATATGGTACGCCGCTGCAGCAATCGGCATAGTGGATGAGACGATGCAAAGACATCAACAAATGTCAGCCTCCCTTCAGTCTGTTTGGTGCTGAGCTGTCAGTGTGTTTAAAGCGTATCATTGCATCCTCAGATGTCGGGAGTGACAGTCGCCTACGTGCACATGTAGGCATTTGTTTGCATCTTGACACCATTTTACTTTTCTCAGATTTTCTATCAAAGAAGAATTTAGTAAGCTTATTGAAGTCTTTGCTGAAAAATGTCACTCACACCTTAAAAAAAGTGCCCTCGCTCATGTTAAGGATCTACATTTTGACAGACAGACCTAATGTATGTCAAAGTGTGTAGTAGAAGTGGACAAGGCCATTAGTTTCTGAAGAAAAGCCAGTTCCTTTCAATAGCCACCATTGGGAGACTAAAATGGTAATAAATAGAAATCGGAATATTTAAAGCTATTGTCAGGAGTTTTTTGATAATTGTAAAAGAGGCTGAAATGACCTGAATGAAGCAAATAATACCTTTGTGGACTATTTAGTGCATAACAATCACTCTCTTCTCATATTTTCTCTCTTTCTACTACTTTCTCACCTTTTTCTGTCAGCCAGTGCTCTTCGATGGCCACTCTCTACATCAAAAGTGTGCATTAGGGGCAGACTGATGAATAGCCTTGGCCGGTTATTGGTGCCGATAATTGTTATAAGTGTTTTATTTTACTGTCTAAAATCAAAGTGCTCTATTTTGGCAGAGAGATTGTCATTGTTACTGTATTCCGATGGATATCCATTCCAAAATCTGGATATCGGTCTCCTGTGACACTTATAATTGATATCGGTATCAACATCCGTATCAGTGCCAGTATCATTAATGGTATCAGTGTTGGTACTGGTATCAGTATCATTATAGTGTCAATATCAGTATCAGTATTGGTAACAGGATCAGTTATGGTATCAGTTTTGGTATTAGCATGAGTATTATTAATGGTATCGGTATTAGTTTTAGCACCAGTATCAGGATTATCGGGATTGATATCAGTATCAATATCTGTAATGGTATCGGTGTTTGTATAAGTATCAGTATCAGTTATAGTATCAGTATTAGTGTCAGTAAGAGGATTGTTATCAGTATCACTTATTGTGTCAGTATCTGTATCAGTATCAGTATCACTTAAGTATTGGTATTGATATCAGTATTTATATCAGTCATGGTATTGGTACCAGTATCCGTAATGATATCAGTATTTATATCAGTCATGGAATTGGTATTGGTATTGGTACCAGTATCCATAATGATATCAGTATTTATATTAGTCTTGGTATTGGTACCAGTATCCGTAATGATATCAGTATTTATATCAGTCATGGTATTGGTACCAGTATCCATAATGATATCAGTATTTATATTAGTCTTGGTATTGGTACCAGTATCAGTAATGATATCAGTATTTATATCAGTCATGGTATTGGTACCAGTATCAGTAATGATATCAGTATTTATATTAGTCTTGGTATTGGTACCAGTATCCGTAATGATAGCAGTATTTATATCAGTCATGGTATTGGTACCAGTATCCGTATTGATATCATCATTGGCATCTGTATTGGTATTAGTATCGGTATCAGGATTGGTATAAGTGTGAGTATTAGTATTGGTATCAGTCTTTGTATTAGCAGTTTCATTTGGTTTTAATTTCAATTGGTTTATAAAGTTCATAATATAATAGATTTTTACCAAGTCTGTGTTTTCTTTATTCTACTAAATACTTCACGCTGTGTCTTTCAAATCCGACCAAACTAGCCCATTTCTCAGTTGAACTGTTATCATGTAATCAATTACCAAATCTCTAGTTTCAAGACTTTTTCTATATGGTGTGGTGTAGTTTCCGAAATAACAGTCTTTCTAGGTTTATTTTTGAGGCTTTTCAACCTTTATTCAGATGACAGGAAAGTGTAAAGAGAAGGAAACTGGGAAGAGAAGTGAGGAATGGCACGCAGTAAAGGGCTGCGGGTTGGATGCCTGCCCAGGCTGCCCACTTCAAGGACTATAGCCTCTGTACAGTACTGTTGTCGTAAGTACAACATGTTACAGCGAGTAACTCCCTATAATTCAGTGTCTCCTCAACCATAAAAGACACATAGTAATGTGCGTCTGCCTTGTCTTCCTAATATGCTCAGTTCTGGTTCAAAAATCATGGTGGTGATGGTTGGAACCCATAAAAAATGTGCTGAAGCTCTGCGAAATGACTTAAAAGTAAAGGTTAAATTCAGACAGACAGCACAGATCAGCAAAAACACAGCCATATATTATTGTGCTTCAGTCTTAACACTGTTAGTTTGGACTAACAGCTTACACTGCTAGCATGACTTACACTTAAACTGTTTTTTTATCCAATATTTTGCTGTTTTTCCTTGTTTTGGAAATTGTTACAGTCGCTGCGTTTGAGTAAAATTAATTAAGCCTCACATGAAACTTGCAAGGGAAACTCTGAATATACAAAGAAGTTCAAGTCATGAATGCAGACCAAAATTTCTGCTAATTAGACCCTTAAAAAGTGCACAAATGTACCTTAAGATGGCCTGTGGTTAGCTACACATGAGAACAGATGTCATGGATTTGCATGAAAACACTCTCAAAGGCTCCAACACGCAAAAAAACACAAGGCTGATGTCAAGTTCAGTGACTCAAATTAGCTGCTGATGAACTCTCAGGGTAATGAAGTGACTCATTCCCTCGCTGTTGCTACACTTTGTCCGTGCCAGGCTGTTAAAGTTGCGTGTTTTATAAGGAAACACTCACTTTTGGAGCAAGCCTCAAGTGGTCATTTGAGGTATTGCAGTTTCCGGCGCTCCTTTGACTTTATAGTTTTAGATTTGAAAACGATTTTTCATGTCCTTTTTGAGAGGATTTGTTGAAACCTTTACTGTTTTGTCCTTCCATGAGGTAAATAGTTGGCCCGCTGTCTCTACTTACAATAAAAGAGACCACATTGTTTGTGCTAACTGTTAGTTTTTAACATATCGTCAATACCATGCATCTTAAAGACTGCACTCAGGGGGCGAGACACTGGCGCTCAGACGGCAGCCCGAGGATTGAGTGTTGTGGGATGAGCATTGTGCTTCTGTCTTTGCAAGTTACTAATTAGTCCCATTTGCAGCACACGCCTGGGCAATAGCAGAGGGTGACTTTGACAAAGTACCGGCGCTGAAATACACTCTAAGCTCCACACTGCAATACTGCACCAGCGATTAAGTGGCAGAGGGCTAATGGTCAGGGGGGGAGGAGGATGTGTGTGACCCGGTGTTAGGTTGGTAGCATCCTTGCTCTTTTTCGCCTAACAAGTCTCTTTACTCTGGTTCTTAATCCCAAATTGAATCTACAAGGTGCCCTTGGGAGAAGTACTTAATCCTGAATAGCTCCACTAACTTACAAGCAATGCATAATGTCGGCAAAATACATACATTGCTGCTCCTAGAGGCGCTCAGTTAAGACAGTATTTTGTAATATATATTGATTGATAGCTCGCAGTTTAGTTTGAAGGTGAAGCTGAGTTGGTAGCGCTGTCGAGGACTGCGTTTTAATTGATGGCAGGCCCAAGGAGGTTTGAACAGCTGCCTTCACTTCCATACACCTTGGCGATATCGCGAGTCCTTTAGAGGCAATTATCCGCGCACATTAGTACCGCTAAGCATGCATGCATGCTCGCAAACCTCAATGGCTGGAATAACAAGAGAAGTATTTAGTTAGTAGAACATGCCAGGTGCCTGAATGAGAGGATTAATTACATTCTGGAGGGGGTATTTAAGATGTGACATGGCTTGCCTCTCAAAGCGACACGGCTTTGACATCTGAATATGACAGGCACCCGGGTGAGAGGAGGCGGGACGAGCTTAGGTTTGTCTCTGCTCAGCCTGGAAATCTAATTAAACCAAATAAAGACAAAGCCCACATCCACTCTTTGTGTAATCTGAGGCTGAGGTCAGGAGATGACGGGTTTCCTGTGATCAGCCTGTAATCAAAGTATAACCCCGGTTTCTTTAGAGCCGAGGTGCTATGTAAAAACCTGATAGGACTAATTCTGCTGGCGTGCAAATCATTAACACATTTACAGATTATAGTGCAAAGACAACATAACAGGCTCTGAAATGGAAACATATAATTGTGTGGAAAACAGATTTGACACTGGCAACATGTTTGGAAAAATGGTGGAACAGGGACAACAAAACACTGAAAAAAATGTGTAAACCTAAAAATAGAAAAAATAAATTTGAAACACAACAAGTTGGTAACATGAGAGGGTGTAAAACAGACATTTCAGAGAAGCTGAGTCACTCAGACTTAGGGATGGGAGGAGGCTCACCAGTGAGCAATAGTTCTGAGAATCTAAAGAAAATCTTTGAAAACAGGACAAGGATGAAACCAAGACTGGGAAGTTATGATCTGAATTAAAAACAAACATGACTGGCTCAAACTCCGTGTCAAACACAGGTCATTGCTGTTAGCATGCTAAAAGGGACTTCTTTGGTCCATTTCAGATGGACACTATCAGGGACACTAAGGAGAAGGACCACCGGACTTGTTATGAGTGCACAGCTCAAAACCCAGCATTCTCAGTGGTATAGGGATGTGTAAGCAGTCATGACAGCAGCAGCTTACACATCTTGGAGGGCACTGTCAGTACTGGACAGTGTATTCAGGTTTTGCAGCAACACATGCTGTCATCCAGACAGGAGCTTTCTCAGGGGAGACCGAGTATAATTCAGCGAGACTGTGCCAAACCGAGTTCTGTACTTATGCTGCGGGATTTCCAAGCCCCGAGCTCCGAACACGGAAAGTCGGACAATCCTCGCCAACCCCGACTCGACGACAACATCATAATTCAAGATGGCACCACAGTGTGTTAACAGTACAAAGAGTAACAATGAAAGCTCTCAAAATGTTTTATTTATCAGCACTTCTGTTTTGTTTTTGTGAAATGTAATAAGTGGTATTTGTTGTGCTGCCCAACGTCTAACTGTGTTGTGCGTTGTTTACAAGTGGTATCGCTAACAACGGCCAACAACAGCTAACAATCGCTAACTGTAGGCGTCCATCTTGGTTTCCCGACTTGTTAACTGTAACGCTGTCAACTCGGGTGTACCATCATTCCCAGCTCCGACATCCGACGTCCAAAGTAACTGTAACGCAGCATTCTTACAACAGCATGGCTCTGTAGTAGAAGAGTCCTGACTCATTATCAGCTGAAGACATTTGACTAAGGAGATCCTGAAATCTGATAACAGGTAACAGATTTGCATAACTTTTAGATCTTTGCAAACTGCTCCCCTGAGCTCTGAAATGTTTACAGATTGTTATTAAAGGAAAGGTGATGCAACACGCTGGTAAACACACTCCTGTCCCAACTTCTTTAAACTGTGCTGCTGGCAGCAAACTTGTAATTAACTCAGAATTCATAAAACATTAAAACTTCGTCGTTGCGTTTGCACTATTTTCAATCAGATACAGGCTTCAATCCTCAAATTCTGCTTCTAATCATCATTTCATAAGTTTTTGTGGAGTTTGAGTCGTAATAGCATCGGTTTTTCTGAATCTGGGTTTGCTTTTCATCAGTGTTTCGTGTCGGTGCAGCTCTCCACCAGATTCTTGTTGTGGTGAGGGCTCTAAATCGAGAACATTACAGCTGAAGGCGAGATATAAATCTGGCTGCCAGAACGGGGGAGGCTATTTTTCAGTTCTAATCACAAACACACACACCTGGATCGCGCACAGATGAACACACTTCCTTGAGCAAAACATTACAAATGAATGGGAATTATGTCGTGTGACGTGTTCAACATAATGATGTGTTTTCGTAACGCGTGTTGTTGTTGCTATCGAGGCTCTTTCACAGTCCCTGGATAAACGTAGTGACCTGTGATTAGAGCCTGATGCGTGAATGTCACTCTGTAATAAACTACCTGGTCTGGAGATTTTATTCCCTGTTTGTATGGCCTGTTTTTTTGTGCGTTATGGGATCTTTTTTCCCCGTAAGTGGACCGCCTGAGGGTTCAGCAAATCACATCCTGCACCCTTCATGTTTAAGTGTTCATCACCTTCATCAGTACCTCTCATAGCTGCACGCAGCGCCAGAGGGTTCCTCGCAAAGTCTGCACTTTTTATTTCCTCTTCCCAAGACAAATGTCAAGTATCTGGGCTTTAGCAGGGAGCGTGGCCCACCCGTCTGCCGCCAGTGGTGTGGAGACAGCTAGATAAATGCGCGGCTACAATGCGTCTGGCTTGCACCGGAGGCAAGGAGTCACGGCGCAATGCGAGGCCGTGCCGTGATAGCGACAGAAGGGTTTTAATCATCTCCTCTCCCCAGGAATGACACAAGCGCCGCACGGGGTAACAGAGATAGAGAGCGGGGGGGCGGGGGGACTGGCACCCAGCAGACAAACAACAGCCTCACAACATCGCCGTGTGGATTAGCAGTGTGGCTGTGTGAGGAGTATGTGTGCTTCTGGCCAGGCGGGAGGAGAAACATGTCTGTTTTTTTTAAAGCGTGCTGGAATCAGGATTCATGGCATCATTAACCACAGCCAATATCTCTCAGGCTCCAACACACCAGGCTGATATTAAATAAGTACATCAATTGTGTGTGTGAAGCCTATCTATGGTGTAGTGGGAGCGTTCATTTGTTTCACTGCTGGCTGCACAAACTTTACATCTTTTTCTTCTACCTTATCTCACCTTTTAGGAGTCATCTGCCGCAGCTGTTATGATAATCCAACCATTATCCAGCTCAGCTTTACTTCCCCAATGTTTAAAGAAACCTCTTTTAAGTCTAGACATCCACGCTTTGTCCCCGTGGTGAAGTTTTATAGAGTATAAAAACAGAAAAGTTTGTCTCTGTTTGCGTCTCGCTAGCATTAAGGAAGCCTCGCCGGGTTGAAGGTTTTGAAGTAACCTTTCAGATGCAACTCAGTAAACAGGGTTCACAGGTGTCACCGCAGCGGGCTCCGGAGCAGTGGTGGTGCTCTTTAATTGGCTACGAGGTTACACTGCTGAAGGAGCAACAGAGGAGTGATGAATGGGTGGAGAGAGGATGGATGCAAGCGAAGCAGATGGGTGAATATCCACAGCGCTGAGATAGACGCCTAAATTCGCGTCGTAAAAGCACTGAGCTTCCAAATAACAGAAACAGATGACATGTTTTGACTTTGTCGTTGAGGCTTAACTGCAGCAGAGACAGGCAGCTGCGTTTTCTTTTTTTTCTCCTCCAGCGCCGTATGACAACATCGCGCTGTTCATTATTTGATGCAGGACTGAAATGGCATGTTTTGTAGAGCAACAGGCAAAGATTATTGCTTTATTGACCACCGTCATCCCACTGTAAGCCCACTGGCAGCATCTTTGGAGAACAGAAGCGGACAGCTCACTATAATTTAGCAAAGCGAGCCCTTTAGTTAGAGCAGCCAATAACAGTTTTCTGCTGCAGGGACTGTAATGACATTAATAAAGGACGGCAGGGAGAGAAAATTAAACACTTAATGGAATTGTTTATTTTCAAGTACAGCCGCGGCGGTGGTCAAAAGGCATCTTCAGTTTTCTCTTGAAGTCTTTTGACCCACTTTTCCTGATTTGTTTGTCCTTCCCGCTTTGTTCCCCGATTGAGCTTAATTGCGAGTTCTACGTGAGTGTGAGTGTGTACCTGTGCACGCTTGTGCACATATCTAAGTGGGAACTTCGTCTTTGTCACACGCTCACCAACAGGGGACCAGCCGGCCCACAGGTCCTTTTTCTCTTTTTGGCTTTGCATTTTAGTATTATAAATGATTTTAAACCTAAAAACCTGCTTTTGTCCTGATCTGTTTTATTTAATATTTGTGTGGTGGACTTGTGTAGCTGTGGGCATTTTGTCTTCAGCACATATTCAACAGCAGGGGACTATCTAATCAAGCAAGTGCCCTAATGGATCTTGCTTTAAATGATCTCAAGATAATTTCTTAACCCTTCTAATAAAATTCATTGTAATGATTTTTAACAAGATGGGACTTGATCTTGGAGATTAGATGGCGAAATTTGCAATGTCAGGATTTTTTCTTTCTTAGATTAAAGTAAAAATGCTGATCGGGTCAACATGGAGTAAGTTCTCTACGCTATTTTTTTTTTTTTAATTCAGAGAGTAAACTTTTGTGCACATCAAGTCTTGACACCTGCATGAGCAATAGTCGGGGAGAGTGGGGAAAGATGAGCCATTTTTCCATATTTCGGATCACTACATCAAGACAATCATAGTTTTGTCTCTATCTAGTGTATCTACATATATTAAGATGTTGTTCATCCCTGCAAACCAACAGAATGTGTGTAAACATAAGTGTCTTGATAATATAGCATCCCAAAAAAAGCGGTCTCCTATGGTCAACTTACCCCGTGTATGGGGTAAGTTGACCATAGGAGCGGGGTAAGTTGAGCCGTATACCTATTAGTCTTTACAGACTCCATGAATTGATGCCCATCTTCTAATTATTTGGTCACATGATCAATTTCTTTTACCACTTCCAAGCAACATCCTTTGGCTCAACTGACCCCACTCTCACCTGTGTCTTTTTTCAGAGGATAACTCTCAAAACAAAGCTTATATTCACAGAGTTTAATCAATGAACCTGCAGCAGTTCATTAGAAATCTGTCGGGAAACATGCAACTAAATGAAAATTTAGAATTAATATAAAAAAAAGAGTTTATAATCTCTGTTCATGCATGGTTGCTCTGTAAATACGTGCCACAACAGCCCGTTTTTCTATGGTCCAGATAAGCCCAGTTCAGAGCTTTTACTGTCCCTCAAGGGGGAATTTGATCTGCTGATGATGGTGGAAAACAATTAAAAACACAATATAGTGTGATATAAGGGCATGGCAGCAGCACAACCCCAACAACTGATTAGGAGCAATCCCAATCATCAGTTATGAGTAAAAAGTGTAACGGAAAGTCGATGTAACCCCGAGCTAATTAACCTGCTGACTCCTTTGAACTGTCACACCTGCTGATAACGACACTGATGGGGGCCGTGGTTAACAGTCCTCATTAATGGAAACTGTAAAGATAGTGGGTGATTTCTGGACATAGTATTTACAATTGATTTGCTTATGTGGTTTACATAAAAAATCGACACACCATGCATCCCAAATAATGTAACCTAAAAATCAATATTAATGACATGCAGGTAATGTGGTCTCAGTTAATGTTGCTTATTGGTGTTAAGTAGAGGCGCCATGGAGCCTGAAGATGGCAGATGCTATATTGGAAAAACTTGACTCTAACTAACCTCTAACTGACCTAGAAATGAGCAAAGAGGTGGCGCTAAGGCTAAAGCCTCACCCCCCAGGTCAAACCCATGTCCCTAATTATGCCTTATTAGGCAAAACTGTCAGACTGAATACAATCAAAACGGACGACTTGGTGCACATTAGGAAGGAATAAAGAAATGGGCAATCTTGTGTGAAGCTCTAAGTTTGATTCTACTGATAAAATTCAACTTTTAATTTCAGCTACAATAGGATTTATTTTGGTTTTTGAGCATGCACCTGGCAAATACTGGAGTGTTTTGCACTTCTACAGAATGTTATTTTTGATATTATAAGTTCTTGCCTGGGTTGCATAGCAGAAAAATTGGTGAACAGATCAAGTAATTCCTACAAGTAACCCACTACTACCACTAGCATGGTTAGCAAGTCAAACTCCTTTTTCTGTTTTAGATAATGGCTAAAGATTGGGTAAACCATCGTAAAATCAACAGACTTGTTTTTTATATTTATGCTTTGTTTTACATTTAACACTCGAACTACCAAGGCCGTCATTTTGACCGCTTTCAAAATTTACAATGTCATAACTTTTTAGGAAAAAACCTTGACACCAGTTGCACCCTGATTTTTCCTAAACGTGTGAGTATTTTATTCTAACATTGTTTTATCATTAAATCTCGAAACACAGAAGAGATCTGAGTATTACCACCTCGAATGACCAGAGCAGTCAAATTGACTGCATGCTTTTGACAAAGGGTGTGATAATTCACTATTTTACTACTTGCTATAACTTTACTCAAAACTCAAGAGACTCCAAAATGTCAACTAGAAGAAAAATGACAAGTATGGAGGCTTTAGCCTTACTTCAGAGCCTTGATGAGGAAGGATCTGATGGATGGGCAAGTTCAGGGAATGATGTGTCTTGGTATGTTAAGGACGGTTCTTAAAAATCTCATTCTTTATGATTTTCATTTTGTGTACAGATGTGTTTTTATCTATTCCACCAATTTATTATTAGTTTTTATTGTTAATTATCCAAATTATGTGCAAATAAAGACTGGGCAGTCAAAATGACTTCTTATGGTAGTTCTAGTATTTGCAGAATTTTTGTAGACTGAGTGTCAAAAAATTTTTTTGTAGATAAACTTAATTGGCTTTTCCAGATCTTTGAAGGTCTCCACCAAGTCCTGAAGGAAACATTTAGTTCTTGAGTTGCTAAATGATCAACCGTGTTCATTATCTGTCCACGTCCTTGCTTTGACAGCAGTTAGGTGCTGCACCTGAGGTGTGCACTTGGTTTATTCAAAGCCTTTTTTTGTTCTTAAAAACAACTGCCTGCCGGGGATAAAAACAAGGTTGACAAGATGGTAACAAATCAGACATCGCATTGTCATTTGACCTATTTTAATATAAAATAGGGATTATAGTGCAGCTTTGGGTGCAGAAATAACAGGCATGAATCTTATTTTGCTCACTCAAACCAGCCGGTGATATTTCGCAAACTTTCGTCGAAATTTCAAATTTAAAAACAACACTCTCCTCGCGAAGGGCACGGCTGATTGAGAATTCTGCAGCGGGGCCTATTTTTCTTTCTCGTGAGAGTGGGCCCCAATTACATGTCAAATTTCAGAGTAATTTAAAGGATTATGAGAAATTCTTCAGGTGCCGGCTATAAGCAACAGCCTCTCTTTGATCTGCTTCATCAGGCTGTGAATGTGATAACGCAACTCAAAATGATTCATTTATTCAGGAACTGTGCGCCACGGCCATGTGCGGTTTCTTAATGAGCAATCTTCCATTTTCTGTAGGAATCTTTAATAAGTGCCATTTAATGAATGAAACACATTGTGTGGTAACTCATTAACTTTGAAAGCAACAGTGATTGCTTTTGAAGGATTAGGACACTTTTCTTTGCATTTAAATGCATGGCGTTAATTTTTTTTTTCTGGCGTTATCATCTTTGTAGTCAGGAGATAAAGCTCAGATTGGAAAAATGTCATTAATGAAAGATTTCCCTACAAGCTTTTTAGCATTTTCTGTGTGTGAGTGTGTGTTAGTGTGCGTGTGTGTCGGCTCAACAGCTCAGGTGCAAACAACCAAACACCTGCAGTCATTTCATTTGATGCCAGTGTTGTCACATCACTGATCCTTCTCTGATGTGGATCAATCATGACAAGAGGGCTGACAGATTATACCTCCGCTGGCGGTTGAAATGTCCCTTTGTATGTGCTCACTTTTCAGCAGCTCTTTAACGTAAACCTCATCATAAGTCACTTCTAAACGATCCAGAGTGACGAGATTCAGATGGCTGATGTGCACACAAGCTACCAACCATTATAGACATCCCTATTAAGCTTCATGTCATACATTTTTTTCAACATTTCCTCAAAGGCTGTCATGAACAGATTTTTCCAGCCTGAGTTCCTATTTTTAAACTATAAATTCAGACATGAATGGATCCCTCCAGTACTTTAGCGTTCTTCTTGTCACCTAGATTGGTTGCTGGAATAATTTCAGGGCGTAAGGTATAATTTTGCCGTGTGGCCCTTTGAAAGCTTTTTTCATGCTTCATGCAAAGTGAAAATCTTACTGCAATCAACCGTCTAGATGTAAGAGGAATGAAAAAAAAAAGTTAAATCAACAGTCAGAAACATTAATGACGCTAATTTCTGCCTGTCGCTTCACTGTTTGAAAAATCCCGACTATTTAAAAAAAAAAAAAAGGGTGAAATTCAGATTAAAAAATGTGTTGACATTAGACAGCAACAAGTGTTTAACTACCAACGAACTTGAAGCAAGAAATGAATAGTTCTAATCAGCTAGTTAGCCAACCCGTAGCCTGCAAAAAAAGCTCTAATTGGTGGTAAAAGTTATTGAAAAATGTGAAAAACAAAGTAAAATAAAACTATATTATTAAAAAAATGCAGAGGCAAGCTTAAAACAGGTTTAAAATAAAATGACAGTTTGAATAGTTAGCATAAAATAAGTAATGAAAAGAGTAAAAACTAAAATCTACTACAAGTACAAAAAAGCTAACTTTTTAATAGGCTTGCTAACTAGCCAGCAAACTTTAAAGACCACTCGTGAGTATTGCTTAAAATTGAAATCTTATAGTAATGCAGAGGCAAGCTTTCAACATGTTTAAAATAAGATGACAGTATGAATAGTTAGCGTAAGATAAGTAATGAAAAGAGTTACGACTAAAATGTACTAAAACTAAAAACAGCTAGCTTTTTGATAGGCTAGCTAGCCAGCGAGCAAGTTTTAGAGACTGCTTGTTTGCATTGTTTGAAATTGAAATCTTGAAGTATAGAGATGGTTTATATTGATAAGTAACAATATTGTTTTATAGTTAGCATAAACGGTCTGAGTTAACGGTACAATTATTAGCTATGGAGCGGCCTAATAAGTTGCCAAATGAATGAATAGCATGATTCGTTAATGGATGATGTTGATGGATAAAAGCAGCTGGGTGACTGATATAGATGTAGTTTAGAAAACAGATTATCAATTAACTAACTTTTAAAAAGATCCTTGCTCGTTTTTATGTTGTTGATAATAGTTAAACTTTTTAAAGTGAAATAAAAGATAAGATAAGACGTTCTAATCGTAATAGTCCCACGAGGGGAAATTCCAAATTTACATCAGCGTAGTATAAATACAAAAAGAGACAAACTGAAAGATAAAGAAACTTTGAGTTAATAAAAAAAGACACGTACAAGCATTGTATTTACATCTTTACAGAATTTACATAATAATAGGATAATAGGGTTTATTGCACAATGAATACTATTAAAACTAATAACACTGTTTGTGAAGAATAAAAAGTTTTCTCTGTTTAGCATCTTTAAATCCTCAGTGAAAAGATGTCGGAACCATGCAGTTGAAGTATTCAGACATTAAGTTGGAAAAACAATTTGAAATGTGAGAAATAAATATAAAAATAAATGAAGGAAACTCTCTCTCTCCTTTCTCCTCAGGTGTGATCAGAACAGCTCTACCCAACATGGACCGGGAGACGAGGGACCAGTATGTGCTCGTCATCCAGGCCAAAGACATGGTCGGGCAGATGGGCGGCCTCTCCGGCACAACCTCCGTCACTGTCACACTCACCGATGTCAACGACAACCCGCCTCGCTTCACTCACAGTAAGATCCTGTTCCCTATTGTCCCTGGAGGGTCTATGAAGCCTCTGAGGTTCAATACACTCCTTTTTTTTCACAACTACTTAGCAATCAGAGTGAAACCACGGCCCCCTGCTTCACATGTAAGTTCTTTGTTCGAGATGAATGGGACTTTAAAGATCTATAATCGCTGAGAAAACACTTGAACTAGGAGGACTAAATTATGGACACTTTGTACTGTACAAAATGAATGCAGTGCTGGAAAAAGGCAAGGAGGTTTTCCTCCTCTTCAGAGGAAATTGTTGAAAAGTATTAGATTTATGACATTGCATGTGACAGCAGTTTTCTGCTCAGGTTTGGTGGAATAAAGTTTCACAGAAAGAAGTTAAAATCTTCAAGCCAGACACGCTCATTAGCTCCTTATTATTAAACTCAGCGTCGTCTGTTTTTAGAGGCTGGTTTCCACACCTTTTCTCATTATCCGTCAAACTTCCTGGTGTTTGGATTTTCAATAAACATTTGGACCTGTATGACCAAATTAGAAAAACAACCTTCCTGCAAGGTGTGTTCCTCCCGCTCTGCTCTTCATCAGAGCTGGGGGCTGCTTCGGCCTTGGATACCGGGATCAATCAGGCTTCCTTTTTTTTGTTGTCAGCCTATTTCACGGGCTGCTAATGGGGTCCGGGCCGAGCTTTGGGATTCAAAGGCGTGCGGAGCTTCTCATGATAATCCGAAGCTCCGGCAATCGGTTTACCGCTGATAGCCCAACCACTGTCCGCCTGGTGCACTCGTCACCGGACTGCCGTGGTGCAGAGTCAATTTACCAACCCCTGGGGGGAAAGAAAGGTCCAACTTTGCACAACAAGTCATCAATGGCGTTTTAAACCCAGTGCTGTCAAGCTGGGAAGAAAGAGACTTTGGAGGAGTTTGGGGTTTTTTTTCGCTCCGGTCGTCGCGTTCACGGGGTCATGGGTCAGAATCGATAGACCATTATGGAGCATCAGAGCTGATAGAGTCAGGAACGATAGCGAGTCCTTGGGAGAAAGGAGAGGAAAGAAGCCAAGGTTGGCTGCATGAGAGGACAGGCTGGGAAGGGGGGAGGCGGAGGTGGAGGGGAGGGGAGGAGAAAGAGGTAGGTACAAGGGGCAAAGCGGAGGGAGGAAAGCAATTCTTTGGTCTTTTAAAGAGCTGCTATTCCACGGCAAATTAAAAAGCCATTATAAAGATTACATGGCGGCAAACAATGTCAGGCAGATTAGCATTTAGACGGTGGCTGAGGGAGACACTATGAGGAACACAGAAAGGTCTGGTAATGAGCTCCGCCATGGTGATTGGAGAGATTATGATTATGAATATGATTCCCTTCTTTATTCTTATAAGAGTACTTTAAATCCGAGGGGTCAGACAAAAGCTCAGGGAACACAATGGAGACTTTTGGAGTAATAGAATATTCAAGTGGACATTTCATCCCGTGAAAGCTATCAAAGGAGGTCTAAGCCTGGCTCTGGCTTCTTTTACCCACTTTTTTATCTCCTTTTGGTCCAAAGGATAACCCCCTACATCCAGACCGCATTAAAGGAGTTCAGTGTTTCGCTAAATCTTCTTCCTGTTAAAACTTGCAGATACCTGAAAACTTCAATAGATTTATTTTTTTGATTGAATATTTTACTCTTTTACTCCACGGTCTGTGCTGCAGCAGAAAGTGGAAGTGTTTTTATTCCACGTGTGTCCCCACTGCTGCTGCTGACTGTCTCGGTTATGCAACATACATTTACTGCCAGCCACACGGCGGAATCAAAGCCGATGGGGGTTTTACAAAAAGCTGAGCTGCTTGAAGGTGAGTTGGTGGTGAAATAAGCACATCTCTTACCGGCATGCGCTTCCTCTTGCTTCTCTTTTTTTTTTCTCCTCCAGAGAACTATCAGTACACGGTGCAGGAGTCTCTGCCAGTGCAGTCTGTGGTGGCTAGAATCAAAGCTGCCGATGCTGACATAGGCTCCAACGCTGAGATGGACTACAGGATCATGGACGGAGACGGACCGGGCATTTTCAACATAACCACAGATGAAGACACACAAGACGGGGTTCTCCTCCTTCTGAAGGTATTGTATATGTGAACACATGGTTTCCCACTGAGCAATAGATGACTATTAGACGTCTAGTTTTTTTTAGACATAATTTCAACCGTCTGGGCATTTTACAGCCTGAGGGCCACATCCGGTCCGGCCCTTCGTGAGGTCTGTCAATCAAATCATCAACATGCTATACAAGTTTGTTGGTTTTATTTTGAAAACCTAGCTGTTGTTTTATATCCGTTTGGACGCACATATGTACATCCTAGATCTGCATTCGTGAACAGAGACAAGTTTAAACATCTGCAAAATATACGTAGACGCCTTATAGTTGCCAAATCCGCTTATTTTAAAAGACTTTAGGCTTGTTTCTCTCAGAAGTAGCTTGTGAAACTCATGAGTCGTGGGTGCACCTTTTTTGGGCTTGTTTTTAACTACCGTATTTTCGCACTATGAGGCGCACCTGATTACAAGGTGCACCATCAATAAACGCGTCTATTCGCGTCTATTTTCATACATAAGGCGCAACGGATAATAAAGCGCATTAAGACAAACAAAACAGTCAGATAAGTCAAACTTTATTTAACTCATTCAATAACTCAGTGAGGCTACGGTAGCTGCAGTGGTCCAACAAGCCAAAAGTGCGCCTTATAGTGCAAAAAATATGGTAGTAGTTGCTTATTTCTGTACGTGTAAACCCCCCTGATTTGAAGTTTAAGTTATTGTTGGTTCGGCCCTCCAACACAGTTCAGGTTTCTCATGTGGCCCCATGTAAAAAATAAGCAATATACAGTGTATTGTGGATATAGTCGGCTAGTCTAAACTTGGTCTAAACTAGACATCTAAAACACTTTCATTTTTAGACCTGTGGTAGCCTGATTTTAGACCAGTCATCTAGGCTACATTTAAACATCTATTAAACCTCTGCAGACCAAAAAATGCTCAGTGGGTTTATTTAACAATTACATTTAAATCTGATGTTTCAGCAGCTGGTTTGGAAAGGAAAATGGTTATAAGTTACATATTTACAAATCTCCTTAAACTGTCACGTCTTCTGCCTGCCTGTTCTCAAAACAGCAAGTAGGAAAAAGCACAACCTGACAATAAAACACTCTTTTATCCGCTCTGGTCTCCAACTCCAACTGTGAGAGCTGCATTAGAAGTTCATCTTCAACGAGAACTGTGAGGTTGTTTGAGTTACAAGTCTCTGTTCTCTGTTCTTTTCAACAACACCCATACACAGTTACCTCAACAAAATCATACCGTCGTGCAAGACAGAAATCTCACATTTGATGAGTTCAGATCTTTTCTGACCATTGACGATACATCCCATCGTTTTTGCTTTAATAAGACACTTGTGGAGTTGTAAAAGACTCCTGACTTAATTAACAAGCTAAGAAGCACCATTGGTATTGAAGAGGAGCCAAGAGATTGCACCATAGCCTATTGATACTTGTCTATTAGTTGAAATAAAAATGAATTTTTACTGATTTACTGATGACTCATTTGCAGTTGAATTTGAGAGGAGAAGTTAACGCAGGTCGTCATGAGAGCAGCAGGGCTGTAGTGCATGTGTCATCGTGGCGACGGCGCTGCAGGCGCGTCTGACACGAACACAGACCTCCTGCAGAGGGGCTGGGTCTGCAGACAGAGTCATCAAAACAGTCATATACTTACAGAAACAGGTTTTTAGAGCAGGCAGTCAAAGTTTTTGTATGAAAGAGGAAGAAAAAACTGAAAAAAGCCTTTTAATTTTCTGCTGTGAAAGTGCTAAATTACATCTATTCAAAAGATAAATAAAAATAAAACATGATTTTTAGATTTTTGACTGAAAAGGTGCAAATTTGATGAAAATAACCAATTTTCAAATACAGTTCGGACAAAATAAGATTTACATATGAAAATGAGGCTTTGTGCTTTCTCTTGTTATTTAAATTAACTGCATATTTATAGAACAAAAATATTAAGGAGCTTGTAAGTCCACTGAATTTGGTCCTACATGTTGTTGGTAGATGGTGATTTTTCATCGATACAGGCAGGGAAGAGTTAAAACCCTAAAATCAAATCAATCTGGTTCTCATTTTCGCTGCACTCAGTCACGATGCAGGTAAAACCTCAACCCTTCATGGAACAATCAAGTCGTGCTTTTATTTTATTTTGTTTCGTTTGTTTTGTTCAGGAAAATTTCACAGAATTTCATCCCGATCACACACAAATCATCAAATATTGAGCCTTTTCACTTCTAAACTTCAGTTATGAGGAAATGAAACAGAAATTCACCACAGGCGTCCACTGTAAAACACTCTCTGTGCATAAAACATTTCCCTCAGACGCGGGGGATTCTTCATTTCTGAGACTGGCAGACAACTATCTTACCATAAAAATAAACCAGAAAAGAAAACTCCAAACCTATTCCAAATACTTCAAAAAGGCGGCTACTATACAATACTCTCCATGTTCCAACATTTCTGTGTGTAAGGGTTGTGATTTAATGCACCTTTCTCTCATTTTTGAGGCTGACGGGTTACTTTCTTGCTTCTTTGTTGATCTTTGACTGCTCCTGATTGGACGCTACCATCAAGAACAGCAGTGAAGAACAAAAACGAGAAATCCTAGTTGCACAAAAGACTGTCATTGCTTTTTAGGGTAAAGATGGAGGCATAAATATTGTCTTTTTACAGTGAAAAGTCTCTGAACATGCATAGCACTTTCAGGCTGGATTAAAAACACTTTGGTTTAAGGTTTTAGGCTTTCAAAGCCTTCAGTAGACGGGCTAAAGGGTTAGCTTTCAATCACAATCATCCAGAGTCATTAGAAAACACATAAGCCATACAAGGTGGACTCATCCAGGATAATCAGGCTGATTTTGAGCCCAGTCCCCCTTTCAACAAAACCAGGAAAAACCTGATTTTTCCGGAATATGCCACCAGGTTTTTCTGTGGTGTGAGGTCCGTCAGAGTGATTTCAGTCTGCTCAAAACGATCAGGTCCACACCAATCTGAAATCATAAATATTTAACACATTCAGCATTTATGTTCAGTAATCCTGTTGTACAGGAGGACAGCTCAGCATGCACCCTGCTCTGGATGGTCTTGAATGAAAAAAAAACAGCCAATCAGGAACCAATCTGACTGAAAGAGAACGCACAACAACTGCAGCCATGGTGACAAAACCAAACATGGAGCGTTAAGTTAGATGGACGTGAAGAAATGAAGGACCAACTTGATGATTTGTGGCAAGAAAACGAGTGTTGGCACAGCTCAGCCCTTTGAACGTGCCGCGATCAATGTGAGAGAGGAGTTGAGGAGAAATTGTGGCCTTAATGGATGTACCAGGGAGCGAAGCAGCTAAGCAAAGATAAGCTGGACAACGACCTCGGCGTCTGCCATGTTTGTGTACTCCAAAGTCATGCTGGACTGTGAGAGATTTTGAGATTTCCAGTGTTGAGAGTGTGGACTCTGATTTTTTGGTGTGTTTGGTTCTGTGTCGGTCACACTGTTGCACTGCAAGAACAAAATAATTAAACCCATCTTTATAAGTTAAACGAGTGCGTGCCAGGCTTGAACTATTAAAAACTTGGCACCAGTCTACAGTTGGACATAAATCTTGTTCCTCATTGTAGATTAAAACATTTTGTACTTTTCTGCTCCGAAGTCTGAAGCCTAAAAAGTGATGAATTTTGCAGAGCCTTTCCAAATGTAAGAATAGGATGCCTGGTATTGAATTCTGGACGTTTGGGGCTCAGGTAGAGTTTTTAATGATATATTTATACAGCGACTTGAACCAGAAAACTTCAGTGTTGGATTGGGTTTGTGGCAGTGCAAAAAAAAATAATCCCCTCCTTCCATGCAGAACTGCAGGGTTTTACTTGCACTACCTTTACCCCCATTGAGAACCACAACTAAACTGAAAATCACTGATCCAGCACACTTCCTTTACTCCAATCCACTCAATTAAAAACACAACAATGAGTCAGACTGTTTCACTCATCATCATCATCACCAACAACACTGGGCGCTATAGTTTATTTGAGTCCTATATGTACCATCTGCTGTAAATATTTACCATTGCGCCAAATGTGTATTAATCCGCAGCTGAAAATAGTCCCTAACAAATATGATATTTACTCATTATTGAGCGGTGTTTGCGAAGAGCCGCAGCACCCAGCAGTTAATGAGGCATCCTCAGCTTTTGTTTAGTTTGCGTTTATGACTTTATATTTGATATCAACACTTTTTTAAAGGAGTTAACAGGAACGTGACGCACAGACAAGAAGGAGAAGGATTTAAAGATAGATTTGAGATGAATGTAGTCTTCGATTAAAATGATGCCTGTTGATAGGTTAAACTTTTTTCAGCGTTTCCTGAGTGTTTCTCTTTTTGTTTCGAAGTACTTTTTGCACCTTTGGATTAAGTGAGAATCACTAATGATGAAAGAAAGATTGGTTTCTCCAACACCTCTGATTGAAGGGAACAGTCGGTTCAGAGTTAACAGCCACACAATGGATCACTAAGCTCACTATAGGGACCTTCAGAAAAATCATTTCTCTTACCATGGGAACGGGGTTGGTCTAAATAATGTCAGTGATATCAACTTATATGAATAAATGTGCAGTTTGTTCTTTTGTGCAGGAGATTTGTTGCACTATCTTGCCTCACTTGGAGTCAACAGAGCTCATGGCACACGCTTTACATCGCAGACTTTTAGAGAGCTACAAATGGGCTCCTCGGGCCACATGGATGTGACAGTTCACTGCTGCTGCTCCTTTGTGGGGGAGCCAGAGCCATTGTTGGACACGAGCGATTCTTGTCAGATGGGCCAATTTGATCCTTTGTTTGTTTTTGCACCAAACTCAGACAATTACACCATTGGAGAGAGTCGCTGACAATGAAAGTGTCAAATCAATGTTCTCCCGCAGTATATTACATGTTGCAACGGGGAGTTCCAGACAAAATGACAAAATGTTTCAGAGGCGTTCATTTGAGAATGCTTTCCAGCGTGCTGTGTGCCTTCCTTCCAATCAATATTACTGCTTTCACAACACAAAGTTACTATAATCCATCAACAAATTACCTTGTTTAAGTTTGACTAAGTATTAAACTGTAATGGGTCTTTAAAAACTGTAACTTTAATTGGGATCAATAACTCAGCGTTGTTTGGATGATTTATAGATTAGCATACAAAGATGAGTCATGCCTTTACCCTTGACTGGCTGATGATGTTCTGTAACTATAGAAATGCTGTCTGTACATTTCCGACAAAGATATTTATTGTTTTACTTTGAGACAAACAGTGAGAAACAATAACCCGTGTCGTTTATTCTCCGTCTGTCTCCGTCAGCCTCTGGACTTTGAAACAAAGAGCAGCTTCTCGATGAGAATCGAAGCCACCAACAGGAACATAGACTCCAACTTTCTGAGCTCAGGACCTTTCAGCGACACGACGTCAGTGAGAGTGACGGTGGAAGACGTCAACGAGCCTCCTGTGTTTTCGTCGCCGCTCAGCAAGCTGATTGTTTCAGAAGACGCCAAAACGGGCACCTCGATCGGGAGAGTCTCCGCCCATGACCCCGACACCTCCAACAATGCCATCAGGTATTTACATTTAGCTAAATGATTGATCTCTTTGGGTGGCACAGTGGTGTACTGGTTAGCATTGTCAAGAAGCAAGAAGGTCCTGGGTTTGAATCCGAGTCAAGGCGTTATTTGTGTGGAGTTTGCATGTTCCCCCAGTGTCAGCATGGTACTTCAGGTAAAAATTGCCTATAGGTGTGAATGTGAGAATGTACGGTTGTTCGTCTCTATATGTCAGCCCTGCGATGAACTGGCGACTTGTCCAGGGTGTCCCCTACCTTCGCCTGAAGATGCTGGGATAGGCTCCAGCCCCCCCTCCGCGACCCCAGGAATGGGAATAAGCGGTAGAAAATGGATGGATTAATCTGTTGGATTGTGGGTGGTAAACTGGATCCGTGTAAGTGCCCCACCTCATCCGACCACCAAGAGCACCCGTGTTATTTCCACAAATGCAATGCCAGATGGTGAGAGGACCAAGGAGTGCATATTCTGCAAAATTAGAAATGCCATCTTGAACAAGAGAAGGGCAATCCTTCAGGAGGGTCAAGTCTCAACACTTGCGCTCTTGTGGCATTTACCACTCAAAACAAGCACTCCCATCTCCAATCTGTCCAGCGTCACTCTCGAGATGCCCGTCTGTTTTTCATTAATTGAATGAATATTGTATGGTGTTCAGACTCGGTCTGTTCGGATTGTTGGTAATCTTCATCAGAAAATCAAATTACTCCTCCATTGTTGCTGTAAATTGCCTCTTTTTGCTTCTGTGACTGTTATCAGCGTGTGCAATATATTTCAGGACATCAGTTGGAATTAAAAATATTGTGGAACTAATGCAGCCACAAGAGTCAAATTACATTGCAATAATACCCTTTGGATGTCGGCTAATTGAAGTTGTAATTTTCTCTAGAAATACGAGTTGCCTTGTATTGAAAGGTTTGGATCAGTGTCGTATGCTGAGGGACAAGAAGACAGCCTTCAGGGTTTTGTTTCATACACGTCTTATTGTTCCAAGTTTCCGCACTTTTACATGTTGAATCGAGAACAGCCAGTGATCGAGGTTAACACTGTCCAAAGTGAAGATCTGCAGAATGGTTGAAGAAAACCGTCCTAATCCTCTCTCACAAGTAGAAGAAACATTCATATGTCAAATCAATACCACCACCCAAAAGCAATTTTTAAGCGTTTTCTATGTTGTGTATTTTTGTCCAGATACTCCATTGACAGAAACACAGATTTGGAGCGCTTCTTTAACGTGGATGCTTTAAGTGGGGTCATCAGCACGGCGAAGCCTTTGGACCGAGAGGCCAACTCCATCCATAACCTCACCATCTTTGCCATCGAGAGCCGTGAGTAGAAAATCTTTCTCCTGGGCGGTAGAGCCCCATTCATAGTTTAGAAACTGCTCCAAAGTGCTGTGTACGCTAAGTCAGCTCGTACTGGATCAAAGTCAAAGTGGGGTTTGTTTTCCTAGACTTTTTTTTAAACCAGGAACATCGGAGCTAAAATGCAACAAGTGAACAAACTTTTATTACTGTACGTTTATATGCTGCAGGCGTGGATTCTAGGGTGATCATACGTCCTCTTTTACCCGGACATGTCCTCTCTTTTGGGGGCTTGTTTGGCTTTGTCTGGGGAGGTTTATAAAATCCTTCAAATGTCCACGGTTTTTGTATGGAAGTTTTGAGTTTAGACACCCATAAAAGACACTCAATCCGACCCGAAAAACTCTCAAAATTAACTACAAGCGATTCCGTGACTCTGCTCCCGTGTAGTCATGTCCACTTTTTGGGGATTCAGGATATTGTCACCCCAGTGGACTGAATTTTGCACAATAGCTCATTTGTACACAAGATAAAAATTACACCAAACCTTTCTCTCTTGTTTAATCAAAGTTGCTGGAAATCCCAAATTCATTACATCTTTCTAAACATGTAAATTAAGATCTCGATGTTCGTTTATGTTCGTCTGCATCATAAGGTTAAAAAATCAAAGTATAGTCATTTGAGATCCTGATACTTTCCTGATTATGAATTTACATTAAGAGCGCTGAGGCTAAATACAAAATTTTCAGCATCCCACTCAGAGAAGTCACATAGCCATTAGCGGTAATACCCTGAGCATTAGCGGCGGCGTCCCATGGGCCAAGCACAATTATCTCTGGACCATTTATGACGACCAGATCCACGGTCCAATACTGACTGATTTCCAGGAGTTTAACATGGACCATCAGCAACAGTTCTTGAGTGACAGCGAGGAAGTTTAGCTCAAAATTTAAGTGGTACAAGCTAACCGCATAAGGCGCTTTTGGTTAACAGTTAACATGTATGCGATGATATTAAAGGTGAAGCATTTTCGATGCAGGGTGTTAAATGAGTGTTTTCAGAGGAGCAGATCTCCTGCTTCCTTCCTCCTCTGATTCTGACTCACACAACTCAAACACAAAGGGCTTCACTCTCCTTATGTCACACGCACCGTGCTGGTGGAAGGCGGCACGCAGATGACAGTCAAAATGTTACGCCTCCAGAGACTTTTGAAAGGAGTTTCACAGCAGTAAGAGCTGCTTTCTTAGATTAAGGTTTCTCAGAGTTATGAGGTTATATTTCCTCTCAGATTTCAGCGGATGCTTAATGGGATAACTCTGATATCATATCTTAACCATAAAGCCAAGTCTGTAGAGGCTTAAAAGCAAAAACTTTCCACTCTGGAAATACAACCAAGAAAGCTAACCAGCAAATCAGAGGTATGCACAAATGGCATAAATGCGAAATGGACAGCATTTTGACCATGCCTTTCTAGTCCTTGAGACATTCACAGTCCTTAATACTCCAAACCAAACACTCTACTCCACACACACTCTACTAAAAACTCTTGCACACACACACCCATCCAGACACTAATGGGTATGCCTTTGGGAGCAATTTGGGTGTCTCTATCTTGCTCAAGGACACTTTGACTCTTTGGCTGGAGCAGCCAGGGATCGAACCGTCAATAATATGAACAGTGGACAACACGCTGTCACAGGCCATCGTATTCAACGTTGAAACTGAAAAAGGTTACTATTTTATGATAAATTTATGCTTTTTAAAAAATTTGATGCCAGCAGGACACTTTAAAAAGTTGGGACAGGAGGATGTTTACCGTTATGTTGCGTCACCTCTTCTTTAAACTACACTCAGTAAATGTTCGGGAACCAAATTGTCCCATTCCCGCCTGATGTAAGATTTCAGCTGCTCAACAGTTTAGGGTCTCTTTTGTCTTTTTTTGTGTGTGACATGAAGCGCCACTTGTTTTCACTTTGACAAGTCAGCACTGCAGGCGAGCCAGTTTAGCACCTGGACTCTTTTATTATGGGGCAATGTTGTTGTAATACACGCAGAACCAAGTTTGGTATCTTCTTGCTGTCTTCAGGTCTTCCCTGAAAAAAAGGCATCATCCAGATGGCTCCAAAACCTGCAGTAGTGACGCCTCACCAGACTCTAGCATTAGAGTGTACCAACAGGGATGTCAACTTTTGAACTGTGTGCTGATAACCTAATGGATGGTCCTACAGTTTTTTGTGGTTTCCAAAAATAAAGTCAAATTCTGATTTGTCGGACTACATTTGGCCTCAGTCCATCTTAGAAAGGCTCAGACACAGAAAGGTAGCTGGTATTTCTAGCTCACACCTATATATGGTTTCCTCATTGCATGGTTCAAGTTTGACCAGCATTTGTGGATGCAGACGCTGGCTTTTAAATGTGATTTTAAGCCCATGCAGTGACTTCCACTCTAGAGTCATATCTGATTTTATGCAGTTCAGTCTGAGGGCCTGAAAATCCCAGTCAGCTTCAGATTCTTTGATTGATGAAATCCCCAAATTCTTTGCAGTTGTACCCAAAAAAAACACCATTTTGTGGTCGCCTCACGCAGTCTCTCACAAAGTGTTGAACCTCAGCCTCTCTGGAGTGCCTTTTCAAAGCTCTCCCATGTTGCAAATTGATGTTCTTATTTAGAAATAATTTAGTTTATAGTTATTAGTTAGTTTAGTTAGTTAGTTAATTAGTTATATAATTTAGTTTATAGTTTTTATAATTTAATTTAGAACATTTATGATCATTTCTTTATGAAAATGCAATCAGACTGAGACGCTGCGCCAGAAGAACTACCGCGTCTGCAGTGCAAAATAATAAATATGGTGATTATTACTTTAAGGAAATGATAAAGAAATTATCATAAATGTTCTTCCTTGAGCTGTGTCACCCCACAGCAGTCAATGATTTACTAGCTTTAGGTCTCGCTACAAACAAGCGGCTGCTGGAAGAGAGTAGTTGAGTTGTGTTTAGTCTCTTTGCTAAAGAAATTAGGGAAATTTAAAAAGATGTTGGTGGCTAGTGCTATAGCTGGGACCCTATATGTACTGTTGATTAAGTTAGGTGCTATTCTGAGCATTATTTGTGGATATAGAGTACTATGATTTTACGCCAGAATATCCCTTTAAACCAAAACTATTTTCTAAGTTTTTGCGCAATTTTTAATTCAAAAAGTTCTGAATGATTTTAGATTGTGTTTTATGAACGTGTTGCTCAGCCTCGAGGCCAAAACTCTGTTATAAAAGTTGGACTATAGCACAGACTGACAGAAATGCTATCTTGTAAGAATCTGACTCTCCTTTCAGAGATTCTCACTTCAATAGAGGCTTTAAAGATTCAGCCACAACAAAAGTGTTTCAATCAGCTAATGGAGCTAACGTTAGCCTAATTAGCTAGCTGATAAAAATCTGCTAGCAACAGCTGTCATTTCAGGCAGCTGAATCAATGGTCGCTGGCTAGAAATGTGATGCTGTGCGCTTTCATTGTCCTCCGTTTGATATTAAGAGCCCATTTATAAAATTACCAAGAAATGTGAGCGGTAATTCTCAGCGGCGGATCAGTGTAGTCGCTGGTGTCACAGTGCGAGAGTAAATACAGCCTAGCTCCTGGCTGTCATGTTATCCTCTTCATGTTGTCCTGTAACCTTCTAAGCTGTGAACAATGGAGTTGTTGGTGTTGTTGCAGGGCTGTCGGGGGGAATGTTAATTCTTACACACGGCGGTCATGTTGACCTCCATGCGTCCCTTAGTTGCGGGGACAAGATGCTGACTCAGGGTGGGCCATCTCACCCGCGGGTGATCTATGTTAATGTGATGTGAAAAAGCGCCGCCTGCCTTTTTGTTTATCTCTCCGTGACTCAAAGGACACCAGACGCTTTTTATTTCTGTGCTCCTTTCCTTCTTCCGCGATCATGGAAGACACAACGGACAATAATCACGGGCGCAACATCTCGCCGAACGCCGCAGACGGCAGCTGCGTCACATCAGTATAAGTTAAAAAGACAGCCAGCCTGTCAGCGCGGCGCTTCCTCTGCTTCACATCTTCAAACTGAGCGCTGCCTG
This sequence comes from Xyrichtys novacula, assembly GCA_962446985.1. Classification (NCBI taxonomy): domain Eukaryota; kingdom Metazoa; phylum Chordata; class Actinopteri; order Labriformes; family Labridae; genus Xyrichtys; species Xyrichtys novacula. The sequence continues at coordinate 26,480,001 of OY660883.1, read as the reverse complement.
AAAAAGGATATCGAGCTCTTTCCTGAAGCTTTTATCACTCTTAGCTTCAAAAGGTGTGTTTTTATTTACATCTAACGGCGCACAGACACACTCGGCTGATTCCCGAGTGTGAGTGCCAGCCTGATATAGCAACAAAGAGAAGGCAGCGTATAATAATAGCCATATGAAATGTCACAATGGTGCTTCATGCATGAGGTACTGACTTGTGACACATTGTGACACTTGGCCTTGTTTCCAGCTGAAAACATCTCTGAGTTCACACACTGGCAACCAAATCTACTGCTCTGTATTCTTTATGACAGTATTTATAGTAAATGGCGTCTTTGTAGCTGGAAAGAGTACGGGGGCTTTTTTGGGGGGTTGAGGGATGTTGTGCATTTGAGCTGCAGTCACTCACATTTCATCCCCTCTGCCCCTGACCACGCCAATGACAAGAAGTCTGCGTCCCGAGGCGCCGCGTGTCCTTTTTATCACCATCAAATCGGCCGGCCCGAATGTCAGCGCGTCAACTGTGGCCGGCATGGCAGCCACGCCAGGCTAAATCATCATCTTGCACTCAGACGCGGTCATTTAGCCATCAGTGTGTGTCAGACAGACAGAGGCGTGAAGCCCATGCGCCGGCCTCCCTCGACAACAAGCCCGCGCAGAGCGTAATCACTTTGGCTGATCCACAACCGAGCCAGCTGTTGGAAGCACGCTCCATATTTCATTACAGCAGCACTTTGTGATTAATTAAAACACAGGAGAAAGATCAATATTCCATAATTTGGCCAAGTGCATCAGCGCAGCAGAGTTAAGGCAGAATGGAAGTGTTGAAAAGAAAGTTTGCTGACATGAAACTTGGGGGCGGGGGGACTTTCTTCTTTCTTTCTCTCTCTCTCTCTTTCAGAGGATCCCACTCAGATTGGAAGAGGCGTCGCTCTCATCACGGTGCTGGACATAAATGATAATGCCCCGGTCTTTGCCATCGACTATGAAACCGTCCTTTGTGAAAACACCATGCCAGGACAGGTAAGACCCGGCAGCCTCTCTGCAGTTGGTCCGGCTTCCTTTTTTCCCTTTTCTCTCTCCATGCTCGCTAGAGGTTTGACTCACAAAGGCAGCCCGCTGACTCTGAAAGCCATTAAAACTCTTTCTTGTTCCTCAAAATAAGTTCGCTGTGCACATATCGGCCTCGCAGCTTGCAGCCATTCCAGGGAGACAGAATCATTAGTATGAGGCACATCCTTAAGATTTAATAGCAGGTATTGCAGGTGCTATTGTTCATACCATACAGTGGAAAGCAGCCAAATTAATGAGTCTGCGCCGGACTCTGCCTGTGGTCCGAATTCACAATGGCATCATGAAGTCATGTGAAATCTCACGCTGGTTTAGAGTGGTGCTCCGTCGCGGTTTGACTTTCTGTTCTGGAGACCCGGTGTAATTAGATGATCACCGCGGAGGGCAGCGGGGCAGAAGACGCATCATAATTTCAGACAACAAAAGGAACCTGGAGAGATTTCACTTCTTGGAGATTTTTCTGTGGAAGAAAAGAGAAGAAGGGGGAGAGGAAGCTGTAGCCGTGCATTGCATTTTCTCAGTGTTTAGCATCTGGCCTCATTGTTGCTAAATGACTTGTGTGTGTGCGGCGGTGATTTGTCTGCTCTTGGCATTTGGAAAATACAATCAGAAGCGAAGGGTAAAGGAGGCGTGTAGACCTGAATAAGTACAATTGATCAGAATGATGCATTGTATTGGAAATGGCTATTAGGCCCCTTTTTAAATATGTTATTTGCATTCACATTTCGGAGCTGTTTGTCAGCGTGCTCACAGGAGGGTGAACTAAAATAGCAAATGATTTCATTTGCAGAAACGAGGGACCATTTTTCATGTGCGCTTTTTTTTTCCCCCCCTGTGTGCATGATGCTTGACCACAATACCGCCTTCTTACAGAGAGGTTACAGCAGCCTTACAGGTGATGTTTGGTGCATTATAAAGTGTTGTGTATCAGTCCTCAGAAATGCATCCAAAAGAAACAAAGTTCAGCACACATTTCCAACTACCTTGAGATATTTTGAGGCAATGCTGTATCTAGATTTAATTAATCATGTTGTAGCCTTAGGGTGCAGAGTATTTGCTGGAATAGGAAAAAACAATGCCTCTACATAAGATGTCATCATTATTGAAGAATGCATTCAACCGGAGCTGAATGTCTATTTTTGGTTAATGATGCTGCCACTTATCCTTAGATTATTGTTGTTGCTCAGTGATAACAAATTTAGGGCAACTCCAGCTCAATCTATCACCCATCAATATGCCCTGACTTTCAGATACAAGCGATAATTTGTACATTTTTTTTACCCACCGGGACCTGATAAATTATGGTACAGAGTCTGCAACAATGCCGAAACAAAGTCATTCCCTGACAATCAACCCGGCCCCCCAGGACATAGCAACAGCCACGGCCCATGACAGCATCATCAGCAGGAAAAGGTGCTGCAAATCTGTAATTACTCAGCTGAAGCAGACAGATTGCTTACTCAATGCCAGTGATAGCTGAGCTGTGAGGTCCCACACCCCCCTCTCCTACACCCCTCCCAGGTGTAGCTAAGAGCCACTCTGCTGTAAAGCGTGCGGCTGCTGGTAACAGGGGCCTCTGTCCTCGTTCGCCCGCAGAGAAAAGGAGCTGCATTCAAATTCTCTCTGGTGCAGTCATAAAAACGAGACGCTAAGGCTGCGAGCTGGTGTTAACGTGCTAATAGCAACATCTGAAAGTGGTTGTGTGTGTGTGTGTGTGTGTGTGTGGGGGGGGTCATTTCACCTCCTTTATATCCTTTTGTCAAATGTTGCAGAGAATACTGATGAGCTTTAAAAAGTGACTACAGGGCTCTCAAGTTTTGAACTAAGCTTGGAGTGAGATTTTCTTTTACGTTGCGGCAGGGGGTACGGGTGAGGAGTAATTGAGGATAATGTAGTAGTATAATAATCTAATAAATACAGTAGAGTATAAGGGCCACATTAAGAAAAAAAAATAAGACTTTAAGATTACTTTAACACTTACTTACTGTAATCATCAGGTCTTTTTCGTCCTTATAAAACCTGCTTTATCTCGGCGAGTGTCCGTCTTCTTTTGTAGCCAAACCGTGGGACATCAAAATCCACCCGGATACAGCAATGCTACTTTTTGATTGGCTGTTCAGTAGATATACTTTATTTGATTGGCTTGCGCGTGGCATGCAGCTTCTGAACTCTCAGGGGAACTCTCTTGATTCCTACCTGTTCCACTGTAAAAGAGGAGGAACTTGGTGGACGTCACTGTGGTAATCGTCAGAATTACAATGTGTGGCGTGTGAACGGGTGGGAATGTGTGAGACTTGAGAGCCCTGTGACTAAATAATAGACAAACTTTATGGTGTTAAAATGAAGTTTGTGCAGTGTGTGCAGTGATTGTGTACTTTATAGACAATATGTTTTTATGGAGTTAGTGTGTACTTAATAGACTATGTTTTTATGTAGTTAGTGTGTACTTTACAGACTATACATTGTGTTGTTAGTATTAAGCTAGCTGTCACTGAGAGTCAAGATGCTAATTGTTGAGACAGGTAATTTTTGAGTGGTGTGTTTTTCATGAAGGTTCAGATGTTTTATATATATATATATGTATATATATATGTATATATAAATGTATATATAATATATTCAAAAGAAGTGAAATGTACTAAAGGATATTGAGTTCAACCCTTTATTTTGAGGATTGGATCCAGGGTTTTCTCCTTCTGTGTAGCTTAGCAAACAGTTAGCTAGCTTGCAAGTCGGCAAGAAAGATAATTGAGTTAATTTGACCACTTTTAGCTCGAGAACATCAGGGTAACTGATCCCACTTCAAAAAAGAGGAGTCAAAAATGAGTCACTGTAAAATTCATGTGAAGTTCCTGAAGCCAAGTTTTTATGATGGTGTTCTGTTTTATGAGGGATTTTTAAAAAAGAAATCAGGTTATTTTTATTGAATGAAAAGTGTTTTAAACACAGTATGATAGGTTCTTTTTACACCTTATAATCATGCAGCTTTACTGAATGTTCTGGTAATATAATTGGTCAGCATGAGAGTCTTTTTATAACTTCATGTAGTCTTTAGTCTTCTACCCACCTCTATCAGAGTAAATGACCACCAAGGACTGGAAGTTCTCCATCTCATTTCTCTTTCTTCTGATTCCCTTTTCTGTTCACTCCCATTCAAATAAAACCTTCTGTTTAGGCAACACTGAGCTGCACCGCTGGGATTGCACCTCCAAACAGAATAATGAAGGCAGGCAAAATGGAAATTTCATGATGAAATTTACACCCAAAAACACATTCAGAGCAAAAGGGAAGGAGGGAGGCTGACATTTGAATGCAACACCCTGTTTGAATTACAACTAGGTGTCGGCTGTCTGTTAGCAGACAAACCGGGCGGACTCATAACCTGTCGGCTGTTTGCTCCACCAGCCCTCCTGATTTCTAATTAATTAAAACGCTCCTGTTGTGTACTGCATGTCCGGCTGAAGCAGGGAACAGTTGGCTGCACTAGCTGTGACTGCATCCCTGCGAAGCTTTGTTAAGGATCTGAGGACGCCCACTGGCCGTCACGCCCACTGGCTTATTCACAGCTGCGACAGAGATGAAATAATAACATTTGCCAGTCGGGGCCAGGGTCGCCTCTGTGGCTCTGAAGCACAGATTAACAGGGAGTGCAGGGATGGAATAACCTGCCATTTTTCAGGCCTAATTAAGGCAGTCTCGTGGCACCGGCTCTCTCCAGAGATGCCACTTGTTACGGATCATCGGTGCGTCTGTCTCCTGCCATAATTTTAATTGATATTATGATGGGGTGGAGGGGGCAGAGGCACTTGGGATAGTAGGGGGGTACGGGGTCAGGTTGTACAATCACTTCATTGAAACCATTACATACATGAGCAGCCCTGGCATTCTGCTGCCCCCAGTCTGCACCTCCACCCCTCCCTGCAGTCACCGAGCGTCCCAGAGGAGATTCGGTGTCCTCTGAGATTTGTGAGTGTTCGATAGTCCAGAACAGAAAGTTTAAAAGACCTCAAAGATAATGCGTCCCAGAAAAATGTACTTAAAAAGTTAATGTACTGCGACTTGTCCTGCTTTAGCAGCATGGTCAGCAGTTGGAGGTGTTGAAGAAGCCATAACACTTAGCTCAGAAAGGCATTTAAAGCTCCCATGAGGAGTTTTCAGGCGGAACAAAAACAGTCTAAAAATCAACAACGGTGTCTCTTAATATCCTACAAAATTAAACAAGAACATCAGCAACGAGACTGGTGTTGTTTTTACGCTGCGGTATTGAACATCAGCAGCTGCTGCGAGGGGGTAGGTGTCAGAACATCGACTTAAACATGTTGAAGAAACTTTTAGATACCAAATATTCACAGGAAGTGACACATTCGGCTCTTAAAAACACCAAATATTTCAGGACAGGATTGGCAGAGATATAAAAGGTATTAACCTGTCCTCAGGGGGCACCAAAATCAACACAAACAGAAAGGTGTGCACAGGAGCTTTAAAGCACAAAAGTGTCTTATAGATGATCTTGCACCAATCATGACACTCATTCAACGACCAACTTTAAAAACAAAGCAAAACTTTTATTTATTTATTTATTTCTTTTCAAGTGTAGTTGGATTTAAATAAGGATATTAAACATTTTTATTTTCATATTTTCCATTTTTATGCTATCCTGCTTTCCAGCAACAGTGGCCTTCAAAAACAAGAGTATGCTGTTGTAAATAATAATGGACTTTCCACTATTTGTCAGGTTTTGACAGATGTTTTTAACGTAAAATAAACCAAGCCCAAAAAACCTCCATAAAGTTTCTAAAAATCAAAGTCATATTTAGCAGTGCGGCTCTGGTTTGAGAGCTCTCTACTCTTCTACCTGAGTACAAGGAATGCCAAAGCCTAAAGCGACTAGAGCGCACCTCCTGTCCATTTCAAAGACCCTCAGGTACTAAACAGAGCGGGCTTCAGTCACGATAGATAAGAAAGTGGTAAAATCAGACAGAAATAAAATTATGTTTTGGTTAAATTTTGAGTCACAGTGGTCTGACTAAAGCTGTGTGCATGTACATGAGTGCAGAGGCTTCTATATATCATATTTTACATGTCATGTCTTCATCAGATGGTATCATATCAAATCATGACATGTTGTTATTCTGCAAAGTAGTACGGTGTCAATAGATTCAAAACTTAAAGCCTTATTTAAGCATAATTATCCTCTACAATAAAGCTCCCGTGGGGAACTTTTGGATGATGATTTAACAGACTGAAATTATTATTGATGCCTCTTTATGAGACACAAAAACAAACAGGACTATTAGCAAGAAGATGGATTATTTCTATCACTTCATCTTAATGCCTGTAAACACTGCTGCAGGGTAGGTGTAAAATGAGGCCATAACAGCGTGAAGCTGAAATGGACTTTTAAAACATTTCCCATGACAAAGATTCATGGTGAGGGATAAATTTGACTGATAAAAGACGGCAAAACAGATATCAGAAAGCAATACTTTGTTTAAATGTGTTACAAGATCAGCATTCAAACAGAAGAGGTACTGTTTTGTCCACAGGGGGCGCCAAATTAAAACACAAACTAGAGCTCTTCAGAGCCAAGAATATTGAGTTGAGATCGCCGGCGATCCCAAGTGACACCATTAATATTGTTTACCGTTTCTCGGGAACTCTACCGTGTATCTCTACGGGGTAAAAAGTGTTCAAAAACGTACCGTTTTGGTGATCTATCAAGGGTTTCCAGGTATTTCTACACCTGCCACAAGGTTTACAATCCAGCCACAGTGATATCTGCAGTGATATACCGGCGAAACATGATTATTTACCATATTGTTGAGATAAAAAAGAGATCACTATTGCTAAATGCTGCTAATGTCTTCCGGGTTTGACAACCTGTTTTGATGACATCTTTTTCTGTCAAACTTTCAACCAATTAAATGGTCTCATATTCTTCTTCTATTGATCCCTTGATGTAGTGTCCAATAAGACGCAACCAAAGATCAACAAGAGACAAGAAAAATCCCTGCTAGTCTGAAAAATAAGAAGTAATGGTCCTCAGTGCTTGGAAAACAAGCAAAGAGGACATTCTGAGCAGTATGATGTGGTCCTCTGTCTCATACCAGACAGGAACTGCTTAAAGGAGCGGCATAAACAACAGTAAATAGCATAAATATGTAAATAGTTTCTGTTGTGTGTTTGTTCCAATCCCAATATTTCTTCTCTTGATAGCCAAGACTTGGGAGAATGATGTGCAGGTGAGAAAAAGGCTTGGTCACTGTAGATTTATGTGTTTTTTGTGCAAAGTACTGCTGGGATCAACTTCCGTTTGTGTTTTTTGGTTGACTTTGATGGTTCTGAATCTACTGTCACATTCATTTTACATATTTTTTGCACCTATAAACTGAAAAAAAAAGATGTGTGTATATTTGCTTGAAAGGATAGAGTTGCTACATTGATTTTTACAACAAAAAAACAAAAAAACAGGCGGACCAAAAATAGCAAAATATAGCTGGAAGTTCTAAGGGGTAATACTTGGAAAACTTTGGATTTTGTCCTCCGCTTTTTTAAGACTACTTTAGATCACTGTATAAGGTTTTTAAAAACTCTAATAACAACATTTCAGGAGTTTATTAACCTCCTATGATCAGATAACCTCACTTGCCACTATCTTAACAGTACCTCAGGTGCGGCATCAATCATCCAAACAATCAAAAATAACTTCACTTCTTCAGCCGTCAGAGAAATGATCAGTTTATTAACGGTGTCGCATCGAGGTGGGAAGTGAAAACAGACATGTCTAGGTGCAAGAAAACACAGGAAACACTTAGCATGTGTCTGTGCGCTGTCTGTGTCATGAAGACTGATCAGATTTAATCTCAGATCTCAGCAGGACATCACTTTAGCCTCAGCGGTTCTGGCTTGTCGGGATCAGGTGGTCGATGTGAGATGACAGGAAAAAATAGGAGAGGAGATTGAGAGGTTTGTTGAATGGTATGTGTTGATTGCGATTCAAATGTATCTGTGTGTATATCTGTGTGTGTGTTTGCGATGACAGCAGGGTGCGATGTGTGAGCGAGGAGGGGGCCGCTGATCTGTCGCCGAAGCTGCGGGTGTCACATGTGGGTGATGTTTTGGGTGACGGTGTCGTGGAAAAGGCGCGGCGGTGCAGCGCAGAGTGAGGGGTGTGAAAACTGCAGGACCACCGCTGCGTGCATCAACACAACCCCTGGTGACAGCTGTCTTATCCCCATGGCAACCAGTGCCACCTATTCCATGCAGGTCTTATTTATACACTTAGCTCAACTTTCTAGAGGCTGGTTTGATCTTATCGCATGACTCATCTGGTTGACACTCTGAAAACTGCACTTTTAAGGCTGAAAATTAGCCGGTTTTAGGGATTTTTAAGAGTTTATTTCAATCTCATTACGCTTGTGGCTTTCTTTGAATCACCAAAGTCTCTCAGGCAGACCAAATTGCTTTAGCTGACACCACTTCCCCCATTACAGAAGCCACATTTCTGCCTGTTTTTACTGTAGAGGTCTGCACAGTCTCACAGTATCAAAGTACCGCAGCTGCTGAGTGTAATGAACACAGTGAATTATGGTCACTGTAGTTTACTAACATTACTCAGGTGTGAGGTAGAATTAAATCTAAAAGGTTTGGAGCTTTAACAGGAGGGGGCGGATATATTTGAGTCAGCAGGATGATATTTGGGGAGCTTTTGTCAGTGTTTCCTCGGTAAAGATTCAGCTCCATCATCTCAGTGGTGAGTTTCCTCAAAAAAACAAACAACAAAACTGGAGAAGGTTAGATTTAATGTCAGGTTTTTGTGTGTTAAAGGAAAAAAAGTGTTTTTTTTTTAGATGCTTTAAGGTCATTTCAAATAACTGTTTTTCAAGACAGTTTGATAGCTATGTTTCTATCTTTTCTTTTTTTTTATCATCCAATTGTACAAAGTTTCAAGTTTAAAGATTCAGAAGGGAACTTTAGGTTTGTGTTGACATTGGCGCCCCCTCTGGCCAAAGTAGTGCATGATGGCAAGACTATAACAAAGTAGATAGATAGATGGATAGATAGAAAGATAGATAGATAGATAGATAGATAGATAGATAGATAGATAGATAGATAGATAGATAGATAGATAGATACTTTATTAATCTCAGAGGGAAATAAAAAACCAGAGGCAGCACCAATGAAAGACAGAACACATTCTACAAATACTGTGACAACACTTCCACTAAATAAAGAATAAATAAAAACAGTATATAAACAAGACCATAAAGAAAGTGCAAATTTAAGTCAATTATCAGTTTTAACATAAACATTGGTAGTTGTGAACGATGGCCTTTTACATAATTTAGGGTTTGTTAAAAAGTTTTCGATTCTGATTTAGACAAAAAAACATTTAAAGCTCCTGTTAGGGATATTTTTGATATTGCATATGTAAGTCATGATTTTGAACAGAAATGATAATTATATGATTTTAACACATAATTGTACACCTCATCAGAAATCTCTGCCATGTCGAGTGTTAAATAGACTGTCGTTCAGCTGCTGACACCTACCCCCCACCAGCTGTTTTAGACTCCTCAAATCAGTCTGTAGGAATTTCCAATCTCAAACCTGATGGTCGTCTTTGCTTTAAAAGGCCACTAAGAAGCATCAGTATTAATACCCCTTTGTTTGGTAAGCAGATATAAACTACTCATAGTAGCTTTAAAGAGATCAATTTAAAGCTCCTGTAAGGTACTTTAGGTTTGTGTCATTATCGGCGCCCCCTGTGGACAGAGTACTCTTTACTTAGCTTGTCCTCGAAATAACTAAGTAGCGTTTTCAGACAAAAATCTCATCTTTCTCATTTTTGACAGTGAAACTTTTCTTTCTGGAGCCTCTCAGCTGACACCTACCACCCACCCACACTGGTTTCAGGCATTAAAAATTAAAACAGAACAATCACCAGTCTTGTTCCTGATGGTCTTGTCTGCTTTTATATAACATAAAATGACATCCATATAAATTTAAGTCTATTTCATAATCATAAAAAAACTCCTTACTGGAGCTTTAACGCTTCATGCTGGTTAAAGGACATTCAAACTTAAAGTTTTAAGGTTTAAACTCGGCGTCCTTTAAATCTTAAGAGCTACTCTTCAATGATTTATTTTGATCTTATTATCTTTCCAACATCTGCCTTTGGAGTGTGCTCCAGGATTAAAAATAAGGCCTCTACCATCTCAGACTGCTAATGCAAAGTGTTAATAAGTCTTTCACAGTGTGTCAGTGTGTTTTTGTCAGTGCCAGCACCTCCTAACTTTATCACTTCATTAGAAATCGTGTGTGGGATGACAACATGGTGAAGCAACTTGACATTCAACGCTAGAAGTTCTGTCAGCTCTGCTGAAGTTTCAGTCTGCAGACACTTCTGGATTGCGCTCTGTTGTTTTCACTACCTTTGTTTACAGGCATATAGCACTATCACTTAATGTCTTTGCTCAGCATCCAGGGCGTTTTCATTTTCAGCTTGAATTAAGTTGCTCAGACGTCTCATCGTTGTTAGCAGAGCTATTTCTTTCAAGACTTTGTTTCCAGACTCAGGGGGGAGAGGAGAAAATGCAGGTAAACAAAAACAAACAGTACAGTATGGAAGACATTTATTTGCATTTTCATCGTCAAAAGTTAGAGTGTTTACCGGAATAAACAGCCCATGATGGCCTGTCTTTCTGATGGGGTAACATGTGAACTGATTCAACCCTAAACTGATGTTAATTTGTAAGATTATATCTTTTTAACTCGATTTATTTGTAAAATTATTCACCTTGATGCATTATGGCTCAGTTTTATGTGTTTTGTTTTCATATCAGGGCTTTCAGGAGTTCATTCGAGGGTGATTAACTACATACAGATCTTAACTGAGCTGTGGGAGGAGCATGGCGATGGATTCAAAGGAAGAGGAAGGTTGTTAAAAACTATTACCTGTAACTTAGTTTTATTTAAAGATTCAATAGTTTAGCTAATCCAGCTTTTAATACAAATGGCAACCTTTTTTCTTAGAAATGTAACCAGCAGCAAAGCCAAAGTAGCACATTTTAATTCATAAATTTATCAAAAAGTATTGAGCCGATAATCACTTTGGTAATTAATTCTTCAGCTTTAAGTTTTATACCAAAAAGTTTTCTGCTACACGACTCAAACATCTTTATTTCCAACATTAAAATGACACATTTTAATGCGAAGAACTGCAAGCTCACAGTTTTTGGTTTTCGAGTGCATGTTTGCTTCTTTTGTTTGCTCATCCTCCGGCTTATCCTCCGCTCCAGCAACAAATACAGACTCCTTTTGTCCTTTAATATCCTTTTGATCTGACACGCAGCCTTGCGTAAACTCAAAACCCTCCGATTCCGTGATTCACAGGCCTCCCCAGCTTTGCCCTGCGACAGGCACCGGTCTGATACTGCTGCTAATGTCTTTCAGCAAGAATTTATGCCTCCATCCATGCCTCGCCTCTCCTCTCCTGTCTGCTACTCAACCCATTAGAGAATTCCCCAGCAAAGGTTCTCTGGAACGCCTTGCATCAGAGCCGCACTAATGAAAGGCATTATACATTACAAAGTGTTTGATTTAAGGATGATTTACAGTCCTTTCCCTCTGCAGAGAGGAACAGAAACCTTCCTGGAGATAAGCTCCGGATAAATCTGCAAAAATTCAAAGGACATCAAAGGGTTCAAATTGTGTATAGGAGGTGTCGCAGTAAGAAGCACAAAGAAAGGTTTCTATCAGATGTGAAATTTCCATAACAGAGTGTGAGCCTTGTGAGTTATTATGATCCCAGAATCAATGGCAGCTTTCATGATATGCACCCGAGCATGCACACGCTGCATGTCTGGGCGCTCGGCACCGGCGTCTACCTGTCACTGATCTGTCGCTGACACAAACATCACTCCGATCTGTATTTACAGATATCCCCACGGTCTCCAACTCCGGCAGATAACCTTTTTTCGCATTTTCTGCTTTGCATGTAAATTTCATAAGTAAACAGTAAACAAACAAACAAAGCATACTTTGTGATGACTTTCGCTGATGAAAGAAGAACTATTTTAATTTTCTTTCGACACAGAGTAAAATATTCATGAATTTTCACCCTGCCTGCCAGTTTTAATAATTGGCAGGATGTCGTTTACCACCTACACCAACCTCTAATACCTGACAGCTTGTAACCAGCAGCATTTAATCACAGCTGACAACTGATAATCCATGTCTGGGCACTGATGGATCAGTGGCTTTTATTTTTTCTCCTTCTTCTTCCTCGCCCTTTTTATTATTTATTTCTTTAATTCTTTTTTTGTCTTGAAGTGAGGCGCAGAAATGTTTGGGGCTGGGAGACGTGATAATTTAGTGTGAATTGCTCTTAAGCGTCACTTGGATGCCGTCCACGGGTGTGAGTTGTCACAAGGTTGAGTTTCTCGATTGCCTACAAAGGATTCAGCAGGTTTGATCTAAATTTATAAGGACACTGCTGCAGAAACACCCACTTTGATGGTCGTCTCGGTGGCTATCATTTGTCGTCCATATGGCATGTTTGTGTGTGATATGCTTCTCCTGTACAGCATGTACTGAGTGACTTTTTTCTCTCTTCCTCTCTGCTGCTAAGTGCTGCTGCACAGACGGCGCTGAAATTAAAGCTCAGCGCTCTTTTTCTGTGCTGAAAAGAGATAACTTGATTTTCAGATAACACGTTTGTATGAATAAAAAAGTCATTACAGCTCGTGCTGGTGGGTGTAAATAAATTGGTTTATTTGGTAATTTGATTTCCTGCATTATTTATCCTTGTCAACGCTGCTGTAAAATAAAAGGAAGAAGATGCTGTTTAGTCTCGGGTTCAGAGGCAAAATAAAGTGGGCCGAGACAAATAGCGCTCACTTGTTAAACTCTTGGAAATGAATGCTTGTCTTGCATCGCCTCGAGCAAGAGTAGTTCTTATCATGAGTCATTTTCATATTTCTAATGAAGTGGGAATGCCTGACTGTTTAACATATGCATCTATTTTGAAAGCTCGAGTGTAAGTACACCGAGTTTACCGACCTGACATTGAATATCGACCGTGTGGCGATCAGTGTGGGCAGGTACTTCCGTCTGTGCTTTAAAATTTGGAGTAAAACACTGATATTAATAATGAGTGATTGTTTCATCCCTTCTCAACCTTTCAATAGAGAGCATTTTCAGATGGAAATCATTGTTGAGAGTGAAATGTGCTGGACTCAATTAATTCTACCTTCTCTGGCTCTTGGTTGAAGTAGGTTACATTTAAAGCACTTTTTGAACAATCAGAAATTTTTTAGATGATTTAGTTTCGGGAGATTTTAAAGCTCCTGTGAGGGTTTTTTTTGCAGGTTATAAATTATAATGCCTCTCTATGACCTGATTGTACCATCAGCAACACTCAATATGTGTCTGGATTTACACGTATCTGGATCTGGAACGGCTGCGATTTTCGCCTTACGCCAATTCCTACTGGATCCGTTTGTGAGGTGAATTTTGTGGTAGATTACGGACAGCAGGAATTGCGAGAACTCACAAGAACCCGCTGATTCACGTGCAAACGCGTGTCCAATCTACGATCGCCGGATACAGCCTTTGCTTTAGCCACACAGGCTAACCAGGAAAGCAGTAGATTGTGTCCTTCCAGAGGAGGAAATCTACTTCTTGACTTATGAAATCAGCATCCTCTCATCCATGGTGTCATCGGGGTGAAATGCTGTCTTAAAACCTTTCACTTGTTTGTCCCCGCGTGTTTGCATGGTGTGAAATACGATCCGCTTGAAGTGTTTTATTTTGAAAAGAAGCCAGATGTTTTATTTTGTGTCCGTGCCTGACTTCCTTTCCAGCACGGGTAACTCTGTGCTGAATTTATCCAGCTCTTGCGATCAACTGAGGAGGGGAAAGAAGCCGGTGGAAATTGACACATTCACTTGAATAGTTACGATCCGCTGCGATCGGTGGATACGGCCTTTTCGTAGCCGTTCTGTATGCAGTGGAAATTGGGGGTTTGGTGATAACAGAGTCAGGGAGAGGTGTAAAGAAGTGATTGGTTTCCTTTTCAAAAGTTGTTGCACGACTGCACTAGAGAGGTCAAGTCTCAAAACTTTAAATTTGACTTTCTTTTTGGAAATCAGAAACTCCTTTTTCCTTTGCATAAGATTTAAACGATATGCAAACCATCAAGTTGTTTTTCATTCCTGTGTGGTTCTCTAATTAACACAGCACAGCTTTACTTCTCCTTATGGTTTCAGGCAGCCCAATGGAGTTACTGACTAATCCGTTTATTGTGAATCATTCCCAAGATGCAGAACAGCCAGTCGAATCTTTTCCCAGTATCAGTGTTGCAGGCAAAACAGAGATGTACATGCAAAACTTTGGAGATTTGGAGTGACTAAATTTAGCTCAGTAAATATAAAATGGGTCCAATTTGGGTTTCTCTGAATCGGCGCCGTTGAATATGATGAACAATGGAGATTTCGGGCCTCTGGATAGATCGTCACGTTCAGAATCCACTCAGGGTCAGGTGCTCAGGTGGTGCAGAATGAAATATCGTCATGTAAAGTAAAGCAAATCATACTGTGTAACGTCACAATATCACCACATACCTGGTGCCTACACTGAAAATAAAACGATTACGCACAGTTCCATTTTCTCGACAAGTGAGAGAGAAAAGGGTAAAACAGTCAAGCTCATCTACCTTGCTTTGTATCCAGAATGCTTTGCACATTAAAGTGGGATAAGATGAGCAAAATACTACTAAGTCCTCAACGGGCTGATCCCCAAAGGATACGTTACGTTCACATGAAAAATATGTTTGTTTTTTTTCTGTTGGATGATATGGTGTAGGAGCTGGGAGTAGAAAAAAATAGTTGCTGGACATGATTTGCTTGGTAGAAATCACTTCCCAAAAGCAAACACTTCATCCCTAAGAGGATGCCGAGCTCTTGCCAAATAAGCACTTAACTGTACTCTTGAGATAAATGACACTTAAACACCGCCAAACATCATAAAACAAATCTTTTTCCATCAATCAGAATCAAGTTGATTTTCTCCCGTTCGCTCACGCTGTTGGTGGCCCTTTAAGACAGATTTATGTCTCAGTTTACATAAATCTACGTCTTCGAGAAAAGTGATGCCTATAAGAAGACTTGACGACAGAGCTGTCCTCAAACTAAAACCACAGCTCTGCCGCGTTCACACATCAAACAATTAACAGCTTGAGTTAACACCTAATCAGCCAGTGAGATTGAATAAAGATCAGCATGGTAACTAATCCTCAACGTCTACTCTTGTTTCTCTGTGTGTTTATGTGTGTTTATGTGTGTGCTGCTCTGTTGTCCTCAGGTGATCCAGACCGTCAGCGCGGTGGATAAGGACGAACCTCTGAGTGGTCACCGCTTCTATTTCGCCCTGGCTGCACCTGTGGCCGGCAACCTCAACTTCACCTTGCGAGACAACAAAGGTGCGTCAAACACCTTCTTTCATGCCTGACGTCACCTGTAGACAACCTTTCATTATCACTATTTGTTCATTTTTTTCCATTTGTTTAAAAAAAAAAAACTCATGGATGTTCAATTAAGTTTGGACATATTTGGAAAAGTGTTGAACTCAGATTTCTTAAGAGTAAGTCACTTCAAAGTTAGACTTCTACCTGGGTTCAAATGAGGTGATACTAAAACATACACAGTCCCCACATTAACATTTGAACACACTCAAACTCGTTTATGCCCAAAGTAAGGACTTTGTTTTAATTCCCTGTTGCATATTCGGGACCTCATCAAGAAGAGGGTCTTTCATATGAATTTGAACAGGAAACAATATAAAAGCTTGAATAATACTATTGTTAAGTCTGTATTTACACCTAATTGTTGCCTTCAAATGGACATTTTTTAACTGCCTTCAATAAATTAACAAGAAAATATTATTTAAAACTTCTGGTACATTATTCTTGGCTCTCCATCCTCTATTTCTATCTTGAGCACCATCAGTGACGTTTCATTTAGTAGCATTTCAACATATTTATGCAAAAGGTGGACTATGGTTTCCCCTTTGCTTTTATGAGAGCTAAACCAGGAAATGCAATATTTCTTTAAATAAAGTTTTATTACTTTAATATATCCTTTATTTTACCAGGAATATTCCTGTTGAGATACAAAATCTCTTTTTCAAGAGAGTCCTGGTTAAAATAGGAGCATAAAAAGTCTCACACAAAAAATAAGACAAAGGAAAAATACACCAATTGATGAATTATCAGCCATCAGCATTAAAACATATGCATTGACTGGTCAGATGATCCTTTATTTAAGTTTTAAAATTCTCCAGACTCATAAATAATCCACTCTTAGTTGACTCTGTAGGATGAGGATGCAAAACCAATGAAATCACTCTTAGCAGAAAAAGGACTGAGTCTGAGGAAGAACATATAGAATTTGTCCATGAGAGCGAAGGTTACAACCACTGACAGATTTAGGAGTCAGTAAAGAACATAAATAGGAAGGTAGTTCATGTAGCAAGGACATCTAAAGAAAGATGTACCAATGCTCCATTCTTCTGTTGTGTATGGAAGAAAGACCTCATACAACACACAAAGATGTGTGCGAAAACCTGGACCAGAGACAAATCGCAAAGCAACAAAAGAAAAATGTCCTCTTTTTCGAGCGAAGAAACTCAATTCTACCCTGGATGTGATGATTGAAGACAGACGACATAAGAAATATAAGAAAAAGATAAAAAAGCAGAAAGATATAAAAGGGATTTACAGCAGAAATTAAAAAGAAGTTAAGTAATTTAAAAAGATTAATGCCTTTAAAATCACAAACCATGATCACACAAGTTAAAAAGACCAAAAAACGCTATTTTATCGGGAGTCAGAACCAGCCTCACTTTATCCAGATCACAATAAAAGCTACTGGAAGGTTTTCAGTTGCACTGGAAATAGGGGAGATGACAAAATATACATAACTGTGGCATAAAAATGAAACTTGGAATTTTTGGCATTATTACATTAATAATTGACATGAATGGTAAATAAGAAAGGACCAAGAATGGAGCCTTGTGGGACACCAGTTTGCATATTCAAAAACCTAAAAGGCAAACCTCCAACTTAGATGCATAACTATCTGAATATGTCTTAGAGAAAACCCAGTGTTAATATTTTATTTATATATATAACTGTTTTTGATTCTTTTCCTTGATACTTTTATTTAAATTGTTGATGTAAACTCCAGGGACAGTCTAATGAAAACAAAATACAGGATATTCATCGAATGTTTTCCCTTTTAGTTTCCCATCTTTCCTTTCATGCCTCAGGTGGGCTGTTGAACCAGACATAAGTTCAACTTTGTGAACTCTTCAGTCAGTTGCTAATTTGAACATGTGCTAAATAAATATGTGTTTATCAAAGCTCGACCTGTCAGATCAACCCTGCTTCATGCAGCTACTTCATCAAAAACCCCCTCGAGAAAAACTGCCAGTGATCTCAGAGTCTGTTAAAGGTGCTGGTCAAGTTAGGTACGGTCTATTTCCTACTTACTTCCCTCAGATTGAGCCTCGCAGCAGTGCAATTGACACCTTTGCTATTGCTCACTGCAGCTCTCAGGACACAATCTACACCGCAATCTGGCTCAGGAGAAGAAGTAGAGAGTAGCTGGTGGCTCCTGGCGTGCCCGATTGTGCAAAATGAAACCATAATTCTGCTATGACAGTGCCCTCATGACCTTTTTTTTATAATTGTTCATCAAAACTTAATGCAGAAACAAACTTCCTGCCGCAACTGGAGCACATCCTCAATAACTGATTTTATGCTACAAAGACACAACCTTGTTCTGCTTGGCACAAGGTTCCTGTGTACCAGAATATGTTTCATTTTTACACATGGACTGAAAAATATGATTTGCTCGCCTTCAGGCAAAGCAGCAGCCAAAATCACAAATCTCCCTTCTACTAAAGGAAAAATTCAAATGTTCATTTACAAACAGCTTTAAAGGCACATGAGGGTTTTCGCCTGGCTCCATCAGCAGTTACTTACCTGAAATACTGTGTTGAAAACGTGCAGAGCTGCTCTCTGAAGGGGAAGCGCTCTGCTGAGTGTTTGGTTCATGTGTGTGGGAGCTCGGCTCATGCTGCCATGTTATATTTCAAAAGGTAGAAGCCAGGTTGTGCAGCAGTAATATGACTGAGTGCAGACCTGTGTTACATGATGAAGTGCATGTTTCAGGTAACCTCTTTTAGAGGATTAACCGCAGAGCGAAATAGCTTATTTTTTATGTGGTTCTTTTTATGAACATACAGTGTTAACTCTGCTTTGAATACGTCGTTATGTGCACACTTTTGATTATGTTTCATTTGGTTCCACTTTTTGTGTTGTTCAGGTGAAATGGTAGGATTGTTTAGCTAGCGCACACGGCTAAAAGTGAGGGGAAATGAGCTTGTTTGCCATCCTAAACATAAATTTGTGTCCTTTTGGGGCTCTAATTTTCCTGAATTACATAATATTTATTGACTATAAACATGTTAAAGGGATATTCCGGTGTAAATGTAAGTAAGGGTCAAACACACCGAAGTTAGAGTTAGACATCCCGTCGAGAGGTGAATGCTGCCGACCGTTTGCTTCTCTAGTTATACCAACTTTAGTAGCAACTGCAGATAGCAATACACCATAATATCCCTTTAACCTGTACTATCTTTGAGAATGATCAATTAAAATCTGACATTTAAATTCTTTTGACTCTCATGGTGGTAATTTAGAAACCAAAGCTCCCACAAGCTGTTATCAGACTGTCATACAACAAATACAGTTGAAAGAATTGGACCTCACCTTCAGTATTTTCTAACCAAGTCAAGTCAGCGATAAAAAAAATCAGTAGAAAATTAAATTTTAACATGAATATGACAAAAAATATTAAATTAATTTGCCAAAATTCAGGAAAAACTGTTTTAACAGGAAACAGCAACTGGCTTGAAGGCAAATATCCCCAAAGTTGGAAATGAGACCCTAAAATGAGCTAAAAATTAGACACTAATGGAAACATGAGCACGTCTTAAGTCTCAAACTATGAAATAAACAGTTGTATCTATGATTTTTTTAATGTTAATGTTAACTAGAAAGTTTTCTGATTCTTGCTAATAGGCCACCATGGGAGAAATAGATGCTATATGAGTATGTACATGCAGAGAATTGATCGGGCCCGGACTCTGGTAGCCTACACAGCACAACCCCACCTCCATAAAGAAATGATCTTTCACTTTGCTGTGGGAGAATCTCCCTGACCTGGGTCCTGACCTGGACCACTTCCAATAGACTGGGGGGCCAAATCGCCAAAAGGACTGACCTCTCAAATATTCCTAAAGTTGAGCTGGAGCAAATTCCCGCTGTTTTGTAGAAGGCCTAAAACCAGAAGTGTGGAGGTTGTTCGCAGCTCTGGATATTTAATACATAATTCAGCAGTATATAAGGGTGGCGTGCGATTGCCTACATACTTTTTCCATGTAGCCTAATGCCTGAAAGTTGTACTTTTCCTTTTTTTCTGCTTTGCTGCATGTAGATTTCCCTTGAGGCTCAAAAATATTCATGACCAAATGTGTCCCATTTAGCACCGCAACATGTTTATCCAACAACGTTAACAGCTTCATTTCCAACCCATGACAGTTGTTAGGAACTCATTTGAGTGTTTTTTCTTTCCAGCCGTGAGAACGCTTTGCTGATTTGACTCAAGTGGCATTTACAAAAGAAACCATCTCTGTCTTAATTTTGACTTTGTTCCGACTAGAGAGAAAAGCAAAGAGTAATCTGACAATCACTCAGAAACAAAGGAGTTGTCCTTCAAGGGGGAAATCTACATTTCAATCGTGGCGTCTCAGTTTGAAGGCGCCTTAAGTCCGTTGAAATACTTGTCATGGAGTGGCTGTTTTTAGCTGCTGTAATGACATATTGTTCTCCTCTGTCTGCCGCCTCCTCTCCGTGTAACACGCCCAGATTTCATATAAGATTTCGCCATCAGACTGAAGCTGTTATTAGCCAACAGGTGGTCAAGATCAGGGAGAGACGCCACAGTGTGTCATGTAATGAATTGCGTTAATGACACCATCTGTTGGCATTCCTGCCTTTAATACTGTAAAATCAAGAGCACTGCCAAAGCACAGCAATCATAAGAGTACAAGTTAAGCCTTCTGCTCTTCATATATATACAGATTATTGTTCATTTAAAGCCGCTCAACATGCACATTAAAGATATTTTCACACAAATGTTTCCCCTTTTATTTTCGCAGACAACACAGCGTCCATTTTGACAAAGCGAGGTGGTTTCAGTCGACGGGAGCAGCCCGTGTACCGCCTGCCCGTGTTGATCGTCGACAATGGAAGTCCTGCCCTCAGCAGCACAAACACGCTGTCGGTGCGTGTGTGCGACTGTGACTCAGATAGCGTGGCCTTGTCTTGTGGAGCTGTGGCCTACGCTGCGACCGGCCTGAGCACCGGCGCCCTCCTGGCTATTTTGGGCTGCATCATCACACTTCTGGGTAAGTTTTATAAGAGCTTAGTGTCAGAGGAAGAAGATGGTGTGAAGCTCCGAATGCAACGTGGGGGGAGGGGCGGAACGGTGTTGACCTTTCGCTTCTTCCTGTCAGATATGAAATGTGTAATACACAAACATCCACCTCACAGTCATACATTTCTCCTAACAGCATACATTACCTATTTTAGTCAGTGGGAAACCCGGGCCTTCGCTTGGCGCACGCTGTGAGATATGTACGTTTGTATATGTTGGCTGTCAAACCAGACTGAATGCACGACTAAAGCTCAGGATTCCTGCACGGTCTGTGTATTATCCGTCCATTCAGTTATTCCACTCAATCTAGTAAACGAAAAACGAGTCAATATTTCGTTTTTTGGTTTTTCTATATAACCAAAACATGAAAGATTAGTGTTTGTTTTCATGTTTTCAGTTCAAAACAGGAAACAAAATAATAAATCTACTTTTATTTTTCGGGTTATTGATGTCCCCATTTCCCACGGTGCCTTTCTACTGTTCGCACATGTGCATTGCACGACAAAGTAGCCAACAATGAGGACCAAAAACTCCAGGCCAGAGCGGAATAGAACGGCTAACCTGTTGTCATGGAGATGGACGCAGGAGGGTCATGCTGAAGGAGAAAGATATGGCTGTAGATTACAAAAAATTACAACCAGAGCTCTGTCACGACGTGAGATTTTGGCGCTCGAACCGCTCTGTCGCATCTTTTGCCATTGCTGTCGCTGAGGATCATGGGAAGGCCGATATAGCCTCCATACAAGTATGCTCAAAACAGGCGCACTCAAAATCAATAATTGTAAATAAGATTTATTGTTTCGTTTTCGTTTCCTTCTCTAAAATTATTATTCTGTTTTGAGCTGAAAATACGAAAACAAACGCTAATCTTTTATTTTTTGGTTATACAGAAAAACAAATAAACAAAATATTGACTCATTTTTCATTTACTAGATTGAATGGAATAATTAAATGGATGAATAATACACGGACCCTGCACTCACACGACACTCGAAAACAACCTGAGAGCGTACTGCGTTCGTCAAATCGTGACAGCTCTGAACATGTCCATCGTTAACCTCCACAGGCGGTTCTCAAAGTTGAAGAAAAAGAGTTTAATAAGGAATATAAAGGGTAATTATCAACTTTCTGATGTATCAGTAAATACTGAAAATGTAAACGCTCTGTCATAGCTGGATTTATGATGGATTGATCACACTGTGATGGCCGTTCAGGGCGTAATCATGCGTATTTCACCTGCCATCATTGTGTGGTGTGTTGTCAAAGCTGTCTGCCAATATGAGCTCGCACAATCAAGACAAGAGCTCTGAAGTTGGGGAATCAGCTCAGTTCTTTAATGCTGGAAATCATGAGCAGCTGATCAGGCTGTTTTGGCTCTCGTGCTGCTTTGGCATCACATGGCAAACAGCTCACAATAGGGATGAAATTTAGCCTGATGTCACAATCATGATTGAAAAACTGGGTCCAGAATCAGCTGTAATTCACACTGTACCTTCACGACAAAAGAACCCAAACATGAGAATCTGTTTTGTGTGCAGCTGGTGTGTTTGAAATTCATGATTTCTCATATTGATTATTATCTGCAGACCTAGAGACTAGTTGCATACACAGCAGAGTAAGAGGCATACAGGTAATCACTGCACTCCACCTCCTCTCACAAATGCTGCATCCTCAGATCTTAACAATTCAGCAAATACAACGAGAAAGTCTCTGCAGAAGACCTGACTTTGCATTTGGCGTTAATTACAATTATTACAACGCGCCCAGTGAGGCGATGATGGTTGCAAATATTCCGACATTACAGCCAAGCAGGAAGCAAAGAGACACGATTGTCTGTCGATTAGCACAAGCGGCAAACACTGACCTCTGTGAATTGAAGAGAGCGCTCAGTTTTCAGTGAGGAGGAAAGCCTTTGGGAAGGGATGCTGCTCTCATAAAACAACAGAGCGGGGAAACTCTACTTTTGTCTCGAAGCTTGTGGCCGAGCCAATTAGCCTCGACTGCTTCTGCGAGAGACAACGAGTAACATATAATCAGCGGGGGAGAGCGTCACGTAGACAGTGTCATGCCTTCACGCCTGCATGTGAACATGAGAGTAAAATGTAATCAGCAGCTGCAGTGGTTTTAGAAGAAACAGTAAAACGACTGTTACGAGAGCGGCGTCAGTGTGAAGACAGTCTGAAAACCAACCCTCTGAGGTTAATGAGTCTTATTTTTTATTTGAGCACGTATTTCCACACCTTATTTGACCCACTCTTACCTGCTTAGATTTGGATTGCAGGGCATCAGCAGCTGAAACACTCCAGTTTATCATCACTTCTGAAGAGCCTTTGGGATTATATTTCAGTTTACAACCTAAACAGTTCAGATTCAAGTCCTCATCCATATATGTATAATGTAGTGTACTTACTATTTAATACATATCTCCAAGTTCCCCCGCCTCATGTGCATCCCCTGGCTGAATGTTGAATGTGTAAGGAGCTTTTTTGCTGAAACACAGCTCCGTGTTAAGGTCTTGCACATGTCAAACCTGGGGGGAGTTTTCTTCCCCTCATATTTCCTCTTCGGTAAAATGCAAGTGACCTAGGTCAGCCAGCTCTGAATAGCAGCCTGGAAATTTACTGAAATCCTGCCAACAGGATCAATTAAGTGGAGTTGGTTTGTTGGGTTTGGGGGAACTTTTAGAGTATTTTTACTTAGCCTGAGTGTTTAGTCTGATCCAGCAGGTGGTGAAATTCATTCTGGGTATTTATTTTATTTTTATTTTTTTTGGAAAATGATGGAATACGTGAACAGCCTTAGCTGCTACCTTGACTTCATTTCTTATATTTAAATCACCGTGTCCAACCCTTGAGAAAAACAAGATTAAACAACATAAATAACACGCTGACCTTTAGGGCATCACTGTATGTTTGACATTGAATTTTAATGTTTCAAATTGATGAAGTGTAAACGCCTGACTTAACAAAAAATACACAAGGTTCCTGCCAAGTATTAACCTCCAGCTTTGGATACAGAAGTGGAAAAGGCTGAAATGTGTTGAGTCTTAAGGCTGTTCCAAAAAACAAAAGATATCTCCTATTAGAGGCCATTTTAACAGCAGAATCAAACATGTTTACAACCTTGTAGCAATCAAGACAACCCTGGATGTGAAACCCACACATTCCTTACAGGAAAGTTTCCTTATCTGGTCCCAGGAAACAGGATATAAATCTTTCCAGACGTGTTTGCACTTTCAGGTTAAATAAGTGACCCAACCGGAGGTTGACTAAACCTCTGACTCTTCAGGATTGGTCAGTTCGGCGAACAGAGACAGAGTTTTTATTACCCTTCAAACTGACTCCATTTGCTGACCATCTAAATAAACATTAACATCTCAACCCAGATCACCCATTTGAGATTTACCGTCTTAAAGTGTGTGAACATACGGACCCCAGGATAAGGGGGGACACTGACCTCCAGACCTCGGTCGTAAAACCCTGCTCGACCATGCACTGATAAAGACTACATTCCTTTGGTGAAAGAATACAAATGACTGATCATGACATCTTATGCATTCAGCAATGTACTAATCTGTCTAATCATGAACTTTGTGTTAAAATGAGATGTTTTCCGTTTTTCTATGTGCTCCAGAAGCCGAGTTACAGAATAAATCCTTTATTCTTTAGTTTCCTTAGACCAACAGCCTTTCAGACTGTTTCATGAACTTTTAAGAGTTAAATTTATCGACTATGAATCATAACTTAACTCTAGGTAACAGAAACAGTTTAGAAATGTTTGGTTTATATTGTAGATGTTTATTTAGTATTTTTAACCATTAGGTGGTTATAATGTCATTGAATAATCTGAATGTGAGTATTTAGAATCCATTATTAATCATGATGAAGTTCATTCACATTTGTTTACTCTTTTGTTGTTCACAGTTTCCATGTGTTACTATCTGTTTCATTTCACAGTTATTTAGCATGTTCAATGTGATACTTAAAACATAATGAGAATGTTTGATGTGATCCTACACTTCATTCATATGTGTTTAGTGTCAAATTATTTATCATGAAACCAAGCATTCAATGATATTAATCATAGTGAGTGAGTATCAGATCTGACTCTTTTACCAGCCAAAAGGATGAGTTAGATCAAATAATCAGAGATCCGAGTTCATCTCTGCTTGGAGACCACACAACCCCTCCTCCTCTTTCTCCTCACACCCACACGCCGGAGACACACCCAGTGTGAGAAGATAAAACCAGTGAAGTGGGGTTGCTCACTTTCTTATTCCTCTTATCTCTCTTATTTCTCTTACGCTCTCTTATGCTCTTATCTCTTATTCCGCTTATGCTTCTGCTCTTCTGCTGACTCTCTTGTCCCCGGCTCTTATGCCCCTTCTCTTCTGCCCACACCCTTCTGTGGTGCGTTTCTTTGTTTTCTCTTAGAACTTTTTCTTAGTCTTCTAAGTTTTACGCCACGTGTTGATTCACGTTGATTTTTCTTTAACATCGTCTTATTTCAAGTTTTGAAACTTCAACTTTTTGTGCGCATAGCAATTCAAGATTAAGCCTTTGATTGATTTTTCTTTAATTTCGCGAAGCCATTTTTGAAAGTTTTCTCTGCTCGAGTCTCGTTTTTCTGAGTTTTCTGCGTGATCTCAAAGTCACCTCTGAACGCAACCCAGCAGGCCCAGGTCATCCTCTGTGCCAGAGTTTCTGAGTGAGACCAAAGAAGTACCCAAACGAGCATCCACAGGATCCACAGGCGCTGGCTTTGCTTCGGGCCCGAGTGCTGCAACTCCTGGCTCATCCTTCGGCTGACTTCAGTCGTCTTCTGAGCTGAACCGCTCGAACTGCCAGTAGCCCCGGACCTTCGGAACCTGCTCCATCTTCTCCAAGGACCAGTCTCACTTAAGTATGCAAACCTCCAGAGCTCTAAAGAGGGCTGGTGCTGTCTCATGCGTTCATAACTCAGATATCCACCTATTTCTGGTGATCTTAGATTCCTCCAAATCCACATCCGAGTTTATCTCGACACCAAAGTTAGTGTAGGTTAATATGTTAGCGCATATCCACTCACTATCATTAACTTTAGTGCTCCGAGCCTGACTCAGAATCTTTATTTATTCACCTATTGTTATTTTATCTTCATTATCTTATCATCATTTATTGCATGTGTGTTGTACCATCATTTATCCTGTAATAAACAGATCATTATTTTTCTAAGTTCCTGTCTGTTAGTGTTCTTCCAGAAGTGGAGTCCCTGAAATTAGAATTTCGACTTAAGATATGAGACTGATTAATTAAGACTGATTAATTAAGACTGATTAATTAAAACTGACATGATGTTTGATTTCTGAATTAAACTTTTGTTTTCTTTATTTTCCCACCATTAAGGGTGGGTGGTGCCCCTTTCAACGAGTGCATAAATGTCATAATTTGAGATTATTAATCTTCAGACATTTATTATAAATTCCAATCGCCAAGTATTATTTTGGTGCGGCCTTGTGAGGCTCATTTCAAATCGCTACATATATTTTGGTGCGACCGTATGAGGCTCATTTCAAATCACTACAACCTGGAGCTACAAATCATTTTGATCTCCATACCTCATTTCTTTTTCTCTAGTTACTTTCATCTTCTATGGTTACACTGAGTCTAAGAGTTAGGTTTAACTCTATGGATCATATGAATGTTGTGCTACAGCAGGTTCTACTGGAGGACTCGCCATGATTGTTTTGGTGTTTTTCCACCTCTGCATTTGCCTATTCATGTCTGTACCTTCCCCTTTTAGTGCCTCTATATCATAGACTGTATATACTATGGACAATTTGGTTCCACCTTCCACCAGTATACGGAATTGAAGCCGAAAAGCTCTCTGTGATTACGCCCTTTTTCTCCTTTTTCTGAAACCAACATTGCGCAGTAGCATTGTGCGCATTCGCCGAGAGTCGCTGTGATGACACTCGGCTCAAATTTCTAAAGTTTGTCCACAGCTCCATAAGCTTTGCTGGCGGAGGCGGGATTTATGACCTTTACTGCAGCCTGTCACCAGAGTGTGCTGTTCTCAGAGTTGCTTCACCCAGCGAGGAGGCAGACAGCGTCCGCTCTATATACAGTCTATGCTCTATATCCTTCCATGGATAATAAAGTCCGACATCAGAGGCTTCAAATCTCCATAGAAGCTGAATTTGTGATATTTCTTGCAACTGAATTCACACAAATTACACATCACAAAAATACAAGAGGCACAGCTCGGCCCACAGGGGGCGCCAAAACTCAAAGCTCCCCAGTGGAGGTTTTAAGGTATTCATACTTTATCTCTCAAGTCCCCAAACTTTCTTTTGGCAGTTTATTTTTATGCGCCGTTTATTTGAAAGTCCCCCTCCTGCCTTTGTGCACACTACAGTAAAAATAAAGTGTAACCATGTGCATTTTATTAGAAAGAAAGCAGCGCCTGCAGGCAGCCTGAGTCAGTGATGAGGTTTCATATTTTAGATCACCTTCCCGTATAAAGGAGCTCTCTCGATGGCTTCCCCCAGATACGTGTCAGTGTATTTTATAAACTTCATTATAATATCACATGAAGGTCAAAGAGATAAGTACTATAGAGAGATCTGTATTCCAAGGACAAGGGCTGTGTTTTCTAATGCAACGCCATATGTTAAGATGTTAGTAAAGATGCTTGTAAAGGGGAACTCATTAACATAACCTTTAGGATATTGCAGCTCTGAGCTGTCACCTCCTGGCTGCATTACTGCTCGTAAAACCCACAGACAGAGCGTGATCACATCAGGGCCGAGCCGTAGTTTAACGCTCAGGCGATCTTCACTGAAAGCCGAGGAGGACCTAAACAGCACATACAATCACTGAAATGAGCTCCTTGATGGGGTCAGACTTTGCTTTTCATTTCAGTCCCCTTGAAGTTTTTCTTTTATTGCAACAGAGAATACTTTTCGTGTGATAGATGAAAACTTCAAAAGAGCAACAGGGGGAAATATGTGACCGCAGCAGCCTGAACCCAGCATGGCTAATGAAAGCCGGGTCTATTCTGCTCAGCGTGGCCTCAGGCCACAGGCTTAGAACTAATGGCCTCCAGTTTAATATACCTCCAAGATGTCCCTGTGTTTGTGCGAGCGCGAGTGTGTGTCCTAAGCTTCTCCGTCAGTCTGTTTGCTTCAATTGGATCATCCTCTTCCTATCTTTTCTTTCTTTTCTCTTTGTGCATATCCCTCCCTCTTCCTCCTCTTCTTGTATTAACAGGCCGCGTGCGACCACTCTGCCCAATCCGTTATTCTGATCTCCCTTGATGGCCTTCCATCAAGACCTCTTTCAATCTCCTAGGTAGCAATCCAGGCTATGATTGCATGTGATTGTATTGTTTCGGATGAGACACAAGTCAGAAAATGACCCTGAGCGGCGTCTCCCTGCTGTCATCCTCAGGTGCTGTCAGTCTAAGAGCGCCTTTTTTTTTTTTTTCTTCTCTCCATCAATCTCTTTCTTTCCCATCAGGTAAGAAAGAAAAAACTCACACCAGAACACACAGACTCTAGTTATCTGTCACCCTGACCCGGTCTAATAACTACAATGCTGCCTGTGGAGAGCTCTTCAGAGCGACACTCCTCCTCCTCCTCCTCTCAGGATTCGTCAAATGTGTGTGAGACACTTCAACCCTCGCAGATGAAGCGCATATGCAGCTTAAACTAGCAATAAAAAAAGCCAAAAAAAAAAAACAACTCAAAGCTTTTACTGCGACTCCCTAAACCAAGATTAAGTCAAATAATCGACAGACAGTACTCAGATTCTGCCGAAAAATGCCAAAAATCTGCGACCATAACTTTTCCATCAGTAAATTATTGACTCATGCTTCCCATCCAGATTCTCTGAGATTATTTTTTGGTCTTGATCCAAAAGGACAGCTTGAGAGAGACAGAAGGTGCAGAGTGAAGGATGCACCAGGAATCAATCCTGCAACCGATCTAAACCTTTACACACAAATTATAATCTAATGATTGAATTAAAAAATTAAGACATTCAATCAGGCTAAAGGAATGAACTTGTATAAATTCATGGCCAGAAAGCAAAAACATAAGTATTAAAAGTGAGAGTAAAACAAAGGGGCCCACAGGCTGTGTGATCAGGTATTTGAAGAAAAAGAAACACCAGGAGATCTTTTTTCTTTTCTTTTTTTGTGGAGGTCAATGTGATGTAGAAATGCAACAGCAGCTTTGACAGAGCTGAAGCACACGGCGCTGTACGTTACCTTTGTCTCAACGTGCTCAGAAGCTAAGTGCTCATTAATCATAGGTTGATATTTTTAGATTTAATTACCGAGCTTGTCCTCCACTCCTTGAGGTAATATTCCTGAAAAAGCCCCAGCACAACTATGTGTTTTAGTAAATGTCACATGAAACCTTTTTTAATGAAACAGTGACTTTTGGATGATTCGAGCAAACTACTGAGACGATCATTATCTTGTTAAGAACCCGAGTCTTTTTCCCTCCAGTCCAGGTCAGGTAATGCTCAATTCTCTAGAGGTCCAATTAGGACATTACGTAGCACTCCAACCCCCCAGACGGTTATTTCTGTCTGCTTGAGGCTTATCAGACTCATTCTATAAATCTTCATGTCCATTCATCTGTCTCTTAATTTTCTGTCTGTCTCCTGTTTTAGCCCGCTGTCTGCATCTCTATTTATGTGTCTGCGCTCAGACAGCACACAATCTCCTCTTCAGATATGATCTTTCAGCTCGGCTGGGCACGTCGTAATCTGCGAATTGCCGCGTCACTTTTATGTGTTTAATCTGTATAATTGTTTGCTATCATTAGTCGACACACTCGCAATAAAAAAAAAGATGAAAACAAGAAAATAAGCTATTTTTCTGACTAAAGGAGGCTGTCGTCATACATGAGGACTTACAGGACCTTTAGAGGTGAGTCGGGGAGATAAAAAAAAAAAAACTATGCGCAAGGGATGCATCACACGACAAAAAACAAAGACGGTTGAAACTGTAAGTACAGCACACAATATCAACTACAAAAAGAAAAGCAAAAATGCTGTGGTAATTATGCTGCAAATTTAAAAGGGTGCTGAAAAAAACAGACACTAACAAATTCAGCCACTGATATTTTTATCTCTCAGTTTGTTGGTTCCAATTGTTTCCCTTTATCAAGATGTGCTGAGGACATAGATGTCAATTTATTTATTTAGTCTTTTTCCATAGAAAAAAATTTAAGTACAGTATGATAAAAATATCAAAGTATAGTATGATAAAAATGTCAGTGTACTTTCATAAAAAATATATATTATAGTATGAAAAAAAGGCATTGTAGACTATGATTTTTTTAGTATGAAAAGATGTCACAGTATAAAATGATTATAATGTCAAAGTATAGCTTGATAAAAATTAAAAAAAATTAAGGTTTTGAAAAAATCTAAGCATAGTATGATATGAAATGTACTAATAAAGTATGATAAAAAGTTCCAATAATGGTATAAAAAATAAAGTATAGTATGATACTCATGTCATAGAATTCTTTAATAAAGAAATCAAATTTAATATGAAAAATTGTCAATGTAGAAGAATGTTGAAAAATATTAGTATACTATAATAAGAGGCAAAGTATACTATGATAAAAAGTTCACAACTTTGAATGGAAATGTGATAAAAATGTCATAGTATACTATGATAAAATATCAAATTTTGGTATGATAAAAATATCATAGTATAGTATGATAAAAAATGGCATAGTATACTGTGCATTAAAAATCAAATTTTACATTAAAAAAGTGTCATACTGTAGTAGGAAAAAAATCAAAGTTTAGTATGATAAATTGTCAAAGTATAGTGTGATGAAAAAAAATAAATTCCGGTGTGAAAAAAATGTCATAGTATACTATGATTAAAAAATTCAAATTTTGGTATGAAACAAATGTCATAGTATAGTATGACGAAAAATGTCATAGTATACTATGATGAAAAATCTCATAGTATAGTATGAAACAAATGTCATAGTATAGTATGATGAAAAAAAATGTCATAGTATAGTATGATAAAAAAAATGTCATAGTATAGTATGATAAAAATTTCAAATTTTGGTATGAAAAAAATTTCATAAAATAGTATGATGAAAAATGTCATTGTATAGTATGATAAAAATGTCATAGTATAGTATGATGAAAAATTCAAATTTTGGTATGAAAAAAATGTCATAGTATTGTATGATAAAAGATGTCAGTATAGTATGATGAAAAATGATGAAAAATTCAAATTTTGGTGTTAAAAAAATGTCATAGTATAGTATGATAAAAAATGTCATAGTAGAGTATGATAAAAATGTCATAGTACACTATGATTAAAAAATTCAAATTTTGGTATGAAACAAATGTCATAGTATAGTATGATGAAAAAAAATGTCATAGTATAGTATGATAAAAAATTCAATTTTGGTATGAAAATAGTATCGTATATTGTCATAGTATAGTATGATGAAAACTTTCATAGGATTGTATGAGGAAAATTTCAAATCTTTTTTTTTTAATTATCATGGTATAGCATGATGAAACATGTCATAGGATAGTCTGACAAAAAGACCTAGTCTGACATGCTTGTTCAGTGGTGCAGTGGTTGGTGCTCATGCTTAACATTCTGAAGGTCAGGGGTTCAAATCCTGTTTAAGGATTGTAAGATGAAGAAAGATTTTATAGCACGAAAAAAAATGTGATATAGTTTGACAACAAATATCGTAGTATTGAATCATAAAGAATGTTATAGTATAGTGTGATAAAAATGTCATAGTATACTATGAAAAAAAAATAATTTTGGTGTGAAAAAATTTCATAGTATAATATGTTTTAAATGGCATAGTATAGTATGACGAAAAATGTCATAGTATACTATGATGAAAAATCTCATAGTATAGTGTGATAAAAATGTCAGTATACTATGATTAAAAAATTCAAATTTTGGTATGAAACAAATGTCATAGTATAGTATGATGAAAAAAAATGTCACAGTATAGTATGATAAAAAAATGTCATAGTATAGTATGATAAAAATGTCAAATTTTGGTATGAAAAAAATTTCATAAAATAGTATGATGAAAAATGTCATTGTATAGTATGATAAAAAAGTCATAGTATAGTATGATGAAAAATTCAAATTTTGGTATGAAAAAAATGTCATAGTATAGTATGATAAAAAATGTCATAGTATAGTATGATGAAAAATTTAAATTTTGGTGTGAAAAAAATGTCATAGTATAGTATGATAAAAAAATGTCATAGTATAGTATGATAAAAAAATTCATAGTACACTATGATTTAAAAAATTCAAATTTTGGTATGAAACAAATGTCATAGTATAGTATGATGAAAAAAAATGTCATAGTATAGTATGATAAAAAATTCAATTTTGGTATGAAAATAGTATCGTATATTGTCATAGTATAGTATGATGAAAACTTTCATAGTATTGTTTGAGGAAAACTTCAAATCTTCTTTTTTAAATTATCATGGCATAGCATGATGAAACATGTCATAGGATAGTTTGACAAAAAGACCTAGTCTGACATGCTTGTTCAATGGTGTAGTGGTTAGTGCTCACGCTTAACATTCTGAAGGTCAGGGGTTCAAATCCTGGTTAAGGATTGTAAGATGAAGAAAGATTTTATAGCACGAAAAAAATATTGTGATATAGTTTGACAACAAATATCGTAGTATGGAATCATAAAGAATGTTATAGTATAGTGTGATAAAAATGTCATAGTATACTATGAAAAAAAAATAATTTTGGTGTGAAAAAATTTTCTAGTATATGTTTTAAATGTTGTGGTATAGTATGACAAAAAATGTCATAGTATACTATGATGAAAAATCTCATAGTATAGTATGATAAAAATGTCATAGTATAGTATGATGAAAAATTCAAATTTTGGTATGAAAAAAATGTCATAGTATAGTATGATAAAAAATGTCAGTATAGTATGATGAAAAATTCAAATTTTGGTGTTAAAAAAATGTCATAGTATAGTATGATAAAAAATGTCATAGTAGAGTATGATAAAAATGTCATAGTACACTATGATTAAAAAATTCAAATTTTGGTATGAAACAAATGTCATAGTATAGTATGATGAAAAAAAATGTCATAGTATAGTATGATAAAAAATTCAATTTTGGTATGAAAATAGTATCGTATATTGTCATAGTATAGTATGATGAAAACTTTCATAGGATTATATGAGGAAAATTTCAAATCTTTTTTTTTTAATTATCATGGTATAGCATGATGAAACATGTCATAGGATAGTTTGACAAAAAGACCTAGTCTGACATGCTTGTTCAGTGGTGTAGTGGTTAGTGCTCATGCTTAACAAAATAATTTTGGTGTGAAAAAATTTTATAGTATATGTTTTAAATGTCATAGTATAGTATGACGAAAAATGTCATAGTATACTATGATGAAAAATCTCATAGTATAGTATGATAAAAAAGTCATAGTATAGTATGATGAAAAATTCAAATTTTGGTATGAAAAAAATGTCATAGTATAGTATGATAAAAAAAACATAAAAATGTCATAGGATACTATCATGAGAAATCTCATAGTATAGTATGATAAAAATGTCATAGTATACTATGATTAAAAAATTCAAATTTTGGTATGAAACAAATGTCATAGTATAGTATGATGAAAAAAAATGTTATAGTATAGTATGATAAAAATTTCAAATTTTGGTATGAAAAAAATTGCATAGTATAGTATGATGAAAAATGTCAAGGTAAAGTATGATAAAAATGTCATAGTATAGTATGATGAAAAAAAATGTCATAGTATAGTATGATAAAAAAATGTCATAGTATAGTATGATGAAAAAAAATGTCATAGTATAGTATGATAAAAAAATGTCAGTGTATAGTATGATAAAAAATGTCATAGTAGAGTATGATGAAAAATTCAAATTTAGTATGAAATATTTTTTTTAAAAATAGTATGATGAAAATTTCATTGTAGAGTATGAAAAAATGTCATAGTATAGTTTGATGAAAAAAAAATCAATTTTGGTATGAAAATAGTATAGTATATTGTCATAGTATAGTATGATGAAAACTTTCATAGTATTGTATGAGGAAAATTTCAGATCTTTTTTAAATTACCATGGTATAGCATGATGAAACATGTCATAGGATAGTTTGACAAAAAGACCAAGTCTGACATGCTTGTTCAATGGTGTAGTGGTTAGTGCTCATGCTTAACATTCTGAAGGTCAGGGGTTCAAATCCTGGTTAAGGATTGTAAGATGAAGAAAGATTTTATAGCACGAAAAAAATATTGTGATATAGTTTGATAACAAATATCATAGTATGGAATCATAAAGAATGTTATAGTATAGTGTGATAAAAATGTCATAGTATACTATGAAAAAAAAAATAATTTTGGTGTGAAAAAATTTCATAGTATAATATGTTTTAAATGTCATAGTATAGTATGACGAAAAATGTCATAGTATACTATGATGAAAAATCTCATAGTATAGTATGATAAAAATGTCATAGTATAGTATGATTAAAAAAAATCAAATTTCTGTATATCATTTCATAGTATAATATGCTTTAAATGTCATACTATAGTATATTAAAAATGTCAAAGTATAATGTTTAAAAAAAATGTCATAGTATAGTATGATAAAAATATAGTTAAGTATCATACAAAAATTCACATTTTGGTATGAAAAAAATCTCATTTAAAATATGTTGGGTCAAAAGTGCAATACTTTGGGTCACAAGTCCTGTATGCAAGCTCCACTGACTTTTATTGAAGGGCCACAGAAATCATCTACATAACCACATCTGTCCTGGTGAAACTTTTCCTTTTTCCTTTCCTAAAACACTACGTAAACCTCAGTCCTGGTGTTGTGAAGGGTAAGGGGTTCATGTTTGTTCTAAACTGATTATCGACTCGTTTCTGACTGCTCATTTTACTAAAAAATTCAGCAAACAATTCAGAAGTTTAGATCCAACTCCTGGTTCATAAAACTGAAAAAAATAGCATCAGTCAGGTATGCCAATAATCGTTTTTGAAGCTAAAAGTGCTTCAGAAAGAAGGAGAAAAAGGGATGTGAAATATTGAAGTGCTTACAGAAAACCGAGATTAAGTGAAAAATTTACTTTAAGTGCTTTTCAGATCAATCGTGACACATGGTTGAAGAAATGTGGAGGGGAAAAAAACTAGATGTTGAAATATCAGAGCTGTAGTCTTTTAAGTCATGGCTGTTTGTGTTTTTTTTTAATCTATTTTAATATTTATTTGAGGTTTAGTGATGAGAGGAGTTTGATTTAAGATCTGACTGACTGAGTCTGAGCACTCACCTCCTACTGTGATTTTTCTCTGCTGGCTCATACAACCCACAAGCTAAAAGTCACATGCAATTTGCATGATGGGCATGTTCATCTTGCCTCCAGGGCCAGTTTTATTGTCCCTGTTTAAGGGCATATGTTGTAATTGAACTTAAACACCATATATACTAAAGCTAAGTGGATAATAGTCCCAATGTTCCTAAAATCAACCAGAATATTCCTTTAAATACCATGCAATGTATGCGAAAGTAAACTGGCAGGCTTTGCTCACAAGTTGGCCATGAAAATGATCCCGTTCTGTTATAATAAGTCCAACAAACACTGAGCAGCTGCTGATTTAATTTCCCATCAAATCAAGCTTAAATCAGAACCTAAACTCTGGATACAGATAAAGAGTGGAAAACTGCCTCACTGGGAAATGCCAGTGTACACTTTTAGCTTTAATTTTATTGTTTAATGTAATGCAAGCTGCATAGATAATGGCCATCTGGTCATCTGTCTTTCACTGGAGTTGAGCTGGTACTGGTGCAGGAATGATCTGTTAGACTCCTCTTATAAACATCCTCAATATGCCTCAAAGCCTGAGAGGTTTAAAGTGGGTATTTCCTAACGCATTAATAAATAGGATGTTAATTAATAAATCCTATAATTGAATGGTATGGTACGATGGAAAAACAAGTCATAAGGAGTACTTTTGGTTTGTGTCAAACGAAAGTCCACTACCCAAAACCTACCAATGGATAGGCTATGGGTGGTGGACACTGGATACTCTATGGGTGTTATGTAGAGTTTTAAATAGTACCATAAAGAGTGTGTTTAAGGGTGTTATAAATTGATTAAGAAGAGTACTATAAAGGGTGTCATTGGTGTGTTATAAAGGGTACTATAAATTGTTGTAAATGTTGTTTTCAAAGTGTTATAAATGGTACTAGAAAAGGTGTTCTTAAGGGTATTATAATCTGTACTATGAAAGTTTTGATTGTGCTTTTATTTTGCTTATAGCCCCTGTGAGATCCTCTTTGATTGTGTCACTTTTGGCGCCCCCTGTTGAGCAAATGTCTCTATATTTGGACAGTTTTAGACATCAAGAATGACAAGATAGAGAAATGACTCCTCTCACTGATGGTCTTGTTTACTTCAGTAGCTTGACAATATTGATTTTAGTCTATTTCATAGCTACCAAAGACAAAACTATCTTGCATTTACACAACTTTTTGAATAACTTTTCAAAGCCTTTAATCATACACATTTACAACATCCTACAACAAACTATGAGTTTTCTCCTGTTTCATATCACATAAAATTTAAGTGCATAACTGTTACCCCTGCCAGGCTGTTCACATATAAAGTGTTGGTAAAGAAACAAGCAGATAAGTTCCAGGAGCTCCAGAATCACACAGCATGTGTAAAAAGTTCCCTAATGAGAAAGTACATTCAGTGGTTCATGCCTGAGAGAAAAGGGTAGTGCAGAAAACTCACCTTGTTTGCTATTGATTGTGCAGTGTGGATCATTTAAACAACCAATTACTGCAAAAGCTTTTGTTCGCTGGGATTGAGCTCCATTTTTTGCTTAGTGTACATCATCACTAAGTGCGTTTTGAGGAGTGGGGCTCCTGTAGGGCCACGTGTGTGCTGTGTGCGTTCCAGCCCAGCGTGTCACGGCAGGAAATCATTTCTTACAGGACCCTTGGTACCCGACAGAAACCGACTTTGTATGCTCAGGCATCCACCTGCTCATCCTACT
The DNA here is from genome assembly GCA_962446985.1 of Xyrichtys novacula. Taxonomy (NCBI): domain Eukaryota; kingdom Metazoa; phylum Chordata; class Actinopteri; order Labriformes; family Labridae; genus Xyrichtys; species Xyrichtys novacula. Next base: position 26,443,288 of record OY660883.1, on the reverse strand, counting down.
CAGACGTGGTTGGATGTGGGCCAGCTTCCAGTCTGTGACGCATCGTGCCTGCCTTCTAGGCATTAAACCCTAAAGAGCTTTGCTGGAAAGCACTGAGAATATTATATTTCAATGTGCCACTTTGTAATTCACTTTGGAGAAACCCTACTGAATTGAATAGAATTTAGAATGAGGCGAGTCCCAAAATCAGAGAAAACAATCTTCCTCTGAAATGTTTGCCATTTTGCATGAAGCACTGGAAAAAGTATCATGGATATTAGTCACGGTTTTAAGACTGGAGGGATCTTGCCAGGTATTTCAGAAAAAGTGTAAAAGTGCTGCTGTTGTAGGGTATCAGCAGTCAGCAAATGGCCAGCAGAGAGCTGCCCATTCATCTCTTTCAGCCTTACCATGTGACACTTTCCCCCCTTCCATCTCTTCCATTTACTCCCTTATTAGAGGGTGTGAAGTGGTGTTTGAATTTGGTTCCTGGGCCTCTTACTCTGCAGCCTGCAGTCGCTCCACTCAGAGAGGGAAAAAGAAATATGGGCCCATGGAACGATATTTCACTGGCACCAGCTTGACATTGATGGATAGAGGATCATTAGACATTTGCCAGTTTGCTTGGGCGTAGAGTTATTTTCAGCAATAATGTATGGGAGAGGGAGCAGGGGCTGGAGAAGGGCTTCTGGTAAGATCTCACAGGGCCAAAGACTCTAGTTTGGTGGAGTTTTATGCAGGTTTTGAAGCAGACCGTAGGTGGATGGAACCACAGAGGAGACCGGTATGATTAAATTACAGGTTTGGTTTGTAAACTGATTGGATTTAGGGATCAGCGCCAGAGGGCCGGATGAACTCAAGTACCCCTTTACATTATGGGTTCATTTAAATGGATTTAAACAAAGTGTAACTGGCACTATCTACCAGTGTAACCATTTAAGCGTCCTAAATCTGTGTTGACCTTTAAGTATAGCAAAGTTTCGTTAGCAACTGAAACTGTAAATCCACCTCGTCTACTAACTTTGTCTGACTGTTTCTATAACCAGCAGTTTCAACTTTACAGGCGCACAATTTTTAGCACAATATTTCAACTATTAGGCGATTACATGTAGCTAACTATTTAAGCTTTTGCCCCATCATGTAGCTAAGAATTTTAAGGAAGTCGTCTAATAATCAATAATCAACAACCAAAAATCTTGTCTGTTTATCTGTAACTTTAAGTGTGAAGTTCCCTCTAAATAACCCAAACTTTAGTCTACACCTCGGTCTTTTTATCTTCAACTTTTCACAAACGACGACAGTGGTGAGGCCAGTACTTTGACTAACAACAGACGCTGGCTATGCATTATTTTTGGCTAACTTTTGACGGTTTAACTAACAATATCAGAAATATATCTAATAATAGCTAACTCAAAAACAAAATATATTTAATTATTATTAGCTAATTATTTTGTTTTTTTCTTCTTGCAATTTATTTGTTTTTTTTATCCAAGTACCGTCAGCTTAAAAAGTTCAAGTTTAAACATAAAACTGACAAATAGATCAATAAATTTAGCTAACAGTACTCATTTTTACTCTTCTGCCTACGCTCCCGATTTCTATTAAATTTTCAACTCTTCATCATTAACTTTTAGCTAGCTGTCTGTAAAAAAAAATCCTTTTCTTTAACAATTTTATCTTTTTTTTTTTGCTATTACTGTTAACATACAACTCATGCTAATTTTAACCTGTCGTCATAAAGTTACTTTTGTTCATAATCAACTCTCAGCTAAGTATTAGAATTTTTTCATCCTTTACTTTAGGCTAGCAATTTCATTTTTTTAGCTTTCCTTTTAGTAAACAATTTTAGCTATTTAGCCATTATGCTTTATCTTAATAAGTCAGACATTATGTATAGCTAATTATGGCTGTAACTGAACCATCAATCACTCATTATATCATCAAAACACCATTTTGTAGGGCTGTCAAATTACATATGAGCGTTATTCTTCTTTTTTTTCTGTACAAAACAAATTAATAGACATGGGTATGCATATTCAAAGATATTTGAATTTGCTAACTGCTGAGTTTGCTGTATGAATTCAGGAATTCAAGAGGTCATGATACTTTGATATCGAACACTTACTGAACTGTCCCTTTTTGCCTCCATCTGCAGGTTCTCTTATAGTGTATGTAACACTTATTAAGGACATTTCTCAGGCGACTGTCACTGTAGAAATACATCTTGTTAGTCAAACTCTGACTCAGACATGTCTCCGTCTCTCTGCAGTGATGGTTCTACTTATCGTGACGATGCGTCGGAGGAGGAAGGAGCCTCTGATCCTGGAGGAGGAGCGGGACATCAGAGAAAACATCGTCCGCTACGATGACGAGGGCGGAGGAGAGGAGGACACGGAGGCCTTCGACATGGTCACACTGCGCAACCTCAACGTCATCAGGGACCCCAACGTGCGGCGAGATGTCACGCCTGATACTCCTACCTTCTTTCATTACCCATCGACTGCTCGCCCGTCTTATAAATCCCTGCCGGACAACGTGGTGTTTCGAGAGTTTATTTGGGAGCGTCTTAAGGATGCTGATGTGGACCCGTCAGCTCCTCCGTACGACTCTCTGCAGACGTATGCCTTTGAAGGCAGCGGCTCTGTAGCAGAGTCGCTAAGTTCCCTGGAGTCACTAAGTACAGATTCAGATCAGAACTATGACTATCTCAGCAACTGGGGACCTCGCTTCAAAAAGCTGGCTGACCTCTACGGCAACAGCGACAGCGCCAGTGTCTTCTCATAGCCCCTTAATGTCTCTCTTAACATTTCTTGGACAGAGGAAAAAAAAAACCAAGTAATTTATTGTCGGAGAAAATGATTTTGTCTGCCTTAGCGCACCGGAGGAAGGGATTCAAAGACAACACCAGAGATTGGAGGAAAAACGCTTTGACTTCAAAGGTTTTCGGTTTGTTTACCTCCTTGTATGGATTTTCAAAAGCGTGCCATGGTGAGTTTTGACACAGACTTCAAAAGTGACTCGGCTGAGGAGGAAACCTTGTGTGCAAAAGACATTAAAGGTTTCAATGTTTGGGGTCCAGTCCAACCATTGACTGCAGAATGCATACATGTTGGAGCATTTCTACGGGCAGGAACCTGTCCTTTCATTCCAGCGATGGGCACCAGCCCAGCACTCTTTGCTTTGATGCATTTCTTTGCTATCTTTATGCTTAAAAAGATAAAAAAAAACACAGAAACGTTTCACATTTTGTGTCCCTTGCGGTTAATCAGTAGTCACTTGACTGACAACAAATTCATTTTTTTTTGTTCTTCTTCATCTTTTTTCCGGGGTGGTTTGGGAGCAGGTTGATGAGAAGCTGTTTTTCATCAACACTTTACACACACAGAGCCACATTATTCATGGACTCTGTCGTACCTCGCAACACAATATGAGAAGTGCAACTGCACACATACAGTATAAACAAGTAGTTGATGTGCTAAGGAAGTGATGTGAAGACAAAAGTTGTGCAAATACTCAAAAAAAGAGTGACTCTCTCTTCAGTTTGATGGTGAAACAGGAAAGCGCATCATTTCTCTTATCCTGCTAACATACATTTTGCAAATGTTGCAATGTAGTGTTTGTCTGAGTCTGTTTTTTCTCCCGCCTTCTATTTCTGAGTCCGATGTTTGATTTCTGAACTATAAAATTCAGTTGTTCTGCTTTTGTACCAGGCAGGGTCGGGGGGTGGGGGTGGGAGTTACGGGGACGTCTGCTACACGAGGGAAGCTTCGCCGAAAGATGATTGGTCCTTGTTGTGTTTGATAGCGAGATTCACGCGACTTAGACTCTAGAAAATGGAGTTTTCTTTTCTGAAGTGACAGCAGGTGAAATCGCAGTTTGTAAGTCAATGAAATTTTGCTTCTGTAGTTTGCAGAGTCCTGCATATATCGTCATTCAGAAATGAAGTCAATGATGTCCATGATTTGTTTATAAATGGTGAAGGGACACACTGTATGATAATATTCATGCGCCGCATTGTGCCGATTTTGTTTCTCCAGCTTGAAAAAGTTCAGTTACGACTGGGTGTCAACATGTACAACCGATATGTATTATTTATTTTCAAGAGGCAGAATTGTGCAAATGATGTTTTTATCCTTTTGCTGAAAATAAAATTGACATTCAGTTCCTTAAAAGACTGAAGGGATTTCTTTCAGTCTGCCTCCGCGCAAACAAGTAAGTAAATAACTCGAGATTCTGTCTGATGATGAACTAGAACCGGCATCTAACGACAATAATCAATGTTTAAAAAAAAAAAAAAAATGATGCTCCAATCTGTCCATTTGGGAGCTTAAAGAGCGGGAGAGGAGGTTCAGGAGAGAGGAGGGGAGGTTTTCTCTTCATATCTCTTTTTGATGAGGCTTTTGTAGTTGAAAGGCCCGATGGAGACGGAGCGCGGACGCTGCACAGAGGCGTGTGTGATGACTGCGAGGCTCACCGACGGCCATCTAAGGAGCTTTTGCAAGTTAGCCAGGCCTGCCTCTCATGCAGTTAAAAAGAACTCCATTAAAGGTGCGTTCAAATGCTGCACCCAGAGTGGGGATGAAAGAAACATGTACATAGCCTGCATGTATAGTTTGAAGAGCACTGTCTTCAGCTGCCAAAGTATGTTTTTTTTGGATGAGAACCAGGGTCTGTGCTTGGACACTGAAAATACCCCGGCCAAAAAAAGAGTTATTAGTTCAACATGTAAGTAAGTAAGTAAGTAAGTAAGTAAGTAAACTTTACAGTAAAAACAAACAAACAAAAAAAAACAATACACAGTTAATAAGTACATACAAAGCTAAAATTTAAAAGGCCCAAACAACACAATGGCAACCAGAGCAGCCCCAAGACAGTTAGGCAAAAGCCTGAACAAATAGATAATAGAGACAAATAGAAATTGAACATGAGCGGTTCAATCAACAAAATAGTTTTAGAAAGTTTAAAAACATTAAAACAAAATACTTCTTAATTTTATCAACTTCGCCCAATCAAGTTAACAGTAAACAATAAGTTCAATAGGTTTTTGAGCATCAAGAAGAAGGTAAGTTTCTTATTTTCAGGAATTGAAATCTGATATAAACATGTTTTTTTATTGGTTTCTAATTGAGTTATGGCTGCGTCTCTGCATGTTCAGCTGCTTTTTTGAATGGCACTTTTCACTTTAAACAACTCCCATACAGCACTGTTGACATGAAAGCTAAAACACCAACACTTTGAGTTTGAGTGACTGACTATGAGCTGAGCATTCAGACGCAGGAAATCACAGAAACTGCATCACAAATACAGGCAGAGCACTATTCTGGAGAGTGTGGATCACTGCAGACCTTCAGCTCGGGTCTGGGGACACCTTTAGGTCTGCATGGTTTGATAATCCTCACCATCATGGGAACAGCAGTTTCATGCATGTCAAACTAATATGAAACAGAAAGCAACAAAACTGGTACTCCTGAAGGGTGAATTACTAGACATCAGTGAGTCGTAGTAAAATCCCTTCCATGCATACCAAACGTATATGAAACAAAAAGCAATCAAAGTGGAACTCCTGGAAAATGCAGCTGCTGTTACATTAACAAGGAATCAATGGACGTCAGTGAATAAAGTGACCTCAGAATTACCGCATACTGAGTTGGCATTTGGTATTTTCTATATGCAGTCCTGCTTATTTCTTAAAGGTAAATAGTGCAAAATATGAAACACAAAATAAAATCAGGACTTAAATCTTAAAGTCAACACAGTATTTTTTTTCCCAGTAAGTTTGAGTTCATCAAAAAAGATAAAATTTGAAACATCTGATCAAAAAAATTATTATTTACAATGAACTCTTGAAACTCTGCATCAGTCAGGACTTTCTTTTAAATCTGTATTTTAAAAAAATAAGAATGTGAAATTATAACGTTTATATCTTGGTTGTTCATATTTCAGAATAATGTCTTGAAATACTTGAATCTGCACAAACTCCATGGCTCCTGTCTACTCAGGAGTTTCTGACTCATCTCGGTCTTAGTGATTTTTGTGAAAAACTGGACACTTTTAGGTGTTTTTAGAAAGACTTGTTTTTTTAATATAAATGGTTAATTTAAGGTAAAGATGTTTAACTTTTTCCACATACTCAAAAAAACATAACATAACTTAAACTCCCAAATTCACAAGATCCATTAAACCTTCATAATCCTCAACACTAATGATTGGGTTAAGGTGTTTTCTTGTTATGAAAACGTTTCCTGTTATAAAGTTAGTCGTCACAGGTTATTCTCCTCTGCTTTCTACTACCTGAGAGAAAATCATTTCATAAAACTCAGCTGCCTTTGTCCCTCTGTTGTCTCCATCTTTAGGTCCATTCCCTGCTGTAGTCGGTATTGACCACTCAAACGTTTAACAACTGTTTGCTCTTCATGTCATTATTTTCTGTCTGCAATAATCTGCAAAGATTTCAGCTGGGGGAAAAAAACCAACACAGCCAGAAGCCCCTCTTCAGTTTTTTTCCATTCCTGCTCTCAACATTAACCCTTGAGTCAAGTATTCAAAGCTAACTCGGCTGAGGACTCACAACAATGAAGTGTTGTGTTGAAAAGCAGCGACTAGCGTCTCTGAGCTGTCGCTGCATCTCGACGGCACTCAGAGCTTCATGAATACAACTGACAGAATAATTCACAGTGATGCAAGAGATTGCAATGGACTTATTATGAATCTTTGCTTGGTAAATATGTCGGCTCCTTACAGGTATTGACATAGTTCCCGAAGCTTTGAACCTGGCAAAAACAAAACATCTCCGTTTTTTTTTTTCTCTTCTTTTCATAAGCGTCAGTGAGGAGTAACCAAGGTCACTGTGTGGCATCATTATGATGCGGTTCACACAGACCCACAGGATGAGATGAGGAGAGAGTTCTTTCTTACATTTTCACAGGTGATAGCCTCTCGCAGAGCGCATTCAAAACCCCAAAGATCTCTTGTAAAAGGAGACACAGCAAACAGAAGATTTCCCGTAAAAGAAAAATTGGAGCACATTTATGATCATTTGAAGTTTCAACATTCAGTCGCTGCTTTTTAATTCTTCCCGAGAGAGTCAAATGTACAAAAACACCTTCAAACCTGAAAGGAAATAATACAAAAAAACACCCCAATGAAGTCAGAATGGAGTTCAAATGCACTCTGAGGTTTCTTCATTCGTCTGACGGGACCGGGATGGTTCATTTAAAATAACAAGAGCAAACTTTATGAGAATATTTCTTCAAACAAAAGGTATAAATCATGTAAATTAACAGAAGAAAATATGAACTCATGATACGGTCAAAAAGTTTTTAAAAAGTTTAAAAATGTGGGCGATAAAATGAATGTTTTAAGTGCAAATGTATGTGGTGAAGGTTGAAATCACCTCAAGGACGGACCGACTTTTTCATTTCAGCAAAGTCTTCATTAGTTTTACCACAAAACTCTAAAGATATTTCAATATTCAAAAGTGATATAAATTTAATAAATCTGCAGCTATTCCTCTTAAATCTGACATGAGAGGCTTCGGTTAAGCTTTCATCTACACATTTAGTCAAACTTTGAAAAGAGTTCACTAAACATTTAAGAGGGTTAACTTTTTAGTTTGGGGGTGACCATTTATCTCAGTTCGACTCAAGTGGATGAACAAGAGAATCATCATTTTGTTGACTTTTTAAAGTCCCACTCCGATCATTTTTTTTCCCTACTTAAAGTGTTCTCAGTGGTCTTTAAATTTTGATTATGAATTTTTGTACCAAAATCACGTTACTTGTGTCATTTTCAAGGGCTTTTCTTCTGCAGAGCTCATTAGTAATTCAGCGTTGTTCTACACACTCCTCGTCACGCTAGCTTGCAGCCTAGCATAGCTCTCGGATACTAATGTCTTTGGGGCTATGATTAAAGTTAATATCATAATTAGCTTTCTTACAAGCATTGCAATCGGCGACCTCACACGCTCATTCCATGATCGTCCTCTCTACTTTTCCAACTGTGGCCTGCATAGCGGGGCTTCAGGGGCGGAGCTTGGATTTGTGATGTAGGAAATCTCACTGACTCTGAACCTGCCGTTTGCATCTATGAGAGATTCACAGCAATCTGAATGCAGGAATATTCAGTTTTCTCATGATGTGTCCTGTTGCATCAGAAAAATGCCATATGAGCATGTAGACAACAAAAAAAAGGTGATTTTCATCGGAGTGGGTCTTTAAACAATCCCTGTACCCGTCTCTGTCAGTTTCAGTCTGAGGCTTTTGCTGAGCTGATTCAGCTTATCACTCTGACAGGACCGGCTGTTTCCAAGCTGTCAAGTCAGAGTTCCCTGAAGACTTCAAGGTGAGCAGCAGCTTCCTTCGAAAAAGTACCAGGCTGTTTACAATTAGGGGTGTCCCAATACAAGTCACCTACTCTCTTCCAGCAGCCCCTTGTTTGGTGACACAGCCCAAGGAAGAACATTTATGATAATTTCTTAATTATTTCCTTTAAGGAATAATCATCATATTAATCATTTTGCACTGCAGACGCGGTAGTTCTTCGGCCTTAGCGTCTCGGTCCGATTGAAATTATCGTAAATGTTCTTCCTTGAGCTGCGTCACCCCGCTATAGTCTGTAATGGACTGGCCTGAGGTCTCGCTACAAACAAGCGGCTGCTGGAAGAGAGTAGGTGAGTTGTGTTTAGTCTCTTTGCTAAAAAAAAAATTGGCAGTTAAAAAGATGTTTGGTGGCTAGTACTATGGCCGACCCTATATGTACTGTTGATGAAGTTAGGTGCTGTTCTGAGCATTGTTTGTGGCTATAGAGTGGCGTTTTGGTTGAGGTTTGTGTATGGCTCCTCAGACCGCTGTGTATTGCTATCGTGCGGTCGTTACTAAAGTTGGTATAACAAGAGAAGCAAACGGTCGGCAACATTCATCTCTCAACGGGGTGTCTGATTCGGTGTTACGTTGTGTTTGACCCTAAATTAATTTACATTGGAATATCCCTTTAAAGCTTCCTTATTAAAAGGTTTAGAAATCTGCTAACTCTTATCTATCTTTAACCCTATATGGTCACTTTAAGTTGAAGTTGCTGTCTAAACTCAAACAGTCTTTGGATGTATTACGGCGAGATACATGTGTAGATATTTACTTTGTCGAAGCAGATCGACAGCAGCTCAAACACAGACCCATGTTCGCTCCGGCACTGATAGAGGCTGCGCCCAGATGCTGATTTTGATTGACCGCCTGTCAGTCAAAATCAGCCTGGAGTGTCCTTAATACTCGCTGCCTTGGGGTACTTATGAGCAATCAGGGACCCTCTGCTATCAGGGGCTCTATCTGCACCTTGGTTGATTACTCATGTTGGCCCCGGCGCCTTCAGCTTCATGGGCCCCTGGGCGAGTACAGACACTTCACTCAATTCTTATCATAACCATGCATCATCAACAAATTGCCCTGACAAAGAGGTGCCCATTTTCAGAGACACTCATCGAGATGAGGGGCGCGCTTTTTCCTCAGATTGTCTGCTGGAACATCGCTAATAGAGTCTGACCTCTTGGCTGCCTGTTAAAGAAATCTTTCTCCGCCGAAGCCTTTTCGCTCCACGTGCAACGCAGGTGTGTGAGATCATTTATCAGGTAATTACTCTGCTATTTATAACCTTTGTGAGTAACAGCGGTATTTGCATTTTTTTGTGATTAGCAGCACGATTCTTTTGAGTTGAAAGCCGCTGTGATTGGAGGAAAAGCAGAGGCATTTTCACAGCGTACACATCCGTTGCTCTTATTAGAGTAAAAAACTTGTTTTAAGTTTATCTTTCTGCAGGGTTTAAGACATTCACCTTATGTATATGTTGCTCCCTGCACAGACACAGAGAAATGTCTAGAAATATAAGCCTAATTTTAAGCCAACTGGGGAGTAAGACCTGGCGTGTTTATGCATGCGGGCGAATATTTATTTCTGCGATTACCCAGCATGAAACCCAACTCCAAAGAAAGTCTGTCTCCGTTTTCTCGCTCCCACACAGAACAAAATAAAAATAAATAATGTTCTAGCTGCTGGTCTGTGCCAGGGCGTCTGTCGTGGCAGGAAAAAGAAAAAAAAAACAAAATAGATGGGGCCCCGGCTCAGGCATCAGCTGGACGACTCCTCACTGGTCCTTTGAAAAAGAGAAAAGGGGGGAAAGGAAGATCAAAGGCCGCAGCAGCACCATGTTTTATTCTCTGTCTCTCTCTGCAGTCCGCCTCGCCCTCAGCAAGAGCAATGCCAGAGCGCAGGTTTGTGTACTCTATAGTTCCACACAAATTAGACCAGTCCCAGACCTGGCCGATATAAATAATTCTCTTAGGGGGCGTGCGCGCGAAAAAGAGTGCAACAGCTCGCGTTTGGTCCCCTGGGGAACGAAAGGAGCAAAGTAGGTCGAAATGGCAAGATCAGGGTAATAAGGTGCAAAAGGAGATAAATTTGGAGCAATCAGAGGAAAATCATTCAGAGGAGGTGCATCAGGATTAAGCAGAAATGTAGAGTAGACTGTGGGAGAAAGTCTGACAGGAGGATTCAAAGGCTGCTATTTTGGAAAGGTCAGGAACAAGAACACGGAGAAAAGCTCATCCTTCGTTCGAAGGTGGCGAACACGGCTCAACGTGTCGTTGTAACATGCTGCTCGGTTGATGCGCTGAATCATCCACAGATTATCTTTTTGTCGAGTTTTTTAACATTTTTAATAATTGACCTTAAAAATATTAAGGAAATAAATGAAACACTTCTCATACAAGGAGAAAAATCCCAACCTCCACATCTTCATTTTCTTCGCCTGGTGTAAAGTGAACGTAGGAGGAAGTTTTACCGGAGAAAATGAGCTGCAATCATCTGGACGCTTCCTTTAGATGTTAAAGGCTGTCTTTTTTAGACTTGGAAAGGTCCAAAACTACAAGATACCTGTAAAAAAAGAGTCTGTTTAAATGAGACTTGTCGGAACGATTTTAGACACAGTTTTAAAAAGATTTACTATACTAGAAATTTAACTTTACCATTGACGTACAGCTTTGTAACATTTAACTACCTCTGGTAAATTTTTAACATTTCTGCCAAAATTTCAACAGTTCGTTTATTTCCGACTTTGAAATGTCTCTAAAGGAAAACATCCCCGTCTTACTAAACTGTTATTATCCTTCGTCAAACTAAATCAAACTTTCACCTTCAGCTTTCAAAAGGGTTAAAATATTTTGTCAAAAACCAAAATTCTTCCATTTTCAGTCAAGAGTCTTGTATGTAAAATGAAATTTATTATCAACAGCTCAAATCTGCAAATTTGTCTTCATTGAACATGTATGATTGCGTCCATTATTTCATCAAGTGTATTTGATAAATGATCTCAGGAGAACATCTGATAAAAGCTTTTAGGACTTTTCAGCCGTCATGCTCTGAAATTACACGTTACATGAAAATAATCTGTTAGTCTATGTCTCCAGTTTGGTTTAAGAGTCATAAAGTTGAAAGAAACGTGAACTTAAATCCTCAGAATAAAAAACACCTTCTTACAGAATGTTGTTTGTTTCTTTAAGTCAAAAACCTCAAGATAGTGAAGAAAATTATGACTGACACGATCAATTACTCACCATTTCCCACTGATGTGTCACACTTTCAGTTCATTTCTCGCTCCAGTGGGACTTTATTTATATATCTCATAAAGTTGCTCTTATGCTCTTCCTAAACCTTCCTCCTCTGTTAGCTATTACTACGCACCCACTATGTTAAGGGCCGGTTTTAACCCTTGTCTTAAATCAGCTGTAAAGCACACTAAAAACAATTCTCTATCATCCAATTTGGTTCTCATCTCTAGGTTACCTTGTTAGGCTTCATTATTCATGAACATATTAGAGCATTTTATGATTTAGTCAATTTATTTTTTATATTTTATTTTGTTGAATTAGAGCAGTGGTTCTCAATCCAGTCCTCGAGCCCCCCGCTGTCCTGCATGTTTTAGATGTTTCCCTGCTCCAACAGACCTGATTCAAATCATCAGCTCGCTATCAGGCTCTGTAATGGCTTAATAACGAGCTGATCATTTGAATCAGGTGTGTTGGAGCAGGTAAACATCTAAAACATGCAGGAAAGTGGGCCTCGACAACTGGACTTGAGAACCACTAAAATAGAGGTTCCTGACAAAGTCAAAAAGTCTTGATGCAAATAAACTAATTTAAGTGGTTCTTTTAAGCATTTAAAAACAAAAACCAGTCAGTGCAGACCCTAACACAGGAGTAGGGTTAAAACTTGAGTAATATTCAGTTTTTCAAGCCTTCAAAATAAACAATTTCAAATCTCATTGTTGGATCATGATTTTGCATTGCCTTGAATGGAGATATGCATTTTAAGCCAAAAAGAGGCGGTTAATTGATTTTAAATGAAATCCATCTCAGCTTTTGCCTATTTCAACGTAAACACGTGACTTTAGAGCCAATGGGAGCCCACTTAGGGCAACTGTACAATGATAAATGAAAGTAATTATCAAATGAAGCGCTGAGCTCTCTCCAGTGATGATTGGCAAAAACATGTCAGGGCAACATCAGCAGTAATGAGCCATAATCGACATAGGCCTCATTAGCAGTGCTTTGTACTTTTTACATAGGTTTATCATCATTAGCCAAGCCGGGCTTGATACGGTTGAGAATACGTGGGCGGTTTAAGTGTTTGTTTATCATGTAGACACGGAAAACAGTTACATGCTACAACAGGCTGGGTAGAGGGGAGCGGTTTCCGGTAACCACCGGGAGGGGCTTTGGGTAATTAGATCCCAAAAGACTGAGAGAAACGTGCATATTTACAGATGGTTCATGGGGCTTCAAGTCATTTTTAAACTGAATTATACATTCAAATCACAATGACTCATAAGTTATCTATCAATGGAGCTATTGAAACCCATCATCTACTGTTAAACTCCGCTAAATGCATCTAAGAGCGTCCCTTTGTTGTTTTAGTCAGATTTATTCGCAGAAATACGTCTGAAAAGTACATTATGGAGGATTTACAATCTCACTGTGTTCTCTGACATAATTAATCAAAGTATTCATCGATCAAGTCGGCTGTCATCTCCCAATTTGCATATTTTTACATGCAACAATTGAGCGCACAGACGAATGTTTAATAATTCACAGGCTGTTTTCACTTTCTATCATCGTTTCAAGGTGTGTGCATGCCGGGTTTATTTTGCTAATAAAACCGAATGGCACAATGAGAGGATGAAATTATCCTGGTTGTATTTAATTGAGTTTGACCAGGTCCCTGCTCAGTGTCGGTCTAATCTCCCCGCGGCACTGTAGTCCCTCTCCCGGGGAGACAGGGGAGGCCGATAAACTTTGAAGCCGGCGCTGAGAACCCGCTCGCTGCACCCTCTGCATTATTCATGATGTGGGGACTAGAGCATCTTCAAATGGCCTGTCATTTCCTTTTACCCTCCATCACAATGGCCATATGCTGCACACACAAGAGGGGAGGGAAGATGGGGGAGGTATAATCTCCCGCTAAGCCCGGCCGAACAGGAACACATACATACGAACAGATACATTCACAGGTAAACCCACACACCCGCAAACGTACAAGGAGGAAAGCTCGGGGATTCAAAAGCATTGTGGCACGTTTCAATCTTGTTTTGCTGTTCAAAAACTAACCTCCTCCCACGGCTTCCACCCCACGCAGCTACAACTGCTGCTGCTCAAGTAAACACGATGATAGTCCCAAATCCCTGCCAGACTGGAGTCAGTGGCGGAAAAAAGTTACGAAAGGACAAACAAAAGGGAAAGTTTTCAGGCATCTTTTCAAAGACCCCACTGAGTGTTCTGACTTTTTTTTCCCTGAAAGGTAAGATCTTCATTCAAATCCTCGTCCGTAGATGTAAATCTCTCTCAGTGAGGAGTTGTTAATTTTCGGTTTTTCAGCTCCAAACAAAGTGCGGAGGCGTAATCAGAGTGCAAGTTACAGGCTCTCCAGTTCCTCGATTCTTCTTCCCGATTCATGACATTTTGTCAGCCCCCCCCCCCCTGAGTCTTTTTAGCCGATGTTCTGCACTGTATTTGTGTTTACCGAGTTTGTTTGCGTGACAAAAAACACACAAGGCACGTACGTCCCTCGGAGGTAATTGGGATTGCCGTCATTTGGCCTCCCTAACGTCTGCCATTCAGCATTAACATATCATTAGCTCTTTCTGGGACCGTTCACTCAGAAAATTGGAGGTCTCCGAAGACCCGCGGCTCCATCAATATGGCAAGAGCGGTTGACACCTTTCTCTTTGTCGTTCTCAGGAGAGAGAAGCGGAGTGGAAAGAGGCGTGGGAGTCAGAATAGTTTTGAGGTGCTTCTTGATTATATTCATTCGGAAAACTTCGTATTTGTTGCTGCTTTTTACGATGAATTATTCTCCTTTTTTTCCAATAATTTCCAGACTTCAATTCCTGACCTTCACCTACAGATTGAAGAGCGTGATTATAAAAACATATATGGCTCCCTATGGATTGTCTTAAACATCAGCCTTACAGTGATTCATGACAAGCATCAGGGAAGAAAAAATGTCCTTGCTGAATGTTGGGGATGAACCGCACACTGCCTGGAAACCTAATAACAAAACATCTGGCACACGGTTTCGACGCCGTGCTTGAATTGCGGCAGCTTTCGCATTTAGTCTTAGTAAATACCTTGTTTTGACACCTTTAATGGCGTGAAGCTTAAACTGTTTTTGTTGTCATCTCGCCCTCTGAATGGGAATCTACTGTAAAGAGAAGCCGTTCTTCATCCAGGTAATTAGGGGTTGAAATTAAATGCAAATACAGACACGAACGTGCGACGCGACAAATAAACCGACTAACAGAGGAGAACGGAGGCTCGAGTCGCGCTCGTGTGCACCTGCAAGGTCATTGTGGTTTACCTTATGCCCATTTCTCCTCCTCCTGTTGTCTTAATTGCTCGTATTGTGAGCATCCCCTGTGGTGAATGAGCGCATCACGTTAAACATCCCAACATGATGCATTTTCTTTACATAAAACAGGCCTTTTTTTTCCCGCTGAATGGCTTAGCGATGCTGGAAGTGGTTACTGTATATTTACAATACAACACAAACATCATGTCCTTCCACTCACCCCCTGTAGAGAAGAAAGTAAGAATAACTTATGTGAGACCCTTTACAAATATTTAAATCTTACTCTACTGATATTTTCCGCTCACTGCAAACAGAGAAAAATAAACACTTCAGTCCCGGCTCTATAATTATGGACGCAAGAAACAAAAAGATGAGTAAAAACTTTGATAACTTGATAATTAACTGGATAATTACTTCCTTTCGTCAGCCAAGTTTTCATTTATTAATGTGTTTCCTCTCTGCCTTTTTATCCCTTCTCATTTTCTTCTTTTTAGACAAACTGATGGAGTGGAAAAGTCATAATGGAAGGATAAGTAGTGTTGGGCATAAAGTAGTGTTGCTCCGTCTTGGTGTAATGTGTGTTGGGAGGAGGAGGGGGTTACACGGAGCGGTTTGGTGTCATGTTAAATGCAGCTTGTGTGAGTGTTTAAAATCTGTGTTAAAAACTGCGTACTGTCTGTATGAGGCTGACTGCAAAAGCCAACGAACGACACCGGGGTTGATTCACGTTCATGCACAGTTCTTGATTTTATATTGGTAATTAGGTTTTATTAATGCTCTGATTTATGCATACATTTTCATGGTTAGGGGCATAGAGATGACTGACAGGTGGGCATGTTGGAGCTTTTTGCCCGTTAACTAAAATCAGGTCTCAGCTCGACTCCTCCGCCTCACTCAAGGTCAGATTAAGTCGGTGTTTCTAATAAAGTGGACGCTGTTTTCAGACCACTCAGGACGAATTCTCTCTCTTCACTCCATGACTCAAATATCTCCTCGAGTATCAGGCAAAGTACAGATTACTAATTTTCTAAATCAACACATCTGACTTGACATATATCGTGCATGATTATGATATGAATCTGTGCTGTTTAATATTTAGACTGATCGATAGATGAGGTTAGAAGTTGTTTTATCTGCATTTCCAGACTTGTGACCAAAACTGTAACACTTTATATTAAATTCCACATAATAAACATTGATTATTAGTTAATACAAGACCTAATAAGATGCTTATAAACATATAAAAGTGTTAACAACATTAATTATTGCTTATAATAAACTGATGTGTTCTAATAAGAAACTTGTCAGCTCATAAAAGTTGACTAATAAATCTTTAATTAACCCTTATAAAGTCCAGTTAGTGTTAAAAAATATCCTGTTGGTGTTTAAAACAGGTATGCTAAATGCAAAGCTTTTAATTAAAACATACAAGTGTATTAAAGCAATAATAAATGTTTCAATGATCCTTCCATTGACACTTATAAGATGTTAATAAACATATAAAAGTGTTAACAACATTAATTATTGCTTAAAATAAACTGATGTGCTCTAAGTAGAACCTTTTCCGCTAATAAAAGTTAATGAATATGTTTATTAATATTCAATTAACCCTTATAAAGTCCATGTATTAGTGTTAATACATATCCTATTGGTGTTTAAAACAGGTATGTTAAACCCTATTTCTCATTAGAACATACAAGTTTAGTTCAAGCAATAATAAATGTTTCAATGATACCTTCATTAGCACTTATAAGATGCTTATTAACATTCATGAGCTGCATATCGACTGTTAATTAATACTTATTATGAGGAATTCAATACAAAGTGTCTCCACAGAGACTTCAAATGAAAGAAAACTCAATGTATGTTCATGATTCTGCGTTACAACTCAGAATCCCCCAAAATACCTAAACTGGTGAGGAAACTTTTTTAGGGTACAGATCGAGGACCTCCCTTTTACTCGTCATCTCCTCTGACACTGGTCAGAGTACAAGTCACAAACTGATGCAGCAGGTAACTGCATCCTTCTCCTCAACCCTAACCCTAACCCTGGTCTTCCTGGTCTCACAAAGACCCCTTACGACCCCTCCATTCTTACCAACTACTTAGATGGTTTCACTTTATGCTTATTTTAGCACATCATCCGTATTGAGCTTTCTAAATAAAGGCTATCAACATCCCTTATTCTTCTTAAACCCACAATCAGATCCCAAACTTGATAAAATAAACCGTAACATAAATGAAAACTATGATTGACAGATTTATTGAACACTGAGCCTGTTTAATCACTGACTTCATCAAGATGCAGAACCAGAAGTCTTGTTTATACTTGCGTTGCTAATATCTTAAATCAGATCAGAAGAAAAAAGTTTGAACCGCTCAGCACTTCTGCTATCAAGAGAAAATATATCCTCCATGTTGCCACATTGCTGGCAGCTGAATAAAGCCATCAGTCCAGGGGACGCGTTCGGGCTCCTGATGGGCGTATCAACACGTGCACGACAGTGAGTAAATATTTCCCGTGGACGGCCATTAGAAAGTCACTGTTCAGTGGTAAAGGCTGTCTAATCCCTGCTGCTATGTGTTTCAAATTCAGCAGACAGAAGGAAGCTGATCCAATTCCCTGCTTCCTGCAGGACACAGATCTGCATTTCCTCTGCACTTTGATGAAACAGCAGCCAAGCTGTCCGCCTCCATTAACAGCCCCTCTGATTTTACACCGCGCTCTGACAACTCAACGTGTGTGTGACTCCGCTCCAGTGTGTGTCTATGGGTGCATATAATAAATATGTTGAAATGCAGATGCCTGTGGTGTGCATTTGGGGGATGTGTATGTTTACACTGCTTTAGAGCTCAAAGCTTCTGGTATCATGACCCGGGCAGCCTGTGGTTATTTTTGGAGGATCTGGACCGCCAAAAAATATTGGAAAAAACAAAAATAATTCATGCGCCAGTAAATACGAGTAAATATTTGAATTACAGCTGGAGATGTGCTGCATAAGTCTCCCTGATGTAGAGAATAAATTCACTAAAACAGCACGGATGGTCAAAGAGGAATAAGAAGTGATGTTTGGGGAAAATGGCGGTAAAATCTGGTAATTTACAAAGACGTTTATCATCATGTTACATGCAGTAACATAAAAGTGAGCACTAATTCTTCACAGACTACAACATGTTCAAACAGGCTTCATCAAAGCTGCTTCGATGTCAGGAATCAAGGCGCCGTTTTTCAGCTGTTTTTAACCACCTTTACTGTAGTTAGAGGCTTAAAGTCGCAGCACGCCGCAGCTCTGAGAGCTATGTGTATTTGTTTTCAAATCAGGCTGCTCAGACATGTCAGTCATGAAAAGAAATGCTTTTGACGTGATTTGCATCCAAAACGCTTCGGGGTATGGGAGTCCTGAGAGTTCGCTACTCCAACCTAAGAAATGAATAAAAAGAGTAAAACAGACGAGGAAGAATCTTTAAGGACAATGTCAATCTGAGTATTTAGAGGGGAAAAGAAAAAATGAGATGCTTGAGAAATACATGACGAACAGGGTTTAAGCTAGCATCTCTACCCTGTTAATGTGGTTAAGATGTAGTTACCAAACACGACCCTGTAGCCACAAATAATCCTCAGAACAGCACCTAACTTCATCTACAGTAGGGTTCCAGCCACAGCACTAGCCACCAAACATCTTTTTAGCTTTGCCTAATATCTTTGACAAAGAGACTAAACACAACTCACCTACTCTCTTCCAGCAGCCGCTTGCAGTGGGGTGACGTAGCTCAAGGAAGAACATTTATGATCATTTCTTTATCATTTCCTTGAAGTAATAATCACTATAATAATCATTTTGCACTGCTAACACGGAAGTTCTTCTGTCTTAGTGTCTCGGTCTGATTGCACTTCCATAAAGAAATGATCATAAATGTTCTTCCTTGAGCTGCGTCACCCCGCTGCAGTCGATGGACTCGCCCGGAGGTCTCCATGCAAACAAGCGGCTGCTGGAAGAGAGATGTTGAGTTGGTTGGGGTTGTGGCTTTCTGTACTGTTATCTGCGTTCGTTACTAAAGGTGGTCTAACTAGAGAAGCAAACGATCTATAACATTCATAACTCAGTGTTACGGTGTGTTTGACCTTAACTTAATTTTACGCAGGAATATCCCTTTTTGCCTCTTTTCTAAAAGGCTTCTTCAGTTCCCAGAAGGATGCACCGAATCCAGCCTCCACCACCCAGAAAAGTTTGTTTTAAAGGAGTCTTCGAAATGGGACACCCTGCAGCATCTAAACTGGGACGCGACTAAAGTTTGTCAACCACTCAGAGGCTGTGTCTATGATCAGCTGACTTTAAAAGGCCCAATCAAAAGCCATGATTTCCTGTCTCAACGGAACATTCAAGGTAACGAAATATCCCGTTAAAGACCTACTTTTTTTTACACTCAGGGAAACTAATCAATGAGAGAATCAATAAAGAAATGGCTTAATAAGAAAAATTGACAGTGGCTTGAATGTTAATAAAATCTTATCTTACCATAAACTCTAATCCGGATACTCTCTCATATCTTGACAGGTTCATCTGCCCACTTGTAGATTTTTCAAAGTAAAGTCCACATGAGATGCTGCCCAGTCTGACGTCAGCGGACCGGACAGTTATGTTTTCAGGTATATTGTTTTTCTTCTTCTTCTTCACCTTTTTCTCAGTTTTGACAAAACCTGCGGGGAGAAGAAACAGTCACAGTGAGACGTCGCAGATCCAGTTTACAGCAGTCAAAGATTAAAGCGTCTATCTTATAAATACCGTCAGAGCTGTGGCAGCAGGAGACTCTGTACTAAAAGAAAAGGAGGCAGTGTTTATGTCATGTGCTGTCACCTTTTTAATACACGTGTTTTAAGACAGAGACAAGGACAGTGTAGTGTAAACCAGCGCCAGTGTGTTTTTCAGGTCACATCCTTTAACATCCTGTGAGTACAAACATGGCTGCTGGCTCAAAAGCTGAACTCAAGGGTCCCTCTAAATGCCAGGCAGGCCCGTCGTCACGGTGATGCAGAACAACGATCCACACAGCTTGAAGGGCAGGAGTGAAAAAAACAAAAAAAAAAATGAATATTTTTACTCTACCTCCACGATGACGTGTACACGCAGGATGGTTAAGTACGATAAATTGGACCGAAATTGGCCAATGAGTTCAGACGCTCTTGTAATGTGGCGTAAATTGCGTGCCCTTTCAGGCAGGGGAACAAACCTCCTCAATGTCAGCGCTCTCTCCCACATGTTGAGTGCTTAGTTTGCCATGCAGTACAAGATCTCCGTTCCTGTTTAGTATTCACCCACTTGAGTTTCCTAAAGGTTACCAAACCTAATTAGACATTTATGCAGGATCTTCAAAGGTCCCCCCGTTATTAATGATGTGCTACTTCTGAGGACTGCATCGATGGCTTTTTTTCTGACTCGGAGAGCACGCTCCTCACAATATGCGCATACACAATGGAGACACGCAGACATCAAAAATGCAGCAGGAGGCTGGTGGCTGGCTGGTTGTGATTACTAAGAGTGCTTGCATAGCGCAGAACACTGAAGTGCACAGACACACACTCACAGTGCACACATTGTATTGTCATGCTGTGTGCAAAAACAGGGTCAAATACAACACAGACAGGCTGATCGACATGAGCCAAATATAACACAGAAGGGTTACAAAACTCAGAGTGGAAAGGTCCCTTCAAAATAAAAGCAGGGAGTCCTGTGCATTTGTGCAATGTTAGGTTGTTTGCACTTAAAAGGATAACGGTAAAAAGACTTTGATGGTTGTGTAATAATTAAAGCTCCCATAAGGAACTTTTGACACCTACCCTCTCGCACCACAAAAAATGACAAAACACAAATCTTATGGATTTCATGAAAAGTCGTCAAAATGAATTACAGTCTATTTTAAATATTAAAGAAACTCTTCATAGGAGCCTAATTTCTTTATTATTAAGTTAATTGTCCCAAAATGGTCAGAAAAAATTATCTTAAAGGGATATTCCGGCAAAAAATGTATTTGGGGTCAAACACACCGTAACACCGACTGAGTCAGACACCCTGTCGAGAGATGAATGTTGCCGACCGCTTGCTTCTCTAGTTATACCAACTTTAGTAACGACCGCACGATAGCAATACACAGCGGTCTGAGGAGCCATAAACAAACCTCAACCAAAACGCCACTCTATAGCCACAAATAATACTCAGAACAGCACCTAACTTCATCAACAGTACATATAGGGTCCTAGCCACAGTACTAGCCATCAAACATCTTTTTAGCTTTGCCTGATTTCTTTAGCAAAGAGACTATACACAACTCAACCTCTCTCTTCCAGCAGTTGTTTGTTTGTATGGAGACATCCGGGCGAGTCCATTACATTACATTACTGCTGCGGGGTGACGCAGCTCAAGGAAGAACATTTATGATTATTTCTTCATGGAAATGCAATCAGACCGAGATGCTAAGACAGAAGAACTACCGTGTCTGCAGTGCAAAATGGTTAATATGATGATTATTACTTCAAGGAAATGATAAAGAAATGATCATAAATGTTCTTCCTTGAGCTGCGTAACCCCACTGTAGTCGTGATGGACTGGCCCAAGGTCTCGCTACAAACAAGCGGCTGCTGGAAGAGAGTGGGTGGGTTGTGTTTAGTCTCTTTGCTAAAGAAATTCGGCAAAGTTGAAAAGGTGATTGGTGTCTGGTTCTGTGGCTGGGACTCTATATCTACTGTTGATGAAGTTGCAGTTCTGAATATTATTTGTGGCTGTAGAGTGGCGTTTTGGTTGAGGTTAGTTTATGGCTCCTCAGACCACTGTGTATTGCTATCCTCCAGTCGTTAGTAAAGTTGATATAACTAGAGGGCGTCTAACTGGGTGTTACGATGTGTTTGACCCTAAATTAATTTTACGCCGGAATATATGAAGCTAGTGTGTAAGCTTAAAGTGTCCTGTCAAAAACAAGGCAGATCTCAGGTTAAGATTGACATATGCAGATCCTGTGAGGATTTTTTCTTTCTCATTATGAAACAGACAAAAAATGAGAGTGGTACCTCTTTAAGACCTAAAAAATTAAGCAAGCTCATCATAATAAGAAATCAGAATTTTTACGTAATATTATAATAAGTATCTGGAATCACTGCCAGGGGGTTGGTGTCGGACAAATCTTGCTGAATCAAAGATCAGAATCCAATTTGCGTCCAGCCCCCTTTTTCATGTCCTTGATGAGTAAATAAGTCCACCTTCCTGTGACACTTTCATATTTACATCATGGAGAACTCATTACTCCCAATTCCACAATGATCATGCACCACTCTATTTGTGCTTGACTTTTAGCACCAGTGTTGGTGTTTTGGTTGTTCTGTGTGATGAGTCTTATTTGCATAGAAATAGGTATATTTGCTCCAGATGAGTGTATAATAGATCATTGAGATGTATGCAAACAACACTGACACACAGAGATGCTATTTAATCTGCATGAGGCCCTTTGTGCGTGCTCTGTGAACTAGTCAGTGTCTTATTGATGCATCTGCACAGGTGAGTCTGCAGTCAAGGCCTACCTCTAATACAGGCCTGCTTCATGTTAACCCCTGGTACCTTTGGGGAGTAAAAGCAGATAAAGACCACAGTTTATATTTGAGGTTTTACAGGAAATTACTACGTACAAAATAAATCTGAGTGAGTTAGAAAGTTGGTCCACAGACAAACACACACAAAAGCTTTTTTTATAGAGGAAGTGAAAAATTCCTGTCTGAAACCGACAATAGGAAGAGTTTAAAAAAGCCTAACGTTGGAAGTTTATGAGCAATTGCTCAATTTTCTAGTTCGCCTCTTTCTATACCTGCATGCAAATCTAATCATTCATCTACGATGTACGGATAATTGACAAATCTAATTATTCCAGTCTGATCTGAAATGTTTATCTTTTGTATAAAGTGCACAGACTAATTCAGCTGCGTGCACTGCAAATTGACTAATTGGTCGTCGTTCAACCAAAATAAAACCCACTCAGGTTTAAAAAAAAAAAGACAAACACACTCACTGAGTTTGAATTCCTGAAAGAGCCACAGAAAGACTGAAGCAGGACCCCGTCCCTGTCCTCTCCTTAAGGTCTGAATTTAACAAACACCTCCACTTTCTCTTTGCCCGTAAACATGAGGAGATAAATCTGATTGGCTCATTACTTCAGGATCGTGCAGCCATGTTTACATGAAGTCTGTGCACGGTGAAAGGTAAATGTAGCCGACATGATACCCTAAATAAAACTCAGTTCCATTCATTATTTACATTCGGACTTTAATCAATTATGAATGACAGCTAATTAGTGTTGAGCAGAGGCCATCGCTCTCCGCGGTGTCAGAGTCAACTTGAAGTACTGTATGTCACGGAGTGTGGACATTGACGAAAAACCTCTCAGCTCAGTACAGATTCGGGTGTCTCTCAGCTGAGGAGACGTCACTAATCATCTGTGAAAGTGCGTGGCTGCGAGTGCGGGCGCGGACACGTGCGTATGTGCGTGTGCGCGCGCTCGATAATAATAAGGCAAGTGAAAATGAAGAGGAGCTAAACTGTGTAAGTCATTTCTCATTTCCTTGCTTCGGTGCCTGTCAGAAGAAAAGCCCTCCGTTTTGAATGATGGCGCAGACAACAAAAAGTGAACAACAAACCCTGTGGCAGTGGGGAGAGAAATGGAGGGAGGAAAAGTAAGACAGGAGGAAAGAAAGTAAGAAAGAAAGATACTCGCGAGCTGGCTAACACTGACAAATACTCTGTTTTTTAAAAATGACCAAAGCAGCAAACAAACAAAGCCAGATCCTGATATCTGCGCCGTGATAACACCACTGGACATGCCCTGAAAGTGAAACATAATAGAGGAAAAAAACGCCCCTACAGTTGGCACTGGTAGAGTTTTGGAAGGACCTTTCAAGGGGCTGATTTAATGTGTGAGCATCAATCCTTTAGCAGCAGCGGGCCTTGACAGCAAGTGAAAGTAATCTCTTCTTTATTAATGGGACTTTTCACTTTGGACCTGAGGCCTTTTGGTATTCCATAATAGTCGTGTGGAAGCACAGACCTAAGGAAAGAACAATATGAAATCAGATCAAGTGGATGTGTTAGGTATGATAAGTGGAAAGTATTCTTTTTGGAATTTAGCACTGTCCTTCGAGAAGAAAAAAGATGAGAGTGTGTTTGAATCCAATGAAAAAGTCTCACGGCGCGATGTGGAGAGGGAAAAGCGTACCGCCGATGACTCATAACAAAAGAAAACACATTATTTAGTCGATCCAGGTCAAATTAGTGGTAATTTAATTTGTGTATTGTGTCACTTTGACTAATTCAATAATTGTACCTCTGACTGCGTTCAAGGGCTTTGCCTTCTGCAGCACTGTCCTTGAAAAGCAATAAAATACAACATTAAAAACCAGCAGATTTCATTCATTATGACTCTTTTCCTTAGATCTATACCACAATCTGGACAAAGTGATGAAAACATGATTTCACCAGGGTGTGAGGTACGAGGTTAAAAGCTTTTCTGTTTTGACCCTTGACTCTCTTTTCTCTCTCTTCTTCAGTTCTTCCCTCACAGCTGGAGCCCAGTGAGGAACATTTTCAGGTGTTGGAGAGACTCCTTTTCTTTGCACAGTGATAATGGACTGACCTTCCTCTCGCTAAATACTCTAGTAAAGAATCTCCTCACAGTTTCAGCTTAGTTTTACAAGCAGGAGACACTCTCTGACAACCTCTGAACTCAGGCTGTCACAGTACACCAATCCTGATGGTAGCCGTGTTTAGAAATAATGAAATATGTAAACAGGGGTGAGATTGAAGTAACTGGGGGGATGTGGGTTTTTAATAAAAGGACAGAGTGTTTTTTTGGTAACATGTCCATGTCTCTCATGAAGCGCAGGTACATGTAATCGAGCTGTAATCTGAGTTTGATGCTGCGTTCCAGTTACCTTGGAAGTCGGAAATGGGAATGAAGTTACACCCGAGTTGACGGCATTTCAGTTAACAAGTTGGAAAACCAAGATGGATACCTATAGTTACCCGTTGTTAGCCGTTGTTTACAATTGTCAGCTGTGGTCAGCCGTTGTCAGCTGTTGTAAGCGGTTGTTAGTTACTCTTTACTGTTGATGCACTCTGCTGCCATCTTGAATTATGACGTTGTCGTCAGGTCGGGGTTGGCAAGGATCGTTCGACTTTCCGAGTCGGAAATCCGACTTCAGGGGGGCCTTCCAGATGAATTTCCGACTCGGAGCTCGAGTCTTCTGAGTACAACTGGAATGCAGCATGAGACTTCAGTCTCTAAAAGTGTTCTGTTAAATCCTGGGAATTCATATTTTTGTAAATTTATAAATTAAATGAAGTAAATGTATCCCTTTTATCTAGTAAACTCATACATTTTGATGACATTTTAGTTTAAACACTTGGTTCTCGTAAATTTACATTTGTTTGTCTGATAAATATACAGCTTTATCTTGTAAAATGACACTTTTTCTGGTAACACTTTATGAACCCACTTCTTATAATACGTCAGTAAGGCTTTATATCAACCCTTATTAGTGGTTATATGAGTTTAATTTCTCCGCTGAAGGATGAATAAAGCAATATCTAACCTAATCTAAACTAAACATTCACATCTTGTAGTAATGTTTATCAGGTGTTATAAGCAGCTAGCATCGAAAAAAAGCATCTTTTAAACTCTGCACCTCATAACTCTCACAGCTTAACCCAGTTATAAAAGTTCATAAAGAACTCATTCTGTGTATAATGAGCTAAAAGAAAAAGATTAAATATTAATTACAGGGCAGTATGTCCTTTGATTAAACGATTTGTACTTAAATGCAGCTTAATTCAGATAGGTAAACTGAGAGGATATCACCATATTTTCAGTTAATACTAACCCATTTTAAACCAAAACTCTAAAATAATTGGTAAACAAAACCCAAATATTCATACTTTAAAAAAAAAAAAAAACTTTGTGGGTTTGAGGAATTGAAATCTTATGAAAGGTTTGAGGACGTTTAATAGAAACCAATTCAGCGACGGCAGCTCCAACATCCGTCAGGCTAAAACAGCTCATTTATTTGAATGATTTATCCGAGTACAGCGTTACAGAGCTGCTTCAAACACTGACGTCCCGGCAAGTGACAGACAAACAGGAAATTAGAGACATGCAGGAAATACCAAGAACACTCTGTGGGTGATAATGATTGTTGTGATGGAGACTGAAGAGTCTTAAGTTGAAAGATGACCCCTCTGTCATTCATAACACCGCTCTATTGCTGCTTGTGTAGCCTCTGAGCTGAGCTGAATTGGGATCTGATTTGTCAGGGGAATTGGTGGGGAATGTTATTGCTTTATTATCTTGAAAAGGAATTCAATAATCACACAGTCGTGATAACTTGTGCTTTACCTCAATATCATAATGAAGTAAATGTTTTTGGCCATGAATAATGTTGGTTCACAAACTAGAAAAATGCTGACCTTAAGCATAAGCGTCATTTGGGTTTGTTGACATGTTCAGTACTGGTGTGGTTAAATGAAAAGGCCAAACATGGCGCTCATGACTCATCCGATACAATTCACTCGTTTCCATCATAAATGAAGATTAGGCAGTGAAGGCCGGATGGTTCGGTGAGAGTTCATGCAAGGTGTGCAGTTTTCAAAATGTCCAGAAGTTGGGGTTAGGTTCAAAATTTACTGACCATTATGGGAGGTTGGGGTTAGGCATTAACGCCAAAGGGGTGAAGTCAAGGTTTAGCATCATGCAGGTGGTTAGGTATGGCTATGAAGTCCACTGACTGCTAGGTTCAGGCACATCGTAGCACAAAGTGTGAGACCCATTTTTGCACCATGTCCATGTCCATGTCCAATCAACATATGGAATTAGTTGGAGATGACCTTAAAGGTGGGGTACAAGATACAAGGCGTACAAGGCGTGCTACAAGATTGGTCTTGCAGAACCAAACAGAGAGTACAGAAAACCCAAGCAAGAAAACAAAGTAAATACCAGAGACTCTAGTGGAATAACGGGCGCTTAAAAAGGAAGTCGACCGGCAAGAGCTACGAAGTCGGGTCAACATCAGCATAAAGATGGGGGATGCTTCGGGATCTTGCAGACCCTGTAACCTTTATGCTGGTCAGGTGAACCATTTTAGCAAAGTAAGCAAAGTGTCTGTGACAGAAGTGTTTCTTGTCAAACGGGACCTGCTGCATGTTGTAGCGACGCTAAACTGTTGACCTCTGGTCCTGGACTATGTCACTTTATCCTAGTTGTAGAAGTCCTGCAAACATTGTGTTTGCTGGTAGTCTGTTGGCATCTACAGTAGCACCAATGCTTTTTACTTTCACGTTGACTGGGCCCCATTTGTAATGATCTGAAGTATTTATCTGCATTATATCTGAATTTAATTGAAATGATACGAGCGAGCAGGAGCGTCTGTTTGTGGGCGGGGCTTGCGGGAGAAGAGACAGAGGGGAGGGGAGGAGCTGAGAGGAAAACTGGTTGAGAGGGGTAGAGTTTATGTTCAAGAGTTCTCTCCAAAAACTGGCACTTCCTCAGATCCTGCCTACCCCACCTTTAACTTTGCACTTGTTTGTCTATATTTCTGCACACTCTCAATACTTGTACAGATAAAAATATGTAGTATATTGGAAATCCTGTAGGCAGTGTCCAGTGGTGTAGCCAATAGTTCAGAGATGTCTGGCAAACAGAGACAGAAGAAGATGGTGGATTTTTTTAGATGGGGGACTATGATTATTCATTTACTGAATGAGGCTTTGATAGGGTAGCTGTTCTGTGACACTCATAATCAACCCAAAGAGGACGGGAGCTTCACTCTATACATCTTATCTCTACAACTCATTTGCCATACCCGAAAAGAGAACAATCAAAAGACGACCATGCCTGCAGCCAAAATCACAGCTCCTGATTCATCAGAACTTTTTATCCCACGGCTATAATTTAAATCTCTTTAAAGCAGGTTTCAATCCGCAGCAAATCAGTGTAGTTGCTATGATACAGATTTGCACCTGAGCCAGCCACAGATGTGAGTAAATGACTCATGCTGTGGTAACAACTAGTGCCGTGCTTTGCTATAGGCTTCTATATTTTATATGAGCCTTCATCCACACAGCAGGAAAATGTGCCTCTGCTTATGTGTTTGCTTTCAAGAACGTGGTTTCTTTAACTTATCACTAAGTAATTCAACTGTTTTGAGGTTAATGTCATTCAAAATGACACTCACGCTCTTTTGCTAGTTTGGTTGCTAACAATAAAGCGTTTTGCTGTTGTGTGTTCTTAAAAAAGGTGAAAAAAAAACTGTAATGACTTTTCGAATTATTCTTTGTGTCACTTTTTGACAGTGGGTCTGTTTGTTTTCCTCTAATAAAACTTTAATAGTCTGAGCTTCACTCTCTTAAGGGTAGGTTTTAGGGTTACGGACGTAATTTGTAACTTTTTCAAAAGCCCGTTTCAGTCCCCTGCAGTTTTAACTATCTGAAAACAATGTTACTTTACACTATAGCAAACTGATACACGTCAGGCACTAGGACCAAACGGCCGCTCAAGCCGAAAACTGGTTTCCCCTTGGTTTGGACCGCCCACAAGGTCCTTGATTGGCTTTGTCCCGCCCTCCTTCACCTCTGATTGGCTAGAAGTGCTGGGCTCCGATTGGTTATT
The DNA here is from genome assembly GCA_962446985.1 of Xyrichtys novacula. Lineage (NCBI taxonomy): Eukaryota > Metazoa > Chordata > Actinopteri > Labriformes > Labridae > Xyrichtys > Xyrichtys novacula. The sequence continues at coordinate 26,414,729 of OY660883.1, read as the reverse complement.
CCTAATGGCTGTGAAACGTCATTGTCTGTCGGGTAAGGGTAAGGATTAGGATTAGGATGAGGGTTAGGGTTAGGGTTAGGAGATTCAGAAGTGCGATAATGCTCTGTAGTGTTCTGTTTGATGTACAAAGCTGACAGCCCGCATTTGGCTTGAGCGTGTGATGACGTTTCCAGCTTTTCTAGCCAATCAGAGGTGAAGGAGGCGGGACTTTCCCCTACCATCCAACAAAAAAAAAAAATATTGCCTGCCGGACTAGTGTTTCACAAGTTGCTGGTAAGAGTCAGTCCATGAACATCGCTATTTGCTGATGTAAGTTTACAGGAGGGCGGCGTTCATTTTCCCTCCATAACATCACATTCATCAGAGGTTTCATTTACATCCCTGAATCGGGTTTGTACTTCCATATATCCTCTGTCACTCCTATGTGCTGTTTGCTAGTACTCAAGTCACATGTGTCCCCCTCTAACTTTGAAATCAAAATTTCGTCCATGGTTGGTAAAAGGAAGAGCTACACATCTGCAAAGAAACTGCACATTGCTGAACATCATAGCAGTCTTCCTGCAGGAGCACATTTGAAACCTTTCCCCCTCAAATAAATTCCATCTTATTTTCCAGTGTGACTCATATTCTGGATTTTACGGTATATCTTCATATTTAGAAGCTCTGGGCCCTTGACCCAGCTGCCCTATTTGATGCGCTGGGATTAGAAAAGTGTTGACCGGGTGTATGAACCTCACCTAACACACAGCCTTGAGCACAAACACCCTCCATAACAATCCACTTGCCTCAGGCGTCAAAACAACTGTATTGTAAATACTGCCAGCTCTGACCCTCCAAAAACAGCCCCCAATTAGCCTCTGATGAGCAACAAAACAAGTTCCAAAGTTTTTGCATTATTACTTATTAATTTCATTTCAAAGTCTGACAATCCCCAAGTCTCATGGCGATGAAGGAAAGCTCATTAAAGGACCAGAATAGAGAAGGGCTCACATGAAATAACTTTCAGGAAATGTATTCTGTAAATCCTGAAATATTAAAGTTTGCATAATCTTTTAACACATTTGCTGTCAGATTTGACTCCGGCACACATGGGGCTCACACTCGGAAGTAATTGTTGCCGATGTCAGTGCGCCTGAATGTAACAGAGCAGTGAGTGAAGTTTGCTGTTGATTTTTGTGTTGTTTAGGCACGTTTGAGCATTTTTATATCACGTGTCCGTCCTATTTCTACTTATCTCTATTTTGACATAACTGGGATCAACAATTATGCATGAGAGATTTTTAATGTGGACTAATTTTGAGATCAGATATTCGATATTGGAAGATCCATCCTGCCCAGGCAGCTGTCTCTCTTCCCTGATTTTTCTATGATGCTTTTGTTTGTTTAGCTACACGTCTAAGTGAGAGAAGAAGTGATTTGTATGAGAAACATGTACAGACGCTTTAAAAACTCATTATTATAGAAAATTATCTCAATGCTAATATGAAAATGAAAGACTCAGCTTTAATAAAAAATAACTTGAATGCCTTAAGTTCCTTAGGTGCCAAAGATTAAAAGATCAGTTTAATTTTTACACTTAACATCTCATCTTGTTTTATTCAAAATCTCTCCTGAACATCAAGATCTCCAAAAGAAAGACTTGAAAAAGTGATTAAAATATAAGTGACTAAAACTTTGAGGTCTTTTAAAGAGTTGAGGCGTTTTATTGAAGTTCTGTGCTGGGAAACAGAAGTCAAATAAGGGAGCATGATTAGACTTTAGATGTCTAATTCTTTCATTAAAATATCTTTAAGTTTAACGATTGTTTCTTCTTTTAAAGAGTTTCTTCTCTAGTTCTAATAAACTGAAATAAACTACATTTACTTTGTCAACTCTACCTTCTCTGGAGAGCTAATTAATGCTTGTTTGGATATTGAATGAACCTGTAAACTAACCTTGCTACCAAAGCAGTTCAACTAAAAACCTGCAGAGAAGGTTTGTCTAATATTGGCAGATCACTGAGCTGAAGTTTCAGTCTCTGCTCCTCAGACTATACTGAAAACTGTGCCTTTTAACCGTCAGAGACCAGCAAGAGTGAGAAAGAGTGACATTTTTGCCACAGGGTCAACAGGCAGTAGGGAATTGTGCTGGATCCCTGTATGCTGGTTGATTTGATACATGTCATGAAGTCATGAAGTTGTGTACAAGAGCAGCTCAGCGTGGATGTGGGTATTAAATTAGAATATGTTGCTACATAATGGTATCACAAACCAATGACAAAGTGATAGAAAAAGAGCCTGTTTGGATTATTTTCTTCACCATGCGCGTGTGTGACCAATGAAAGCTTGTTGGAACATGGCTTTACCTGCACTTGCCTCATTGCGAGCATTTTCACCAATAATAACACCAAATCACCAAACTGTGGCTGATCCTAGATCTGCTGGGTCAATCCTGCCAAGATGGCAGATGGACCAAACCAATTAAACTACAATGACAAAAGCTAGGTTTGAAACACTGAGTCATTGGAAGACATTGTGACAAGATGATCTCTACAGGTTTCTACTAATTGTGTCAATCCACACCGAGAGGCCCTGTGTCCTGGTCCTGACATTGGGACCTGGTACAGCACTCTTACTCAGAGACTGTCTTAAGTTTTTAACCAACAGACACATTTTACAGATTTGGTTTACGAGCAACGTAACTCTTAAGTCGAAACCATCTCTATGTTCTTCTCAATTAAAACTGCTCCAAGACTGACTACTGTATACCATTAGGACCTGGAGACAAGGTTTTTTTTTTTTTTTTTTCCCTTGGATTCCAGTAATTATTTGGTTGACACCTTCATATACAACATAACTAACTGTAACTAACTGTAAAATCTACTCGCTTCGTGAGACCAGCAAGCTTCAAGAATACAACCCCTCATAAATGAAGGTAATCTGTGATCATTTATAAATACATCTGAAGGAAAAATTCAGTTTTGTTGTTGGCTGACCATGCTACACAGAGGCGGCCATCTTTGTTTCGATCTGTTGACCAGTATCTTTAATCAATTACCTGTAAAAGTCCAGTTAGGTGTGAGCATAGACTGTATGTAGAATGGACGCCGTCTGCCTCCTCGCTGGGTGAAGCCACTCCGAGAACAGCACCCTCTGGTGACGGGCTGCAGTATAGGTCATAAATCCCGCCTCCGCCAGCAAAGCTTATGGAGCTGTGGACAAACTTTAGAAATTTATTACACAGAACATAATTTGTTTCCCCCCCGGTTGTGATGTTGACATGTAGTTATTGTAAGACTGGTTTGTACTCAAGTCCTCTTTTTTTCTGCACAGCTCCATTTTTAAAAGTTATCAGGGGGTTCATGTTTTCTATGATTGACACCTGATACAGCCTATGGGCGTATGAAGATTGCGTAGCTCACCCGGTGGATACGCTGTTTGAGCCGAGCGTCATCACAGCGACTCTCCCGCCAAATGTGCACAATGCCACTGCGCAATGTTGGTTTCAGGAAATGGAGAGAAAACGTGGAATTACCGGAACCAATTTGTCCATAGTATATACAGTCTGTGTGTGTGAGGGAAACCTGAAACGAATGTCACACCTGTTCAGTTTCCTCTAGTGTAAACGGATCTGTGCATTTTAGTGTCATTTGGTTTCATCCGTTTCTTTCAGTGGAGCTGAAAACAAAAATCTTTTGCTGTTTCCTCAAAACTTCATCGAAAAGACGGGTCGTCTTATGATCAATCATGATGTATATTTCTCAGATATTTCTGACATTTCAGAGTTCTTCCCGATCAACATTTAGGACAAGAGCACCATTAAAATGTTCAGAACAAAGTCCAGCTCTTCACGGTCTATAATTGCGTCCGCGTTACCAAATTGCAGACGAAAGATCTGATCTCTCTTCAGCCAAACCTTAAGGCAAACATGCTCCTAATGATTTTTTTAATGGGTTTCAAAAATCCTTTCAGGCATCTTTTCAATCAGCTCCCTGTCTGCCAAATGAGAGCCCCCTCTCTCAAAGACTCTCCAGTGAGCATTGTGGCGCTTTGTGATGAGTTTGGCACTGGGGTTTGAAAAGAGGAGCTGAATCTATAACCTGTGTGCGGGCGAGTGGCGGACAGAGACAGTTGACGGAGTGGAATCCTTCACACTGCTGTAATGGGTATAATTACACAAAGAAAAGGGCTGTTAGGTTAAATTACCCGTGATATTCGCCATGGGTAATGACAGAAATTCAGAAGGTTAAATGACACCAGGAGCTGAATGACTTTTGACATTAAGGCACTTTTGAAAAAGGGAATTAGAACAGAGGCTTTATGGGCAAATCCAATAGCGTACATGTTGGACTGTGGAGATTGCTTTGAGAGAACTTTAAAAAGACCTTTTTTGTGAACACCTGTGTCTTTAAGAGCCATTGTGAGATGATTTAGTCTAAAAAGCTCTGGCCGGATAGATTGTTTCCAACAGCGGAAGCTATTTGAAGCTCACTTTGAGTCGCAGTGATGTCTGGAAATTGTCCTGCTGAGTGGCACGCCTCCTCATACAAGTAACCACGGCAGCAAAGGAAAAGCTGAATAGACTCCAGCAATTAGCAGTTCCTCGCATATTGAGTCTTACTTTGAGGCTTTCCAGCGACTTTCCAAATAGGTTTGTGTATTAAAGTCTTCGTTTTTTTCTCCGCTCTGAACTGCATTCACCGCGGTTCAAACGCTGACCTTCACAGACAGCAAACAGCCCAATTAGTGTACGAAAAAGGTGAGGGGGCTGGACCTGTTCCCCATGCAATTACCTCGAGTCACCCCTGAAGCAGCCACCCACACACACAACCAGCGGAGAGCATGTGGTGTTTGCCAATAATACTGTAAATGGCCATGAAGAGGGAAGAGAGCCAGGAACAGTATATTGTGGGGTTTTTTTTTTTCCCAGCGCTCATGCTGTTTCACTTCCTTTGTAAATTTCAAATCAAACCTCACAAACTTATTTCCCCTCTCAGTCACCTAGTCTGCTCTTTCTCCTCCTGACTGGCTTACATGTGCAGTTCGATGTGCTCTCTAATGATATAAAAAGCAGAAATCCACATCACACGGCATTATCTATTATAAAGCTGATATTTAATAGATACTCTGAACATGTGAACTTTAATATTTTATGGATTATTAAGATGTGATCTCTTAAAGAAAAGCTGCCACACGCATGTAAGTTAACATTAATTCATATAATTTCATGGTATAAAATACAATATACATACAAGTGGAAAGAATAGGAGCCAATACATCAATTATTCACTTTTTACATGGTTAAGATTTATAATACCACAAAAAAGAAACAGATGTATTGATAAATCAGAATGACTGACATTGTTTTGCTTCAATTTTAATGGTGTAATGCACCTTTAATATTCCCTTTTCTGTAGACACGGCTTTGGAAAGCTAACAAACCTCGAATCAAAAGCTAATTTCTTGTGAAGGTGAGGTATAACAAAGGTGTACCCACTGAAATTAAAGGGGCATTTCGCTTTAACGTAACCTTGTGGCTGGATTGTATTCAAGTTTTTACGACCTTGCTTAAAGTTTGTCTGTTGGAATAACAAAAGAGGTGATTTTTCATAAGGCCTTCTAAGCTCAATTGACAAACGGTTCATTTAACTTCCCCTGAGCCTCCATTTAAGTCAAGGTTTGATTTACCCAGGTACACCTGCAACAGGAATTATTATTTTTAAAGCAAGACTGCCACAATAGACCAGTATTGACAAAAAAACAACAATGTATTTTATTTTAAAACAGTATTAATACTGTGCATAAATAAGCAAAAATAACACCGTGAGTTCATTGTAGTGGTATTTTGGCTGAAAACAGAGGAAAGACAAACGAGAGGTAATGCTAGCTGACGCAGTTTTCTGAGCGGTGATTTGGCACTTAGAAAATAGGCCTTTTTGGGTCACTTGTTGATTGAAAGTTTTGTACTTTTTAACAGCTTTTGTTCAGTTTCGTAACTTGCAATCTCGCATAAGTAGCACATTTCAAAATAAAAGCACAGCCACCTAAAGAGGAGATAAAAAATGACGGTAACACTTTACTTGACACCTATCTCTATAACACATTTTAAATATATGTATAATGCATTATAATCAGGTTATAGCACTGTATAACTATAGTTGTAAACACTCATAAATATAGCAATAATCATAACACATTATAAAGCATTTTATCATGACTTACAAGGTCAGGTATTATAGCGTGTTATGATTATTGCTATAAAGCACTGTAATCATTAATGAGTGTTTATAACTACAGTCATAACAAATCGCATTATACATATATTTATAATGTGTTATAGAGATAGACGTCAAATAAAGCGTTACCAAAACAGACAATTAAAAATTAAAGCATGACAAACAAAAGTATAATGAGACGATGTCCTCTCCAGTGAAGTTTTGGTGATTCTTTCTTAAAGGCAAAAAGGCGAATATTATTAGAAATTGCATATAATACTTAATTTATATCATATCTGATGCTGTATAATTAAAAATAATAATAAAATTAATGTTTTAATGAATAAAAAATCTGCAAATAATAAAGAAATATAAGATTTTACATCAGGGTTGATCTTAGCATTGAATGAATAATGGGTACTTCCTGTTTGCTGAGTAATGTTAGAGTAATGATAGTGCTCTTTCTTCTGTACAATAAATATAAAGCTACAGCCACCAGCCTGTTAGCTTAGCTTAGCATTAAGACTGGAATAAAAGCCAGATGGGAGTACAGCCATTCAAGTAGAACCCCTTCAAAAGACCGTGTCCTCCTCCGCCCCCCCGTACCAAGGGGTGAGTCTCACCAAGCAAGGTCTGGGATTACACACCGGTGGCTCTGGTAAAAGCTCCAGCGAATCCAGTGAGCTCAGAGACCCTGTGGGAGACCCTGACCCCTCATAAGCATAGGTCCTCAGGCAGTCAAAAGGGGGAACATAAGGATCCTCATCAGCTTCTGCCAGCCTGTCTAGGATAAACTGCCTGAAGACCTCGTCCTCAGGCCCGATTAGATGCGATTCTCTCAGGGACATTCGTATGCTGGCTCTGACGTCCTCCCTCCTCAGCCTCCTCTCTTTCCTCCTGGGGTGGGGGCGCAGCGGGACCACAGGCTGGCAGAAGCCCAAGTCTGCTCCTCCTCCCCCTTTTTCTCCGTAATACAGCACCTTCTGCGACACCGTCTCGGGCAGCTCCAGCTCCTTCACCTCCACCTCCGGGCCCTCCTGCTGCTTCCGCCTGTGTCTCCTCAGCACCAGCATTAGAACTGACAGCACTGCAGACACAACACAGCGGGAGATCATTACAGTTAAACACCGGGGCGCGAGCTTTGTGGGGGGGAAAAGCAGCGAGGGTGCCGGATGGAGCACGGATAGAAAAATAACAGCAGCAAGAACTGATTTCTGAAACTTGTGGAGATGCAAAACAGAAAACGCAGGTTAATTAGGCCATGAATTATTTTTTAATTTCAGCTCAGACATAAAGTTTTTTCCTCCAGAATGCTGAAAGAGAGCTTGTTTTTTTCCCTGATTGTTTTGTGCACATCTGACACAACGTTAGCATAGCAGGTATTGCCATTAATCTTTCATGTGATGGGCACAGGGAGGACACAAAGCAGCCGAGGTCATAATAAAGCTCTTCACTATGCAAACCCATCAACGTCCCAGGGTGGCATTGCTGCTGATGTATCGCAACCAATGCGCTCATTACCCGACATCATTGCTCTGCAAGCTTTCAGCATTATAAAAGTGTGTGTTAAAGGCACACTGGTGAGTTTTTAAAGAGGGGAATCAAATGAAAGTGCGAATTTGTTAATGAAGAAACCTGCTGTTTCACACACGTTTTCATACTTGCCAAAAGGATGTGGCGGTGGAAGTGCTTAAGCTCAACAGATCCGCTGAAAGAGAACGACTTTTTTACAACATGTCAGCATGATTGGTATTGTTTCATAAACTCTAAAACAGACAGAAAACCGACTTCTGGAAAATAAGAAGGTGGGTCACCAAAGGCAGGGGTGTCGAGGTAGGTTATCATAGCATTTTTATTATTCACACTGAATACTGTTTCTGTCTTCTGAAATACTCCGTCTACATCACCGGGGGGAAAGTACTTCTGAAGCCGTAGTGCAAAAACAATCAGCTCTCTAGTACTCTTCAGTCTGCCTGTGTAAACAAAACACACTACATTTGCAACATGCCTCTGAGAGGGAATAATCATGTTCAACCAGACGCCTGCCTTGTCAATCTCTCTGATAGCTCTTGCCAAAGAAATATCAAAAGAAAAAGATCTTTGGTGTTTTTATCGACTGTTTCAAAGACGTGAGGATGATTTTCTGTGAATTTCTTTTAAATTAAGTACATCAACAGTTCTCTGACCATCCGCCCTTGATGCTCGAATTACTTCTGACCTCGCGGAGTTTTTAAAGGGTCTAGTAAAACAAAAACGCCAGAACAAAGATGTTCTCCATCAGGAGATGCAGTTTTATTGATACGTTTGAACCTATTCCCTCTGTTTCTGACAGCTTTTTAAATAGAGCTCTGAAAACTCGTGCGCAGAGCTCAGAAATGTTTGAAACTGAGGTTAATTTTAGACAAGAAGCTAAAATTAATCTGAAAACACTACTGCTTCAGTGTCATGCAAGTTCAGTTCAATGTCTAATGTAAGCTTGTACACATATGTGTAATATTTCAAATGAACGATTTTATTTATTTCAGTATATTATGACCGAAAGGGTGTAGGCAGAAGCAGTGCTTATACAGACCTACCCCTTATACCATACATCGGGTACATTATACAGATACACTCTGTTTATACAAATATCAACACTTCATCAGCTAGAGTACTGAATATGCTTTACACTTTACATTAATGATCATACATCATTTTCTCTACAATATTGAGAAATAATATATTTCTTGTAAAGTCTCTTAAAGCTCACCAGAGTACTACATTTTCTAATCTCTACCAGGCAGTCGTTCCATATTTCACCCCTTTTACAGACAAATAAAATTTTTTGACATTTGTTCGCGCTTTCGGTTTCTCAAATAATACACAGCCTCTTAGGTTGTAATTAGAGACCCTTAGTTTAAACAAGTTCTAGACATGTTGCAGTAGGGTATTTCATCTTTAATGTTTGTATATAAAGAGCAAAGTCTACCAGATATTACCTTTGTATAACTAGAAAAATACAGCAGTAATATTAGTTACTGTTTTGTCCACAGGGGGCGCCAAAGCCAACACAGACAGAAAGTAGGACAAACAAAGGTGGGTATCATAACTTTGTTAACATTCTCCCTCCAGATGCTTTCACTCGATAATGCTAGCTTGAGAATTTACAGACACTGTAATCACTACTTGATTAGCTAGCATACTTTATTAGCTTAAGCCTTCAAGATGATCTTGAAGATGATTCAAAAAGTTTTGTTCTGTAAATTTGAATGTTGAATGGAGGAAATAAATTACTTAAAATGCATCCAGGTGCAAAAAAACAAAAAGACATTTAAAATTTTTATTGTTGGACTTAAAGGGATATTCCGGCGTAAAATTAATTCAGGGTCAAACACACCATAACACCAAGTTAGACATGCCTTGAGAGATGAATGTTCCCGACTGCTTGCTTCTCTAGTTATACCAACTTTAGTAATGATCGTGGGATAGCAATACACAGTGGTCTGAGAAGCCATAAACAAACATCAACCAAAACGCCACTCTATAGCCACAAATAATGCTCAGAACAGCACGTAACTTCATCAACAGTACATATAGGGTCCCAGCCATAGCCATAGCCACCAAACATCTTTTTAACTTTGCCTAATTTCTTTAGCAAAGAGACTAAACACAACTCACCTACTCTCTTCCAGCAGCCGCTTGTTTGTAGCAAGACCTTGACCAGTCCATCATCGACTGAGGCGGGGGGAGGGGTGGCGCAACTCAAGGAAGAACATCTATAGCCACTCTATGTGTCTCAGACCGCTGTGTATTACTATCCTGTGGTCGTTACTAAAGTTGGTATAACTAGAGAAGCAAGCGGTCGGCAACATTCATCTCTTGAGGGGGTGTCTAACTCGGTGTTACAGTGTGTTTGACCCTGAATTAATTTTACGCCGGAATATCTCTTTAAACTTGAGCGAGGGGAAGATTTTATCATCTTTTTCCTTTGAGGGCTCCGTATCTTTACATAACTCCTTCTATTTACAAATCTTGCAGCTAAATTTCATTTTAATTCTGACCTTTGGATGGCAGAAAGTTAAAAGAGTAAAATAAAAATATCTAAAATATTTTTCCAAACAGATTGATGTAATGGATGGCAGTGGGATAGGCCTTCAAAATAAAAGCATGCCTTCTTACCTGTGAGAGTGATGAGGCAGACCAGAAGCCCTAAAAGAGTCTGCAGACTGAGCCCCATAGACAGAGCGAGGGCCTCCACCCCTCCTGTGGGACAGTGTCCGGCTGGCTGGCAGCTGCACACGCTGACGGTTAAAGTTGTGGTGCTGGAGAGAGCCGGAGAGCCGCTGTCTGTCACCACGACTGGCAAGAGGTACTGGGTTCGATCTTTGCGGGTGAAAGTACTCCTGCGTGCAACGATTCCGGCTGTATTGTCTGAAAAAAGTGAAGGCATTGGAATAGCAAGTGAGATGAGGCTTTGAATGTGATTTCGAGTATAAACCGAGCTTTCTGCGAGCTGCTAACACCTTGTCAAATCTAATTTTCTATGCGCAGTGATGTAAATTGACTAAATCTCTCCCAGTGTTTAGGTTCAGAGGACTTTCTCAATTCAGTTAGCAACTTTTTAGGAGTCCAATAAGCCTTTCGGCACATGCAAATGTGATCTAACAAATGTGCTTCTTCTTGATTCATTATTCATTACCTGCTTGCTGACTGGACTGTTGTGCCTGCGTGGCTAACCACCCATTCACTACACAAGCATACATTTCATCCTAAAGTATTGGACGCATTCAAACATCCCTCTGCTGCACACTTTAACAACACTGTTCGATTTTTACTGCCCATTTTCATTATACACTTGGAAAAAGGAGGCTGACTGATCACTGACTACAAGGCAAACACACTTTCAATTTACTCACTCTACAGGCTGTCAGCCACAAAAAATACAACCTACTGAGAGTTTTTGTTTCCAAATGTGGCAAAAAATCCTTTACAGATGGAAAGTGTTTGGAATCAAAGTTCTTACTCGTGTGAAATAAATGGGAAAAAGTTGTAAAACTGCTCATACAAGTTCAAGTTTGGCAACAACTCATTTGTATTTCAAGCACCAAATGGTCTTCTGGTGAAGCTTTATCCATCATGAGTCTTTATTTCTATACGAGAAGTAATCGACAAACTATCCACAACTGATGCAGAGGTGCAGGGTCGGAGAAATGGGTTCATTGCACCAAAAGGGAGAAAAATTTAACCTCGCTTTTTAATTCAAAACTGGACAAAAACATCCGCCTGCTTCCTGTCAGTGAGAGTGAATCTTTGACAGACTGTTGTCGTATCATTATCCCTGTCAAATCAGCATGATAGCTGTCGCGGCTTCCAACCAGTTATTTAATCACTCACTGTCTGTCCGTGGAGTTGCTGTCAACTCCCTTCGTCATCACCAGGAGTATTTTTTCTTTGCTTTGTGTGTTAAAATTACAACCAAAACTGAATACTACAATTTTTCCCAGAGAGGATTTGTAAGTTTTTTAACTTTGGAGTGAAATTTCTGTTTTGAAAAATTGTTAGAAACTCTAGTAAGTAGGTCTGATGTAGAGAGCAAGAGGAGAAAGTTAACACTGTGAGATTCATCTGATCTCTTTTAAACTCCTGGGAAATTTAAGTTTCCCCAATTCTTGAACTGTGGTTCATTTTCTCGAGGTGTGGTTGTACGTGGATGTTACTGGTCTGAATCCTCAGCTATCAGCAGCTGCAGGTAGGAGCATTGATGTCTTTTCAGCAGTTTATTTAATGCAACACATTTATGTTCTCTTGCCTTCAGAGTACTGATCAGCTGTTCATGTATGCAGGTTTGGTGGTTTGAATATTATTAATCAAAACTATGATGACAAATGTTCATCAATGACCATTTCTCCAGGATTGACCTTCATCCTGTGTTAGCTTTCACTACGCCCCCACCATGTTAAGGGTCTGCTTCAAACAGGGCAGCAAGAACAGCTCTGAATTGTAATTATAGAACAAATACCACAGTCATGTATAACTGTCTGGGCTGGTTATCAGTTAGAAAGAGATTATTGTATTCATTGTTGGTGTTCTTCAAAAACATTCTGATAACTAAAAACCCAACAATCTTGTATAAAAATGTAAATTTTAGTTCTGACCAACATAGCTATGTCACCAGACATGCGACTAGTGGAAAATTTACACTACCCAAAATAAAAACAAACATAATAAAGCAGATGGTTATGTACAGAGCCATGCAAGTATGGAACAAATTACCAGAAAACATTCCACAAGAAGACAGTAAAATCACTTCTAAGTACTTAGTTAAGAAACACCTTTTCACAACAGAAATTTAAAATTTAATATTTAGATGGCAAGTATTTTGTGTGTATGTATGTATGTATACATGAGTACATGTGTATATATACATATATATACATATATATATATATATATATGTATATATATGTATATATAGTGCTTTCAAGATATGTAGATACTTTACATAACTGCCAACTCAGGAGCAATCTGTTATTGTTTATGTATTGTTTATTTGTATGTATTCTCTTTATTTGTTTGTGTTTGTTTTGTGAATTATGATTATTATTTTTATTTATTTATTTATTTTTATTTATTTATTTTACATGGGGCGTATTATACATATCAGATATTTACATTGATTTATTGTGTGTTGGTTTAAGGACCCCAGGAAGAAGAGCTGAGGCTCGGCCAAGGCTAATGGGGATCCAAAATAAATCAAATCAAATCAAATCAAATCTGTGTCTTAAATCAGCTGTAAATTACAATAAAAACATGTCTCTTTCATCCAATTTGGTTCTCATCTCTAGGTTAACTTGTTAGGCTTCATTATCAATGAAAATCTTGCTTATAATGTTTTTTGTGGGGTCCTCTGGGCCTTTCTTTGTCAGTATACCTGTCATACAGACATCTATACTGAATTGATCACACATGTCTGGACATGCCTGAGGCTGTTTTTGTGCAGGAAAAACATTAAAAAAAGAGGATTACCGAGATCTTGCATGATTGGAAGAGGACCTGACTGTCAGTGCACTTATGATTTTAGTTTTCACTCTAATTATTAGATATTAATCAAATCGGGTCAACAGCGACCCTAATACGACAGGTGCTGTAATTTTAATAAGAGCATTTTATAATTCAGTCAATTAAATTTTTTATCTTTATTTTCTTGAAATCGAGGTTCCTGACAAAGTCATTAAGTCTTGATGCAAAAAAGCTCATTTAAGTGGTTCTTTTAAGCATTTAAAAACAAAAACGAGTTGGTGCAGACCCTAACACAGGAGGAGGGTTAAGCTGAGATAATGACAACCCAAGAAATGCCTCACTGACACCAAAATCAAAATTGAAACTGTTGGTCATATGACTGTGAAGCTAATCCATTGACTGACGTATTTTTATAAACTTTTCCAGCTGCTTGTTGATCAAAATTCAATCGGCTATCAGTGCAACAACAGTTCAATGTTTGACATTTTTGTCTGCTCTTATCTGACCGTTAATTGCTCTGTGTTTAAACCCGGTTTTATCCTAGTGTGGAGACATCTTAGAGAGCAAATTTATCAATATATCCTCGAGCATTGACAGACTGGAGATGAAGATGTGGCGAAGAGAGAGGCGAACTAAGTGTAAGGGCTGAGTTTGAATTGCAAAATATCAAAACCCATAATGGCACTATAGTTTTTTCTCTTAAAAATATCTGAATGATTCACTAGTGTTGACCCTGTCTGTAGTGGTAGAAAGCCGAGCTCCACTTCCTCAACAATAGGGCCAAACTTACTAACAGCCCCTGAGGGTAATACGCTTCATTGACAACAAACTCATTCAACCCACTACAAACAAACTAAACTCTCTTTTTTAATAACCCCAGCGTTTAGAAGAATCGGTTTAAACAGAATAAAGAACAAAGAGGTGAACAGTAATAGATTCAACAGGACCTTGATTATCTCTGATAGTGAAGTTTGGATTGATGTGCTTCTCAGGAACCATTGAGAAATAGAAATGGTGTCCCTCCACGGGTTCGTCTGGGTCAACTGCGTTGAGCAGCTGAATGAGCTGAAACACAAAAAGACCCTTTCATTGGAAATATGAGCAACACTGCTGTCCCATACACAAACAGATTTCATAAGGAGCCTACGTAATCACATGCGGCCTTGGTATTTCCTTTCTGAGAAATGCAGAGACTCTCATTCAGCAGCTGACACTGTTTTAGGTTTCATTTGGCACAGTGAAGTCTACAACAGTAAATCGGGTCTTTGTGAGTCCTTCAACATTTAAAAGTATAATAGCAGGAGTGTTTTCATACAATATGACGCAACAGACGTACTTCCCCTGCCAATATTCATTAAGTATGTCATTGCCACTCTTTTTTTCATTAAATCATGAACATCAGTGCATCATAATATACATACTTCTCCCGCCTGTGTTCCCTCACAGATATATGGCTGGTAATCTCTTGCAAGCCTTGGCACATTGTCGTTTATGTCCAGCACTTTGATGAACACCACCACAGAGGAGGATAAATGGTTCTGCGCTGCAGTAGTGAAGATAGACATTTGCAGGAGTCCACTGGGTGCATGTATCATAAACGCTGCATAAAAGCTTTGACAAAATGATACTTAAGACTGATAAATGTTTCAGCTTTTCAAAACAAAAACATGGCGGAAGAATGAAAAAGGGCAGAGACATCACCGCTTTTGTACACCAGGAATAGAAACAGACTGGAGGACTGAACAAAAATCTTTTTTATGGAAATGTAAGACCTAAACGTTTCTCCAATAAACACTTTTATAATCGGATGTACCCCAAACTCATCAATACCATCCTATACAATGACCATTTGTTGGCCTTTTCAGTTGATCATATTTTAAAATATATGTGTTTATATATGATGTTAGAAGTTTTAATTGTAATATTCTGATATCTATATGTAACGATAGCCAATTGTTAGCTTTTTGTCCACCACTCTTAGCTATTTTTTTCTATCTGTTCGTAAAGTACCGTCTTTCATCACTTTTACATTTCTTTGCGATTATTAGTTCAAATAAAAAAAAAGAAATCTGACGGTTTTGTTATAGCTAACTACTAAAGTATTGCCATCTTGTAAATCTATCCCTTTTTCATAACTTTAAGCTAACATAATCCACTGTTAACTTTCCGTACCGTTCTTACAAATAATTAGATATCTTTTCTAAATGTTGTTTTAACTTTTGCGCTAACATTTTAGTGCCCTCTCTATATATGAAGCTAACTATCTTTTATCTTCAAATACTTTCAACTGCTCATTTATTTTTTGAACTACCATTTCAATCGTATTTTTAGCTCATGTCAACTGTTAACTACTTTTAGCTAGCTTGAACATAATTTTGTCCACCGTTAGCTAGCAATTTCAGTCACTTTATTATTTCCATTAGTTGTCAGCTTCAAATACTGATTCATTCCTCCCATCATTACGACAAATAAAATTCTAATAACTCACAAGATTTGTTAAAATTCCTCTTGTTAACAATTTAAAGACTTAATTTCTTGCAGCTAACAATGTCAACATTGCCAACTTAACGCTCTCTCTTCGCGCCTGCTTTTCAAAATATTAAGCTAACAATCTTGACTTACATTTTACATCCTTACCTTTAGCTAACGCTGTCTGCTGTTGACCTTTTTAGCTATTTCAACTAACATTTTGATATTTTCAGCATTTATTTACACATTTCCATGTAGCGTAGCATTAGCTATCATCTGTGCCTGTAAGCTCAGTAGTTGTCATGCAATCTTAATAGCAACAGAGCAGAAATGTTGTTTCTATTTTTAAAATTATCGAATTGACTTATCAAATTCTTCTCATTAACTATTTTAATGACTTAATCTCTTGCAGCTAACAATGTCAACAGTGCCGACTTAACGCTCTCTCTTCGCGCCTGCTTTTCAAAACATTAAGCTAACAATCTTGGCTTTCTAACACTTCCAACGTTACATTTCACATCCTAACCTTTAGCTAACGCTGTCTGTTATTGACCTTTTTAGCTATTTCAAACAACACTCTGATAACTTTCAGCATTTATTTACATATTTCCATGTAGCGTAGAGTTAGTGATCATCTGTGCTTGTAAGCTCAGTAGTTGTCACTCACTCTCAAAAGCAATAGAGTAGAAATGTTGTTTCTATTTTTAAAATAATCGAATTAACTAAATTATCTCTCTTTGTGACATGGTCATCTGCTGCGGTGAATCATGGCACAGCTGTGGGTATAAATAAAAACTGTACAAGACATGAAGTTCCCCTTACTTGTTTCCTTGGCTTCAACAGTAACATTATGCCAATTTGAAGTCTCTCGGTCCAAAGCTTTCGCGACAGTTATGGTTCCATTGTTTGGGTCTATTTTAAAAGCTTTTGTTGAATCGCTCCTTTTGTCAATCGAATATCTGGAGAAAAATCACAGAAACACACACTAAGTGGGTAAGGTTGTTTTCTGGGCGCACAAAACACTGTGGTACCACGGGGAGATTAATTAGGCAAAGTGCTCATTTTTTAAAATCTGATTACAGAAACCCAACAAAGAAGAGGACACAAATGCTACTGTGACAGAGCCACAACAAGCAGTGGAAACAAGGCTTCTCACACAGATGGCAGAGCTAAAATTTTAATATTTCCTCAGTTATATTAATTAAATTTCACTGCTACTTTAACAGCACTTTTCTTTTGATTTAATTTATCCTTTGAAAAGATTGTACTTCAAAAACAGTTTGACATGAAAAATAAATAAAAGAGAAAAACTTGTTTGTATCAGTCTTTTTACATATCACTGAGTCATGCTTTAAGGTTGTATTTTTGAAATTAAAGCTCCTTTGAGAAGTTTCCACATTTAAAAATTAAAGTGAAATTCATGTTGATGTCTTTTTATGATATCCAAAAGCAAAGAAGACCATCTGCAACAAGATTGACTTTTTTATATTTTAATAGGTGTGAGGAGGTAGGTGTCAACCTGGCAGATGGACTAAAAGCACTTTTTAAACATTTCCTATTAAAATACTCACAAAACTTTTCTGATATATTTTCTTTCTCCTTTGCTGTTATTCCTACACATGCTCTGACTTATTAAATTATAGTAACACAACAATAAAAGGGTAGGACTAGTTAAGTTTTATCAACTTCATCCTGCACCCTTTCGAACAAAGTATGATTATGTTGCTACAGAGCTTTAAATCAAACTTTATCTAACCTGACTTTTTTAAAAGCAGGGACAACTGTTTATAAAAGAGATATTTCCTCACTAGCATGAGCCATTACATTTAAATACTCATCCGTACAAGTGGTTATAGCATTAAGGAGAATTAGGGCAAGTAGAACTATATCAAAACATGAATTATTTCCAAGAGCCACTTTGCTGATAACAACATGGAAATAAGCCAATTTGACCAAAGCAAACTTAATCATATTTAGTAGAGCTGTGGAAACCCCTAAAATGTCAGTCTGAATTTATTAATCAATGAGACACTGTCACCAAAGGGGCAGTAATAGACATCAGGCTGAGGATGATATGCAGCACCTGCCACTCTAAAGCTCTGCCGAGATGGACTGCAGGCACCAGTACCGCTGCTGTCTCCTCTGCAACGTGCCCCACTTGCAAATGACTGCAAATCTCAATTCCATATGCCACCTTGTATGGTGCTTTATTACATTCCGACGTCCTAGCCACGCCGCTTTGTGATAATACCACAGCAATAGATAGAAAAGCCTGTGAGGTATGAGGGAAAAAAATCGTCATGATTTATTCAGCAGGGCCCATTTCCTACTAAAGTAATATGAGATAAATATGACCATGTACAGGGTATCCAGAGATCAAGGGTAAAAATGGATGCACCGAGCCAGTAACACTATTTGAAATGGAATGATTTTTCACCCTGTGGAGGAAGCTGTCTAGGCCAAGCTGTCTGAGGACGTTACGCCCCCACCAGCACGGGTATCTACCTCGTCATTATCATACTGGCAGTTGGGTGGCAGATGCCATTCCTCCTGCTTCAGACATTTCACATTACCTGATGGGATTGTTGACTATGTCAGTGTCTCGAGCACTAACACTGCCAACCTGAGTTCCCACAGCTGCATTCTCAGGAACTTTCCACTCGTACAGCGCGGCGAGGAAGACAGGCGGCTCGTCCACGTCCTCCACAATGATCTTGAGCGTTGTCCTGTCCGTGAACTCCTCCAAAGGTAGAAAGCGAGGGTCCACGTGATCGTTGACTGCCTCTGCTGCCATGACGAAACGTCTTTTGGCCTCATAGTCCAACGGCTGTGGAGGGAAAAAAAAAAACACATTTTAAATATCACTGAGAAACTGAAGCAGAAAATCTCATGTTGATTATCATTAGGCATGCTTAAAGAGCTACAGATTTCCAAATATGTTTTGCCAACTCATACTTAAGACAGCTTATTATTCTATTGGGAGCAGGATGCAACCCAGACTGGATGTTAAAATTGTTTAGTCGATGTCAATAAGCGACCAGCTGTGAGCACGCACTTAAATAATGCTGTGGTTTCAATAAACATTATGATGCTCGTAATAAGAAAACAGCATGCAAAACATTACTGCACTCCCAAAATGATTCACAGACAGAATCAATATTGTCCTTTTTTCTTTTTTTTTCTTTATTTCATTATTGAGGCATCTGAAATCAAATCTCCAGAGCTTTAAAGGAGAAGCAGAAGCCTGGTATGAATGGAGGCGGATGTTTGAGGCACAATCTAAAAGGATAATGAAACAGTCCTGTCTGAGTTCACTTTGAAAGTATCACCAACTCACTGACTCATTGAACCAAAGTTCTAGCTAGTGTTACGAGTTCATAGGTTTTCTGCCAGGACAGCCGAAGAAAAAACAGCAAATGTGTGAAGAAGAGGCAGGAGGTGACGTGTAGGAAAGGGTCGCAGTTGGAAGTTGAACCAGCAACAAGAATCCAGTTCATGGGTGTACACACTCAAACCACTAGGCCAAACGACGCCCCCACATTTTTTATAACTTTTGCTTTTCTCTAAAAAGTGCTCTGTGGCTTTGTAAATGTATGAAAATGAAAAGCTCCACAGTTGCACAGAAACCGCACATTGTGGATTTCAGCGACAGAAATCCTCATGGAGAAAAGTGGATTTAACATTAACAGGGAAATGGTTTGGGTAACACTTTACAATAACCATAATTTATAAATGGTAAAAAGATACTTTATTAATGTTTAATCATCATTTAAAAACAGCATATAGACCAATTATAAATGGCAAATAGATAGTTTATTAATGTAAGTTAATAGTTACTTTACCATTAACAAGCAATGAAATGATGATTTATAACTTTCATTGATTATCAATGGACTATTTATTAAAGGTTTATATAGGGTTTAAATATTAGTTGTAAAACATATAGATTAAAATGTATGTCAGTAGCACTTTGTAAATGGTTAATATTTGTTTTTTAAACCATATATAAACATTACTTAGATGGTCATTGTAAAGTTAGGGTTGGGTTTTCAAATTGTAAAATTTACAATTTATCAATGGTCTGTATTCTATTTATAAATTATGATTAAACATTAATAAACTAACTGCTTACCATTTATAAATGGTGTATTTACCGTTTATAAGTTGTGGTTATTGTAAAGTGTTTCCACGGTTCATTACTGTTGTTTACCTAACCAAGTCAGAGGGCAAACACTCTGTAATTTGTGAAATTATTTCAAGTAGAACAAAAACTAAAAATGGTGTTACAGCCACTTGTTTATTTATTTTTATAAGCTGTAGCTGTGTAATGTTATCTATATTCAAGATTTGAGGATAAATGAGATCTGTATTATTTCCACCTCTTAAGCTTGTTATATAGTCACATTATCACAAATAGAAAAAGTAAACATTCAGTTAAAGCTCCAGTGAGGAACTTTTTGTGTGTGTCAAGTTTGGCGCCCCCTGTGGACACTAAGTCCTTTCTTTGTTTTTCATTCCTTGTCGGCTAAAATAGTTTCGTCTGATTAAAAAAATCTTATTTTACTGACTTTTAAGAATAAAATGCATATAATGCGAATATTTAATGTAAAAAATGTATATCTTTTTTTTTCCCCCCCAGCGGTGTCAAAAAACTCCTTACTGGAGCTTTAAAGTACCTTTTGTATCAAATCACAAAATTATTCATGAATTTCTATTGATGAACTTTAACAATCATTTGTATTATAAGTAGTAGTATGGTTTGATCCCTCTTCTTTTCTGACAGCTGGATGAGAAACGATCAAATTTCAGCGCTGCAGTTAGTCAGTAAGAACGCTGAGTTCTAGCAAACTAGTTAAATGTGCATGCCGGCTCAGACTTTCCTCATGTACATCTGTGACCCAGAGAGGTGTTGATTCTGCTGTTCCTGCCAGGTGTGAGCCTGTGTGTGATTATTGGGTCTCTGTGCCAGGCTGTTACACTGCAGCGTCTGGTCGGCTCATTAATTTTTAAGAATCTTATTTAATTTTTTCTTTTTTTTGTCATCTGCGTATCTGTGCACGTTGTACGTTGAAGCTGCTGTCTGCCGGCTGGGATATGTGGCAGTGGCCTTTATCAGGTGTAATGATTGCTTGAAATGTGTTCCTGCTGGTGTCTGCAATGTCACATAAATCTCAAACACACAAGTTTTAACAAGGAGGGTAGCCTTTTCTCTGCCCCCCTGCTTTCTGCCTCTGAAATATGAGAGTAAGACCCCAAAATAAAAAAGGAACAGTGTCGATTTTTGTGGAGAGATGTGTCTATGTCTCTACCTTGGCTAACACGATCACCCCCTCCTGCGTCACCGGGTCTGTTTGGATGATAAAAGTGGAGCTTTCCTCCAGGTCATCCTCCAGACTGTAGGTCATTCTGGCGTTGATGCCGACGTCTCCATCCTGCGCCATAACTCTGCCCACCGTGGTGCCCACGGCGGCATTTTCAGGGACAGCAAAGGTGTAAAGGTCTGAAAAAAAGGGAGTGTTTGGAAAAATGATTCATGTAAACACCATCAGCCTGAACGTTAAAGGAGGATATCAAAGGGAATATGAAATCTAGATGATAACAAATTGGTGTTTTTGTAGTGAATACTGATAAGTTATGAACTCTCTGCACCTCCATTTAGAGTATTTTTCCTCCATACAGCAGCTCAAGAGTCAGAGCATAAGAAAAAATATCAAGTGACGTATAAGAATACAAACAATAGAGTGAGAAAAAAATCAATTTTTTAATGTTATTATGCTGGAGATTTAAGGACAGAGAGGTTAGAGGCACAAATGTACATAATTATACATATGTATTATTTTGTTCTGTGTTTTTGTTTCTAGTTTTTTAAATTTTTTGTCGCATTCTGAAAGTTTGAGATAAATAATGAAGAACAAAGAAAGAAAGAACAAAAATCTTCTTTTAGGCTCTAACAGTGTTAAAATAAACAGATTTAAATGCTGCCATCTTTTTTATCAATTCTATTTTTACATTAATGAAATCCATATTGACATCTATAAGCAAACAAGACCATTAGGAAAAGACTGGTAACTGAAGAAACAGCCATTTTTTTTTTACAATTTCTACTGAAATCTCATTTTTAATTCCATAAATGTCTTAAATAATTGCAGAAAACAGTTAGGCCTTGGTCGCTTTCATGTAAGTAAAGAGATACTCCATTATTTTTGAAGTGGGGCTGCATCCATTCCTGTGTTGTGTCTGCAAATCGAACAAAAACATTGATGGCCATGTGCTCTAAGTGGAGGCTACACTTAAACTAGGATAAGTGTTTGAGTCGGGGTCTCCAGAAATAAGCTCACTTACATGTAAAGGTCCTTACAAACTGGGAGCGTTTTTTTTTTCTTGCAATTATTTCAGACGTCAAATTTTTTTTCAAACCCATATCCTGTCAATACAAGCGTGCTTTTTGATAAAAGACAAATATTACAAAGGTAACAACCTGAAGGACAACTTGTGGAGAGTCATAGCGTCGGATTTCTCATATGACGATGGTTTGTGTGCTTTAACAGTTTGCTAAACATCTTTGTTTTAACTTTCATCTGTGCTAAGTCACTTTAGCTCGTAAGCTAACCTGTTCAGATACAACATACCATATATTGGTATGTTGTATATACCATATACCATATTTTCACTGTCTCAAACTCAATCGCGTTGCTGTCACAGCACCAGTAGGTCTCGGTTGTTACCTTACGTTTATGGATTATAGTTTAATGTGCTTATCTGCTACTGGGCCCGACTCAGTACATGCTATCATGACAGACAGACATCTCAACACTAGTGTCTAATCAGAACTGAAAACAGTCAGTCTGCTGTTGTGTCAGTCTTCTCGCTTCCACCCGGGACGCTTCTTTTTTTTCCCACGAAAAGTCGCAAAATTGCATCGGGCTTGATGTGTATAGTCAGGCGTGTCAAAATTCGCTTCTGAATATTTCGTAATTTCACGTGGTATATTTGCATCGTTCCCAGTGTGTAAGAGCTAGCTTGCATATCTGCTCCCCTGACGGTTTCTGACTACAACTAATTAAATATATAACCCCATTTAAAATAATAAACTATCCCTTTAAGGTTTGATATTTAATTGCATGTTAAAATTAGTTTGGATTTGAAAATTCATTTAAAATGATTGATATAAGTAAATAAAACAACAATATTATTTTTTCACATTTACATAAAAGATGATTTATATAAAAGATAAAATGACTGAATCATCACTTCAGAACTTGACAGGAAGTTGTTAATGGATAGCTGAGGGGGTGTGCTGGCGTGTAAAGTGATAAGAGGAGAAACGTTGTGTTTGAGGGTCAATTTGTGAGAGTCGGTGATAAACTGTGGCATCCCACATAATCCTGTCCCAACTCTAATAAGAAGATGAGAAAATGTGATTGTGTCTTTGAGGGACTCTATTTGGACATCTGCCACCACCGGGAGGAACTCGACATCAAGCAGCTGCTCCTGAGGAGGAGGAGGAGGAGGAGGAGAAAAAAACCTCCCAGATAATCATTTGTAATTATGGGACAAAACAGAGGGCAGAGTTCAAAGAGGAGTGCAGGCATACAATATTTATAAGACCTCTGGACTGAGCGTGGAAACAAGAGGATACAGTAACACCAGCGATGAATGTGAATATGACATTAATAGTTAAAAGTCTCATCTTTGCTGCCTCATTTCTGCAGAATTGATTTCTTCCCAGGGCATTCATTTAGTGAGGTTTATCGCTGAGCAGGCTAGGTTTGTTTCCAAAGGTCATGACAAATGTCCTTTCATCTGTGAATGATTAAATTCATCCAGCGGGGGACACATGAACGTGGAAGCATCCCCATCTCCCCACTCTCTCTCTCTCGCTCTCTTTCCTCGTTCTTCGGCTGTCTTCTTTTAATTTTAGCTGCCGTCTGAATAACATGAAGTGTACAGCCGAATGCGGCGCTGGCAGCACAAACCACCCACCCGAACCGGAGAAGTGTGATCAAATAAATGCCTCTTAGGTGTAATATTAAACATGTCCTCGCAGTCTGCAGCGCTTTGTACTCTTCCATTGATTCCCTGAGTGTGTGTGTATGTGTGAGAGTGTGTGTGTGTGTTTGCATCATTGAGAGTGACTCACGGTGCTGGAATGTGGGTCCGTTGTCGTTGACATCAGTTAGGCTGACAGTGACGGTAGTGGAGGAAGAGTACCCGCCACTCAGGCCCAGCATATCTTTCACCTGCACCACCACCAGGTACTCCTCCCTGGCCTCACGGTCCATGTTTGGCCAGGAGGTGACAATAATTCCTGCGGATAATTACAGAGCGTCATTAAGACAGCTTACAAAGTGTCTGGAGGTGGTTTTATATCTCTTATTTTCATGAGAATGTGAGCTAACAAACTTTGCCTGGAGTCGTCTTAGTAAGAGCTGCACTCTGCAAATTTGATCAATAACTAAAGAAATACAGAGAGGGTTTCTGGATGATTTCATGATCAAAGTCAAAGCTGCAGGCAACGATAAATAGAAAGACAGTTTTTGCCTTGAAAGCTATCATTTCATCAATTGTGTCACTGGATCTTTGGCTGAGATGATATAAACTTTTCAGAAACCATTCACAAAAGTAACACATTCTCGTCTTACCTCTCCGTCACGGACACATTCAACCTACTCGAGGACAAAAACGGCTTATTTTCAAGTGTGAGACAGAAATTTTCTTTGTTTTTCTCTGTGAAAAGACCCTGAACCACGATCAGCTTGACTGACTGACTGATTGATTGATGTCTTTGTTTTCAACATGTTGATAAAAGAAAGAGCTAAAAAACAAAAATAGAGCAACAGGACTGTCTTTGGTTATCTGGTTTACACTGTCAATAAAATTTTTGGTAACACTTTATTTGACGCCTTTCTCTATAACGCATTATAAATATATCTATAATGCATTATAATCACATTACAGCACTGTATAACTATAGGTATAAACACTCATAAATGATCATAATGCTTTAAAACGCTAATCATAACACGATATAAAGCATTTAATCATGACTAACAAGGTCAGGTATTGTAATGTGTTATAACTATTAACAACTCACTGACAATGCCCACATAGATAATGCATATACATATATTATGATGTGTTATAATTTGCTTATTAACTTGTATAACTATCATTACCTGACCTTGTAAGTCATGATAAAATGCTTTATAATGTGTTATGATTATTGCTATAAATCATAATGATGATTTATAAGTGTTTATAACTATAGTTATACAGTGCTATAACGTGATTAAAATTCATAATATATGTATTTATAATGCGTTATAGAGATAGGAGTCAAGTAAAGTGTTACCAGTTTTTTCAACACCATCACACTGCTTTGTTTGAGGTTAGCGTTTTATAACATTTTCCTGCTTTTAATTGTCTGCGTAACCAAAAAACATGAATCATAAAAATCTGGAGTGACATTAGACCAAAATTTTACATCAGTCCACAAATTTGTGCTCAAGCTGGTGACAAATTGACTGCAGCTAATGTATGTGAATGTATGTTTGTTAAGATTCATGTATATATATGTGGGTAAGTAAATATATATTTTTTAAAATATATATATTGGTACAAAAGCTCTTTGGTAAGTGTCTATAATTGCACATTTATATATAAACAAAGTTGACCTGAACTGTGTTGCCAACTCCTCTGTAAGGAAAGTCGCTGGTTGCTGTTGTAAAAGTCGCTTAATGATACCGTTGCCTTATTTGCATAATCTTAAAGTATGTGTATGTTTACTGTTGATGCACTGCTACCCGTTGAGATAAATTACATCGAATCCTGCTTTCACATCAGAGTGTCTGAACTCCAGAAAAAAATCACTACATTTGTTGCTAGGCGCTTTTTTAAAAATAAGTCGCTAAATCTAGCGACAAACCCGCTAATTTGGCAACCCTGGTTCAGACTGTTGCATACAGGTATAGATAATGAACTTACATATTTGTAGATGTAAGTTTATATTTGTGAATTATTATCAGTTGGCACAGAGAATATGTGATACATATTGAAAGGTAGATAAGTAATGTACAGTATTGTCCTAAGGGATTTTTTAAAGGCACAGTAGGTAACTTTTGTGTTGTGCTGATTCTGGCAACTCCACTCTAGCGAAGAAGGGAAAACTCCCTTTTTGATGACTTTGTGTAAGAGTGGGTTGCTGTTCTGTACGACTTCAGTCAAACATTACAGTGCAAATGTTCAATATCATTTTTCTGTGCTCTGATAAAGTTCATAGTTTTTTATTTATTTATTTTTTTTAGTTTTTAGATATCAGACGTTATTAATAAACATCTTCCCACAGAGCTGTTGATCATGGGTTTTATTATCTATGATATTTATGGGATGTATTAGTTTAGCTCATAAAACCAAAACCATAAAATATCTCCAAACTTATCTTCGCAGGTTAACTGAAGCCACGAGCAAAACTACAACCGAGTGTTTCTGAGTCAACTGCTGCCCACTCCTCGACAGAAACTTACTCTCAGCTCCCTAAAAAGTCAGATTTGCCCTTTTACTTATTGGATTTATTTGCATTTAAACATTTTTTTTTTTTTTTTGACGTCAATAATTCCCTCCCTCAACTCCTCAAAGTTCAGGTCAACAATGTGTGTGGGAAGCGCTGAATCTGACCTCGGTAATACACGAGCAAATAATGGAAATGGAAATGTACATGCGTCGGTTAAAGTCAGAGCATCTTCTTGGGTGTAAGCACTTTTCCCCGTGGTTGGAAAAAGCAGCTGAATCTGTGAAGAGTTGTGGGAGATAAAGTTGCCAAGGGATTATAAACTACTCTTAAAGTGAGAAAGAGTGTCCGACTTGTCAAGAGTGACAGGGACCAGAGGGACAGAGCCTGGAGACAAGATCGTTTCCTGTCACTGTGGCCTTAAATATCAACATTTGTGCCTCCAATCTTAAGCTAACTTACTTCCCATGCAGTCTAATATGTGTTTTTTTTTTTAATAGTACCTGTCTTTGGCTCCACAGAGAAGTAGGGCTCCCCCTGCAGGATGGAGTAGATGAGCTTGGCGTTGTTTCCGAACATTGGATCATCAGCATCTGTGGCTGTCACCTGGGCCACTGTGGTCCCTGTGGGGGGAGCGGATCACACAGTCGGAGTTAGCTCAGGCTGCAGTTCCAGTCGACGGGGAAATAAAGTGATTATGCCACAGTCCCGCAGGGTCTGTCTGTCTGGCTCTGGGGGGGGAGGAGAAGCAGTGCAAATGGAAGATGGGGAAGGGGGAGGGCGAGGTTGTGGTGGGGTTAGAGGAGGGATGTTGACAAAAGAGTGGGGAGGCGGGGGGAAGGGGAGGAGAGCAGCATTGGCCTTTCACAACTCAGTAAGGCTGTGCAGGTGTGTGTGACAGCCTCTCCAGCCCCACAGCGACGTCTCTCTCTCCATCCACCTGCCCCTCGATTTCTCTACGTCGCACTCTGATACGGTTTCGCCTCCCTATCTTTCGCACTTGCTCCCCTTTTCTCCGCCGACCGTATCCTTCTTCTCACCTTGCTCTCGACGCTATCTCTCCCTCCCTCAGTCCTCTTGTCTATCTTGTCCTTTTTCTCCCAGAGAGCACTCTGTCTCTCTCACAGGAGGGGAATTTATCGCAGGATTTCTTATTTTCAGTCACCGGCACTCAGACCTCACGCTCTTTCTCCCTCTCTCTGAGTCAAATGCTTTATGATTTATTGCAAGCCTGATATTATGCTTCAAAAGCAGATTACATATAAATTGAAATGGTAATGTTTATGGTATGAAAGGGCAGTGCTTATAATAACATTATTTTAGAAATTTAAGGCCTCTGTGCTAGCGTTCAGAATCTAATACTCCTGACTTCCTGAATGGGGACAGATGACAGACATTCATATCGTCTCTAAGTTGTTGTCTTTGGGCAAAACTTAAGCTCATGAAATTCAATTGATCCCTTCAAACAACACAGCTAATGAGTTTTTTTATTGTCAATAAAAACAGTTGGCTATCTTTGTCAGGGAAACAGATATCTTGATGAATATCACCTTTAATACCTCTGACTCCACAAATCATAAACAGCAGCTGCACTTTTAAAGTTGTCCTTCGCTAAGATTAAAGCTCCTGCAAGGATTTTTTTTTATTATTTATTGAATAGATTATTGTGCTCTTATTCATAAGTTTATAAGCCACTAGATCAACTTTACTCTGAAGACTTAAGAGAGGTTTCCTTTTTTGTCTAACTATATTATCTATAGGATATTAGCCATTTAATGCCTTTTGTATCATCTTTGATACACACTTTAAAGATACTTCTATCAAATAAATTCAATCAACAAATTACTAAAAAAAACACCTAAATACAGTCCAATCAGTTTCCAAAAACATCTGATGTATCAAATGAGATAAATATATATTTGTTAAATTTTAAGACATTTTATTTTTTCTAGTTTTTAGTAGTAAGTGAAATAAACATTTCAGCTCCAAAAAAAATTTGAATTTTCTGGTCATAATCATTTACACTAAAAAAGGTACATTTGAGGTTAAAGGAGACGATAATAGTTCTTTATTTTTAGTGTTGAAGATTTCAGAATTTCAAATGATGGCGCTAAATTCAAAATTGGAGTGTCCTGGTGTAATTAAAGTTCAATTTTTGACCAAATCTGAACCATGCAGAGCTTTGCTGTCCCCAGTTAAACTACAATGAACATCTGTCTGAAATCACTTTATTGTATTGTACTGAAAACTAAGTCTGAATTAGAGCTGAATTATATCACTTCCACCCTCACTGATACCCGTCACATGCTGTGTCACTCAGATACTTTGGATACTTTGGTGCTCGATTTCTGGAGCCATGGGCCTCCAACAACCATCCTCAACAAGGACCTTGTACCCATGTTTAACATCACTTGGGATCCCAAAATGCTAACACAACCAGAGTATTTACTTTAGGAACTAAACCAGGTATACTGCAGGGACAGGAAATTTGTCATTTAGTCAGGCGTTACCAACACAGGGCTTGTTACGCAGTTTAAGCATAACTTCTAACATCGACAGAGGTTGTCGGTTATGTGTTAGTAAGAACAGATTACATGGTAACATTTTGCTCTGTCATCTCCTAGTCTCAGAGCTGCCATAAGGGTGGGACACACAGGGATATAAGTGGGGAGGTTTAGTTAAAGACAAAAGGACACTGAAAAGCTCCAGATTGTGAATAGTATTAATATTTGTACAGAGTTTTATAAAGTAGAAAGCTAAAACTTCATCCTGCGTTTATAATTGTGACTTTTACTTTTCACCCTTGTCCTTCTAAAACGTACCGGTTGGACACATCTCAGGGATGCTGGACACATACGGTTCGTTCTGGAACTGTGGGACATTGTCGTTGATGTCCTGAACCTTGATGATGAACTCAGATTCGGGTTCCTCTGGCTCATTGGACCTCCTGTTGATAGCCTGGGCTCGTAGGACATAGAAGGCCTTTTCCTCTCTGTCGAGCTTTTTCAGCGTCCGAATCTCCCCTGAAAACTCATCTATCTCGAATACGTCGCCAGCGCCTTCTCCTAACAGGATGTACTTGATGGAAAAATCGCCTCGGTCAGAGTCGGACTTTAGCTGCAGAGAGAGGAGAGAGGAAATGAAAGCTTGTTTTATCTCAGAGGTAACCAAAAGACACGCATTTTCAAAGGAAAGTAGCGTATCAAGGGCATGGAGGACATTCAATCTGAAGCAGTACCTGGCCAATAACTTGCAGAGTGGGATCTTCCTCCGGGACAAACAGCTGTTTCCAGATCCAGCCTCTCTTCAGGCGACGGTGCAGATGAGGGGACCCCTGGGCCATTTGTTGGGCTTCCAGGCCTTTAGTACCTCTTATATCACTCAGCACCCCGCCAGGGATCATCGAAAAGACCGTCACCATGGCCAAAACACTGGGCACGCTCATTTTTACTGACCAGCCATGCATTTCCTCCACACTTCCCATGGTTTGTGGACAAAAGAAAGAGGTCTCACTAGTTCCAGCGCACCAACTCTTCATTCAACGGCACAATAATTCATGATCCTGGCAGCGCGCTGTCCCATCTTCTTAGGAGGCGGTTTGTATGCATGCTCATGTCTCTGAAATAAAAGTTAACAATTTAATTAATGGCTGCTGTGAGGACTTTCAGCGAGGCGCGGGGATTGCAAACTGAGAAATGGAGATTTGTGGCAGTTCATCTAACAAGTCCAAATATTCAGCCTTTAATTTCACAAAGCCTTTTATACGTCAAATTTGAGGAATACATTTCAATTTACAAAGCTGCAGTTCAAAGCTGTGCATTAATTTCTGAAATTGAAGGTGAATTTTAAGTGTATGAAAAGTAAATTTAATTTGAAGTTTGGATTTCGGCATAATGGGAATATGAAAGAGCCACTAACTTGTAACTCAGACGCTATTTCTGCAGTGAATCCAATACAAGAAAGGAAGCAGAGTTGTTAATTTTGGAGGAAAATCTCATCATTGTCCTATTTGTGATAGTTATTCAGACTTGACTGTAAGTGTTGTGTCTGAAAGCATTCAATAATATCAAGGATTAGAAGTTTGAATACATTGGATTATATTGTGTTTTTGTGGTTTAGGATGAACTATTGAACTATCCATCCATGTCTTTAAATAACGGCCCATTCGACCATTATGTTGAGTTAATGATTCATATTTGGGGATTTATTCATCAATTTTTGTCTTGAATGGATTTAGCAGTTAATGTTAGCTAACTGTAATGTGTTGTAAAGTTTCACAACAACCAATAACTGATCTACTTGACTACAAGTCGTAACAGTAAAGACAGAAAAGTGAGTTCTAGTTAATGCTGAAAATTAAACTCTGTAATGCAAACAAGCTCAAGAATTTTACATTGCTTGCCTATGCTAGCGTAATTGCTAATGCTAGTTTTCGGCTTCAGGTGTTTCATCTTGAGTTTGGTGAGTAAATATGTTATTCTTGTGCATTATTGCAGCCATGTACAACCAACATGGGGTTATCTACAGTGAAGTACTTCTATACATTTGAACGCTGAGCCAATTTAGCCATACGTCGGAGCCGAGGTCAACCTCCTCCCCCTGTGGTATCAATTTGATTTTTTTCATTTTTCATACTTTATTTCATTCAGTTAATATTTAAAACATTCAATACAAACAAGAAAAAATCTCAAACATGTGAATAAGAAGCAGAAAGAAGAAAACTCCTATGGAGTCTGCCTCTCTTTCATAACATATTAATCAACTAGACACACGATAAAAATAAAACAAGAGCTGCAGGACAACATACCTTTTTACAGTTCATTATTTCTTATTTTTCAAACATGTTTCAACATGTAACAAAGATATTGACTTTTGAATTAGTTGGTTGAATTATCTATAAAGTTAACATCAGCTGAATGTGAACACTTAAAATAACAAACAAAAGCTAAACATTAAGGACAAAGCAAACAATGACACTCATTTAAGAAGCATAGAGTTGAATAACATTAAAATGACTTTGTTTACTGTATAATGTGGTGAACTGCGTGGGCTGTACAGGCCAGATAAAATACTGGAAACTACAGCTCTATATCAGCTTTCAGATGACATTTTCCATTTCTGTCTATCTGAAGACTGACTAAACCTCACAAGAACAAAAATAGACGTGGAGCAAGAAAAAGCAAGAAACTCTGAGCAGAATTTCATTGTCTTGCATCCTGCAGTCCAGCACAGACGGCTGAAAACATCCCTCTGTTTTGAATTCAGACAAGGCCTTGTATTGTGTTTCACCAGAGGTGGGGGGAGGAGAGCCGGGCCTGAACATCATTCCTTAAGCATGACACT
The DNA here is from genome assembly GCA_962446985.1 of Xyrichtys novacula. Lineage (NCBI taxonomy): Eukaryota > Metazoa > Chordata > Actinopteri > Labriformes > Labridae > Xyrichtys > Xyrichtys novacula. Next base: position 26,383,218 of record OY660883.1, on the reverse strand, counting down.
GCACTCTGCAGCTGACTAATGAAGACTTCTAATTAGATCAATGTCTCCCCAGACATGGAAAACAGAGACACACACACATGCCTCTGACAAAGTATGAGTCAAATCGATGCTCCAATTATAATGTGCACCAAGATCAGGGTCAAGAGAGTGAGGACAGGGAGAGGCAGATGAGACGGCAAATTAGTTTGGACAACACAGATACAGTAACAGGAGACGACATTACTACCAAAGACATGAACTTCGACAGATGTATCAGCTGTATACTTTCACATGTGGTTTTACAGTAGCCCTCATATTTTCCCTCTTCTCTGATCGTTATCGTGTTAATTTTGTCTGTGTCAAAGCAGTCTTATCACACATTCAACTCTGTGTTAAAGAGGGCAATCAGTAATGCACAGGCGTGATGGATATAAAGACATCTGCTCTGCTTATAGAAATGATCCGCTCTTTTCAAAGGAGAAAACTTCTCTTCCTCTTTTTTTTGCTGCTGCGTTGGCGTATTGTCTTACTTTGTCTTTCAATTTTCTATCATTTCTGTCTCCCATATTGTTGTCCGTATGAAAAGCGATGCAAATTATTTGTCTAGACATGAATCCTTGAGCGTAACTTTTCTGTTCATCGCCGAGCAACAACCAGCACTCAGCAGGATCAGGGCTGCAGTCTTGTATTTTTGACACAATAATATCATCTTATTATATAATTTAAAAAGCACAATGTGGGTGCTTTAATCCACAGGATGTGAAGTTCATACATTTCTAACATAGGTGGTCCTGGTGGAAATTAAAAATATACCGCAGGAGTTTGAGTATTAATGCTTTAACAGCTCATAATGTTCATGTTTAATCTTGTAAAAGTAAATTAGCCGTCAAGACCCATTTGTAATGAGCTGGTACAATCAATTACTGATGTGGGCTTTTGTTGCTGGGATTCAATTTCGATACAGAACTTGAATGAAAGTACGTGTTTGTGCTTCTGTACCTCTTTACGGGGCCGTTTTCATATCTCCGAGCGTTGCGGAGTGACATTCCAATTAGTGGCCAGTGAATCGTGAGCCGTTATGGTCGTACATAGGGCTGCCAAGCACGCGCCCAAACTGAACGCCTCGAGCCAAAACTAGACAACAGCCCTCGATGATGTTACTCGCAGCAACTGCACAGCTGCCAAGATGCCAAGGAGTCTGCTTAAAAATCATCCTGGGGGTATAAGGCTTCACTGATGTGGCTGAAATAGTGCACAGGTCAACAGATGTTTAGGTGCCAATTTAACAAGACGGGCCTTTCTAGAAATAAGTGATGAAATTCTGGGGAAATAATGAGTGCAACCCCCTAAAAAAAGAAGGGGGAAAAAAACTCTATCTGTCAACAGCAAAGGTATTTGGGAGTAAGTAAAACACATGCCCATGCATGACAGCTAGCTTGATGGTGCTTGACAATAATGATGACCCTGCCGGAGTTTGATTTCAAAAGCAGGGAATGTAGCAGTAAAGCTTTCATGATTTAAAGCCATTACTTTACATTTCCAGGTGTATATGGTGGGAGAAAAATCAGCAGGAACCAAAAATATAAGAAAAGAAACGCCATTGAACTCTATGGTCAATTTTCCCCTTTCAAAAGAAAATCTCATTTCAACATGACACGCGGTACATGCAGAGTGCCCTGTGGTTGACAGCCATTCATTACCTCTAATAGGCCTTCCTACCATTTCCAGCCGACTTCCTGTAGCCTGTATGTACTGAGCGCCGCTCTACCACATGACAGAATGACAATGAGCTGCAGTCTCACAATGTTAAGCACTAGATGCGCTGAGACCGTCACATTATTTTCCTATATGGTGATGTGTTCTAGCTAATAAAATGTCGCTCTGTTGTGGAAATGGTTCCGGGGTGCTGTTAAAATGTGTCTAATGTGCCAATGCAAATGCTAAAACAGGGTGATAAAGAGAAAGGCAGCTTCTGCCTGACATTGAGGATGACTCAATCAATATCAATCTGCGGCGCAATCGCTAACTGCTAAGGATGCTAACATAATCTGAGGATTAATAACACGGCTCTTTGTGCATTCATCTTCAGGCTCAGGGTTATAAATAAAAACAAAAGGGTATGTTAAAAATGTAAAGGATAAAAAAATGTGTTTACTCAGACTTCAAAGTCGTTTTTCATCATTATCTTGCAGTCTTAAACAAAACCATCCGTTAGGCCCCGCTTCTCCAAGATCACCCTGCCACGACAAAATGTCCTTAATTGGTCATTGGGGAACCCATCATGAGACTTGTTTACTGTTCAGCTCTGTAAAACAACAACCCTGACTGACATGCAGTTCATGTTTCCCAAATCAGGTCCTCAAATGAGTCCAGAGACTCCTTTCGAACAACAGGGGAATGTCAAGACTTCATGTACTCGCAAGTAAGTAATTTGTTTGACTTTATTATGTGCACAAGTGGAAATCATTACTGGTTAGCAGAGTGGCACGAAACTTACGCCGACATTCAGGAGTACATGCTAGTAATTGTCTCCTCTTTCATGGTATACGATTAACAGATGCAGCCTTAATTATGACTAAAGAATACAAAAAAATAGATGTTAATACAGGAAATTATCTTAAAAGAGTCGAACAGTTTTGAGTGAAGGACGATTTGAACGACATTACGCAAAAATGTACTTTTCGTCTTCTGTAATTCTCTTTATGGGCTTCAATACTGGGATTGTAATCGAGTGACATGTCATGTAAGCATTTTTTAGACATTTCATTATTTCACAAAGGTTTTCTCTCTGTGTACTGAAGGTTGTATTGTAGATCTGTGGAGTATTTTTAGCGCACTATAAGCTGCCCCTGAACATACCTGAATATGTCAAAAATACCTATGTCCATGATCAGGGCTTTAAGTGAGCTGTATGTTTTGGTACAGTACAGCTACTTTTAAATTTAACCCCTTAGTGTGCTGAGACATCTAACCAGCTGCCAGTACATTAACCTGTTGACATCTTAATATTATGTTTTCAGGGCTTGGACCATTTTGTACGATGGCAAAAGGCTCAAATGGCTTAGTTGTATCGTATGAATCTATATTCCATAAGGTGTTGGTTCCTCTGCAGGTGGAGGTTACTGCCGGTGTTGTGCTGGCATCAAAGACAGACAAGGTGCTCATCGGAGCTCGACTCCCTCTGAATCTCAAATGTTGATCATCAGTTGGATTGTTTTCTTGAGAAACCACAAAATCCCTCTAAATGGCCCACTGATGAACCCACAGATAACTCTGCAGTTGACCAGTTCAGACATTTCCCCCTCCACAAAAGCAGCTTTAAGACTTTGTTTACTTTATGACTTTATTCTCGTAAGTAATTATTATGACTTCATTCTCGTAAATAATGATTTTACTGCGACTTTGTTCTCTTAAGTAGTTACTTAATTATGACTTTATTCTTGTAAGTTATGACTTTAATCTCGAAGTCTTATTTTTTTCTTAATGTGGCCCCAATACTCTGTCGTAATTTTGATCGTAAAAACTTAATTTTTGTTGCTTTAAATATTTCGGAAAATTTGTGTAAAAGCAAATAATATTCGTGGTGTAACCTTTTTTTTTTCCTGACTCTATAAAAAGACTTCATTATACAGGGACCAGTTGTCTTAAAGGCGGTGCATTGTGAAATGAGTTAAGAGCGGCGTGTGCCTCTGAGCTGTTTTACGGTATCAAACACTTAAGTAAGCTTAACCTTCGATGCTGATTCAGAATTCCAGTCACTCCCCTTAACTTAACATAACGGAGAGCTAACTCGTGCTGAAGAGAGGAAAGAAAAAGAGAAGATCAGGAGACATGGAGGGATTAATGTCAGGTTACCAAAAATATAAGTCCTTTGGTTGATGATGGCGATGTGGTGAGTACGAATACACCAGGGGCGTTTTTTGGGGGGAGAGTGCCTGAAAGACTACAAACAGCAAAGAGACAATGCACAAAGTTCACCTCTGGGACAAAGGTTACTCTGCATTCGCCACGAAACTTATCAATTCAAACACATTCATCAAGGAGCTCCATAATTTTCAGTGTGTAACGTTTTGTAAATGGAAGTCCGACTGCTACCAAGTATAAAAGTTCACCCTGAGTCCCGGGTTTTGATTTGATTAATCACCTGAAATACATAAACTGATAAATGACACTAGAGTCCTTTCACAGGCATCACACGACTCTCACTCGTCTGTTTCCGCTGATGTAAAAAGAGCATTTTTTCCTCTTAAAGTACTGCCTAAAACCAGGCAGCAAAAGCAAAGCTACAAACAGGTGAAATAATCATTTGACAATAACTGATTTCTGAAAAGGATTTCAGGCACAGCTTCCAAAGAAAGCTCATGTTTCATCGCTACAAACAACGGGGCCTGAACACAAAGATCAGAGACTCGATATGGGCTGGAAAATCAAGAGTGTGGCATCAAATGGAATACTCTTATTTTTTCCCAGTTACATCATACAGTTAGATCCACTTTGACTTCACTTCTCCACTGAATTAAAACCATGTCACTTATTTTAGATAATACAACACTGAAAAGCTCACAGCCACTTCTAAAAGTGGGAGAAATGCGCTGATTTGTTCTTTGACAAACACAAAGAACTCATGGACTGCTCTTAAGTTGTTTGCCACTTCTATCCTGAAAGACCTTCTCTGTTTGTATTTCTTCCCTGAAAAAAAAAAAAAAAAACCATGAAACTGCTTCTAATTGTCTTCCTCCAAAAGATCACCAGTTAAAGGATGCACGGTAGGCTCTAACACACCCACCTCTTTATGTGATGCTGCTGTCCCTCGAACCACTTCACCAAACGCCGTCAAGAGAGATCATCACGGGGTGTAAAGAAACGCAATCTGCTTGACTAAATACCCTGGTACTGGAAAGCAATTCAGTCAGCACAATAGCTGAAGCGAACACGCGTGGTTCTCACAATGTGTAATCCCCTCTGCTGACGACCTCCCCTTTTCTTCTTCTTCTCTCCCCTTTTCTGCCCTTTTCAAACTTCCTGGAGAAGAACAAACACAGGCTCTATTGTCCAGGACTCGCATCTCAACACCGCAGAACACTCAGGGCCTTCATTGCCATGCAAATAGTAGCAGGCGAGACTCACAAATGGATTTCTATCTTTTCACCCTCTCTGGTTTTTCCTCCCCATTTTGGTGAACAATCCTTTGCTTATTAGAGTCTGGCTGAAGCATGGAGGGGATGTTAAATCATCCACTGTAGGACCACTATTTCTGAAAGTGATACGAGCAACAGTCTGTTTTTGACATTCAGACCAGCGAGCGCACTGTTCCTGCCTGCCCCTTCCTGCCCCTTCCTGATACCGTCACATTTGAAAAAACTGACCTGTTGCGACACAGCGTATGCAAATTACCGGAGATGTTGATCAGAGCTACAGTGAAGAAAAGGGGGGGTTTGAACTCTCCGTTGCCTCAGCTGCACTTTAGTGGGCCCTTGAGTAGGGGCGCCACAGAAGGAGAGATATGTTGTGATGGTTTTAAATGTCCGTGACTAACAGGGGTCTTAAAAGGTAGAATATTAGTGGATGTAAAGTGCTGGGGCCCCATTAGATGTTTTCACAGGGTCCAAAATTCCAGGCGGTGTCCAAGTGTAAAGTTGGAACGAACTCGTTGGAAAAATCTGAGAAAAATTATGAATTTTTTGGTACAGAACAGAAAAGAAGAACTGGCAAATGTAGATTTGTTGATGCACATATCACATAAAAAAAGTACTTTTTTGATAAATTAAAAAAAAAACTTTAATGGATATTGCGGCGTAAAATTAATTTAGGGTCAAACACACCGTAACACCGAGTAAGACACCCTCTCGAGAGATGAATGTCGCCGACCGCTTGCTTCTCTAGTTATATCAACTTTAGTAACTTTAGTAGTTCTTCTGCCTTAGCGTCTCGGTCTGATTGCATTTCCATAAAGAAATGATCATAAATGTTCTTCTTTGAGCTGCGTCCCCCCACAGCAGTCGATGGACTCACACAGCTACGCAGACCTTCAACATGTGTTATGACTTAAAGTCTCGAGTCCTGAATTGTCCTGGCATGGATATAAAGCTCTGCAAAAATACATTTAAGCACTTTTTCTTGCAAAGATTGGTAGTTACCCTTTTATGTTTACTCCCTCGTCGACATATCCTTGAATCCCACAGCAGCTTCACCCTCTTTTTACATTATGTCAGTCTTCAAATTCCCTTTAACTTTCCGAAACTAAACATCCAAAAACTGACCCGTTGGTTTCAGAGTAAATTCCACATGACTTGTTTCAAAGTCAATCCTGGTTTTATTTGATTTAGGGGGCAGCTGTGGAGCTAAAAAGTGAAGAACAAAGTGCCCCTCCAACTCCGTCTTTTGAAGCACACCTCAAAAGCCTCGATCAAAGCCCGTCGTCTTTCTTTGCCTTTTAAAGAAGCTGGGACTGAACCTGTGCTTAAATGTAATTGTTTACATGTTTCTTTCTTTTATCTTGACATTTGTTTCTGATCAGTGTTTCATTTTTTCTTGTTTTCAGTTTCATTTGTGAAGCACTTCGGTTAGCTCGCTCAGCGCTAGGAGTGTGACAAAAACAGATTTCCCTCTCCTCGATAATTATACCGTGTCTTTTCTTCCTGCATTTATTCCACATGATCTCTGTAAGCCTTTAAAACTTTCACTCAAGCTGTTAATTGTCTCAAGGTGGAACAATTTAGTGACTTTTCAAACACAAGATAAAACGACATTTGAGCTAATTTTAGCAGCACAGAGACAATGACATTAGCACGTACAAGAGTTCAGTGTTTTTATGTTGAGCTGCTCAAGTTTCTCCAACTCATTATGAAAGTTTGATCGAGTTTAAAGAACTACATGTGACAATGTTGGCAGACTTTATCACTGACATGAAGTTTTCACTCAGCTGCTCCCACTCTGCTGGACTATCAGGTTTAAGGAGAGCTTTCTTGCCGCTCTACTGTCAGGATTCACTGTCCTAGATTTGAATCTTCATCATCGTACAGGATCTACAGCATTCGGAAGTCGGAATATCTGAGCTCTGAGTCGGAAATTCATCTGGAACGCCCCCCTTAAGTCGGATTTCCAACTCGGAAAGTTGGACGATCTTCACCAACCCCGACTTGACGACAATGTCATAATTAAAGATGGCAGCGCAGTGCATCAACAGTTAAGAGTAACAGTAAAAGGTCTTGTAATGTATTATTTATAAGCACTTCTGTTTTGTTTTTGTGAAATTAAATAAGCGGTTTATGTTGTACTGCCCAACGTCTAACTGTGAACACAGGAGTAAAATACTATGTTATGTGTTGTTTACAACTAATATAGCTAACAACAGCTGACAACCGCTAACAACAGTTAACGGTAGACGTGTATCTTGGTTTTCCGACTTGTTTACTGGAACCCCATCATCTTGGTTGTAACGTCATTCCCAGCTCTGACTTCTGAGGTAACTGGAACGCAGCATAATTAGTCAAAAACCCTTATTTATTGGATACAGTGACTTATGACTTAGAGCCCTACAACTTAGAGCTCCCCCTGCTGGCTGGCTGCAGAATGGGCCTAGAATCATAAACTTGTGTCCCTAGTGTAAAAAGATGGCACATGAGCCAAACTATTAAATTAAAATGATACTTTTTTTTTTTTCTGACGAATTTGGTTTGATTTTTAAAAAGATGGAAATTAAGGTTACTCTAATAGCAGTTTATTTTTCACCGTTATTGTTGAACTTCTTAACAGTTAAATATATGTAGCTGTATTGCGACATATCAACTTGTACATAGAGGAAACGCTCACTGAGTGGTCTAAGAAATGGGTAAACAGCATTTGCTCCCAGTGTTTGTGGTCACTCCAATTAACACAAGTTAAAAAATAATCATTCATCGTTGATTGTTTTTGATTTAATGACCAATAACCTTTAGGATAAATTACCCAGAGAGCCTTCATTACACGTTTCTCATAAACATGCCAACCTCTGAGGGCTAATTACAAACTTTAACAATGCTAATAGATTCAATAATTAAAATGCTCTGGAGCAGCAAAGCTAGCATTGTTGGGTGTAAATGTCTCCGAAGTCGCCCTTCTCTCACAGCTTTGTGACAGGGTGGAATTTGTTATTTAGGAAGTTGAGATTAGTTCTCCCTGTGAACTTCGCCGCTCCCATTCTGATTCCATATCAAACAGAGAAATGTCAGGACCTGCACTGTGACATTTAAAACCCCCATTGTAGACCTTGTCTAATTGAACCTCCCTCATTATAATGATGGAGTGTGGACTGAACACTGCAAAAAAGAATATCACAGATGAAAGCTTGGGTTTTGTGCCAGCAAGGATTATTTACATTCCCCGCTCCCCTTTTCTTCCCTGACGAAGCCGTGAATCCGACTATCTCTCGGTCTCTGGTGACATTTCCGGGCTGTCAAATAATAGGTGACAGAGTAATGGTCAGCATCTTTGCGACAAGATAAAGGTGAGTCTGGTCAAATCAGCATTCACGGGGATGTCATGTTGTATAAATAATGCAGGCGGTAATGGGGGTATACTGCTTGTATTATTCACTATCAGTGGAGGCATCATTCCCTCGACGGGAAGCATATGGAGGCGATAATGATGCTCTGACATTAAACGTAGGATTTGACACAGAGAGACGTTTTTCACATCTCTGATGAAAGTAGCTCCTCCGGCTAATGTTTTTCAATTTTTCCTGTTTGAAAGATGAGTTATGTCTGTTACTAAGCTCTGCCCCATTGTGGGTTTTAAGTTCACAAGTTCACGCTCAGGAGAGATTCATCGTTGAACTGTATGATGCTTGGTTGTGTTGTGCCCTTCGCGTTCTTGTAATTGGAAGAGGAATAAAGCGTCATTGGCATTCGGCTCAGGCCACTGTGGTGAATTTGATGAGAATGTCACATTAAAAATGCATGTTCCTCATACGTTCTTTGGCCTTTGTCTTTAGCCATGGGAAACAGCGGACACTTATGACAAATAAGGACGGGGCTGACGCCGCCTGAGGTGAATCTCTGTTTTCGACAGGAAACATCAGCGTCTCTCCACGCAGCATCTGCCTGCCTCCTCCACATGAGACTGTTCATTTATCAACTGGGTGGGCTGATGGGGTGGAAAGAAATTGGGTCATATTAAAAAAAAAGTTACATAATGAAAAAATCCAAGTAGATACTTTATCTGTTTTCATACGTGGATTTGTTTCTCAATAATGGCAAACTTTTTCTAAAACTGTGAATCTGCTTCTTATACATAAAAGTAAAGTAAAACTTCTCAATAACTTTTGGAATATAACCTGTAGAAAAAAAAAACTATTATATCCCTGCATCTTATAACTTTTCTGCAACAAGCAATCACCTGCACACCAAGACAAGAATTTGCTTTCATCATGAAAACGTTGAATAGTCATAAGCAAAAATGAAGATGGAAGGTTGTAATCGTACAGTTTTTAAAGAGTTGGACTTTTAGCTTTTGGAAGTTGATGCATACTTCAATTTTACAGAGACAGAATTAATAAAAGCAATAAATTCGGCCTCTAAAGTTTTTTTTTTTTTTTAATAAACTAAATTCATCTGTGTAAACATTCAAGAAAATCATTTGACAGTGGTGCCACAAGTATCTGTTATTGCTCGTGTCTTGCTATGCACGTTTTTCAGGGACAAAGTTACTGCCAAATTCTACCAGATTCTTGTCTGGTCTGTCAAAAGGTTTTTACTTTAATCAATGTGTTGACTTCCTCTGGCTCCACTGTGTTGTATTTCTGCTCTGTCTCAGCTTGAGCAATCTGTCGCCCTCTGCAGCAGGTACTCAAGGCTTCGATTTCTGTGGGACGCTGGAGGGCATATCAAAGAAGATAGTCACTTAACTACACCAACAAACTGCCAAAGGGAGCTGAGCCAGGCCTCCAGTCAACAATTTAAGGGTTTTCAGAGGTTTATGGATGTAGAAAACTACTTATTCTATATTTCACATGGGAAATCCTCTGTAAGTAAAGTTTATTTGTTATAGCACCTTTCACAGACCAGAGTCACAAAGTGCAAGAACAACAATAAAGAGAGAATAAAACCAAAATAACAATGGTAACAAATATAACATTAACAGACAACAGTTACAGCAGATGGTCAAAAACTAGTTTAAACAAATTTTTCTTTAGCTGCTTTTTAAAAACAACAAAAAAGACTTTCCCAAAGAGTCGGATCTACGAATTCAAAGGAACGGCGACCCTGGTCAGAACACCAGAGCAGATCTACGAGTGATGCAAATATGGAGCAGCTGATAAATATACAATAGAGCTTGATCATGGATGGCTTTGTAAATCCACAAAAGGATCTTGAGATTAATTCTGAATATGACCAGCAAAGAAAATTAAAAAAGCTGTCCTGCTAGATTTGAAGGTAGTCAAGGGAGGATTTATTGAGACGTGAAAAAGGAAAAAAATTATCAAGCCCGGAAAAAAACATGAACGGGTGAAGGATTTTATGTGACTGAATGACGCCAAGGTTTCTTACATTCGTCTACACAAAGGTAGAGAGGGAGCCAAGAAGCAGCCATGGTTGTGATGTTGTCAAGAGGGAAAAATAAGGATCTGTGTTTTATCTGTAAAAGTTTCTATTCAGCCACGTCTTAATGGAAGACAGACAGTTTAGTAAGTTGATGATTTCATGTATATCATCTGACCTAACAGAAACATATAACTGAGTGTCATCAGCATAACGGTGGTAGGAGATATTATGAAACTGATGAATTACATGGCCAAGTGAGATAATGTACAGCTAGAATAAAAGAGGCCCCGATACAGAACCCTGAGGCACACCACAGGACAGAGAGGCTGATTCTGACATGTAAGGTCCAAGTGACATTGCAAAAAGGTCTATCTAGAATATAAGAAGTTGTCTACAGCATCATGTGGCACACTGACAGCGCAGCAGCTAGTTTCGACAGATCTGGTGTAATCACTGTAAAATAACAAGCTAGACCACATCAGTGTAATATTTGACATACGAGAGTTTTGTCAACAGTTAGCTTTAGTCGCTATGTGTCAAAACCTTGATGTATCCTGGTTCTAAAACATGTTGGACAGCATATTTAGCAGGATTTCTCAGTCTGACTAACTTGTAATTAGATTAACCAAAATTAGACTACAATGTGATCGTTTTTTTTTTTATCGGTTTGAACAAGACCAAGACAGTTAGGGACTAAAATTTGACTTAAAGGGATATTCCAGCGTAAAACACCAACTTGGACGCCCCATCAAGAGATGAATGTTGCTGACCACTTGCTTCTCTAGTCATACCAACTTTAGTAACGACCGCAGGATAGTGATACACAGTGGTCTGAGGAGCCATAAAAAAACCTCAACCAAAATGCCACTCTATAGCCACAATAATACTCAGAACAGCACCTAACTTCATCAACAGTACATACAGAGGCCGAGCCACCAAACATCTTTTTAAACTTTGCCTGATTTCTTTAGCAAAGACACTAAACACAACTCACCTACTCTCTTCCAGCAGCCACTTGTTTGTAGGGAGACCTCAGGCCAGTCCATTACAGACTACAGCGGGGTTTCACAGCTCAAGGAAGAACATTTATGATCATTTCTTCATGGAAATGTAATCAGACCGAGACGCTAAGGCAGAAAAACGACCGCCTCTGCAGTGCAAAATCATTAATATGGTGATTATTACTTCAAGGAAACGATAAAGTAATGATATGTACTATGTACCCTATATGTACTGAATCAGGGGAGTCAATCCTTCTGGCTTTCTTTTATCAGCATCCACAAGATCATCTCAAATGTAAATCAACATTTTTTTCCACAGCAGCAGTATGAACATATTTACTCCGACACCCACCGTTTCCACCACTCTATAGTAGTAGTAGTTCATTCTCTCTTTAGAAAGTGGCCTTGACATTCACATTGTGCACGTTGAGGTGCGTTTGAAAAATGTGGATGTCGAAGTGATAGACACGACCGGAGGAAAAGCCAAGCCTGTGTTAAAGAGATCAGGGGATCCTGGCTTTGACTTTATGAGCAATTGATGCAGAGCGCCGTCCCATTTAAACTATCGCAAAAGGGCGGCTATTGATTTGTTGTTTTGAACTTGAGAACAATTTGGAAGTCTGCCATCCATCTTTAACACAAAGCGTAGTCTTTTCTCACATTGTTTTGCTTAAAACGCACCATTATTGATACCAGTCTTGCACTTAAGTTGACTGAGAGTGAGACTACAGACACGAGCCTCTGTGGCAGGAAAGTCATATCAGTGTTTTTCTATTTTATGTCAGTGAAGTTTCATCTTCTGAGAGTGAGAACTGACAGTATTTCTCTGAGGATTTACTGACGGAAAGAGCAGACTCCTCAACGTTCTCCGGGGAAATATGGTTTTGAGTCGAACGTGCGGTATCCATCATGCTGATGAAATGCAAAATTAATTCTCATCATTCCTGTAATCCTTCTCTAGATTTGACCGCAGAGATGAAAATTACAAGCGCAGGGCCTGTGTCGGCAGAGTTGGTCGTTTCTATTGTAGTTTTCTCACATGGCAACAAAGAAACGCAGATGATAAATCGGCAAGGTTAGAAAGTATTTACACAAATAAGTTGAAAACAATCGATCCGGTGCAGCACACTGTCATACCCTTAGGGATGAGGTTTCCCTGGAAGAATGCACAATCCCCCTGGCCGGGGTTCATTTGAGACGCAGATTGTGTCTGATTGATCAATGAGAACCACTGCTGAGCCATCAATCTAACAAGAGTGGAATAGGAAAAAGGGAGCATTAACATGTATAAGCTGCCGTGTCCCGACAATGTCCTCTACCTGGAGTCGGTGGGAAAGCAGCCACCTCTGGGGACGTGAACAAAAGAGGTAAGACTAAGACCTGCGACAGGAACGCGTTACATAAGGACAACAGGGACGCTGTCAACATCTCAGCCTGTTTGTGATCTCAACTCTCACTCAGCAGCCGCTTCGTATCTCTTCATCACACCAAAAAATAGACCCTTTTATGGAGCTGCTACTGCTGCTCCCCAGCATCTGCGCGGCTTTTTTTCACACGGGTTAGAGAGTTAATTATCTCAGTAAAACGTGAATATCACCTTCATATGCCCTACAGGTAATCATCACTGTAAGCCTCTAATGAAAGCATAAAATTGCTGGCACCTTTTCGGCCACCTCTGGGCTGCAGTATTTAAGACAAACAGGTGATTAATGAGTGATTTGTGCTGGTATTGCTGGTGGACAGATGTTCCATATTGCGGCAATCATTGGGCGGAGTAGTTGAGAAGTGTTCGTCAAGGTCTTTTCTATGTGAGTGAATCACTTCCTGACACAGAAACGGATGAAATTTTGATCAAGGGCTGTGGTTCCCAAAGTCAGCCCAACAATGGCTTGTTTTTAATTTATGATTTAAGACTTAAGTCATCAAGTTTATTATTATTATTACATCACATGATGTAAAAACTGGTTGCTCGTTATCTGAATCTTTATTATGGAGCATGCAGCACTGGACTAGCTTTAACTGAGAGTGGTCGGGATAGAGACTCAGCTGCTGATTGAAGCAGTACGGACCGTTTTGGGGCAGATGTCGACTATGAGATTTAATATAGGCGATATAAGTTAGTTGTACTGCTGTACCCAGTGTGATCCCTGTCCTGTACTGGGATTCACAGCCAGATAAACTCTTTATGGTATCACATCCTCCAATGTACAGGCGGAGTTGATTTTGGACAAGATTTAATGCCAGAAATTGTGAAACTGAAACATAAAATACAGACAGAATCGATTAGTGGCTGATAAGAATTCATCAACAAGTTCAAATGAATGAATGGAAGAAATCGTGGGTCCTGAATATACAGGCGTACGGCAGAGACCGTGAATGCATCTTGTATGAATTAACAAATCACTCATAACTTGTAACTTACTCTCTACAACAGAGTAAACATTTAAACAATGAAATAAGAAATACTTTGTCTTGCTTACTTATATTGCCACTCCAAGGGCTGAAACTTAAAGTTGGAAAGGGAATGAGTAGAAGAAGAATATGTAACTGCGAATGAAACAGAAACCATTACAACACATATAAACGACAGCAATTCAACAAATATCCTGCAGTCAGGTATAAATACATTTTTAGACAGTTCGCAGTTTAATCTTGTTGATTAGCTAGTTGATGTTTCACTGAATGTGACTTTCAGCCACTGCTGAGTCATTGGCAGCTCAGTTACACTTATAGTTGTGTTCATCCCTCAGTATAAAGTATCTAGCTCATATTAGCAGTTTGTTAGAGCTCCTGTGAGGAACATTCAGATTGGGTTAGTTTTGGCGCCCCCTGTGGACAAAGGAGTCTTTGCTTTTCTTGTCCTCCACATGCCCGAATTGGGCTTTAAACAAAAACTTAATCCTGTAGAATTTTGACCGACAAATCTAACTCTTTTTTCAAATTTAAAGTCTGTTTTTAAAGTATGTTTCTTTAGCTGACTGGTTGACACCTACCCCCTCGCACCAGATTTAGGCATTGTAAATTAGCATGTAAGAATCTTTAATCTTGTTGCTGATAGTCTTGTTTGCTTTTGAACATCATAAAAAGGCCAAGTCACTTCAACACCCAACATCACCACGATTTAAATTTCAATATAGTACAAAGATTTAAAAAGATATTTCAGTATTTTTAAGTTATGATGCTAGTTGAAAACAGAGCCGGCCCAAGGCATAAGCGAACAAAGCCTCTGCTTAGGGCCCCTCGGCCACTAGGGGGCCCCCAAGAGCAATCAATATTTTTTTTTTTTTGCATGTATGAGTGGTTCCTTCTGTATGATCAAATATATATTATTGTAAAAATAAAATAAAGTATAAACATTTTAGTGCTGCTGCTGATTTAGGCCTATTAATCTTACTGCCGATATGTCAAAGCTCTGCTGCAGTTATGTGCATTATATTTTGAGATTAAAATCCATATGTGGCACCCTGAGCATCATTCATCAGTCATTCATTGGTATTATTTGTATTGGTATTATTTATGTTATGTTATGATCTAGGCCACCCCCATAAATTGGGTAAAGACATGTCAGGGGCATTAAATTTATACTATAGTAGGTGTTTGAATGATCAACATCTTAAGAGGCTGGTGCACATACCAGTATACAACCTCGCACCTAAAGTACTGAGATAACCTTTTAAAAGAGTAATGACAGAAATAAAAAAGTGTTAAAAAATCCAAACAATATCACTGAACTCATATTCTGACACCCACGCTGGTGGACAGATGTTCACTGCAAGACTTCAACTTAAATTAACTAAAATCTAATCATTAAAACTGCAGACTGAGAGAGCTTGAAGAAGACACAAATGCGAGCACTATCACAGCGAGAGCATTTTTATGAGATAAATGGATGGTTTGGAGCTCAACGGTTTATTGCGGTTCACCCGGAGATACTTGAAGTTTAATGGAGCATGTTGACACATGCTGACAAGTGGTGAAAACAGCCGATCTTGTTAACTACTGCCACCATAATTTTTGCACCTAATCTTAGAGGTTGAGAGGTTGACATTCCAGTTGCTTTCCCACCAGCCTGTATGTTCACGCCGTCTAAAAATACCACAGTTTACTGCAGTGTGCACCTTTCAAAAAAAAAAAAAAACATCTCTGCCGAAGTCTTGTGTGTATACATCAAGAAGTTTATCTCTCCGTTGCAGGTTCATGATAAATAAATGGGTTTACAAATTACTACAACTTCTGACATTACTGCTATAAGCGGCAAATATATTCCGGCTTAATAAATGTCAATTCTGGGGGATATACAGAATGAGCTTAAATATTGACAGTGGAGATATTGCAGCAGTATCAGTCTCCATAGTAGCTGGTCACAGTAATACTCAGCTTGTGGCATTATTCATTCAGTCCTGCAGTCATGCAGTAGCGCAACAGCTAATCTCTGCCCCTGAGGCACTTCAGCAGTAATGCACCTGTTAAAAAAATCCCCATCCATGTCATTCTGAATGGTTAAAAGATTAGCTAATATTTTATAATAGTTTGGGGGATTTATTGGGCACTTGTGTTTCTCTCTGGCTGGAGGGATGCATTGTCAAACACCTGATTCCATCCTAGTTTGCCAAAGAAAGTGAAGCTCCTAAATCTGCTGTCACTGTTTTTAAAACTGAAAATACAAAAATGAACATCTACCAAGATATTGATGTAACTTCATCTATATTATAATTCTCATATAATTGATTGCAGAATGATGAAACAGTCAATTATGAGCCTTTTTAAAATTCATCATGCACCCTTGAGTCCCAGGGATGGCTTTTTTCAGTCTCATTTAATGATTTTCAATAGACACAGACTTAATATTTTATGGTATTTATTGAATTTTCTCTATCTCTTTTTTTGCCGTTCAAACAGCATAACATAATTTCTCCTTGACTTTATTGGCATAAACAGAAGCACAAAGCTTTATTAGTTTCTGATAAAGCTGCACTCGGCATTGTCGTGCACTAAAAAAACAATTGAGAAGCGTTGGCTCTGAGCATTTTTGTGATACTTAGAAAACAAAGAGGGAAATCAAAACAATAAATTAGTTTTGAAATCCCCCAGGTCTTTACGAGCTGTACACCAACTTTGGATTGGAGTGGCTTGATCCACTGGGAGGAGCTGATCCGAGTATGATCCAAAGAAACGTCAGAAAACAGAAAAAACAACTGAGTTTTTGCTAATTTAATCAAAATAGTGAATTTTCTGTTGGATTTAGGTTATGGCTTAAAGAGGCTTTTTCTTTATAGTGATTTCACCAAGTCACATATAATGTATATACCAAGTTTCAGAAGAGTGACCACTATGGGGACCCCTTTTCTGAAAGCCTAGGTTTGGCACTGTGATGCACAAAGTCCTGTGTGACACCCAAAGAGTGTCAGGCATGAGTCATGTACCAAGTTTGGTGACTGTGGGTTATATCAAACCTGCCAAATATGTGATTCATTCAGAGGAAGAAAAAGAGTCCCTCAGGTTTCAGCTGTGTCCTCCCACCAAGTCTACACGGTATTACAACTATTAAGTACTTGTTTTACAACCAAATTCTGATGGTTTTATGAAAGATATCTGTCGTTTCTTATGCTTAGCAGCAAATTATGGAGAAGTTAGTACAGTGACAACAAGTTTCTGACAAGCAATGCGAAAAAACAACCCAGGGAAACATCTCCAAGCTGAAGATAATAAGATGTTCAACTTTCTATTTCAGAATAAAGTTCCTCGCATTTACTTGTTGAGAAATTGGAGACGCGACTCTGTTGCGGAAATCCCTGAATGGGCTCCAAATTACTTCCAGAAACAATGTCTGTTTATGGAGTTTGCATTTGCATCCACAAATGTCATGCAAAAAAAAAAAAAAAGAATCTGTATAAACATGATCAGAAGGAGCTAGTAGACACGGCATCCTCTAGAGACCACCTTGTCCACTGCTCAAAAGTCAGCATATGGTATGGGGATGCCTAAGGGCCAATAGTATGAGTAAGAAGCCTCCATTAATGCTAAACTATAAATACAGACAATCGTAAATCACGTTGTGCACATATTTCAACAGCATGACTCCAAAGTAGAAGTAAGTGGACCCTGAAACAAACTAACGATGACAAAGGAGATCCTGAAGTGTTGAGCAGCTGAGATCTCATATCAGGGAAGAATGTGGAAACAAATCACTTTCAAAACTCCAGAAACTGGTCTCTTTGGTTCCCAAACAATAACACAGAGTAGCTGAGAGAGGAGATGATGCAACACAACAGCAAACATACTCCCATCCCAACATGCTTTCAAACCTATTGCTGGTATTTTTCATAAAACAGAATCATTTTTTTACTAGTTTTAATCAAAGATGATGTTTGGATGATTAGAGAACCTAAAATCTGTTTTTATCAACATTTAACAGAGTGTTCCAGCTCTATTAGAATTAAGGTTTTATATATATACACAAGTGTGAGTCAGCACTCAAGATGTTTACTTTGCTCTTCCTACATTTTATCATTAATGAAACCTGTGCATGTGTTTCTCTAATCTCGCCAAACCTCGTTTCCCTCCAGCTCTTGTTGCTTTCACATTTACTGTGCTGTTATACATCGTAAGCATTGAAATAAATCATTTCATATTGAACTGAATCAAATTGAATCATGGCCTGAATGTCAGATTTTATGATGCACCACATCTCTTCTGAGGGGTTGGAAATTGAATTGAAAATGCTGTCATTAAATCTTTACACCTTTGATACCTTCACATCAACTTTTGACGAATGAGGTACCGAGTTAACAGAGTAAATACAGAACTGTTTCTTTTTTTTCTTTTTTTTTACTCTGGACATGGTACTTTTTAGCAGCACACTCACATAAACAGTCACAGTGAAGCCAGAAAAGTATAACTACAAAACCCAATTCCACTGAAGTTGGGAAATTGTGATAAACGTAAATAAAAACAGAATACAATGATTTGCAAATCCTTTTCAACCTATATTCAATTAAATACATTCATTAGTTTCCAGCCGATTCTTGATTCTTGATGATATTATGGACCGTAGATGTTGAAATCCCTAAATTTCTCGCAATTGTACTTTGAGAAACGTTGTTCTTAAAGTGTTGGACTATTTGCTCACGCAGTTGTTCACAAAGTGATGAACCTCGCCCCATCCTTGCTTGTGAATGACTGAGAATTTGTGGGGAAGCTGCTTTTATACCCAATCATGGCACCCACCTGTTCCCAATTAGACTGCTCACCTGTTCCCAATTAGACTGCTCACCTGTTCCCAATTAGCCTGCTCATCTGTGGGATGTTCCAAATAGGTGTTTGATGAGCATTCCTCAAATTTCTCAGTATTTTTGCCACCTTTCCTAAAGTTTATGAGTTTGAATATTAAATATCTTGTCTTTGTAGTGTATTAAAGGAGACCTGCCACCAAAATGTAATACACATTTTTTCATAATCCTTGACGTCCTCTGATCATGTTTGCAACATAATTTTAGCTGAAAAGTTATTTGATGGTTTGTTTTTTATGTTAATGAGCTTTGCTCTGATTGGATCGCTGATGTCAAGCCTGCTGTGCTCTGATTGGCTCAGCAGTGGAGGTTCTGATTTTGGTTTATCCATTTTGCTAATTTGTGCTAAAGGCTATAAATGGCAGGTATTAAACCATATATTTTTGACCCCGAGTCCGAAGAGGAAGAAGAAGTTGAAGAAGAAGCCGAAGATCTCCAGCAGTGTTTTCTCATTCATTCTGCCCAGCTTTAAGTTCATTTTCCCAGCAGTGAACCCAAGGAAACACGGGTCGTTTGGAAGAGACCCATAGCGGATACAGTGGTAGCTGGGTCTCGCTCTGGCTGGAGAGTGATGATGACTGTGACTGGGTACGAGAACGAGAGGAGTAGCCTAGCAAAAAACCAAACCGAAATAACGCGGACATCGTGGGTGTGGCTCACCGAGGGCATGCTCGTGAATAATAATGAGCAAGGTCATCTTGACGTCAGAATGACTTGCTTTTTTAATTGGCCTGGTTTACCCGTTTTTTTAATTTTTATTTTAAATCTTTACAGAATGCAAACGACGTAAAGGTTTATTTTCACATTTACAACATAAGACGAACATAATATGGACCTAATCTGACACACAAACATGCAAAAAAAATCACATTTTTGGTGGCAGGTCCCCTTTCAATTGAATATAGCTTGAAAAGGATTTGCAAATCATTGTATTCTGTTTTTATTTACGTTTATCACAATTTCCCAACTTCAATGGAATTGGGTTTTGTAAATAAGTTCTTGTAATATTTCAGATAAATTCAACATATTTTACTGGTTTCCATAATCACAGCTATAGTCTTAGAGTAAAGATTCAGCCGAATAATAAGGAAAAACTAAGAAGAGGTGGATTCATAAAAAGTTTTTGTTTTGTCAGGTAACTCAGACACCTTGAAAACCCCTGAAGCCATTTTTACATCCATTGTGCTCTTCCTGACATATTTGTCTGAACAAAAGTCAATTAAATTATATAGAAAATGTCTTCATTCCAAAGTAAAATAGGAACCAGATTGAATTTGAGAAACCTATTTCAAACACATTCACAGGGAGGTCAAATCTTAGCCTTTGAAATAACTTAACCGAACAATGTACCAACTTCTAATTTTCATATTACAAGGAGAGAGACTTTTTCTTTTATGCTCACAAAGTGACAAGATTAAAAATCCTGTAAACCGAGTACAACCACTAGATGCTCTGTGAACGCTGTCGGAGGCTGACAATAGGGACGCCTTGACACAAGGTTATGGGTAGCAGCGGGACAGCAGGCCTTGTTACCTTTATCACTTGACTGCGCTGGAATAATTATAAAAGTGAAACAGAGTACTGAGCACATCATTAAGTGGCCTCAGCAGGCGCACAACAAGACACAAGCATGTGATATTTTCTTAGAGAGGGATGTTTCACCAAAGTCAACAAGGAAACTCAAAATCTACAGAAACATCAGGGATAAGAGGTGGTATTTGGGTGATGTTAAAAAGGAAAAATGCTAACATGGTGTTCATGGCAACACAAATATTCTGTGTTGTCCTTGGTTACCTGAGACTTTCATGAAGATGAACTCTCTTTTAAGGACACCCTAAACCAGACAGATGACATGATATGACAGAGCTTTCTCATTTCCAAAGGGGGTCTTCTGTCGCTTTTGTTTTTTTTTTTTTCTGGCTTCAACATAAGATTGGCAGATTAAGCCTCCTGGTCCTGCACTATTATTGCAAAAGCTCATTTGGGTGTGATAGCTCAAACAAATGTTCAGCACAGACTCGGCCTCTGGTGAATTATAGTTAATTACAAAGACAGCAGCTAAAGGATTCGTCTCTGCATGGCACCAAGATAAACACATTTCTGGGTCTTTTGCCAGGGTTCAGAAGTATTGTTTTAACAGTGTTAGACGCTTGACTCAGGATGAGGATGTTAGCCGATTAACAGGTCTGGCTCAGACAAAACTGTTCCAACTATTACCAAACAATGAATGGATTTTCCTATATTGTAACACAGAGATTGATGGTCCCCAGAGGATGGATCCTGTTGATTTAAGTGATCCCTGGGGGTTTTCATCTTTGTGATGCTATTTGGTTAAAACTAGTGGATAGATAACAAACTATCAAACTCTTTAGTCAGTCTGAAAGGTTGGCTACATGTTGTGTTTAGGCTGTAGTTTGCCTGTTGCTATAGTAACTGGTGAATCAATTATGATATAATGCTCTACTAACTGATTGTAAACAAGAACAATTAGCAGATGGACTATTTTGATCCTGAAAGTTGAGTTAAAGTTGTGTTTAGTCTGAGTGTAGTTAACTTTCTACGTTTGAGTTTTTTCATGTTACCTTAAATGGCGCGGCTGAAGTGGTGCTCTAAACAACAGCTAAAGTAAAAAAGTAAATGTATTCAGGTGTTAACAGCATTTAAGCTTTTAATGAAGCTATATTAACGTTGCTTCAGGCTAAAATTTGAAAATGTAAGAGTCAAAAAATAGGGTGACCATATTCTGACTTCCCAAAAAGAGGACACGACTGCGCGGGGCGGAGTCACGGAGTTGCATGAAGTTAATTTTGAGATTTCTTCAGGTCGGATCGAGTGTCTTTTATGCACTTCTAACTCATTAAGTCCATGTGACACAAACTCGAAACTTACATACAAAACCGTGGACATTTGAAGGATTTTATAAACTTCCTCAGACAAAGCTGGACAGCCCAGACAGCCCCCCATAAAAGATGACATGTCTGGGTAAAGGACGACGTAAGGTCACCCTACACAAAAGGAATGAAAAATTTCTGAAAGGATAACCTCTGGAGGTGGCTCAGAGTCCGTCCTCAAGCAAGAAGGTCAAACCTGTACTACTACTATCCATTTGATATGAGTGTACTTTCCTCTTGCACATAGATATTTAGGGCCTGTGTCCACTAACTGCATTTTCACAATGGTCAACACAAAAGGGAAAAAACCTTTGACACAGAGCCAACAGTTTGTGTTGATGAGGAGCATCCTGAAATTTCAGGTTGTGGGTACTACTTGCAAAACAACGCTGTTGGTGGAAACAGGCCCTAACTCCTTGCAACCAATAAGATGTAAGATGCAGATGAGACAACAAACTAAAATGGACCAATTTGTCAAGATCAGACATATTTATCAGCTGGTTCGCTCCCTGCAAAGATAGATTTCAGAGGGTGTTGGTCGGCCAGTCAGAACACCACCCCACCATAAGCCGCTGAATCTCTATTCAGAGCTACTTACAACTTTATTCAGAGTGAGTTCTTCCTTTGTCATGACAACACTGCCAGGTCTAACACTGCATGTCAGCCTGGACAATTGATACGATAAACCCAATTGAAACTTTCAATCTCCCTCCCGCTGATAAGAACAGAGGGGGTGTGTGAGGGAGCGGAAGGAGAGAGACTTTCCTTTCTTGACGGCCTGGTGTCAGAGGCAGCAGAATCTCCATTAAACCGCCGAGGAAAACAACATTTGTGGGCACATCTCCTGCAGTTC
This sequence comes from Xyrichtys novacula, assembly GCA_962446985.1. Classification (NCBI taxonomy): domain Eukaryota; kingdom Metazoa; phylum Chordata; class Actinopteri; order Labriformes; family Labridae; genus Xyrichtys; species Xyrichtys novacula. Next base: position 26,360,685 of record OY660883.1, on the reverse strand, counting down.
AGCTCAATATGTTTTCCACAGCAATATGGTTTCGGCTCGGGGAGGTGAGGTGAGGAAACCTTTGTGATTTAATGTGTTTTTGTAAAGACAGCTTGATGCTTGGTATGCACTTCAATATGTGCAGGGGAACAACAAAAGGTAGCTTCTTAGGATATGGACTCCCACATGCCTTAAAAAAGTTTAACTCAGTGGAGGAAAAAGAAGTCAAATCTGTCATCAAAGCAGCTCAAAGGAAATGTTGTACCTCAAAAGAATCAATCGTGAGACTCAAAGAGAGAGATTGCTCTTTTTGGAGAGGGGTTGTACGAAGTACCTGTCAGCGGTGAGTGGATCACACACAGGTGATGCCGGTCAGCACAGACCTTTAATTGAGAACTAGAGTACTGGCACAGGAGCTAGACTATCAACAACCGAAGATCCATATGTAGGGTACATGCATGCAACACAAACATGCATCTCTATCCTTTCAAGTACAGCAAATATATACACATCTTTTTTTTTTTTTCAGGACAACCTCAGCTGTCAGTTTATGTGTTAAAAAATTTTAAATAATGAATGTGTCAGTAGATTCAGATCCATCAAAGTCAACCAAAAAACAAAAACGGAAATTGATACCAACAACACTTTGCTCAAAAAACACATAAATCTACATTGACCAAGACTTTTCTCACCTGCACATCATTCTCTCAAGTCTTGGCTATCAGGAGAAGAAATATTGGGATTGAAACAAACACACAAAAGAAACTTTTTACATATTTACATAAATTCCTCCAGGCATTTTTTTTGCTATTTACATTTGTTTCTGCCACTCCTTGAAGCAGTTCCTGTCTGGGATGAGACAGACGGCCACATCATACTGCTCATAATCTCTTCTTGTGTGTTTCCAAGCATTGAGGAGCATTATTTGTTATTTTGCAGACAAGCCGGGTACGGGAACTTTCTTGTCTCTTGTTGATCTTTGGTTGCCTCTTTTTGGACACTACTGTCAAGAGAACAATAGAAGAAGAATATGAGACCATGTAATTAGTTGAAAGTTTGACAGAGAAAGACGTCATCAAAACAGCTTGTCAAACCCAGAAGACATTAGTGGCATTTAGCGATACTGATAGCAATCTTTAATCATACAAAATAATCATATTTTCACCGGTATATCACTGCGGATTTACCATCAAATGTTTTTGATCAAACACCTATTTTTGTGGCTGGATTGTAAACCTTGTGGCAGATGTAGAAATGCCTGGAAAACCTCGATAGATCACCAAAAGGATAAGCTTTTTAACACGTTTCATCCCATAGAGATACACGGCATAGTTCCTGAGAAACTGTAAACAATATTAATGGTGTCACGTGGGATCACCGGTGATCAGAAAGCATCAGAAATACTCAACCCACTCCTACCAGACGACTACAAACAAGGAACAGTCAACACCTGGCACCCTTATGCAACTGTTTAACATCTTCCTCCAAAGCCATGGGCGTTAATCTGCCGCCTTAACATCCTCTCACTCACCAAAGAAGCTTCTTCACAAGGTTTTGAAAGCCGTGTGCAGGGATTTACTTTCATTCTGCCACAACAGTATTAGAGAGGTCAGCGCCTGATGAAAGTGATAAAGCCTTGCTCACGGTCGCCGTCTTTCCTGTTTGCTCTTGAGGAGTTGGATGGTGTGAAGAGGACTGCTCGGTACAGACAGTGTTTGAGTTCTTCTGCACATTAGTAAAAAAAAAAATTGTAAGGATCTGAGTTTATAAAAGTGGGTATTGTACTGTGACAACAGGAAAAGCTCTCTCCTAAATGCAGTGAATCTTCAGATGTTTTCATACGAGTTTTTACCAATCTGATTTTGGATCAGCAGAGCCCCTTCTGATGTCCTACAAATGCCAAAAGAGCAAAATAAAGCCATATGTTTTGCTTGCTCTGGTAAGTGCTAGACAACTACTGGCACTTAAATGTTATTTGATTGTGTCACATAGTGTTGGGCTGTATAAACAAAATCTTATATCACGGTAACGGAATATGTCACGTCATGTTTTTTCCCCCCTGTAAATTTAGTTAATGGCTTAAAAAAGATCATACTGTGGCATTTGTTCATTTTCCTTTTATTCTTAAACTCAGATTTATATACAAATGAAAACAACTGGGGATTTTTTATCACATGACGTACGTTTGGTGAAGGACTCTTTTGTATCAGAGGAGCTTCTGCAGCTTTAGTTTTTGGTGCAGCCGGTGTGCCACACATCTTTTGGCTCTCATAATAGAGCTTGTCATGTTTCATCTTTAGGTGGTTGAAGAGGTTGCTGGTGTTTCCACTTTTAGCAACGAACGACAGCCACACAACAATCTTTGCATACTATTGTTTTTTGATCATTGTTGGATTGTTTAAGTCGGAAGAATCTCCAGACAACCGATGTCGCGACTCGCGCCCTTTTTCAGAACGAGTTCCTCCTCCTCTTCCTCGTGTTGGGTGGGTCAGGCCGCCTCCGTTTGCTCGGTACTGCAACTAATCTCCGCGTCCGCCACGACCAACACCAGTGAAGCTGTTTCTCCTTCGTCCAAACTATGCCAAGCAGTCTGCTGGACACGCTGGTGATTATAGGGAGCGCACCCAAACCTGACCAATCAAACGAAGCGAACAAACTCAGCACAACACGCTGGTGAATATAAGGAAACGCATCTAAACGGATGAGCTCCAGGTTTCCTGTTAGCGAGTGCAGACTCTCTCCGATATAAAGGGTATAGCAAAATATCTACTGGTAGACACTTTTATACCGCCCAACGCTAGTGTCACATGTATTATGTGTATGAATATTATTATTATTATTTTATTGTTATTCTGTTTATCATTACTTGAGCAAAATTAACCATGGTTCACATCAGGATTTGAGGTTGTTTTTTATCGGAGTATAAGTATGCAAACACCTCTATTGTCTATAGTAGACAGTAGATATAGTACTCTATCTATAGTACTCTGTTGGTGAGACTTGGCCCTTGTTGGAAAGCTAAACCATGAAAATCTATTTCCATACTGTGAAGCGTTTCCTTAAAGATCTTCAGACCGCTCACATTGTTATTAGTGCCGTTAGGAGTTAAAGGAAAAACTGTTTTCTTGACATGTTCGTGGGTCAGTAAGGGTTCAACACGATGAGCCGATCCTCTAACGACGCATCACATGAAAAGATCCTGGGGGTTGAGAGAGTACATAACCAGCCTGTCTGTGTCACCGTGTCCATCAGCGTATCGATCCAAAGACCTTATCAAGCAGTGTATCTGAAGCTAACAGGGTGGTGGGGATTGACTTTGCAAATCTCTACCCCTTCTAACTTTCCTTTTGATCTGAGCGTGGCCTCTTTGGTCTGTGTTTCATAATCAGCTGAGCTGAACCTGTCGGCGCCTCGTTTTTTCTCGACATGGTAAGACTGGAGCACAGCAGGTCTCTTCGGAGTTGCCAAAGTGCCACCTCAAATTTATTTTACCCGATTCTGTCAGCCTGCGATTAACAGGAAAATGAAAGAGTGCACCTTTGGTAAAGTTTCCAACCATTTAAAAAATTTAAGTCAGCTTATCAGCATATTCATATGTCACACAGCTTGTTGGCTTTTACATTTGTGTAATCTATTATTGATGCACCTGGTGTAAGCATTGCATCATAGATGACAAAGAATGAAAGTGTGGAAACATCAGTATCATCAGAATAAATTGAATAATTGCAATAGTTGCACTGTCAATGGTTATTTCATGATGACACGATACAGAAGCAGACATCATGTCTCACTTCCTCACCGGAGTCCAAAGATGACACGCAGCGGTAACAAATACAGACAGGTCCCACTAAACACACCGCTGACATACTTTAAATAGAAAAACTGTGAGCAGTGTTGCTGCTGACTGAACGACAAACGTGAAAGAGCTTTTGTTACAATTATCTCACATAAAACCTCAAAATGATCAGATTTAACCACCTTTAGCTTCATTCTGTGAGACTTAAAGCACTAAATTACCCACACCTCGCTTAGAAAACACACACTCAAGCAGCCCACTGAGCATTTTTTGGTCTTAAAGACGTCTAATAGAGGTCTAAATGTAGCGGAGATGACTGGTCTAAAATCAGGCTACCACAGGTCTAAAAATGAAAGGTTTTAGACGTCTGGATTTAGACCAAGTTTAGACCAAATCTAAGTCTGGGTTATATCTATACTAAACTGTATATTGCTCAACTGCTATCATAATTATTTTGGATATGTACTTAGAGATCAGTTATGCAACTCACAGTTACTTTTTGAAATAAATAGTTATCGAATAATGAAAACAAAGTTTAAATTCTGTCTAAAAATATACAGAACCTGGATGGTTGGATTTAGCTCTAAAAATAAAACTAGACTTCTAATCCCCAATTTCCACCGCATCCAGAACGGCTACAAAAAGGCTGTATCTGCCGATCTCAGCTGATCATAACCATTTAAGTCAATGTGTCAATTTCCACTGACTTTTTTCAGTTCCGCAGTTGATCACAAGAGTTCTATTTTTTCAGGACGTTGGAGCATGCCGCATAAAACCAGCAGAGATTAACCTGTGCTGGAAAGGAAGTAGGGCACAGACACAAAATTAAGATCTAGCTTCTTTTCAAAATAAAACACCACGTGTTTCAGGCGGATCGTATTTCAACCCTCATGACACCATGGATGAGGAGATGCTGATTTTAGAAGTCTAGAAGTGGATTTCCTCCTCTGGAAGGACACAATCTACTGCTTTTATCGCTAGTGGCTGACTTTTCAGTTTCACGTGAATTTGAGGGTTCTTGTGAGTTCTTACGATTACTGCTGTTTGTAATCTGCCACGAAATGCGCCTCACCAATGGATCCAGTAGGAATTGGCAGACAGTGAAAAATCGCCGCTGTTCTGATTTAGAGCAGTTCCGGATGCGGTGAAAATTGGGGGTTGTAGCCGTCTATCACTCAGTGGAAGGGGGCTGTTGTAATCAGATTAGAGTATCTGATCATCACTAAAACAGAGTTATAGAGTCCACTAAGAATTGCGTTACTCTGACTGGTGTTTGCGGCAAAATTAGCATGCCTGACAAACTGATAGCTTCCTCAAAAAAAGACAGAAGGGGTTAAAAATATCTGTATCGTGCAGTTTTTGTTGAAATAGTGAACTTCTGGCTGCCAAACAATGAGTTTACATAAGCTTCATCAGAAATCCAGCCTGACCAAAAGCTGCCTGTCTCCCTCTCACTCCTTTGTGTGTTGAAATGAGTCCCTTTGACGGTGTTCATGGTTAAACAAATTCACAAACATTCGCTTGTATAACCACAAGGACGTCTCTTTCCTCCTGATGCACCTGCTCCAAGTTCAGCTATTCGGAGTGTTTCAGGTGCGCAGCTCTGCAGATTGACTCTCAGAAGCGGCAGGATTGAGGTTTGTGAATCATATCGATGTAATTTCTCTCAGCTAAAAATCTTTCATGTGCTCATTTACATCACAGAACCTGATTTCAAAACTCCCCCTCCCCTTTCAGGTCTTCCAATACCTCAGCAAATCCTCTGTGGCTCCGGTGCAGCGGAGATGGGTCATTCGTGGTGACAGCTCTGCGATTTGGGGAGTGAATAAAATCTCTGTCAGGTATACACAGGGAAGTTATTTTGTTCTGGGACGCTGTGATTGAATTCTGTATGTTGCTTGAAGGCTTATCTCCTCCTTGAAGTGTCCAGGTGCCTGGCGGTGTAGGTAAGAAGAGACGGCTGTATGATTTCTTGGGTGCCATGTAACCCCAAGTGGATTTTCATTATTTTGCCTTTGGGTATTTCACCTTTGGTAGAATTAAGAAAGGAAAAAAAAGCTTGACATATTTCCTGTTGAAAACTTTTGGAAGGACTAATCTGAAAAAACCTCTACATATGTAAATTATTGCTCCAGCTAAAGTTAGCTAACGCGGACTTAAATCTAGTTTTCAAGGTGGAGTAGGCAGGAATCCGTGAAAGAAGCATCTTTTTTTGTGGTTTATATACAGAAAAGCTTTGAATATCAGTCAATAGCTATTAGTTATTGATGACATTTGGTAATATAACAATATCACTGTGTTCTCTTATGTTTGTGTAGTCAACATTTTCAGTTTTTTGAGCGGCCCGCCTCCCCCAACCTGATTGGTTGTGAGGCGGACGCTGCTCCCTCGTGTTGCGGGGCATGCTTCACGTCCTACAATAAGGTGAACGAGCCCAGATAGAGTTAGCGTGCCACAATATTGGACAGTAGAAAGCAATCATAAAGTACTAGAAAAAACAAGCAATAAAAGGAAGTAAATACCAGAAACTTTGGCAGAATAACGGGTGCTTGAAATGGAGGTAGACCGGACAAGAGCTAAGAATCCGGGTCAACATAAACGAGTTGTAGCACCGCTGTACTGTTGACCTCGGGTCCTGGACTATGTCACTTTATCCTAGTTGTAGAAGTCCTGCAAACATTGTGTTTGCTGGTAGTCTGTTGGCATCTACAGTAGCACCAATGCTTTTTACTTTCACATTGACTGGGCCCCATTTGTAATTATCTGAAGTATCTATCTGCATTATATCTGAATTTAATTAGAACTATACGAGTTTGTGGGCGGGGCTTCCTGGAGCAGCAAGGGATGGGAGAGGAAGAAAACTGGTTGGGAGGGGAAGTGTTTGCATTCAAGATTTCACCCAAAAACTGGCCCTTCCTCAGATCCTGCCTACTCCACCTTTAAGCGAGTAACGGAGGGGTTAGAAAAACACTTATTTAAGTTTTACGTCTGAATTATTTTGACTGGCTAGCATTGTTTACCGGGCAGCTCGGGCTCAGAGTTAGTAAAGAGCCAATTGACTTGATAATGGAAACCCAGTGATGTGAAAATTGGTCTTCGCTACAACTCTCTACAGTGGTATAATAAGTATTAATCCACATTAGATTAGAGAAAGTAACAATGTGTGTCTCACAGATTAAAAACCAATCAAGTAAGCTATGTAAGCGTTGCACAACAGTTTGTCAAACCTGACTCGGAATAAGTCTTTGTTTACATAGACGGAGCTGCTCCCTGCTAACAGCCAAGGTATTAACCCTCTTAGACTGAATCCCACTGTTGCTGTGAATACAAGGAGAAAGGAAATGATGATTCTGGTGTTAGCTGTGTAATCCTCCTGGCACTTAGACAAACAGTCAGGGGCAGCAGGAGTGAGATTCCCCCCAAAAACTACAGTATGTCGACGGCTTTCTCTAAGGTTTTTGTCGGGCTTTTCTTCTTTGTATTCAACTCCTCAAATATGTCGGGGAAAAACTCTACATGGCTGAATTCTCTATTCTGGAGTTGTTTCCTGGAGAAGCTGGTTTTAAGCCGTGCATTGCTACAGTATGCATATTGCATTAAAGAGGTATTAAGAGCTTTGTAAGCAGGAGAAGACGGGGATTTAGATTAGATGTTCTTTGACTGACTGCTATTTATTTGCCAGTTGGAGAACTGATAACTATTCAATTTGCTCCAAATCAAGATAAAAAACTGACAAAACACTACTTGTGAATTTTAATATGAGGTGATATTACAACTCCAACTGCTGTTTTCATGCTTTTGATGCAAAGCAACAACTTCAGTGTGTTTTGTGATTGTTTGATCTCAGTTTTAAGTTCGTCTTTTTATTAGATGAATGGAAAATAAAGTAGATTTCCATAATGATGGTGTTGTTCATATGTTTGTGCACAGATTGAGAAGGTGGCATTTTGTTGTACTTACAAATACAGTCAATCAGACTTGCCAAATAAGGATTTAACTGAATCATAATTATGTCAAAACATGTGTTTTCAAGTCTGTTTAAGTGTAATTATCTCATTTTATCATTCATTCAGTATCATTAAAACCTGTGCGGATGATATCCTGCTACCAGTTCATGTACCTATCTGCAAAAAGCAGCTTTTCCTGCATGTAAAATAAGTTTCTGATGCAACAATCTCAGTGTTCATAAGTTCACAAGAGCATTCTAAGGTCCATTGCAGTTGCTAAACTTTCAAAATCATAAATTAGCGCTCTGAATGCTGGGGGGCAGGAGTGATGTAAGGCCAGTGCTGGTGATCTCACAGATGTTGAAGTAGGAGCTGAGCTGGGAAGGTCTCAGCACATATGCATCAAACCTATCCACTGTCCGCAGAACTGGGTTCACGGAGGTTGTGTGAGCTTGACGTCAAGCTTTTGCCCATTATAAATGATAAAAATTTTTAGCTGTGGAAGGAAATTAAGAAGGAAAACTTCAAGAAAAGTGTTAGTCCTGTTTGAGAGGGGTTTTAAAGCCATGGCCTGGAAAGTAATTGGACTTTTTGACAGAATAAAGTCATAATAAATGAAAATACTCAGTTACATTACCTTCAATTGATAGTTTTTGGACAGTGGGCTGAAGTATTCTTAAGACAGTATTATAAAACTGTCGTGCTTTATTTGAAATAGGTCATGAAATTACTTTTATTTTGAAGGGGCAGATCACATTTGGCACCTAATGAGGGTCGTTTTTTAGCAGAGTCTTTTTGACATGTTGGCTTTAGGACTTTTAAAAAGTTTCATGGGGTTTATATGTGTGTGACTCTAGCCCTTAAAAGTAAAAGTTTCAATTTTATCTGATACTTGACCAACTTTGATTTCATGCCCTTAATTTTGGCACTTCGTTTGCTTAATTTCCTTTTCTTTTGGGAATTTCAGTGAAGAAACTCTGACACAAAGTAGGTGAAAGGAATCCATTTGAGTGTTATTTTCTAGCTGAAGTAAAATGGTGGTTGAAAATAATAAATAAACATAAGAAATTATATTTAAAGCTTCAAAATTGACAACACTGCATGTGGAAAACAAAAAAAAAAAACAGGTTCCCCGGCTGCTTGGCTGACAGCTACTCTCTCGCACAGATTACAGGCTTTAAAAACTAAAATCAAAGGTCATTAATGTTGTTTCCGATGCTCTTGTTTGCTCTTATTTATCATAAAGAGGCATTAACATGAATTTAAGTCTATTTCATGAACATCAAAAAACTCCTCACATGAGCTTTAAGTAAACTAATACACTGTTGTAACCAAACGTTTGATTTCCATTGTAATTAATCCCGTTAATAAGAGGTGAATAGTGACTCCAGTGTCAAACTTGGACTTCTCCACTACATAGTTATTGACCTGCAGCTTCAGCTCAACAGCTACAGTATCCCGATGCTGAAGCTCTTCTATTTAATGTCTGGCTGATACATTTTGACATATTGTGACATTTGGCTTCTGTGGCTTCAGCCTACACTTCTGCCCAGCTGCTCTCTATCTCCTTCATTTTAGCCTCAGCTCTCTTACAGTCAGCCCTTGAATGTATTTTCACCTCCTAGACTATCCTGCCTCCACCTCTTTCTTTCTCTATGACAGGGTTAACACATCAGTGGGCGCAGTTCCTGCCTCCGCCTCTGTGCTGCTGTGAATGGTGCCACGGAAAACCGCATGATGAAAAATCGCAGTTAGTCTATGGAATCGAATTCCAATATTAACAATCTGTTTTACTGAAAAATAGATTATTTTCAAGTGTGGATTAAAAATAATCCGACTAAAGTGGGACCTTTTGCATACCTGGTTAAATAGTCAAAGTATACAACATAATATTAGCTCTAAAATATGAATGACAATCTGTGGTGATTTACTTTAAAATCCACTTGCTTTGTGAGACCGGCAGCTTCACACTGATAAACTCAATTTTTATCTATCTATCTATCTATCTATCTATCTATCTATCTATCTATCTATCTATCTATCTATCTTTTTATATTGCTGTGACAGGCTTAAAAAAAATAAGAACACAGTCTTATTTGCTTTTGTCCATCATACAGATGCATAATTGGTGATTTCCATTTGTTTCATAATCTATCAAAAATCCTTTACAGGAGCTTTAAGATACTCTATTTAGCTGGTTTATATAGCTGTATTTCCATTGCTGTAATAAATTAACCTGCTGCTACTTTCATTGATTTATTGTAAGCACTGTAGGAGTCATGAGGCAAATAAAAGCAGAAACCTCATTTAATGTTTTTTAAAGTAACACCTCTGATCCTTTGTCTTACACACTCATAAGAACAGTTGGTAGCACTTTATTTGACGCCTATCTCTATAACGCATTTTATAATGTGTTATGATTATTGCTATAAAGCATATTATGATCATTTATGAGTGTTTATAACTAGTTATACAGTGATATAACATGATTATAAAGCATTATACATATATTTAAAATGCGTAATACAGATAGACGTCAAATAAAGTGTTACCGAACAGTCCATTTGAGTATTTACCTTGAAGAAAGGGGTCTTCTACACTGTCCTGTTGGCTGTCTTAACTGATCTCTAAACCCTCACAGGAGTTACTGCCATAAAAGTATAGTCACTGATGTTGTGAGTGGTCTTTTTTGGTCCTAAAGACACAGTCAGTTTTATAACCAGCTAAAACTCAATTTTTGCAATAACAGATAAAATATACAATTATAGTTATTAATAAAGCAAGTTTTGTGGGAGGCATCTTGCAGCTCCACGGGGGCTCCCAACCCCTACTTTGGAAACAACCTGTGTAAGAAACTTTGAGCCAAGTTTCGAGCTCATTATCCTCCCAGTCCATACCTTCAGATATTAAATCTGTTCTCTTTGCTTTAGCATTTTCATTCATTAGTATAAACCACGGGGAAAATCCTTGTGATTCTGCAGAGGAACACTGCATTTTGCTGGACTTCTGACTTTTTGTAAAAGATCAAAAACATGTAGATCAGCTGTATTTGCAAATCCACTCACTGCAGCGCTTCAGAACATCCAAGTAATCAATGCACAGTAACAGCCTGATCAAAGCACAGAGGTATTAGGCTTAGTACATACATAGGTTTAGACAGCTGAAAATCCCTGAATTGTCTGCAGTGCTGCAGAGAATTAAACTGAAAGTAAGAAGCACCGACTATCATTTTGTTTCTCATTGACAAAAACAGTTTAATTATTTAAAATCTAACTCTGCACAAGTCTTTGAGAGAAAGTAAAGTCCAACATGTCAGACGCCCAGACTGGACAGTTCAAGCTCTGCTCCATGAGTTAATCTTTGGGCCGCTGAGCAGTGCTGAGAATGCAGAACAATTCAGACTTCCTAAATTTCCCCTGCTTAGTATTAGCATACAGCATGGTGCCACCATATTGCCCCAACAACGTCAGTGTGTTTGTAGATTATTTAACATTTGCATAAAAATAAGTAAGACTGCAAATGCAAAGCCTGCTATTTTCCTCCTCACATGAGGGATCATCCTGGAGCCATGACAAATCCTGAGCTTTGTTCATTGACCCTGTGGGGTCAATTACGTTTGCAGCGAGAAGGCACAGAGAGCGCCTCGGGTTCACAAGACGGTAGTGTCGGTACGTTGATCGATGGCGGGGATGCTTATCAGCCACAGTGTGTTACAGACACCTAATTGCAATTGATCTTCTTTGCTGTACCATTAATTGTAAATCCTCTCTCAATCACGAACTCCCTACTGCACGCGTAGGAGTCCAAAACTAAAACTTCATTCATCAGTGGGCTCTACATCGGTTTTCAATACAGGAGTGTCGTGGTGGACCGTACGGGAGCTCAGAGGCACTCTGGTCTTGTTCTTAGTAGTGAGTCTCTCTCTGCTCTGTGCTGATGGTTTAAAGGTCAAGGCTGATGGCCAACAGCTGAGTGTGCTCATCAAGATGTCAACATGCTGAGTCATGGTGTCAAAACACGAAAACGGAGAGCCAAATCAAAGGGTTAAATTTATTTTTAGCCGTGTAAGCAGCATGTCTGCGGGGATTTCAGACAGTTGGTCCAACACTTTGGCCAAAAATGAAATATCACAACCAATTTTGGGAGTTAGTCATAAACCCCAGGGAGTCACGGCCAGTAACTGTGGTTTTGGTTCTCATAACTCCCTCTCGACTCCCTTTTGACTATCCCCCAAATTTTAAGGTTGAGTTTTGTTTAAAAAAGGAGCAGCGACATTTTTGTTCTGCAGCTACTCAAGATTCAAGACCCATTTCCTTAAATTCAACCGGATCTCCGGCCCAAGTATCACATTTTAAACCAATTTTGAACATTTGATAATTATGTATAGATTTTATTTTGCTATTTTTTGTATAATATGCTGTCTTTCTGAGTACAGATGTATGCTTACATTTAGCCAAAAGCAAATGGTGCAGAGTTTCAAAGTCCCCAACATGACCAATGACTAATGGAAACAAAGATTTTCAAATACAAATGCCGAGCTAATTGAAGAAATCATACAAAGATATGTCCCTGATGCTAGAATCCAGGATCAGCCATCTACACAGACATTTGAACTTTGACAATTAAAAATGCTAATTTGTGTGCAATAACTCCTGATTTGCTGTCAATTTTGGAAAAAAAGTAGTCAACATAAAGGTGAAAAAGTGGACGTAGTCTCTATTACTTTGCCGTTTTCTGAAAACGTGTCCTGAAGCTCAATGAAGGTAGTCACAATATTGGAAATACTGACTCATCCAACTCTTGGTTCAATAACAAACGGGTGGGGCGTTTAGCCTTGTGACAAAGAGCTACAACACACTCACCTGTCAGTCAATTCAGCCAAATTCTTAAATATGTACATTTATATATAACTATAGACTGCAATATAGACTGAAATATAGTCTCAGTGACAGCACCCCCTGGTTTCTGGAGGAGAGTTTGAGGCCTGTTGTTAGCATGACCCAAACTTGCTTATGGCAATAAAATGGAGTAGAGGCAGACCCCTTGGCCTTGCTACAGTCACCTGCTAAGTTAGAAAGCAGTGCCCCCAATTAAGCAAAACTAGTAACCTTAAAGGGATAGTCCTGTGTAAAATTAATTTAGGGTCAAACACACAATAACACCGAGTGAGACACTCCGTCGAGAGACGAATGTTGCCAACCGCTCGGTTCTCTAGTTATACCAACTTTAGTAATGACCACAGATAGCAATACAGAGAGCCACACACTCAACCAGAAAGCTACTCTATAGCCACAAGTAATGCTCAGAACAGCATCTAACCTCATCAACAGTACATATAGGGTCCCAGCTGTAGTACTAGCCACCAAACATCTTTTTGGCTTTGCCTGATTTCCTTAGCAAAGAGACTTAATACAATTCACCTACTCTCTTCCAGCAGCCGTTTGTTGTAAGCAGGTGCCTTTGTTCAGCATTTTAACATATAAGCTAATTAAGTTTTTTGACTTTTGCAGCCAGCCCCAAGTGGACACTTGAGGAACTGCAGTTTTGCACTTCTGCATTAGCTTCTTTTTTCAACACCAGAGGGTGCTGTTTGGTTGCAGCTTACAGTTTGCTCGGCCAGGGTCATTGTTTGAGGTCCCGCCTGTCCAAAATAACTGGATCTGTAGCTCCAACGCTTAGACCCAAACAATATACGTGGAGTGTAAACTTTTTTCCTTCTCTCTAAAGACAACCACCTTCAGCCATCATGTATGTAAACATTTCATTAGAGAGCATGTATAGGAGCGTAATGAAAGGAAAAGCTCACATTAATCATGTGACATACTGTTTGCATTTAAAGAAAAAACAAACTCGCTACATTATGCAAATACTTCTCCGGAAACCTTCTTTTCTTCCTCCCAGTGCAAATTCTGCCGTATTGTAAACACCTCCACCGATGAAACACGTCCCAAGAGCTTTATTGGAATAAACATAAAGGTAGACAGGCCGACAGGAGGTGTGTGAGACTAAGTCTAACAGCTCTGAAACTGCTCTTTCCCTCTGGCACAGGAGTGTACATAACTAAAGAGCAGATTCTCGGCACATAGAGAGGCTTGCCCAAAGGATAAACTCCTCCAGGAAGCCTTGAAAGAAATTGGTTATTAAATAAGGTATACCGGAGATAAAGATGTCAGCAGTAATAATGCTTTTCATTTTGACTCTGATCTTATTTGTTCAGAGGGGAGGGCGAGCCGCGCAGCCTCACCGAGTCGACACAAGGGCTTCTCCCGCCGCTGAGAGACTGATCTGTCAGCAGATACATGGCAACGCCGTCTTTGTCGCCCCTGCCCTGGTGAGGACAAACTAATATAGTGGAACTGCAGAGGTGGCGTTTTCTCACTAACACACTTAAAACTCCATACATACACACAGACGGGATTTAATGCGTACAGTGACAGTCACTGCTGATGTGTTCAGGCTGTGGCTGTTCCTGTGACTGTAGCTCAGGTGCTCTGCAGTCCTACACGTCCCAGAGGTAAACAGAATGATGGCACATATTGTCCTGTAGAGCATTTGGTCATCCTGCTGTAAATAACTCAGAGAGCAGCCTGGGCTCAATGAATTCTTCTATTTGGCTCAAGTTTCACTACAATGTGCGAAAAGGTGGAATAGGGAGATGACGCGGAAAAATAAACTCCCATTTATACAATAAAGTAGTTTAATGAGTCTTAAAAATATTAATTCTTTGTGTTAGATAAACACACAACCTAAATGCATGCATACGGAAATTACCTGGAGACACAATTACTCGAGGAAGAAACTAATTAAGAAGATCAAAATAATTAAGCGAATTTACATAATTCTCGTTGAAGTTCTTTGAGAAAGAATAAAAACATGAACACAACAGCAAGGAACTTTTTTTTACTGCTAATTGCAGTCGTAGGAAACCACAATCCTCTCTGCTTCCCTGGGAACACTGTTATTTGCGACAAAGGTCAGGAGCTCCATTAGCTTTTCCAACTTAAAAGCTAATGGAGCCGCTGATACTCAAACTCATACTGAGGACAATAAGCCAGATATGGTCAACCTAGTCCTAACCCGGTTAAGAGGAACACCGTGACATTGGGCCAGAGGCGTAGTCAGGAAATTTGAGGGTCAAGGGCAGAAAAGAGAAAAGAGGGCACACCTGTATGTAATGGGGCCACCACCACAAAGTTGTGCACTGCAAAAAAGGAATTTCAAGAAAGGAAAACAGCCTTGTCTTAAGGAAATACGTCTTATTTTCTGTACAAAAGAATATTAAGTCAAGCATGTTTGGCATTAGAAAAATTATCTTATTTTAAGAAAAAATGGCTAACTTTTTCTTGATAAGAAATTCCTGCAAATTTTGAGACAGAATGAACCAGAAATCGAGCAGAAAAATGTTTTACAATAAAATCAAGCGGAGCAACAAGATCATTCGACTCATTTTACGAGTAAGAAATATGTACAACTTCTCAATTTAAGAATGCCATGCAACGAGAACAGTTGATTTTTTGTTTTATTAAGATTTCCGTTGTAGGTCATCTGAACCTGACAGAATCTGCAGCCTCAGACATTATCTGACATATGAAGATGTTAGTAGGCTAGTCTGTACAACAGACAACATAATACAATGACCAGATGAAAACTGCAAAACAACAAAGGACAACAAAGAACATGCTTGCTTTCCACACGCTTGCTTGTGGAATAAAAATAGATATTTAATGATAATATTTTGGAATCTTGGTTTAAGACAACATCACTTATATTTGCTATGCTATTTTAAGAAATTATGTCTTATCTGTTGTTTTAAATAAAGCTTATTTTAGTAAAATACAGCTGATCAAAGTTGATTTTAATGAGTTTTGTAACAGAAGGACTTTTTTCTTTTGTGAAAACCATTTAACTGAACTTACAATTTAGAATGTGGAAAAGCTACAGTAACAAGGATGCTCTTGTATTAAGAATAACAAGCGTGTTCACTAACTAGTGTAAGAGTTTTATTGTGGGGGTGTTTGGCATTTTTAGATCTACTCTGGTTTGGAGAAAGCAGGGCATGGGAAGTACTCATGTGAAGGCAGTTGGTTGAAAATGTTCAGATGTGGAGGCTGCAAACAAAGCTACACCCTGAAGCTTTTTTATGTGTTTTTTTTCCTGTTGTTTTTTTGTGGTTGTGGGTTTTATAGATTTTCTAACAAAGAGTCTTACACACACAGCTCTCCACTTATAGCACCGCATGCTACTTGTGTTTATACAGCATTCCTCAGCTTCACAAAACGCACATTTATCAATTAAACCTTGGATATAAAGCAGAAAGTAAGTGCTGAAAGTAAGACCGCTGAAAATAGGGGGCACTTCAAACTAGGCCAGACGTTATCGCTGCAGTAGGAGTAGGAGCTCTGATTGGACAATTGACAGCAACCCACCTACAGGGTGTGCTCGTTAATCGTCTGTCAATGACATGCATGCTGGCTGGAGTTCAATATTAAATGGAATCTCTCACTGGCACGCTCTCAACCATCCCACTCCGACGTTAGTGCAACAGACTGTAACACACAAAGCCACATGGATGAAAACAAACTACAACCGCAAGCATAAACACGATCCAATTCAGAACAAGCCAAAATCTATAAAATATTTATCATTTCTGCTTCTTATTTCCACTAAATGACTTTTGGGTATAATGAACCGAGGCTTTTCTTTAAATAACACCACACATATAAAACCAGAACAATAGGACCTCAGTTCAGTTTACAGCCCACTCTTCTTCAGGAGGCCTTGCTATGACTTTATGATCCATTTTTATCCCCCATATAACGAGCATTCATTATTTCAATCATCAATCATATAGTATTATATTACATATAATGCATAAATTACAGGCTTTTTAGTATTTCTTTGATTCATAAATAGTTTGGTCTTACTTGTTTTGTGTGTTATAGCTTCTGGACAAAGCAGTGCCTTTGGGGTTTTGTGATTTCTTACAAAAAAAAAATTATAATAATAATCTTATCCTCACTCACTGTAAATGTATGTAAAAGGGTTTTTTCTTTTTTTTTTTACTATAGATACATTTTCTCAGCAGATTTCTCTCATGCTTTCATAACAAACAAAAAGTTGTACACATCATTAGATTTTCGTCTTGTAATTATCGTGGCCAACAAATATCACGATAACGATATTCATGGGAAAGCTGAAATTTAAAACAACATAGTGAGTAAAACTGAGAAGAGGATTTATGTGTTCATAGATATTTGAAAATCTATATAGCTTACTGTATCTGTCATTATTTATTTCTAGTTATGTTCAGATTTATGATTTATCCCCAACTGTAACTGTGTAAACCTCTCCAGAGAAGATGTTGCCTCATAAAACTATTTTTTTCCCTACATTTTGAAACTATGCTTTTATTGTGAAGAGTAAGCTACTTCCTGTAGGTAAAAATAGTTAAAGAAGAACGTCCAAAGAATAAATTTTCAACTGATTATGAACCACAAACTCTAAAAATCATGAAATCTCAGTGTTTTTTAAAAGTGCTGAGTCATCCTCAGAGTGCTGCTTTAAGCTAGTTCACAATGTGGCACCTCTATGAACTCACAGCATTACTGTTAGCTTATTTTTAGCAAATCAATATTTAATGATTAATAAAGATGTTAACTTCAAAACAGATATATTGCAACAGCTCAAGTACAATCATTTACAGCGGCAGAGCTAGCACCACCAGCTTCTGGTCCTTTAGCAGATTAACATCAACATGGTGTTTCATTGCGACCAATCAGAATTAAGTAATAAACACAGTCTAAGTAAGAATAAGTGAGATGTCTTCAGTTTAAATGGTCACTTTTGCTACCAAACTTCATCTTAATGTGCTTTCCACCTTCCCAAACCTTTCCACTAAGTATAAATGATATCCTCCAGATGAGCCTTTGAAGAGGAGTGGTTTTAAAGGAGCTCGGTCTAACTGGGGCAGAGACAAACTTTGGTCATTTAGCTCTGCCAGGTTCAACTAAACTAATAAGATTACTGCTGCCTCTGGAGCGGCTCTGCCTCTGAGAAACGTTTATATAACTAAAACTCCAATTTTCTAAATGCTAATAAACCTCAGCTCCTTGTCTCTTCGGGCCTCCTTTGGCTCTGTCCTCCCTCAGACCAAACTTCTTTTTTTTTCATTCTGGAGCACTGGTGACAAGCTACAACAGAGTTAAACCGGAACCTGCTTCACAAACTGAAAACTTATGAAACAAAAGTTTTGCATTAAAAGGTGCATTCATATGTATAAGTGTTAGAACAACAACATGTGAAATTGACATCTTTGGTTTGAGACATTACAGTATAACTTATTACAGTTAATTTGATGACTGAATAAAACTTTAGGAGGCTTGGCAAGTGTCATTCAGTGATGTGGTCATAATTGCTGAGTGCAGAGAGGTCAACATGTGAAGATTGCTGCTGTCAACTTAAAAAAATCTTGCATGATTGTCAAACTAATTAACCAGAGATGGAGGGGAAAAGTTAGCATTGTTCTAAACGCTCAGTATTGCACTCACAAATAGCATCAACTGCCTTCTCGGACTTAAATAATGGAAGTAGCTGCTTGGTTTACTTGACGTTCAACTATCTCTATTTTGGAGCATTAAAGTAAAAAATCAAAACAAAGCAAAAACAGGCTGAACTGTAATCATTGGTGTCATTCATTTGTAAATTAATACTTTTTACATAATACCTCCTTCGCCTTAAGCTCACAGCTCATTATCGACATGTAACAGCCTCTGTCCCCCTGTGCTTTACTGTAAATTCCCACCACAAAAGGCCTTAAGACCACATAAGCAATTTCCAGTGTTTTCCCATCAACCACCACTTTGTTTACATGTTGACAGAGACAATAGAGCTTAATTAAAAAACACGATTATTATTCTCATTAAGGCCGTGAATTTAGGCAAGTTAACTCAAGCATCTCATTTAATTAACCAGCCCTTAAAAAGCAGCTTGGCCACGCTGAGAGTGAATCTTAAATATTCTTTTTGCTGGTTTTCCCATTTTTTTTGTCCACAACAGAGTTAATGTAAAGATAAGGTACTAAGCTACTTGCATACTCAGAGTCTTTATTAACGCTCACGGCTATGTTAGATGTTTGTAGAATTAGCTTAACGGGAAACGTCTCTTTATGCGTCTTTGGTTTCTCAAATTCTTGGCACACACTGAATTCAACAGGTGAATCAGCAAAATAGAATAGAATAGAATAGAATAGAATATTCCTTTATTGATCCCTCATGGGGGAAATTTTTTTGTCACAGCAGCATCACAGACAAAGAGTGCAAAAATGTAGTTATAAAAATAAAGATCCTAATATTAAGAACTTAAATAAATGTAATAATTAAGAAAAAAATTTAGAAAAAGGAGAAAGGGAGAAGAAAAATAAAACTATCTACAATATACACAATTTAAATGCCAGAAAAAAAGTGGTGGTTTGAGTCCAGTTATTATTAAAGTTCGTTGTAAAGTCTTATTGCAGAGGGGAGGAATGACCTGCGGTAGCGCTCCGTCTTGCAAGGTGAATAGTCCAATCATGCCTCTTATATGTTACTTTAAGAAAACCAAGGGACCGTACAAAAACATACAGAAAACAAACTCTTGGCTGGGTGTACTTATTGCTTACTGCAGGTTATACCGGAGGACCCAAAAGGTGTCCATTGCTCTACTTTAAAGAACATGGATCACTCACTTCACAACACCTTAATGAACCAAAGGGCCAATATTCTCATCTTAATTGTACGTCTGTAGGTGAGAGCCAATGAGTTCTGAGTTTTCACTATAACAGAAGTCAGGAAACTTCAAAATGTCTGTCAAAGATTCTGCACCAAACCATCTACTACTTTTCTACAGCAAAGCCAAGATTTAGCATCAAAGCCCTGCAGGAAAACCTTCAACAATCCGCAAAGTCAGTAAGCGCCATCCTACGGGAGCCATCATTGTCTGAGCCAAATTTCAAATCATTCAATCCCAAAAGTGTTGTGATATTTCTGTCTGGACCAAAGCGGGTGTGCAAGCAACAGAAAACTGGTCTGACATTTCCACCTCTAAAATGTATTCATGTATAAATGAATTTATAAACCGTTGAATTGCTGAGAAGCTGCTCCCAATGCTTAAAGAAACAGCAGCACAGCTTGTTAAACTGGACCGGGTCTGCCAATAAACCTAAAAACACCTTCACCACAGATGCACATGACCTTTCCAAAGCTTGAACTTCTGCATGACATTTCATTTTGCATCAGCTCAGTGTATTAGCTGTGGTCCGGACACACATCATGTGCCAGCGTGACTAATTCTCCTCACACATTAAGCACAGTGGATAAACCGGCCCTATTGATTAAAGGGTGTTTTTAAACCTGGTTGCTCAGTGAACTCAGTTCTTCCCTTTAGTATAAATCAATATTTTCACCTCGGCAGGACACTGAGGTGACAGGAGCAACATGGGCAAGTCAATGCCCCCCCAGCTGTTGACCAGCATTCACCTCAGAGAACCTGCGAAAGCCTCGAGGAAGGGCAATAAAATGAGATTGAAACAAAGACGCAAGACTGGGACTACATTACGCTCAGGCCTTTTTAATTACATATCCGCAAATAATAATCCTCAGATCTCACAGCTCGTCGAGCTTTGTTCTCAGCTATCAGTTTTCTCTGCGTCTAACCTTGAGTCACTGTAATTATACATTACTTTCTTACGAAGGGACCCAGCGGCGCAGTCTGGCTCTGTGGAAATGTGGGTCGAGAGTGTTTTGTGTTCTTTTCTTTAATCTAAAATATATTTAAGGGAGACAGGGGGCAGGACAGGACACAGCTCTATATCACCCAGTAGGGTGCCTGTCTGCTGTAGCCACAGGGTCCAGTTGGATGATTTATACCACAATAGCAACGGCTGTGATGGTAATATACTACAGGTAATTGAAAAGAAAATTGAATTAGGTCAACAGACGGAGTGACAGTCATTCGATGTCACACAAAAGCTTTACAGCTACGACATCATTCTGCCACGCTAGACCCATTACGTATCCTGCTGCCAATTCAAATATCAGGCAACCAGATAATTGTCGCTATATTTCATTGAGACCTAACAAACCCTGAAACTGTGGCTCAACCTATTGTGATACACGTGCTGCAGCTCTGATAAGCCGTGGTACAAGTTGTCTAGTTGTATTAACAGAGATAAGACCTTATCTCTGGAGTGTCTCTCTCATGCTGTGTAGGTGGTATCCTCAGGGAAAGCAGCGTCTGAACTGTCATGATATACTGGCATCATCACCAGGGCCTGTGGGCTGGCTCGAGGTGAAACCTCCTGCTGGAATCTGATTGGCCAGCCCTGATGTCCCCACTGCTAGAGTCATGGGGTCATAGGTAGTTGGCATGTTTCTATCGTGGATGGATTACTGCATGGGCATAGAGTTTTGGGAACACGCTAAAACAACAACAACAACAAAAAAGAGTAAAATGACCATAAATACATGCATATTGACCACTGATTCATGAGAAAAGGACAGAATTACTCCAGAGAAGCAAAAAATTGTGTCAAAGTGGCCTAAAACACACACAGAGAGACATATAACGATTGTAAGGGTAGTAAAATGAGCACAAAGTACTGCCCGAAAAAGGGCAAAATGATAACACTTGAAGCAAAATGACAGTAACTACTCTAAAACATGTTTATAGTGATTGAAAGGATGAGAGATGTAAATACTTAAGATACAAAAGAGATTAAATGACGGTGATGAGATTCAAAGCGAAAACAAAGTGAGAAAAACAGCAGCAAAGAGACACTAAATGACCAACAAGCAACACATTGAAATCACAAAATAACCACAAACTGTTGTAGGTGAGTTCAAACCTTGAATCCACTATAGAAGAATCAAAGTCAAGTCTAAGTTTCTGCCCCATTATTATCTCTAAAAATGCATTTTTAAAACAGAGATGGTTTTATTTATGGGTTTTGTACTTAATTCTGTGTGAATCTGTGTTTGCACTATTACCTCTAGAAATAGAAGAATACTGTTTACAGTAAAATCCACTCGCTTCGTGAGACCAGCAGCTTCCAGGGATGTGTTATTACAACCTCCAGAGGCCTTTCCTTCAGATATTTGTGTATTTTTAGGGACTCTGTAGTAAACTTTGAAGTAATCTGTAAATACTTTTTGAGATAACAATCTGGATCGATCATTTCACTAGATTTGGATCACAGGACTGTTGCAGCATTAACGGGGGATTATCGTCCTTTAGACTTCCAACAGGTTAATGTAGATGGTAACTTCTGTTTC
Source organism: Xyrichtys novacula (assembly GCA_962446985.1). Taxonomy (NCBI): domain Eukaryota; kingdom Metazoa; phylum Chordata; class Actinopteri; order Labriformes; family Labridae; genus Xyrichtys; species Xyrichtys novacula. The sequence goes on along the minus strand of OY660883.1, from coordinate 26,338,657 downwards.
TTTAAATGGAATTAGCCATCATAAAAGTCATTTTTTTTAAAGGCTTAACCAAGTTAAATAATGGACGAGCCTCTACCTACTTCATTGAAGTGCCTTCCTGCTGTCTTGAAAACTACCCCACACTTAAGAGAAGCTAACAATCCATACAGTTTTCAATAAAGGCCTGTGATTCAGAGTGGTAAGAAGTATGCTGGGTTGGTGGTTAACAAGCCCCACTTCTATGTCAGATTTAAATATTAATCCAACACTTCATATGCAAGCTAAAATCCATCTCTAATGGCACACGATGTAATTAACAGATAGCAAAATTAATTAATCTGGATTTACTGCGACACCTATGTGGCTTCGAAGTCGCTTGTTTACTTGAATTAAGCTGTTTTCTTGATGTATAGCCACAGGACCTTTTTAAGTGCAATGGAGACGGCCGTGAGCAGAGTATGAAATGAGGGGTAAAAATACTGTCCAGACCTTGTTGCACTTGAGGAAAGCATTAGACATTTGGCAGGGCTCCAGGTTCTGCCTTTTACTTAAAGTGTTGTCACAACTAGTTTACAACGCTCTGGACACTAAACTGTAGCCATTCAGTGAGGGATAAGGCACAGAATTCTGTTTTTGTTGGAGATTAAATGATCGGACCAGTTCTACAACTTCGTACAGCAAGGCGTGTTATGAATTAAATAGTTCATTTCCCTGGTCTGAATAAACCTTCCTCAGTAATATCTTGTTAGGTGATACGGTTGCATTACTAAAACATAACAGCCTAGCTACGTGTCGAAGAAAGTCCCCACAGTGATCAGAAAATCAGAGAGCAACTCTTAATAAAATCCCCTCCATGATGTGAGAGCTAGACAAAGTGTATACGTAGAAGTCATCTCAATGATAAGACAGCCAGGAAGTTTTTAAAACAAGTCCCCTCAACTACATCTAAATAAGTAGATGTGTGTGAGTAAAAGTTTTCTGCAGGGGTATGAGAGCTAAACGTGTTTCAATCCTTGCAAACCAGAAAGTGTGTGTTATTAATGTCCTAATGTTAAAGACAGGAATTGTGTCAAGTTAAGACCCGACAATTATAGTTAAACCAGAAAGTGTGTGTTAATAATGTCCTAATCTTAAAGACAAGAATTGTGTTAAGACCCGACAATTATACTTAAACCAGAACGTGTGTGTTAATAAGTGCCCTAATAGACAGAAAAAGTGTCAAGTTAAGACTCTACAACAACACTTAAATCAGGACCTAATGTCCAATAAATGTCCTGAAAATGATTGAAAAGTCAGAAAATGAGTATAAGAACAGATAGATATCTACTAGATGGATACTTTATTTATGCCCTAGGGGGAAATTCAGTAACTTTTACAGATGTTGAAAAGAAATAAAAAGTCTTAAAGTTCTCTCAGTTGCACAATAACCACATGAGACCCCAGAATGATAAAAGAAAGCTGGACTTGTCACTGAAGTCCTAACCATTACATCAAACCAAGACAGATTGTAACAATAAAAGCTAACACAACAATATTAAAACCAAAGTGTGTGTCAATTCAAAGTCCTCACACTGACAGAAAGCAAGAAGGTGTGCCAGTTCAAGTCCCCACGATGTTGCAAAAACAGGAATAAGTGCTTCATTTAAAGCCCCCACAATGATGGGAACAGTGGGAAGTGTGTACCATTAGCAGTCTTAGCATCAAAACAGGGAGGTCCTTATGACATCAATAAAACAAGTTGGTGTGTGTCAGTAAAACTCTAAGAGGATATTAAAATTAAAAAGTTTGAATGAGTCTCGACAACTTTATTTAAATCTAGCAAGTTTGTGCCTGTAAAAGTTTCTTTAAAAAAAAAAAGGAAAAAAAACAACCAGTCAGACGGCATACAGGCTGTAAGCACTGGGAGGAAAACATTTGACTTTTGGCATTTTTTTTATTTGCAATGATGCCAAAAACTTCTGCACACTTAAATGCTGTCTGATTTTTTTTTTTTGTAACTGAATCCTAAAAACTGACTTCAAGTGTTTCAGTTGAAATAAAGAAACCAAGATGTGTGAGGAGAAAAAAAAAACACCGCAACAACAATTCTAAAACAGGAGAGTATGTTAATTAAAATCCCTGCATCAATAGGAAAACTACAATGTACAATGGCCCCACAACGATACCAAAACCAGAAAGTGTGTATCATATCAAGTCCCCACAAGGATAGAAAAACCAGCATACCAATTTGTGACGCACTTTGGAAAAATGGGATTTTTCGAAATCCCAAGCTTTTTGCCTTTTACTTTGAGTTTTATCACAACTTGTTAACAGCACTCTGCACACTTTCCTGTAATCACGCTGAAAGGTTTAGGTGTGACAATCATTTTTTTATGGACCTCAATTTACTGGACTACAAGTACGGATTTGTAGAGTGCAGTGTTGCATAAATGAAAAGTTTATTTCCCCGCATTGACTGTGCCCTCCACCGCAATATCCTGTTATGTTATCCTGTCATCTTACTTGAACACTGCTGCCGAACTAAACGTTGATGCACATGACATGAAGACTTTTTGGGATACACTTCAATGAGCGTTATTGCTGTTTGAAATGAAAGAGAAATGTGGGAGTTTTTTTTCTTCTTTTTGGCATCACACACCTGCTACTCTGTTATTGTATGAATGAGAGCTCTACCTTTATGCAGCACAATGCTGGATTATTACACCGTTTTTTAGCTCAGTGGAATAAAAGTCCACAGCTGCCAGTGTAGAAAGGCAGAAAGGAAATGAAAATATAATATGCATTGCTTTCATTCACACAATTATTGCCTCACATGTGGAAGATGGTAATATGAAACGTTCCTATAACAGCTGGGTCGCAGTCTTTTCACCGCGCTTTGAATATATTCATGATCTGGCCGCAAGATGGTAAGTTCCCCCCTCTGTGATTCCTTATATCCTCTCCGTGTCGGGTTGAGCAGAGCTGAGACTGATCAGCATGGACAGTTTTGTCTGGGGGGAAACGGGAGAGGAGACAGGAGTGACACAACTGTGGCCTCCTGCTGAGAAAAGAGAGGAGGTAAAGCAGAGGGAGAGGGTGGCTAGTAGATAAATGGACTAATCTAATTTGTTACCTCAGCCAAATGTATTCCAGATCTTCCTCTGTGCTGCTCCAGTCCCAGCTTGTGGTGGATGATGCTAAAATGTTTGGGCAGGAAGGGACACAACTGGGAGAGAGCTCGCCTAGAGGAAGTTCACCACTATCCCACGGTCCTACCTGACAGAAAAATTCTCTATCCTGCATTCAAAATCTTTGCCCTTCCTCTTGCTGCAATAAAATGCATATACTTATGCAAATCAGAGCCTACAGAATTACCTATGAAATGGCTCTAATAATGTATTGATGGTTATATATCGCCAATGGAAATTCAAACTGAGAGATGTTGTCTCATTGGACCAGAAACCAGAAGTACAGATCAATTTAAAATGGCAAATGACTGCGCTCCCAGAGCCCATTTCTAAGAAGTGAGTAATAGATCTCTGATCATAGCCTATTACAGCCTGGTCAGGCAGGGGCTGGGCTGCTTGTGGAATACAGAGAGCACTCCTTGACTTCTACATCAAAAAGATGCCTCAGAGAAAAGTCCTGCGAGCTTTGGGCACCACCGATCTCTGGGGCTGCACCACATGAGGAGTACAGTCGAATCCCGGGTTTCATCTTTCTCTCTGGTCTTTATTAATGGCGGCAGGATTCTAATTCAGAGAGCGGAGCTGACTTCACTGATGCTAATCACACCGTGCCTGTTTCAGACGGAAGGCGCTCATGTAGAGTGAGCATTTTTAGACGGCGAAAGCAGGCTGCTGCAATTTTAAAAGCTCATGCTGGGTCAGAAAATCTTATTACAACAGAGAGAATTATTGATATCAGAGGACACTGTTAGGTGGAGCTCACCTTTAACCCCTTTTTAAAAGACTTTAGCTTCACTTTCTCGTTTTTCCATTTAAATTCAGAGAAAACTTTCAACGCGTTTCTGAGGAATAGGATTAGAAAATTGTGACTGATGTTCATTTCTGCCCGCTGCTTTTAATGCAAATATGAGAGGGAGAATAATTTGGTCATTTAATGCACGCTAAAGTCTCCTCATTCTTCATAGCCTGCTCTCGTCTCTTTAATTTCCTGCCTATGTCTCATTGCTCATGTCAGTAATTGTTTCCATTGTTTCAGTTCCTGCTTTGCCACACTCAACTAAAGTTTCATCAGTACACCGACGTAGTTAGCTAAAGTTTTTTTTTTTTTTTAATTTAGAGATTCATAACCTGAATGAAACAGGATTTTTACCTGAGTCACTTTTTCATCAAATACTTCACTCATCACACCAAACTTCAGAACTTTTACAAAGAACTTTTTTTATTTCTATGATGGACAGATTCCTCCTGGGAAAAACCTGCGCATAATAGGTGCTGAAATGTAATAAATAAAAAGTATTAAGCTGGTAAATCCTGGCTTTTGCCTCAAACTAAGTTCTCACAAACACGTTTATCCATGCAAACAAATATTTACACGTTCTCGGTAAGGCAGAAAGTCTAATAAATATTATGTTTTCCAGCCAAATGACATTTTCCTTTATTACGTTTTGACAGTTGAGTTAACTTCTTGTCATACCTCCCATTTATAAATCTGAGAAATAAAAATACATTTAGTTGAAAATACTGTCAACAGCCTCACATACAAAGCAGATGTATAAAAGCAGCAACCTTAACTGCAAAAAATCAAGCGAAAGAGAAAGTGCAAATCTGCAGTACTGCAAGTGTCCACATGAGGCTGACTCCAAGAGCTAAAGAAACTCCATTAGCGCCCATAATAAAACAAAGATCTGAAACTTAAAGGTTATTTTGTAATTAATCTCTTTTGATTGCTGGATTTATGAAAGTTGAAATATAGTGCAACCCTTCTGCTAACTAAAACACATATTCAGATCACCATTATACCTGAGCAAATACTCAATTCTGATTGGCTGAATGGTTTCAACTAACTTTCAAAATAAGACCACCTCTTGAACTTTTGAATTAGCTCCAATTAAACAATCCGATCGTTGTTCCAGATAAATATGCTGCAGAAAATTATAATTACCAGCTATTTTCCTCATGACGGGTATTATTAATTTTGGGTACAGTTCATAGACTGTATATACTATGGACAACTTGGTTCTGCCTTCCACCAGTATACGGATTTGAAGCCAAAAAGCTCTCTGTAATTTCACGTATTTTCTTAACTTCCTGAAACCAACATTGCACAGTAGCGTTGTACACATTCGGCGGGACAGTCACTGAGATTCGTTGTGATGACGCTCGGCTCAAACAATAACTTTTAAAAACGGAGCTGCACAGGAAAAAGAGGACAAACCAGTCTTACAATAACTACATGTCAACATCGCAGGCAGGGGGAAGAAAAAATTATATTCTGTGCCATAAATTTCTGCTCCATAAAGATTGCTGGCGGAGGCGGGATTTATGACCTATACTGCAGCCCGTCACCAGAGGGGGCTGTTCTCAGAGTGGCTTCACCCAGCGATTCTATATTCATTCGCTCTTAAGTTAAAGGGTTCAGTAAGCTAAGCTGACTGGTTTATTACCTGCTGCTACTTTGTATGTATGGCCTGTCACATTTACTGCAGTACAGGATAGCTGTTTCATTAAATAAGAACCTAATGGGATTGTAATCATTAGTCAGGCTTGTAGGTGTTGCCAGGGAAACTAAGATTTTCACTCTAAAAATGTGAATATTTTGAGAAATATGATGAGAACTGTAATATAGTGCATCACTGAGTCATTTTATGTTTTGCACAGGTATTCTTGCTCAAACTGATGTTAACGAGCAGCGTTAATTTGATAGGAAATATGTGATTCAGTTTTTTCCTTTTTTTTCGGCCTGTCCAGTGAACACAACATCAGGGCTAACAAAGTCCTTTTTTGGTATTCTAGAGGAGCAACCTTCACCATAATTTCAGGTACGAGTTTGAATCATTTGGATGCTTTTCACTCAGACTAATTTATTTTAATTATTCAAGCGCCTCATCAGGTTCGCCAACAATGAAAATCCCATATGTGAGATGAAAATTCATATGAGCGGATGCAAATGAAGACCTTTTTGATCTGACAGTCAAAATTGATGGGTGGGTCCTTAGATCAGTACACGGGTGTGATGAGAGATGAGAGAGGAGACATTTGAATTTCAAATTTCCATCTTATTACGCGGTCCGTGTTACAGGTATACTGCGGGGGTTGACATACAGTGAATATGGAGCATATGAGATAAAGTGGTATTTTGAAAAGGCTGGCTGGATTGAGTTTTTGTAGAAGCACCCCAGAGAGTATGATCACGCAATAATGACTTCTTACCCCCTTTTCCTCTCTCAATATCCTGATGACAATCTCCCCCGTCTGCGCTCCACTCCTCAGGTCAACCTTAAAGATTCTGCGGGCCTTAAGGGCTGAAATATTTTGCATCTAAATGTCTTATTTCAGTGTTCTAGAGTTCAACAGCATTCATAAACATAAAAAGGACTGTGTTTATATACCATCGCCTTTGCCGGGTGCGTATTGATCAAAGTTGACAGCTACACATGTTGGATAAAGAGAAACATCATGATGATGTATTTTTGTTGCATTATTTATCATGGCTGGCCTGCTCGGGACGGCGGTCCCTGCGGTAATACGTCTCCTGATACATTATATCAGACAAATCTCTGGCTCACTCTGGAGAGTTTTTGCCTCAGAGTTTTGTAATGCATTCATTCGCTGTTATGTAACATTAATGTTTTAGGTCGGGGACTGTGTCTTTGTATGTCTGTGAATGTCACAGTAAGCACTAATTTCATGTTTGAAGCCGGTCAGTTAAAAGGGAATTTGGATCTGCATTGTCGAGCACTGCTACTTTTAGATAAGTTCATTAAAGAAAATCGAAAAAGAGTACTGAATTAAAAAAAAAAAAAAAACGAAGAGATGAAGAGGAAAATAGATCAGCAAGAAAAAGAAGCAAAAAGATAAAGCTTTGAAGCCTGAAGGGATCTTAAAGAACTAATGGGCAAAATCTGTATCTGCAGTTTCTCTGAAGGGCCATGTTTGCAAACTTTTCCTTCTTTTCTTTTTCTTTGGGCAAATGAGATGACACCGGGTGCTGAGAGATTTCCTGTGCTGAACTATCTACAAATATTTTAACAGGCTTTGACTGGGAGCAGAAGAGGAGCCCATGTGGGTAAAAAATAAATACCAATACAAACGTGGATCCAAAAACCACAGTGTTTCACAGCATTAAAGCTCCTGTAAGGAATTTTTTTTTACATTTTTGAAATAGACTTAGATTCATGTTGATGCTGTTTGATGATGTTCAAAAGAAAATAAGAGCATCAGTGACAAGGTTTATCATTTTTATACTCTAATTTTTAATACCTTAAATTGGCCCTGTGGGTGGGAAGTGTCAGAAGAGTGGATAAAGAAGTATCTCTGTTTTAAATGACAAGACTATGTGAATATGTAGGGTGACCAAATGTCCTGTTTTCCCAGGACATGTCCTGTTTTCATGTACATTCCTGTCTTGTCCTTGTTTTTTTGTAAAGTGATGAAAATGTCCTGGTTTTCATTGTTTTTCATTGGGCCACTAGGATAAAGAAGAAACCTAAAGAGACAGATAATTTTTGTAAGTTAGATTCTGTAAGTTTGTGAGAGCTACTTTTGTTAAAGTTGGATTGCAAATATAGCAGAGTATTTTTAATTAATTTGTTTATTTATTTTTCTAATACAGAAAAGTCATTATTTCTATCATTATTTCAGTCATATATTCTAAAACTTGACAAAACAAAACATATTGAATAACCCCTGAGAAGCCTATCTGAATTTCTGTCTTTAGTTATACATAAAATTTGATAATATAACCTTTTTTTTTTTTACCCATACAGTGGAGGCATACTTTAAATATATTAAAATCATTAGGCAGTGGTTCCCAAATTTTTTCTGCCAGGCCCCCCTTTGGCAGATAAAAATTGTTTCAGGCTCCCCTACACCTGACTGTACACCACGACATGTAAATGTTGGACTGAACTAGTTTTCAGTAATCAAAATATGCTCACTATGAATACGTAGAGGACAAGATAAGCCAAAAAAATTTCCTAATGGGAAATTAATCTCATTTTCAATTAAACTCTTAGCACACATTTACAGAAGGCTGACAGGTGTATGCACTGTCACCAGGTTGACTTAGATTTAAGGCTTTTTATCACCTTCAGGTCGTAGCCAATGAGTTTCGAGATTAGGTGCGCCAAAATACACAACAATGCATGTTTTGACTTTGTTGAACTGAGAATGTGGTTCAGCTATTGTATGGAAAAGGCTGGCATTATAATGAGAAGATACGATACTGTATAAAATGTTTATGACTGCAGGATTGAAGAGGAGCTACCTGAGTGTCATTTACACCCTGCAGCAGATAGGAAATGATTACATTTAATCAATTACAAGATGTCAGACTGGATTAAGATGGAATTATTAACACGCTTCTTTCCCCACAATGCCTGTAAACAAGATAATGGATTTACATTCATAATGAGGGTGAGGACAATGATGAGATTATTGCATGTAAACACAGCTATAGTGCTAATGACATGCTCAGCCTTACTTGCAGGATCTTTTGCTGATTAGCTGCTGCAGACACTGGTGTAGATGAAGTATCAGATTTCAATCAAGTGTCTGAAGGATGTCTGGAGTTTAATTTGTGGGTGTGAGTGAGAGACCCCGCAGGGATGGTGAGAAGATGGGGAACATGTGGATGTATGAAGAGTATAAATCTGTTTGGAGTGGTGCTTTGAGTTGTTCAAACTGGGATTTTTTTTTACCTTCAAGAACACCCATTGTGCTGAGAGTCCCCACAGGATGCATGAGCTGTTTGGGTGTCAAGATCTCTCTGCTCAAACTTCTTATTAAAAATAAACACATTGAGAAAAATATCAGCGATTTTTTTCACTCTCGAGATGTTTTTTTTCACAACAGAACTTGTGAGTTTTGCCTCTGGTGAAAGGATGTTTTCCGGATACATCTCTCACACCTGGTTGTTCTGTTAGTTAACAAAGTAGATTGAACAAATTAATACAGCAAGTATATGAAATAAATTAAAAAGCCTTACTTTGAGTGAAATATGTTTTTGACATCCAAATAAACAGGTATCCATGAGGGAAGAGTTAAGATATTACACCTGGTACTGACAGCATTCATGAGGCAGTGGACTTGGAAAAAAAATCTTTATAATTAAGTCAATTACAACACCATTACTAGTTGTGCAGTAGTGCTATTATCAGCACTAAAACATAATTGAATTAACACATCTATTACCTCAAAGCCACCTTGAATGGCTTTGAGGTAACGTTGAATCTGTGGTACACACAATAGTGGGATTGTAAGACCAACCCGATAACATGCCCATAAATCATCAACCCATCACCAGAACTGCAGCTCGGCATGAGGTCCCTAAGGCTGAGTATATGTGGACAAAGTCAAGTGCTGGTTTGGCAGCTCAAGGACTCAACAACAGTACAGTAGATTATATGACAATATGAAAATCAGTAAATCAGACTTTCAAAGTATACTGTAATCTTGCTGATGAAGGGGGAAGCATTGCTCACAGTCCAACATTTTCAGCACTCAGCATCCAAGGCGAAGAAATGCCCTCATAGTCAGCTGATTGTCAGACCGTATTCCCACACTCGCCATCTTTCTCTAATGTCAAGCTAAGGTTGGAAACCATAAGTGGTTTTTCATGTATTATTGTTGGAAATCTTGTAAAATTTGACAATCTGTAAAATTGTGGTTATTTCACGCTGTATGCTATCCAATATTTTTTAAATATATTTTGGTGATATTTTTAACCATTTCTTGATTATCTTGAGAGAAAGTCTCATATTTGTGCTAACCATCCATCACCAATGACACCCACACCAAGACCCCTTTTGCAGTATTTGTACTATTTTACACAACAATGCAACATTCAACAACAAGCTTTAGACAAGGTCTAAAAATGAGGCTGTAGATGATCTATATTTTTACTCACTCGGGCTCCAATCTAACTGCCATTTGACAACTTGAAGGTGAGAATTGAATGTTTAGATCTATAGATAACCAAGAATATGTGCAATACACACTCAAGACTGAAGTGGGGAAAAGGGTCTCAGACAGAGGATGGTATATGATCCACTGGTTCACAGTTGTGAAGTAATGCACAGAAAAATATGTAATCTAAATCAGGTATCTGAAGCAGGTGAGAAGAGGCATTTTCTTACGCTTGAGTGGTGCGAAAGTGTAGTTTTAAAATAAACTTGAAAATATGTGAACTTGCCCTTAAATCAGACCTTCCTCTCTGTGTGATTACCAGCTGTCATCTTGTCATGAACCTCTGAATTACAACACAACAGAGGAGCATGTTTGCAGCTTTCATTACACTCATTTGCGGGAGCACGGCACCATGCTATTACCATTTCAGCTGCAGCTGAGGAACAAATTCTGCATTTGCTCTCATTAGATCGATTGAAAAATGATGGCTTAATTATGATAATTTGGTTTTTGCCTCGCAATTTTCCCCCCTCTCCACTGAGAATTGTAATTAATCCATTACAAACAACACCTGTTATTCAATATGTTGATGAAGACACCTCTGAGGTAAAACATTGAAATTGTGGCGATAGCAGCACAGCGCATCAATGCGCGTGGCTGGTCGTCTTCAAAGAGGCGATTAAGCTTTCCTGATTGATTTCCCCCAATGAATCATAACAACAGTGGTGGGTATACTTCACCGCAGACTAGAGACTTAGACACAGATTGAGCATTTTTCACTCTTGAGAAGACAGGAGGGCTGAGTGCTATATAGTATTCTTAATTATTGTGCCACTGTTTGCATATTAAAGCCTTTATTTATTGTATTGAACATAATTGCATCTACAGTTTTTTGACATTTAAGATTTATCTCATGTTTCTTGGCAAGAAGATCGAGCAAACTCTTGTGAATTAAGTTAGCTTGCAGGGCTCGACAGTGCGACCGTTTAACTCGCATTTGCGACTAAAAATAGATGCGTGCGAATTGTAAATTAGGGGCACATGTGGGCATAAAAAAAATCAGTCAAGGCAACAAATGTTTTTTCCATGACCTGGAATAGCAACAGTGTGCGGTTAAATCTACTCGACACCCTCGCTGTCAATGTCAGGTGTTAAATAAGGGACCATCAATAAATTACCGGTTGATGTTCTCAAAAAAAGGCTGTTTTCCTTCAATAGCTTCCATGTCATGTGACCAATTGACCTAAAATTGATTTCAAATAATAGTACTAAGGACGGACAATAAGACACAACTCTTTATTTCTCTATTTCGTTCTTTAAGTTTTGTGTTTAATTTAAAGGCAAATTTTGAACATTTTCTTCAATAGCTCCCATGTCATGAGACCAAAAGAACTAAAATTGATTTCAAATAATAGTACTTATGTCGACCAATATGACACACATTATTCAATCAATTTTCATTGTGCCCCTAAAGTTTCTTTGTGTGCTCCTTACTCTTTCAACTTAAGCACATGTGCTCCTTGGAAAAAAAGTTAGTGACAGTAAACAGAGAATAAGAGCTTGCATGTCTGATTGCCGAACATGTAGTCCTACAGTTTCAGAATGATATTACTCAACACAATAATGGTAGATAATATGATTAAAATATTTAGAGGATCTGGAGAATATATTCACAAAAGGCAGAAAACTAACACTAGATGGCGGCAATCTATCGGACAGCACAGCATTTGAAACAGACATGACTCTGTAGTGGAAATCCCTGCATGGGCTCAATCATTTTAAAAGCAACGGTCTATGAACACAGTGCTGTTTGCAACCAACAACCTCAACAAAATAAATGAACCACACACAACCTTAACTTCTATTCTGGGTCAAAATGAACTGAAGTGAAATGGAAATTTGTGCTCAGGTCTAATAAATGAAATTAGACCTTCTTTTTGGAAATCATGGACATGACATCCTCTGCTCTAGAGAGAAGGGGGACCACCTGGCTTGTTATCTGTAATGCATCAGTGCCATTGGAGTAGGTAAATTATATAACAAGAGAGGGCATTACTAATGTTAAAAAATGCAGGTTTAGGAGCAACATATGCTGCCACCCAGACGACACCTTTTTCAGGCATTTATTGCAACAGCATGGCTCTGTAGTAGAAGAGTCCTGCACGGTGCCAACCTTTTCAGTTTTGCATGTTGTCTTTCCTCTATTTTTAATCAAATGGTTAAATGATTCTTAAAAAATCAAAACCTGTTTTTAATCAGCATTTTACCAAAGTGTCCCAACCTTTGAATTAAACATAAATGAGTCAGAGCCGTGATGTTCCTTTTGGTTGCCAGTTCAAGATTATGGTCTGTGATGATGTTTAATTCAGTAGCTGCTCGATTAACAACAGCAACATAAGGAACCATGGTGTCCTGAACACCTATCTGCTGCTCCTGTTCTAATTAATTCAAGACTTTCTGTGCCCTAAAAACAGTTTCAACAATGCCTGTCTAAACTTTTCCATTTGATTGAGTTTTATATCCAGGCTGTGCTGTGAATTCCAAGCTGTAAATGCATCCTGATCCTCAGGAAATCATCCCGGATTACTGTCAAAGTCACATTTTCTACCATTTACTATTCATTTTCAATGGATCTGCTCAGTGAGAAGTCAGACTGACATTCCACATTACGGCACAGGACAAAATTTTCTTTCTTGTTTCCCGTATGAGGAGACAGCAGTGAATGTTCGCGGAGGATTTGAAGCTAAATATAATATGAAGATGTCTGTGAGACATCTGACAGGAAGAGACACTGTCTCTCTCGAAAATGCTCTTGTCAGTGTCAGTGTTTACTGTGTTAGATTTACTCATATCCTTCAGATCTGCACAATACTGTCTTATCTGTGTTATATGTAACAGGACAGGCATATCGAATAGACAGGCAGCATGTTGTTGGTACCAATTTCTCCACCATATATTAAGGCCTTCGCAATAATCCCCCAGGATGACATGTTCCTATTTAGCCAGCCTTTTCAAACAGCTGCTGCCTTATTGTCCTGACATTTCCAGGGAATTAGTTATTATTCAGACGTGTTTATTGAGACTTATTGTCTGATCTTGTATTATTAAAGTCTCTCTCTGTTCTTGAGTGTCGACTGGATATTCCACTTTACTAAAGTGCTTTGCCTTCAACTTGAATTGAAGAGACATGAGGAGTAAATAGTCAACCCAAGACTGTGAAAAGACACCTCAAAACAAAGAAAGTGTGTAGGCCTGGCAGCGTGAAATTATGCTGCTCTCTAAAAATTCGGCAGTGTGAGTCATGAAGTTGAAAAACCCCAGGTGAGCTAGCATCTACGGGGGGAATATCTGTTCTCTTGTTTTAGTTTCGTCAACAAGACTCTGAGATTGCCAAAGTCATGAAACAATGCAGCTAAAGTTCAGTTCAAGAGGATTACTGGAAGTTAAATTATCTGTTTATGGGTGCTACACCAGAATGCTACGAGGTGTTCTGAATGTGGACAAGAACATCCACATTACCAACAAGGACCTGTACGGGCAAGAAGGTAGCATCTAGGAGGATGAGGCTGGCCGGCCACTACTATAGACATCAGGAGCTCCTGGCCAGCAGGCTGGTCTTATGGGAACCAACACACGGGCATTGTTCGCGAGGACGTTCAGTGCTAACATATGTGGACATTCTGAAGAAGGATGCGGGAGCTGAAAGCTCTTCGGAGCTGGCCGGGTGTATAGAGAATCGTGAGGATTGGAGACTCCAATGGAAGCTCGTCTGAGGATGACCGAGAGAGAGAGAGAGAAATGATCTGCCTTGGGTTGTTATCCTTTGAAATAAATTTAACCGGCTATCAAAGCTTGTAAACACACTTCATAATAAAAAGAAAAGTGCTTTCTGGCCAAGCTTTTCGAACTCCTGAGTTGCTTTTTTGTGTTAGCATTACAGGTTTGAGAAGCTGTAGATGAACTTTTAGAGGTTTCATATCATAGACTGTATATCGAATAGATGTCAAATGCCTCCTCGCTGGCTGAGACCCCTGTGAGAACAGCACCCTCTGGTGACGGGCTGCAGTATAGGTCATAAACCCTGCCCACTCTAGCAAACTTAATGGAGTTGGACAAACTTTAGAAATTAATTACATAGAATATACATTTTTGCGATGTTAACGTAGTTATTATAAATTAAGATTGTAAGATTGGTTTGTGCTCAAGTTTTCTTTTTTCCATACAGCCCCATTTTTAAAAGTTATTAGTGGGTTCATGTTTTCTACGATTGACACTTGATGCAGCCTATGGGCGTACAAAGATGGCATAGCTCCTCCGGGGATATGCTGTTTGAGCAAAGCGTCCTTACTGTGGCTCTCCTGCTGAATGTGAACAACGCTACTGCACAAGTGGTTGTTCCAGGAAGTGGAGAAAATCCTGGAAATACCGTGAGCAATTTGGCTTCAAATTCGTATAACAATGTAAGGCGGAGCCAAGCTGTCCGTTGTATATACAGTCTATGTTTCATAATCTTCATTTTCCTGGTGCTCTCTTAGGGGCGAGATCAGCTACAAACAAAGCTGTCAAAAGTTTAACACTTCTAATAAACAGCCCAATTTGACTGTAAGACAAAAGCCTGTATCGTACTAAAATAAACCATGAAATACCAGCCCAAACTTATAAAACGTGTGTCAAGAAATACATGAAGTGTGCAGCTTTCCAAGGGAACAATCTGCCCTCATCAATAAGAAAACATCAAAGGAAGGATCAGCACACAGTGAGGCACAGATGGTGGCAACAGTTGTTAACTTGTAATGGTTCAATTGAGGCTAAACCCATCATTCTAGCAAAAAACTTACCATCAAACAGCTTGTGAAGCAACCTCAAAGTCTCCTCTCTGGACTTTCAAAACGCCAATGAGACAGTTCCTTTGAACTTCTCAAAATAGAGAGTTAAAAGCAAAGGAGGTGTAAACAGGGGAGACACTGGAGGACACGGTGTCTTGTTAACAAGGTCCATCGCGTGTGGGGAGAAACTACCAGACTGCGCTCTCACTTAAGACTTGATTTACTGAAAACCAGAAGGGAGGCTTTATTGTGCGACTGCGAAAGGTCAGGAGTAATTTTTGACTAATGTTGTTTTTATCTTTGGCTCGCCGTCTTCCTGATTAATTATGTTCAAGAGGAACATACAGAGAGAGAGGAAGAGTGGATGCTTGCTGTGGCTTGTGTGTGGGTGTAGAAGGCATTGCTACCCTTAGTTTAGCAAGTTTGGATGGAAGGAGAGACAGTTGGGGTCAGAAATGTGTAATCAACCCTTTTTCCTTATACATTTTGACATTGAAGTTGTCTTAAACTCACGTACACAGCCTGCGTTTTGAGTTTGTCTGCAGCAAGAGGTCAACAATTAGCTGGTGGGAGTGACTGATGAAAAACTACATGTCAAGTAGACGAGTTTTGTTTGCTACAGAACATTGTGTTTGATTAGTTTCTCATATTCATTATCTTATAACAGCGTGAACCATCCTCCCACTACCTGCCAACCTGTCACCTGAACTCATACTCTAATAAAAAGTGGTCATTAGTTAAGTTTAATGAGCATTCTCAGAAAAAATAATATTCTACACGCTTGCGGACATAAGATTACAAAGCAGCAAATCCAAATGAACAAGTGCAAGAAGAAACAAAATGAAAAAAACAAGAAATTCAGTTTTCAGAAATGATCATAATACTGTGAGGTTACAGCTGAGGTTCAGCCCAGCGCCAAAATATTAAGACGTAAAGTTTATTGTGTTTCCTTGCAAATAACTCAATCTGTTCATGTGTTATATATGATCAAGATTGACTAATTTGCAAGGATTTGTTGTGTGTGCACAAGTTAGCAGATAATCTGACCCCCTCACTCGCTTTACTCCTGTTTTAATATCAAAAAGTATTTGTATCCAGTAGCCATGATCACTTTATCATCTGTTTTCCACATGTCTGTATAAATCACAGAGGAAACTTCATGCTTATTGGCTATTTTAAGTGATTTTCTTGCGTTCAGATTTTTCAACCCTCAAAAAGAAGTGAATAAATCATTTTTACATATAATTTGAACCACAACATTAAGTCCTACGTAATCTTAATAGTCCTGCATTATTCTGTGGAGTTGTTACATGATCTCGCAATCTCATAAATCTAGAGTGACCGTATTCTGAATCCCCAAAAAGAGGATACGACTACAGTTTAGTCCACAATACACAAATTAAAAACTTCCATACAAAACCCCAGACAGGATTTTAAAGGATTTTTATAAACTCCCTCTGGACAGGCCAGACAGCCCCCCAAAAGAGGACATGTCTGGGTAAAAGAGGATAAATAAATCCAGCTACTTGACTTGCACCCTACTTCCACTGGATTAGGGCACGCATACCCCACATAGACCAAAAGGTTTCTAGTCTATCCTTGGCGTTCGAAGCCAGTGTCAAGTAGAAACTTGAAGAACTGAAGATTTTTGCACTCCTGCTTTAGCTTTCTCTTCCAATAAGGGAGTTTGCTGGATGACTCAGGCTCTTAAAACAAGAGCTACGTGGACAAAAAAGTTCAGATTTAATGTTAAGAAAGTTGTTCTAAACATTCATAAAAGATGGAGTCAGCTCCTTGATTTTCAAGCCTTTTAAACCTCCAGCAGGAGACACCCAGGACCCCAGCCCTCCTTAAAAATCACCTTCTTTATTCTGGATTGGCACTCTGCAGTCACTAAGACTGATATTGTCTTGGATTTCTGAGCTGTTCATCCTGTCAGAAAGACTTAACCCAGTAGAAGAGCACCATCATTATTCATTTGAGGCTTGAATAAAACTCTAGTCAGACAAGCATCGACTGTTAAATCAAGAGGCTTTCTTTCTTTCTTGCACAGCCCAATGTATCACCGAACTCAGGAATTAAATTACTGCTGCAACTGCTCCAAAATATTACACACGAAGTAAATCAAATAATTTCACCCTCGGGTGGGAAGAATCTGGGATGCAAAAACTTTCCCACCTGGAGTAGATCCCATTGAGGTAAACCACTTTTTCTCCTCAGATATGAATGTGTATTATTATCCTGACAAGATCACATTGAACAGCAAACCACACTGAATGAAAAGAATGCCATCGTCTGATGATTGATTGCCTGAATATCAAGACACAGCAGAGTCCTGGACGCTATCCAGATCAGTCAGTATCTTGTCCAAGAAATATAACAAACACTCAGTGGGACAGTGTGCCTCTTAGCTGGAGACTAACCTCTACCTTGAGCGAACAAGACTGCAGACATGTTGTACCTGTCACTCTATTTGAGAGCTGTATTCATCTTTAAAAAAGTGGATGACTGGCACTAGCAGCAGCCCCAATTCCCCCAAGCTTCCAGTGCACAAACCCCTTTTTATCCCTCGGGAAAATGGGTCTATTTGAGGACAACAAATACATGAAATGGAAATACACCTGTTGGTTATTTGAAACTGGGTTACAGGCTTTCTTCAGTGGCTGTGATGGATCCTCACTCTTGATCCTCTTTTACAGTTTCTAAGCATTTTCAAAGGGGCTGTGTGATCTTCTTGATGTTATCAGGACGTACCCTCGAGGCCTTTCTTTAAAGACAAAGACCGCGGCTCGAGCCTCCAGTCCGGTGTCACTGTCCCTGAAATATCAATGTCATTTGAGCGATGTACGAACCTCGACACATGAAATCCGAGAGCTCTGATTACTTCAGCACACATCTCGTCCACTCCTGGCACCTTTCCACCTGCGCAGCGACCTCTGCCAAAAACACAAGCAGGGACTCTACTTCAACGAGGTGTTGGAGGTGGTCAAGGTATTTTTGCTACCTCTGGCAATGTTTGAAGTCAGTTATCAGTTTTCTTTCCTTCCTCCTTTCCTTTTCATCCCGAGACCGCGGACAACCTAAGTCCTTTAAGGTTTGTTTGCTTGAATCTCTCAAAAGGTTGCCTGAAAATAAAATAAACCCCTCCAGATCAAGGAGTCATATGTCGCATCACGAGCGCTACCCAAGTGGTCATGTCTTCACCTTCTCCCACACACCTCTCTGATATCGGAGTCGGTGAAAAACTAAATTCAACAATATTTCCAGCTCTCCTAAACAAATAATCCAATAGAATCAGACACTTTTTTAAAACCAATTTGCAAGATAAATGAGGAAAAAAAGATTGAATTTCTCTCTGAGGCCATTTCTTTTAAAAACAACTACTTCAGTGTCGTCTTGTAAATAAACTCAACGCATCGTCGGCCACAGGTTTTCATTTGTCAGTTTGATTGGTAACCAAGCTTGGAGAGGCCTGTCAGATAGAAGATGCTAGAAAAGAGAGTAGAGATGTATCTACAAAGTGTAGAAACACAGTAAGAGTGGTGTGATGCAGATAAATGCAAAAGCAATTTTTCATCTGAGTTTTCCATCTTTTTGTTGAACGATTCAGACTGATGCTTAACTCTAAAGACAGGTTCAACCAGGCAATAAATGGGCTGACCTATGAAAACCGGTGGGGTCACAGGTATAGGTGTATTGATTTTGTCAACAATAAGTGTGTCAGACAAAGAGTCAGCTTAGTTGATTGTAAGAGAACTACTTAGGGTTACTAAGACAGAGTTTTGGAGCACGGACAAGAAAAATGAAGAGGGAAGTCATGAACAATACAATAAGCCAAATGGCGCCACCACTTGGCAGCTGTTGACTTAATTCTTTATGTTTTTCCCAACTTTTTGGCTCTATTCACAATTTTTTTTAAACTGTAATCTCGAAATTTCAGCTTTATCCATAAAATGTTTGTGTTCCTGAAAACGCAAACAAAACAAACTAATTCTTCCTTCGATTATTCCCTCTTCATTCCTGGCTATTCCCAAGGTTCGGATAGAGCAGAGGTGTCAAACTCAACCACAGTAAGGGCCATAATCTGGATTTAGGTCCAACCTGAGAGCCAAACAGGGTCAACATTTCACCAAAACTGTCAACCTCCTTTTCAAAAAATATGTAACAAAAACAGCAGTGATTATAAATCATTTGGAAATTCAAAAAAGATCAGTTTAAAGGCAATCTGAGATAGAAACTTTTTTTATTCTGTTTTTATTTATTAGTCAAAAAGATCAGATCATGATATTAAAAATAGAAAAATAATGCATTTAAAGAGCAAATACATGAGGAGAAAGTTGAAATCTGGTGTAAAAGCTCAAAATATGACTAAAAACTTAAAATTGGAATCTAAAGTATAAAAATGATACAAGTCCAAATAGAGTTGAACAAAATCAAAGCATGAAATAAAAAATCCAATCATGTTTGACTTGTAATCTTGAAATGCAAAATTGAAATCATGAAATAAAACACCAAATATTTTCCCCCCACATTCTTGACTATTTATCAAATCTTCTTTAATATCCCAGACTTTTGTGGCTTATTCAGGACATTTTAAATAATGGTGCTAAAATTTACATTATTATACTGGAGGAAATCTGCAGACCTCATGGTGGGCCAATAATGATACAAATATGATATGATCTTGTTCCACAGGCCAGATTTGGCCCCCGGGCCTTGAGTTTGACACCTGTGGGATAGAGCCTCGTAGATTGGTGATCAAACATCGGGTAGAAAGGAAGAACAGCTCTACGAAATAGCCACAACCTCATCAAAAATCAACCAATATTCACTCCAACATGACATGCTCCTGCAGAGGAAACTTTCAGATAAATCTGTTCTCACCATTAGAGTGATTACGTCGTGTCTATCTCCTCTCAAGTCCTCGCTCTTCCTCAGTTCAAAACACCTTTGACACTTCTGCCTCCAGGCTTGGTCAACATTACCGCGTCGCCTCTTTGAAAATCTCACAAACTTTTCCCTCTAGCTCTAGGAAACTTGTCAAAACAGCCATTAAACTCTAATTAATAGTATAAGTTGCAGAAACTGACAATCATCACAGAATATACAGAATCTGTACGGTGAGATGTATCAGATCTATGTGTCACATTTTTCTTTTCATTAGTCATTCACAGCCATGAAAGATCTCTCTCCTCTAAGGCGGCGGCTCACTGACAAGCTTGTGGCGCACAGTGTGGCGAGGGATGTAGATGGCCAGAACTGGGTAATTGCTCCAGTACCGGGGGAAAAGGACCAAATTGGAATGAGTCTTGGAGGCTGGAGCCTTGCTGATTGAGAAGCAGCAGCGATAGCTAGAAGGGGCAGGCTTCCTCCATAGGAGCCGAGATAAGGAGGACACACACGAAAAGAGTGGGGAGACCCGTGCATCTATTAGGGAGTGTGTGTGTGTGTGCTGGCTGCTAGCAGGCCCTCACAAGTAAGCAAGGGAGTCAGAGAGGAGCTAGTTTGCTCTGTAATGAGCTGAATGAGTGTAATATTTTTTGGCGGTAAGTCTAGTTTGACCTCGGCGTGGGAGGCTTCTCCCACCTCACCTTGGGCCCTGCCATTGTTTCATCAAAGCTTAATGATCCTGCATGCACTGTGACAAGCACAGGGGTATATTACTAGCATTGTGCGCTCATACAAGGCATCATTATAATGAATATGCTGCACAGGCCAAAGCAATCGAGCATTTCCACAGTGGAGTAAATCTAAGTGTGTTAAAGATGAAAAAAGAGCAGATGTTGGTCCACCATCACTGTCAACAGGAACCCCAGCGGATGCTCTATTGACAGTTGGTTGTATGTAATTTTCTCTTGCCCCATTTTTAAGGACATTTTGGTGCATTATTAGTCCAAAGTTGACCAGAAGTGCTTTGGTAAAAGAAAGGGAATAGCATTCATTACCATCACAATGCCGTTCTACTTTTCTGCAAGGCCAACCGAGTAAGTAACACACGAACACCTATTTTTGTCATTGTTGCCGGCTGTAGGGAACTCTTGAACTTTGTGAGAAGTAAGAGAGTTTCAAGCTAAGGCTAAAGTGGCAGCTGTGCAACCATTAAGGTAATTTCACAGGTTTTTTTTTTGTGGATAAAGCTGAAAAAGAAAGTCTCCAGCACGTAGCTTCATTCTCCCAAAGACCCCAAGATAATTAAAAGAAAGTATAGGGGCTTGGGGTGATCTTTATATCCTGATGCACAGCCATGGAGCTCACTATTCAAGCACCACTTGTGATCTCAGCGGGCCTCTATTGGGGGACAGGAGAGGTCAGGACACTGCCCAGCTTGATCAAGGATTCCTCTGTCTTTTGTCCCCCTTGGTTTGCTCTCTGGTGTGCTCTTTTGCTGCCGGCAATCCCTGCTGTGTTGTGTACTAGCCTTTAATGATACTAAATTTAAATAATTTCCTCTCTTTTAACACCCTGTCAGGGAAAATTGGCAATTCAAGTTAGCATGATAATTAATAAAGACTGCATTTTTAATCACACTTTCTCTATATTTAAATTCGTCTCGGTTTGAACTCCACAAAACACACGTAGGGACACACAGATGTCAGTGACTGTATGATGCATGTTAGCCAGCTTGTTTTCTTTATCAGCTCAGCGTACTGTACTCGCCGGCTTGCTCCCAGCAACATACCTCCCCTGACTCTCAGATAAAACATGGGGTCTGTCACACAGACTTGTGCTGAGGCCCGGCAGGGGAGCCCTAATGATTGCAATAAAAAACAAATGCAAATGATTACCTAGGGGTTCCCTCTTGTGTGGAATCTGTCGCTCAGCCTCTGGCTGTCGGGATGGATCACTGCCATCGTCTGTGGACGTGGAGAGTTAGGAAAATAAACACCAACTGGGCCAACGCAGGCAGCAACAATGCAATAACAATAATACTATTATCTGTTACATTGTAAGGTGGAAGCTCGGACCATTTTTGGTGAAGAGTGATGGGTCACTGCTGAGCTGGAACACTCTCTGCCAACACCGATGATCCGATTAGCTTGTGTATTTTTTTGTTGGTTTTTTATATTGCACCGTTTTAAAGCCACATAAGCTGCCAAAAAAAAAAAAAGTTTTTTATCCAGGAAAATTAATAAAACTCTAGCAGGTTTTTGATATTGGCTTGATCTTAAAAAAAAAAAAAAAAAAGAAAGAAGCCTGTTTCTCCAAAAAATTTAATCAATTAAGAAAACCACGAAGTTGATCATATTTGTAACAATACATCTATCATTTTCAGCATAAAGTAAACAAAACTCACAGAAATATTAATATACTATCCTTACAGCTCCTTGTCGTTTTCTTTCTATGTTGACTCTGCTAGGAAACAAATAAGAAATGTCCCGCTTTCTGCCCCCTGGCTGCGCATGCATACCTGCGATGGTGTTGCACAGAAACCCGTCTATATCAACATCACTGCGCTTGAGACCACAGCTCACTTGGCAAGTCAAAAGTGATATTCACTTTGTGTTAAACAGAACCAAAATCACTGAAATACTTTGAGTTTAATCTAGCGCCTGAAAACCAAGCATACAGGTGCAGCTAATCAGACTGATGCTAGCGGGCAGCGGCAACACAAAAGCCAACAAAGCACCATACTGGAGGAATAGATCACCACATAGCTGTCAGGTACCTTCAAGTCATGGTTTTACACCACACTGGAGACCACGTTTTGTTGCATTCTTAGTTCTCAGAAAACTAATTTGGTTTTGAACTAAAAGGGGTTATCCGTGCAGTATCGGTGGACACAGGAGCTAATTTTGATACTACCTCATTAGATCTAGATAGCTAAGCTGGTTTTCTCATGGTAACAGGATAGTTTCTGTTACTCTGAAATACACTGAAGGTACAGCTGAAATTGCAGACCAGTGCTGCCAGTGCTATTTCTGGGCTTTAACTGAATGCAGGATTTCTATTTGTATGATGTTTTTATATGTTGTTCTATTGCTCCTATTACTAATAAAACGTTGTACTGTTTTCACTGCCGGCAGTTCTGTGACAAGGCATTTTTCAGAGGATTTTTGCATTAATATTTAACTTTGTTGTTTCTTCTTTTCCTTTTTATTGCTTCATTACCCTTAAAAAACTGTTTGGGAGAGATTTCTGTCAAACAAACAAAAAAATCATTAAAAAACATCTATTTCCATCCATATATCCATATTCTGTGCCACTGGGGTAACTTTAAAATACACTTTATTAGCTTAAGGCTGCATTATGTGTGCAAACTGTCAAATTAAAAGCAGCATAAATACATTTTCTGCAAAAAAAAAACAAAAAACTTATTATTGTTGAGTTGAAATATAGTTGAAGTGGAAATATCCTGCTGCTTGTGACATATCTTTTGATATCCTTGTCATAAACTAATAAAACTCTCATTTTTCTTTTAGATTAAATTTAAATGTCAAATCTAACTCTTCTTTATTTAACCATAAGTATTTTTGTTGTCGTGTCTTTGTAATTACCTGACAAGCTTTACAATGCCGGTGACATTTCATATAATTTATGATGTATTTTCAGTGTTGTATAAGGGAGAATACGGTCATTAGTATGCCTGTCAATGTTTCAGCTCGGAGCCAAGACGCCCAGCGATACTGTTGTGTAACTTCTTTTTCGCATTTCATTCCCGGGTCAGGCTGAGAGAGAAACAAATGCATCCTCTTCCATCCACTTTGTCAACTTGAGGATCATCAGCAGTTATGTGTGTTTCTTTTTTTGTTACTGCAGGCAGAGAAAATGGAAATGAGTCCCGTGCCTGCTGTTGAATGGCCAGAGTTCAATTTGAAAATGTTTTGGCTCTAGTAGGTCATAACTAAAGAGTCGAGTCAACACAAAATGAGAGGCTCATAGAAATGGATTTTATGAATTATTTCCTAAAGTGTGTCAGCTTTTCGGATTTGGAGGACTGGAGAGGTCAAAGCAAACAAGAGCGCAGATGCACTGAACAGGATATCAGTGTGTAATAAAAAAAAAATACCAGCATGGCTTTGTGAAAATTAGGCCTCGGGGGGCTGCAGGTTCCACGTAAAGTCTCCTTGGTTGGTCCTTGGTGGGTAAAGCAGAGATGTGAGGCTCGACTCAGGGGCGAAATCTGCCTCCAGCTTTCCGTCAACAGGTGAATTGAGACTTATAGTGATGAAAGATTAGTGCAGGGAAGAGCGAGGGAGCCTTTCTCTGCAGACTGATGGATCATGCATTGTCTCTGGTAAGCATTCCTCAGTGTGAGCTGGGCTAATCCTCCAGCTAAGACGTATAGCTCTGGTCGCATTTGTCTGGAAATGGACAGTTTTGCAGTGACAGAACACCTATAATACTTAATAACTTACAGAGATTCGGTCCACAATGATTCAAGGTCAGCAGGAGACTCTGCGGATGTTTGTGGGGAGCCATAAAATATAAAATAGTAAGATTACAAGCTTGAGATCACATTACTGCAGTGAAATATAAACATACCCACAGCCAGATTGCTACATGGGGAAATACATGCTTTTCTATTTCATCTATTTTTAAGGTGTATTGGAGTTATTTGGTTGTTGTGGTCCTCCAGGGCTCAAGGTGCCTATCGGTCAAAACAATCTAAACAACAATCATATGATTGATTTGTCATGCGGTTATATAAGAGGCTGATATGAAGCGGACTCGGGGAGTCCTGCAGGAACACCTGAGAAAAAGACTGGAATGGAAATAAATTGTTTTTTTGTTTTGTTTTTTTCATGCAGAGAGGAAACAACACCTTTTGTTTCAGCTAATGCAGCCTATTTACATCTTGAATAATGTTGTCACACTGATAAACAAGGTTGTAGGTCCCATTTTCACACTAGACTGTTTTATTTTCCGTAAAATAAATCACAGCATATTGTTCTTTAGGTGGAAGAAAATCAAAGTTAATTAGATATATGGCATTTGTTTTACTATTTAGGTGCACACATAAGGTAGATTGTAAAGTGACAAGAAAACAAACAGGGTGAGCAGGACCCTGAACGTCAGTGATGTGGGTCTGTGGTGTTTAATATAACTAACATGTTTGTCATGTGTTGTTTTATGAGTCTTCTCTTGTGTTTTGTTTGTATGTGATTTTTTGTTTCTGTTTAGTAAGTGCCTGCCATGAGGCTATGATGAAACTGAGATATTTGACAATTCTGGTGTGTTAACATTGATACATGCTGCTAAAATCATGTTTAATCCTGTAAATAAATAATTGGTCCTAATTAATGAATAAACTAATTCAATAACTAAAAGTGAACAAACTCAGTGAAAAAAGATAATTAAATCAATTAAAAAGTGAATAAATCCAAAAGATACGATATAAAAACTCAATAAATAATACAAAAAAATACTCTCCATAAATAAATGAAAAAAAAAATCATAAAAAAATAGAAATCATTTAACTCAAAAAATAAGTAAAAATCAAACTTGATAACCAGATGGATAAATAGATGAACTAAGTCAATAAAAAAAAATATGAAGTCAATAAATAAGTAAATAATAAACAAACCTAATATAAATTAAAACCTATAAACAGATGGATAATACATATACTCAATAAGTAAATAAGTGAAAACTCAATAAACATGTTTTAAAAAACTTATCAATAAATAAACTTTTCTAAAATAAAAAATAACAAAATAAAAAAAATGAATTAGCAAAAAAATAATAAACTAAATAGATTTTAAAAAATGTGTTTAGAAAACTCAAAGAAATCAATAAACTCCATAAATAAATAAACAATGAATAAATGTAAAAAAATAATAATCTTCATAAATTAACTGAAAATATTCTCAAAAAACAGCCTGAGGTGGAAACTAACATTTAACAATAAAAAAAGAAAAACTAATATTTTTTGCCCCAGTGTCAACAGGCAGAGGTGAAATGTATGAAATTTGATCAGATCTGAAATGTGTAATCAGAAGGTTCCTGGTTTGGCTTTTGCTTCCGCAGAAAAACAATCAAAACCTTGTTATTAGTTCAACACTTGTTGCTATAACCTTTTTGTTTCCAGGAAAAAGCCCTGGGCAGTATAAATCTATTAATTCAAATATTATTTACAAATGAATTCAGTTGGACTAATTCATATTTGTAAATTTCCTGTTTATCACTTAATTTACCACTTTACTCTTATGTCTGTGTTTGTTCTTATTGCTGGAGGTTGAACAATGTCAAACTCATTGGATGGATAATTACACTGATCTGCTTTATAGTACCAACCCTCCCATTGAAAGTTTCCAGAGAAAATACACAATCCAAACGGAAGGCTTTGAGAGACAGTCCCAAAAACAGAGCATTCAGACTTTAATTGGTTGTCTAGCTCCTCAAATGTTGCACAATTACACCATGTCAGCTTTTATAAGTCTGCAACAAGTTAATCTGTCACCAATCATAATCAAAAATTAAACACAGGGAAAGAATAAGCTATCGTTTTGGCTCATGATTGAAGGAAAGACATTTCTCTGTTCTTTCATTTGTTTGAGCTGCCATGAAAAAGGGCCTGTGTCCACTGACAACAGCAGTGTAAAGAATCCCTCCAATCATTTCCAGCTATATCACCTCTGTTACTACCTCTGATGACAGATACCATCACGCCCTGTGGCGTTCATATTAGAGTGAGGCATCAGTAATAATCAGGGTTTAAACTGTCAGTGTGAAAGGGGCTGAGAGGAAACTAACGACGATGAGGACGAGCAAAGATTGAAGAGGACTGAACTTATGACCCGCCAAAAACTCAACAAAAACTTGTCCTTCATCGTGTTTACTTTGGATTAATCATTCAACTTACTTGGATAGTTTGGTGGATAATTAATCTTGAAATATGTCTGAGTCGGATATTTGCTTTAATTGTTACTTTAGTTTTCCTTTTATAAAGTCTTAAGGTCTTTCCATTCAGGTCTGTTGAATATGTATGTTTAAGAAACTTGTTATTTTTTTGACTGGATGACCTCTGTTTTTGGAACTGTTTGTCATCTCTTTCATTACTTACTTTTCTTATTGTGTTTTCAAGTCTAATTACAGTAAATATAATCACTTACTTCCCCCACACCTTTGTCTTTTGCCTACTTGCCTCATCCGAGTTACTTTTTAAACACCAGAAACTTCCCCTACAATCCAATTTCCCTTATCCAACTTCCTCTGCCTGCTTTTATATTTTGCGAATGTATATGTCATTATGAATTATATTAAATGACTAGAGCAGGAGAAGAGAATTGCAATGAAACATAACGTCATTAGGGCCGCTCTCCAAGTCTGAGGTGGACTAAACTGTCGGCTGAAATGACTTTTCTAATGAACTAAATTTGAATAATGCATTCGAGGACGGATTTGGAGCGCTGTTACAGTCATGATTAGGATATATGACTAAAGACCAGATGTGGCAAACCACCTCTGTGTGATGCATGACATATCCTCATGATTAATGACGACTTATGACGTTTTTTAGCAGCGTTACTCAAACGACTTCTCTTACGGAGATAATCCACGACCTCGGAGGTTCTGTGGGAGCATACGAGATGAGATTGGAGCTCCTCCTGGGAGAGAAGGAATTAAAACTCTATTTCTTTTGCTTACTGATGAAGAATTGAGGGGGATTTCTTAGCGTGCATTAAAGAGACATTCGCATGCATATGTATGGAGTCTGTTTTGAGCGTGTTCAAGATCATGAATGGACAGAAAAGCAGGGTAGAGTTACTGATCGACACATTTCTGAGCCAAAAGTGAATGAATGTGATAAAAGCTGCTGAAAAATCTTCATCTTTTTCAGGCCTGTCTTCACCTCAGAGGAAAGGTCACTTTTCCTGCTCATTATCTCAGATTCTGCACCTTTTTAATCAGAAGAAGAAGATCCAGACGGCTCACAAATCAGAGCTCTTCACTGCTGATAAAGTTCCTCGAGGAGGTCGAAGTGACTGCGGACAACAGATGATTAGCCCCACCCCCCTCACACACAAACACACACACACACACACACTAACATGAGGACTCTCCTGCTTTTCTAAAAATCTTCTCTGTAATCCCAAAAATGTAAATCACACTTCTTCCAACCAATTAGCAAAAGACATCACACTTCAACAGAGTGTTAGGCTGCATTTTCAGCTTTTGAGATTGCACACAAACAAAGAGAAAGAGAAAGATTAATGGAGATCAATATGATTTGGCATTCGATGACTCACTCGTCTAACAATAGCTGATTAGTTTGTGTAACAGAGCCCCCTGCTGGCTTGGATCTCCTTTGGATTTTTGCAGCTTTTCCAGCTTTTTTAAAAAAGTCCCTTTTTTTTCTCCTGCGCAGAGTTCGAAGACTTGTGTCTCCACTTGTCCACATGTGTAACTTTTGCGCGAGCGAGGCCGGTTTGTGTTGTTGTTTTTTTTTTCCCCCTCTGCAAACAAAGGCAGATGTGTGTAGATTGGGATTTAAGATGCTGATTTAATTAGCTTTGACTCTTGGGGCTGCCTCTAAGGTAGTTGCTCCTACATGCTGCAAAACTCATTATGGATGAATTAATGAAGTGGGACGTACACTTGGCATCATCTATGTGGCGTGCGCTGATGCATTATGTATTATTATTATTATTTTAGGGCATGAGCAAATCAAGTTTGTTTGTTGGGTGTGTATCAGGGACAGTTAGGAGGAGGCACATTGATTTTGAAGCCTCGTCACATTACACTTAAGTGTTGTGTACTTTCACACCCAGTGCTGTCATCCTCTTCACATCACAGATCATTGTATAAGATTCACACTGTATGCGCAGCTACTTTTGATATCAGCCGCTTTTGATTTGCATAACAATGTTCCACGGCTTCACGTCTTTTCTGGCGTCTCTATTACATAAAATATTGTTCACTTCAGATTCCATTTATTCATCTGAAGACGGCGCTTTACAGTGCATTTCCATTTCTTTTGAATTGATGTGGTTTCAACACGAGAGGATGAAAAGACTCGAGATGTTCTCAAGTGTAAAGGAGATACTCTTTATTCCTCAGTCTCTTTTTTTCTGTTAATTGAAGCACTCGAAGTCGTTCAGATTATCTCTCAAAACTGATGTACAGACATGATACGTGTAATTTTGTGTTGTAGTTTGTTGTTGAATGCCTTTTCTTCTTTCTTTAGAAGAATACGTATACCAACGAATGAGCTTTTATGTTGTGTGTTTTTTTCCGCTGTCCGGGTCATGGCTGAGAATCACTGAACACTACAAAGGGAAGCCTTTGTATCCCACAATGCATTGTTTAAAGTACAGTACAACTAATGCTCACCAGTCAAGCAAAACCGTGCATTATGATGCTGATGAAAACAACAGATGGATTCGGTGGCGTTTTTAGAGGCTGTTTCATGATGAGTGCAAGACAGAGGGGCTAAAGGTCAAAGATGGACTCGCTGTGTCGTCTATTTGTGTACATGCTTGACTTCAACTGCAGGAAGACACCTTCAGAAAGCATGTTAGAAACACTCAGGTCATATTCGATTACCAGCGTCTTCAAAAGGACGTAGACCACAGCATGGCATTACATACGACCTGTTCGCTAGTTAAAGGGATATTCCGGCATAAAATTAATTTAACACACCGCAACACTGAGTTAGACACCCCATCAGGAGATGAATGTTGCTGACCGCTTGCTTCTCTAGTCATACCAACTTTGTTAATGACAGCAGGATAGCAATACACAGCGGTCTGAGGAGCCATCAACAAACTTCAACCTAAACACCACTCTATAGCCACAAATAATACTCAGAACAGAACCTAACTTCATCAACAGTACATCTAGTGTCCTAGCCACTGTACTAGCCACCAAACATCTTTTTATCTTTGCCTAATTTCTTTAGCAAAGAGACTAAACACAACTCACCTACTCTCTTCCAGCAGCCGCTTGTTTGTAGCAAGACCTCAGGCCAGTCCATTACAGACTACAGCGGGGTGACGCAGCTCAAGGAAGAACATTTATGATCATTTCTTTATCATTTCCTTGAAGTAATAATAATCATATTAATTATCTTGCACTGCAGACACGGTAGTTCTTCTGCCTTAGCATCTCGGTCTGATTGCATTTCCATGAAGAAATTATCATAAATGGTCCGTAATGGACTGGCTTGAGGTCTCGCTATAAACAAGTGGCTGCTGGAAGAGAGTAGGTGAGTTGTGTTTAGTCTCCTTGCTAAAGAAATTAGTCAAAGTTAAAAAGATGTTTGGTGGCTAGTACTATGGCTGGGACCCTATATGTCCTGGTGAGGAAGTTAGTTGCTGTTCTGAGCATTATTTGTGCCTATAGAGTGGCGTTTTAGTTGATGTTTGTTTATGGCTCCTCAGACCGCTGTGTATTGCTATTGTGTGGTTGTTACTAAAGTTAATACGACTAGAGAAGCAAGCGGTCGGTAACATAAATTTTCTTTTGTTTAGAATAAGACCAATAAAGCTTTAAAAAGTGAGCTAGGAGAGTGTAGAGGAGAGTCCTGTTCACCAAATAAACAACAGGTTAACCGTTGACTAGCTTCATGAGGCAATTTCTCATTGAAGTTCTGTTATAGTTTGGTCTACTGCCTTTAAAACAACTGAAAACATAACCCAGATTTCAAAAAGATGGATAAAATGTGAACAACTAACAACTAAAACTGGAAAACTGAGCAACCAAAGTGGTGAATAGCCAAAGCGCTAATATGTAGCCACAGTTTTGGTTCAGAGGCTGCACAGAAAGTTTTACTCTGAGTGATGCTCATATTTAGTCCAATCTGTTCGTTAGCAGCGTGTCAGAAAAATATTGGAGGAAGCAAAAACCAACAACATTGTTTTGTTTTGTTCTTTGCCGTCAAAACAAGGTCAAAAGTGACTGTCAGCTTCTGTTATGAAAAGAAAGAAAAGGAGTGTATATACTTTTGTGTTTGCAGCAGTATGAAGAAAAGCCTTCCACACCTTCGTACAGTAGGAGACTTGTGCTGTGACACGAGCTCCACTGTAGGTAATAAACTTCCACACAGGCGTCATAAATATCCTTGGCTTGTTTATTGCATCTTATCACACGGCGTGGTCGACACTGCCTCATTAATTTAAGAACCTTTCTAATGAATGTGAAATGAAAGACTCTCAACCAGGCAGTTTCCGTGGTCCAATCCACAGGAGAGACTGTAGTGGCTGTATTTTCAGACTCCTTACCTGGATGCATGTGAAACTAGTGAGATCCGCCGCGCCGTCCCGCCTTGCTAGCCCCTCATCTTTCACCCGTGACAGAAATTACATGATTCAATGGTCCCGTGGAAGAAGTGATGGGCAGCCGGGTTGAAAATGTTAATAAACACACACTGGTTTATACAGCCTTCTTCGCCATTTTTCACCAACAAATACAGCTTTAACCTTGTGTGTCGCCCCACGCATCTGCAGCAGAGGTTACGGCTGTACTGACATCTGCAATTCAATTCAACACCCCCTCCTCAGAGAAACACAAAAACACACCTGAAACAGTCCGAAATGATCTGAAGACGCCGTAAATTCACGTCCTTGTCACTTCTGATCTCATCGATATAAGCAAGCGGAGTATGAGAGCAAATAAAAGGACGGTTAATGATTTCCAGCGCGAGTGCTTGACCTTCTAAGCACACGAGTGCTCGTCCTCCAGGAAACGCTCCAGCGCTTCCTGAGGCTAAGTCCACCATGCAGAACACATCTAGGACTCCAGACAAATGCTCCCATAAAGAGCCCGTTTCCAGCATCACTCAATGCACTTTGACAAAAAACCGGCACGCACGCTCATGTATGAACAGCGGGAATGAGAACCGCATGAGGAAGTTCATTGATTTATGGGATCTGCATCCATACAAGAAAACGATTTGTCTGCAGGAGGAAAAAAAACCCACAAGTGAGCAGTTATGGTCACCGAATTATCTCCTGCGATCATATTGTGCTGAATTTTGAACATGCAGCTCGTTCAGATCGATGAGTGATGTGCAGCCCGAGCTTCAATCTCCTCTCCTCCAGCTCGTCACATGACAGATTTGCTGTGAATATTGTGAGAGTTCTTATCGTTTTCTATTGACCTTTCACTTTGATGGATGCTCTCAACGGCAGAAATGAGACTGTCAGAGTGTTGCAGATTAATCACAGCTCTCTCCCTCTGAAGGTAAAATCAGTTTTGATGAGAGACACTAAAGCACTTTCCATTGATTATGAATTTTTTTTAATCATCCTAGAAACGGTTCCCTAAACTTATCCCTGCGTGTTTTTAGTCTTTGAAAAGGCTGGTACTTCAAATTAAGAGAAAATTTACATGAGAGAGTAGAATTTAATGAAGACTTAATGAGAGGACAGCGTGCACACAAGGTCAGCAACTTTCTGTAAGCATGCATAACTCAGAGAGGAGGGAAAACAACCAACTTCCTGCAACTATACTCATCCTATTTGAAGGCAGTGCCATCTAGTGGATGTCGTTCGCAAGTGCAGAAGCTTTACTGGAAAGCAGAATCTTATATGCAGTACTTTTATTTAAAAAATAGCCTCTTGATTTGAAAAACATTGACGGACTACACAAACAAAAGCGATTAAAGATGGTAGAAGATGAGAAGAGGATTTGAATGAACAAATTTATTAATAATGTTAAAATAATATGTGAAAGAAAAGTTAAATTAAGAATCCTATAAAAGCAAGTCTGTAGAAGAAGTGATTTAAGAGACGTCACTGATTCAGTTCGTCATATCTCCTCAGGGAGGTCGATCCAAAGTCAGGCGGCTCTGATGAAAAAAAAAAAAAAAAAAGCTTAATCTCCTTTTCAATCTGAGACTCGACACCTCAGACCACCTGAGGATCTAGGACTGCTATATTGTCACTTGAGGAAAGACCTAAAAGTAATCAGTCAAATCTTCAAGTCAGTTATAAAATGCTCAGGAAACCAGTGGAGGAAAGTGGACACAGAAGTGATGGGATTCGATAAAGTCCTTTTCTAGTTTCAACTCATACATTTGTTGCATTTTTCTAGAGTGGCCAAAATCACCAGATTACAATACTTTCAAACTTTGGTTGATGTGCTACACTTTTTTTATACTGAGGTTGTTCTGGGCCAAATTTGAGTACATATGGGCCAGACCAAGGGAGATGGTGGTTTTAAACAATCTAGAATCTCTGGTTTTGTAGATATTATGTTAGTGTGTATTTTTTATTGGACAGTAGTGACAGAGTGCAACGTAAACATCCACACTTCCCATGATTCACACATGTTCCTGCAGAGAATTTTTAAAAAATCAGTTTTTGCCAATGAGATATTTTGGTAAAACTTTATTGAAGACATTTTTTACTTTTATCTTCTTGTCTTGGGATGTTACACCAATTTGGAGTTCTTCAAACTGTAGTTCCTTAAGTGTCCACTGGAGGCTGGCCTAAAAAGCTCCCAAAGTTGCGTACGCATTCATACTAAAGAGTCTGTTTACGGCAAAAACAAACATGCTCACAGATTGGTTCAAAATCTATTTTAGCCTGAATGGTTCATTTCTCTATCAGCACACTATACAGGAGGTGATGATCTTTTAATTCATTAGCTTTGAGGATATTTAGGAGAAGAGTTTCACATAGTTTTCACAGCGGACTAATCTGACAGGTATAGGCACACTTGAGCTTTTAACAAGGAGGCGAAAGGCCCAACAGAGGGGCTCGACTCCACCTAAAGTTTCCTGGATATCAAAACCTCACTTCACAAACCCATGAGTAATGTCACTAAGAGTGGGTCCATGTTTTTCACAGTCTAAGAGCCTGCTGAGATTAAACTTTCTGAACTCTGTTATAATCAAAAGGGTGGTCAAAAAAGATTATTAAGATACAAACAATAAAAAAAAATTGTGTGTTTGCTCAAAATGTAACAAATCTAAAGGTAAGACGCAGCATCTCTGATTTATTTTGTGCTGTGTTTCAGGTTTATGTCCACAAGGTGGAGCTCTTCATCTTTTACTGTTTCTGCAGAAGATTATGACGCTCTGACTCCCTATAAATTGTCCTTTATTTGTCAGCAATGCATAAATTAAACTAACTACACATCGACATGTGTTATCAGTTTGAAGCTGCGGCGCTGTAATGAAAAATACACAATCCATCTACTGTCTGTGTGTGTGTTATAAACAATGAAGTGAAAGTGTCCTCAAAGACAGACAGTAAAGTGACAGAGATGTCAAACACAGCCTCCTAAAGTAAAGCCAAACTTAAAGAAGACCGCTTTAAGTTTCCTTTTGCAAACTCTTTATGTAACTCTTTAATTAAAGGTCTACTAGGCGTGTCTCAAACTGTCACGTCTGCGTAAACATTTGTCTGATCCCCGTGTGAGAGAGTAAACTAAAAAGCACATATGTTGACATTTCAAACAACTCGGCGTTGACTTCCCTTCATCGCCGTCGCTAATATTTAGAACGTGTTTGTTTGGATGTTTTAATCTTGTCGGATTTGAAGGCTCACAAGATTTTTTCTTTGTCCGTCAGGCTCTGGTGAGCAGGCGTGACGGACAGACTGTGTCAAAGATAAACATTACCTTTACGAGTTATTTAAAGCAAATAAAGAAGAAACTGTTTGTGCAGTTTGAGTTATTTTGTGCTTGTTAGATGATTTCCTCATCATTATTTTTAATGCATTTCAAAGGAAACGGGTGAAATAAATTGCCGTAAATGATCAGAGATTTAATGAATGAATCCCAATCAGTCGGTAAGCGCAGAGGAAGGGTGCAGCTCGGTGGTCTTAATAGGAAGGTTCTGATCTGAGAGAAGAACAAACATAGTTTGCATAATAAGCTATATTTTAAAACCATCACAGTTAAGCTTATTATGTCTGACATTTAAAATCTGCCTGAAAATGCAAATGAGGGGACTAAGTGGTTCCCTGCCAGAATTTCAAATTACAAATCAGAAAGCACATTTACACAGAGCAGACAAATGGGACTAACGGCTGAGATGCTGAGAGTCATTTTCAAGAAAGTCTCCAATCTGTGGTTCAAGTATGAGGACAAACTATGATAATTAATTCACAATGTTTGAATTACAAAGTCTGGCCTGCATCAAAAACATTTCAGTGACCTACCCTTTGCTTAATGACAGCTGGGATGGGCTCCAGTGGCCCTCCAGGACCCCTAATTTAATAAGATAATGGATGAGTGGAGGCTTCAAATTTTTTACTTTGTTTGATTTCGTCATGGAAAGTTACCCAAAGAGACGCCCTAGCTTGGCTCTGAACACTGAAGTCCCTCTTTCAATGGTCATGTAACAAAAATCCTAGTCCCCAGCTCAAACAAATAGCAGCAAAAAGCTCATAAAAACAGAGCATCATCACCTATAAGCAGCATAACATCTAGTTACTTCAATTATGAAACTCAATCAATGGCTGTTCTGAGAAAACCGCCTCCCTGATGAGAAACAGCTCCCCTGATAAACCCATTTAAAACCACACTTTCTTGCACTCATTGATTTTTGCATTTGCGTAACAAAGACATGAAGTCTCAATATCAGAGCTTTGGAGGTGCTGTTAAATGGATTTTGTTTTACCTCTGGGGAAAAAAAGCAAAGCTGTATTCTGTGAAGCTAACTACACAAGCTCAACGTTCTTTTTAAAGGAGTAGATATGAGGGCGCTACAGATTTAATCAAAGGACGTGAAATAAAGAACCAGGAGCCAGAACCTGCGGGTTTTATACCATGAACCGAATCCAAAACTGCACAATAACTCTAATTGTTTATATGCATATTTAAAGCACCTGTAAGGAGTTTTTTGACATTTATGAAACATAGTGAAATTCATGTTAAAGATGCTACCTGTTACCCCAAAGCAGGCAAGACCACCAGGGACAACATTGACAACTTGTATATAGTCATTTTTGATGCCTGAAACCAGTGCTGGGGGGTAGGTGTCAGCCATGTTTTTTACAATTTCATCTTAAGATATTCAAAACTACTGATATATTTGAGTGTAAAAAGTCAGCAGGATAAAATTTTTGGCCAAAACACACGTCTTAAGCCTGTTAGTATGTCACAACTTATAAATGCTGTGACCACAGGGGGGTGCCATAAATGACAAAAGCCAAAGTCACCTACTCTCTTCCAGCAGCCCGTTGTTTGTAGTGAGACCTTGGGCCAGTCCATTACGGACTGCTGTGGAGTGACGCAGCTCAGGGAAGAACATTCATGATCATAACTTTTATCATTTCCTTTAAGTAATAATTATCATGTTAACCATTTTGCACTGCAGACGCAGTAGTTCTTTTGCCTTAGCGTCTCGGTCTGATTGCATTTCCATTAAGAAGTGACAAAGTCCGTAATTGACTGGCCTGAGATCTCGCTACAAACAAGCGCATGCTGGAAGAGAGTAGGTGAGCTGTGTTTGGTCTCTTTGCTAAAGAAGTTAGAGAAAGTTAAAAAGATGTTTGGTGACTAGTACTATGGCTAGGACCCTATATGTACTGTTGATGAAGTTAGGTGCTGTTCTGAGCATTATTTGTGGCTATAGAGTGGCGTTTTGGTAAGGTGAGTATTGCTATCGTGCGGTCATTACTAAAATTGGTATAACTAGAGAAGCAAGCGGTCAGCAACATTCATCTCTCGAGGTGGTGTCTAACTTGTCGTTAGGCTGTGTTTGACCCTAAATTAATTTGACGCCGGAATATCCCTGGACCATGTTTATAGCTTCATCTTGTTTACTTTCCTCCTACTTTTGTTGAGATTTTGTTTACTTCCCGACATCCCTCTATGGATTTATGCTGCTTGAAGTCCAAGTCAAAGTCTGGCTTGTGAACTGTAGAGCTGAAAATCCATCCTCAAAGATATGTTAGTCTGACTTTGACCCACATGTAATTTCAGCCAGACGAGCATGTTTACATGTCTTTTAAAGTCTGGTTTTAGTCGGACCGATGCGATTCATCACTTTTCAAAGGTCAGGTAAATGTACTGACTGAACCTTTTTACTTTGATGCTGTTTTGCTCATTTTCTCCACAGGAATTGCGGTTTTTGAAGAGCGGTCTTATGTGTTTGTTTCACTGCTGCTGTTTTTATCAGCCCTGGAGGAACATCATATCCCAGAAACCCTCCATTAGAGAGCAGAGGTGAGCCCACTGGTGAGCTAAAGGGCTGACAATTAAACCCGTAATGACTGTAATAACAGCGAGGACCGGCAGCGTTTTAAGACGAAAGAGATTACTAAAAGAAGAAGAGGCTGATTGTAAATATTCATAAAAACGGCGAATTAGAGAGATTACACGGCGACGCAGACTGTGATGTCAGTTCTTAGGCAGCTATTTTCCATAATGATAGGCTAGTCCTACGAATAATCAGGAACTTCTTCACATGCAGTCCAAGAAACCGCCCCGTTTATCTGTGAGGTCTGCCTCGTGTGGCATTTTTGTGATGGATTAGTCTATTAAGTTAAAAGTGGGGAAAAAAAGGGACTGAAATCAGCAGTGGCTTTTGAAGCAGAGTCTGAGTTTAGTCTGTTTGTGTGTGTGTGTGTGTGTGTGTGTGTGTGTGTGTGTGTGTGTGTGTGTGTGTGTGTGTGGTCTCCCTCTAGATAAAGGGGAAAGCACTTGTAATGGATACTTGGCTCTGAATGAGTTATTGGCTGTTTGTTATTCTCTGTTGAGGGAACCAATTTGAGGGCTGCAGAGCAATTAGCTATTTATGCACAGTGCCCTGAAGAATAAGTGTGAAGACACCTAAGTGGGACCATCACAGAGTCAAAAGCCCTGAATACACCTCTCTAATACTAAACATTTCCTTTTGTGTTCGGCCCCGGCTGTGAAGTATCATCAGAGGATTTAATTGTGTTTCAAGAGGAGAGAGCCTCATATTAGCTAATAATAGAGTGCATTACCCCTCCATTTAAAGAGCTGCCATTAAAACTATAGCCAGGTTATGTTATGGCGCCATGGGGGGAAATGGTCCGCTTCAAGTACCCATAAAATATCGAACTGGGTGTCATGATGAATATTCATAAATTGCTTTAATGAAGACCTCACATTGATTAAGCCTTTTCTAATGGGCTGTATCACAGTGAATGCCAGAATATAATTGGATTACGGTGACTTTGGGAAGTACTTTGAGACAGTGCCCACATTGGAAATGAAGATGTGCGGCCCGCTGACGGCATAATTGACAAGGATGAAGATGGATGGATTCGGGCGACTCCCCTGCTCTTCCTGCCCAAAGCGGAGGAGCATACAGCTGTGGCCTGTGCACACGGAGGCAAGATTTAATTAGCTTCAAAAGCCTGTTTGAGAAAAACCTGTTCCTGCCTGGAGTCAGTGAAAAGGGAAAAGATTTGTATCCCATTTAATTTTGAGAGAAGATAGAGCTGGCACCAATTTTAGAAATACCTCAGAGGCAATCTTTGAGAAATTACTAATTGAGGACACTTTTATCAAAGTGATTCAAGTAAAAATTTAGAAGTTAGGAAAAGATTAGATTAAGAAATTGGTCACCCGAACTAATTTTAGAGAGTTGAAGTGGGTCCAGAGCAGATTGAGGATGGCTCGCCAGCTCTAAATGTCTTCAAGGTGAGACGATGGTACAGCCCATTTTAAGATATGATACAAAACCGTGGACTACAGTGACATGAGATATCACACAATACGATCAATGGCAGCTACTGCAATACAACAGTGTATGAAACTATGGTTCTTGTGATACCCTGCAATACAAAACAATACAGTGTGATACCTCTATAAATACGATGGGAGGCCATAGACTGTAGAGCTGGAATGATATGCTTTTCTCCCGATTCGATTTTTGTACGATGTTTTGGGTGCCAATTCGACTTAAATTGCGATTCTACGATATTGTCGATTTTCTCGATATTTAGTCTGCATTTTTAACAAGAGTGAAACAGTTGAATGATTATGATTGTCTACTAACTATTCCAGGAACCATATTTCCCCCAAAAATACACATGTAAGTCAGTTTTTAAGATTATTCTTAAATTTGGAAAAAATGTAATAAAAAATAAATAAATTGTAAAACAAAAAATTTCAATACTTATGTAAATTGAATTTTTCTCCCACCCCTAATAAACTGTATATAGAAAGGACGCCGTCTGCCTCCTCGCTTGCTGAAGCCACCGTGAGAACAGCACCCTCTGGTGACGGGCTGCAGTATAGGTCATAAATCCCGCCTCCTCCAGCAAAATTAATGGAGTTGTGGACAAACTTAAGAAATTTATTACACAGAATATAAATTTTTCTCCCTCTTGCTTGTGATGTTGACATGTAGTTACAGTAAGACTGGTTTGTGCTCAAGTCCTCTTTTTTCTGCACAACTTCATTTTTAAAGTCATTAGGGGGTTCATGTTTTCTATGATTGACACCTGATACAGCCTATGGGGGTACAGAGATTGCATAGCTCACCCCGGGGATACGCTGTTTGAGCCAAGCGTCGGCACAGCGACTCTCGGCGACTCTCCCGCCAAATGCGTACCACCCTACTGTGCAAGTGATTTAGTGCATACAACGCTTCTGCGTGATGTTGGTTTCAAGAAATGGAGAAAAATTGCGAAAATACTGAGAGCTTTTCGGCTTTTAATCCGTATACTGGCGGAAGGCGGAACCAAGATGTCCAAAGTACATACAGTCTATGTGGGAGGCTATATGATGCAATACAATAAAATGGGATACAACAAGAAACCCCATTGAAAAACCCCAAACCATTACATTACAATGCAATAGCTTACTATTTGATATCATACTGCACAATAAAGGAGATATAACACCACCGGATATGACGCCATGCAATAATATGACATCGTACGATACAATAACATACAATAGTGTAACACATAATGTGATACAGTGGGGTACGTTACAAAGTGATTTAAAACATTATGATGTTGCTTAAAATAATACAATCTATACACTTATTGTCTTAATGCAGGTCTCCCTGATTCCGAATAAATAAATAAATAATGCAGACCTATGACTAGAAGCTCAAACTCATTCTTATTCTCATTTCTTTTGGTTTAAATACAACAGTTTATATATACATTCTTAATTGAGCAGCTCGATCCCATTATAAACTATCCCGCTCATTGATTAATTCTTACTCCTAACCAGCCAAGTGTCAGCTAATGTCAAAAATCATCCCTGTTCAGATTGCAAAGACGTCTTTAGACTAAGCTCATTATGCTTTAAGAACCCCACTGTGTCTTCCTTAACTTCTACATATATAAAGCACAGCGCAGCACCTAATTATGCAAATCCCCTTCTCTCCCATACGTCCATTTCCCACTGAAACGTGAAAGCCTGCGTTAGTCTGTGAGCGGTGCATTTACACCAGCTGACGGGCCGTCCACAAGCATCACTGTGGGGCACAAGAAATCGCTGTAGTCATACATAAACTGCTTTATGCGACGCGTCGAGCACAGCCTGGGACAAAGCCTGCTGGATATGTTATCACTGGGAGAGGCAGGAACACAGCTGTAGCATGTGGTCGCAGAATGCGTGCTAATGAATGAGGTGATAGGCAAGCTGCAGAAGCAGAGCTGACGTCTCCTGGGCCTGATTAGACTGTCGCTTTAATGGGCTTTTTGGGCAGATCTGCAGAAATGTGCCTGTTAGCTTGCCTTTGTGCAGATAAATTATTGATTCTCATGTAGATTTGGGCTTAAAACGTTTTGTAAAGCGAAAGACTTTGGGTTTGTTTGAGATTGAAATGGCTTTAAGATCTATTTCCCTTCTTTTCCTGATGCATTACACACCATTTATGCAACAGAAAAAGACAAATATTGAAGTCTTTTCCATAAAAACTGCAGAAATAACACTGACATCATCTCTACATGTGGTTTCATTAAATCTCCGCCTGAAAAGATCTTTTTATGTCATCACAGCCCCTCCCTTCTTAAGTGTTTGCCAGATTTTCCCAAGCCTACGCTCACAGTCTTTACAAAGCTTTGCCTAGGTTGCAGCAAAAGGAGAATTGTGCAACAAGCAGAAGCATTACGCAATTTTCTTACATCCTGTAAAGTCACCTGGTTCAACCCTCGGGGAAACGTGTGTAAGCATGTCTTTTTACGGGCGAAGCAGACGCCAGAGGACATGTAAGAGAGTTATGTGGGAAAGTGCAGGGATGCGTGTCATAGGTCAGTGAGCTTTTAACGGAGCAGCAGAAAGCTTGTTAGTAATGAGTTCACGTAAGGTTGAGGGATGAACCTCTCATGGGTCTTTTTTGACAAATCTTCAATTGAAATTTCAACAAATTCAGTTAAACCAACTTCAGTTCAGTTTATCATAAAAAATATATATGACGATTAATATTTTTAGCCATAGAAAAGTGAAATCAGATCATTAATAAGGTTATAAAAAAGTAACAATACAGCAGTCAAAGAAATATCCATCAAAGTTGAAGCACCTTAAATCCAACTTTTGGAAAACGTCTCAGATGCACCAAAAGTAAAATTACTCATAATGCAGAAAAGTGATTGAACTTAGTAGCGATTTGCGGTCATATGTGACATTATTAGATTTTTGTGTTTCCAGAGTTTAGAGAAAGAAGTGGAAAAAAAACCAGCTTAGGATCAAGCACAGTGGTTTTCAATAAAGGTAGGACTAACAGGGTAACCAACAGATACGATACTATATGATATGATACCAATGAGCATGGTCTAGACCTGCTCTTTTTCTTTGAAAAGCATCTTGGGATGATGAATGTTGTGAATTGGTGCTATATAAATAAAATTTGATTGATTGATTGATTGATTGATTGATTTGATTGAAACGATACAATCCGATACGTTAAGATACTAAATGAAACTTTGAGTTCAAGTACGACGCAGTTGATGTTACAGAACAGCCAATGTTGTGCAAGTTTACTAAAAATGTGGAAGCTCTAAGTTTACTTCGACCAGATCAAAATTTACTTTTTCACAACCAACCTTAATTTCTTAAAAATGTTGAGCTAAGTTCATGCTCCAAAGCTTCGATCTGTTGTCCCCAATCTTCTACATTTCTTAAACTAAACAAGTTATTAACTTCAGCAGTGAAAACATAGACATGGATATTAAGTTTTAAAGCCAAGAAAGTTCAATTTGAGTGTGTTTTACTAATCAAACATATGGAAAAATCTACAGTTTTGGAAACAGTAATCTGTTGGCTGAATATCTGGCTTAGGATTCTGACTTTAATTCAAGTAAACAGAAAATCTGCCTCCTTATTGACCGTGTGGATCAGATACTTTTCATATCCTCTTTAAATGACGGTAAATTGATGCTTAGCTAACAAACAAACACTAAAAGTAAGTTCTTCATTCTCAAAAAGCAACAACTTTCTACAGGTTTCTAACCGCTGGAATCTGTGACCATAAAACTACTTCAAATGTTCAAAAGAGCGTGGCTTCATTAGCACCTCTAACTACATCTGGATTATCGTAAATCTGACCACGGCTCCCATAACACCCAGTGCTCCGTCACTCTCTGTAGCTTCAGACTTCTCAGATCCCCTCTGAGTGTGGGGGGACTGTCCACCGTCTTCAAAGTGGAGACATTTTGACCTTTTTGGCCCTCAAGCTTTCTTGTGAATTCGACCCGCCAACACTTTGACTGTGACAGGACTCAACTGGAGAGGAAAGACGAGGTGAGGCAGAGCGGGGCGGCTTAACTTTTGACCACATTTCAAACAGAGAGGAAACTGAAGGAGCTTTTCAAAGAAACGCCCGAGGAAAGATTAGACATGAGTGTTGACTGGATAAACAGATTGGGGAATACTTCTTTTAATAATTAACAATTCATTGTGTTTTATTTGCTCATTGTGTATACGTGACTTTGATACAAACCAAAACAGTAATAAATTAACAAAGTTTGACATGACTACACAAAAGGAAACAATGGAGGTACCTCAAATCTTCCTTTTTTGTTTTCACCAGTAGATGGCAGCCACGGCAACCTTTGTTCCTGCAGAGGAGCCTCACTGCCTTATTGATTGTCTCATATTCATCGATTTGTTTACCTGCAGCAGACAGGTACTCTATCAAGCTCATATTAGAAGCTTCATGAAAACAGATTTTTTGGAAGTGCGAGCTAAGCTACTCTTGTACCCTGTATCGACAAGCGAGCACATGATCGATCACCGCTCGGAGGATCTTTGAGCGTCACGAAGCCACTCAAAAACAAATAACATCTGCCAGGATTCAGAGTCCCTGTCCAAATCCTTTACTGTGGAGAATCCCATCATGCTCTGCGCTCATTTCCAAAAACCTGCCCTGATCAGGACGATTAAACGCTCATCCGGTGTGGAGGGAGAAATCTCCGTCCTGAGTCACAGACCGCCTCAGGTCAGAGCCTCATTTTTTTTTTAGCAGCACGGTTACCGAGCGTGACGGAAAGAGGGGGAAAGGTGTCCTCACCGCTCCTCGCATTCATCAAAAGCTGCAGCGGCGGCAGAGACAGGAAAAAACATGACAAATGGGTGGTCGAATGTGGCCCACACCTTGCCATCCTCAGCACGGCCCCACAGAGGGTCACAGAGGTACTCCTTTTTACTTAGACTGAAGCACAGACGAGGAAAAAAAAAAAACACTCTTAAAAGCAGAAACTGATGCAGCTTCTTTTCAGAGGTGAAAAGGCACCGATTTTAAAACGCTCTTAGTGTATAAGGGGATGGATAATCTCTCTGAAGGATTTTTCTCCTGCCATTTTCCCTGAGGATTACCAAACCTTACATCACACCAGGTAGACTAAATAAAACAAGACTGAAAATATTGGTTTAGACAACCTCCACTCTTCAGAAACGAGGCTGATAAGAGCCAAATTCTGCAGATTACCAAGTGCTGGCATGTGGCCGGCTGCAGAAGGACCAGAACCACTTAAATACCTTTTTATTTTACCTGTTCGTCTGTCAGACTAGATAACCAGCAGTGTGTAATCATACATGTGATTTCAAATCGATCCGAGAAGAGAAAGCAGATTCATTCATCTGATGCCGAAATCTCACGGCACACTCCTTTTGTCTGTTGCAATAGTCGATGACAGATGAGGCTGTCGCAGAGCCATGAATTCTTGCTGTGACTCGATCGAGAGACAAAATAGACTAGACTCCGGTACCCTACCGATCATCATGGTCCGTATGATGACGCTGAAGTAGAAAAGACTGGGCTGGGACTGAAATAAAGACTCTACATAAACTAGTCTAATGTCTCAGTCCGCCATGGTAGTCCCGACACAACCACAAATGACAAAAGCAGAAATGTTTTCAAAGCTTGACAAACTTTGGGACCACCAACTTAATCATTCTTCCTTTGCTTTACCATTTTAATCGACGTAGAGCTCTCTGTGACACATCGTAAACAGCAGAAAGAAAAACACGCCGAGCTCACTCATGAGGCGTCCGAGAAGCAGCTTTGATTGTTGTCGACTCTGACACGCGACACTGAATAAAACGTGCAATACTTGTGGCTGGTGCGTCCCCGAACCCTCCGTCTGCCAGGTCGCGCCGTAATTATGATTACAATTGGTAGACTGACCTCGGCTTATTAAGCAAGACCCTTCTGCTTAGGGTCCTGCTAAGGATCCTTATTGTCAAGTTGCGTGTCTTCTCCTTTATCTCAGACTCAGATACAGTGAAGCCTTTTTAAAGCGGTTGAAATAAAACTAAAAAAGACTTTCCAACCTATACGGGAGACCAAGATTGTTTTCATTCATTGGTACAAGAAAAGCCTAAAGAGATTTCTAATTGATGTACATCCTTTACGCAAAGGCGCTTAAAGCTAACTGTATTGTGTGCCTTTTTTAGTCTCTAGGTCGAGTATTTCACTAAATTTGGTCTGTTCATGTTCCCCTGAGATGCAACAAAACGTCTCGCTCACAGATATCACTTCATGTTTACTCGTCTTATCTGAATACGTTCTGTGATACCGCATCGCAAGATAGACGAGGACACAGTGTCAGAAATCAACTTTGAATTATGAGAGGAAAGGAAAGTAGATATCCTCTCATAGTGTACGCCGTATAAATAAAGATACTTGAAGCTTCTCTCGAGTACAGGAGAGAAATATCGTTGTACTGCAGAGGGTCATAATCCACTGAGTTCAGAGCTCGGACATTTGCAGCGTCTTTAAAAGCAGACACA
Organism: Xyrichtys novacula; assembly: GCA_962446985.1. Taxonomy (NCBI): domain Eukaryota; kingdom Metazoa; phylum Chordata; class Actinopteri; order Labriformes; family Labridae; genus Xyrichtys; species Xyrichtys novacula. The sequence continues at coordinate 26,293,719 of OY660883.1, read as the reverse complement.
GTGAAAATACACAACATGGCTCTGGACCCTGACCTTGTATCCATCATGCTCTTGGGTTGCACTCGCTGTCTCAACCTGGATAATTCACCCTCTCACATAATCTCTCTGCAAACAATACCTGAAACGTTTTGTTTGACTGTCTCCGGGCGAAAGCTCCGTGTGCGTTCTCCATGTGGGTCAGTGTCTCTATCACATTTGCTGGTTTTAGTTTAAATCTTGCGGAGGGACTGATGAGGTGGATAAACCTGTAAAATATACAAGCTATATTTCGCCATGGACTCCAAACATGCAAAAACACACAAGGCTCACAAAAGTAGCGAAGCATGAAGTTTGTTAAACCTATAAATCACACAAATCACCTGAAAATGCAGCCTTCAAATGTGTGTGTTCGACCTTGCGTCTATCGCCACTTCAAGTCTCCAGAACAACACAAACATCTCAGCCGTTAGAGCGAGATAAATAAGGGATAAATGCTCCCTGTCACTTGCTCTTTGTATTCGTCCCTTTCAGAGGAGTCATTTGAAAGCTTTTTGTCATTGATGTTTTCGAAGGGATGAAGGAGCGGGCTTTGTTTTCATCGCCACCTCCCCTTTGTGGTGTTTTGATAACTTTCGCTTTTGAAGAATGAGAGGGAGAGCGAATGAGGCAATCAGTGTTCCTTCAAGAGAGGGGGGTGGCTGCACGAGCAACCATGCAATATTAATCCAATCTGCGGAGGTGGTTTGGCTTCCAGGGAGGCTGCCCCCCCCACCTCCCCACCTCCTTCCCCAGGGTACTTCTCCATTACCTCTCCCGGCTTATCTTCCCTTCTTTGCTGCTCCATTAAAAAGCCTCATTCGACTCAAGCAAAAGTTACGCCACTTCTCATGTCCCACTCATTTCTTTTCTCTCCCTCTTGAAGGTTGGAGAGTTTCTGTTGTATAATTGATCAATGAGGCGGAGGCTGCTCAAGCAACGCACCATGCACCAAATATTGATAATTTTATGCTCTGGGTAAATCTTAAAAGATGAGATATTCAAATTATTCTTATATAAGTGCAGTGACTTAAGAAGGCTAACACACTCCAGTAGGCAGTGCTGCTATATTTCAGTTTGAGAGTTTTTGGGGCGTACCAGGACACTGGTGGTCCATATCCTGTTTCTCTTAAGTTAGGGTGACCATATGTCCTCTTTAACCCGGACATGTCCTCATTATTGGGGGGTGTCTGGCCTTGTTTGGGGTTTGGTATGGAAGTTTTAAATTTGTGTCGCATGGACTTACTGAGTTAGAAGCGTGTAAAAACACTGGACCTGACCCGAAAAACTCTCAAAGTTTACTACACGTGACGCCATGACTCCACCCCCACGTAGTCGTGTCCTCTTTTTGGGGATTCAGAATGTGGTCACTTTACTTAAAGGGATATTCCGGCATCAAATTAAGCTATGGTTAACCGAGTTAGACACCCCGTCGAGAGATGAATGTCATCGGCCGCTTGCTTCTCTAGTTATACCAACTTTAGTAACGACCGCACGATAGCAATACACAGAGCCATGTGCTCAACCAAAATGTTCTTCCTTGAGCTGTGTCCCCCCGTTACATTAGATGGACTCGCCCGGAGGTCTCCATACAAACAAGCGGCTGCTGGAAGAGAGGGTGGGTGTTTGCTAAAGAGATGTTTGGTGGCTAGTACTATGGCTGGGACTCTATATGTACTGTTGATGAAGTTAGGTGCTGTTCTGAACATTATTTGTGGCTATAGAGTGGTGTTTTGGTTGAGCATGTGGCTCTTTGTATTGCTATCTGTGGTCGTTACTAAAGCTGGTATAACTAGAGAAGCAAGCGGTCGACAACATTCATCTCTCTACGGGGTGTCTAACTCAGTTTTACGGTGTGTTTGACCCTAAATTAATTTTACACCAGAATATCCCTTTAAGTACAACTCATGGCAGACTACATCTGTGATACGTAATATGATTCTCACTTGTCTGTTTTCGCCAGATTGTAACATTAATTTCATGTGATCTCTCAAGTCTTGACAGTGTCGGGTTAACAACCAAAATCTTTGCGTCCTTTTTAAAACAAACCAACATGGCTGACCTCTTAACAAAGAAGCAGAGCCGGTTCATGACTGTGGCTTCATTTGGTGCAGACATTTACAACATAATATAACTACAAAGTGTCTACAGTACATTTCTCTTCTATTGTAATGTTTGCTTATTGATATTTTATGGATGTTTATGGACAGGAGTCTTGTGTGGGAAAAGATGAGAACTGAAGCTTCTGTATATAAAAGCGTCTGATGGCTGTCACACACAATCATAAAGTAAGTAGATAAAAGTCATAACTTTCATTTCATTATGTCTTTTTTACTGCATTGCACTGACTGGTGAAAGAAAATTATTCTGTTTGACGATGACAAGGTTTTGAGTTTTTTTTTTTTTAAAGAAAACTGTCTTATCTGTTTAGGTGTCAAGTCCGAGTCCTTGCCAATACACCCTGATTGTTAAAGCGCGGTATGAAAAAGCAAGTTGAAAGCGAGGTTTTCTTTTCAAAAGATGCCACAGAGCGCGCTTGCATCAAAGCTGCAGAGAGCTTACATTTTATTCTGACATTAAGTTTCTGTACTCCTTCAAGTTTTATGCCTAGAATATGAATCTAAGCTTTAAGCGTCCCACAAATAACTGTTCGAGTAAAGCTGAGCCAGCATCCAAAAGGTGTTAATCTTTAATATCTTACAGGAAATCAAAACCACATCTATGCAAGTGAAAACTGAACAATGTCTATTGTATAATGATCCATGTGTGCTGGTAGAGCTGCTTTACAGAGGCTGAAAGAAATTATTCACATTAGGGGGTGTTCCGATACAACTGTTTTACTTCCGATATGATACCGATATTGTAGCTTTCAGTATCGGCTCATACCGATATTGATCCGATATTGGCACAAACTTGCGCATGACAAGCTTTTCACTGAGCTGCAATGTCTCTTTCGGACTTACACGAAAAATACTGCTTGTATCAGAGTGCTGATATCGGGGATTTTGGATCAGATATCCGTTCTTGCTGATATCGGACCGATATCTGATATCAATATCGTAACTAGATATCCCTAATTCGATAGAAGCTATTTTTCTCTGACATAGATGTACGATAAGGATCTAGGTAATAAGTTGTGTGGGGAACCGGTTAATGGTATAAAAAACGGTAACTCTTTCTATTACGGTTCACTTATTACCAGGTAATTAACAGATAATTACCTAGTAACAACATGACATTTTCTGGTAATTACATGATAACTACATAACTACTGAGTCAATACTGTCTAGCTACCATGTAGGTAACCTTCCATCATCATACAAATTTGAAGCCGAATTGCTCTGGTATTTTCAGGATTTTCTCCGCTTCCTGGAACCACCACTTGTGCAGTAGCATTGTACGTATTCGGCGGGTGAGTTGCTGTGATAATGCTCGGCTCAAACAGCGTATCGCTACGCAATCTTCGCACGCCCATAGGCTGTATCAAGTGTCAATCATAGTAAATAAGAACCCCAAATAGCTTTTGAAAATGGAGCTGCACAGAAAAATAAAAACTAGACAGTATTGACTCAGTAGGTATCATGTAATTACCAGATAATTTCATGTTGTTACTAGGTAATTATCTGTTAATTACCTGGTAATAAGTTTAATTTCTAATGGAAGTGTTCAGACCCCAGTTTAGATTCGGTTTTTGTGATGAGAATAATAAGCAAGCGAGAACTAATCCAGATTTCAACACTGAAATTTGATCTTTTGAGGGTTGGGCGACAGAGTGATAGTATTTCTTTAAAGCACCTCAACAGTGTTGCTTTATACTGAGAAGTAAGAAAAATAGAAATACCAATATATCATAATTATACTGCTACAGCACTTGAACTATACAAAGTACTTTCATACGCTGCAAACAGCGAACTCCTAACCTAAGTCCATAAACCACCCCACCTCAGAGTCTGCTTTAAATTGAAATGGGGAGATTGGAGTATGCACTCAACATTTCCTACAGAAACTGTTGGACAGATGTGTTACACGGTTTCACTTTAGAGCAGACTGACACTGATTTTAAGAAATATATATATAATAATTCATAAGGACAAGCTCAAAAGCAGGAGCTGTCAAAGCTGGCAGATTGGATTTAAAATGGCCCTAATACTTTGATGGCCTAAACGTCGCTAAACATCCTGGTTAATTAGGAAAATTCATCGCAGACATGTTTGCAGAGCGATGCAGACAGATGATTAACTGCCATCTGGCCATACATTAATAACTCAATTTCTGCTGTGACGTGCCTAAATTGTGAACAACTTGGCTGAAAATCCAAACTTCAGCTTGTATTTGTATTGCGGGCTCGCAGAGGATAATTGAATGTACACAGGCGGCCGTCTCTGGGCGTGAATATTCAAGACGAGGCAGGAAGAAAATTAACAGCTCTTGTCCACAAGGCCTCTTTAGAGCGACTGTATCCCAATAGCGCAGGAACACTCTCGAGTTGCACTATCAACAGTTTTAAATATTTAATCACGTCTGTCACCGGATCTCGCTTTTGACATTGACGCCAACCTTTACAAGATGAGCTGCCAAGTGTTTCCATTACATGACCTCGCAAACTAAGTCTCTCTCAAGCACTGCACTTCAAAGATTTAATAGTTTAGAGCTTAACCAGAGCAGAGCGAATAAATAAAAGCCCAACATTATGGGAGAAAGAGTATCCCACCAAACACACAATGTTTCAGTCCTGGAAATACCCTCATTTGAATTTTCCTGTCTCCTGCCATAAAGGAGAAAAATGCAGAGGTGAATTACAGCCAATGTGCAGGAAGAGGAACTTTTTAAACCTGCCAGGATTAAATTCTGATCTCACAAAACACCAAACCAAAGAGCCTGGTGCTTCCAACGCTGGAGGAGCCACTCCAGTGCTGCCAATGCTTGATTTTAAATCACCACCAGTCCCACAATCTGTCTAAAAGCACTAAACAGGCTGATTGCAAAGTATGCTGTTCCCATATCAACTGCTGAGTAAGACAACTACTAAAAATTCAGAGTACAAGTCACTCTTGTCTGTTTTTTGAGGCTTAAACTATTTTACTGCGTGAAGGCTTCCATCCTACACTTTCCATGCAGATCGCGGATCTGTTTACGCAACACAGTCAGCTCAGCCTATGATGGCACTGACAAAGTACAGACTGACCCACAAAATAAAACTCGTTCTTTAAAGCAATGCACTAAAATTTCAGCATTTGGCACAACCATACATGAGATAAATCCAAGGGCTGATTGGGTTAAGAAATATTTCAAAAAGTCTTTTAAAGATTTTTATTGTGTTTCCCTACATTTATAATATTACATGAAAACTGGTAATAAACACTAAATGTGTATATGAGCAAGAGTATTGAAGCAAAAGGAAGAAATACTAACATGAGTTTCCTAAATAGCTAATCACTTTTACAATGCAACAACCAGTGTTGGGTAGTAACGCCATTACGTAACGCCGTTACTCTATTCAGTAACTAATAATGAAACGCGTTGTTTTTATAAATTCAGTCACTCAGTTTCTGTAACCAAACGCTGCGTAAATCCTTTCCTTTTAGTGAGGTGTTACAACGGCACACAGTTCCCATAACGTTTTAGCGATCAATGAAGTTTAATTGAATTGAAAAAACTAAGCACTTGTCACCCACCAGCGACACACACGTAAACAAACACATGCCATGAAGAGGACTGGACAGGTCATGGCACGGTGAGAAGGTGAAGATAGGTTTCTCCTCATGGAGATACTCACATTATTTTTAACTCGAGAGCAAAGGGAAAAACAACATTTCGGTAACATATAAACTGTGTCCCTGGTCAAAATCTTTTATATGGTGAACAACAGCAACAGCAATCTACTGAAGCACCAAGTTAGCAGCTAAGGTAGCTAACGCAGTATCCGAGACCGAGAGTCACAGCAGCGAGCACACACCCACTCCACCCAAGCAGCAGCGGTTGGAGTTCGAAAGATGGACCAATATCCAGGCACAACTTGATAAAGCAACAGCACGGTACGTTTAAATGTTTATTTCGATCTCTTTTAGCACAATCAGGCTATCATTCCAAGAGTCCAATGGTAAAAATTTTGGTGTTAGTGTCGAGGTTTGTGTTGGTGCTCAATGGATCATATTGCCTGGATGATTAAATTCAGTGAGTGGATGCAAATGAATTTAAATGGTTGTTTTAATCAACAGTTTGTTTTAGTCAGCATCAGTACAGAGCTGAAATTACGGCCAGAGGGAAACTCCATCAATTCACCTTGATGTAACGGGAGCACTGGAGGAACGTTTTACAATAACAGTACTTTCTCAGTAACGCATTACTTTCTGGTTTAAGTAACTGAGTAACTAACTGAGTTCCTTTATAACAAAGTAACTAGGAACTGTGACTAGAGACAATATGAATCAATAAATCAAGAAAAAAAAGACTAATCTATGTTTGACACATTTCCCAAATTTTCCTTCTTAAATCAAGTTTATGATTTTTCAATAAAACTTTTGAGTATTTTTAGCTTTTAAAAAAATGCAACTGTTTGTTTTGGAGAAAATGAGACCGTTTGAGCTAAGCTAGCATTAGCAGCAGCTCAGTACGCAGCCCCTAATAAACCTGCAGAGGCTGCTAAGGCATCAGAGATCCATGATACGGAACTTCAAAGTAAAATCTGGATAAATATAACACTCCTGGATCGTGCTCTTTTTTTGTGTGTGTGTGGGATGTCATAGAAGAAATGGTCTGAAGTCTTTGTGAGGCGCGAAAGCCAATACTCACTGATACCCAATTTTGCAATTTAGGTAGTATTAGAAGCACTTCAGATATTGGTTTTTGAACACCTCCACTCAACACTGATGTCTCCTGGGTAATTACGTACTTCGGAAGGAGTAATCACAAGAAGAAAGGTCAGGCAATACAAACAGGAAAAAGAAACTCTGATAAGGTGTCAAGGGATTTTCTTTATGAGTTCTGGGAGGGTGTTTGTGCCTTGTTGTCACCTGGACGACCACCTCTGTGACAAACCTTCCACTGAGGACTCTGGGGGACTCTGGAGCCGATCCCAGCAGCAGCAGCAGCAGAACTGTCGCCATAAATAGCATGTTTTTCTCCCATGTGTCCTTGCTCATGTTGTGGGATTTTGCTTTGAAATAATAAAACAATGAAAAGGGTGCAGCGCAGTCAACAAGCTGCTGAGTAGAGTAAGAAAATATCTGCTCTAAGTTACACAAAAAAGCTTCCTGGAAGGCATGGCACCATTAAAATGCAAGGCTCCCTGGAGTTAACCTGTTTGCACCGCGTCTCGTTTTCCGTCTTTTAAATCAGACTCCAAACGATAAACAAACATCACTTCTGGATTCTCGAACATTTGTCTGTCCTATTTTTTGACTTGCCTTTATTTCTAAGCTGATGATGTTTTATTCATCGGGTCAGATTTTGATTTCAATAATCCCATTGTTTTGCCCCAAAAAGTAATCTACATTGCAAATGAGTTATCCGGTGCGCTCATTTTTCTGTATTTGACAGTCCTGCCAATCCTCCCCTCGTCTATGGCAGGGCTTAATTCCTGCTCATTTTTTAATTACCACTGCAGCAGTTCAATATCACAGCCTGATTAAAATGTTATAGGACCTGGGTTCAGCAGTAATTACAGATCGGCTGGCCAGAATGTGCAGAGTAAATGATTTTATTTAAGGAACATAATTACATCTACAAAATGCATCACTGTGAACGACTTAACAGCACCTATCAGTTCTGGAGGGGAGGTTTAATGAGTCATTTTTGTAAGCCCTACTGGACATAATATTGACTGGGAATGAGTGCGGATCCTCAGCTGAATTCAACAGCACTGTTGCTTTTGGCTGTTATGGAAAAAACGCTGTGAAAGGAATCTCTTTTAACTTGAAGAAGACTTTTCATGCAGAAAGCTCTGATATTTTCATAAATTATTGCCCGTGGCTCCTGTTTTATGTTTTGATGACCCCAGAGGTCATAGAAAACCTCACTCCATGCATATGAAAGATTTATTTATCAGTACTTTTCAACACTCGTGGGCATTTTGTTTTAAACATGATGTGCTGAAATATTCACATGCAAAATAAGAATTAGAGACGAGATGGAATAAAAAAAAGCAAAGCGCACAAATAAATCTAAAATCCCATAATTTAAAGCTTAATGCATGCATTTATTAGGTTTGAGTATTTATTTCATTATCCCTAAATTCATCTTATAATAAAGGGCATGACTCTAGGATGCTCTCTGGAGTTACAAACACAGTTTGTCAATTGTTTTGGTATAACAGGTTAGAGTTACAAGCTAGAAAACAGTTTACAGCCTTCAAATAAGAGGAGGTGGACATACCTCTGTATGAAAATAACCTGTTAGTGGTATACTAGGGTTAGGGTCACTGTATTATTTAGTGTTTATCTACATTTGTTGTAGTGTTAAAATGGTTTTTATATTTTTCTAAGTGTACCTTATTCTTTGTTATTTACTTCATATGTTAATGAAATGTTGAACTAATCTCTAGTTTCTTTAGTTTTTAGTACAGATGCTTTAAAACTGGCAGTTTAAAAAAAAATCGGGATAATAATCGAGATCGGACGATACGACAAAATATATCGTGATCATTTTTTTTTGCCAAATCACCCAGGCCTAACTGCAATATACCAGTAATGACGATAACTGTCTATATTTGTCTAAAAAATAGGAGTTCAGTTGTATTGTGACTAAAAAGAATCTGTCTTTAAATTGGTAGCCACATGACATGAAATAGAGGATGGACGAAGATGTAGCTGAAGCACTTTTGAACACTGGAAATCGTATACTTCAAAATAAAAGCATAGATTGACCATACAGTAACCTAAATAGCAAGATAAAAGCATGACAAACAAAGATGTCACCTCTGAAAGACGAGTTTAAGTTCATTAATTTATATATTTTTAATCCTGGATCATGACAAGTACATTCATAAAGTATAATGTTGCTCCACTTTAATCTGTTGTTTGCTCTGTTTGGCTGATTGTGTCCTTTTATTTTCAGGTTTTCCATTAGAATCGCGATAATATAGCCATCACGTTTTAATCTTGAGGTGAAAACCAGATATCATGTCAGCCCTGGTACCAGGCTTTATGTCAGAGGGAGCTGTCCAATAAGGTAAAGGAAGTATCAGATACCAAAGGTGAGTCGAGTTGAGCCTGGGTTTAATATTCAGAATAGATCAAGTTTAAAGAAAGGCTGAGGCGTGTGATATGTAGCTTCCTTAAGAGCAGCGGTTCAGTCAGAGCATTTCTCTTTGGCCGTGGTGGTGGTAATAAATCCCCCAGGATACCTCTGAGTAAAAAGAGGCAAAGCTATTCTTATCCCCTTTTATCTATTTAGGTACTTTAATCACAAAGCAAAAGTGCTAGACAAAACTGAATGGGCCGACATGCCTGAGTAAGTACCTACTTATGTGGAGGAAACTTGACAGCGCCATGGGTTTCATCCATACTGGCGAAGTTTCTGGAACTGTTTCACCTTAACTGCACCACCACTCTCTGTGCGCTGCTACCCAGACACATGCAGCTGGTGTTGTCTTTTATATTTCTCACCCCTGCCCCTCAGTCAGCATGAGTCTGCCCCTGGTCATCAGTATTCTGTGAAGATGCATTGTTCTATTGTCAGCTCCCTTCAATACAGAGCCGGCCTTATCTAACTTCTGCAAAGAGCAATGAAAGCCTAAAATAATGGATGTGTGTGAGTGTGTGTGCTGAAAGGAAATTATTCAAATGATAAAAATTAAAGTGTAACCTCTGAACCCGCTGAGTTGATTAGTGCCAAAAAAACTGATTCTATGCTAATTATAATTCTGAGCAGGAAGTGTGAAATCAGTGGAAAAGTTGTGGCTGCTCACCACAACAGTGGGATTAAAACACATCTCACCCAGGTATAAACCCTGTTTTTATAATGTAAGAGGAGTCACTGCTGATGTTTTGATTTATCATATTACGAGGGTACAATCATCTACGTATCCACCTGCCAATTTCTTATCTCCGCGGCGCCACTAAACTGGAGCACAACAAAGCAGAGGCAGCGTGTACATCCATCATCAAAACAGTCAGAGATGAGAGGAGACGCTTTGAACACGCTTTTTGGCTCCGCACCTGGAATCAGGAGGAGTTTAAGGGTGTAGGGAAAGAGGCTTTTTTTAGATAAACAACACTTACTATCAGAATCTTACCGAATAACCCCCGACAAGACCCCTCACAGCTCCTAAAGTATCCACAGCTCTCCTAACAGTGTCCTCACTCAGCAAATATACGCCTTTACATTAACCCCATCGAGTACAATGGTTGAGAAAAAGCCAGAAAGTAAGCAGTAAACACAAACATGCATCACTGTACATGCCCGCTCATCTTCTGATTGTTTGCCAGAAATAAAACCAGAGCTTGCAGGATCTCAGGAGCCAACTGCCTGTTGAGCACCTAAAGCAGGTTTATGACACAGTGCAGCAAGCCTGCACCAGTTTGAACTAAATATATGTTTTGCTGAGACTGTAAATTTGACTCCAAAGCTGTTTCTTTCTAGTGCAAACCTTGGAAGATAAAAAAGCAGAAAGGCAGCAACCAACAGAGAGAGAGGTGCCCGCCAGCCTGCAGAGACCACACACGCACACTTTCAGACTTTTTTAAAAGTTATTTTCTTTTTCATGGTCAGGTGAAAATATGGTGACATGTCTTTTTTTCTGTCCTTTGAATATGAAGCTGAAGCCAGCAGCCAGTTTGCTGAGTTTAGCATAAAGACTGGAGAGAGGACAAAACAGCTATCGACCGCTCACCTTTAAAACTCACCAATTAAAATGATAGTCTGTCTCGTTGGTGCAAATGCTGCATTCATGTGCTTCTTGGTTGCCCCCAGTTTTTAAATTGGGGACTCTGACTTTGGTGTGTTCAGACAGTCAACAATACAAGACTTTGTAATGAAGGTGAAACACTAACAATGCTGAAATATTGCTTAAGCTGACATACTTGGCTTATCAACGAGGGTTAAATACCAAACTAACAGTGATACTTTTGTAACAAGTCCAGAGCTGCCAAGCGTCATGCTTCGAGTGTGACAGTCACGCAATTTGACCCATTCTCACGCCACACTTGACATTTCCCACGCTTGTATTTCTCCATTCAATACTCTGTATTTATTTAGATAACCAATCCAAGAGCAATCTATCAGTCCTTTGTGCATAAATCTAACCAACCACAGAAGGCACCATGCAATATAAACCAATCAGAATCAACGTAAGGCGAGTCTTGGTGTCTCTATCTTTCACACACAACAGCGCCAAGCCTCTGTCATCAAGGCATCAAAATCTGCCACAAACTCCTACAACTCAAGACCTGTCCCCAGCTAAATGATGGAGAGTTGGTTAAAATGCAATATTGACAAATAAATGTGTTCTGTCAAAATTCTTGTTACAATTTTCATTTTTAATTTCTGGTTAATTAAGACTAGCATTAGGAGGCCACAATGTAGGGAGAGCAGCTGGCATGGAGGTGAGGACATCAGTCTTAAGGTATAAATCGCATTAAATAGGCCACTTTTTTTTTTAACACATAACGCTAAAGTCTCACTCTTGTCATTTTCTAAAACTTGGCAGCCCTGCAAGTCTGTCTATGCCAGCTGTGACAAATGATAATTCAGCATAACACAATTGAAGCAAACAGTTGATATGCAAAATATGAAATACTTTCTTAACGCTGACAAAACTTTTTGTTCATTGTATTTTCATTATGAACGTGACATCAATGTTAGCGCCAATTTCTGTTCAAAGTTTCCTCGCTGTTGTTTTAGTCTCAGTTGTGTGTTTGCCTGCTAACTTGTTTTTGGCTGCGTTTAGCTCAATTTACAAAAAAGAGAGATTTCACAGCTACAGAGAGACAAGAAATGTTGGGGTTTACGTGAATTGTTGTTTTGGTTCATATGCTCTAGATTGGTTGTACTTTTACAGTAAAGTAGTAGTCGATAAACACTAGGACACCTCACCGCTCTAACATGAATAGCAGTGATTTACTAAACTATGGGCTCTGAGAGTGATAGTTTGCTCATTTTGTGATCAGGGAAGCCAGTTCGATATTTCCGCTGAAGCCATAGACAAGAGCTGATTGAAGTGAGGGAATTTCAGTTAATGGGGCTCAAATCTATGTGAGTTAAAGTCTTACTATGCATTCAAAAACCTACAACACACACAGCTCCAACCAGTGAGGGCAGCAATGAAGACCATAGCTTCTCTGTGTAGCATGCACTAAGCTAAACAAGCACCCCAGGTCCCTATTATCCAACTAATCCAAGAGCTTTTGACAAAAACAAATCCTTAATGTCATACTATGACACGTAAAGAATCAAAACCAACCAAAATCACAACTAAAACACTTGCACCTGACACAAGAGACCAGATCTCTTTAGCTAATTCTTAAACAGAGAGCTAGCAGCACTAGCAGTCAGTTAGCATAGCGTAGCCTGTAGCATGGAAGTGAAGGAAAGAGCTAGCTGTTTTGTCAAAAGACTTAAAATTCCACCAACACCTGTTAAGCTCTCCACTTAACAGGTTTTTTATTGTTGTTTAAACACACACACAAAAATCCTAGGTATGAATGGTTAGCTGCAGTTTGACTTGGGTTAAGTGCTAGCAGAGATTTGTTTGGCCTTGGTTTGAGTCCTTACATCAAGATAGTTTGAAAGCACAATGCTTGTTGTAGCTGTTACTCACCAGATGGGTGTCAGGGTCAAGATAGGAAGACTCTGTAGGTTTCCATTGAATGAAGTCTGGTGCTCCAAATGACTCGCTTTCATTGAAAACTCCACTGGACCACTAAATGAAAAAAAAAACTCATCTGTTTAATCCAACAAAAAAAAAAAATGAACCAGGTACAGAAAAATGTTGGTTTCAATGGTTTTACAAAAAGATAATGATGGTGAGGTGAAAGGACTGTGTGGCTCCTCTCTGTGGCTGCCACCATGTTGATTCAAAGACCTTCACCTGGCAGAGCAGAGCACCTTAAAAAGGGGGCGTGGCTACAGAGAGGATAATCACCAAACTCATTAAAACAGTAAGAACTTCACATATCATTGTCTATGTATGCTGTAAATAATGTTACTGGGTCAGGTTTGTTTCAGAACATGGACTTCAGTCAATGGAGACAGAATTTATGATGAAAAAACCCGAAATAAACCTTTAAAAATGACCAAGTGTATCTCCGAATGTGTCTTGTTAAACAATTAATCTATAGAGGGGTTTCCGTGCAACGTTCGAAGGTATGGTTTAGCACATGGACTTCAGTTAATGGAGACAGAATTTATGATGAAGAAAACAAACAATCGGCAAACATTACGACCCTGCTCCTGATATTAGAAACAACTAAAACAACGTCACAGCATGGTAAATTGAGTGAAATTCATGGATATTTCAGCAAGTGTTTTTCTGATTTTGATGCAATGAAAGACAAAGCGATTTTCAATGAAATGACATTTTATTGCAATTGTGTCAAGGAGAACTTGCAAACAATACAGCATCTTTATTGATATCAGTTCACTCCGAAGAAGGCCTGATTGTGTTTGCACCTAGTATTGTTTGTACACAAGAAACCCGCCTATTAAGAACTTAAGGTATCATTATCTATTTACACGGTAAATAATGTATCTGGGTCAGGTATGTTTTAGCACATTCAGTTAATGGAGACAGCATTTAAAATGAAAAAACCTGAAATAGTCTTTAAAAGTGACCACGTATATCTCAGTATGTGTCTTGTTAAACCATTAATCTAAACATCTATGTGTGTAAAATGTTTCTAAAGTAACACACAGGATCTAAAACCAACCTAAACCCATAAACTCTACACCACCAAAGGACAGAGGAGGAAAAAAGTACTCATAAAGCTGAGGAGTCAATCTCTGCAGGTGTCATCCATCCAGCCGACGGCCTTTCTGACACTCTTCATGAGGGATATTTCAGCTCGCACAGACCCATGTACCGGGATAAGGCAGCTGGAGACAGCTGTCACAATACTGACGGGGAAAGTGAGGTTCTGAAATAGCACATATTGATTGTTTGTCACCCATTAATAATGGTGGAAGCTCACAGTAGATAATTTGACAGGAAGATGATAAATCTGCTCCTCAAGGGTTGAAACGATACAGAGCAGACGTTTCCATAAGGACCAAAATGAGCTTTAAGTTCTGACTGATTGAGCAGCATTTAGGTTACAAGCCTGTTTCCTGGCTCCTGATCTGAACATAAACCCCCACTCTCCCACTTGAAAAAGCCAGAAATGGTGTCAATGGGTGTGTGTGAATCCCGCTTTTGAATGTAGAAAAGCTTCTGAGAGAGAATTAAGGCAATGAAGGAGTCACTGTTTATCAGAGTAGTTACCAAAGTCCCGACGATTGTCTTTGATGCCTGGCTTTGAAGCCTCTTTGAAGCGACGCTGAAAATATGACTGCTGCTCCAGATCTACAGCCACGTGTGTTCATCTGTGATCGTCACGACATGAAGTGTACGCAGTGCAGATTATACAGACTGGGACATGAAGAGGACGGAGATCAAGCACAGAAGCACCTGGCTGTATCCAGGGGGGACAACTTGTTCTAAAATTAGCAATATTTTTTCTGTTTTTAGTATCACTGCTTGATTATATACACTAAAAATGATTATAAGGAATGTACTTGTAAGTGAAAACTGAGAGTCAGCAGTGAAGAAATCCTAAAGAACTTGAAAATTCTGTCTGTAGCTCAAGAATAAAGCATGACAATACATAAAGATAGAGGTGAAAGTGAAAGAAAATCTCTGCTTTGGTCTGGTACAGAGCTGGAGTTTTGTCAGATGTTGAAAACTAACTCAAAAGTGAGTTTTCAAAGGTAATCTTAACATTTTCATCAATTTATGAAAAAGGCTGATGTTGACAGTCTCACCCCATCCCAGTGGAAATTACTTTAAAGCTGTCACTATAATGATTTCCTCCTTTCAACCATAAATGAACAATTTAACAGAATTATACGACAAAATTGTGTTTTCTGACCTGCTGATGTGACCGTGATTCCTCCGAGTTGAAAAGTGGAGGAAATTGGATTTCACACTGTTTTCAAACAAATTTAAGTGTTAATGCCCAACGGGGAGGGTTTTAAATATTTGATGAACACAACTCAAACGTACAAAAGCCGCTTGGTTCTGACTCAATGCAAACACTGTGAGCAGAAGGTCAGCAGCACTTTTAAGCGTGTGAATAAACAGTTGGGGTTAAAACTTCGGTTCTCTGCACTTAAACACAGTGTGAGAGCTCTAATAACCCACAGTTTGATTCACTTATTTCTTTTTTGTGCGTCTATCCACCCAAATTTAAAGGAATAACATCCACCAAAACTCATCAAACTGCAAACAAAATCAGACACATCAAACTCCTAAAATGTTGTCCTTCCACTGAGTTTAAACCACTTTCATGAAAGACTTACAAAGAAATCTGTTTTCGTCATGGTAAAATCCCAACAGGATGTCCAGGAATCTCCATTAAATGTCTGATTTTGGTCATTTACAGGTTGCATAATCAATCAAACTTGCCCTAAAGCTTGTCTTTGATCATCTCTGTTAATGTCAGTGTATAATCAATATCAGGACTATCATCTTCAAACTTTACAGGAAGCAGTTTGTGCTCTCTCTCTCTCTCTTACTATTTTGATATGACATACACACAATCAAGGTCCACCTCTGAGCATGCTTATTTTTCTATTATAAGGATAGCGCCTACCTGTGGAAATATATGGTACTAACTCTCCAATTAAGTGTCCAATCTGTGCCAGATTTAACGTGTATGATGACGGTCCCAGACTAAACTTATATACATGTGTGTTTTGTTCCTAATTATAGCACTACCTACAGAAAACAGATGGTTCTACCTCCATATGCAGTTTTAAATTCCTTTTTTGGTCGATACATGTTTAGATTTTTAGTCTAACAATAATTTAACATTAAAGCTCTTAAAAAAAAATCACTGCACTGTTAAATACACTCTCCATGCAAAGGTGCAAGGACCAGGTCAGTGCTGCTGGAGCTTTAATTAACACTTATATTCTTTGCTGCAATCACGAACATGTGTCATGGCTGATGCCCTGTTGCTTCTATGATTCAAACTGTCAATTGTTAGTGATTCTTCTCCTTTTTTAATGCCGCCGAAGCAAAACAAGGTTCAGCGTATTGATGGATATTGATAATTTAATACATCCCTCAACCATCAGGTGCAAGTATTGGATTCTGCTAATGAGAAGAGAACTTTCTTGAACCAGCACACAAACTGTTTTATTTCTCCTTCTTTTCCCATGAAATATTAACCCAGCCTCCCTGCCAATAACCCTGATGAAAGTCTGCGGTAAATTGGCATGGCAACCAAAGAAAACACAGCTAACCGGGTTGATATTGACATTACGTCTGCCAAACGCTGGCACTGCGATCAGCCCTGGATGAGGAAACCTTGATGAAAAATGACATCAAATAAAGAAATCTAATTCTCAGTCCTTCCAGTTTGCGCGTTAGCCATGAATGAAGGAGAGTGTTATCAAAGGAGCATTGAAAATCTTCAAATGAGTTCCTGAATTGTGTACCTTTGGATGACAAGACCTTGAAATGACTGTCAATTATTAGAGCGGGTTATTATTTTACAATTACTTGAATCTTACTTGAATTGAAGAGGATGTGAATTCTTTTAACAAGGTCCAGGCTTTTCTGAATATTGAAGCTGTTTTCGCCCTAGCATTCACATCAAATCGTCCTTGAGAGAAACTGCATCAAGTGCCAAGACGAGAATACATATATGTGGTCTTTATCTAGCTACCTGACGCTCAAAGGCTAGTAAATTAAATTCCAAGAGTTTCAGCGAAGGGCACAATACTCATTTTCTTTGACCACAGTCTGAGGAGAGCAAACACCATTACGAGTAGCAAACCAACACGGGGGCCGGCAATCTTTAAAGAGAATCTGATTGATTTTCTCAGGAATAAGCTATTATCTACAATCAGTGGTCTTCAGATGAGAGAGGGCCGGTTAAAAGGACACAACAGAGGCGCATGCACAAAGCAAAACATGAGATTTGGTGGGCAGTTATAGCAGGTGTCAAGGACGCATAAAAGACATTCATAGACTTGTTAAACTTTTAGAAAATGCATTTCTGAATTATTTATGAGCAATCAAAGTTTTATCAGAGCTCATGAATATAATAGAAAGGAATGAAAATCCAGTATCACCGCCAATCTTAGCCTCATGTTTGTCTTTCTAACTCCCCAAATCTACAGTATGTGTGCACAAGAAGATACTCAATGGTTCCGAAGTGATGCGACAAACAAGATCCAAATCCTTTGCACAAAAACATCATCCTGGACTAGGCCAAGAAAATGTATATGGACAATCAATGGAGAAGAAGTCTGATACTTTATTAAATTTGGGCATTTAATCAAGTATTTTATCTAATATGAGATTAAGACTCTGCTCATCTTTTGCATCTCCAGTCATAATCTACACGGTTGGTTCAGTATCAGGTGTTGGACCTAATCCATGCAAAGCTGATGCCCTTCTAGTGGCTGCCGTCTGTAAGCAAACATCAGCATGCTAATTGGAAAGGTGTTTATGCTCGACCCCGAGTCTGCTAATCATCAACATGTTGGCAATGTCATTGTGAGCATATTAGCAGGCTGACGTTAGCATTTTGCATACATAAATCGAGGCCTATGGACAGACCAAGAGGCTTTCCTTGTGTCTCATCTATTTAAAGTCGTCTCTCTGTTAATCACTTTGATTGATCGTTAAGATATTTGCAAGATTTACACAAGGTGATCTTAAAGTTAGAGCAGCTTTTCTTCCATCGAGAGAAGAGAGGACTTTAGGAGAGGGTGGAGGTCAACACCCAAGGACCACAGGCCTCACACAGATGTTATACAATTCAGCCAAACTGGCACCAAACGTCTCTAAAATTGTATTTTGACTCTAAAATATCTATATTTCCCCTTACATGTGTGCATGTCAGGAGTGAAATCCATTTGTTCCTCAGTGAATCATCATGATATCTAATAACTCTCCTTGTGTGCGTTCAAAATATTGAACTTCTGCTGTGGGTTTTGGAGAGACTGTTTGACAGTGTGCTTGCCAAGCTACCAGACTGCTAACCGGCTAAAAGACTGTTTCCTTTTATTCAAACGACTGTCCGATGAGATCATATGATCAAAAATAAGAGGAAAAAGCCTCTTTGCTATTTTCTGAGGCTATTGCTTTCATCTCAGCTTCTTCTATATCGACTGTTGAGGGACTTTGTATGATTGAAATGAATGTGTTAATTAAAGCACATCCTAAAACCAAGTTTTTTTTTTAAACATAGTTGTACATTTTATACCTTGAAATTATCATCATCATTTTGGTAATAAGATTAATTCGCTATTAAAAATAAATAGCCTCTCCTTCATAGATCTTACTGCCTTGAGTTGGACATGTGTTTATGGACCTGTGAACTCCATGCACAACCATCAGTCACACATCATCTGCTCTCTGGGATATAACTAGGATTACCTTGTTAGAAATTTAATTAAGTTTTATTAAATTGAAGCGAACATTATAGTCCTTATAGCTGTTTAACATTCACTATGACATTCATCACTTTAATGCATACCATACATAAGTCGGTCTGGACATTATAATAAGGATGTCCTTCAGTCACAGATGCTTCTGCAGTCTGTTTAACTTCACATTTCTCTGTCAGATAACAAATAAAAACACACACAATGAAGTATTATCATTTACTTACCAACCTTCTTGATGAAGTCTGTTTCATCTTCAGGATAGTGAATTATTCAGTCACCTCTCTTCACAACAAGCTGAATACCCATTTTGTCCAGTCTCAATGTTAATTCATTCTTCTCTGTTTCAGGCATGTCTGCCAACGATCTGAGAAAAATAAAGACACACAGCTGCTCTGTCTTAATGCCTCGACTGAACAGATTTTTACTCCACCGTGCCATGAAACTGAAGATATTATGAAACAACATTTTTATTCCCTCCTAGTTTTTCAGGGTTTTATTAAACCTCAAAGCTTTCCTGATTACCCAAGCAGGAAACAATTGCCCTGGATATTTAAGGTATTTTTTTCCAGCTTTACTGCTTGAGTAGCGATCAATTCTTCTCTTTGAACCAATATCCTGTAAAAGGTTATATGTGAAGCCTTCAGAAATAGAGCTGAAGGTATGATCACGAATGCTCCATTCAAGTTAACACGAAACATCAAAACCTGTCGGGCTTTTCAGTCATCGCGGACATGTGGCTAATGAAGTACATTATGTGGTGTTGAAGTCAATTAATGCCCTCAGGAGCAGAGAGGCTTTCACTCCAGTCTGAGACATAATGGATTACTTAGTGGTCTTGACCCAAGGGGTGTGACAGGGGAATGATCTCTTCTGTTTCTTTCTAGCATATTAGATGTGAAATATATATATAAAGCAGCTTCCTAATACATGCAGTTAAACCTAACAGTACCGAGCAGATGCACAAGCTGAAGTGATGACATCAACATTTAACCTATAACATTTGCTGTCCACACAAATACATGACGTATGTATGTTTTAAAAACTCAATTTTCATACAGGGATCTAAACTTTGTTTACATGTGGATAGAAAGGTGAGAAAATGTCAAGTTTCAATCTTAACCATTGTCTAAAAAAGCTACAAAATGCTCAAGACTGCTTCTGCTGTCAGCTAGCTAACATCTAAGACTAGCAACTGTGGTTAGCTAGCTAGCGTTATTACCTAGCTACTTTAGTTTGATCAGGTGTCACTCCACAGCTACTAGCCTACATTAACATTGTGTTATTACTGTAGCTAAACAGCTGCCCTTTTGTATAACAGCAGCGTTATGCTTAAAGGAATCCTCACAACAAGACACCTTGGTTCTTTTGTGAGATATTGTTGTTACCTTACTTTTGCGATCTAGCGGCTTTGCTAAGAATGCTATGATGTTTGATAGATACTTTTCCAAACTACTTAACATATACCTAGTGTTGTTGGATAGCTACTTTTATGACCTTGTCACTATCGTTGGCGTTTACTGTTATCACACAGCTACTATGTTTACAAAGTGACGTTATAGCTGACCTTACTTGAAGGGTAACATTTAGTTAGCCAGCATTTATTCTTAACAGAATCCGAACTGCGTGAGACAAGACATCTCGCTTTTGTTGTTTAACACTGTTGTTGGCATTTAACTGTGTTCAGTGGCTTCTGTTATCTAGATACCGTGGCTAGACAGCGATTTTTATAACCTACCTAGCCTACTTAGGTTAGTTCGCAAGCTACTATAGTAAGATAGCTACTGTAGCTACCTTGTTCTCAGTTACTGTAACTATAGTCAGATAGTTACTGTCATCATTAGCTTCTGTTATTAAGCTAGTGCTGCTAGTTTATACAACTAACTCTGGATTAGCTGATATGTCTGTGGTTTGGCAGCTTTTGTCATCAGCCCAAGAGCTAAATTATATTTGTAAACTGTGTAAGCTATTCAGTTTTCTCCTATCAGCTGCATTCATCTCAGATTATACCAAGTTGATTCTTCATGTTGTACATTTTGAATGATATAAAGATCGCTTGGATGTGTGTGGGAAGTTTAATTCTTGACTTTTAAATATCTCACGTCACAAGAAAATTCGGGGCATCAACAGTTTAAAATATTGAGGTCCAGATTTTTTCTTGAGGCTGATATTTTAAGAATCATCTTGGACTTTTTTCCCTGTCGGAGGTGATAAATGTATTCCCTGCTCACACCTGTTTGTTTTGCACACACCTGGTTTCCACGAGTGCACCAGCAGAGGAGGCACTGGTCTGGAATGTCAACATGGCGGGACATGTGAATCTGCTGTCGTATAGCTCTCAGGGTCACATTCGGATGGTTTCAGCGCTGACAGCAGCAGGTTTGTGCCCGTACTTAAATTATTCTGTTTATTGTGGTGACTCTGGAGGGAGCTGGGAAGTGCTTAAGACTCCAACCTTAAACATGAATACAAACTGTGTGTGACTGCAGCTTAGGCTATGGGGCTCATTACACAGCACTCTATACCACAGAGCTTTACATCTAAGGAAACTGCAGACGGCATCTTTTCCCACACAAGGACTCACTTCCTTACTTTGCTACCCTGTAGTTTGAATTTTCGGACATGTTCTGCAGTTTTCAGCGGCAGTGCAAAAATATATCTCTTTCCATTACCCGCCTTAGGGCTCTGTTTAGCCTCAGGTTTACCTCATATTTCATAACACCTTATTGTATGGGTGATGGGGAGTTATCACTGCATATGCAATGACAGAGTCAGTAAATGTCACATTAAACTGTGAGGTAAAAACGAGTTTATACACTTTACGCATCTTTAAAGTGAGCCAGTCTGTAATTTATTCTGCCTTTATGAATTTAAAATCAATGTGGGCTTATATATAAGTCATTTGTTATTGGCGGTTGCCAGGAGGGCTTGTAATTTCCCCTGGCATGACTTCAGACAGAATCCTGATGGCAGCCTTGATGGGTTTTAATGGGAGTTGGGTGAGGAGAATGGACTTAATTTGCATGTTGACAAAGGACGGCAGGAAACAAGATAATGAAGGTTTTGTAGGCTGGAGCCCAAATCAGGCGCTTGATCCTCCAAAGTCCAGGTCTCTAAAAAGAATATGTCACAACTTGCTGACGAGGCTTATTCGGAGCCAAGAAACACAGCCCGCAGTTAAGCCAAATTAGGCCTGGGCTTGCTTGACACAAAGTAAATGCCGAGTTGTCTAACCACATCTGAAGGCAAGAGTGTAGTCAGAGGTCAAAAAGTTTACAGATGGGTTTGTGTTGAATGCTTGAGGGTATTTCCCCACAGAGTCGAGCGCACACCCTCCTTTGTTCACGTGGAGAGTTTGGAAAGCTTCAGAAATTTTCAGATGACATGTTAAAAAGTTGAGCAGTTTGTCTTGAGCTTAATAAACGGGTTTCCTGTGTACAACAACAAAAAAAAGATGCACCTAGATGCCGTATTGTTTGCAAGTTCTTCCTGACACAATTTCAATAAAATGTCATTTCATTGAAAAATCACTTAATCTTCCATTGCATCAAAATCAGAAACACACTTGCTGAACTATCCATGAATTTCACTCAATTTACAAGGTTGTTTTCAATGTTTCTAATATCAATAGCAGGGTCGTAATATTTGCCGATTGTTTGTTTTGCCGATTCGTGCAGTTCACAGCACAACAGCTCCTTGTCGTTTTCTTTCTCCGTTGACTCCGCAAGTGAACAAATAAGAAATGTCCCGCTTTCTACCCCGCTCATACCTGCGATGACGTTGCACAGAAACCCCATCAATTTAAAGCTCTGCATTGGGCTACGGCGAAGGTCAAAACTAGCCTAGTTTATAATTTAGGATGTGGTTGGTCTCATAGGCTGTTCTTCGCTCCTTAAGAGCTCAAGTTTGTAGAAATTTACGGTGGCTTTCATTTCTACTGCTTTTACACTCTCTCTGTGCACAAAATTACATCTGCTGAATAACAGAGTCCTATAGTTTTAGAGCTCAGTACTTAACTAACATACAATACGATAGCTTAGTCTTCTTTTTGCGTCCCCTCTTCTCCTGTTTTGCACCCGGCCTCCTGCAACCAAGCAGCAATACACAGGAAGCCAAAAAAGCCATTGTGTTAGGGAAAATTAAACCCTGGTTCAGAAAACTGTTTTCGGTTTGATTATACCTGACATCATTGGATGCTTCGTTAGTTTTAATCTCTTGGAGGATAAACGGTTTTGTAAGAGAGAGTCAGAGGTTCGCCTCCCATTCAGATCAACATCTGAGTTCAAACCGGCCTGTGAAATCCTCTTCGGTGTTGTAAGCAGGTGATCACTTTCGCTAATTCCTTTTGCTCCTGTTGCTCATCTGTTGACAGCTTCATCTTTTATTTACGCCGGTCGCCCTGTGTCGCAGGTGCGACATCCAGGGAGAGGAAGAGTCTCCTGACACGAATATCTGTTGTTGTTTAATACTAACTGACAGTCTGCAGATTGCCTCGGGTTATTACTCCCACCTGGACCTGTGCTTACACAATAATACAATTTACAACGTCCACATTTGTGATTGCGTACAGAGACTGATTGTTGTCATATGTCTCTGCAGAATTGCAATCAAAAAGTGTGCTATGCGACATCTGATGAAGTTGTTCACTCAAAATTAAGCTACTTACTCCGACTGTGCACGCATTTGCACCCACGCATGCCCACACCCTCCCCTGTTGCGGAGGATATTTTCAATTAATCAGCCTCTCTCATCAATAATGCATCACCCCTGCAGCCAGTCACTCTTCTCCAGCCATTTAATGAGGCAGCCCGGCCAGAGGGACACCATCTACACATTACTCCCATTATAGTGGAGGCTCAGAAGCAAAGCCGCTGTGACCACAGCCGCTTATTAAAGTAATGCCATCATTTGTGCCCTCCAGTCGAATCAAAACTGTCAAAGACTATTTGCAAAAGGACAAAAATGACAATGAGTAAACACGCCGGGAGCCAGCGTGAGCCCGTGTCACCTCTCAGTCACCGAAAAACTCAGGTTGCTGCAGCAGGAATTCAAGAGAGCAGAGGAGGTTTTTCAGGAGCGATCAATTATTAAAAGCAACTTTGCTGTGACACAGGAGAGCGTGCCTGCTTGATAACATGTTTTAAAGTTTAAACTGCAGCCCTGATTTAAGATGTAACCTCCGAGAGAGAGAGGACAGCAGCTGCTGAAAATGCATTCCTGATAAATCTCCCAGCTGCACATACTGTGAATTCTTTGCAACATCCCAGGCTGCGGAGCCTCTAAATTAGTAGTCATGTTGTACAAAAGCTTCAACAGTTCGCTAATAGCGCTTCTTTTTGGCATTCACGGCAGAGAGTGATTAAGTGAGGGATAAATTGGCCTGGTTCGAGTAAACTTCAAAAAATAAATCTGGCATTGAAGCAGCATCCATTAAGTCCTGTTGTCTTTGATTTCACTGATACATTTGGTGGTAAACAAACATCTCTCTGGTATTTTCCACCTAATTAAGAAAATGAGAGTGCTGTCTGCATTTTAAAAGCACAGTCCTTCCCTCTTTTTTTTTTATAACTTGGAAAGGCACCAACATCTGCAGCGTTTCTCGCTCAGAGGCATCACTTTGCTTTCCAGCATGCCAGCCTGCCCCAGAGCGACTCACAACTGGTGCTAACAACTCAGTTTTTCCAACAACTGCGAACCGCTGTGACTGCTTGAGTGAACTTACTGCTCACCAGTTTCCAAGTAAAACAAGGATATTAACAATTCCAGGTACATAGCATGTTAACACCTCTTTTTAACTTGCATGTGTGACTGGGATTGTACCTCTAGTCAGGGCACACCTTCATTTATGGATAGAAACTATTTGTACACTTAGGCGAGGATAATGTGGTCTGTTTGCTGACTGTTCTTATCTGACTGATTGACAGCATGTTATAACAATTGGCAAAGGGAGCTTAACCAAAGGAAGTAGCCTGTTAGCTTGTTGGCAGCATGCTAGCTAATCACATGGTTTTCAAGTCTCGCCAAAATCAACCTCAAAATTTCAATTTTGGGGGCAAATTACAGAATGAAATGTCAATGAGAGGGTGAGTTCAGCAAGAGCACAATATAACACTGAGGTTTCCAATAAATAAACTTTGGGTTGACTCAACAAACCTGAGTGGAAATGTTGGGGCCCACTGCTGCGTTCCAGTTACCATGGAAGTCTGATGTCGGAGCTGGGAGTGACGTTAAACCCGAGTTGACAGTGATCCAGTAAACAAGTCGGAAAACCAAGATGGATGCCTACAGTTACCCATTGTTAGCTGTTGTTTACAATTGTCAGCAGTCGTTGGACGTTGTCAGTTGTTGTTGAATGGTGATGTTGTCGGTCAAAACAGGGTTGGTGAGGATCGTCCGACAGATGAATTTCCGACTCAGAGCTCAGAAATCCCAACTTCTGAGTACAACTGGAACGCAGCATATGTCCACTAATGGCTTTTTTCTTGCATTGAAAGCATTTCTCACCATTGTTTATTGTTGCTATGCAAGATAAGAAAAGTTATCTTGGAATACTTCTGCTTCTCTTGGTAACCTTTTCATCTTTATGCTTTATATTTGCTTTTCTTCAATATAATTTCACACAGAAAAGACAGGAACGATTAAAATTGTATAGGAGCATTAACAGCGTCCCTGGAAATCACCCCTTGAAAACTTGAATCTAAGTTTAACCGT
This sequence comes from Xyrichtys novacula, assembly GCA_962446985.1. NCBI lineage: Eukaryota > Metazoa > Chordata > Actinopteri > Labriformes > Labridae > Xyrichtys > Xyrichtys novacula. The sequence goes on along the minus strand of OY660883.1, from coordinate 26,268,399 downwards.
TACTGTTGACAAAGCTGATATCAGAGGCCTCACCTCGTTCTTAGTTTTAATTGGTCCATGATAGAGAAGAGACATAGATGAGCTGTTCAAAAAGTGAAATGGTGAGATATAGGAGCACAGATGGCTGCTCTCATCGCAGTGGTCACAAGTTTGATTCCTGGCCACGATTTTCTCTGGTCCCCATGTTTCCTGTCAGTCTTCAGCTGATCTAAAAAAGGCAAAAATACCCCAAAAATATCACTTGAACTGCAGAAGTCTTATACAGAGAAGTGCCAAATACAAATACGTAAATGGACACAGACCCTTAAGACCTCAGAATATAAGTCGAAACAATCAAATATGGGTGTTGGTTGATATGGCCAACATATACTCTTGTTTTGTTGGTGGGGTTGATTGTGTGTGATTCTGCCATGATGGTGGTTGGACAGTTTGTTCTGTTTCCTGCTAAAGATGCTCAATTTTGCATCATTTGCAGAAGCTAAACCTTGTTACTCTGGTTACCTTCTGGTTGTTTCTAGATGATGATGATGATACCAGCTCTCTCTACAGTCCCTTTTAGTTCTCTGCTGTGTCGTTTCCTACATAAGTTTCTCAGTTTGAATTTTACTATGAGTCACAGAGCCAAAGAGTCAATTTCTCTTCTACACACACTGAAGGAAGAGGTGTTACCGCTCTGCTCTTGTTCATTTCCTAACATTTTTCATCATCTCTCTACTTTTCTTTTTTCCTCCGCTGGGCCACAAATGGTGATCTCCATGGAACACAACCATATGAGCAGAGAATCTGACCATCTGGCTTCCTCTGCTGCTAAAAAATCACGGGGGATAAGAGAAGAGTGACGAACGTCCCCCGTCTCCTGCCTCCTGTCAGTGTCAAGATGTCTCCTTTAAAAATAAAACACTGTTGTCAGAAGCAGCACGGAGCAAAACAGTGCGATGGCGGGGGAATGGAGGCCCTCTGAAAAGTGAAGTTTTTGAAGAAGAGAGGGAAAAGTTAACTGCGAGGGAACGAGAAGAAAGAAAAGCTAATTTTCAGATGTGTCTTGGACTGATTCCAGAGGTGTAGATATCCAACACCGGGTGGGAGAGTGGTGATATAACATCTGTGAGCAGGATAATGATTGGGTGAGGGATTCTTGCACTGTGAGCTTCAGAGATAAGCCAGCCAGGTCTCCTGTCGATTCTTTATTGTAGGAAGCAGCTTTTCCATTTCGGCTCTATAAAAAGCTGGAGCGATGTGGATATGTAAGTGAGGAGAAATCCTACAGTCGCTCTTTCATTTCCAAAGACTTAGCACCAATCTGTTGCTTCTCTGTGATTCCCGGGGCTCACTGTGACCAATGTCATGGCGACCGTTACTCCTCCTCAAGACATAAATTCTACTAATTAGAGATCAATGACTCATGCTTGATGTAATTAGGCCGGATTGGCCCCCACGCAGAAGCTCAGACATGTATTCATCTCCGTTTCCCCCCTATCAGTGCCATTGTTTACGATAGAAACCATGAAAATGATCCCCTCTGCAGACATGCTCCACCCAGACGTGGCTCAGGAGAGCAGCGGCGGTCATGGCAGCACTTTGACAGGCGGGTTCTGGTTTCTGGATCCCAGTAATGAAGGAGTACTGAGTGTGTCATCCAGGAAAAACAGCAGCCTCTCCTGTCTGTCTGTCTGTCTGAGTGTCAGCCCGCCAGCTGGATTCAGCCCTTCACTACGGAATAACAGCAGGCCTCAAACGCTGCAGCACAGACACCTTTTGCTTTAATATGCAGGGATGGCTCATTAAATCACAAAGCGGCTAACCCCTTTACAAAAAACAATTTGTTAACTCACACAAGTCGAACATCGGCTAAATCATTCACCACTTTTTTGTCTATTTATCTCTTTTTCCAGCTTACACATCACTCCTGTCCTCTTTTTTTTTCGCACAGCCAGCAAACCACAGCGGTTGAAATAAGAGAAACAGAGCAGCCGTGCAGACAGTAACACTACAGTGGCTCAATTTCCACCAGAGTCAGAGCGGCTCAGTCCACCCTGCAGACTGTCTGCGGCGTACAGAACAACAGAGGGGATTAACCAAAATGTCAAGAGAGGCAGGTTAAGCTGACAGGATATTGGTTAATACAGAGAGGGTCCCACTTTCAAAGTCAAAAAGTCATGAAGTTTTTCCGAGCGGAGGCCTCGGTCACGACGGCATGTTGTTATGCAGAGAAAATTCAATTTCAACAGACTTTCATTTGACATTGAGACACACAAATGATCAGGGACAGTGTGAAGTCTTTAAGAATGATGGCTGCACGCTCTGCCGTGGCGAGGTCAGTGTCATAATGTCAAAAAAGAGAGAGAAACCTCCTCCTGTTTTGGCTTTTATTTTGGCTGATCTGTAAGCACTAAAACGTCCCTCATCTCTGTGTTTTCAGAGTGATGCCAGCAGATTTGTCTAACATCTACTTTTCAGCAGCGTTTACAGTACAGGCGTGGGAAATGATTAGTCTTTACGCTGCTGGTCTCTTTTCCTCATACAAAGGCATCAGTTAGTCATTTTTCTGGTTGTCAGACTGACATACTGAGATAATGCCGTGGAGGATTGATTTTCCTGTGCATGTATATACCTCAATCATAGGCGAAGATGAGGATATTGTGCCCTTACCGGTTAAATGGTGAGCAAGAACATTTTGAGCTGACTATATACGTGACAGGGATGTGGTAATGGAGCAGGTGATGGAGGGCTCAATGGATAAGAGACAATTTCTGCAGAGGTATAACTCCAGGGTGGTTTGGTGACCTTAAAATGGTGTAAAATGTAACACCCACAAGCTGACTAACTTTGTATTAGTGGAAAAGCACATAAAGTAGGGCTTGGCGATAAACTGAAAATTTACAGATACCGAAATTTATGACAATAACCAACGTCATTTTGCCCGCATCAGTATATTCGTGTCAAAAAATAAATAAAAGTTGGTTTTGGATGTGTGTTGGTGTGCTATGTTCTCATGTCCTTTTACGATGAAGCTAATGTGGGAGGGGGTGAGCAGCTTGTGGAGTAGTTATCGTCCATATATCGTTATCGAGGTGAACTGCTCAATATATTGTGATATTGATTGGAGGCCATATTGCCTAGCCCTACCATAAAGTATGTATTTGAAGCAGGGCCTGAATAGTTTGAGATATAACTGTAAAATAGATACAAGGTTTTTGGAGCTTCAACTCACCCTAATTCAGCTAAACTTATAAACGGGTGAAATGTTTATAATATAGGGCTGGGCGATAAAACGAAAACAATATGTCATGGTCAATATGCTTTTCAATAGTCGACATTCTGCCATGTTTTGGTAGACTATATGAAAATACAATGAAAAGGGGATTTTTTGCGGGTCCGCTTCACGCTGAACAAATCATGAGCTGAATTAGAGCCAAGCAGCAAACTGTGTAGTAGCAGGCTGCAGCTACACGCAAACAGAGCACTTTAAAACCAAAAACAGCTGACTATTCAGTCCACTTCCTCGAGCTCAACACCTTACAAAAAAACGTTGAAGAGGCACAAAGACCTCACAGATGCAGTAGCTTACTGTATTGCAAAAGACATGCTACCAATAAGGACTGTTAAATTTCATTTTTCATATCATCATATATATCGATATCGACTGATATGAAAAAAATATATTGTGATGAATTTTTTCCCACATCGACCCAGCCCTAGTATAATAGGTCTTCTTTGGAATGAGTCAGTAATAAATCTTTGAAAATGTATTAATGTAAAAACAAGTTACTGGAGCAATAAACTTTTACATAATTATGTGATACTGATGTTTTGAGCTCTGGCAGTGTGAGGCTCGAAGATTCACAGAGACTAATCCGCTTGAGAAGTGGTGTTTATATGAAACAAATGGAAAATATAATGATCAATATGTGCAAAAGGCTTTAAAACCCTAACAGCAATAACACTAGACGCTCCAAGGAGAGCAAACACTCCCATTTATTGTTCGGAGAATAATCTCTTATTCCCTTATTTTGACAAATAAAGGCGAATAAATTAGCTATGAGGATGGTGTGAAGCCCAGAGGAGTGTCTCCTGATGTACAACTGTGATTCTGCCTCAGTATGTGAAATCAAAACACCTCATCTGTTCTGATTTCCCTGCGCTATAAGACCAGACTGGGCTTCATTAGCAGTCGCCGCTGTGCTTTATTGGCACGGAAGAGATCCCATTTTCACAACAGAAATGACTCTGCCACCAACTGCAAATTGACAACGCACCATATTTCCTCGCGAGTCAACTCTTATTAATAGCGTTTACTGAGATGCGCGCCTTCTCCATATCCAAACACAGCAGTGTCATCAGCAGGTAATATTGAACAGTGGGATGTTTGGGACCTCACAGGCTTTGTTTACTGAGAAGAAAATGACTGAATATAGGAGACAGAGCTCCGCCAGCTGCTTACACCTTGTCTTGAGAAAGCTGCAAACATCCACTGTCTATTTTCTGCACACGTCAAGCCGAATACACGCTTTAAAACGCCTAATAATCTCAATCTGTGAGCTAATTCTGCCGCACAATAGCCCCATACAGTATCGATGATTACTCCTCCCTCTGACTGATGGCGGCTGCAGCAAAGGTTAATTAATGAGCAGTGGCAGGAGCAATGGCTGCCGGCGAGGGAGAGGCTCCTCGGGGACCTGGACTCGCCAGAGGAGGAAGATAGAGGTGGAACAGGGAAGGGTATGACTACTCAGCTGAAATTGAGTCTCTCTTTTTCAGTGAGGATAACCTCCGTGTACTTAATAGTCTGAGAAAGCCACTTGATCACTTCCCCGAGCCGCTGCGTGCAGAATTAGATTATAAAGCAGCTTTTCATCATTTCCTCTATAAAACCTTATTTCATGCAATGATTATGTATTGGTTATCAAACATCAAAGATAATGTGTGTGCAAACCTTCCAGCTTAAATTAGTTCTGCAAATCTGCTTCCTGTGATCAGACATCAAAAGCTTTTCATAATGCTGATTTGTCTGTCTGTGCTGCGGGAGGAGGCGTTCACAGAGTTATTCAGATGGGAAACACGCTCCGACGTATAGATTTATTTATATCCTCTTCATAAGATGCCATTACACTTCATCGGGGGAGATTATCCCTGCGCATTTACAGTGAAAGTGGGAACTAGCCGGATTAGCTCGAAGGGAGGAAGAAAGGCAGTTTGTGCCACTACTGCTAAAAGGCGATCTGTGATCAATTATACAGATATTACACATCATACAGTGATTTAAATGATTATCAATGATCCTCTAAACTGTTTTATATTTTGAAGTTGCTGAGGCTGTTGTCGGTTGTTAAAAATCTCTTTTTCTGCTGTTTTATCTCCTCCAGCAGGACACCTGGTCTGTGTTTGTAGCTGCAGGGCATCTGGACCACAATAGAGTAAAACCATCATTAATCATAAGCAGGAATAAATAAACTGAGTTTCCATTTTCTACTGATTCTGTTTAATAATCACAAAAGCGCAGAGTGTCAGCACAGCGCAACTGGTCAGAAATACTAAATGCTTAAGTCTTCTTGACAACAAAGTCAACAGTTATGGCAAACTGGATATGTTAGCCTTTCTCTCTTAAAGCTGCAGTGAGGAACTTTTGGTTTGTGTACATTAGTGTATACCCGCCTCTTGATCTGAACATATGGAAGTAGAGTTATCAGACAAAAACCTCACCCTGTTGTTCTTTTTTAGCAGTTAAGCGTAAGTAATTGCTATGAAGAAAAGTTTAAAATTAGTTTTCTTCAGTCTGCCGTCTAACATGTGGCTGACACCTGCCCCGTCACAGCAGCTTCAGGCGTTAAAAATCATCAGCCTCATAGCTGAGAGTCGAGTCTGCTTTTTAAGGTCATATAAAGACGTCAGTATCAGTTTCAGTCTGCTTCGCTACAAGTTAAAACTCTAATTGTACTGTCTTTATACAGCCAAACACAGTTCATTATTCTGGCATTAAAATGACTTCACACAAAAGTCAGTTCTCCTTTGTAACTCATTAAGAAGCATTAGCGTTGATCTCAGTCTAAAACTGAAAACTCCTTACAGGAGCTTTTAAGTCCAAATAAAGACAAATATTTCAAAGCAGACATATCTATGAGCAGTTTGATGTGATACAGTCCCACCCTTCTCTAACAAAACTTACATCCAATCATAGTTGAGCAATTCTGGGTAGAAGGTGGCCGATCTGATTTCAGGGGCTCATGCCACCCCAACCACCTATTTGGATGCGCCCCTGTAAATATCAGAAGTTAAAGTTATAAAGTACTTTTCTGGAAGTGAAACAACCCGTTAGTGTTGAGGTATATATTTAATGTAATATGACCAATCTTGATGTCATACAAGTTTAGCTAATGTTAACTAACCACCAATGTTTTTGGAGGAAGTGAATAATTTCATATAAATTTAGTCTAACCTGTTGTGTTATTGATCTTAACCAGTGATAGTGTTGAAATAAGCAATGAGCACTTAAGTAGACTTTTGCAGTTTGGCAGTTTGTAAAGGATTCTTGGGTGGGATCTGGGGTGGCCAAACAGACTCCAGGGACCCATGCCACCCTGACCATTAATTTGGTTGCGCCCCTGTAAGAATCAAAAGGAAAGTTTTAATATCTCTATATGTTTCTGCTGTGTTAATATGCATATAGGCTACATATGAGTAGACATTTTGAGGATCATTTAGTATTTTAGTTAGGTCCCAACTCACCAAATTTAGAGCTGCATGTTTTCTTTTGTTTTTTTCAGGGCAACATGAACTGTAATCCAACAGCAGCGATGGCTTTAAGATTAATGTAAAAGGGCCAAAGGAGAATATCTTCCTCTGAGATATAGAAATAAATTTTATATCATATCTTGAATATGTGATGCATGAGTTAATGGAGCTTCAATTTAAGCTTTTTATCACACACTTTTCAATCTGAATAAGAAATATTTAAGCTAAACTGGGTTCTTCTGAGAGTGTTACAGACATTATTTATGCACCGCTATTTCCAATAACTCCCTGATTCTGACTGCATCAACAAAAGGCTACTAAACCTCCAGCAAATACAAGTCCAGACTTGAAGACGAAGAACCCTCCCTTCCAAAGCATTTGCCTGAGGTTTCTCCGTTAATAACTATCCATGCTTGTGCATGGACGGATTACGCAGAGAGGACGCTGCCAAGCATCAGACTGTTACAGGAGGGATCAAGAACAAATGACTAATGAAATGACTGAGTCACTGAGACCGTTCAGAGACATGAGACACGGCATGTGCTCCCTCAAAGCCTGCTCCTGTTAAAGTCCCGTCTCTGGCGGAGCATGACATAAGAATTTCCTGACATGTTTTTAATTGTTGGCTCCTCCTCGTCGTGAGCGTCAGCCGTACGCAGCAATTAGGCTTCTGTCATGCATGTCTAATAAAATGGAGATTTTGCTGCTGCAGAGACATCTGCATAAGTAGCTTCTTCACTAGCAGTTACCATAGTGAGACTGTGTTCAAATTAAGATTTATGTTCTGTCTTTTGCAGCAGGAGATAATAGCAGTTTAACATGAGTATATAAAGGATGTGTGCAGCTGCTCAGGAGGATGTTAAATGGTCACGTGTCGCATCCTTTTATAGTTGTGCAAGACAATTCACCCCATCCAAACAAAGACTGTGTGTCGATATATTTATGAATTTATTATTTTTTTTTACATTGTCTCCACTTCCTCACAGAAATAAAACCCTTATAAAGAAAATGATTGTAATTCAAGGCCACAGAAGCAAGGAACCATATCCCCACGAGCAAATACAAAACAGAGTTGGTAACAGGATTGCAACACCAAAGTGAAAGCATGTCTGCCAAGTCTACACATTCAAAGAGCACAAACATCAAACGGGTTTTCCAGGCAGTCAAGGGTTTCAGTGTTCATAGAGGAAAAAAAACAAACAGGCCTGTTTCCAGCTGAGGAAGAGATGGAGATTTCCACACGGGCACAGCATGTTTTTGCTTGAGTACAGATGCAGTAAGAGAGTCAGGGACCGAGCGTACCATCAGCGTGTCACATGTGATCCATTTACAGTACAGAGACGTTCAAGCAAGACAGATTCAAGGGTTACAGAGGAGCGAACACTTACGCCCAGGCCAAAGAGCAGAGCATCACAGAGTAGAAACGGTCTCTGACTTTTTTCCCTTCCTCTAGCTTCACTTAATATTCACCCTCTGTTCACACCACGCCTCGCTGAACTCTTTCAAAACAAAAGCCCGAAAAAGATCATCGGATTTGTGATTGACCGCGACAGAAAATGGAAACTTAGCTGTTTGCATTTCCTCAGGTCTTTTTCCGTGAAGATGGCACAGCAATAAAACACAGAGTAAGACTCGGCTGTGGTGTTTTGTAGATTAATATGAGTAGCTGAGGGGGATGCTTTGGAAATTGCTATGACTAGAAATGTGTCAAGGCTGACAGGTTTTCTTTCCCAGAATGATCCCTATTAAGCACTTCCCTCTGATCTAATTCAATAAATGCCAAAGGGAGTTATAATAATCATATTCATCCCAGATTCTTTGGGAAATGTGTCTTTGGAAGCCATAAATACTTCTAGATTTCTTTCTTCGAGACATTATGTCCTCAGAGGTTTGATATTTCCAAGCTAATCGAGCGTATACAGTAAAGTTTAGCTTTGGATAAAAAAAATCTCACATACAATCAAAGGAGTCTCTGTGAAAGTGCTAAGCCATCAAGCTGTAATGACATCTTAGAGCTTCAAAATAAAGTCCCTTTTTTAATCTAAATGCATCCATATCATTCATATGTCTATATTAGAGTGATAAAAGCCCTGCTGTCATCTGTTTCTCTTCATATATTGCAGCATTTTTTTGTAGTTTTAAAGGGAGCAGCACATATTGGATTTGGATATTAGATTCTTGACAGCCAAATTAGTCCTTGAAAGTCTCTCCCAAAGCTACAAATTAAAAGACTGTTGATAAATAAGTGTCTTAATAAGCCTCATAACATTTCTGCATTAAATCCCTGCGTCCCTCGGCTAACCCCACAAAAATAACGGCAGTAATAGCAGTTACAGATTTTTGTATATACATCTTTATGACACCACAGATTAGAAATGGGGAAAACTGCACATTTTTCATCTCTAATTAAGACATACAGAATTAAACCTCCTCTGAGAGAATGATCTGTTACAGGGGGGCTGCAAAAAAGACAGGATTAATGCAGGATTTTTAGGGGCATTTCTCTGCAGCTAAGACAGCCAAAGTCTAAAGTTTCGTTTGATTCAAGAGTGCGACAACAAGTGTGATGGGCTGCCGAGAGGGAAACAATAACAGCATGAGCTCCTTTCACCTATTTTAATGTAAAATATTCCTCCCTCACAAACATCTGTTGCTGTATTTTGAACACCAAAACAACTAACAGAACAAAAAAAAAAAACACATCTCAAACTTTAAGGTCAGTGCAAAACAAAACATTTTCAGAACTGATAAGACTGGCAGCTACAGTAAACAAGACAGATCCACATCAGCTGACCAGCAGCACTAAGTTAACTGGTAAACCTGGTGTACCCCAGCCTCTTCATCACACCCCCACATATGTCCTCTATCAGCCTGATGTCTTTGCGGGGCATGTTTTGTCTCCACATGTTGATATTGGCTGGTGAAATGTCTCCTTCGTACATCAGATTGTACAGGTTTGTGGAGGTGGTGAAAATAAGTTGGTTGAGGGCTGTGGGCGAAACCGGCACCCCCAAGAATGTGTGTATGGTCTCCGCCGTCTCCTGCGGGAAGTTGACCACGTCCTCAAACCTCACTTGGAGGTAGGACTCCTCTGGGAGGCTTTCGCTGACCCTCAGCACTCCTGCGGTGTGAGCCAGCCACAGATGCGCCAGAATCAGGATGGGGTTTGTCTCTGAGCGGGACAGCAGTCTCTGGATTACTTTGAACTCTGGCGCCACAGTGGGGCACCCGTCCTTGACAGCATCCTCCTTGAATATCAAGGAAAGGTGCTGGGGGATGTTTTTAAGGGTGTAAAGGCTGGGTTTGCTGTTATAAACCATGAGATAAATCCACGCCCGAGGGTCTCTCACTAAGTAGATTGTCCTCAAAGAAGGTCCAACAACCTCCTGAATGAAAGGCAGTTTGAGCGCCCAGCTTCCACTCCGCATGTTGAGGACCACCCGGGCGTTAGGGTACTCTGCAACATGGCGCCTCATCTCCCGGACATACTCTGCATCTCTGTCCAGACTGGCTCTGAGTTTACCCTTCAGCTCAGACGCCGGCTCTCTCCTCCTGGATCTTTTCTTTCTGTCCCTCGAGGGGGTGACTCTCAGGGGCGGTTTGACCCTGCTGCCCTCGGCCAACTGAATATTCTGCAAGTGCAGCTTTGTGTTGTGAACCAGCGAGTGCAGCCACCCCTGAATAATCTTAAACCGTCCTTGCAGGGCGTCCGTCCTTGTCCACTCACAGGCATCCACCAGAGAGTCAAATTCAAACTCCGTCTCAGGGATGTCCACATGCTCAGTGGGAACCCTGATGTAAACAAAGTCCGAGCTGTTGTAGAAAAGGTGTTTGAGTATTTCCGAGCCAGATCCTGGAAGGGTTGTTATGACGACGGTGGGGAGGGGTAGCCGGTGCTGCTCGTAGAGTCTGATTTGTTTGTTTACTTCACTTTTGGCACCCGCACCTTTCCATTTTACCCCACAGAGAAGCTGATCGCAGCTGTTAGACACAAACAGCAGCTCAGCAATCCACAGAATGAGCACAGAGAGGAGGGCGTAGCGCATCAGCCTGCTGAAGCAGACATAAAACTTTCTCTGCATGGTCAGAAAGCCTATGGCCACACAAAGAACAACTCCTGCTATTACATTGACTGTAAAACCAAAGTCAAACAGCTGATTATCAGTGCTGATTGGTTTGGGGATTAGTTGTGTTCCAAGGCCAAATCGAGTGATTTGATACCTGTCCTCAACTTTACAATGACCTCCAAATCCTAAATAAGCCAGTCTTGCTCCTATATCTTTGTAGTTTGTTGCAATAGAAACTATCCGCTCGGTGTTATTAATAGTTAAAGACAGTCTCACACCATTTTTGCTGTTGTCGACAAATCTACAGCTGGAAACTTTGACATACGGACCATGTAAAACATAAGCTACTCTGCTGACTGTGCCTGTCATTGGAAAAGTGACATTGACATACTGCGTCCACCTCTTTTTAAACTCGGCTGCCTGCTCTGCCTCTTGTATCCTGGTGTCAGGGCTGTGACCCTGGCTGTCAAACCAGAACATTTTATAATGCGCATCCCAGACATCCATCATGGCGCCGTTGTATCTGTCCATGAATCTGAAAGGGACATATTTAAAGTCAATGTCGAGGTTGTGGAAGAAAGCACTGAGGGACTTCACGGGCGAGTCGCCCCACTTCTCCACGTGGTCGAGCACCAGCAGAGTCTGAGAGTTGAGCAGAACTAAAGCTCTGAAAACACTTTTTAGTCTCATTGCGGGGGAGTACGCTGACACAGCCTCCCCGCTCACAAACATGGTGTCTCTATGCGAGGAGGCGACAATCACCTCCCCTCTGGCATCGCCCACACCCTCATCTGTCCAGCGCAGCCACTTGGCACACTCCCCCAACTGACCCTCCCACGGAGTGTTACACTGACTTGTAGGAGATGGACTGAACACTAAGACGTTGTTAAGGTAGCTGTACTTTGGGCCGTAAAGTGCTTCAGAGACAAATACTTGTCCATTAGGGGCGAAAGTGAAAGAGTTCTGATCAGGGTGCTCATGGCCCGGGTTGAAGCTGTTCCAGCCTTCCACCCAAGAGTAAGGCTTGTCATGGACGATATCATAGACAGCACGACCACCCAGTTTGCCTGACTTAAAAGAGACAAAAGTATTCCCTTGCCCGTTGGGGAGTCCTGCCCCGTAGGTCACCACACCCCAATTTGAGAAAATGTGCATCTTAGCTTTGCCAAAGTCATGTGGGGTCTGCGGCGTGAGGTGGTTGTTGTACCATATGTACTCTGTGTGAAGTGTAGCCCAGCGCTGGGCGGACGACTGCCCCATGGGTCCGTCCTTGGGTCGGTGCTTTCTAATTTGTTGAGCCAGCCAGTTCCCTGTCCCGTTCTTCATGACAAATGTGTCCAGGAAAACAAGCTGACTCTCTGGCCCATAAAACCAGTTGTAGTTGGAGTCTGCGATGCCTACAGTCCTCTGAAACCCTGGCAACAGAGTGGCGTAATAAAACCAGAAGTGTCCCCGCAGCCAGTTGTTGTGCAAGTTGTCAATACTGAAATGACGCTGAGCCAAGAAGACGTACTGTGTAATGGACTTGGCGGTGTAGCTCCCATAGGCGACCCCCTCATCAAGAGAGCCATCAACAACATGATTAAGAAGGAACATGGTTTTCTCCATGTAGTTCACCGCCACTTGTTTCCAGATCATCGTCTCTGGGTCGTCATGTGATCCAACCACTAATGCACCAGTCAGGATGGCTAATATGTTTGTGGTTTGATGGTTTTGGAGATACTGTTTCCCCCATCCTCTGTACTTTGACAGCTCATACAGCTCCTCCGTCTCAGAGCGGATTTTCTTTAGATAAATATCTCTCCGCTGTGCATCCAGGTAGGAGTAAATAAAGTCAAAAGCAGTGGCAAACCCGGTGAGAGAGTGCGCCATGGGTACCTCGTCGTTTGGAGCGCTGGTCACCTTCCAGTCTGGGTATTCAGCCATCCTATCCATAAACTTGATAAGAAACTGCAGGGCGGCAGAGTCCTCTGGGCACAACAGGCAGTAGAGCGCCAGGGGAGGCAGGTTGTTCCCATAAATCTCATTCCACTTGCTTGTAAACTCGGCGTGTTTGGCGGGGGGCATGTAGTAGGGAGCATTAGACAGCATAGTGAGCGCGGCAGCCCGGATGACTTTAAATATGTGACTGTGGGTGGTGGTGGACCTTTGCCTCAAGTGCAACACATCCACTTGGTTAAAAAACAGGTTGGGATGGGAATCAGTGGACTGGCGCTTCCACTGCTCAGCAGCTCTGTCTTGTGTGAGCCTGACCTGCAGCAAATCGTCTGTAAAAATGTCTCTGTCTGTGGCGTTGAAGACCCCAGAAAAAGCTGTCCCCACTGCGAATAGTGGTATTAAAAAAACTGAATATACAACCCAGTTTAATGCCATGTTGCTGGGAATTTCTGAGTACATTTCAAATTAATTCAAGATTTCTTCCTTCAAAATTATGTCCCATAATTTAAGTGGTGTTGTACATTAAAAGTCCAGGTGAAAAAGATCTGTTCAGAGTCCAAAAAATTTGATTTCGTGGGAGAAAATGATGCAATATTAAAGTCTTATGCATGATAGTCAAAAAGAGAGGAAAAACTTTAGTGCAAGAACAGAAATGATCCATAACCTCTGATAAGAATCTTCAGTCTGCAAACACATGACATTACACACATATAAATGTCTGAAAAGAGGATCTTTCATGTCTATTTTGCTTTAAAATCCAAGAGATTAGAATCCACATGCCTTCCTGCTTTCCTCCGTCCTCATAGTGAAAGGTGTGCTCGTGAAGACTGGCATCTCCCCCCCACCTCGCGTGCGCCAGTAACTCATATTGATCTCCTCCCCAAAACATTTCCTCTCGAACAAACATCAGTCAGCCCCAGTCTGTGTCCGGTCCAATCACAGCCACCCAAAGGCACCGTGTGCAGCCCGACCGAGCTGCAACATCCGCGGACACGAACCCCGGCAAACCCCGCATCTCCGCAGACCACATCGCTGGATGTCCCCCGAACTGCCTCTTGCTTAAACGTGCAGCTCCTGATCGGGAAATGTATCTGCTCGCATTGTTAAATCCGCTGTACGCCTTTTTTCCCCCTCGAGAAGTCCGGGAAGAGGAAAGTTGTCGTCACTCCTCAAGTATTCAAAGCATGAGACATTTTTCGGATTGTCCGCAGAAAACAGTAGATCCCAAAAGAGAATTAATCCAGATGTAAAGTCAGTGTATCTGCAGGTTTGAGGAGAAACCCACTGCAGTTACAGACACACATCTCACAAGTAAGGCAGTGTATGTGTGAGTGTGTGTCTGTGCGTGTGTGTGAGTGTGTGTGATCTCCGGACGCGTCTCCGTTTGTGTCCTCGCGACTGTTCAACACAGTCAGTTTGATTGTTTTCCTGCCCTGGATGGAAAATTTCCTCCTTTCAGACTGTAGAGGGAGCCGTGAGTTCAGGAGCTCAGCCTCATCCTTCACAGTGAGCGAGAAGGCGGAATATTCATCTCATCACAGCTCTCTCTCTCTCTCTCTCTCTCTCTCTCTCTCTCTCTCTCTCTCTCTCTCTCTCTCTCTCTCTCTCTCTCTCTCTCTCTCTCTCTCTCTCTCTCTCTCTAAGCCTGGTGTTGGTCTTAATTCTCAGTCATTACGGAGGAAACGGCAATGAATAAGCAATGATGAAATGCTCACACCATTTCAAGATGAAATTTAGGCAAAGCAACAATTTCAAAACACATCATTTAAAATAAATGCTTTAGATCAGTGGTTCTCAACTAGTGGGTCCCGACCCAAAAGTGGGTCGCCGACACGTTCTGGATGGGTCGTGAACAGCTGGTCAAAAAGTAAATTTGTAATACTTCTTGGTTTCTTATTAATGTGGCCTGAATGCAGTAAAAATACTTTTTTTTTGTTTTTGTCTTTATTTTGTGCAATTTGATATTTATTCACTTTTGCAGTGATGCAAATAAATCCAATTTATTGCATTCATTTTGCTGGTCTCCGTTTTGTGCAATTTGATATTTTCTGTATAAACAACTTCAGTAGTTGTCGTCCTTAGTTTATGTGCTTTGAAATGCACTTTACTCAACAGAATGGGTGTATTTACATGAAAGATTTGTGTCTGTAAAGGTTTTTTTATATATATATAAAATAAGTTTGTATACATGCATACAATGTCACTATTTGTGTTGTAAATAATGTAAATACTTGTATATTATCTCTATATTTCTACTTATTTTATCTATTATTTATCTCCTCTTTTACTGTATTTGCACTGGAGTTACTGTGACAAAAGCAATTTCCTCCTGAGGATTATTGAAGTACTTCTGATTCTGATAAGTTTGCTTGGTTTGAATTTTATAAAAGTGGGTTGCGACTTAAGGGCCATGGGAAAATGTGGGTCCCAGAGTGAGACCAGTTGAGAACCACTGCTTTAGATTCCTATTAATTCAAGAAAAAAGTCTGTTCTGTTCACCTGAATTGAGAAATAAGCCTATGTGAAAGGTTCTTATCCAAAAATAAATGAATAATAAACGCATTTTAAAAATCTGTCTTGTTTCTGAATTGACCGCACAGCATTAGATGCACTAGCTAAGGTAGGCTACAGTATTTCAAGCATTTTCCCAACCCCCTCTTAGGTCCTGTAGCCACCCAAGAGATTTTCAGATGCATCATCTCATTATACATCTATCAGCTCTTCTGATCCTGGAGAAACACGGTAACATCCATGAGCTATCAGTCTGACAAACTGCAAAGAACACACTTTACATCTCATTAACAACTCAAAAACACGAGTAACTCCCATTGCCTGAAGCCCAAACCCAAGTAATTTCACCAAACTCACCTCTGTCCACGTCTCTCTTTCAGCATCTCCCTCTATCCTCTCTCTAAACCCGATGCAGCAGTGGCAGATGGCTGTCAAACATGATGGTTTTGTTCGAGGTTTCTGCCTGTTAAAGGAAGTTTCTCCTCTCCATGGTAACTTGATAAAAGCTGCAAAGTGATACACTCGTGTGGTTGAAGATGAGAGTGGGTTTGATCTTACAAGATGGTACTTAATCTTAAATACAGTATGGTCTAGACCAGGTTTTTGTTAGGCATCTTGGGAAAACACTCGTTGTGAATCGGTGCCATACACTTAAAGACTGATTGAATAATGATCATACACTAAATAAGGGCACTTTTGCTTCCAGAGTTACCTTTTTAAATCTTTAAATAATAGATAAATGAACATTTTTGCAGATAGCATGCAACCTCCTGCTCACAGTCTTTAGATCCAGGCTACAGCTGGGCCACCTCAGGCAAACACTGGACACACCTTTGCTTCACACAAATCCAAATGCTTCTTAAAAGTGTTTGACTAAAAAGAGAGGCTTACTTTAGCGTGCTATTTTAATACTTTAGACTCATGGGACAACTGTTTAAGATTTATTCATACTTGGGGGAACAAACAGTAATCTCATGTGCCTGAAGACTAAATATAGTATAATGAGAAAACCACTTTTCTCTAAGGAGCATAAGCCAGAATTCGTACATTTGAATTAGAGAAAAGTTAACTATCAAAGTTATGCACACACACTTTCTGTTTCAGAAAATATCCATGTAACAAGTCTTTAATAATATCAGCCTTGCTGTTTGTTCTTGACTTTCCTGGCTTTGACTTTTAATAAAGTGACTTTGTCTTTGCTGTTTAAAAATAACCTTTTATGCCAGGCAACAGCTTCAAAGTTGGAGTTTGAGTTTTTAAAGTAAGTTACAACAAGAGGGAACAACTTTAGACTCATCAGAACACCCAGCAGCTTGATGGGTTAGCATAAAAACACAAAATGCATAAAAAGTTTTAATTTATAAGAGAATACAAATGGTTTACCAGTCCCACGAAGCTATTAAATGAACATCTTACTTTTTTATTCAAGGAAAAAAAGAGAGTAAAAATATAGTTCTATGGAAAAAAAAATGTGATTCTTCCTTCGTTGATGGAGAAAATATGAATACATGAATTCAAAATAAAGCTATCCAAATTGAATTGAGAATAGAGATGACCACGATTTGACTTGTCTTTTCAAACTTTTGTTCAGCATTTGCTTTTTATTCAATCATATTATCTGTTTTAGTTTAATTTCTTGTTGCCTATCTGTTACAGATTTCTTGAGAAATAAAGAAAGGACATCCAGTCCGCACAAAACATCTGCCCTTCAAGAAATGGCTGACATTTTCCTGTCACAACATGCAGCATGGTGCATTCATTGATCACCCCAGTCTCTGTACATTAGCTTTCTGTGCAGCGTCTTCATTAAATGGTGAATCTCTCTCCCTCCCCAGTTTACATGTCTTCTTTGCATGCTACCCCACAGGGAACGCTGTTGCATGTTGCTCTTCTGCCCCCACGATTCAAAAGCACATGCTCCATGCACACAGTTAGCCTCATCAGAATCTCAGCAGGAGGCACGCACAGTAATCTCTCAGGACAAAAGGCTTTTATATGGAGAGGAGATGCATGGCAATAAGGAATCAGTCTAATTTAAAGCTTGATCATAATCTTGCACTCACATGAATCCAATTACTTCATATAACATACTAATTATTCCCAAAGAATCAAGAGGTCACTTGAAAACTGAGCAGAAAAACATTTTTTTCCACTTACCACAAGGAAAGAAACACCATGTTTTTTTAGCATATGTTCTCACAGTCCAAGAACCGCCCACACAGCATAGAAACAAATAGTCACCACTTGCTCATTGCCTAATTTTATCCAAATAATTCCTAACAATTACATAATAGGCTTATATCTATAATTATGTGATTATTGTTGTTGTGTTCACGGCTTCCATTTTTTTACGAAGTGTTTCTAATAACACCTCTCTTGACGAAAACTGGGGGAAGTTTTGGTCACAGCAGGGTGTTTCAAACACAGATACTCCAGTGCTCGAAAGATAGCAGGAGAAAAATGCATGCAAATCTAAAGAAAAATAGCTACAAAGTTTGGGGCAACATAACTCTACTACTAGTAGAGGTAAATAAAGCTCAGAGGAAGATGCAGTACCGCTGACTGCCACTGGGTGATACCACAATAAAGTCATTTCTAAATGCTAAACGGTTGTTTCAGGAATCTACCGATTAACATGAATGTAGTGATTGAAAAAGCTATTATATTTCTGACAACAATTGTTTTTACTTATTAAATGAATTAAAGCAACAGTAAGGAACTTTTGGCTTGTCAATTTTGGCCCCTGTTGATAAGGCGGCTCCCTTATCTCTTTGCTTTGTTTGTCCATTGCAGGAAGGTTGGTATAACGACAACTACAACAAAAGATCCTGCTTGCATTTACTGGTCAGTCATATCAATTATTGTGAACCCTTACTGGGAAAAATGTAAACAAAGGCTTTTTCTACAGTTTTTTATTTATGCCTAGTTTATCGCCTAACCCCCGATACACGTTATACAAACTAAAAAAGGCCATAAAGAAATAATCAGTTCTTATGCTGATAGTTCTGGTTGCTTATGTAGGTTACAATGGGAATCCATGTTGATTTCAAACTTCTAACTGTAGCTTTACAAACATTTTTTCAATATATAGGACTTTCACACTGTAGACAGATCTGTCCAATACCCTGAAGTCAACCAGCCACCATCACTGTGGCGGCTTCTCCTTATAACATCAACACGTTTTCCTGCAAACTGTAGAGAAAGTAGAAAGTACATCATTTTCTGCTTTAACAGCTACTTTTGTTACTGCACTTCTGACAACTATGTGAAGGTCACTGGGGAGAACTGGAGGATGTGGGTGGACACTTAACTTCACTCAACAGCCAAGTAGGGGACAGAGATATTCTTAGGACGAGTATGAACACTATATATTTATTAATAATTTTGTCCCTCTGCAGGAGGCTTGTAGGTGGCATTTTGCTGTTCGTTTCCAGGCGGTAAATAAAGTGGCCATATACAGAACATCTTTCTTCTAGCTTGCAAGTTAATCAACTGAGAGTTGCATGTAACCATGACGGTCCTGCTGTGTTTGCAAACATATGGAAACTACACGAGAAGAAATGTATTTGACGTTGGATTACAGTTTAATGTTGCTTGATGCGTATAAATTAAAGTTACATTACACGGCATTTTCTCTCTACTGTTATCAAGCTGTTGCTGTTGCCAAAGCATAATGTCTAAAATGCAGAAAATGTTAGGATAGCTTGATCAAGGTTATTCGGTGATTGTCACTGGTGTTAATCCAACCTGGTGCACTGCTGTCACAGTCAACAGGAAGCAGTAGGGGACAGCTTTGTTGGGTTTAATCAGTGCATTGAATGTCCTTTATAATGACTTTGGCAACAGTGATATGACAGTAACTCCTCATCAGTAAGGAGGCTGTCGTCATCTGTTGCTAGAGGTTGAGTACTGCTTGTTTAGCTTGAGGAGGAATCACTTGAAGTGATTATGCTGGATGCAAAGAATAGGAGAAGGCCTTTAGTAGAATATGATGCAAAAGGTCAAAGCCAAGCCACAAAGTAGTATCAAGAACTTAACTAAAAACCAAACCATTAATCCCCTAACTGCATTGTTTGTTCCTTACAGAACAACAAGGGTCTGGTAGATCTCTGCTGGGGATGTTACCAAGGATGCAGAGATGAGAATAGATGGTTATGGCCTTTCTAGGTGCAGTTGCCTTCATCTAAAGCATTCTAATGGCGCTGATAGCCTCCAATAATGAGCCGGATAATGGTCTGATATTGGCGTATGTGTGAGCATTGAAGGTCAGATTGCAGCAAAATGTAAACGCAGATCCGTCTTTGGGTGTCGTCTAAGAAACATTCAGCACACATAATGGCAGTGTTATTACAGTGTCTGTGGGCTATATCTCAAACCAAAGCAGCATGGTTGAATATCATTGTTATGTAAGGTAAGTGCTTTTACGCTATGTGCTACCTCAATAAATAAAAGGAGAGGGTTCTTCGGGATGCAAACAAACCTTAAGTACTAGCTAAACATTGATAAGGCTGCTATTATTTCTGCATAAGGTCCCTGCCTCCCTTCCTCGGTTTTGGACATGAATCTTCCTTTTGTGAGAGCATCACATTTGCATATTTACTCGGGAATCTGACCCAATCCTGCTGCCTGCATCCTTCCTCTTAGGAGATTAAAGATTTGCAGCTTTTCTGCAGGCTGCCAGTTTTAACCACATTACGCTGCTGGCCGTGCCATCACTCAGTGATGTCAGGGCTGTTATTTCTTCTCTGGCAGCAGCAGCAGCTCAGCTTTGTGGCCTCAAGACGAGATGTGTAAACTGAGAGAAACTTATCCTTATTCCCTGTTTTTCCTCCACCTTTCAGTCTGAATGACGTGAGCTACATCAGAGCTCAGTTATCGTGTTACACATTGTCAGTAATCAGGGCAGTCCTCTGACGCACACATAGTCTCAGTCGGTGGTGAGCACGGGTTTGGTTCACTGCAAGTTCAAGCCTCACTGGTGAGAAATGTTGCCTCTGAAACCCTCTCAGAAGTTCCTCTCGGCTGCAAACTTATTTAGTCTCACAATGTCTTATTTATTTATTTCAGTATAAAATCTATAATGTGTGCGGGGGTAAAGAATCCCTGAATATAAAGTAGTTTCTGTATCTTAAGGCGAGACATTTTCTTGATTTAATGAAGGATACTGCAACTTATTTCTGAAACTAAATGAACTCATAGCTCATTGAGTTTGGATGCAACACTGTGGTTTAGCTATGACTATCAATATTATCACAATTAATGGGACTCTACCACTGTATCCACTTTTGTAAGTATATCTTGCAAATTTTGCAAGTATTTTTTCACAAATCTATGTACATGCATGTGTGCATATCATCGACTGTATACATGGATGACGCCTCTTGCACGTTGGTCATTAGCTAACCAAAACATTTAACTGACAAAAGCACAGAGGTCTCTCAGATGGGCTCAGTCTGCAGTGAAACAGGCTCTCCTGCTGGTTTAAAGCAGAAACTCGGGGTTGGTGAAACATCAGTGACTCAGTTTGCGTTTGTCATTCCTCTTCTATAAATTGGCAACAAAGCTGTCAATCATGAGGTCACATCACCACTCTAACCCCCAATTTCCACCGCATCCAGAACGGCTACCACAAGGCCGTATCCGCCAATCTTAGCCAATCACGAATGGATCCGGTAGAAATTGGAATATGGTGAAAATCACAGCCATTCCGGATCAGAGCCGTTCCGGATGTGGTGGAAATCCCGGGTAAGCAGCTTAATGCTACCACAAAATCCAGGATGTTTGTTGCATGCAAGTGGAATCTCTTTCCTGTGGGGGGAAAAGGGTTTGAGCTGTGGGTTCGGCAATGTACAGTTTCTGTGAGGCTGTGTAGCTCTGTCTAGAGCCATCTGTTTTTATTATTCCTACAGTAATGGGGTCCGCTAACGATAGTGTGAGTTAGCAACTGCCTGCCACCAACAGAATGACAGTGACACCAGCTCCCACTACTGGTCACTTGTCTTTTACTGAGTCTCTTCAAACAATCCTGATCAGAGAGGGAAGCTGTCAATGATCTCACCATGGATCAAGAGACAAGGTAGCTTCTTAACGGAATATGTAAAACAATCAAATCATGAGTTTTCATTTGAATTTAAACTTGGACCCATGTCCCATCTGTTAACATGGAGGTCATTGGCTTTACCACCTTTACCTCTTGCCAGTCAACAAAGGGAGCTTTAAATCTTAGAGGGGGCTGCTGTTTTTTTTTTCATCTTTTGCCCATGTACAGAGTTTTATGCTGCAATGAAGTCGATTGCTGCCAAACAAAATTTTGTGTATTTTACATGCAATTACAACAAGTACCCACCTATTAAGTGCTTAAGATAAGTATAGCTTCCTATTTTGAATTATGGATGTAGCTTAATTCCACTTAAACTTTTTCTTTTGCAGTGTACACCCCTCTGCCTTCTGCTCTACCCAGACTCTTACTTCCATTAACTGCCCATCTGCTCAGCTTTCCTCAACAGACTTCCTTTAACTAATTTGATGCTCATTTCGTCGCCGCCACTTGAATTACGTCCTGCCTTTACTTGGAAATCACTCCTCTGAATGCTCCCTCAGCAAGAGAATTCTTTGAATGTTTACTGCAAAACTAACTGAGATAACTTCTAATCGTCACCATGCTGCATATCGGTTCCTCCTCATCAGATTTATATTCTGGGGAAAGAGTTCAGCCGAGTTTCCTAATTAGAGGAAGCCTCAGAGTGGTGACATGATTGAACAATGTCAACCACAGTAAACTAACACTCGAATCATTCTCATCTGCAGCTGCTCAGGGCTCGGGCTGAGCAGGAGGTCCTCAAGTTGTTGCTTAGCGACATTTCAGGCACTTCTGATCAGAGACAATAAGTTGCAGATTGCCAGAAACACATCAAATGTGGATCCTGAACGTATCGCTGATTGACAGGTGGCAACTCCTGTCCACACATCCAGCTCTCCAGCTGTTTATGTTTGCAGTCTGAAACTTCACGAATCCTAACTTTGCTTGTTGAGTGAAAACAAATTCCCAGGCCTTACATATGGAAAGTAGAGGTGTGTGCCCCTTATTAAAAATATCTCATGCTGTGAGCAAAGGAGGGTGCAATCCAGGTCATTGAAAGACTCCCTTTTTCTTGCCCTGCAGAGAATTTCAATTCCCCCTGAAGAGTCTGCAGTTGCGCAGCATGCCTGTGTCCTGCATCCGGCTCTTCTTGCTGGAGGCAGAGGGGAAAATTGGCTCCAACTGTTCAAGTTTCAAAGATGGTTTCGGTGCCTTCTATTAGGACCCTCTGTCAATCACAGTAGCTCACAAAACAAACCATGAAGCTGCAATGTTTGCCGGGTGCTCACTGAATCATTGTTGTCCCTGAAAACTGCTTAGTCCACTCGCTGGAGAACAAACAGGCATTTATCTGATTAGCCTGAAAATGGAAACACTCGATGCAGAAGGGTCCTTTGTGTTAATAAAGTCAATGTCCATACACACAATTGCAAAACACTTAATTTGAGGGAGACATGACAGGATTTTACACAGTTTTGTCTTGTCAGATCTGCTGCTTTAATAGGTTTTATAAACCTCGTACATAGCAGTAAGACATTAAACCACTATGGGAGCTAACAATTCAGAACTTTTGGTTTATCTTGAAATATAGTTTTGCTGTTTTTTGTATATGCTGGTTTCACTTGAGTCCACTTAAAGGAGGCGCTCACACCAAGCGCGAGTAAAATCATCTACTCGCTTAATTTGCACAAATCTAGACGTGTGAATGAACTGTATTTCCTCACTTCATCCACGGTAATTTCAACAATAATCCCTGCCAGTTCAACCAGCTGGATCAAGTGATAGACAAAGGTTTTTTACAAGTTACCAGGTATTCCAACCTCCTCATTCACTGGCCTACAGGCGAGCTCCTTTTCATTCCGGTTTTGGTAATTGAAAGAAAAGGTATCATGTAATTCAGGTCACCCACACCCCGACACAATCAGTTTGTCCTCCATTTTAGATACCATCCGTCCGTTTTCATCCGTCACTCAGCAACCTTTGTACTGATAAGTTATCAGGAGGCGAAACTGAGACATATTCAGCTTCCAGAGTAGTGTCTAATCGCTTCTTTACATTGACTTAACACGTAATTCAGTCACGAATGATTTTACTTGCGCCTGGTGTGTGGAGACAGTAAGAATTACAGGAAGTATTCCTCAGACCTGTACCCTGTGATCAGGAAGTTAGGAAGCATACGATAGTACTGTGGTGTTGTGCAAATGTGTCATGCCTTTGACAGGATTATGGGTACATACTGATTAACTCTGAATCATCATGTCCCTTTAGAGTTACTAATCCAGTCTTTTTTGGGAGTCCCTGTGCTCCACTGGGAAGTAGGTTCTTCTATATTGCTGCTGCTGCAGACATTTGACCGGCTTGGACCTGTCTGCTTTCAACTACCTGCATCAATTTAATCTCTGTCTGCATCTCCCTCTATTAGCCTTAGGTGAATCTGGTTCTGCTCAAGGTTTCTGCCTGTTAAAGGAAGTCTTTCCTCTCCACTGTAACTTGCTAAATGCTGCAAAGTGAGAGAAACAGAAAGATGCAGTAGATGGTGGTGCACACAGTGAGAGGACAACAGTACAGGTGATTAATGAGGGGAAAAGGTCCAAGTAGACAGTAACTGGCATTTTACACAGTTGTTATGTGATAAAGGACCTAACCAGCAGACATAAAGAATTACGTGGAAAAGAGCGGCACAAGATGCTGTGTGCAGAAAGAGAGTGAAGGTACGGCTGTAAGAGTAGAAAAACAAAAGGTGTGATTCAAGCCATTTTGTGATGAGGACATAAACCTTGAAAAAACAATAAACAGGGGTTAAGCTGAAAGAGAAGAAAGGTGTAAATGTCTGTTAAACTGGCTAATTATACAGCTTTATATGAAAAACTGAATATTAGAGAAAGAGTCTTAGATATCTTGTTTATATTTTCAAACATTTATTCAGTGAAGAATAAAGGGAAAATGTTGAAGGCTCTATTCGCTTCATTGACCGTGTTTGCGTTGTTGAACTTACCTGAAGGTGATCAGTTTCCAGGGCTGCGGATGCGAGTAGCCTTCAGCTTTACAATATTTTAACCTTGTGTATAAATCATACAAGAAAGCTCTTCCTGTAAGAGCAGCATTCACAGTAAGAAGTGTGACTATATAAATTCCTGTTTCCCATTTTTAAGTGTATCAGTCTCTTCTATTCATTTTTAATGATTAAATTGTTTTTCCATATTTGCCTGTTGTCATTGTCTGCACTGTGTTACCTTTCAGAGTCATTTGCATCTGCCTAATGCCCTTAATACCTGCTGCTAAATGCGCTCTGACATCTGTTGTGCTTTCTGTTTGCAGACGCCTTTTCATCCCTCCATCGCTCAGCTCTGTTCATTTTAGTCTGCACATCGCTCCTGTCCTTTCTGTTTGCACATTACTTCTGTGGTTCGAGCTTGCACATCATTGCCATCTTTGCAATTTGCACATCACTTGTGGTATTTGCATTTTTCCCATAGCTCAAACCTGATGGAAACAATACGTAGCAGGGAGGCAGGTGAGAACATAAGACAGATGCAAATGAAAAGTAACTCAAGTTCTCTCTGCAAAGCCTGGAAATAAGTATGAAATTAGACATCTTTTGGTGAAATGGGTCCTCACAAAAATCTGCAGTCTTCATTTGTCCCGTTGAATTTGAATGCATCCTTTTCTTGTCGATGACCTTGTAGGTAATTTTCCAATCTGCTGGAGTTTCTAGTGGCTCCATCAAAGACAAACAGGCTCAAAAGGATCATGCAGGTGATTATAACTTTGATTTTTAATAAGAGCTGTGGTCGATCCGTCTGATTAGTAAACATTATTCCAAGTCCTTTGTCTTCAGAGGCTCTGAAGGGTCAAATAAAAATCACCAGATTAAACCCATGCTAACAAAAGCAAAACTAATTACAGGGGGGACACTTTGAAACAGTGAGTACATGAAGGAAACATGAAATGATTGAACTTTAATAACAACTTCTTTGATCATATTTTTTTTTCATCTTCACAAACTCGGCTTACGGTGTGCCTGATGAGGTCAGGAAAGGGTGACAGGATGATAAGTTGGTGAAGGGGGTCAAGAAAAAGAGGTTGTGGACATATATCATCCTGAAACAGTATGTAATTTTTACTATCTTGGTATGCAAATTAACCATTAGCTTCATAAAACACCTTGTTGTAAGACTTAATCAATCATGTACCTGCTAAGCAAGCACACCCATGAGGCTTTTTATGGGATTCAACATCAATATAAAAGCTTATACAGCTATAGTTATATATATTTTTGCCAATATAATGGTTGTATGATCTTTATTACCAAGAGGCAAGTTCATCAATACCCATGAAGAGCTGCAATAAACATTTTAGGGTGGCTCTTGTCCTACACCTTCGAATTCTGGCCAGTCTGGTGTACATCTAAGAACTCCTCGGTTAGACTTCACAATTTTTTTTACTATAAGCTATGAAAGTACTACATTCTCAATATAATACCATACTTTAATTGTAGAATCAAAGTATGCAGTTATGAACTCAGCCAATGACTGTCATTGCAAGTTAAAGAACACCATCTAGATCAATCACGTCAATGATGTTCGGTCTGCATATGTACAGATATTTAAAAAAATCTGTATACACAAGGGGTGTTGTTGTGTTTTGTATTGTGGTCGTATTAAAGCATCAAGACACAACATCATGACACTCTTGTAGCAGGGCTCTACAGGGCGATTTGTGGCTCAGTAGTGGACTCAGTTTCAATCTAGTGTCTTAACTGGGAAGTTGATAGTTTGATCCCAGCTCCTTCAGTCAAATGTTGAACAGTCCCTTTTCTGGACATCAAACCTCAAATTTCTCTGACAGAGTGAGCAATCTGTGTTTACTTATTAATTAGTACTGAACTGGTGAATATGACCTGCAGTAAAAAAAAAGCACTTTAAGTTAATTGTAGTGTTAATTAGTAATTATTAGGATGGTTACTGTAGGTGTTACATCTGCAGAGAAAGGTAACATCAAAAAAACAGTCACGTTAAGAACCACTGCCTTCCACACATAGTTGTTTGTGCAATGAAAATTTATATCCCTACTGAAAAACCCCTCTGTGGTCCTAAAAGAGGAAGAAAAAGCTCATTTTTCATCAGCTCCTCCGCATCATAATTTATGTGTGCACTCTAAAGTTTCAATACCTTTGGGCTACCGGTATAGTCTTCTTAAAAGTTTCTTCCTGAACCTGATCTTAGGTGAGCAATTCCCCTACCAATCTGTGTGCACAGGTGTGGGGCATTTAAAGGTGTCTCTGTAGTTTTTCGTGGCATTTGTACAATCTGTTATAGATCATAAAACTTTTGTTTCTTGAATAATTCTGAGGTTGAAAACCTAAAAAGACTTCAGGGTTGTAAAACAGACATGAGCAGAGTTACAACCTGTCAGATAATATGACCTTCGGTTTGTTGAAGCGATGTTTACCCACAGGTAAACAGGAATGGGAGTTGATAAGATTTGATTGATACTGATGCCATTATCGATTCTGCACATTGATCCGATTCGTTAGCTATTCCCTGATCAAGTACTGTGGGTTATCTGTGTGGAAAAAAGCAGAACCATGCTGGTGTCAACAAAACACATTTCATTATGAGATTCATCAACTCTGGGATTCTGCTGAGATGGGGAACCGTGGATCGTGATTGGGTCATCTAATTGTAGATACAGCCTGTAAATGGTCAGAAACAAAACAAACATGGAAGCCTTCTATTAGCATAGTTCAACTTTTTTGGCAGTTGTACTTGAAAATACAGTATTTTGCAATTTAAACGGAGAAAATCAATGTACCTGACACGTGTTTAACGTGAAGAATTCACTGATCTAAGTCCTGCGGCATGCTGCTCATGAAAGATTTACAAACACAGCCGCTGTTGATACAGTACCTGTTCAATTCCTCTGAGGTGTGCAATACAAGTTTAGAAGCTAGCCATGAATATTTCAGGATGCTAATTTCAGCATCCCAGAGGATAATTTGAATTTTAACAGGGTTTGCTTTTATAAGGGGTGACAGCAAGAAGAGATGAAGATTGTGGATCTATTTTAAAAAGCAGCTTGGACCAAACACACCAACAATAGTCGCTGTCACCGCTGCCGTCACAAAACTTCTTCTAGTCTCTCTTTGCTGGAATTGATTTCCCTCTGTTACCCTGTTTGCTGATGCAGATATTGGTTTGTGTAACATGACACATTGACTCCGCACAGGAGCGAATAAACACCCCTCAGAACTGGTTCCAATCCCAGAGAGTGACGTGTGATTTTCTATGCGGGTGCCAAATTAAACATCCCTCTGTGACTGATACATCATTTACAACCAACTTCGTGGTTCAGCTCTTCACTGAGTTGAGATTACAACAGCGGAGATGGAACATTTTTCTCCCCTCCGTAACTTTCAGAGAGTCTGCGTTTTAATCTGATGCTGTCAAGAGTCATCTTTTCACAGCAAACACATCAAAGAGCCCGGGTGAGAATCAGTGTTCTCCTAGGTGCACATTATTCAAATAGGGAAACTTGCTTCTCTTAGTAGGGCTTCTACATCTCACAGCTTTCTGCGGGTGACATGTTGCAGTGAAGCGGGGGAATAGGAGATGAGTTTCTAGTGTCACTCACGGCAGCATCCAGAGGGAAACCGCAGTGTCTGAAAAGGGACTAAAAGATGAGACGCAGTGCAGAGATAACTGTCTACTTCACATCATGCAGTGTTTTGGCAGGAGAGCACAGACCTCGTTCACAGCTTGCACCACTGGCCCTTTTCCCCCCAGCTCTGACTGTGATGCACACAGTCTGGTGTGAAGTGTGAGTGTGTGTGTGTCTGCGTGTGTTTGTGTCTGTATGTGTGGGAAAGCTTTACATAAATTCATGAGACTATTTGGCCCTAATTAAAATCCATAAACAAGCGAAGTGCAAGTTCATCTGCAGTTCACAGCAAAATGTCTCATTGATTTCCTGTGTTCTTGTAATAGCCGCAGAGTTCTGAATGGTGGCCTTTCAGGGCAAATTCATCGGTTTACAAATAATCTCACCCTGCAGAAAATCATTCTCCAAATGGATATTCATGCTACAAATGTTTTATATTTCAACCATTGTTTTCTGTATTTTACATTTATGTGTAATTGTATACAAGGGAAATGTTAACAAACACAACATCCTCTATCAGCACAGCTCTGTGGATTGGGTCTATCCAGTGCTTCACTGTAGACTGAAATATCTTAAAACCTGTTGAATGTACAGCCATGGAAACTGGTACAGCCATGTGTGGTCCCCTGAGGATGGATCCCAGAGACTTTTGGGTAGACTGACCGTTCATCTTTGCCACCAGCAGGTCAGAGTTTTCACGTCACACAATGAACTGCCTTGAGAAAACATTAGCTGAATTAACAGTGGTTGCCAGGTAATAAACCCTACATATTTATGCTGCGTTCGAGTTACCTCGGAAGTCTGATGTCTGAGCTGGAAATGACGTCACACCTGACTTACCAGCGTTTAGGTTACCAGGTGGGAAAAAGCTAAATCGGAGGTGGAAACAAGTTGTTGCAGAAGGACCTCATATTTGTTCAGAAGTTGCTTATATTCCAACAATGGAAGCACTAAAATAACTTTCGTAGATGAAGCCATCTTGTTTCCACCTCTGATTTTGCTTTTTCCGACTTGGTAACTGAAACGCTGGTAACTCGGGTGTGACGTCATTCCCAGCTTGGACATTTGACTTTAGAGGTTACTCGAACGCAAGATTAACTTCCAAACCTGATGTGAGATGGATGTGATTGATGTAATATGATGGATTCAGATCGATTGACTGAAATTATCAGAAGGATTTTTAGTACATCTGGTAATTTCCCATTGGCTTGGTTTAATATGCGTTCTTAAGTTACTCAACAGTATCACGCTGAACTTTTAAACTTGCATAAACATATTTATTGTGAAGAGTCATATTTGTAGTGTCATTAGACCAATATTTACAATGAGGTATGTTAACATTTTCTTTTTGTTCCTGAAAGAATAAAGTTTGTCAATTTTAAATCTTGTCACTCTATGGAAAGTTGAAAGGATATTCTGGCGTAAAATTAATGATACAGCGGTGTATTGCTATCTGCAGTCGTTACTAAAGTTGGTGTAACTAGAGAAGCAAGCGGTCGGCAACATTCATCTCTTGAGGGGGTGTCTACCTCGGTGTTACAGTGTGTTTAATCCAACTTAATTTTACGCCGGAATATCCCTTTAAAACTCACATAGACAAACCTCTAATGTTTACCAAAACTGGCCACTCCTAAAGGCCTGTATACCAGTTTGGCCACCCCATTAAAAAAGCCTGGCTGGGCAAACACTAAAATTAGCTTAATAGTTGATACCCAATGTTCACACAGTAGCATCAGTTTTATTTTCCATCAGGATGCCATTGAGTTCATATTAACCTCACTTTCTCCTCATACAGCTGGCAAATATTGGCTTGTGTCAGCTGTGAATATCTGGTCTCTGTTTTTTTAGCTTGCAGCGGCGTCCAAAGAAAGCTTCTCCAAATATGATGCCAGCATATGTTTTACATAACCGCTTTTTGCTCACCATATAAACTGTATTTTATCCTTCAATGTTTGGTAAGGAGGAATAAATTAAACCCATCGACCTGCTTTCATTTCCGTCTGTCCTCTGAGGTTTCCAGCGTGTCCTTATTGTCAAAGTGCCATCATTTCCTGTCTGGCAGACACACAGTTCAGCTCAGAGGCCGGGCCTGAAGCTGCAGCTCTGCAGGCCATTGAGACCCAGACTTCAAAGCATGAGTGACCGGTGGCTGGATGTTCCCTGCATAATTCCCTGGCAGGGTTGAGATCTCATGTTCCCTGCCTTGTTTAGGTTGCAAGCCTGACCCGAGGGTAGAGCGATGCTGTCTGGAAATGATTTGTGTTTCGAGCTCACTGGTGGATGTTTCTGCTGTGATACTCTCATTATCCTTTAAATGCCTCTGAAAACATAATTACGAATTATGAAATGTAATCATGCGCATTAAGCAGTCTTGTCTCGCAATTTCTTGGAGGAAATCTATACTTTTTCAAGTTCAAAATTGCTTAGGCAAGACCGGTGGGGGATAAAATAAGTGATAAGGACAGTGGATTCCCTGTTAAGATGTGTCTACAGCATACTGAGAGCGTTAAGATTAAAACATACTTTGATGAAAAATGGAATTATGAACACAGGCTTGTCCTCACTGAAGGATGCCTGAACAGAAAAAGGACTGACTTCCTGAGCCTTGAAGTAAATCCCTCGACATCTCCTGATGTGATTTTTAATTAATTCTGAAGTTTCTTGCAAAAACACAGAAACTTTCCCCTCTCAGGGAACATCCTTTTGACGTGTGCTGAATGACTTTTGAGGGCATGTCTTCAAACTCAGTGGACTGCCACCAGATCAATTTTACTGCATTATGGAAGCCACACTAAAGGTAAGTTTGTGCTGCCCCATATTGAATGCTCAACAAAAAGTAACCACTTCGTAAGAGTTGTTATCCGATTAAATCAAAATGTCAACCGATGATTTGTATTCCAAATGTCTTCGGTAGCTTTTCCCTGCCTTGGTTTGGATCCACTCTCCTCTGGCAGCAGAGCTCCTGCTAATTACAACGTATGTAGTAATTTGGAGAGATAATCTAAGCCTTCCATATTTATGAAGGCATTGGCTGGAAATCGTTGCCTCAAACACATTTCCAGACTTATAACGAACACTCAATTTACATGAGGTTTGGATATTGAAAAGTCCTTGGCAAATCCTTTGCATAATTATAGTTGAGCTCTTCATTGGACAACAACTTGTGCCTTGTTGACATGAAAACGGCTCCTTCGGAGAGGCAGTTTTCGCCTCCTGAAATGAAATGAAACCAGAGTGACATTCCTGGTCGAGACAACTTAATTGCCTTTTAGTATAGAGAGATAAGACAAACAGCATCTTTAACCTACCTGACAGTTATGTCACGGCAAACTACAACAACCTGAAGCGCAGCTTGAAAAAAGGCAAACGTTGCAGGAGGCTGGCAGAGACAAGTCTCTCAGCTGTTATTAATCTAATGTTTTGCAAAAAAGCACCAACAAACTTTTAGTCTAAATATGGTAGAGTGTAGAAGTTCTGACTGGGCATCCCCCCCAAGTGTTTGTAATGTTAAAACAATAAAAGGAATTTAATTACATGAACATTTAACTAGGGGTGGGAGAAAAAAATCGACACAGCATCGTATCACGATAATTTGTCAGGTGATATATCGTATCATCTTGTCCACCATGTATCGATTTTTTCAAATTACTTGCTCATATGAACTCAAGTCTATGATAATGGAAAAATAAAATCAATTGTTTGCCAGTGAGGTGGGCAGAGGTGACATTGAGGGAGGGACATTAGGAACGCAAGCAGAGCTCAAATGAGATGGACATGCCACATGGGGTTTGCAAGATGTGCTAAATGAAAATAAAATACTGCATAAATTAGACAAAGATAGACAAGAGAAAGACAAATGCTGAATTAGCTAAACAGTTGAAAAAATTATACAAATCAAAACATATGTTATCGCAATACACACTGTATCGCAATAATATCAAATCGTGGCCCAAGTATCGTGATAATATCGTATCGTGGGGCATCTACTGATTCCCTCCCCTACATTCAACAAATTACGGCTTCAATATTTAGTAAATGCTGCCTTGCTCACCCCTCCTGACAATAAAACAATAGTAGCCTTTGAGGTCAAAAAGGCCCTGTGATGATTAAGAAGTATAGTCCTCTATTTGTCTGTTTTTTACCATCAAAAATATCGACCACTCAATTCTTTTGCACACAACAACAATCATCCTCTTCTTCATACTCCATCTAATGCATTTTCATGTTTACCGCACATGAATGTTTGTTCTAAAAACCCATAATGGGTAACAAAATATCACCTTGATGGGGGTTCACGTGTTGTGCAGGTGGAGACAAGGCATTTGGAGAGGCTACCTGCTGGTTAGTGCTGGTAGATCCCCAAGGTAGATCGATCCCACGCTAGGACAGATTCTTGAGATGATTTGAAGCACTTTTGGCAAACACAGAGAATATCTTGAAATGAAATAAGTCCAAAATGTCTAAGGATGAATTTGTACAAAAAGCAAACCTACATGGTCTTCATCCAAGTCGCACTAAGAGCCAGGAACAGAACTTTGCATCTGTCTCTCAAAGAGCTCTATTTCCTTGCAAATAATATATGAAATTGCATTATGAATATGAAAATGCACCGGAGGAAAAAGTGAGTTCAGAACATTCTGTATTTCCACCATTTGAGTCAAGAGGGAACATTCCCCTTTAGTCTTCTGAATTATTTTCATGATTAACTCTTTCTGTCACTGAAAACTTTGACCCATGAGTGAATGATGGATTCAGCGTTTTTAACTTTGATCTTATTTGGTCAAAATAAACATGGACTCATTTTGCATTTTAAAGCACAGCAGTTTGATTAAAATTTCCCACCAAACAGAGTCGAGTCTCGCTTAAACAGGCAGTGTTGATGTCGCACGTGCTTATCATTTACTTATCATTTTTATGCAAATTGGACAGCGACAGCAGCAGCGAGGCGGCTTTTTAAACAGAGCGTGCAGGAGACATTTACATGTGCTACAATGGCTGTGTGATTTACACAGTCTGCAGGAGGGGAGTGAAACCAACCGTCCAACAGGCTGACAGCCAGCTCACCCCTTGACAAGGAAAAAATCACATCATGGCCTGCTTGGATTGATTAGCTTCAGGCTCCTGCTTCTTGATTGGCAGCTTCAATTCTGCTCCACTCAGCAGGGTAACATGGTATCGAGTGTCAAAGTGCTCCACTGATTGAGCTCCGCAGACCACAGTGAGGACCGGGGAAAGTTGGACTGAGTTTTAAAATTCATGCTGTTAGGTTTGGTATTGGCATGAACATTTCCATAGTATCACTGCTGCGGCTCATATTAAGGACACCCAGGTCATGTCCTGAGAATTTCTAGGAAAATATATATGTATATTATTTTGCCCTGAAGCGAGTCAATATTTTTCCTTCACGATGTAATTCCAGGGATATGTGGTAGTTCTTGTTTCAATGGGATGTGTTTGACAGTTTGCATCGTTAATAAGCTTTTTCTGTTCAGAATATTTATAGCTTATTAAACCATTTTAGGATCCATATTTAAAAAAGCAAATATTTTATGGGTATATGTGTTTGTAGTGGACTCGATTCATTCATCAGTTCATCATTGTGGCTAATGCCGTTGAAGGTAGACTTTTTTTGGTAAAACTGGGTGTAACTGTGACTAACTGTAGGGTGACAGGGATATAAGAGTTTTATAACTCTGCTTCAGATGTTTTATGGCGAAGACTTGGCTATTAGTCATCTTCAAATTAAGGCTAATTTCAATGCATATGCCTCTAGTTTTATGGGCGTTTTATCTTGTATAGCAGATCTGGACGAATATCAAATATGGAAAGATGGATAAAAGAAAGTAAGCTGTTAGAATTATGAATGTCCATTTAAGATTTAATGGTATTACATTC
The DNA here is from genome assembly GCA_962446985.1 of Xyrichtys novacula. Lineage (NCBI taxonomy): Eukaryota > Metazoa > Chordata > Actinopteri > Labriformes > Labridae > Xyrichtys > Xyrichtys novacula. The sequence continues at coordinate 26,234,520 of OY660883.1, read as the reverse complement.
ATAACTACTGGAATATTTTGCTATAAATGTGAACTTAATGGTAGTTCTGATGGGAAAGTTATCCAAGTCTTTGTCAGGGCATCATGCATACTGGTTTAAAGTCTTGTGTCAATCCATCCATTTGTTGTTGAGGTATTTCAGTCTGGAACCAACACTGCTCTCCTTTTTTACAGGGCGTGACTGCTCTACAGTATCCAAGCTTCTGCAGTGTAATTAGCAATATCAATATTGTCTTCAAAATGTGCTAAGTGAGAGTTATTTGCATGGCCATACCTATTGATTGCATTTAACATCAATTAACACTCTCTGTTGTGTTTTGCAGTTCAATTCACTTTGCATGCTTACGGCAGCATATCTGTTGTCTTTGTGCATTCATTAGGCAGCTCTGTGCCATAGAGGTCACGGCTCCCGTTTGATAAGCTTGTCCTTCTGCCCTCCGCACAGCTGATTTGATTAATCGACATCAATTAAAGCGGCTTAGGGCGGCACACAGGGAGAGCACGGTAAAGCTCTCTTCACAGTATATCTGAAGGACTAGTCAGTCATATATGTGTGGAGGGGGAAAGCACTGTCCTGTTCTGCATAAATCCTCCCCTATTACCACATCAGGTGGCGCAACAGCAGACAGCAGCTCACACATTAAGAACATCTGAGCAGCTCTGTTATGATGGCTCTTGTCTGAAGGCAGTGTAATTTATTCCGCCAAGAAATGACTCTTAGCCGAAGATCAGCCGGAGAAAACATGCTATTCTTGTTTCAGCAATTTCACATTCGGGGATAAATGGCACCGGCAGAAAGCATTTGCATGGTTAGGCAGAGCGGGCCCATTTATCTTAATCAGGACTAATATCGCCATCAGGGAGATAGAGGGGCTGAGCTATCTATCACATTCCTCCACGGTTTTCTTGGGGCAAAAAATTACCTTCGATCAATCTCCTGAAGCAGATAAGTCTACCGCAGAGACCCGGAGCTTCATTACTTCTAAGGAGGAGGGTATTTTCTTGGAGGAGGGGGGGGCTGCCAGGTCAAATTCCATCTGGGATGAGCTATTAGCTATTTGAGACCACACAGTCTGCAGTGAATCAAAATGATGGCTCATGGTAATGTTTCCCAAAACATCAGATTTTATTCTGCAGGTTGCCCTCTTAACCCTTAACTATCGATTTCAGATACGGTGAAGATGCTGCCCAGCTGAGTCCAACCTCCTATTGATGTTAGTATTATATCATATCATTCCACGATAATCTTAATATAGTCTGTTCGCTATTCATCAGGCGTCAGCTGTAAATAAGCCGCTGAATGCAGAGTGCTAAAGCTAACAGATTCAAACAGTAAAGCTGTTCAGTCTCTTTAAGATGGCAAATAACTCAGGAGCACCTTTGGACCCCAGAGTATTCTTCTTCTTTATTAAATCCTCCAGTGTATCGAGGCATGAATCAGGAAGTCCAAGCTTTGTGTTGTAGACACTTTAGGTTCAAGCGGCACAAATATACTTAAAAATTCAAGCCTGCTCCATTGGCAAAGTCACGTCCTTCTTGTTACTATTTATGGGCCTTTCACAATGAAAAACTCCACCTTCTGTATACACCTTTTCCGCCCATTCATTTCACATAATTATAGTCATTAAACTCAACGCAGCTACCCACACAATGAATGGATACCGTTTCCTCAGAAACGGCAGTGACTTCATGATTTACAGCTCTTGTATGGAGTTTGAAGTTTTGCCAAAGCGTTAGCTCATCACCTCGCTGATAAAGTCCTGTGCATGGGTGATTTGTTACTTCTTTACAGAAAAAAATCACAATCTTTTATTTGTAAAAGTCAAACGTATTATATTCTACACTCTTGGCAAGGACAGAATAATAAGAATGTTTTTTGCAGCTTGCAGTTAATCACTTTGTTTGACATCTACCCTGCAGCAATAAAAATAAGAAATAATTCATCTTCTAGTGATGATCTTTTGTAGCTTATCAGGAAGTATCTGTGCAAGTCTGAGTTATTTTTTTCCTAATCCTATTAAAAATTCCACTGGAGCTTTAATTTACCCAAGACTCTCCCCACTTCTACAGTGTTGTTGTTTGTTTTTGAAGAGAGGGCTGTTTTGCTTTTCTAGAGTTCACGCAGGTTTTGTTTTGTCATGAGACTATACATGAAAATTGAGGAGAGCAATAGACATCTCCTCTTCATTCTTTAGTGCAATAATTAAAGCAAACATATCATGCTAGGATTCAGTCGTCATGGTTTCCTGTAAACAAATGAGGGAATACAGCTCGATAAGACACCAGTGTAAACCAGGTTTAGGCATATGCTAATGAATGATGTGTCGTACACTAATATGAGTGAAGTTTCAAGTTGTTTAACCACAGTCTGTTTTCAGCTCTTCTCTGTGTGCACTAACTTAGCCTAACTTTACAACAAGGTACCAAAATGAAGAACTTTATTGATCCCCGAAGGGAAATTCAAGATGAGTGGAAAACAAAGATTTAACAGAAGATTAAATAATGTCAACTTTTGTTTAATGTGTTTGAGATCCTTTAGTAGTAGCCCAGTAGTTAACCGAGCTGGCGTCTCATGCTAGTTTAAGCCAATTTTTTTGTGTTTTGATAGTTATTTTTATTTTATTTTTTTAACTCAGGGTTTCTTTATCTTTAAATTTTTCTCTTTTTGTATCTACACTATGCTGCTATAAATTTGGAGTTTCCCCTCATGGGACAGTTAAAGGAACATCTTATCTTATCTTAAAATTCTTTAGCTTTTTATTTGCAAGTGAGCCAACAGGAATATCAGAGAAAACATGTGCTGACCAGAAACTGAAGAAGTATTTTGACCTAGAGGTGCTTTAATGTTAGTGCGTGATTCTTTAAATTAAAATTTAGACCATCTACCTAAAATTTAGACTGGAAACACAATGATTTTCACTTTTACTTTAAAAATGTATACTTTATTCCCAACATTGACATTTTTCTCATAGTGCATGATGTAAAAAAAATATAAATTCCCTCACAAAATTTGTTTGGTGCTCATCCTTGGCCCTGATACTCTTCTGCACAGATGAAAAAGCTTTGTTTTGTCAAATTTAACAGCTTTTTTTATTGCCAGTTTCTCTCTGCTTGTTTGGATGCTCCCTTTCATGCATGAATAAAATAGAAAAAACAACATTTTTATTGAAGTTTTTTACTCCCAAGAACTTGCAAAGTTGTATTTGTCATTTTAAACGTTTATTATTGTACTGTCAGGCTGACCAACGGAAAAATGATTATTTTGGATTTTTTTAATTGGAGTTTTTGTATGAACACACAATTTTGGTTTGTTATGTATCCGTTGGGGCGGAGAGTTTGAATTTGAGTTGAGAATTTGAGGATTAAATTGGGGTTTTAAGACTTTTTTGCCAGAAGAAAACAGGGAGAGTAAAGCTTTGATTTGAATTAAAACTTGAGCTTCATCCATAGAGACTCAAACTTGCCAAAGAATATTGAACAGGCTTTATATAAAAGTAATAAGATACTTTAGGGTGGCCATATTCTAACTTTCCAAAAAGAGGACACAACTAAGTGAGGGCGGAGTCACAGAGTCCCACAAAGTTAATTTTGAGTTTTTCGGGTTGGATCGAGTGTCTTTTATCCGATTCTAACTCATCAAGTCCATGCGACACTAACTTGAAACTTCCATACAAAACCCTGGACATTTGAAGGATTTTATATACTTCCCCGGACAGAGCTGGACAAAGCTGGACAAGCCCCAAAAAAAGAGGACATGTCTGGGTAAAAGAGGACGTATGGTCACCCTAAGATACTTCAATGATGTTACTGTGGCCCTTCATTTGAGACTCATTTAAAACAGCTGTGTTGTCAGTGGTGGTCATTCTGAAAGCATTTATAAAACGATCACCACAGTGGATGTGAATTCTCTCTCCCTGAGTAAGAAAATGACAGACAGGTTCTTTTTTATACTCCTCTGAATAAATGTTCCCCCAAAAGTTGTGTACCCAAACCGGGAGACACGTTTCTCTATCAGTCAGTGCTGAAAATGCACCGGGTGGGTGTCACATGTCAAGACAGCGACGCTCCACTGTCCAGGAAAAGTGGAGGAGCTGGTGTGTCCGTTGACAGCAGCTCAACCTTGTTCTTGACACGGCAGAGTGGCTCAGCAAACTCAGGCCACGGCACCCACCCATCTCTCCAGATCCTCTCATCCCTCGTCACAATCAATCCACGGCGGAGCGACCGTAATCCTATTTGTTCAAATAAATAATGAAATAGCTGCAGCCTCACACGGAGGCACACAGAGGGTGGTAATTGCAGCGTTTCAGGCTGGATCAGATGGGCTCTGTGGGAGGCTGGCTCGCCTCCACTGTGACCTTGTGTGTGTGTTTGTAATTTTCCACAAGCTTAGTGGATACGAAGCGAGCGGGGGCCTGCAGCAAGTGCACGGGAATCCCAGCACCTGGGGAGTGAGCCAAGGCCAGTCGAGTGAATGGAGCCTTTCCCACGACAGAAAACTAAAAAAAAAAAACACACACTCCGAGGAGGGGAAGATGACATGACAGCCATTAGGCAAGTGCAAGGCTGTAGAGCGAGTGTTATGTCCTTTTGCTGTGCACCGATGCACTGTAATATGTCTTGTTCAATTTGTTTACGTGTGATGCCTCAGTGCCTTACAAGGACTTCTGTGGATGAAAAAAAAACCCAAAGCTCTATCCTACAATTGAACTTGAGCTCCACTCTCCTGCAGATTAACCTGTAATACCGGAACTCCCAGTTTTAAAATTAATGTTTATCCCACGCAGCCAGGCTGTGTTCACACACATAATCCCATTATCCCTAACAAAATATTCCATTATCTGGAATATTTCCACTGTCGTCCTGACCAGTCAAGCTCTGGGTCACACTGCACACACATTACAGCAGCAATCTGTGCTGTTTGGCATTGGCCGCGACATCCATTTGCAAGGTGACATATTGCACAGAGGTAAGTTTTCCCAGTCGGTCCAAATGGCCGGTCATTGGGTGAAGTTATGGCCCGTTGTTGTCAGTACGGTGTGATTGCAGTGACTCGTATGGGCCATCTCTCTATATTGTTCCGACGTTAAGCAGAGTCAGGGAAAGGTCAAGCCTCCAAAATGTTTCAGGAGAATGAATATGACTGATCTATTGCGATAGCTTACCTCAATGGACACTTAAACCTTCCAGGCCTTTAAAATGAGATGTCTGCAGATGTATGAGAGCACTGTTAGATGGGGAGAGCCCAGCTGTTTACTGTATGTGATCACAGCACTGGAAAGCTAGCAGCATCCCCTGTGAAGTTCAGCATTCGAAACCAGGTTATGAACCCTCTTTGTGTCATTTAAGTAAACATGAGTCTCCCAGAAATGCTTTGAGATTTTGGAAAATGCTTTTTTGACATATGGCTGACAGATAGACCAGAAGATTGATACCACTTTGATGTTTACAGGGTAAACTTCAAGACAAAGCTGGCAGCCAGACAACTTAGCCTAACATAAAATCTCTCTAATACCACCTTGTGACGTAAAAAATCCACAATTCATATCCTATTTATTTACAGTACTCATAAACCACCATCTCAAACACACACTTTGTCGTTGTACCTAAGTTAAAGTGGCAGACTATCATATGTACTGTTGTAACTAGAGTCCCAGACCTGTTTCACCAACTAAACCTGAGTGGATTCAGTCTGAATTGGTACTTTTCCACCTGATTTTAACACATCAAACAAAAACTTAAAGGTAAATATTTGAGTTGTAAAGATTCTGGATTGCATTCCTTCATGTCATTGAAAGTCTAATGATTTGAACCTATTTTGAGTTTAAATTAAGCTAAAATAACCTACTACTGGTTACAAATTTGCCTTTACGCTCCTCAGAGGATTTTAGCTGTAAGTGGAACCGTTTGACATTCTCAGTGGTGCTTCTCCATGACTTAAAAAATCATCATCTAAATGAGCCTGTTAGCTCAAAAATCAACTATGACTGTAAATGTGTAGGGTAGCTACATATACCATATTTTGAATTGTCCCATATTTGAGCATTAAATATTGAGTCGTGTATTGAAAGTTAAACAAAATGAAACCAAAGAGCAACAAACACAAAAGTACAAGCTGTGGCTTTAGGCAAATGTCAAAGATGTTAGTAGAAACTGTGCCCACTGTGCTTTGGTACCCCTGGAGCCCCATCCTTTGGGTCCTAAAGAAGCATGGCACATCAATTGTCTTTATGCATAAAAGGTGGCAACCAAATGACCGACGGTGGCTTTTTTTTAAAGTCTCCTGCAACAAATACTCATTGTAATTGATATGTTTGAGTGTTTAAGTGACCAGAAAACACTGAAGACACAAAAGGCACAATTTTGTCCATTAGGAGTACCATTATTGTCACAAATAAATAAATTGTTTTTGACAGGAACTTCAAGCCTCAGTAAGAGCATAATATAGGGCTACCATTGAGCTCACTTTTGACTATAATGACAGATTACAAATTCAGAGGTTTTAATGTGTAGTTATCATTTTTAGATGCAAGTGATCCAAAAGTTCTATTTCTACGAGACTCGTTATTTTTTATACAAATATTAACAACACATTTGATAAATGTTTGTTAATTAGCACATTTCCCAAAGGAATTAATCAAGCCCAGATTTCTTGTCCAATTGATTTATTTACTTTCTCCGGTTCAATAGTCTGATCATCATTTTGCTCAGTAGACTTAGACGTCAACGCCAAAGTTTAATCTGCTAAAGAAACAAAGAGATAAAAAGACAACTTAGTTTACAGATCATGCGTCAATGCAGAAAAGTTGGTGCAGGGAAGTAATGAAAGAGAGAAATGATCAAAAAACAAAGTACAAAGGAGCTGGTAATGAAAAATTTAAGGGATCAATCTGTGAACACATGGATGGATTTTCTCTGCAACTTGAAAAAGCAGATGGAAGTACCTCTACAGAATTAAATAAAAGGGCTTTCATTGCACTTAGAAAGGGATAAATTACAGGAGAGATTGTTGAACATCTTTACGGAAAGAAAAGTTGAAGTACTGGAATAAAAAATAAAAACAAAACTAGCAAAAAACTGAAAAAAGTGACACTTTTCACTTGAATGTGGGAATATTTAGGGCACTTCAATAGAAACAAATGCACAATCAGAAGTCCACAAAAAAGCCTGTTTTATTCAGGGCTGGCTGATTTCAGCTTCAGTCTTCCTGCCACATTTCAAAACAAAGACCCAGGATCTGGCTGAGCAGGATCTGGCTCAGTGGGGTCTGGCGACACCAAAGGTGAGTCAGCCATGCTAACCAAGCAAGAGAAATGAGAGACCACACGGTGGATTATTGTTTTTATTGTAGACGCTGGTATTCAAGGAGACCCAATCCAGTTTCAAGGTACTAGTGCTGGAGTTCTTGGTTGAAAGGAGAGCGGGCGACTGAAGGCCTGACCCTGAATGTAATGCTAAGAGATCTAGCCTTGAGAAGCCCTGTGTAAGGTGAAGCATTGCCACCTTTTTCAGAGAACATTTGTGGGAGAAATAATTTCTAGAAATTGCTTGTTGTGATGTATTTGCCAGGGGCGCACCGCTCCTGAGAGACCATGTTACCGAGCAGCAATTTTGTGTCATGGTTTTATTAGATTTCTAATTCCATCGTTCAGCCAGGAAAGTGCTGTGCAATCTGGAGATAAAAGAAAGGCTTGGCCAAGGATAAAACTGCAATTTTGGTTCTGTTAAGGCCACTCTTTTAGCTGCTGACTTGAAAATCAATAAGCACCCAGCACTCTGGTTCGTCATGTCACAAAGAATCGTCTTGGCTCAACAATCCAAGAATTCTCCAATCCCTGCAGATCCAAACCTGTAATCTTTGATTCATCGCTGCCTCTTACTTCTCATTCCTTGTCAAAGCTGGGCTTTCCGCTATCATCCATCATTCATTGCTTTACCAATGTCTCCCTGGTATTCACAGGCCTCAGACCTCAGCTAACCCTGCAGCCAGAATAACAAAACTCAATGTAAATCCATGTGATGGACAGAGAAGCAAATGTGACCTGTCATTCAGAGGAATGTTGGGTTAAACCCTTGGATATTTTCCTACATTTTTTGTCCAAAATGTTTGTTCTGCTTAAGAAACAGATCAGCGTTAGACTTCAAGGGTTGTTTGGTGTCTGCTACAAGTGATTGTTGTTTAAAAAGAAGTTGGCTTTAAATAGAAGCATGAGAAATTTCATCCAGTGTCATCATCCCAGGCCATTAGCGAGGCTATTTGATCAGCGCTAAAGTACAGCGCAGACATGGATGCCAGCCAAGCTGCAAATCACAGTCGCACCACTGACTGGATGAAAGAGATGTACAGACACATGTTCAACAAAGTGTCCAAGGCTAAACCACAGCTCTGTGGCTTCGAAAAGACTCTGTGAGGTTTATTTAACCATGCAGTGCTTGGAGAAGTTCATGGTTCAGTGACTGGCAATGACCTGAGAGCTGCCGAGCCGGCTGAATGTGCAGGGCTGTGTGCGCTCTGCAGGGCAGGAGATAAGCATCCAGGCCGTATTCTGCTGACAGGAAGTGGTCAGAAGTGAAGAAAAGTTGGCCTGAACTGTTTGGATTGAATGCTTTGTGATCACTGTGCATTTTCATTCAAACCCTTTTAGCTCTATTGAACACAGTGTGAACAAAATCTGACTGATGCATTGACTGGACTCCTGTTGCAATTTTTCCTTATACTCTAGTAATATAATACTGTTGTATTTCAGGATGAAGGTCAAGATTTCATCACTTCCTGGACATCTAAGAAGAAATCACACACAGTAAAAAGTGTTAACCAGCCATTTTTAAACTAAAAAGACATGTTTTACATGCCTCTGGCTGCAGTTTAATATCAGCTGGCTCAAACCTTGACCAGTTTCTTGCTAACATTACCGTCTACTTAAACTCAACAGTCTATTCGATGTATCGAAATGTTCAGCTAATAATATTGGAAGTTAGCCTGCGATAATGTCAACAAACTTGAACGCCTCAACAAGCGTTAAAGTCACAGTTCGCCACAAAAGAGGTTACGTTAAGAAGCAATGATATTGTGTAGCCAAGCCTACACGGGCCCTCTTAAAGGTACAGTGCATAAAAATTGTAAGATCAAGGGGCATGTCAGATTTTGCATAAAGAGTGTCCCTTGCTCACCCTTCCCATTGGTCAAATACCATAAATTATGGTGGCCTTTGAGGTCAAGATGGATAAGTATGAACCTCCAAAATTGTACATCATTACATGTGATGCGGTTGTGTAACGGTAAGTGGCGAAATCAGATGTAAATCCATATTTAAAAGCTCTGGGTTGGTTTTTCCACTCGCTGATCAACTGGGCAGTGGTAGAATGGTAAGTTTGAAAAAATTATCTTTATTTAAACAGCTTGAAAACCTGGAGCACAACGGTGCAATCAAACTGTGTTTTTAAGCTCCACACCCTGACATTAGAGGGAAATGTCTAAATGTGGTTAGTACCCACTCCTGCACCTGCTGTAACGGTACCATGAACATTTTGTTGGAGTTAAGGTTTTTATGCTAAGGGACGTTTTGTTCTATCTGGAGCATCCCCAAAGCTGCTTCAAAGAAACTCGTCTCCAGACTGTTGTCAATCCAGCTGAGCTCAGTGTGCGCCCGCTGAGAGTCGTGCTCATTTCAATATTTATTGAAATATTATCAAAACCACTCAGAGCGACTCACGGCAATCAATGCTGTTTAGGCTCAGTGCTGCAGAGGCTGGTGTCCCTGCTGTTGCTGCTATTGTTTGTCTTCATGCCATTCAACCTTCATCCCTCTGAAGAGAAGACGGAGGAGTCACACCTCCGTAATTCTGGCCCCAAAGGAAGGGATCAGCGCAGATTGGATACTGACTGACTACAATGTGTTTTAATTGACTGAGGGTGTATTTTGTCATAAAAGAGAAGTGTAGGAACATGCTAAAGAGCAGGGGACGCTAATGTTGCACAGAAGGCTTGCCCTGCAGGCTGCCTTTATATTGCCAACAATGATTTGCCAATATCAACCATGTATTTCCGTTCCAATTTACTTGAATTGGATCCTTTGGCAATTTGCATTATCAGTTTCTGCTAAAGCACACAACCTCCTGGTAGATATGCACAAACTCTAACACTGATCGCAGTAAAGAGATACAGAGGATAATAAATGATGAATGAAACAGTAATCCTTGGGGTGACTGTATTCATGGGGAGTGGAAACAAGAGCACTTAGTCCCTGGGTTGCAACATCAGCAGCAAGACAGAGATAGAAGTTTGTCACTGAATGTTCTCAGCAGCCAAAATATCTGCATGTCTCTCACTGCAGTTATAAAGGGCAAGAAGAAAAAGAGGAAAGAATGGGTTTTTCTTTTGGGCTTAAGTGGTTAGAGGAGGGCTGAATTAAAGAATCATGAGATAAACAAACAGCACACTCAAACCAAAGTCTGCTCTGGAAAGGTCACGTCAACAGTGCGTCATCTGCGAATGTCCCTAGTTTGAGTCGATGATGACGCTCCCTGTTACATTTTTAGATTTCATTCAAACCTCTATAACACGCTGATCGCCCTCTAAACATTTATTCATTCAGACACAATCAATATCAAAGTTTGAGGAATATAGGAAAAGAACTTACTGCTCTGTGGTGCAGCTTTCATAGCATTTTTATTAAGAGGTCACTATGATCTGAGAATCCAATGTCCGTGACCCTCTTTTACACCTTTCTGTCATCTAAAATTGAGCTCACTTCAACAATATCCTGGTCTAAAACATTCAGAGATATTTTACTGCATTACAATATTTTACCCAGAAGATGGCGCTCACAGAAGTTAGCCACTGCTTTGCTCGTGAGGAAGTTGGTCGTACTTGGTTGTCTGCATTTTCACCCTCATTACCCACTAAGACGACTCTTTCATTTTAGACAACAAACGACCAGTGCCATAGGGTGATAATTATTGGTGAATTAGTCGCAGACAGTTGGTCCATCCAATAGCTAATGGTTGCTCAAGTTGAAGCTAGTGTACTCCCATGATTCAGCCATACCCCAAAACTACAAACGCCACCTCTACCGAGCTCTACAACTAGCTCTGTAGCTTACAGGATAGCAGAAAATAGATGGTACTAACAAGGGCTTCACAGTTGCACAAAAACTACACATTGTGGACTTGGTTAAAACAATCAAGTTTGCATGTTGAAGGACAGCTTTGACTCGTTTTTTCCCCTGAGATAACCACAAAAGCCAACTGTCTCTCATACACCAGTGCAATTAATGTCTTTGACTTTACTGTATTCATTGTTTAAGTAAATTCACTTCCTTAAACCTACCAAGAAACAGTTTTGAGGTGAACATACCTTCATCAGTGAAAATCCTTGCTAATTTCTGAATTCAGGTATATATGATGTCTATGTCCTAACTGATGTCAGAGTTTGGTCCAGACTCTCTTGGCGACAGTAATTTGAATCAAAAATTGCCATTCCCATCACAGCAAAAACAGTCCTGTCTAGGGTATCCAGCAAACCCTTCAACAGGCTCCAACATGCACAAAACTGAGCTGCCAAGGCTCTGACCTGCACTGAGCCCTGGCAGCACATCATCCCCTCTCTCCTCTGCCATCATTGGCTGCCAATCAAATCATCTATAGAACAAAATCCTCCTCACCAACAAATCTCTCCATGGTCCTGCTCCCTGGTATCCGACAGACGTTCTCTATTCCCAAACACAGCTACAGAAGTCCAGATTGTCAGACGTGTGCGTAAGTCAGAACTTTTGGAGTCAGAGCCTTGAGTGAGGCAGTCCTCCAACCTTGGTGGCTTTCTCTTTGCAGCAATACCCAACATAACATCCCGGGGCCTTTTTAGAAACAGCATAAATCAACTTCCTTAATAAGGCCTATGGACTTCAAGCTTGTACTACCTCTTTTGCCCCACTTTATTCATTCCACTCCCTTTTTTTCTCTTCCCTCCACCTGTAAAGGTCCTTGGGTCTCTCTAAAGGAACTATTGACAAACAATATCAAACAAGATTATCTTGCAGGCCCCTAGAAACGGTCAGGATATTAATATTGATGCTTTATATGGCCCGCAGAAGAAAAAAAGGACATAACCATGAGAAATACTGACTGTGTGTGTTAAGTTATTTTCAATGTCTGAACCACGCAAGCTTGTGTTGCTACACAGAGCACAACCAGCACAACCGCTTCCACCCTCGACTGTGAACCAAGTGCTAACATGATATTACCATTTACTTATTTTTAGCACAAAATCAATATTTCATACTTTCACAAAGACGGTTATTGTCATTACCAGTGTATAAGGGCAGCTTCACTGTAAATGCACTCTCTCTGTAGGTCTTTTATATGTTGTTTGGTCCAGTACTGTTGCTTTGCAGCCTGTTCTGACGTCAGATGTCACGTCCTGCTTCCACCTTTGCACATAAGGAACTCATCTTTAATCTGGAACCATAACCAAAACACATATTCACTTTGCATGAGTAGAAACAGAATATAGTCCTAATGCGACTGTACACACTGAGTCTGATCTAAATTATATAAAATTACAGCTATTAGAGCTGAATTACGTGCCATTCGCAGGCAGACAATTCAAATTGAGAGTGAAAATGGCGAACCCCGCCACCGACAATGAATACTACATTTTAAAGAGGTAATTACAGAATGTGAATAACCCGGGGAACTGTTGCTGAAAAATAACAAGCCATAAAAAGCAGGAAAAAAAAATAGGTTTTATGCCCTAACAATTATAAGGATGATATCTTTAAATGGGTGAATGGTGGTACATAAAAGAAAAAAATCCAGTTATAACCAGTCCATTTTAAAACAGCACAGGAGCGTGTCTGTGTTTACTGTTCTCTCAATAGAGGATTGTTCTCCCTCTCTGCACAAGGTCACAAGTATTGACTGGGTATTCTTGTATCTGATAATCACACAATATATCTTGTGGCTGCATTGCACTGTGGTCTATTGACGCCGCTGTTGGTGGTGGAATTGGTACCTCTGTCCGCACTATGATGGATTTCCTCCAGTATGATTGTTGAACATACTGGAGGTGCAAATTGGAAACTACTCGCATCTCCGGCTCCTTGTGAGGGATGATTCCTTTTATTGTTTTTTAACGGAGAAACACTCAGCATTTTCTTTTACATTTTTGCTCAGCTGTTTCCACGTTACGCAATATTATTTACGGCCAGATTAGAGAAAAAGAAACAACACAAGGAGGGAAACAGGCAACAGAAGTATTAAGAGTGTTATGGGTTTTTTTCAATAACTGCAATTCAGGCAGTTAAAAAAGATAATGTTCAAAATAATGCTGAAAAATCTCTCACTCTCTAACACAAACATGTTAGTGAGAAGCCCAAATTGTGAGCTGAGAGCCTCTAAGAGTGCTTGAGGATTTCTTTGGCTGCGACTATTGATCCAAGTGTTTGTAGATACTGTCTTTTCAACGATAAGAGAGGCTCCTTCTTATTGAAAGGACAAACAGAGTGTCTCCATCTGGTGCTTCACCTTTTGCCTCATCACCCTGACAAAAAAAAAAAAAAAATGATTCCTCTGGAGCTCGGCCAAGTCTACAGGGTGACCTATTACGCAGAAGTCTCAGCAGCACCTTAGGTAAGGTTTTTAATTTTTAATCAGTCGTTTATTTTTCTCATAAGCTTCAACACTTATGGATTTTTTCCCCCCCTGCACACTATGATATATTTACTGTAGAGGTCAAGGTAAAGTGTATCACTGCATCCTACAGACTCATTCCAGCCAGACAGCCAATGTATGAACAAACCAGGGATCTCACAGGACACCAGGCAGATGGCAAAACCACACAGTGTCAGCACTTTCCCCCCCTAGCAACCTGAGAGACTCACTATGGTCAAATGAAACACGAGATCTGGCAGACACCTTCGAACTCTATTTATATTACTCTCTGCACACTGGCGTTGTGCTTCAGAGAGATGAAAACACATTAATTGGTGCTCTGAAATAGATTCCCTCCAGTTCATAAAAACTGTCCACAAATGTCATAATACTGAAATGTCACACTGTATTACTGCCTGAGGTTGGTTTGATGAAAAAAGATGAAAATTTGAGGAAGTTGAGATTGATATCACACTCAGTAAATATGAGCTGAAGCTAGAAAGCCTAGCATAGCACAAGGACTGTGAACACTGAGTCGACTGATATGCTGCATTCTAGTCGCCTCAGAAGTTGGATGTCGGAGTTGGGAATGAGATCACACCCGAGTTGACAGCGTTCCACTAAACAAGTCAAAAAACCAAGATGTACAACCACTGTTGTAACAGTAGCCATTGTTAGCTCCACTAGTTGAAAACAATGCATAACATGATATTTTACAAATACAAACACCATAGTAACATGTCCACAGTTATGCTGCGTTCGAGTTACCTCAAAAGCAAGATGTCCAAGCTGGGAATGACGTCACACCCGAGTTACCAGCGTTTTAGTTACCAAGTCGGGAGAAAGCAAAATCGGAGGTGGAAACTAGATGGCTACATCTACGAGTTATTTTAGCACTTGCCTTGTCCTTGCTTATACTCGGACAAGGCAAGCGCTAAAATAACTTTCGTAGATGTAGCCATCTTGTTTCCGCCTCCGACTCGACAGCTCGGACTCCGACTTCCGAGGTAACTCAAGCTCAGCATTGGACATTGGACAGTACTACATTATAATACGCCACTTACCTAATCTCTCAAAAACAGAACTGCTAATAAATAATACATTACAAGAGTTGTCACTGTTTACTGTTGACCCACAGCACTGCCATCTTGAAGTATGACGTTGTGGTCAAGTCGTGGTTGGTGATGATCGGCTGACTTTCCGAGTCTGAAATCCAACTTCAGGGGCAGAATTCCATATGAATTTCCGACTCGGGACTCAGAAAATCGAACTTCCCAGTACAACTGAAACACAGCATTAGCCTCACTGCACCCAAAGGTGATGCTGTACAGGTTGCAGGTTATGGTTAAATGAAAAGAGGAGTTTTTAAAGATTTATGAGAGGCTTTCTGTTTGAAAATATGCTGGGAAGATTAAATTCACTCTGACTGTTTAACCGTAAATACACAACATGAGTTCCTAACTGTATTGTCCTAGCATTGAACAAAAACTAGTTTAAGAGCGATCCAGCTAGCCTGGCACACTCCAGAAATAACACAGTTATCGTTCATTATCATTTGATCTAATATCGAATTAATGTATGTTTAAAAAGGTATCATAGTTGAACTAAAAGCATCATCCTGACCACAAAGACATATCGCCAAGTAACACAGCAGACTATATGGTCCAAATGCATGAAACACAGGTATTTAATGCATGCGGTTTGCCCAGTCAGTGGTAAAACTAAGTGTTAAGAAGGACTGTCGTCTCACTGTTGCATCGATTGTATCCCAATCTAATTCTGTCCTGTCTCCGATGTCCCAGAGAGAGGTGGCTCACCACAGTTCAGATCCATCACCGGCTAATGCATTGTTGGACGAGATACAATTGTTTATTGTTTTCTAGCTTTAACCTGCTTCCCTATGATGTTCATTGATCTCTAAAGTGATCCGTGGTCCCTGGCTCCACATCATTTGTTCTTCCGTTGAAATGATTGGTTTGATCTCAAGGCCGGGCTTCAGCTGTAATTACTGAGATGGGATTTCAACTGTCAGCATGACGAATGGCCGTTTGACTTTATTTGTCTTGGCCTGCTATTGGCTGGCAGTGCAGGCCGTCACTGAGGTATTCTATTTCCTTTACTCAGCACAGAAACATATTGAATACCTCTTCCATCACTTCAACAGAAAACCTTTGGATAAAAACACAGATTATTTTCCCAGCACAAAATCCCCTCGGTGAGCAGAACGGCTTGACAAGTCAACTTTGTGTTTTTCCAAGAGGACCTTTTGTCTTGTTTTGTTTTCCTGCTGTCACAAACTTTGTTTCACTAACTTTTCCTCTCTGTTCTTGCACACTCATCGCCTGAGACCAATGTATTTTTTTTCATTTTGTTACAAATCATTAAGCTGGTTTGCAGCGGGGGGACTCGCAAGGGGCAAGATGCTTGCAGGTGCAGATCTCTGGAGGTGTTTTTCGTGCATCGATGAATACAGCTCCTGGCCCTGGCTGACCTTAAAGCCCTTATCCCTGAGAAAGAATCAATTGTGCAACCAGAGTGCCGGCGCCGGCTGCTGGAGCACAACAACAAAAGCTATGAGGGTTTTTTTTTCACATTACTGAATGAGCTGCAATTTTTCTATATTTGGTAAATATTTGTCTAAATGGACGAGGCTGCAGTTTGCCAAATGAATGAGCTATTTCTGTCAAGGCCGCTGATAGAAATGTTTTCTTTAACAGCCTGCACACAATGCCCCTGAATGCCCCTTTCACAGCGACCTGTCCATTAGCTGTTAAACAAGCTGTGGAACATTTTGTCTTTCTGGATGTAGCGACACCTCCGAATAAATTTTCTCCACAACAAATCAGGAAAAATGCAGTCAAAGCAATTCGTTTAGCAGCAAGCAAAAGCTGCGCAGTCTGAGGTTGTCAAGCATAATAGAACTTTTTTCTCCT
Organism: Xyrichtys novacula; assembly: GCA_962446985.1. Lineage (NCBI taxonomy): Eukaryota > Metazoa > Chordata > Actinopteri > Labriformes > Labridae > Xyrichtys > Xyrichtys novacula. The sequence goes on along the minus strand of OY660883.1, from coordinate 26,217,938 downwards.
CCTCAGAGCATTTCTTTTTTTTTTTTTTCTTTCGCGGCAGTGCTCTTTCCAGATCAATTATTCCCACTAAAATAAGTAAGAGGAGGCCATGAAATATTAATGCAGAGGCTGAGCAGGGGTTGAAAGCTTCCCTGACGCGGGGGTGTTGTATCTGTTTTATTTTTCATGACGATGGAGGGACCGTGGCGAGAAGGAGGCGCTGCAGTCGCTTGGGGCCGTTTCCGTGGTAGCTAATTTAGTCGGCGGCCAAAAACCCACCAGATGAAGCCCAAGTTGAAAGAAGGCGAAAGCTCAGAGCTTGGACCTCCCACCCTCCCTCTTCCGCCTCGTCTTCCTCCCAGTCCACATCAGAAACCGTCTGTTATCTATTATCCACACAACTACGGTTCATTATTTAGCGCCGCTGCTTAAACTGCTCACTCAAATTAGCTCCTCAGACGGGCAGGATGAGACGTGAGACAGTCGGTGTGTTTACTCCATGTGCCTCACAGCATTGTTGGCGTTTTCCTCGCCTTTCATCTTCCTCCGTTAGCTTGGCGCCACGGGGGCAGGAGCACAGGAGATGACTAAATGGGAGATTTGTTTGCCTGATTGTAACGCAGCTTAAACTTTCAAAGCCGTTGAAATACTAAATTTGACAAATATATTACCGTTATGTTATATTTTCACGTCTCCTTGTTAAATGAATGTGGGATTATGTTATCAGAACTACAGTCTTCTACCAAGCCCGACACTGTTGCACTAAGTTTAGCACGTTTATTACCTTGTTTAAAATGTTCCATGAAAAAGTAATGAGCAGCAGCCTATTCTCAGAACTCTGTTTTTACAGCTGCCATGTTTTATGTATTAAACATGTTTTTTTTTTCATTGTCCCCACCCCCCTCTGTGCTGTAGAAAGACTGTATCAGCTCTCAAATAAGCACAGCACCTACAGTACAGTGTGTGAAACAGGACAGCAGTGATGAGGCACATCTCACTGCTGGAGCTTTGAAGCTTTTTTGTTCCCACTGTATGCAAACCGAGCCTCCACCTGCTCATCAAACTGCTCATTTGTCGCTCTGAAAACTGATGTGCAGAGGATGGGATTGTTATTCATCAAACCTACAGAGCGTCTTTTCAAACAGTAAGGTTCACCGACTCTGGAAATGCTTTGTTGAACTTTATCAGGGATGTAAATTCAGCTCTTTGTTTTTATTAGAAAGTACAAGAGTATGTCTGAGGAGACTTTGCTTGAATCAGAAGTTAAAGGTGAGACAAGGTTACAGGAAACTGATTTGGATCTCATTTTTCTCTAGCTTTCAGATATTATTTGAAATGAAGATGAAATAAAAGGGTTGGCCCGACCAAATCACAAAAGGAGTATTTCACTTTCTGTCTCATCTTTGGTGGTATTTAGATGTAGAGATAGTTTAGGGGATTTTACTCAGGTTTTTGTGAAACTCTACTCCTTTAGTTTATGTCCCATCTGGATGAAATGAGGATGGATGTGAAAAGACACGTTAAAAAGAAATCTCAATTTCTGTTTTGTGCTCATTTGCCAGTTTGTATAATGCGGATGTATCTTTGTAATTACAAAGAGAACATCAACCAAACAAATCAAGGATGCGCAATATTTTCATTATTACATACCAGCCATCGTTTCACGCTGAAAGTAAGACAACGCAGCCGCAATAAAATCTCTAGAGTAAATTAGAGCTACAAGTATCCGAAGAAGAAAAATCAGCTTCAAGTTTTATAGTCATCGTTGCAAAAGCATGTTGATTAAATCTGAAGTAGCAGTTAGCATGGGCATCAAAACATCATTAGGTGCTAAAGTGCCGATTAAACAGACATCTTAGAGCTTCAGACAATCCCTCAGAGACGCTAAATTACTCTAAGTGTTGTTGTAATCAAAACTGATCCTGGTCAAGTGGTCTCAAGGCCAGTATTGAGGTCACTTTTTAAGACATCCTCTCAGAATTAGAGGCTTTTTATCTTGGTCTCTGTTCAGTCCCAGATTTTCATTTAAGATTTTAAATGAAGGCCAGAGATGGGTTATGTACTCACATTATGACTGTGATTTGAATGAAAATTGACATGCTTTAAAAGGTGTAAAGATGGCAGCCAACGCACCAGTTTCTGGAGTTTCTTCAATCAAGATTAAAACCAAATTTCTAGAGACTTAGATGCTTCCTGTGATTGCTCCTGTTTTTTACACATTTAAAGTAATTCATGGGCCTAATTTTATACTTTTTAGTAATTTATTCATTTTAAAAAATAAGATGTTTATACTGGCTTGTTAATGAGTGTGGCTTTAAGTAGGTATAATGACATAATTTTGGTTGGAAAAACTCATTAAGATTTGTGATTTTTCTGAAATGTGGTGCTCTGAAGATGAAAGTGCAGAGGAATGAGTTGTTACTGTAAAATTTAGTTAAAGCAGATTTGAATTGAAAATGAGAATTCATTTATTTGGTGTTAGTCTTGTTTTGATGTCACTTCATCTTGGTCTCAGTCCCTAAACACACATTGTTTATTATAAAAAGACATTACCTCTTACCTGCATGTTTAAGCTTAGTTAGCCTGTAAACTGTTCATTAAGTATGTGTGCAGAATACCTTCAGTGCTCCCATCCATTCATAAAACACACATGCTCAGTGTTATGTGCTCTAAGGATGAGCTTGATTTGCAGTTTATTCATTTTGAATTTCATGTGCTCTCACTCTGTCCACTGATCCAACAATATGATCTGATTAGCCGTGACACATTAATGCATTTTGATTTTCTTGCTCTGAGCGATGCCAGGCCCAATCCTTCACGCTAATGTCCATTTCCAGAACAAGACCCCCCCAAAAAAAGCAGGAAATCATCACGGAAAAGTGCACTGACTCGTAACAACAAGGAGCATTTAAACACTCAACAGGTTGTATCCTGTTCTTAACCTGCGCTTAATGTGGCAGATCTAAATTCTTTCAAACTTCTGAAAATTTAATCTGCTCCTATTTCCAGCGCTTTAGGTGAAGTGCTGGTGAGCTGTAAACAAACATCCAGGAGAAAAGGTTCGTGCACGACAAGCTGCAGAGCTGCACCCGCCCTTAAGAGGAAACAAGGCAACTGCTGTTGCAGTGTGTGAATTACAACAGCAGCCCATGAATATTTAAAAAGCGTGATCAGGAGAGAGCTCCATTATGTGAACTACTGAGCTGTAATGTCACGGCTGATTATGAGGAACGCTCTGTGTGCTGCTGTTGAACCGGTGAGATCGACACTTTGTGCTGTGAAGGAACACATGCAAACAGGTAGAGCTGTCAATTCATGCTGAAGTGCCTGCCAGCAAATGATTACATGGAAATAACCTCGGGTAAAGAAAAGGAAATTTACAATAACTGAGCTTGACGTACACATTGGTTTTTCTTCCTTTCGCTTATTTGTTTAAATGATTGGCTGGAAGTGAAGGGAGTGATACCTGCACATACAGAATATCAGGTGGAGTGGAGGGATACTGGGGTTAGGCATGTGCCGATACGAAAAATTTGCTATCACGATATTGGTGGCCCAAAATATCACGATTCACGATATTATCACGATATTAGCACATTGCTTTTAACGTTATTAAAAATGGCAAAAAACTGTAAAATCACTTCTCTGTGCACAGCATGACACGCACAAACAACATGAGCAAGAGGCAGCTACATTGGGAGCATTAGCTTTTTGGAGTTCATAGAGGTGGGCACGTAGGTTTGAAGTGTAAGAAAACGGCGCTGCAACTTATCTGCATTACCTGCAGATTGGTTTACCTGCTCCGTCTGTTTTGTGAAGCCGTAAAACGTCCGTACTGCCACCGAAACCTTTTTAATAGGAGGATACAGCCGAGGCGTTTCGTCATTCTCAGTCTCTGACTGTTCTTGGTCCGGCAGCATTGTTACATTGGTTGGAAGTTGGAACGTGTGCGTCAACTTTTTTTTTCTTCTTCAAACTGTTTCCGGTTCACAGAGCGGACACGCTTCAACAGTGCTTTGGGTGGCCGCAATGCATTGTGGGTGGCCACACATTTTGTTGTAAAATTTCTTCTTTTTCTCTTTTAATGTTCCCGTTGTTGTTAGGCTGGCATTATTGTACTTAATACAAGAGATTTTTTGGATTTGGGACTACTTTTGTGGTGGTTTGTTTGTACATTTTGCTACCAAGGCTTTGACACCGTGGGTAACACTACATGCGGGTTAGGTTGGTAAGTACTCGGCTTCGCTCGCTTCCGCTGAGTGACGCTGCCACTCGTCTTATTATTGTGTAACACATATCACAGTACCCTACGATTTCATCATCGCGGCCGTTTTAGATATTGCATATCACGATTAACTCGTATATCGGCACATCCCTAACTGGGATTAAATGTCACATTAGTAGATCTCCATACTTTATAAAACTTCAGATATTCAAGGGTCTTTTTAGTGAGTCACAGACAAGGATGGAGACATACCTGTAGTGATTCAGGGTGTTCATATCCCACAGTCTGTTTATCTGTTGTTGGCATTACTCTTAACAATTCAGGAGAGGCAGATCGTCCTGCTTTTGACAGGTTTTAACATTCACTTCCATTAATACTTTTTCCGTGAAACTCGTGTCGTTTTTCAAATTTTCGACGCGCTGACTCGAATGTCAGTTCCTTCACTGTGGGAAGTGTCACCATCTCCACATCCAGATACTGTATAACAGCGCGTGTACTACATTGATGTCTGTCACTTTCAGTGTTGTATTCGGCACTTCAGGCAAAAGCTTCACCGACTTCAAGCTGTCAGCTGGCAGAGATGGGAGCTGCTCGACTCTGCTTGGTAAAACCTCAAATTCAGGCTGTTTTCTGATTTCATGCAGATCTTGTTGGTGCTGATATTGTTTGTTTTTTTTTTGTTTGTTTTTTCTTGAAACTGTGCTGACTCAGCCTGGGAATCTGGCTATAAGATGTTGTTGACTAGAGCCCAAGCACCTGGGGAAACTATCACAGTACAAAGCACCAGAAACGTCAAGTCATAACATCAACCTCTTCCTCTCGTCTGAGTGCCACACAGTCAGAAGCTGCCTCCTTTACATCTCTGCTAATCTCAGGGGTGCTGCAGCAAATTAGAGTTTAGAATTGATGAATTATGGCATCTGTCCACGCGGTGTGCTCCTCTGCCCTCCAATCAATTTAAGTGACTTTCCCCCCACGGTGAGAATAGACTTTTTGTTAAATGACTCCATAAGAAAAATTATAGCTATAAATCCGCAGCCAACACCAGCTGTTATGAAGATTTATTACTGTAGTTAATGTTAATACTCCACCCAGCCCCGTCACATCAGACGCAGGGGCCGCTGTAGGTCAGCCAATGGGGTTATTCTTGTTATTTCCTCGTCCAGAGTGAAATTAGTCTGACAGTAAAACGTTGGAGAAAAATCAACTGTTTCTGTGATAATTGCCGGTTGTCGGGTTTAAGGTGGGCTCGTCCTTGGTGAGCCTGGTTGTTAAAGGATTGTTTACAGCGGTGAAAGGGCCAGATTGAGTCATTGACATCAGCTGTTTGTCTGTTTGAAAGCTGCAAAATGTGAAGGTCCGCTCAGAGAGGCTTTAACACCGACCATTCAGCGACGCCTTTGGGGACACACGCGAGGGGGAGGGGGGCACAAACACTCACTGCCCACAACAAAAGCAAACGGTTGCATAATTCTCTAAGGTTCACGGTTATAGAAAATGTTAATAGATGTTTGTTTTAAATGATGCGTGTACGCAGTGTGTGGATAAGAAGGTGTGGGCGAGATAAAGAGAAAGGGAGAGAGAGTCAAGGCTTCCCTGTAGGGTGTAGGTGGTTGTCATGTGTGTTTAAAGCATTACCCTCATGGCATGTTTGAGAGTAAAATCGGTCAGATGGTTGCAGTTTTAATTTTGACACCAAACTTTAATTTAGTTTTAGTAATTTTCAGAAAACTAGGGTTGAGATGTGAAAAACAGTTTGGCCCACCCCACCTCTTAGTTTGATTCATCAAAAATAGCAATATTAAAAGTGTAAATCTTATTGTTGGTGCTCTTGTTTACATTTAAAAAACATTAAACGTAGGGCTGCACGATATATCGTTTAAGCATCATCATCGTGATGTACGTGTCCGCGATAGTGACATTGCAGAGCCTGTGATGTAGGAGGTGAATGAACTCATCTAATTTTAAGGGTAGCTGACTGAGATACACTGCATGTGACTCTACATGTGCAGTGCAGCGATCCACCAATCACTTTCATTCTTTACTTGATTGCCAATTAGACTACCCTGCCAGCCGTCAATCAACATCAGAGAGGAGGAAACCCACCCCTGCACATGGAGTGAGTCGCTGCGCTGCCAGTGTTGTGCCGAGAAATGAGTGTTCGCTGAGAATTACTTTGGGAACATTACTCATCACTGTTTAGCCCGACAAATAAGAATTGTACACGTTTTAAATTGTACATTTTCATGGACTACTCTACTATAAGCGGTGTGCGTTTTGCAAGGTACATGCGTTTCTCGGCACAACACCGTTAACAACAACAACGGTTGCAAAATGAGCAACGAACAAGAGAAAATGAAAACTTGTTGCCAAAAAGAAAAGGAAAGTCAGTTATCTGGAATTATTTCGGTTACAAGAGGGATGATGTCGACCAAAACGTGTTCTGTGTTCATCTGTTGCCATAATAACATCCCAGCACAATAAAAGTTAAAAATATCTCTAAGACAGACAGAAGCCATTCTACTAACATTCACAAAAAGAGATAAGATCAACGCAGGTTAATTGTCCACAAGATTTCAGCATAAAGTGATATTCAGGTCATCTGGTGAAAATTCCTGTATTTTTTTATATCGCAATATATATCGCAGGGTTGAAAAAAATCATTGTTAGTTTTTTTCAATATCGCGCAGCCTTAGTAAAAAGGCATTAGGATGAATTTCAACCTTTTTTACAAATATCAAAAAAATACTCACGGGCGCTTTAAAGCAAACAAATAATTGTTTTTATCATGTCAAAATCAGAGACTGTGGTGCTTTTCAGGGGCAACAACATCCCATAATACCTACTAGTGTCACACTCTGACAGTAGGTATGTTAGGACACTCAGTTATTGTTTTTTTTTTTTTTTGTTTTAAAAGGCAAATCTAAAGTAGAGCCCTTCATAGAGCTTCTGCAAGGAAGAGATTACTGTGTATCCTAAAAAAAAAAAATTCAAGGTATGTCTTACAATCTTCAATTGTTGCCTAATATCATCACATCCAATGTTTGTCATTGTGAGCTGTCCTTGTCACTGCCGCTATTAAACAAGTTTGTTTATTTGTACAGATTTTAAGAGCACACTGCAGTTTCACACTGGTACATCATCAGAGCCTCTGCTGCCATGGCAACCACCAAAATCTCATGTGCTTATTGATTTAAATGCCACCCCCATGGAAACTCAATGACATTTAAGTTATTTATTGGATTAAATAAAGTACTGTTCATTACATATTTAGACCGCACAGTGGTCCAGAAGCTGAAAAACAAATGTGGTGCTATAAAAGAGAGGGGATGTTTTTCTTCTCTGCTACACTCACAGTTTGTCGGCCAGCCGACCACAAAACTTGTAGTGGATGTTTGCTTCACAGAGCAGGTCAATAAGGATTGTCCCAAACAAATTGAATGTTTTTGCTTCCTTCTGTGAGCAGCTCAGCGATGTTTATCAGAGATGGATCCGAAACAGCTGACAGAGTTTAAGAGGCTGGGTGCAGCAGATCATGAAGGGACTTTGAATTGACATTTTTCTAAAAACTTTCCATATATTGAGAAAAGAATGAGAGGAAAATGGAAAAACTGTAAGAGTGCTACATTTCCACCACAAAATTCCACCACAGACATATAAATAACAGCTTTTTCAAGGGTTCACTAAGGGACAATATGACTCTGCCAAGGATCCAGAGGCCCATTAAACAAAAATAAAACTCCTATTCACTTATTAACCAATCTATATTTTAACATTTACATCAACAGCTCATTTGTAAATCAACATTTGGACAGAAAATTGAGTTTTACCTCTTTATAACCCATAACCAAACCTAATAATACACACCATTTTATAGACAAGACAATCATAGTTTTGTCTCCAACTCGTTTATCTCCATATATTTCAAGATGTTGTTCATCCTTGCAAACCAACAGAATGAGTGCAAACATAACTGTCTTGATAATATAGCATGCCAAAAAAAGTGGTCTCCTATGGTCAACTTACCCCGCGCAATGCATGACGGGATGACCATCGGATGGTCTCTCCATTTGGCAATGCTCTACGGGAAATTTTGAGTCGCCTATATAGGGCATCGAAGTTGATCACTCAGGTTTCGGACACCACTTAAAAATGGTGCTAACCCCGTATAGTCGCCTATACAAGGGTTAGGGATCCATTTCAGACACACGACTTTATTAGCCCTCTAAGCTAAAATGGTGGACTTTTATGCTAGTTTTTTGACCTCATGTTGTAGCTCATAGATACCACAATTGATGTATAAAACATATATAAAATGATCTTTTTTGGTCTGAACACAATTCTGATAAATTTAAGACAAACTAAATTCACTTTCAAGAGTTAATTTTTTTTAAAATAAATGTCTAACCTCTTCACCCATGTACTTCTAACCTTCACAGACTCCATGAATTGATGCCCATTTCCTAAATATTTGGTCACATGATCAATTTCTTTTACCATTTCCAAACAACAAAAGGTAGCTCAATTTACCCCACTCTCCCCTACATGATTTCGGATTAACAGAAACACCTCTTACCCAGCAGGAATCCCACAGATGACCGCTGAGTCCACACACTTGATGAGGTGATATCCGGTCTCGGTAACCTGCGTCCTCCATCTTGTCTCTCTGCTACAATGGCGGCGGCGATGCTAACACAGCTAGCTCCATCGGCAGAATTCAGCCCAAAACACACACAAAACTGAGCACGTTAACAGGTGAACACTAAAATATCCCGCTGGAGCATAAACAGTTTAAAAAATAATGCAAAAATAGTTTTTCTCTCTCTTTTCACTCAACTTGTTTACCTGTATCCTTCTTCTCTCCCGTTTCCCTCCTAGTCCCGCCCCTCAACCCTGATAGGTTCAGAACAAGCAGCGTGTCTCTTTTGATTGACACCTGTCTACCCCTGTTAACAACTCATTACAGGCCGTGATATGTTCAAAGTCAATACGAAATCAGAGAGTTTACAAAATTTTAAACCTTTTGGGGGTTTATTCAGTTAATTGTGACATAAAACAATTGGAATTGGAATATGGTTTATAACTTATTTTTTCCCAGAATAATGCACAGCTCTGTTACAATGTAAGATTTTGACGCTCAAACCGCTCTGTCGCATCTTTCGCCATGGTAACTGTCGCTGAGGATCATGGGAAGGCCAATATAGCCTCCAGGCACGTATGCTCTAAACAGCCGCACTGAAAATCGATAATTGTAAATAAGATTTATTATTTCATTTTCGTTTCCTTCTCTATTATTTATTCTGTTTTGAGCTGAAAATACAAAAACAAACACGAATTTTTTTTTTATTTTTTGGTAATACAGAAAAACAAATAAACAAAATACTGACTTGTTTTTTCGTTTACTAGATTGAATAGAATAAGTAAATGGACGGATAATACACGGACTCAATAACTCCAGTATTCTGCACTTTTGCATTTGCTGAATATTTAATAAAGAAATTTTCTATTTGGTTATTTGTGATGCCCTTATTCTCATATACACCCTCAAGAAACTTCTACAGACCCAAATAAAAGAGAGAAAAAAAACGAAAACAGTAAATGAAAATGTCACCCCCAAACTTCGACCCTTGCTGAGAACAAAAAAGTCATTAACACATTCCAATCAGCAAAACAAAGTAAAACAATTAACTGGCTCCTCCACAGTGGGCTTTAATAACACCACTTTAGCAGCACGCTCCTCTTATTGCTTACAAGGTGATGTGGGGATGTTATTGAGATTTGGTTTAAAACGGCGCTCAGAGTGGGCTCTTGTCATTACACAAACTCCAAGACATTTCATCCTGGCATGCCGAGAAGTCAAGCCTGAGCCAGAAGCAGCAGTACGGAGGCCTAATTGAACTCTCTGTGATTCCCTCTCAAGGGCTATTCTCAGTGCTCATTATCTTAGCCCCAGTCTCCGTAAAGACCAGATGACTTCGCTCTGACTTTGAACCTCCCTCTCCAAACAGGTCAGTCCAGCTCCCTTTGTCCTTTCATCTTCCTTTTGGCTTTTATAAATAAGCGCTTTTCTCCGGAGGCACAGTTGCATCACCTCAGACAGCTGCCAGCGGTGGCTCCTCTCAGAACAAAAAGGAATCCAGGCAACTCTGCTCTAATCACTTTTGTCGTGCTGCGTGCTGACGATGCCAACGGACTAAAAATACAAAGATAGAAATGAGAAACAGAATTTCCAGGACTGTTGTTCCCCTTTTGTCATTTTTACAACCTACTGTGTTCTACATCCTGCTACTGAAAAGCCTTTTTGTGCATCCACTGGAATTCCTCATTTTAACACAAAAACACCCGCCAGCCACGATCAAACAATCATTACTGAGTAGCAGTTGGAATCATCATTTATAGCATTTAGATTTGTTCACACACATCTTTCTGTTTACTTAATAACAGCAAGAGATCCCAGCGCCTACTGCTGTCCTGTAGCTGTTTTTGTGTCTCTCTCATTCTCCAGTGTGTTAATACTTACATTTAACGCGTCAGCCACAGCCAAAGATGTGACGCTATACAAATACAAGCTCTGCATCATGGGAGAGGGTATTTCCATATCCAGATGGCCTTTTAACAGACATGCTGTGCACTACTAAGAACAAAAGGGCTTTAGATGCTTCTGTGGTTGTTTCACAGTGTCTTGTCCCTCAGAAAAATCCCCCGACTAAAATGATCAAAAGCTGAACAAGGGAGTGAAACGAGGCTCTCGGTTTCACCATTTGTGATCTGATTATTTTGAGATATTTATAGATTAAGTTGATTAAACGATCGAACATTATCCTCCTTTCTGATTGGCACTCATCAGCTCAACTAAGCATGAACACTTTTATTGTTTTAAGCCTGAAAATCCATTGAATGAATTTAAATTTTCTTTTTCTAGTGATCAGGTAATTAGAGTGGCAAAGTGACAAGATGGGAGGACACCATTATGGGAGGACAGCAGTGTTAATAGTTGGGTAAGAAGCATAGACTGTATAAAGAATGGACGCTGTCTGCCTCCTCGCTGGGTGAAGCCACTCCGAGAACAGCACCCTCTGGTGACGGGTTGCAGTATAGGTCATAAATCCCGCCTCCACCAGCAAAGCTTATGGAGCTGTGGACAAACTTTAGAAATCTATTACACAGAATATAAATTTTTCTCCCCCCCTACTTGTGGTGTTGACATGTAGTTACAGTAAGATTGGTTTGAAGCTCCGTTGTTAAAAGTTATTAGGGGGTTCATGTTTTCTTTGATTGACACCTGATACAGCCTATGGGCGTTCAGGGATTGTGTAGCTCACCTGTGGGATACGCTGTTTGAGCCGAGCGTCATCACAGCGACTCTCGGCGACTCTCCCGCCGAATGCGCACAACACTGCACAATGCTGGTTTCAGGAAATGAAGAAAAATCATGGAAATACCGGGAGCTTTTTGGCTTCAAATCTGTATACAGGCAGGAGGCGGAACCAAGTTGTCCGTAGTATATACAGTCTATGGTAAGAAGTCACCATTTACACTCGACCCACTACTTCTCACACTCCATATATTTTTTTTTTAACTGCAAGGAAAGAGCGTTTTTACTGTCTGTCCAAGGAATTGGTCTCAGATTCACACCAACAAGAGTAACACTTGTTCTACCTTCTGTTTGCTTTGTTTAACCTCAACACAGGGAACCCTTAACCTCAGTTTAACTCAGCATAAAAGTAAGAAAGCACACCTCCCAATATCAAGTCAATTCTCTCTTCCTGTGAAAAGCTTCTGGTTTGTGTTGTTCTCGCGGCCCCTGTGGACAAACCGTACCCTTTATGTCTTCGTTGATCTTGTCCTGTACATCAGAAAAAAGCATCTCTGACTCGCTTTTTTTGTTTTTGTTCATTTTAGCTGGTGGTTTTTTGTGCGGGGCAAGGCGTTAGGAAACAATTACAGTGAAAGTACAAGCTTTTTACTTCAAAACATTTCCTGTTGAAAATGCAAACAAAGGCTGTCGCTGCTCGTTTTGTCTGGCGCCTACTTTGGCAGATGTTCAGGCAATAAAAATGAGTTTATTTGAATATACTCCATTTTCTCTGTAATGGTTTATTTACGCTTGTAGGTCAGGTAAATTTCAGTTTGTTTCACAACCAGCTAAAATCTTCTCATCATGACTTTTAAAGACTGTTTACCTAATCTAAAAGTTGCGTAAAAACTAGAGTAGCATTCAGAGGACAGTGACTAGAGCTGAGGCCATGTTTGTGAGTGGGATCAGCTGTTATTGCTTATTGATGCAGATCAGTTATGTGATGTGATGGGTTTTCTTCTCATCCTTCATACTCGCACCTTTAAATGGCGCGCAGTACTAGGCGTGCAGCATTGTCCTTTTTGCCACTTTTCTCCTTCAGTGGATCAAAGCCATACGTTCAGAAAAATCAATAGTAAATCAATAGTAATAAGACTTGTTGAGTGGTAATTTGATTGAAATGACACCTCTATGAGTGAAATGGTTGCAGGCACTGTCTGTATTTTGCAACCCTCAAAGCTACTCTTTGCTAAGCTCAAGTACAGAAACAACTTTAAAAAAGAAAAATCTACGCAGCTGCATAAAATCTGCACATTGTGGACTTAGCCAAATGCAACTGAAGACATTCAAAAGTGCCCCAAAAAACAAGATATGTTTTATTTACTGGTGCAAATTAAATGTCAGATGTTAGATAAAGATATTTAATCTGATGTTTTTTAATTTTTATCATTCAGTTATGGCTTTTGATCTGATCATCTCAACTGTCGGTGTCATAATTTTGTTTATTTGTTAAGATTTGATTTTTTATTTTTAGTTTATGATCAATGTTTTGATGAGCTACGGCAATATTTTTACAATTAACTGCCTGAGGGAATATTTTTACATCTTATTCTGTCTTGTAGTGGCTGGATTGTTCATCGCAGATACATCACATGTTTTCGTTTACCCAGAAAAGCTTCCCATCCGTCAGACTAACTTCAAAAACCCTCGTTCGGTTTACCTTTGACACCAATTTGGCAGACCAAAATAAGATACCCCACTTCTATGAATCCTTTTTGAAGATCTAACGTATGTTTGGTAGGAAAGCAGTCTTACACTGCGCGTGTGTATTTCTGTTCCTCTGCCTCTCGACCTGCGTTCGGTGGGATGAACTCCTGAAACCAGTAACCTTGAACGCCAATAAATCCCACCCCCGCTTGATTTATTTTCACTTACAGCAGCACATGGGTCATTTGTTGAAAGAGTAACCTCCTTTTAACTCTGTGACCGCAGCCGTCCTGCAGTTTCTTCTTCAGGCCCACAGTGAAGGGTCTTCATATCTTCTGCTCTACCAGCACACCCTCCGCTCTCTGTGTAAGACATCAGGCAGACCGGCACGGCTCCCCGAGCTTTGAAGTTTGTTTCAGAGGTACATCAAAGGCAGCAGCAGCATGGATACATGGATGACACATTTAATTTGGTTAGCAAGCATTTCACAAATTTACGCCATCAATTAACTCATGATGGACATATAGTGGGTAATTACCACCGAACTATAAATAGCATCAAAGTTGAAGAGCTTGCGTCTTTACAAAGCTATACACTGACGAGGTCTTACACAGATGTCAAAAAGCTACAGATGTCAAAAAGCTTATTTGAATATGAGGACACGCCATGACTGCACATTTACCACAATAATACCCCTTACTTATATTAGCCGTGATGTTCCCATTCTTTACATAAAGCCGCCCCACATCTTCAGCAAACTGTCACTCACCTGTCAGCCGTGTTAACACTCACCACACACAGCTACAAAAAAATAATTACCTCCCACGCTTCGGGATCTTCTGACAGGCAATTATAGTGTTTAAACATACATGAATACACCCTCCAAGCGGGCCATGTATTGTAGAAAGCGGAGTACTTAATGGACTGTGAGTAAGTCAGGTGTTGCATTTGTTTCCCGGTAAAGTGAATTATTCATTGTTGATGTTTTTGAATGTATGTATATAGAAATGTATAGAGGTTGCCGGGTAATGCTTTCCGGCTCTGCAGATAGTCAGAAGTATTGAAGTGATTGACTTTCAGCGGAAACCACAGGGGAGAGCGGTGACGTGATTATGGCGTATGGGCTCTGACTAAACAGACGTCAAAGATGACACAAACTGCGCTGTAAATGTTGTTTGTGCACGTCTGCTTTAAAGGCTGAAACATACAGGATCCATATTGAGTGTGTATCATCAGCGTCACGTATCACGCAGCAATAGGTTGCCATTCTAATCAATGCAGCTCCGTCGCAGCTCAGTATCTGAAGCATATTGAGAGCAGCACTGCTAAAGATACCTTAAAGATACCTAAAGATACCTAAAGATACTAATTTCCCCTCGGGGATCAATAAAGTTCTCTATCTATCTATCTATCTATCTATCTATCTATCTATCTATCTATCTATCTATCTATCTATCTATCTATCTATCTATCTATCTATCTATCTATCTATCTATCTATCTATCTATCTATCTATCTATCTATCTATCTATCTATCTATCTATCTATCTATCTATCTCTACGCTTCCAGTGCATGTCAATGTACACAGAGAAGATCGTTCTAGACAGAGTGTCAAGCACGAAAACCCCGCATGTCATCCGGTATTTCAAATAAAACCCCATATGCGAACTCCCAACTGTGTATCAGTTCATGTAGATGAGAAATACTTCCTGGTTATTGATTCATCAGTAACACAGAACAATCTGATGGTCAATCCCTGATCCAATTGGACCCCAACTGGACTTTTAACTGCTAACTCTACCTGAAGGTAACAGCACAGCATAAAGGAGCATAGTTTACTTTATTAAACATGAGTAAACCTGCAAAAACCGAAACTGTAAAATTCTTGTTGCTTTTTCACATACAGTAGAGGCTCAACAGTCACTGAATTATACCCAAATTAGCAGGAAATAGACCACAGGGCATGTTGTTTCCTCTATACTGAGCCCAGCTGACTGGGGCTGCACTACGCTGCTGCCACGCTAAAGTTTTCAGCTTAAGTTAATGTCTCAAGGTGAAGCCTGCATTGCTATCAGCCAACACCAGCAACCAATATGAGACACTTGAGCTGTTTGCATGGATTTCCTCAAATCTACTCACCCAAGTTGTTTGCGATCCATCTTCCTTTTGGTGACGGGAGATCTGGCTCCTTTTACTGATTCAGACCGTTTGGCTCCGAAAGACCGGGCTCCCTGACGGCCCCTTTACAGCACCATGTTGGCTCACGGGAGCTGGATCTTGTAGCCAAGTCATTTACTACCAATACAATGCCAGCCACAAAATGCTAATAATTTGGCTTGATTGAAATGAAAATGCTAAGCTTGATGTTAATCCAAAGCACAAGTGAGCTGACAAGGAAATAGTGCCAAACATGGAACCGGGAAGCCTACTTCCAATTTCAGTCAGTACAATCATCTTTAAATCAATATTTGGTATCACCGTGGTAACATATGTTATCGGTAGCAGATTAAAGTGTAGGACAGTATATATTCTGTGTATGATTATGCGGGTTGTGATGCCAACGGGATGACTCAAAGCTTAAGGAATCATAATCCAGTCATATATAACATTGAAGATGGTGTAAGTGAACTGATCTGACTGAGCTTTGGGTTAGAGGTTTGAGAGCCACTGATTTAAAGGACTTAATCGCTCACACAAATACAGTCGCACTTTAATCCTGTTGATCCTGAAGTCAATACCTGCATGGAAAATAAGATTAGGGCCAGTATTACTAATGCGTTATATTCCACCGAGATTCACTTGAAATTGTTTTTTCTGGGAAGTCTGATCTGTGACAGGGATCTAGATAGAAAATAATCTGTGAATGGCAGATGTGACCGCCACTGGAAACTGAAACAGAGACAGAAACATCCTACGCTTGTTTTTCTCATGATAATTCTTGGCTTGATCTACTTTATTTCCAAAATCCAATCAGGTATTTAGGGAAATATTTTCATCCCAGTCTCTTTAGTCATCATTTATTTGCCACCAACTAAGAAGCATGGTGATTATTTCTCTGAAAAACATGTGTTTCTCCCAAACATGCCCACTTCCTCTGAACTCTTAGTTCAAGGTATTCTCTAATTACGAAGACAGGTTTACAGGGAGATAAAGAAAATGACTATGCGGATTCGCACAACTCTCACATTTGTCTTTATGAGGAATGCAGATCTTTGAAAGTGTGAATAAACCAAACAAAACTATGTGGAAATCTTGGATGCGACTTCTTGGAAAGCTACCAACTCCCCGCTCTGTGCTTTGATCCTATTTAAATGAAGGCTACCCTCAACAAAACGGCCTCTAATTATTTCGTCTTTGATTCTGAAATGAAAATACCCCCGAGACTCTGGTGGAGGTCTGAAAAAGCTGCAGCTAGAGCTCGTTTTTCTCGGTCCCGCATGCTCTGTAAACCAGCCCTCCACAAACACCAAGACAATGAGAATCAAAAGGATTGGAGACCAGATTAAATCGTGCGTTCAAAGGGAAACACAGGAAGGCCTCGAGTCAATGTGTTATCCTAGTTCTCCCAAGAGTTTGTCTGCTGTGGTTCCAAATGGCACCCACCTATTGAAAAGTTTAATCTGCTTTCTTCACTCTGAGAAAACACAATGGCAGCCCGCCATCTCTCTGCTGCTGGATCATTAGATTCATCGCCATAACCCAAGTGGAAGTGTGTGGGGAGGGGACAGCGGACAGAAATATCTTACCCTCTTCTCTCCAGAGGACAGCTCCAGCCCTCTGATTCTCACCCCGCCGACTCAGAGCCCACCTTGACATTTCGAGCTAATGACACTGACCGAGGGCCCCGGATTTCTCCTGGCTTTGAACGTGTGCGTGCCATTTCTGTGATTGAACTAATAACGGATTCTTAGATGTAATTGTGCCGGTCAGCCCAGGATTGCTGTCGAGGAAACAGACTGTGAGGAATGACTTCATGTCTCCTGTGTTTTCCACAGTAACTTTTGGTTTTCTTCTTCTCCTATTTCTACTTTTATCACAGTCTACTGTCACACTCAATGTTTGTGCTCATTTATATTGTGACCCAATGAGACTACCAAACACAAACACATGAAACACTGCATGTATGAGCTTACTGTGCTCTAATTTGACAGCATATTGAAAGGTCATTTCAGCTGTCCACATTTAATTGTTTTCGGGCACACATCTGTGAGCATATATCACCATGGTAACACTGGGTTACCTGCCAGTCAGGGTTTTTTTTAGGTTTAGGCGCTAAGATGACTTAATTAAAGGTGGGGTAGGCAGGATTCCGTTTAATATCATTCAGTAGCTATTAGTTATTGATGACATTTGGTAATATAATGATATCGCTTTGTTTTGTTATGTCTGTGTGGTCAACATTTTAAATTTTTTTGCGCGGCCCGCTCTTTCGGACAAAGTCATTCTCCAACTTCCCCAACCTGATTGGTTGTGAGGTGGACGCTGCTCCCCCTGTGTCATGAGGCACGCACCACCCAACGTTTATGAGCCCAAACAAAGTTAGCGTGCGACAATATCGGACAGTAGAAACCAACCGGAAAGTACAGAAAACTGTCTGAATCCTCCTTTGACTGCCAACACAAGCAAGTAAACGAAGTAAATACCAGAGACTCTGGCGGAATAACGGGCGCTTAAAAGGGAGGTAGAACCTTTCTGCTGGACAGGTAAACCGCTTTAACAAAGTAAGCCAAGTGTCTGTAACAGAAGTGTTACTTGTCAAATGGGACCTGCAGCGTGTTGTTGCGCCGCTGTACTGTTGACCTCGGGTTCTGGACTATGTCACTTTATCCTCGTTGTAGAAGTCCTGCAAACATTGTGTTTGCTGGTAGTCTGTTGGCATCTACAGTAGCACTGGGCCCCATTTGTAATTATCTGAAGTATTGATCTGCATTATATCTGAATTTAATTGAAACGATACGAGCGAGCAGGAGCGTCTGTTTGTGGGCGTGACTTAGGGGAGAGGAGGAGCTGAGGGGAAAAATGGTTGGGAGGGGTAGTGTTTACATTCAAGATTTCTCCCCAAAACTGGCACTTCCTCAGATCCTGTAAACCCCACCTTTAAGGTAAAGATGATTTAAGGGGTTGGTGACACCACTTTTGAGCATTCATAACTTCAAGTGTTTTACTTTATCTAAACTTCAACTCAGTTAAAGAAGATTTGCACACTGTGTCCCGACTCTAATGGAACTGGGTGGTGTGAGCTTATAGGTTAAGGCTAAATTTGATTCTCTCTGGAAACTCAAAAAGTCTTTCTTTATGATATTTGGACGCAGAATGACATGGTTCCTTTAGTCTGCTAATAAAAAACAGCATGAAATCGCTGGTAAAAATGGAACTGTGATAACGTTCAAATGTCAGAGGATGTTGCTATGGTATTACTGAACCTTTTTGTGAGACCAGACAGATGGACTTAGATTTCTGTCCCTTATTCAGTCCCAGAGGATAAAGCTTTCTTGTTGTTTTCTTGCCACTCTCTAACATAAAAGAGTTTTTAAATCTTTTCTCAGTCATTCGAACAGTTTAAACTTACACAACCACAGAATAAGACAGTTTTTTGGTGCTCCAGGATTGTGTTCACATTTTTAATATTTGCTAAGAAAGAGTGACAGAGGTATGTTGCCACAGCCGAGGAGTGCTGCACGTGTCAGGTGTGTGAATGGAATCTTAAATGAGGTGGCATTTTAGGGAATACTCGTATCTGCTTTTCTGCCAAGATTTCGATCAGAAGATCAATACCTGTCTTATGTCTGTATGATGAATGTGCAGATACAGCCAGCAGCCAGGTAGCTTAACATAAAGCCTGGAAAGAGAGAGAGGAAGAGTTAGACCGGCTCTGTCAGGAGATAGCAGAATCTAATTCCAGCACAGGATATATAACATAGCACACAGCTCTGTATATAAAAAAGGATTTTTTTTTTGCACTTTAATGCAGTTAAAGATCAAAATAACACTATATATAATTTGTTACTACTTTTCTGTAGGGTGACCATATTCTGAATTCCCAAAAAGAGGACTACGGGGGCTATATATGTTTTTTTTTTGTAGGAGGGTAGGGGAAAGTCCCGCCTCCTTCGCCTCTGATTGGCTAGAAAAGCTGGAAACGTCATCACACGTTCAAGCCAAACACGGGCTGTCGGCTCTATACATCGAACAGAACATTACAGAACGTTATCGCACTTCTGAATCTCTTAACCCTAACCCTAACCTGACGGACGATGACATTTCACAGCCGTAAGGAATAACCAATCGGAGCCCAGCACTTATAGCCAATCAGAGGCGAAGAAGGACGGGACCTTCCCCTACCTTCCTACAAAAAAAAATTCGCCTGGAGGGGTCACACAAACTTAATTTTCAGAGTTTTTCAGGTTGGCTCGACTGTCTCTTACTGTCTCTCCTAACTCAGTAAGTCCACGTGACACAAAATCGAAACTTACGTACAAAACTGCAGACATTTGAAGGATTTTGTAAACTTCCCCGGACAAGCCCGGACAGCCCCCTAAAAGAGGACATGTCCGGGTGAAAGAGGACATATGGTCACCTTACTTTCTGTGCTACATACTTGATTTTCATTGGTTGAAATTTCATTCATTAATATTTGGTTTTTCAGCAGTAGAAGTGATGCTGAGGAAATCCAGATCCCGCACGTCACAAAGATGCCAAACCATCAGACCATGAGGACTCCAGCACATTTCTCCTCTGCCTGTTGACACTGTGGCAAAAACACTAGGTTCTGTCTCAGGTCTTAGTGGACAGGAAATGAGGTCGGTTACCTGACACAGGTGTGAGGGCAGCCTGAGGAGCCCCAACTCTGATAGGAAACGGTGGAAAAAGATCTTGTCCTGCAATCCAGGCAACAGCAGAAGAGCTCGTAAGTGTACTTTTGAGTTACCAATCCTACAAAGCAACTCAAACCATATTACTATTTACACAGACATTACCTACCTTTCCAGGACTTAAGAGACATACAAATGTAATAGTTTGAATCATTTTAAGTCATTTTTGGCTAAGAATAAGTGTCTTTTGTCTCTTTTTTGTGGTATTTTTTTCAAGTACATCTTCTTTCATCTTCATTTTTCATCAAACAGAAGAGTTAACTGAATTTTCAATGAATAACTCAATCTGTTTTGGTCTTTTGAAGTGTTTAACATCTTGTATCCGAGTGCTTTTATGTGTTACAGTAATCACTGTACATTAGCAGCGTAAAACACAGTGTAAAAATATTGTTCCAGGGAGAGCAGTGAAGTGTTTTCCTGTTTGTACGCTCTCTGGGGTGATTTTACATTAGGCGCATTAAGCCTGTAAATGTGTCACCTGAACAGCGGGAGATAACTGCTGTGCTTTCTTAGTTTTTTTTTTCCAACCTCTGAAGCCTCTACCTTTGATTTTCCTCTGCTCGCAGCTTTGCATTGATACCATCTGTCAGGAATGGAGAGCTGGTGGAGTTGAGAGGAAAGAGGAGGAGAGGGGGTTCAGCACTTCGCCGTCTGATTAATCATGCTAATCAGTGATGAGAGGTTAGAGGTCCATTAACCTGTTCGGAAACACCAAAGACTGCCATGCCTCTGAGGGTGGGGATCCACTGGAGCACCAGCCACAGATGGGAGGGAGAGCGAAGAGAGATGGCGCCAACCCCCATGGAGGCAAACCCCAGACAGGAACACCTGCTCTGATGATGAATTAAGGAGAGATGACAAAATATGGTTTGAGCACTCCAAATACCCCAGCGGTGCCCGTAAACCCGCCTCAGGAGGGCCAGAACCAAACAGGAAACAAGGATAAACCTACACTCAGCTAGCATCACAAAAATAGCATTTGATGTGGTTTGCGTTTCTATTTAAATCATAATGAGCTGGAGATTACAGAGGCGGCACTCGATGATAGTAGGTTCTTGTTTTCGTCTCATCAAAGGCTTCATTTTCCTGTTTTAGCGCGAGTTAGCGAGCTGAGCAGCACCGAAATCATCCAAAATAAAGAGCTGACGGTTATTCCAAGCACGTCCGTGTTCATGGAAATATTGATTTTGTCCGTTCTTTGTTGATTTTGTGTCCTTTATGGGCTCATATGGGAAAAATGCAAGAGCAAAACAGAACGTGACATCAATCACTTTAAGAGGAAACTAGTGTTGTTCTCATGTTTCAGTTTGATTCTCTTGAATAAGCGGGAGCGCTGCTTTCGTGGCCACCACCATTTATCAAAGCTACAGTCTGAGTGGAACATGGAGGATGTTGTTTTTTTCATGCCTCACAACAGAAAAAGCTCTGCGGAGCGTACAGTGGGGGATCTCTACTTCAGACCGGCATGGGTTTCTTTCATGGGGATATGTGAAGGAGTACTTGTGTGGAGATTTGGAGAGAAGAGAAAAAAAAAAAACAAACCTTGGAAATGTAAAAGAGGATTGGCAGAAGGTAGCTAATGCAACTTTAAATCAGATATCTCTTGAGCCACTCGGTGGGATTAAACCAAAAAATTGTCTCTTAAAGCAAAAATCCACCTTCCAGCACAATGCTAGTGGAATCCTTGAAATATGAAAAGCTCAATATTTGTGAACAATCCTCTCCTGCAGCCGAGACGCAGATTACCACAGTTCCTGAAGTCTAAAGCCTTCGAGCAACAAGACTTATCCGGTGGCAATAACCTGGAAATTTCATCAAGTTAAGGTGCTCTCAGTATGTATTACGGATCATAAAAAGTCCCTGCCTTCGGCTCTGAGTCCACCGAGAGTGAAAGTTACACTACATCAGCTTGGGTGGTCAGCTCCTTTGTGAACTGAGGCATTATGACAAAAGCAAGATAGCAAATGGGTCATATGAGTCAGCAAATGTAGGTAAGAATAACATCAGCTTTAGTTCGCTTGATAAATTCAAGGAAAAGGTGGGCAATAAGCGCTGGATACTCAAGAGAAACTCGACAAAGTCTAAAAAAAACAAACTCTGAGATTCAAAGACCAAACACACTAGACAGCTAAATTACTGAAACAGCAGGAGACAGGCAAGAGGCCAAGGATTTCGACTTAGTTAAAAAAGAAAAACTGGAGCAATGTTCGACTGAATATGAGAAATCTGTTTGATAGACGTTCACATTTAAACTCTGTGATGTCTTGATTTGATCCCCTTTGGACCCAGTCCCAATTTGCAGACTGAGATTTCCATGTTACATAAGAAATCTGAACAATGCTCTCCTCCGGCAGAATGATTTAGCTCAACATTTCAAACCTGGAAATGGAACATAACATACTGTAAATCCTCCAGCCTCCTTGCCAGTCTCGTCCTCTGTCTGCCTCTTGTCTCTGTCACTGTCTGTGTGTGGGTGCGTCTTGGGCTGGAAATATACAGACTCCACAGATGACAGATCTTTCAGGAGGGATGAGCAGTTTTTTAAAATACACCTCTAAAGCTCCGTCTGAGTAGCTGAGCGCAGAACAGTCGCTGCTGTCTTCATGCATAATTTCATCTGCACTTCCAGCAGCTTACTTCACATTCAACCTGCCAGCCAATATACAGTATGCAGAGAGCATTATTCAGATGGCTGCCTCCAATCAATAGACTTCATACACGTGTTGCTCCACACTGAGGGGATATTGAATGTATTCTCTGTAGACTACGACTTTCTTTGGTATATTTTGCATTGAGTTTGACGGAGTTTGCTCACTGAATGTTATACTCTGGATTAAGACATCATTACCGTAATTCCATGAGAGGAATTAAAGAGAATAGACGTGCCAGTTTAGGGGGAAACACATTCTCAGTGCTCACTTCAGAGCTGTTGTGCTTTTGGTAAAGGATCGTTAATTATTAATGGAAAAACAGAAATGTTTAAAAGACCTGATGTCCCTCATAAATTCAAGAGTTGATGTTATTTTTTTATTATTATTATTCTTTCTGCTCCTTTTTATTCACATATTTGAGATTTTTCCTTGTTTGTATTAAATGTTTTATTGTTTGTGTTTGTTTTGCTGCCCCCTGTGGACAAAAAGGGAACTGCTTATTTTTATCTTAAGAATTGTATGTCATGTTTCTCAACTGATAATTTAACCCTTTTTTATTTAAATAATCATATGAAACCTTTCTCATGGATAACGTTAAATAAAAAGGCAGTTTTAGTAGTTTGTACCTGGTTAATTTGGCTGATACCTACCCTCCACTTGCAGTTTCAGAAATCAAAATTACAAAAGAGAATTAGGGCCACATTAAGGGAAAAAAATAATTATAGAAAAAAGATTGAAGTTGAAATTTCAAGAATAAAAAAAATTTAAATTTTGAGATTAAAGTCGAATTTTTGACTTTGTTTACATTTTCTTTTTTCTATTTCAACTTTTGCAATTTTCTCAAAATCTCAGCTTTAACTTTGAAATGGAAATTTAAAAAATCTCCCTCCTGTGATTATTTTTTGCTCTTCTTGTGGCCCTAATCCTCTTTGGTAAAAAAAAATAACTGTACAGATATGATCGATGTTTTTGGTTTTAGACTGGTTTACTTTTGGATCACACGGATGCATCATTCTGAAAACAGTCTCTTTCTTAATTAGCTAAAAACTCCTCATGGTAGCTTTAAATCTGAAAATATTAGCTGGCACCAGTTTTTGGCCTGCAGAGTCACCTGTAGGCTATTAGGTTCAAAGCAGTTGTGCATTTGATTGACCTCAAACCCAAATGGCCAGGTCCACATTTTGCATATCTGTGATGGTACCTCATAGCCCACCTAGATCTACAGCGGCATAGGAAATAGAGCTTGATTGTGGCACCGTCAACTATACTTCCAGGTGTTTTAAATTGTATTTTCTCCTCTAGATAGCTCACTTTACCAAACACAAGGTAGCATTGCTGCAACGACTCTTCCTCAATAACTTGTGTTGTAATTTTATAGAACTAAAACGCTCAGGGTTGCAGCTGGAGTTGGGGTTAATGGCCCAGTTATTATTTATACATCCCTTTGGGACACTTTGTCCTCCAGCATTTAACCCATCCAAACTATTTAAGAGCAAAGGGAAGCCACAGAGCAGCACCGTGGGACCAGCTCTTCTTCTGCGGTGAATGCTTTGGTCAAGGGCAACTTCACTTCCTATCCCAGATACCAAGAGCAGCATGCATTTTAAACTCAAAAGAAATTGAAGCGTTCACATGAATTCAGACAGGGCACACTTGACATTGACAGTCCAGAGCTTCGGTTTGGAAAGAGGCCCTTTGAGGACATCCAGATTTAATGTTTGTGCAGTATACTGTGTACGATTGGAGATAATTACTCTGAGTACCCAGATTTGAGTTTGCATTCATACTGAGTGCGCTTTGTTTTGTAAATTTAGAGTTTTCCCCTCACTGGGCGAGTGAGATGCTATCACTGAGCTCCGCAAGCAAACTTTCCACTTCTGTTCTTTTGATAAGAAACAAAACATCTCACAACACAAACAGGCTTTATATTGGTTCAGATGAAGAGAGGCTTTCCAGTGACTCATTTGCACACGCTGCTATGAATAGACTCGCCTGCCTGTGAACCTACCGCAGCACTGATTTGCTTCTGGGAGTGACAAAAGACTCACATTGCAAAAAAGAATATATCAATTAAGAGGAAAAGATTCTTTCGTGGGTCAATACAGACATGTAGAGTAATCACTGTCCAGCAGAACAAGCTGTTTAGAAATGCCAAGGCTCTTTGTAACACTGCTCTTATCTTTCCTCTGCAGATCTGGTCAATCCAAGATTACTGTAGCCGTCCTACAGCGACCTCCTGAAAGGCTTTCTTAATCTGGAATGATGTCCAATTTTAATTCCAAGCAGTTTTTCATTACCGCCATGAACATTTCCTCAATATTTTGATGTACATTTCCTCTTTTATGTACAACCCTGCATTAATTCTTTAATGGTGGTCCACAAATCCCCAAAAAAACATGACATACTGAGCACAGGGAGTGCTCAAAGGTAGCCTAGTAGCGCTAACATAAGACAAACCTGTCACAAACCCAGTATGGTCAATATATCACTCAATGCACTATGTTTCTGGTCCAACCCTGATAGGATGCGGGCCAGGAAATCTGGGCGCGGACTAAAGGGGGCTGAACATTGGATGTGTTATTTATCGCTATAACCATAAAACATAGAAGCAGAGCAGGGAGGAAAGAGAGGAGGCAGACAGACAGGGAGGGAGGGAGGGAGTAGTCATGTTAGGAAGGAGCCCATATCTCCATAGGAGTGATTGATGGGGATGAGGAATCGGCCCTGTCATGGTGCAATTACACCAGTCGGACAGGATGTGTTTGAAGGACAGAGCAGCTGAGTACAGACCGGGAGGGGAAGTGATTCATGCTGCAGGAAAGCGCTGCAAAACAAATGATGTTACGGTCCTGACCTTGTAACTGTGACAAGATATCATCTCTCTTGTTAATTCTAAATGATTCCCTTCCTGGGGGTGAGTGTTATCCTGCAGATTAGTTCATTAAAACTCAGAATGGTCATGGCCGCATGAGCCACTGTTGGGAAGCATGTCTGTTAGTTAAAACCTATTTTTTGCCTCTGTAATGTTTCTGATTTACAGGACTAGTAAAGCTTTGTATTTGGGGTGCTTTTAGGAGTTTTTGAGCCAGCTTTTACCACCTTAAAAATATGTTAAGTCATGATGCATTTGGACAACCTAACAGAGAGTTTTGCTCATATTTTTAAACTGAGAAGCCTGAACCAAAAATGAAAAATAAAACCAAAGAGAAAAAAGCTTCATCTGCATTTCCCCAAAGTCTTGTCTGGTCTTGGAAAGCTTTTAATCTAAAGCAGCAGTCGTGTTTACACTAGTTTAGGCTCACAGACAGGGCACAGAAAATGTCGCTTTCATGAAATCTAATGCAAAAGCTTTCATAATGTGATTAGGTCATATTGACTCACATTTTGGGTATGAGTTGGCAACAGGGAGCGGTATTAAATCTAATCTCGTACTTTCATCACTTTGCCTGAAGTTTCTATCTTTCCCAGTAAAGTCACTGTTGATCTCATCAGCGGTGGCCAAAGGGACACCTGACCCCGCTGACTTGAAGAGCTCAGTCAGCACTTCTGCATGGATAACATGGCTGCAAGTGACCTGGAAATGGATTCAGTCCCCCTAAATGGCTTTAGACTCGCTGGTGGATTTACAATCTCCTGCCTTGCTTTTAAATCTTTACCATTTTTGACATTGCTCGCTTTTACTCTGCCTGTCTTCTATCTTCTTTTTATTCCAAGTGACACACAAACCCCTATCATTTTCCTCTCATGCAGCATTACTTCCCCCTATCTTGTCAGTCTCAAAGGTTTTGTCTAAATGAGAAGCTCTGGCGTGGAGATCAGCATCTCTGTGTCTCGGTTAGATTCAATTTCAAACTTATCTTTGTCAGTCAAGAACACAGAGAAGACAAAAATTGGACTGAGTTCAAGTTGGTACTTTTCGGTAGAAGAAAAACCACTTATGGTGGGGGATGGGGTGGTTCAAGGATGTGACTGTTTGGGCAAGAGCATGAAGCTTGGGAGGAGTGAAGGATGATTAAAGTTAGCAAAAGCTGCATTTCCACCGAATGTAAGCAGAATATTAAGTCCCAGAACTGTTCTTCAAAGGATTAAAGACTTCCCTCAGCCATTTTAGTTTTACCAATCTTTGTGGATCGATGAATATCAGGTAGATGAGTCTAATTCAAGTATTTAGCTGATTTTCAAAGCCCTTGTACTTTAAGGTAGTACGTAAACCTCCATGCAGGAACCATTTGTTTGGAATTAAAGTGTTTGCAGTCTATACAGTGGAAAACCCGAGAAGTGCCTCCTAAGGTCCTGAGCATAGACTGTATATACTATGGATAACTTGGTTCCACCTTCCGCCTGTATACAGATTTGGAGCTAAAAAGCTCTCGGTAATTCCACTTTTTCTCCATTTCCTAAAACCAACATTGCGCAGTAGCATTGTGCGCATTCAGCGGGAGAGTCGCTGAGAGTCGTTGTGATGACGTTTGGCTCAAACAGCGTATCCCCGGGTGAGCTACGCGATCTTCGTATGTCCATAGGCTGTATCAAGTGTCAATCAAAGAAAACATGTACCATCTAATAACTTTTAAAAATGGAGCTGTACAGAAAAAATGAATGAATGGTGTAGGAGGAGCACATTTTAGAAATGATGGCTGTGGCGGGGCGCCACTAACGCCGTCCTCATCGCGGCTGGCCGCTCTCTCCCTCGCGGCTGGCCGCTCTCTCTCTCGCGGCTGGACGCACGCTCTCTCTCGCGGCTGGACGCCTTCTCTCCCTCTCGCTCTCCCTCGTCGCTCGGCGCCGACGTGGGGGAATAGCGTGGTCACTCGCGGCTGGAGTGACAGACGGACGGGAGTCAAAATGAACATTTAAAGACAATAATTGGACTCTTGCGTCCCCGTGGTTGGTGTTAGAGGGTGCACACTCAAACACCTACACGGGTCTCGCTTACACATACACGCACACACATACACACTCACCTTCTGTCTCCGCTTCATGGACTGAACAGAGGCAGTTCCGGGTCACCTGTTAAGTAGCACTAGATGACGTGCCTCCGCGGGTCAGGTGACCCAGGGAGAAACCAAAGTCCGGGAACAAATTGATTTATAGGAAAAATATTGTGTTTGGGTTTAATATTGGCTCAGCCATGTGGAGGGTGTGAGCAACAGTAATTGCTTTGTATTATTTTGTGTATGTAGAAATATTAGTTATGATATAATAGCTGATATCTTGAAAAACCCCTTGATTGTTTTGATTGGTTTGTCCGGAGGAGGGGCCAAGGGGTATTTAAAGGAGCTCAGCTCACTTGTTGGGGTGCCTCCTGGTTGAGCAGACGTATGTTGGTCCTGGTATTTGAATTGCGGTTTGTAAATAGTTTTTCCTCTGTCTTTTTTGTAAATAATTTTTGTAAATATTTTTTGTACATAAGAGTTTTCACCTGTGGGTATTTTTTTGGAGATGGTGTAAATAAAAGGAAATCACCGTACTCGGTTCTCGACTGTGCCATCATCTTTCCCTCCACAACCGAAAAAGAACTTAAAGAAACTGAACCCGCGACATTTGGTGTCAGAAGTGGGATGGCCAGTCGAAGGGGACGCATCCGGTTCACAGGAAGACGGACCGGACTGCGGTCACAAAAAGTGGAAGAAGCTGTGGAGGAAGCAGCCTGGGCCACAGAGGATGAGGATGAAGAGGGTGCTGCTGGGCCTGCCTGGCAGGCAGACCCAGGAACTTCAGGTGCTGGGGCGGAGCTGCTTACAGTGATGAGAACTTTCCTGGAGGGGCAGCAGAGGAGAGAGGAGGGCTTGCTTGCAGAGCTCAGAGGGCTTCGAGCTGCCTTACCAGTTCCACTGCAGCAGCCTGAAGCAGAGCGGAGGCCGGTAACACCAAGTCCAGCACCAAGAACCACTCCGCCATCTGCTGGATCAACTATGAGCCTCCGTCTTGAGTTACCAACTCCAGCTCCTCGGCCACGACGCAGTTCTCCCGTGGAGGCACCAAGGATTGGGGCAAGTAGCCTGGCAGAACCTCCTAGGTCTGAGAGCCGACCCTGGGGTGACCCCAAGATCCCTCAGTATCTGGCGGGAGAGGACATTGAAAATTACCTGCTCCGCTTCGAGCGCATTGCCAGAACGTGGGGTTGGCCAGACAGTGAGTGGGCCTGTCGCCTGGTGCCTCTGCTAACTGGAAAGGCGCTGGAGGCTTACACAGCGATGGATGAGGACCTGGCTCACTCCTACCCGGACCTGAAGGCAGCGCTCCTGATGAAATTTGACATCTCCCCGGAGACTTATCGCCAGCAGTTCCGGTCCATGGCTGTCCCACCAGGAGAGAACCCCACAGAGACTTACCACCGCTTAAAGGGTCTCTACCGTCGATGGGTCCGGCCAGAGCAGCATACAAAGGAGCAGATCGGGGAGCAGGTCATATTGGAGCAGCTGCTGAGGGTCTTCCCGGCTGACATCCGCACCTGGGTGAAGGAGCATGAGCCGACGGATGGGCTAGCTGCAGGGAAGCTGGCACTGCAGTACCTTAACGCACGGAGGGGAGGCCCGACAGTCAACCAGGGTGGACCCAGTCGGCAGGTTTCATCACAGCCCAGACCAGGGGCCAGAGCCAGCCAGCATCCAACAGGAGAACCTCGGTCCGCACCTCGCCAGCGCAGCCCTGGTAAGGAGCTTATTTGTTTTTACTGCCAGCAAGCAGGACACAAGGCTGCTCTGTGCCCCATCAGAAAAGCCAAGCTTAGCAGTGCCTGCTACACTCCCCGAGCGGAGGTTGCAAGTGCTGGGGGACGGCAACCAAGATTCAAGGAAATAACCATAAATGGGGAATGTGTGACTGCTTTGGTTGACTCTGGGAGCTTCCTGACGCTGGTGCGAAGGGAGCTGGTGCCAACGGGCAGTGTGGATTATAGCAGACAGGAAGACATTCTGTGCGCACACGGGGACAGCCATTCCTACCCCACAGCTGAGGTGACAGTGGTAGTGGACGAGCAGCCTTATCTGCTGACTGTGGGGGTGGTGGATAGGTTGCCTGTGGCTGCGATCCTGGGTTGGGACTTCCCAGTGCTACTGGACGTGCTGCTGGAGGCAGGACCCACAGCCAGTGACCTGGGGAAAGGGTTGTCTGGGCTGGTGATCACCCGTGCCCAGGCCAGAGCGGGGATTGCAACCGGCCCAGGGCAGGAAAAGGGCCCTGAGCCAGAACTTTTTTCAACCCTGGACAGTGGTTTGTTTGAGGGGGGCACAAAGGGCCCCAGAAAGTCCCGCCGTCAGCGGCGGTTTGAGAAGGGGCTGAAATCCCAGGAGCCAGACCGAAAAAAGGGGCTGGCAAAGGACGGATGGAATGTGCCAGAGGACATTGGGGCCTTACAAAGGGAGGATACAACTCTGACGGCCCTGTTCGCCAAGGTGGTTGGGGGACAGGACCTAGCAAAGAAGGACACAGACTGGTTTATTGTGGACAATAATGTGCTCTATGCAATGACAGATGATGTCAGACGCCTGGTGGTTCCTGTGTCATGTCGGCAGATGATCATGCACCTGGCACACACCTTGCCTTGGGCTGGTCATCTTGGTCGCAACAAAACCTACCTGCGGATATCTGCGAGGTTCTTCTGGCCTTCCATGTATGCGGATGTACAAACATTTTGTAAAACCTGTCCCACCTGTCAGAAGACTTGCTTTGTCCGCCAGTCAGACCGTGCCTACCTCCAACCACTACCCGTGATCTCCACTCCATTTAGGCGGATAGCCATGGACATTGTTGGCCCATTGGTGAGGAGCAGCGGAGGGCACCAGTACATCCTGGTGGTCTGTGATTATGCCACTCGTTTCCCTGAGGCTTTTCCCCTGCGCACGGTCACTGCTCCGGCTGTGTTGCGTTGCCTGGTCCAGCTGTTCTCCAGGGTGGGTATTCCAGACGAGATCATCACAGACCAGGGAACTAATTTCACCTCCAGACTCCTGCAGCTCTTCCACCGACAGTTGGGGGTCTCCACAATCAAGACCACCCCATACCACCCTCAGACAGATGGCTTGGTTGAGCGTTTCAACCAAACCCTCAAGAAGATGCTGCAGAAATTTGTGTCTGACACCGGGCGAGACTGGGACCAGTGGTTACCCTTCCTGCTTTTCGCCTACCGAGAGGTTCCCCAAGCCTCCACGGGGTTCTCCCCGTTTGAACTACTGTATGGCTGGGAGGTACAGGGGCCATTGGATCTGCTTCTAAAGACGTGGGAGGCTCCTGCAACAGGCACCAGTGACCGCAGTGTGGTCCAATTCGTGTTGGAGATGAGGGACCGGCTGGCAAAGTACCGGGAGGAGGCCGAGGTCAACCTGCGCGAAGCCCAGCAGGCCCAGAAGGCGTGGTACGACCAACATGCCAGACGCAGAGAGTTCCAGCCCGGCCAGAAGGTCCTACTCCTCCTCCCATCCTCCAACAGCAAGCTGCTTGCCAAGTGGCAGGGCCCGTACACCGTCCTCCGGAAGATGGGCCCTGTGACCTATGAGATCCACCACCCGGACAAGAAAAGGGCAAAGCAGGTCTACCACATCAACCTGCTGAAGGAGTGGAAGGAGGCTCCAGCTCAGGGCCCTGTGGCGGCCCTATTGGTGATGGAGGGGGACAGTGAAGGGGAGGAGGAGTGTATCCTCGCCGACCGCCACCAGTATGCTGAACCTGCTCTGGGCCATCTCTCTGCTGTCCAGTCCAGCCAGCTGTGCCAGGTGTTCGAGAGGGTCTCCAAGCTCTTCGCTGCCAGCCCGGGGAGGACCGGCCTCATCGAGCACGTGGTCCACCTGAAAGACAAGGGGCCAGTTCGCCAGAGGAGTTACCGGGTGCCACAACATCTGGTGGCCAAGCTCCTGAAGGAGGTGGAAGAGATGCAGCGCCTGGGGGTGATCGAACCGTCGCAGTCCGAGTGGTGCAGCCCAGTGGTCATTGTGGTGAAGAAGGACGGTTCCCTCCGCATCTGCATCGACTTCAGGAAGCTGAACGCAATGTCGGAGTTTGACGCCTACCCGATGCCACGGATCGACGAGCTGCTGGAGAGGATTGGCCGGGCCAGGTTCATCACCACCCTGGACCTCTGTAAGGGCTACTGGCAGGTACCCTTGGAAGCATCCAGTCGTCCCTACACAGCGTTCCAGACACCTTCCGGCCTCTTCCAGTTCACGATGATGCCCTTTGGCCTGCATGGGGCACCCGCCACCTTCCAGAGACTGATGGACCAGGTTCTACGGGGGTGTGAGGACTGCAGTGCTGCCTACCTGGATGATGTGGTCATCTTCAGTGACACCTGGGAGCAGCACCTGCATCACCTGGAGCGAGTCCTGGGCCAGATCCAGCAGGCAGGCCTGACACTGAATCCAGCCAAATGCCAGTGGGCTAAGGAGGAGACAGAGTACCTGGGGTACCGGCTGGGACGAGGGGAGGTCCGGCCGCAGGTGGACAAGGTGGAGGCCATCCGCAGCTGCCCACGCCCTCGAACCAAGAAGGAGGTGAGGTCCTTCTTGGGTTTAGCCGGCTGGTACAGAAGGTTTGTCCCACAGTTTGCCACCATCGCAGCGCCTCTGACAGCTCTGACAGCGAAGGACCAGAGAAACCCTGTCATCTGGAACAATGACTGCGAGACGGCCTTCCACGCTCTCAAAGCCTGCTTGTGCTCTTCGCCGGTTTTGAGAAGCCCTGACTTCAGACAGCGGTTCCTGGTCCAGACGGATGCTTCAGCTGTGGGACTGGGGGCAGTCCTGGCCCAAGGTGAACCTGGGGAGGAGCGACCAGTGCTGTACCTGAGCCGCAAGCTGCTGCCACGGGAGACCAGGTACTCCACGGTGGAGAAGGAAGGCCTGGCGATCAAATGGGCCCTGGAGAGTATGAGATACTACCTGCTGGGGAGGGAGTTCGACTTGGAGACTGACCATCGGGCGCTGACGTGGATTCATTCGATGAAGGATCACAACAGTCGTCTCACCCGCTGGTACCTCTCCCTCCAACCATTCAGATTCCGGATCCACCATCGGCCGGGCAAGAGCAATGTTGTGGCAGACTATCTGTCAAGGTTGCCGCACATCGCCAACCTCGGGGAGGAGAGGGGTAATGTGGCGGGGCGCCACTAACGCCGTCCTCATCGCGGCTGGCCGCTCTCTCCCTCGCGGCTGGCCGCTCTCTCTCTCGCGGCTGGACGCACGCTCTCTCTCGCGGCTGGACGCCTTCTCTCCCTCTCGCTCTCCCTCGTCGCTCGGCGCCGACGTGGGGGAATAGCGTGGTCACTCGCGGCTGGAGTGACAGACGGACGGGAGTCAAAATGAACATTTAAAGACAATAATTGGACTCTTGCGTCCCCGTGGTTGGTGTTAGAGGGTGCACACTCAAACACCTACACGGGTCTCGCTTACACATACACGCACACACATACACACTCACCTTCTGTCTCCGCTTCATGGACTGAACAGAGGCAGTTCCGGGTCACCTGTTAAGTAGCACTAGATGACGTGCCTCCGCGGGTCAGGTGACCCAGGGAGAAACCAAAGTCCGGGAACAAATTGATTTATAGGAAAAATATTGTGTTTGGGTTTAATATTGGCTCAGCCATGTGGAGGGTGTGAGCAACAGTAATTGCTTTGTATTATTTTGTGTATGTAGAAATATTAGTTATGATATAATAGCTGATATCTTGAAAAACCCCTTGATTGTTTTGATTGGTTTGTCCGGAGGAGGGGCCAAGGGGTATTTAAAGGAGCTCAGCTCACTTGTTGGGGTGCCTCCTGGTTGAGCAGACGTATGTTGGTCCTGGTATTTGAATTGCGGTTTGTAAATAGTTTTTCCTCTGTCTTTTTTGTAAATAATTTTTGTAAATATTTTTTGTACATAAGAGTTTTCACCTGTGGGTATTTTTTTGGAGATGGTGTAAATAAAAGGAAATCACCGTACTCGGTTCTCGACTGTGCCATCATCTTTCCCTCCACAACCGAAAAAGAACTTAAAGAAACTGAACCCGCGACAATGGCTTAACCATACTTTTGATCAAAGATTTGGAGCTGAGGTGGACTATTACCCCCTTTAAAACTGGTACGGCATGCCCACCTTTAAGTCAATTAGGCCACGCCCCTAATTATGCAAATATATGCAAGGAACTGCTCTAAACTGGCCTTCCTGGATTTCATCTCTGAAAGCCCCAGCATGTATTGGAAATCTCAGCTTAATAGATGATTAAAAGTCTAGCTAGCTAATTAGCGAGCTAACTTCCCAACTATGTCAATTGTAGACATGTGGCTGTTAAGGGTTACTCATTGGTAACATAGGAATGATAGTATTCTGGTAGTTCCCGGAGCACTCACTCTTTATAATGACTATCAGAAACTACCAGATTTAGCCGCTCTGTGGTTAAGTCAGGTGACATGATTTACAGTAGCTGTCACCCACAGTAGGCGGCTGGCTAGGCTACCAATCACCTAAATCAGACAACCTAAAGTCTTAATTTGAATTTAATAGCTAATTTAACTCTGCTACAGTTTTAATATATGAGAAAAATCAATGAGCACATCTATGTTTTTATACACGACTGTAAATACCTTAAATTGCACAGATAGTTTGGCATTAAAATGTAGTTCCATGGGGAACTGACTTCACTTTCAGACCCTGCCTCAAGTGGCCATTTCAGGAACTGCAGTTTTTCTTCTTTTATTCAACTTAAAGAGCTACTTCATTTTCATCCTTGTTGACTAAAAGAAACATGAGAAATAATAAATTGACAAGTATTGATCTTCATAAAGCTCCAAACCAAGTATTAATAAGCTGACACATTGGGGATATTTGATAAAGCATGGGATTAATCTCTTTAGAGATCTACAGCATCCTCCAGAGGAAACATGGGAAACTCAAACCCACATGTCAGAGTGACACAGAGCTGTCTCCTGATGCTGGGCTGTAATCAAATTTAGAAAATCTGGATAAGAGATGCGGGGTCACTTTGTCTAATCTTGAGTGGCACGACCTTCAGTGATCTCTCTTCTGAGAAAGCTCTTTAAATGTGCATCAGATTCAATTTTCAGAGAGGCAGTGCTCTTTCAGGCGGTACCAGTAACCTCAAACTCAAACTTGTGTATTATTATTGTTTCATGTGAGTCTTTGGGGATCAGTCTTTATCTTTTTCTTCCAGTTGCTCTTGTTGTTTTGCAGTAGTCAGTAAATATACATGTGGATTTTGCCTAAACCTGATGCTTCCAAGAATCTCTCACACAAAAAAAATCAACTTTCTGCAAAAGATGTGATTAAAAATTTAGTCAGGAAAACAGTTTGTAATTTGTCCCAAAAAATAAAAATCCAAAGTTTATTCTTTCTTTCTTTTTATCTTTAAAAGAAATCAAGACTTTAGAATACTTACAATACCTTTGGTGAGATGTTTAAAGTTACTTAACCCACTGATGGCGTCACTGTTAGTGAGCAAACACTAATATTAGCATCTCAAGTTTCAACTCGAGACTCAGCCACTGGTCAAAAGATGCAGAATTCAGCACCTGAACGACACTAAACCAACCAGTCTTTCCAGTTTACTCAGTACTAGATTGGTTAATATGTTTTGTCTTCCTTGGAGCACTGTCAGAAGGTAAATGTCAGTACTGTATTTAAGTTAACGCTAGATTAAAAGTCGGTTAGGATTGATTTGAAACAAGTTGAAAAGTTTAGACTGAGTTTTTACTCTGAAGACAGAAACTTTGTCCATAAAAGTAGTCGAGTCTTTTTAATATTTCACTACAGTTTTCTGCAAATCCATGTGAGAACTTCCCTGATTATGATTTGAGCTGAGTTTGAAATGAAACAACATATCTTGCATGCTAACTATTTTAAGACAGCAGTTTCCACAACTCTGCAGAGCGCCTCGATGAATGTAGGCATTACTATGCAACACTCTTTTAACTTCCATTATTAACCTCTGGGCAGGACCAGCGTGTGTATGACACACAACAAAGAAAAGAAACCTCCATCCCCAACGTTGAGCTCCACCGAGAAAATCCAATAGTGAGCCTCGGAAATGAAAGGAGCGGTTTGATAAGAGAAATGACTGGGAATGATTATTTTTTCAGTCTCTTATTGTGAGCCGTCTCTATGAAAGGCCACGAGTGTCTGTCACGAGTGATTCTGTTTTCATGGAGTGGTCTAATCCGGGCTCTCCATGCTGTCAGGTCCACTGCCTCTCATTGTGCTCCTTGCCTATCTGATTATCTACAGAATTACAAGTGGCCAGAACCATATCACCTCATTGTTACGGGTATAATACGTTCTGGCCAGATCTGAGCTTTTCAGAACCATGACTATGAACTGCTTTGAATGGCTTCAGCACAAAGCCCATAGAGGACTGTAATGACATTCATAACCTTTGCTGCGTAGCCTACAGCAGGCGCTGATGATGTATTTCCCTCATGGTTCCCGGTATAAGATGGCTTTGGCTAAGTCTGAAACCGTTGGTGTGTAAACTTTGAGCTTTACTCTGACATTCTTCTGGACGCTGTTCAATGATTTTATCTATCTTCATGTGATTGCAGACTGGATTGCTCAAGAGACTGGAACTGCATGGGTGGAAGCAAGCACTCAAAGCTAACATGGTACCACATGCTAACTCTATGAACACCATATGCCTGTATTAATGGGTACTGTACTAATGGTGATATCCTGATCACATCTGAGTCAACAACCAGATTAAGATCCTATTCTAGGGTGAAAATACGTCCTCTTTTTGGGGGGCTGTCCTGGCTGTCCGGCCTTGTCCGGCTTTGTTCTGGGGAGTTTATAAAATCCTTCAAATGTCCGGGGCTTTGTATGGAAGTTTCAAGTTTGTGTTGCACGGACTTACTGAGTTAAGGTCCTTTCACACCGGGACCGTTTTAATCGTGCGATTATTTCGGACGACAATATTTTTTTCGAACCCGTATCCTGTCAATACAAGCATTCACATCAGCGATGTTTTCCCGTCCTGCGATATTGCGGCATTTATTGTTTCGGTTCACAGTCGATTTTTCTAAAGTTTCGCATTCTGTGTGTCCACTTCTGACCAATCAGATATCATGTTGTTGTGACGTCTGATTCACCGGTATATCCAACATGGCCGACCTGCTGATTGTTTACGTGTTGGAGAACAGAGTGATTTTTGATAAAAAACACAAATATTACAAAGATAACGACCTGAAGGACAACTTGTGGAGAGTCATAGCGTCGGATTTCTCATATGACGATGGTTTGTGTGCTTTAACAGTTTGCTAAACGTCTTTGTTTTAACTTTCATCTGTGCTAAGTAACTTTAGCTCGTAAGCTAACCTGTTCAGATACAACATACCATATGTATTTTCACTGTCTCAAACTCAATCACGTTTCTGTCACAGCACCATTAGGTCTCGGTTGTTACCTTACGTTTCTGGATTATAGTTTAATGTTCTTATCTGGTACTGGCCCTGACTCAGGCCATGCTATCATGACAGACAGACATCTCAACACTAGTGTCTAATCAGAACTGAAAAACAGTCAGTCTGCTGTTGTGTCAGTCTTCTCGCTTCCACCCGGGACGCATCTTTTTTCCCCCCGGAAAGTCGCAAAATCACGTCGCGCTTGATGTGTATAGTCAGGCGCGTCAAAATTTGCCACAAAATAGCTTGACACTCCTGTAAACACAGCACTGACCTTAATTGGAATACATACAAACATAGTCATTGGTTATTGAAATGACTAATGAACTAATTAAATTTCCTGTGATAAGTTTCTTTTAACATTTACGAAACAGACTGAAATCAATATTGATGATACACAAAATGAAATGAGAACATCAATAACAAGACCGACAATTTTTAAATTGCAACTTTTAAATCTAACAAAACTCTGTAAAACTCTAAATATGCTGTTAAAATTTTAATTCAGGCATTAATGTGAGACTGATGATTTTGTTCGATACGTAGCGTGGTCACTATGGTAACATGGTAAGAGTTTGCGACTTAAGTAGAAAGAAAAAGAGAGAATAAGATGAAGTGTTCTTGCTTTTTGAGGTGAGGGACTGAGAATGTAAATGAGAAAAAAAATCACAGTGTGGCTGTAATCCCACAGTGTTTTAAGGAGACACGTACAACAGGCCACCTCATCAAACATTCCTGCTTTACCCTCGTGCGCCCATGAATTTTGCAGGCAGTCCTTCGTTGCATTACTGAAGGTGAGATCCTCCCAGACTCTTAAGGCTTAAGAATGCGATGGTTTCTCATTAGGTCACATCAGGGGGTCGTCATTTTGCCATGTTCTGTTTACCTGTCACCTCCCACACAAGGCTTTGAAACTCCCAGCAGAGACATGCAAGGTGGCTCCATCCTCACTATTTACCTCTACTCACAGCATGAAAAAAGCACACACAACGATATAACTACCAAGCAAGCCATTATTGCCTTTCACTGTCATGTTCCTATGGAAGCACACAGAGGACAAACTTGTAAGAACTGAGCAGGTTTTTGTTTTCAGGTATCGGCTGATGAACATTCACAGGTTGTGAAAGAGTGTGAAAAAGGCGTTTTTCCTGGTAAAAACTGAAGATCATGCTTGTGCATCACAAAAGCTTTTTACCCTCAAAGGCTCCTCTAGTTTCTGGAATTTCATAAATCGAAGGGGTGAGCAAGGGAGCGTTTTAATCGAGAATCTGAGAGCTAGAAACTTCTAAAAATTCCCAATTTAATTCTCTTTGACTCAAAGATATTTCTGTATAATGTAAATTTTAGCATGGTAACTAAAAAAATGCATTTGCTTGCAGAAAATGCATGAAAATGGTGAGTGCAGAATGCCGAAAAAGCAATGCAAAACTGCTAATAAAAAAAGGAGGAAGGTATAAATGTAAAAGCTGTTGAAGGGGTGAAAAAGTAGTAGAAGTTGGATGATTGTGAAAACTGTTGAAGGACGAATAGTATGAATATGCTCCATAAATTGAAATTTTACTAATGTTGAAAGAGGCTGGAAAAATGTCTGAAATTGAACAAAGTCTGATGGTGAAAGTATACTGGAGTTATAAGGCTGAGAAGGTGGAAGAGAAA
Organism: Xyrichtys novacula; assembly: GCA_962446985.1. Classification (NCBI taxonomy): domain Eukaryota; kingdom Metazoa; phylum Chordata; class Actinopteri; order Labriformes; family Labridae; genus Xyrichtys; species Xyrichtys novacula. The sequence goes on along the minus strand of OY660883.1, from coordinate 26,179,163 downwards.
AGGGGAGAATTTGAAGATTTCCCCATTGACTTCCATGTTAAAAATTTGGCACAAAAAGTTAAAAATTACAAAAAGTTTAAAGGGTAGAATGGTAAAAAATAGAAGCTCTCATGTCCTGAAGGAGTAAAACAGTATAAAGTTTGAATGGTTAAAAATGGCACAAAGTAGGAAGGAGCTGAAAGTGGACAAAAAATGGCGGATCAATAATAATGATAGTAATAATAAAGAAAATGGCCGACATGAATAACAATAAGTGGAAATTTTTAACTTAGCATTTCCACTTGATTTAAAGAATGGAGACACATAAGAAGTGCTAAGAACATACCAAAGACAGAGAAATTATCTTAATTATTGGATGTTCTGCTGGAATAAAAAAATTGGCAATGGCTTTTGGAGGGCGCCAGCATAAAAACTGAAAAACAAAAGACTGATTTGAACCGGCCTGATTAAAAGTCTCAAACCTCTTTCCAAAGCAGCCTGGTGTTCAGCTAAAAACTAGACTACCAAACCCTTCATACACTATTAATAATCTGTGCTTCCAGAGTCATGAACCGGGGGTCAATGAACTGCTAACCTAAAGATCCCTAAGGACTCTGTTTACGCAGGCCAACATCAAAAGGTCATGATGTTATGATGTGAACACACTAACATATCTAGATCAACCCGGACTCCAAGATCTGGTGTGTGATCACATTTCAGGCAGATGGAGACACGAGGACTGCGGCTAGATAAAGTTGTGGTTCTTAGAGAGAAAAGAAAACCATCTCTGTAAGAAATTACTGAGATGAAATCCCAAAAGCTATCTCTCATTTTCTCATATTGCTCGCACACCACAGTTTAGAGTTGGTCACGTTGCCATAACAACCCCCCCGCCTGATCATCGCTGGTCGCACAATAGGCTCTGCATCAGTGGCGGCAAAAACATCACCCTGCAATCAGCCCGATCGGCATACAAGCCTCTTATCAGGCTGCACGCGCTGACAGAGCCTCCAGTGCAATCAGATCCAGCTCATGAATGAACAAACCTCGGCTGCCACTTTTAATTTGATTGGGCAAACAGTGAATTAATGCAGGCTTGCTGGGAGTTGGACTAGTTTGAAATGGGCAAGCCCATGCAGTGTATTATGAATGATGCCTTTGCCCCTTAAAGGCAGTCATTAGAGCACTTAATCATAAAATATTGCTCTGTGATACCCAGCGAGTCCTGCTGTGTTAGAGCAAAATTTACTCCCCTGTGCACTTCACAGTGGGGCGTGCATTTTTCACAGTATTAGACCTACTTATGGGACACTACCCTCATTTTTTACACTCGAGTCATCCTTCATACTCTCTATGCTAAATACATGTGCAGTCAAATATGGACTATACCTATAAGTAGCATCAGTATATAAGACACAGTCTGGGGGAAAGGTTTTAAAATGCTCCTTAGTGCTGATTGGTTGTGAGGCGGACGCTGCTCCCTCGTGTTGAGAGGCACGCTCCACGTTAGCGTTAGCATATCAAAGTTAGCGTACTACAATATCGGACAGAAGAAACCAACCAGAAAGAACGGAATATTGTCAAATCGTTCTTTGGCTACGACTGCCAACACAAGCAAGAAAACAAAGTAAATACCGGAGACTCTGGCGGAGTAACGGGCGCTTAAAAAGGAGGTTAGCCGGACGAGATCGAAAACGCCGGGTCAACATCAATGAAGCATAAACAATGGGGGACACTTTGGGATCTTATGGACCCTGTAACCTTTCTGCTGGACAGGTAAACCGCTTTAACAAAGTAAGACAAGTGTCTGTAACAGAAGTGTTTCCTGCTGCGTGTTCTTGCGCCGCTAAACTGTTTACCTCGGGTCCTGGAGTATGTCACTTTATGCTAGTTGTAGAAGTCCTGCAAACATTGTGTTTGCTGGTAGTCTGATGTCAACTGCATTTATTTTGCACTCAGTCATAAGTGAATTGTAATTCAGCATTTTCGGTATCTAAAAATTCTCTCATCTCCTTCAAGCTCCAACTATTTTTCCGTCATATTGTGAGATTGTGAGAAATACTATGTGCAAAAAAAAAAAAATAAGAAAGATTGTCGGTGCGATTCAGTATCTCAATGTATGAAAAGTGATTTCAAATGGCCTTTTCATCAAAGGACCAAACTCTCAGTTGTCCTTAAAACTTTCACAGCTCAGAGCTCTGGTTTTGTCCAAAGCTGCTTCACCTTTGAATTCAAAGCAATGGTGTTTTTTTTGTCCTCAGGGGAGGAAACGTCGTGTTATCTCTGTGGATTTATGTGAAATATTTCTGAGACCCACTGTGTGAATGAAAGGGAGTTATAGGAATGTATTCTATCAGTTCTGTAAACTTTAAAGTGATGAAAGAAATTCTAGTATTTGACAACCATCTGAAGTATTTCTCAGCTGCCAAAATATGTAAAAGTCAGGTCAAGATTTTCCGTCATCTTCATGTGTTGAATAGGTGACTTTATAATGCTGAACTACAGCAAAAACCAATAGAAGTATAATAGGCTGGATGTACAAAAGAGGGTTAGGGCCCCAAGAAGAGAAAAAACATTACAGTAGGGAGGTTTTTTTAATTTCCATTTAAGATTAAAGTTGAAATTTCGAGATTAAAGTCAAAAATTTGAGACTAAAAAAGTAGGGATTACATGAATAAAGCTGAATTTTCCAGATTGTAACGCAGAAATTTTGACATTATTAAAAACATTTCATAAACTAGAAATTCCGACTTTAATCTTCTTCCTGTGATTATTGTTTTCTCTTCCTGTGGCCGTAATCTTCTTTCGTACTGGAGGTCTTTTACTTTGAAAAGACTCATGAAGGAATTCTTATCCCTCTGACTGAGTCACACTGATGCCTGACTCATGAGGAGTGATGCTTGGTTAAGGCGGGTTACGAGGCGGGACACAGTTCACCATGATGTGTGTTTATCAGCGTAGACAAGCAGCTCAGGTAATCACTGATCCAGACCGCCGGCCTTGAGGTCTACCCTATAGGGCCGACACTCTTCCTCCCTGTCTTTTTTACCCTGCATCATGGTCTTCAGCATGGGTTGAATTTGAAGGCAACGTTTGAGCATGAATTTTGCATGAATACAATACATCAAGGTTGCATCCACACCAGAGCTGTTTGGGCTACTTTATGTCAAAATCCTGGTTTAAAAAATTGTGCTGCCTGGTCTGCTTAAACTGGGAACCTTCTTATGAAACGTAAATATTTTATGTCTCTGTTGGTTTAAAGGCAGAAATCACAAGACGATAAATTTGATATTGCCCAAATGTTAGTATGGAAAATAAGAGAGGGCTTTCCTTTATAAGCCGACGGATGTCCAGTCTCCTCTTCTTCTACAGTTCAGGACCATATCGACAGAAATGACCAATTGTTGACACCACTACCAAGTGCAGTGAAAGTGAAAGAAAACTGCTTTCTTACACACCAATTGGTGAGTTTCCCAGACTATTGCGCGCGTTTGGACCATAGACTGTATGTACTATGGACTACTTGGTTCTGCCTTCCGCCAGTTTACGGATTTGAAGCCGAATTGCTCTCGGTATTTCTGCGATTATTCTTCATTTCTTGAAACCAACATTGCGCAGTAGCGTTGTACACATTCGACGGGAGAGTCACTGGGAGTCGCTGTGATGACGCTCAGCTCAAACAGCGTATCCCCCCGGGTGAGCTATGCAATCTTCATACGCCCATAGGCTGTACCAGGTGTCAATCATAGAAAACATGAACCCCTTAATAACTTAAAAATGGAGCTGTACAGAAAAAAAGAGGACTTGATCACAAACCAGTCTTACAATAATTACATGTCAACATCGCAACCAGGGAGGAGAAAAATTTATATTCTGTGTAATTAATTTCTAAAGTTTGTCCACAGCTCCGTAAGCTTTGCTGGAGGAGGCGGGATTTATGACCTATACTGCAGCCCGTCACCAGAGGGTGCTGTTCTCGGAGTGGCTTCACCCAGCGAGGAGGCAGATGGCGTCCATTCAATATACAGTCTATGGTTTGGACCCTGGTTACTGTCACACAACCTGCGACAAAATCCAACAAATACAAACATAAAACCCTCTCTCCATCATCACTTGTATTTTCCCTCTCACTGATGGCACCTTGTTTTATTCTGCTAATTGTTCAGACTTCCTTCTCCCTGCTGTCAATCACCTCTTCTCTTGCAGTTCAGTTCAAATTCTCTGAATCTTAATTAAAACTTCTTCAGCTTTCCCTCTTATGAGAGAAGCGTTGACATTCAGCTGCAGATTCATCCCGCAGTGTATGGAGGTTGATTGATCGAATCAAAGTGACTTCCTGGCTGTGGCTCCTCTCCACAACTTCCTGATTGCTAATACAGCTTTAAGAGTCATGCAAGATAAAAAGGGAGTGGAAAAAAAAGCTGGTAGATAGATGAGTTTGTCTTTGTTGCCTTGCAGCTGCTCACAGAGAAGAAAAAAAAAAAGATTTCCTGCTTCTTTTAGTATTTTATTTTATTCTAGCCTGAGGAAATATTACTGTTTAACTTAAATGTCAAAGTAATCATTGGCAAAACGAGACATTTCATTTTCATGTCACATCGACTGTGAAGCAGCTTGAGGCAGTATTAAAAAATAACAGTATATTTGTCATAGCAGCGTAAATCATGCAGCAGACACAGATGAAATCATCACATCACTTCCAGTTTGAATTTGCATCAAAATGTTTATTAAAATGAGTTTGATCGTTTATCCTGGACAGGAAGTTGCACATACTTTCCCTCCACTGTCTTTATTCTTGCAGTTAATGTCAAAATAAAACATGCAGTTTGAGATTGCTTCTTCCATCTATGCACATGGATTGAGGTTATTAACAGACGTATACAAATATTTTTGATAACAGACTTTTTTCTCTTTATTTTCATCCTCTCAAATAAGACATGTTTTTAATATTTCTCTGTCTGCATGACGACACAGACAAGATTAGATCTCCAACTCACCTCAAAGTAACCTAAACTTTGTCTGTTTTTTCTCACTGTATAAATATCTATGGGCGGCAGTAGCTCATGAGGTAGAGCGGTCGGCCAATAACTGGAAGGTTGGCGGTTCGATTCCCCCCTATCCCTAGGCTGTCCGTTGTGTCCATGCACGAGACATTTAAAGGGATATTCCGGCCTAAAATTAATTTAGGGTCAAACACACAGTAACACCGAGTTAGACACCCTGCCTCTCTCTATGTACTGTTGAAGTTAGGTGCTGTTCAGAGTGGTGTTTTGGTTGAGGTTTGTTCATGGTTCCTCAGACCGCTGTGTATTGCTATCTGCAGTAGTTACTTAAGTTGGTATAACGAGAGAGGTAAGCAGTCGGCAACATAAATCTCTCGACAGGGTGTCTAACTCGGTGTTACGGTGTGTTTGACCCTTAAATAATTTTATGCTAGAATATCCCTTTAACCCAATTTACTCTCAGTGTGTGTCCTCCACTGGTGTATGATTGGGAGTGTGTTGTGTGGTGGTCAGAGAGGCTGTAGGCGCAAACTGGCAGCCACGTTTCTGTCAGTCTGTCCCAAAGCAGCTGTTACTACTGAGGTAGTTTACCACCACCAGGGTGTGACTGTGTGAATGAATGATGTATCCAATGTAAAGCGATTTTAGGTCACTAACAAAAAGTGCTATAAAAATCTGATGTATTATTATAATCTTTTTTATATCGGCCCCCAAAATCTTGATCCACATCCATCAAATCCTTTACTTCCTCCCCTGACATGATCTACTCTGATCCTAAAACATTACTGAGTACTTCGGCGATGAGGTGTCCTAAATTCTTCATGCCTTCAACTTGGTCTACAGAGCGTAGGTCATGTCATGTCATGTCCCCTCTAGAACATGAAATCCTGTTTCCTGCAAAACCCCGTATTCACATATTTAAAGCTATCGTGCGAGCTGATTTATAACAAGGCGTTCTGCAAAATTAATGCAGTGCCGCTATTTTTAGGTGAAAGAGGGTGAGTGAATCAGCAGGCCCAGCCTGGCAGGAGTCCAGCATGTTGGGATTAATTGCTGCAGTGTGGGTGAATAAGCACCTGCAGGTTACTCATCTCCAGCTTTAGCACGCACCTGTTTATGCAACTATTTGCTTTCAGCCCAAAATAACAAACCGGCTTAAATATGCGCTACTTTAATGAGAAATTACCTTGACTTCCTGCTCTGTTGTGTTTACTTTTAACACCATTATCACAGCGGAATAATAATGTCCTTTAGTTGTAGGAGACAAATGTTGAATTCAAGCAGCAGAAAAGTCGCCACTCCGCTTTTCGATTTCTTTTTGTGGAATATGGTAAAATACAAGCTACTACTTAATGCCAGATGCTAACGCTACAACCAACAATTTTCCCACTGAAAAGCAGCCATCTACAGCCAGGCTCCCATGCAGGATAGGGCCACCTCCACATATTTATTCACGACAAGCTCCGACAGATCTATCAAGTGGAAAAAGCGTCTAAAACCAGACAGAAAAATAAACTTAGAAAAGAGAAATTCTATTTTCTTTCTGCTGACTGCCTGCCATAGTGATAATGGGCATCTGCAAGAGATCTTCAGATGCCCACATGTGACGGATTCTTTGCGCCATACACTTTTGGTGGTCCGAGTACGCAAGCACAGCAACCCAAATCTTCAGGGAAAGTAACAATCACCAGGCACGTTCTCACCAAAATTGCACTGCACACTGTTTGATTGTTACTACTCGCCCACTTCCGCGCTCCTCCTTCCATATAGTTCACGGGCAACACGAAAACACCCAACAGGAACTGGTAGGAAAATAACCTGGCTGCAGTGGATGAAAATGCCACTTACGCAGCACAAAACCCCCAACAACCTCCGTGCGATGTCCTAAAAAAAGAGCAGTCGGTCCCTCTGGAGATGTTTGGAGACACGCTCACAGGGTAAAGGGAAGTCAGAGCTGGAGGGGGTAAATTACAACCTGAAATGCAGAGGAAAACATGAGGCAAGGCTACTCTCTCACCTTCTCACAGAGCCAGTTACTACAACAGCTGACAACTCAAACAAATGTTTGCCTCAGGCTGATCACTTGAGTTGTATTCGGGCACGTCAAGTCCTACATTTAAAGATAAGTGGTGAGAAAATAAGGAGTTTATTCCTGCCCTCTCACAAAGCTAACAGGAGGGTTTTCTTTTGCCAGTGGTGGGCTAAATATACAGTGTGTTTCTACTGAACATATGTTCATGATTTATTCATGTTCTGACAAGAAACATAAAAAAAGATTAAATGAATAAATTTAATTATTAATTACTTCACTTTTCAAGCACTGATTAGAGTCCAAAGTTGGAAAAAAAAATGTCAGAGCTTTGATGAAGTCGAGCCAAGCTCCCAAGATGTCAATCATTTGGTGTAAAGTGGTTTTAAAACTAGATCTGGACTAAGTTAATAAAATCAAAACTTATTTAATATTATCATATGTCATAGTCTTTGGGAATTAAAGATTTGGTTTTTCTATGATATTAAAGGGATATTTCGTTGAAAATTCAGTCAGGGTCAAACACACCGTAACACCGAGTCAGACAACCCATTGAGAGATGAATGTTGTCGACCGCTTGCTTCTTTAGTTATACCAACTTTAGTAACGACTGCAAATAGCAATACACAGCGGTCTGAGGAGCCATGCGCTCAACCAAAAAGCCACTATATATCCACAAATAATGCTCAGAACAGCACCTAACTTCATCAACAGCACATATAGGGTCCCAGCCATAGTACTAGCCACCAAACATCTTTTAACTTTGCCTGATTTCTTTAGCAAAGAGACTAAACACAACTCACCTACTCTCTTCCAGCAGCCGCTTGTTTGCCAAGACCTCAGGCGAGGTGCAGTGGGGTGACGCAGCTCAAGGAAGAACATTTAATAATAATCATGATAATATCCATTTCGTACTGCAGACGCGGTAGTTCTTTTGTCTTAGCGTCTTCGTCTGATTGCATTTCCATGAAGAAATGATCATAAATGTTCTTCCTTGAGCTGCGTCACCCCACTGCGGTAATGGAGTCGCCTGAGGTCTCGCTATAAACAAGCAGCTGCTGGAAGAGAGTAGGTGAGTTGTGTTTAGTCTCTTTGTTAAAGAAATAAGGTAAAGTTAAAAAGATGTTTGTTGGCTAGTACTGTGGCTGGGACCCTATATGTACTGTTGATGAAGTTAGGTGCTGTTCTGAGCATTATTTGTGGCTATAGAGTGGTGTTTTGGTTTACTGGTGGCTCTGTGTATTTCTATTGTACGGCCATTACTAAAGTTGGTATAACTACAGAAGCAAGCGGTCGGCAACAATCATCTCTCGACGGGGTGTCTAACTCTGTGTTACGGTGTGTTTGACTCTAACTTCATTTTACACCGGAATATCCCTTTAACATTATCAACAGCCTCCAAGAGGGAACCAAGACAAACAAAAAAAATCCACACCCAAGAAATCACCAGAGTTGCCAAGAGTCACAGGAATATGTCAACTTGTCTCTCCTCTCCACTCTTTCCTGGTACGAACTGGAGTACATGTCAAATCCATCCATTATTTTTCTCATTCCCCCACAGTCCTTATTTGTGTTGTCTGCTGTGCTCCTTCCTAGTCTTTGCTTTTCTCCCTTCTTTATATGTGTGCTTGCATATCAGTGGTAGATACAACACATAAGGCCTGTACATCGTGACATTTTTCATGCCTCGTACAAGCGTGTGAAGGACACAAATGCAGATACAAGTAGCCTTACTCTTTATAATTTCGAAGCAACAGTGCATATGCAGGATAAACACTTCCTTCTGTCCTTGATAAATGCACTTCTGTGGTACATGTATTACAGGTCAGGAAGCATAAACAGAAATTCTTTACTCCTCTCCCTTCCTGTTTCAATCCTGTGTAATCCTTGCGCAGGGTCACTCACTGAAGGCCACTCCATCACTCCTTCACTCGCCGTGTTCTCCATGACAAATAGATGTGTTCCTGCCGAGCTCTTCTAAAACAAATGAATGCTTTTTTTTCCTCTCTCCTCTCGCTGCCTACCGTCTTGTTTTTTTATTTTTCATTTTGCTGAACCAGGCACAACACCTCGCTGTTTGTCACCTTGGAAGTCTACTGTATATCTCACTCCTCTGGCAAAAGGTATATTTCAGGAAGACAGATTGAGACATCAGGTACCTATTCTCCACTTACTGCACTACAAATAACCACCCTGTATCGGTACATGGCCTGCTGTGAGCACTTGTTGATCAATTTATTTAGCTCTTAGTGTAAATTGGTGTACAAAAGCTGAAAAATACAAGCATTTCTTCTCCTGACTAAAACATCTTTTAATAATTTCACTGACCGAAGAGGCCGGAGTGACGTGATCCCACACTGATTCATCTGTTTGGATCTCCATAATGAGTTTGGTGTGTTTGTTGTTGATCTGATGCCACTGTTTCCAGGAAAAGGTCTACCAGCAGAACTTTTTTTCTCCATAAAAAGTTCACAACTGTTTATGGAAACCCTTCCACGAAACTTTGCTTGACAGTTAATTGATGCAAGTTCTAGACAGCGGAGACCATTATGCCGAGCCGCAGTTGAATACATAATGCATTATACATAATGTGTAATTCATCATGTATGCAGTTCATGATCTTACAATGTTGGTTGTGGAGGCAGACACACTGATTAAAATGAGAAGCTATCAGTTCTGCTGTCATGGTGGAGTGGAATGGAGTGGAGTGGAGTGGAGATGTGGATCTGGTGGATCTGTTTGTTTTGTTAGTCTGAAACCAACGTCAGGCTCTGCTGTCCTATTAGGACGCAGTTGAAGTTGAAGGTAGAGACAATGTTTTTGAGGAAGCTCTTATCAGATTTTAGCTTGTCCATAAAGTCTATTTCCCTGCTCTACTATTCGTCTATTCTAGACTTTGTTGGAAGTTTCTTCTTCCGTAGCTTTAGAGGAAAGTCTGTCTAACCAAAGTTTTTGTTATTCTGAAGAAAAAAACTTCCAAAACATCAACACTCAATTAACCAGGCACATTGGAAAGAATCCTCTGATTGGCTTAAAAAAAGATCTCTCCGGTTGGTTCAAAGAAGGGAATCCTCTGATTGGCCAGTTTATAGGAACCCCCTGAATAACCTAAAGACAGAGCTCTATCCTCTCTACCCATTTGAACCCAGAACTTCTGGAATCATCCAAAAAGCCAACTTTTAGACTAACCCATGTCTTGATTTGACCATGAGGCAGCAACTTTTTCCACTCCTCCACTAAGCTGCCTATTTGTTGTGTTGATTTTAGGGTTTGAACACATTACTCTTGCGTTGAAAGGCAGGAACCACAACCACTACACCAGTGAGCAGACGGATAGTTCTTGTGTTTTCTAACAGACTAACCCATGTCTGTATTTGAACACAGGACTCTTGGACAGGAAGGCAGGAAACTTCGTGTTTCCAAGGTTACATTAATTTACGGTTTATTCTGTAAATCCAAAAGATTGTTCAATGATTCCAAGACTTCAACCTAGAAGTCTTGGAACATGAGGCATTTTAAGTACCCATCACTATTAAAGGTTTTCCCAACCGCCAAAATGGCACATCTAGATTTGAACCTAGAGCACTTGGACAGGAAGGCAAGAACCGTAACCATCACACCACTGGGCTGTCTGGAAGGTTTCACTTTTCACAAGTCTCAACTGTTACTGAAACTTGGGACTGTTTTATTTGTTAAAACCGCCCGTGCAGATCAGAACCGCAATCAGAGTAAATCAGAGTAAACATCATTTCTGTAGGTTTTTATATTGGATGCAATTAGGTATTAGGCATCGTTGTAGTTTTAATTAATCTCAGCTGAATGCTACAAAGAGGAAAAACCATATTCTCTAATATGTGAATAAGTGAACAGCAGAAAAAGGCTTGTCTGTATTGTATCCTATAGTTTCCCACTTGAATAATCAAAAGGTTTTTTTTTAAAGCTATATAAAAAAGTGTCATAGTGGAATTTATAAATTACAATGCACCATTACTTTCTCATATATCAAACAGACCTTGAAATTGTGTTTCCAGTGGGAGATGCTATTGATAACACAGAGCTTTTGATTGTGTTTATGTGGGAAAGGAAAGTCCGGCTTAATGTAGTAAAAAAAGAAGAAACAACCTCCATCATTGTGTCTTCTCAAGCTGTTCCTAACAGGGCCATCTGTGTTGCAGCACTACAAAAGGTGCTGCTGGTATTTTTACCTGGAAAATCTGCAAAGAAGTGCAGTTTTCCTCTGTGTGTAAGTCCCAAGACGAACACATTACAAGCTACAGTATGAGAAGCTGACAGAAATTTAGTCCGCTGTTGTTTCTCCTGGAGCTTAATGTTCTGTTCAGGTAGAAAATAAACACAGAGAAAGATATATTTTAGATCATTAATAATAATTTTAACTTCAAGTCTGGGACAAATGAACACTCTCAGTTTGATATTATTTCTTAAAGTTTAAGAATCATTTGAAGTCAGTCGTGATGAGCAGAATTCTTTGTGAACAGTTTATTCTCACTCTTTTCTACCTTCTCTATCAGAGTTAAGATTGCTCCACATTAAATTGGCATTAAATTGGTGCTTTAGATATCTAGAGGGGTGCAATTTCAGTCTCTTGACCCCTCTGATCAGATTACTTCACCACACAGCAGCGCAATAATCCATCACTCTATGACTCCATTTTGGTTTTCTTTTTTAGTAACGGCCGTAGATTGAAGTGTGCCATCCGTACCTGTACTAGCCACATGATTTATAACAACAGAGAATGCTGTCATGACCAGGCTCAGGTGGTCACAACAAAGAAAGGGAAGACACACACCATGTATAAGAATCAAAACAAATCTTTATTAAATCCAATGAAACCAAATTAGAATATTTAAGGCATGAGTGGAAGGTAGGTGTATGTGTGTGAGGGTGTTGTAAAGAGCAAACAACTACACCTAAACAAAGCCAAACCAAACCAAACAAAGCCAAGCCAAACCAAGTTGAGCCAAACCAGTCAAAGCCCAAGCCAAGCCAAACCAGTCAAAGCCCAAGCCAAGCCAAACCAAACCAAACCAATCAAACCAAACCGAGCCAAACCAGTCAAAGCCCAAGCCAAGCCAAACCAAACCAAACCCAAACCAAAAACCAAGTCAAACCAAGTTGAACCAAACCAGACAAAGCCCAAACCAAACCAAACCAAGTCGAACCAAGTTGAACCAAACCAGACAAAGCCCAAGCCAAACCAAACCAAACCAAACCAATCAAACCAAACCAAACCAAACCAAACCAAACCAATCAAACCAATCCCAAACCAAACCGAGCCAAACCAGTCAAAGCCCAAGCCAAACCAAACCAAACCAAACCAAACCAAACCAAACCAAGTTGAGCCAAACCAGACAAAGCCCAAGCCAAGCCAAACCAGTCAAAGCCCAAGCCAAGCCAAACCAAACCAAACAAAGCCAAGCCAAGCCAAGCCAAGCCAAACCAAACCAAACCAAACCACACCAATTCAAACCAAACCAAACCAAACCAAGTTGAACCAAACCAGACAAAGCCCAAGCCAAGCCAAACCAAACCAAACCAAACCAATCAAACCAATCCCAAACCAAGTTGAACCAAACCAGACAAAGCCCAAGCCAAACCAATCCAAACCAAGTCAAACCAAGTACCTGTAAATGCAGTCAGGAGAAACAAAAGAGGTAATTGCAAGTAACTATGGGAGTTTAAATACTCCCAGAACCCAGGGCCCAGGTGTGCATAATTGCTCTGATTAGGGTGCAGAGAGAAGCCAACCAGACACACCTCCCACAGCAGCATGACCCTATAGGGACATCACAATGTAAGATTGTTTTTTTATTTGTGCCAAATGAGGATTTTTCCCTTGCTTGAAAGATTTGTAGACGTCTCATTAACACTGTATTTGTTCATTATGAAGCAGTTCAGTCAAACATTTTACCATAATCAAAAACTGCAGCTTGTGACCGCCTCTGTAATTTGTATTGTGCACTTAGCTGTTGTAAAATTTGGATATTTTTTCCAGGTAATGATGCTGCTCTGTTACAAATTGAATCTTGGCTAATGAAGGTGTCAAAGGGCCCGGTATTACCAGGACCAGGTGAGGGTTTAGTGGATATCTGGCAGCTCTAAATAAAAGAGTCATTGTGTGAATAAATGACTTGTTCTCTGTCTTTTTTTCAGGCACTAATCTGTCTGGCTCTCGGTGTCTTCCTCTCCATCCGATAATGAGGTGCCTCCAACCTCGCCCAGGGGCTTTTTGTAGCTGCTCTGCCAAATTTGCACTTCTGAACAACTTTTAATTATACTCTCTGGTATGAAAATACAGGAGTGGATGTCCAATTGCATTGGCCGGTCAAGTGCCTGTTAAAAGAAATAGCCACGCGCTTTGGTCCAAATTTCTTCATTAATGTCTTGTCAAGGTCTAACATACCGTTTGAAGTTATACGCCGTTTATGAAAGAGGAGAATCTCCCTGTTATCCAGCTCTCATTTCCAAAGTATTGGCTGGTTATTAACTGAGCATTAGTGGAGTCAATGATAGATTGCACATCAATAGATAAAGAATGATTGATGATAGTCATTAAAGGCCCATGACAAAGCTTTGTCAGTGGGAGATTTATCCTATTGATTTTACAGAGGTCACAGGATATTAATTATTCCAAAGAAAATCAGATGATTAAATCCTACCACCAGCCAAGGGTAATAAAACTTGAATTATAAGTATGTCGGTGAAATAAATGCCTCAACTGGTGGGGAACACCATGCATTTGTCAGTGTACATTGGAATTAATGTTATTGATCGCCTTTAATGTTCATGAATATATCGCATGGTGCTGTAGGTTTCATATGTCCTTAATTATCTTCCCCCGAAGCCCAAATCTGAAAATTACCATCCCCGAGCCGTCACGAACGACTCAGCTGCCTTTTCACTCACATGTGTTTTGCTGTTGGGAGTGCACCGCCAATACGCTGCCTTACAGACGTTTGAGCGTGAACACTGCCGCCATAAACCCACGGCTCATAAAACTTAACACTCCCCTTAAAAGTGCGGCTGTGATTTAATTACGACGAAAAGCCGCAGTCCGTTTCAGTTCAAAGGACATTGCTGCTGACTCCAGCTATTCCAGACACTTTCAACCACATTTGCACTACATTGGCGTTTGTTGTGAAAGTCTGTGATTGTTTTTAACTTTCAGGAACGGTAAGCTTGAGTGGGTGTTAGTGAGCAACAACAGTGAAAAGAGGGCATAAGGTTCCTGCAGCTACATGAGTTACAACTCGGGGTGTTTTACCCCGTTTGCAGTTTCTGGGCGAGATGTGCACAAATTAGCACATCGTTACCAGTTTAGACCACACTTTACATAATCTGTACTGGAGGCTGATTATTAAATAGTGTGATTGCAAACACATTTATTTTCAGATTAATTAGAAAATGGCAAAATACAGATTCATTTATATCATTTATTCATTAGGAGAAACAACACAACTAACTATTAAACTTTTAAACAAATGTAAGAAAAAGTTTTGTTGTCATTGTTGTACACCCAGAATCCACTTTGTGTAAATGCAAGTGAACTTGTGCCTTTCTTTGCACCTCTGGGTGTGTTAAACCTAAAATAAGGTGTGGTCAAGTACAAAGGTGGTGCCGTGCTATTTCAGGGAGGTGAAAAGCACCAGTGCCTTAGACCAGCAAACACCTCGAGTAAAATATACAGTCAGCGGTGTCACACTTTCCTGCTATTGGTGAGAGAGTTGCAAACATTGTAGACTGTAAACAGAGTAAAGTTACCTCATGCTGCAAGAGAAGTTTATGGCGTGCAACTGAAGCTAGAGATTTGCACACTTCCACAGAAGAGCTGTATCAGGCACAGCTTGGTTACTCATGGTTTGAATTTAATCAGAGCTTTGATGATTTTTAATAAAGTTTCCTTTTGAAAACTCCTGGGAGATGATGTCGGGGAATAGAACTTCAACAATAATTATAAAGTTATAGACACTTCTGATGAGTCAACAAAACTGAAAAGGTAGCGGCTTTGAGTTGAGGATGTTTTATTTGATTGCACAGATGGTCCTTATGCTATAACTAATTGGTGTGTAGCTTTGTGCATTTCTGTTGTCCTTAGTACTCAGGATGTTGCTGCGGTACCTCCAGCAGAAGAAGAAGTTGAAAAAGTGGTGCATGGCTCTGTATGACCAAAATTTCAGACAAAATTTCTGACATGCCAAAAACTCATCTGAAATTCAGCTCAACTTCAAATTTAGTCAAGAGAGTGAGAATTAAAGGGGTGTTCCAGCGTGAAAACTAAGTTAGGGTCAAACACACCATAACACCGAGTTAGATAGACACCCCCTCGAGAGATGAATGTTGTCAACCACTTGCTTCTCTAGTTTTACCAACTTTAGTGACGATGGAAGGTTAGCAATACACAGCAGTCCCAGGAGCCACACGGTCAACCAAAACACCACTCTATAGCCACAAATAATGCTCAGAACAGCACCTAACTTCATCAACAGTACATATAGAGACCCAGCTATAGCACCAGCCACCAAACATCTTTTTAACTTTGCCTAATTTCTTTAGCAAAGAGACTGAATAATTTTTCTGACTGCATTTCTTCATGGAAGTGCAATCAGACCGAAAGGCTAAGGCAGAAGAACTACCGTGTCTGCAGTGCAAAATGATTAATATGATGATTATTACTTCAAGGAAATGATAAAATAATGATCATAAATGTTCTTCCTTGAGCTGCGTCACCCCACTGCAGTCTGTAATGGACAGACCTGAGGTCTCACTACAAACAAGCGGTTGCTGGAAGAGAGTAGGTGAGCTGGGCTTAGTCTCTTTACTACATTTTAGGCAAAGCTAGAAAGATGTTTGGTGGCTAGTGCTATAGCTGAAACCCTATATGTCCTGTTGATGAAGTTAGGTGCTGTTCTGAGCATTATTTGTGGCTGTAGAGTGGCTTTATGGTTGAGCGCATGGCTTCTGGGACCACAGTGTATTGCTATCGTGCGGTCGTGACTGAAGTTGGTATAACTAGAGAAGCAAGCGGTCGACAACATTACTCTCGCGAGGGGGTTTTACACCAGAATATCCCTCTCTTATATTTCTGGGTTATCCGTGTGAATTAATTATTGATTTAGAAGGAATCTGCTCAATGCTAACTTAAGCTTCCTTCTTACAATGTGCCTAAAATTGCCCAGAGTATTTAAGTATTTAATTTAATTTAAGTTGTGAATCAATCCAGATGTAATTAATTTTATTTGAACTCGCCACTTTGTTTGAAGCTGCAGAGATTCCTCCATAACTGAACGACAGGGAGGGGCCAGTCTGCCTGAAGCAGCTACCACCCGATCCGAAACGCTTTCATTTAAATGGAGGAATTAATGGCGCGTTTTAATGTCAGAGGTAATGGTTGAAACATCACAGAGGACTTCTAGCCTGTTAAGAAAAACAAGGTGTGGCTTTTATTGAACGGAGCCGCATGTAAGATTCTTCGATGTCTTTCACTTTCTACTCTGGAAATTTCCTGTAAAACAGGTGCTCGTATGCACAAAGACCCACCATCCTCTTATCAGGATGCAGAACTGGAGGCAACAGTGGGACACATCCTCCCTCCTCTGAGATCAAACAGGGTGCTTCTATTCCTCTGTTCTTGCCTCCTGTCAGAAGGGCAAAGTCGGCCTGTACGCCTCTTTATCTTCCCTCCCAGCCACCCAGACAAGGCGATGGGCTGTGTCTGTAGACAAATGCTTGACTTGTTACAGATAACAGAAACATGAAAACAGAAAATAGCCACTGGGCCTGCCCTACAAATGTTTCAAACCTGATTCATTCACGGCTTGATCACAGTATTTTCCAGACAACTAGGAACTAAATATTTCATATAACAGCGTTGATTAAAATATATTTCCATGGAGCATCACCATTTTGTTGGTCTCTCTCCTGTTTGAATTGCTAAAAGTCACATTTTTGGTGATAAATTTGGGGTAAGAGTTGTTATAAAGAAAAAAAGAAAGTAATTTAAATATGCTTCTTTTAGTTTTTGATGTATGCTAATGTGTTTTATTTTAATCTTTAAGCGTCTTAATGAAATATTCAACAATCTTTTAAATCAAACATATTGTCTCCAGTTTGCATCCAGAAGGAATTCATTCATACTGCATTTGCATTTACTGTAAGAAAATATATTAGGAAGAAAGCTCTCTCATAAATCTCAGCCGTCTTATTAATGCATTATGCAACTCTGTGTCTCTACAATTATAATATGGATACTCTTATACCATATGGTAGACATAATTCACGCTGCGTTGGCGGTCGCTGATTGGCTATCTATTCTCAAGAAGAGGAAATCCAAGAAATTTACACTGACTTCAGGCAAGTTCATGAAGTTGTTTTTGATATCGCTCATTTCGAAACATGGTCTGGTGGAGAATCCTGATGTACTTTCAGGCCAGGACACCAAGGGGTAAAATGTTCCTGCAAAAGTAGCCAAATCAGTCAAAGACTGTATAAGACATGGGCGAAGTCTCTGTGATATCAGATATAATTTCTGAAGAGATGATTTAAAGCCCAACAACCATTTTAGAAATGTTGACTCAATCCAAGTTGGAGCTAAGGCAGTTGTACGTAAAACATCCCAGAATTATGATTATCATTATCTTGATTATCATATTTTTGTGATCACAGGGAGCCATCATCATCATCATCAAACTTTACTCTTTACATACTTGATATGATGATCAATGTGTCGGCTTCAATAATCAGACAACCTTTAGATCATGCCTTGACTTGTCTGACAGACATGACAGACTACATGAGATTGCCCCAGCCAATCATCACAGTTGATTTAAGTGTGACAGATATTTTCCACTCACATAGATGTCTGTGGGTCTATAGTTGGGGCCTTGTTCCTTATTGGGTTGTTTCACACGTTCTTTGGCCTTGTTTACCAGACAGATAACTCTTTCCCTCATTTTTAGCATTGTCTTATAGAATAAATACGACACCAGAAGGACTGTCTGGCAGCATTTACTTGGCACTGCACAACACTCTCCTGCCAGTGTACTGTTCTTTGTACAATAAATGTACTTTTGGCAAATAGAAAGCCCAGTGTCTAGTGAAAAGTCAGTAAGTTCTAAGTTGACCCAGGACCTACTTTTATTGGATGTTTTTATGTAAATATGTTCAATATGTTTGAAATAATACTTACAAAAAAGATTTCAGGTGAATTTCAATTTTCACAATCAGTTTATGAATTTTGTTCTAGTGTCAGACATTCGATCAATGAAATCCTGTTGTGTACTGAGGTGCACATGTTGTAGATTTTAAATGAAATTAGTTAAAAAGAAAAAAAGCCTTTGCAATGTGTTTTTTACCACCCCAACTCTTGATTTATCTGAAAAAAAAATCAAAATCAAAACACTTTTTTCCCCTGGGTCTCAGGAGGATATAGACTATTCAACATAAGCCATCAGGGTCTCCTAATTGTCTAGTATATGAGGGAAGAATTTATGATGAATTTCTTTACTTTGAGACGATTAAAGGGAAGAGGTGTTGGGCTAGACATCGACTCAACATGTTTCTGCCAGTTGAAAACCTGAGCTAGGATGGATCTGTTTTTCCTGTAGAGAGCATGTGTTCAATTACTGCAAATAAACTTTATTAAATGAACAGCCTTTTCGTCAAACTAATGAAGGTTATCTTGTCTTTTATAGTAAAATATTGACTGTATATTTGAATCATAATCAACGTCTTCTGAATTAAAGATTAACAAAGATATATTTATGTTGTGACTTAATTTAGCACGTCATTAAATCATGATGAACATGTGAATTGACAACATCAATTAATCGCATCGACATAATTCATGATTTAATTGTAAGTCAGACTGTTAATCATACACTTCATTAATTCATGATGTGGTTATCATTAATGCATGAATGGGTTGTAAATGAACTCGTGGTTATCCGAGCGCTGAGTTAATAATATTATCAAGTTCTTCCAGAATAATGATCTCGCATTTATTTTGGTGATTTTTGATATCGATTGATATAAAAAAAATTATCACAATAATATTTTTGTCATATTTCCCAGCCCTACCTCAAACTACGATAAAGTCTGATATCTAATCCCAGCATGTCCAAGACCAGGATTAAACCCAGGATTTCTACTCCAACAGAGGTCCTCTTATTAGCCCACCTAAACCAGGTCCATACTTTTCTTTGTGAACTGGTAACTAGGCAATGCTGTAGTATGTTGTTATAGAAAAGACGGCTGTGTTATTTTCTGTCATTCATTTGTGCACGAGGTGAAAGAGCCAGGAATCACACAATAATGGCGCTGCTACAGTAAAATGCCGGAGAGCACATCATGTGGTTGATGAAGATTGTGATTCTTGGTCGCATAGCGGGAAGAAGAATGATGGCAGTCGAGCACATTAACCTTAATTTGCAGGTTGACTAGGGCTGCACGGTTTGAATGGAGTAATTACTGGTGCCACCGTGATGATTGATGGTAATAAATGTTGCTAATGAGTGGCATCTTTCAAACACATTCAGAGATCTTAGCAACCTTCGTCTCCGGCTCTGTGGTGACATTTGATTTTATGACAATTATCGCACCTGTTTGGATTTGGAATCTCCTAGAAATCGTATTTACATACAGCTCCGCTAATCGGAAAAATCAAATACGCCGACTTAATGACATCCGAAGTAATTTTATGTCGTTATAATGACACCAGTCAGTGATGAAGATATTTGGCAGGTCTGAAGATGTTTGACACACAACCAAAGTCCATAAAGCTCTTTACACAAGCGTGTTTCAATTATCAGACTGGTGAAATTTGCAACAAACTAATGACATTAGGGGGATAAGATGAACAAGACCAAACCCTCTGATTGGTCTATACTTCTGGTATTGACATACAGTGATTGGGATGATTTGGAAATGGTTTCAGAATCAGAATCAGAGTGACAATACATTAAGAATAGGCTAAAAGTCAACATGATAAAAAGAGAAGCAACAGATTGAAGGAAACACTATAACTGCCTTAATAAGATGTGAAATTTGAAAAATGCAGAAGTGCAAAAATGCAATAAACAGTGCAAGGAAGAACATGGGCAACCTAAGGCATAATTGCTATTAAGTAAATGAATAGCACTGGGGATAAATGAGATCTGAAATCTCTTAGTTCTCCCTAAAACGACGGCTTGAGGGCAAAAGCTCGAATTCATCACAGTTCGAATTTCACGTGATGAAACTCGAAGCTCGACTTTCATCACAGTTTACAATCATCACCACAAAGGCAGCCGTATCAGCTCTCATAATTACCCCATTCTCCGCCCAAAAAACAGGGATTGGTATCGATGAGGCATTCATTTGAATCAGCTAACTAGGCAATGTAAAGTTGTAAAAGGTAAGGCAACTCTTGGGAAACTAAATATGAGGTGACAGACACTTTTGACACCATATTGACCTAATTAGTGTGCAGTAACTAAATAATGAAAAGTGTACAGCAGAATGTGGTAGTATGACATTATATTTACCCAACTTTTCTCTCACTATTTAAGTTCTTGTCTCCTTTGCAATCCTCTTCCAAGTCAGGCTCATATTTTGGCTTATTTTGCATCATTTGAAAGTGGTTTATAAAGTTGTATATGTCGGTGAAAGAGTTTGATCTAATGTCATACAGTTGGCAAATCATCATATACTTGTTTTTCTGGCAATTTTCTGGATATTTTTCCACTTTTCTATTCTCCCTCAACAAAGAAAAAGGAATGACATAAGTTTGGAAACTCTCACTGACTGCAGAGAGAACTGAATCAACGTCACATCATATTCAGATATGCAAGAAAATTGCTTGTGATTGTATTTTCCCTGTGATGCAATCGCGATGAAACATCACCAGGCGTGGCAGTTGTGGGAGGTTGACAGTTATGTCCACATTGACGTATGGCGCCATTAAGAACAAAAAGCTCCACTCAGCCAGAAGAGACATGACAACAGTATCGCCACAGATCTGACGGGAGCACACATCTTCGCGGTGTCATCTCTGACCTCTATATCTCTTAGCCGGAGATAGATGCATTTTCATGCCTGGCTTCAGGCTCTAATAGTCCATTGATTCATTCGCAATATGGCCCTGAGTCAGCCAGGTCTCTGATTATTTATTTTCCTCTTGAAAACACTCTCGCCTCTCTCTCTCATCTGTCTTATTAAAATGTAATGGCAAACAAAACCCAAGTCTCTCTCTATCAGATAGTGGAGAGAAAAACAATTTTAAGGGATTCGCGACGGTTTATAACCCATGGCTCCAAGAGGAGAAAGCACTCAGAGGTCTTAGATGAGATAGACCTCCAAATCAATCACTACCGCCAGAGGAATCCTCACATTGATGCCGGAGCTGATTGACAGGCCTCAAATCTTCTCAGCCGCTGTGAGACAGAGCCAACCTTGACCACCCGCTTAGGCAGTCTAGACTTTATGCACTGCTGAGGTGAGGCTGGTGTGAAATTTTAGGTTGTCTGCAATACAAATGTGGGGGTAAAAGAAGGAGATGGGGTTATTGTAGCATATAGGATATAATTTCCTGGGCATTAACTGTGGTGTGGACAAACTTCTGTGGAATATGTGACCATTTAAACCCACTTTTTAAACTCCTGTCAGGCAAACATAAACCAGCCGCTTCTTAATCTGTCATATGGAATCATTTTCCACCGAGGTCGTTTTGGCTTTTTCCAAGAATGTTACTTATATACTCGACTGGCATGTGATCTGAAATTCTTACTCATAGATGGTTTTTCCAGATTGTTCTTCTGCAGCTGGCGGTGCAGTCGGGCCTCTTTACATTCAAAGGAGGGGGGGCACGGCAGACCACATTGTTTGAGGCACGCCCTGGCAGTCCTGAAATGACAGATGAGGGAAACCCGTGTCCTTAATGCCCATCTATCAGTGCGGTAGCTCGCTGGAGGCTGGAATAGTTAACTAAATAGAAACCTTTAATTTTGCAGGCAGGAAAAGTAAGAGTGGATGTGGCAGCACTGCCTGAAAGTCTACCCTTTATATAGACTCAGAGTAGATGCATTGAGGAAGGAATCTGATCACATAGCTGCAGAGGCACGATCCACACGCCAGCAACAATACAATCTGCAAAAGGCTCAAGCTGAACGAGACCACGAGTGATTAATACACTTCTTTTGTGTTGTGTTTTAAGAGGCCAGTGGAAACAGTCCCTAGAGACCTTCATTTGTTACTGAGACACTGTTTGCATTCTAGACAATCTATTTTGTTTCCTCTGCTACCTCTTGCATGATTGCGTCCTGTTTTTGGCAGTATTCACCAACACGCTCTGCACCACAAAGGATTCAGTCTTTGCCATGTAACCTATAAATCTGTGCAACATTATCCATAACTTTTTATTCCACAGCAAAATTTTTAGACATTTAATTCATCGTCATGTCCGCCATTTTTGTCCCCTTCTAACTGTTGACAATGACTCCAATGGAGCACTAGACCTGCACCCCTAAGTCATTAAAAAAAGTGGCGGTGAAAAATGTTGACTTGTGCTGCATTCCAGTTGTACTCGGAAGTCGGAATTTCCAAGCTCAGAGTCCGAAATTCATCTGGAACGCACCACTGAAGTTGGATTCCTGACTCGGAAAGTCAGACAATCCTCACCAACCCCGACTTGAGGACAACGTCATTATAGCCTTGGAGGTACCTCGCTCAACTTAGTGCGGTAGCAGGCGGTCTTGCTAATGTAAGGTGGAGCCCGCCGCATCTGACCAATCGCGAATATGGACCAGTCTGGAGTGTCAGAGCCGGCCGGAGAGCGAAGGACCGCGTACTTTACAAACGAGGAGCAGGAGACGATCATGAGAAAGTATGAAGAATTCAAAGCTACCATAATCCTCAAAAGCAACACCGTCGCCGCTGCAAAAGCACGGAAGGAATGCTGGCAGAAAATTGCTGACAGTCTCAATGCGTAAGTATAGTGTGCAAAAAATCTTTGATGCCATTCTCACCCTGAAATAGCATTGTTCAACATGCGCTTTTAACATGAACCACATAAAAGTGGTCATCCGGAAAAGTAAGTGGATCCATGTGGTCCCTGAAAACTCTCGCTTGCCGGAGTGCTCCTCAGACAATGCGAGTACCGAGGTCTATAGGATCCTCCAAGAACGGACGAGCCATTTTTCGAGAGAGCTCATTGGTCAGTTAGCCGTTCAACGTACGTTGCCATGGAGACTCGCCTTGCTAAGAAGCGAACCCACGTCGTAGAACAGGAAACCCGAACTTACCCTCGAAGTTTCCTCGCTAAGCAGTAATCCTGCTCCGTAGAATAGGCCCCTGGTCTTTTGTGTATGCATCTGTGTGTGTGAGCATGTGAGTGCTGTATGTGTTGAATGGGGGTTGGGAGGGTGGGTGGGGTTTGGTATTTGTATTTTTGTGTATTTTACTTCATATGTTTTTTAATATCAGCACTTTATGCTACATTCCATGTATGAAAAGTGCTTTAAAAATAAAGTTTGATTGAATGACTCCAATGCGAGCGCCAGAACTGCACCTCTAAGTCATTATAAAGAGTGACGGTGTTGACTTGGTCTCCAAATTTGCAAAACATCGGAACATACAAAATATCCCACTTTTGTTGATGCCAGAGGATGTGTGTTAAAAATGTGATGAAAAAAAACAAATCGCAAATTGAAGGAGAATTTCAAGAGGAATTTGATCAACTCCAAAGCACCACATGAATATGGTAAAAGCCTTTTTAGTCATACATGACTGCTGTGCTGACATTGCTGCTTTTCAAATCACAGGTCCCCTTATTAATTGCATCCAGCAGATTTGTTTTGCAAATGACGACTTTATGAGAGGGAGACTCTTATGCCAGCGTGAAGCTTGTCATCCTCATGCAGAAGTTCCAGCCGGCTTGAAAAGAAAAATAATAAACAAAAATAGATCACGGTTTCTACAAAGAAACATCAGATGTTTTGAAATGCAGATGGTTGCTACTGGCAACATAGCAAAGGATACTGCAGAAAAGCCTTTTGTGGGTGGTTTACTCCTCTCTCACAGGCTTATTAGGATTATTTTATTTATTATTTGCCTTTTATTTAACTCTGAGTCCGTCCAGCTGAAACATTTACCACTGCATACATCCTGCGTCATAGAAAAATCCATACACTGTTTGTGCACAGTGGCTACATATGGAAGTTTAGTGAGGGATCAAACCACAGATGTGTCTTAAGACCATGAAACACTTTCCTGCCCGCATCTAATCTCCTCTCTGTTTGGCATAATCTGCTGATAATCACTGCTTAGTAATAACCCTGTCAGGAGAGCGGGACATGATCCTTAACTGGATGCTACTTTGAAGTGTCCCCGCGAAGGACAGGGGCGGACTGATAACTTTATATCAATAGGTCATGCATGTGTAGTGGGCAGTCTGTGTTTTCTGTTGTCTGTGACCTCTGTGAGTGGAAAGGTTAATTGCCACCCCTGTGAACCAGCCAGGGATGGTTGAATTGGCCAAACACGCCCACGGTAGAATCTTCCCGGAGGCTAGGCCCGGATTAAAAGAGAGAAAAACAACAGCTACACAGAGCTGTGGATCAGACAACATTACCTGCATGTTACATCTGTTTCTCTCCTTTTTTTCCCCTGCCACATACATGCAGTTAGAAAAGACAGAAGCTAATTAGTGAGAAAAACACCATGCAGGACTGTGGCTGGAAAACAAACCTGTTATTTCCTGGATGTAAGTGTAAATTTCTCAGTTTTCCTGTGCAAAACTGCCAAGATAAATCTCATCCTCTCGTGTTTTCTGTTAGACTTAACAAGAGCTGAAAATCATTAAGTTAATACAACTAATTTCATACTGACATAATAGGAGAAATGCACTTATGGACATGAAAGTGATCACATTATCAAAACCTATCCAGGTCCTGGATATCCAGCAATCCAGAGAGCCACGCACTCAACCAAAACACCACTCTATAGCCACAAATAATGCTTAGAATAGCACCTAACTTCATCAACAGGACATATAGGGTCCCAGCCATAGTACTAGCCACCAAACATCTTTTAACTTTGCCTAATTTCCTTAGCAAAGAGACTAAACACAACTCACCTACTCTGCTCCAGCAGCTGTTTGTTTGTAGCGAGACCTCGGGCCAGTCCATTACGGACTTCTGCGGGGTGACGCAGCTCAAGGAAGAACATTTATGATCATTACTTCATGGAAATACAATCAGACCGAGACGCTAAGGCAGAGGTACAATTGCATCTGCAATGCAAAATGGTTAATATGGTGATTTTTACCTCAAGGAAATGGCAGTTGACTTTGCAAAGTCGGCAGAAATCGTTTATATCCGCAGAAGACGTCGGAACTAAACGATTTCTGCCAACTTTGCAAAGTCAACTGCAGAATTAACGGCGTTCTGAATGAACAGCGCTTTGAAAAGTCCCGCAGCATGTGTTAGATGTCACCATCTACACATGGACCAATCAGGGGCTGCCTTTCCCTGTTGTCAGGGGAACAGTGGAGACACAGTCACTGATTGGCCCGGTTATTTTCTAAACACTAATACACGCTCCCAATGGGCCGAAGTCCAGACTGTTGTGGGAAGGAACGGCCAGTGATTCACGCAACAGGATGGCCCAGCCAGGCTAGAAGGTAGGTGCTGTTCTGAGCATTATTTGTGACTATAGAGTGGCGTTTTGGTTGAGTGCGTGGCTCTGTGTATTGCTATCTGTGATCGTTACTAAAGTTGGTATAACAAGAAAAACAAGCGTTCGGCAGCATCCATCTCTCGATGGGGTGTCTAACTCAGTGTTACAGTGTGTTTGACCCTAAATTAATTTTACGCCGGAATATCCCTTTAAGTGCAAACTGGGCGTTAGATTTAAATTTCTAGTTGCTGTTTCTAATTTTAAAAGAAACAATCTAAAATCACTTTTTTTCCCCCAGCAGTGGTAGATATCAATCTGGAGGTGGCGGATAGCTAGCTTCAGCCAAATTCATCAAAAACAAACATGTCAAGTGAGAGGCCATATCCTGTTAAGTACGTCCAGACCCTCCAACTCTATCCACCTCATTGGTACTTTATTTCGTATGACAATATCAAAACTAACCACCTTTATACATGTGTAATTTTGAGGCTCTGGCGGAAACCACTTGAGTTTTTCTTGGATGGTACAGAAAAAGCTCACAATAAACAGGCGACTGCCAGGGTATGTTAGGTAGTAAAATGGTTTTTATGAGCAGAAATTATGTATCTGAAGTATTTTCAAACTTTTCTTGGCGTCCAGGGTTTATATTCAGGGGCCCTATAGGGAAACACAAAGGCAACAAACCTGCGCCCATTTCAAGGTCGGGCTTCTGCGTGTTTGGTTGAGTGAAGGTTAACGGGGTCGGGTCAACATGAGGATGAAATACTTGGACAAAAAAAACAGAAATGCATAATGACCTGCTGTCCAAAGCTGAAAGTAGCTCCTGGTTTTTGTTATCAGTTTTGTTGCCAGCAGCTGTAATTTCTGCTCTCCCTCTGAGGCATGCAGCCTGAAGCAAATTAGGTCTCAGGACAGTGTTGCAGAATACAATAGACAAGAAAACATTCATCACCGTGTGCACCTTCTCTGTATCCAGATTACAATGGTGCCGCCACAGCGACAAGCACCTGTTGCTAAGGCCACCGCCTTGTCTCGCAGAGAGCTGCCATGATGCCTCAGTGTTTTATAATTGCGGTAAAAAGCAAAACTACCTCCACCTGGGGCTTGGTGGGACGACCAGTTTTCATCAGATGCTGCACCGCCAGAGGCGTCTCTCTGTCCCAATCTGTTCTCTGAAGTCTCAAGTGGAAAGCAACTGGGGTAAAGATTTCCTCGGGCTTTTCTGAGAATGTGTTTGCAAATTTAGAAAAGAGGCTCTAACACTGAGGTAGAATTTATCGTGCACAAAAAGGAAAAGAGGGCAGTAATTTTAAAGGACATCATAGTTGGTCATTTATCAACAACACACCTGACTGCTCTTCTCAGACCTTCCATTAACGCTCGCCCGAAGCTCAGTCCTGTCATGGATTTAGCCAGAGATTAAGCCTTAAAATTGTTTAGTCTCTGGCACCCTGTGGAGGGTTATAATTACTAAGACATCATCGCCATAGGAGGTAAATGGGAAGGAACTGAAGGTTAAATGTGTTTCCACATGGCTGTGCCTCCTCTAAAAGGTAGGGATCATGCCTAAAAATAACCCAAATATGTAGATTATTAAAGACTGAGTTATTCATCACTCTCATATCCTAATCACTTCCTTACACAGCCGAGGGAATGGCATCCCACTGCTGGAACAAAAGCCTCTCATGTCTTTGAAAATGGAAATGCCACTGCCTTTCTCAGGGGATCATTCATCTGTGCACCTCTGTTTAAATTAACCGCCAGTGAATTCTTGATGTGGGAATTTATGTAGTTGCTTTACCAGAAAGAACACCACTAATGATATCACGTGTAAACATACCCCTAAAAGTCCAAGCTCAGCACATCCCCTCATGTACACAATCTGCTTGCAATGAAAGCAATCAATTTGTTATCGGCCGCGACAAAAGCCGTGTTGTTTCCTGTGTTTGCATTCATTAAAATGTTCCGTATCAAGGGACTTACTGTCGCTGATATCAGAGTCATCCCCTGAAAAATTAAAGCCCGTGCTTACAGAGCACATTAATTTGCAGTGATGGATTATTACTCTGGATAGTTGAACCTTTCAGCGGTGAACGCTCATGACATACCCAGTGGTTAATGATTAAACACAACAGACATGCTCCAAATATTTCCCAGTCATTAACAGTCGGTAAACATTGTCACTGCTATGGACCGCATTAAAGTTATTAAAAACAAAGTTACAGGAGAGCTCAGTCACGTAATCACACACATGGTGTTTGAAATTAATTGAAGTTGGTTCTCATTAATACAGACTAACAGTGTGAGTTTGCTGTGTGTCTGTTTCCCTATGAGTCTGTTTTAATCTGATACTGTCTGTCCTTTTCTTACTGCCGCAGATAGATATTCACGTAGGGGCCTCGTTCTGCTCAATGTGCATCCAAACTTCTGAATGCAAAAGTTTGCACTTAACAGTGGAACCAAAATGTATTGAGCTCCCCCTACTGGTTGGCTGCAGTATAGGTCATTAACCCTGCCCTCTAAGTGTTTCATGAGGTTTAAAACTGATAAAAAGTCCAGTATATTTTTTGAACTAAGGTCTAAATAAGGGCTGTAACAGAGGACCGAGTCAGAATCTTCCGATCAACATGTTTACATGACGCATTTTTATTCCGATCAGGCATTTATTCCGATAAATTGTGCCCATGTGAACGCAGCTATAGAAAGGTTCCTGGTTCAAATCCCAGGCCAGACAGGTGCCTTTCTGTATTAAGTTTGCAGGTTCTGTCAGGGACTCTTATTTCCTCCCAGAGTCCAATGACATGCCTGTTAAGTAAAATGGTGACTCTAAATCGACTGCAGGTGCGTGTAAATGGTTGTCTGTCTCTACATGTAAGCCCTCTGATAGACTAGACTCCCAAAACCCCATATGAGAAAAGAGGTCGATTTTTAAAAATGAGATTCATGTTTGGACTAGACTTTGACTAGAATATATCAGAAATACACTGCTCATGATTTTGTATTATAACAAAGCTTTTACTGAGATAACTCTGTGGTGATTTCTCGTAAATTCTGGTTGATTAATAATCGTTACGGCATCTGGGACTTTCCAGAAATATAAATGTACACTGAAGTGCATTTAGCTTTTAGACGGTGCAGCTGTCCACTATACTTCAAAGTGAAAGAGAGGCAAATCTAAGTTATTAATTATTTAACAACCTCATTTAAATAGCTAATGCATCTGGTAGAGTTTGATTCCTGTTTTTTTTTTTATTGTTTTCTAGAAAGTAGACATCGCCCAAACAGTTTCTGTTTTGTCTGTATGTCTATGATGATAAGAGCACAGGTGTTAGATTGACTAATATTTGGTTAAATTTGGCTGGAAACCATACGGATAGACGACAGCCTTTCATTTTCATGTCTCTTAGAGATATTGGATGGCATGTCTGTCTTGTCCTCTGAAGTTTTGCTGTTAAAATAAATGCGAAAATATTCTGAGAATCCAAAACTTGCCACGACAGGCCTGTGTGAAAGATCAGCTTTGAGGGGAGCCGGTCTGTATATTCTTACCTCTCAATTGAAACAAGTCCTGCTCTTTTCAAAGAACCCCATTCCCTCTGCCATCCTCTATTGCACTTTATATAACCACTTAAGTCTGTCCTTACAATAACAGGCTGCCTTCTCCTGCTCGCAGCAGCTGTTGCAGACCGAGAGTTCACACCCACATAACACATGCTCGTCCGCTCACGATAAAAAATCATATCAATGAATAAATATTAGATTCCTGTTGATCTTTGAAAAACATGAAAAAAAACTGGTCATTTCTATCATTTCTGTGAAAACTAAACATGACCCCCAATTCCATATTGGCACTTTTTTATGTTGCTGCACATGGTGGTCAAATAGAGTTGTATTTGGTTGTGCAACTCTGCCAACAGTATGGTCAAAGAAACAATGTGTGCAAACACGATAGACTAGCTCCAAGCAAATAAACCTGCTGTATGCGGCACATCCTGAAAATGCATATTACTGTACCTTAAAGTAATCACTATGTGGCAAACACGGGCTTAATGTTTGCTGTACTGTATGAATATATATACATACCAAAATAGAAATAATTCATGAATACTAATGCATGTGGAGGCTGACGTGTTGGTGAGATTTACAGTAAGGGAGAAATAAATTATGCGTGTATTACAAGGACATGCAGGTTGCCATAACTACTGTGCTGCAAAAGATGTATTATGTAGAGAAAAGGTTTCGTCTAACAACAATGATCACGGGGTGCAATCAAAACTAGTTCTAGAGACAGTTTTTTCATCCACCTGATGGGTAAAGTGTCAAAGCAAACCCATTCACACAAGGGGGTTCTTCTTACAAACTTGTTACATGCGAGCAATCTTCTCCGTACTCCCAGGAAAAAAAAGCGATTTTCTGGACAATAGCTGTGACATGCAGGTCTTCTTAAGTGAGACCCCCGAAGATCCAACAGATGTCCTGTAAATGCACTGTGATGGAGGGTAATGTGTTTCAGTCAATGCACTTCGACACTGACATAAAATGAAAAGGCACCTTGCTTCTCTTTTTCCCTTTGGTCTCACATAACCGTGAAGATTTATGGGTATGAGGAGCAACAGGGTGGAATGAAACAAGCTGCTTTCTATCCATGATAAAGTCGTTCTGGAGTTTATTGGCGTCGCAAGGACATTTTTCAAACAATGGTCGACTACTTCTGTGACTTGTTTTTGTTTGTCGTGTCGATTCAAGATTAGAGAATTCATTTTAAAGAGTTTTACATGTCATCTCATGAACATATAATTGGTTAAACAATTCATTAAATAGCTGCTGTAGTGCTCAATCTAGTTTATGGCCCTCAGAGGATGAATCGATCAGACTCATGACATTATTCTGAGGTAACCATTAGCACCACTAGCAGGTAATTTTTTAAAGGGCATTGAATCTTATAAACATAAAAGTGAAATAATAACTGAAATCTGGAAAAGACATCAATTCAAGGTCCACTGAGGATACTTAAAATTAAATAAATAAAACCCAGAAATGTGCGTAATAACCTTACTTGTACCTTTTGTTAGTAAAACTTTGATGACACTTCACAATAACCGTAATTTATAAATGGTAAAAAGATAGTTTATTAATGTTTAATGATTATTTAAAAATAGCATATAGACCAATTATCAATGTCAAATAGATAGTTTATTAATGTAAGTTAATAGTTACTTTACCAATAAAAAGCAATGAAACCATGATTAATAATTTTCATCAATTATTAATGGACTTTTTATTAAAGGTTGATATAGGGTTTAAATATTGGTTGTAAAACATCTAGATTAAAATATGTGTCAGTAGCGCTTTGTAAAAGGTTAATATTTGGTTTATAAATCACCTATAAACATAACTAAGATGCTTATTGTAAGGTTAGGGTTAGGGTTATGTTTTTAAAATTGTAAAATTTATAATTTATTAATGGTCTATATGCTATTTATAAATGATTAAACATTCATTAACTATCTGCTTACCATTTATAAATGGTCTATTTACCATGTATAAGTTATGGTTACTGTAAAAGTGTTACCAAAACTTTTCACCCATCTGATGAAATGTCACAGAGCTTTTGATTCAACAATCATTCAGTCATGGTACCCTGAGGATGCACCCAATGATTTTGGTGATACATGACTTTTTCTCTCGTAACACCAAGTGGCTCATTATGATTCTGAAAGATACACCAAAACTGGCCATTTACTTGTACAACATTTATTTTGTAAGTAAGAAAACATTGATATGCAAATGTATTGAATGAAAAATATGAGAATGGTAACCTTTACTGCTGTTTGATTTAGATATTTTACCCATTTTAAATGCCATTTAAAATCGCTTATATGCAACAGAAATTATGGCAGGGCTTTGGCACATTCACATAAACTCATAATTTCTTATCCAATCTTCATAAAACCTCTAAGAAACTTTTGTTTATGTCATTCCCAAGAATGCAAATTGTATCTTCATTTCCATTTGTACAGATTTTTGACATCAGCATTAAAAGCATCTGTGGTCGCTGGCTGCTGACGCTGCTGAGCTTTCTGAATATATTAAAGATGCAGGATATACATCAGGCCAGTTGGTTATCAGCCTGATAAAGGGGACTTTATTACCCCCTCAATCAGGGAGATTAGTGGTTTGAGCCCGGCTCCAAAAGCCACATAACAAAGTGTCCTTGGGCAAGACACTAAACCCCAAATTGTTCCTAGTTGCATCGCCAGTGGTGTGTGAATGAATGACATTACTTTAATGCTAATGATCCCATACTGTAGCAGGCCCTGCTATCAGTGTATCAATATGGCATGAATGGATGAATGTGGCAAGTGCTTTTCTCGGGCAGAAAGACTGGAAAAGAGCTTCAGTACAAGTTTATTTACCAAGTTATTTAACAATATTGGTAAAAAAAACTACTGATAAAAGTTGTTTATAAGTTTTGAACATGATGATTCATGATCTGAAAATGATTGTGTATGTAAATACAGCACTGTATGGAGAGACGTTACAGATCTACACATACTAGAATATGTTAAATAGGATAATCAAAATAGATCTAGCTTTTAGATATCTGTGCTGTGTCACACGTCTCAGGATTCTGGCTGGACATTGACCCATCAGCTGATAGAAACAACCTCTGATTGGTTGACAGACCAAATAGAACAGATGGTAGTGTTTCTCTTGCGCAATTAACTACTAAGAGAAATAATATGATTACACTAAAATAAATGCAAAAAATATCAGATTACTTTCTTTTTTGAGATTAGATGGATGCAGACAGTCGCTGAAATTAAACTAATCGTCTCTGTTGGATAGAAAAGCTCCGTAAATTCTTTACCTATCAGTAAAGTTGTAAAAACACAAAATCTATTACTGATAGGTAAAGAATTTTACAGTAAGTTTCTGTTATATGCCTTATTTAAGTAGCTGAAACTGTAAATACTACAGTATTTTGTTGTATAGTAGTACAGGGTAGACTAAACTAATTACCCACTCAGAGTGAAAGGCAACCCTACTTTTTCAGATGTATTTTAGGAGGGAAACATCTTATGTTTGGTCAGCACAGTCAGAATTAGTAGTCTTGAAACCCCCTTGGATTACAGTAAATTAAAAAAAGATAGTAATTAGAGTAGACAGAGGTGTTTTTATTTTGTGATTGTAGAATGGAGATACAGATTGGATATATAGTCATGTTAGTGATCAATTCACTGTGATGAATCGGCTGCTGTTTTTTGGTCATGTTTTAATGAAAATATGAATATCATCAAGTTCATTTAAGATAAACTGCACATTTTAAAGGACACAAATGTAACAGCACATTTAGATTGTTTTGGTAATGGCCATTAGGAACAGGTTATCTACATCATGCATCCTCGGTTTATCTCTCAAACTAACAAGATGAAACAAAAGCACAGTGAAATCTACAGAACATATGAGGTAACACCCCACTGTATCGTCTCATTATGGTCTCTATTTACAGTCCTGACAGCTCCTGTTTGAAGAAGAAGAAGTTCCCTCACTGAAACAAACCAGATCAGACGTAATCGCTAAGACCCTCAGGAAACATATCGCACATTTCAGAGTCATTTTAATTTTTGAGGAAACATTTCCGATGCACCAATGCAATAGGATGAAAAGAATACATCTAGTATGTTGGTTTACTAATGAATCTTTAATGGGAAATATATTTGCTGCAAATAACTCTCGTCAGACACGCCGTTTGCTGCAAATAACTGCGCCGGAGACGGAACAAAAGAGACCCTGTTACAGACACATCACTGGGTCCCTCTCATCTAAAGCACCGTGATTCATCATACTGAGTAATATGATACTCACACATTTGCATATTTGATTCTAATGTGCTGTTTGTTTACGGTAATGAGCACTTGTAATTGGATTTTAATTCATTATAGCAGAAATGGCCTGTTGGCGGGACAGGTTTTTGTAGCGTCTACGTCAGTGAAGGTATCAATCTTCATGTCGGTGCTGTAAGGTGTCTCTCGTTTCCAGAGGAGCCTTGAACTAATCGGATTTGTGCACTTGCAGCGTCTCTTTAAAGGGCTGTTTAGGGTTGTCTGTGACTCAGCTCAATCAAATCTAATTGTTCAGCTCTCACTTTAAGTGTCTCCCACATTGTGTTGCCATTCATGCATCATTTGTATGTACAATAAATCCTCCAGCGGTGCTCAGGCGTTGTAGCGGCACAGCTCCCAGCAACTGGTAGATGAATATCTCTCAGTCGTCCCCGTCCTGAAGACCACTGGAGAGTTTCAGCCACATCAATGGCGGGCAACCAGGAGAAGGACATTGTGCTGGGTAAATTAAATCATTGTCTCAGACTGCTTTAGTCGCAAAAGAAATTGTATTTCGACCAACTGGGAGAATTCAGACTGAGATAACCAGAATGAGTTTCCAGTAATGGTAAGGAGAAATGGCGAGGATTCATATTTAAGAGAATGAACAATAGGAATCTCATTTGGTTTCAGCTGTGTGATCCAAATTTTCATGACGAAAGCAGATTTAAAGTTTGAAATTTGGAAAACTTCTTAACCCAGGGACCATATTCATCGAATCCATCTGATATTACTTAAAATGGAGAAATTGATATTTTTAATAGTTATGTTTTAAAAATGTAAAAGTATGTTTTGTGATAACATCAAAAACTTGTGAGCACAAGAGACCCCAACTGAACCTCATGTTCACACTGTAAGTGCAGATTCAGACACTTTGAAGCAACAAAATTAACTGAGCTTAAATGAGCAACGAGATAATGAAGTTAACTCTTGAGAACATTAAAAGGTTTTAAATTTGTGAGTCTAATTCCACTCAAAATCACAGCTCTGAGACTTCTCTAATTAAAGCATTTACAGCATTCCTGGTACTGTTCAATCAATGGTGCAGCTTATTAAACTACTTTACAGAGTGGGGAACTGGGTGTGACTTTCTGACACAGTACGGTTCGTCTTGTATTCAGGGTGATACAATAACTTCACATCTGAGCAGACATAGATTCAATGTGGAGTACCCCAAGGCTCCACTCCGGGGCCTCTTTTGTTTAACATCTCTATGCTTCCACAGGCTCAGGTTTTAGAAACAAAAGGTCACAGTAACTATGCAAAGAACACGTTACCCAGAGACCATGGTGTTGTACAGACCAAATCAATAAGTGAATGTACCTTAAAGGGATATTCCGGCATAAAATTAATTAAGGGTCAATTACTGTAACACCGAGTTAGACACCCTCTCGAGAGATGAATGTTGCCGACTGCTTGCTTCTCTAGTTATACCAACTTTAGTAATGACCGCACGATAGCAATACACAGCGGTCTGAGGAGCCATAAACAAACCTCAACCAAAACGCCACTCTATAGCCACACCGCGGTAGTTCTTCTGCCTAAACGTCTCAGTCTGATTGCATTTCCATGAAGAAATGATCATAAATGTTCTTCCTTGAGCTGCGTCACCCCGCAGCGGTCTGTAATGGACTGGCCTGAGGTCTCGCTACAAACAAGCGGCTGCTGGAAGAGAGTCGGTGAGTTGTGTTTAGTCTCTTTGCTAAAGAAATCAGGCAAAGTTAAAAAGATGTTTGGTGGCTAGTACTGTGGCTAGGACCCTATATGTACTGATGATAAAGTTAGGTGCTGTTCTGAGCATTATTTGTGGCTATAGAGTGGCGTTTTGGTTGAGGTTTGTTTATGGCTCCTCAGACCGCTGTGTATTGCTATTCTGCGGTCATTACTAAAGTTGGTATAACTAGAGAAGCAAGCGGTCGGCAACATTCATCTCTCGAGGGGGTGTCTAACTCGGTGTTTGACCCCGGAATATCCCTTAAATGTCCTCAAAACATACACATTCAAATCAAACATAATAATTTTAGAGTTACAGAGGAGGGGTTAAAGGTCAGCTTTGGTCATTACAGCTAAAAACTGCTGAGAAAGCCAGAAATCTGGGTGTGGTTATGGACTGAGACCAAATTTTTATAAACCACATGAAGATCATTACAAAGTCAGCCAACTGTCAACTCAAGTTGACTTGATGACTGTAACAGAGTTTTATAGGTCTCCCTCAAAATCCAGACAACTCCAGCTGACTCAGAACGCTGCTGCGAGAGTCCCGAGACCAAGAAAGTGGACCACATCTCCTCAGTTTTGGACATTGGATCCCTGTTTGTCAGAGAGATGGTTTATGAATACTACAGCTGAATGATTTACAGCATTACGTGAGTATCATCTTCTCAAACAGATAGAACAGCCAGACAGCTGTGGTCCAGGACAGGTCTGCTTTCTGTCCCAGAGTCAGAACCAAATGTTGGAAAACAGCATTCAGTTTTTATGCTCTGTGTCTGGAACAATGTCTGCTCTACTGAAACTCTCAGGTTGAAAACTGGTTTGTTCACAGCTGCTTTTTTTTTTAGATTATTCTTAAAAATTATGTGAATATGTGTTTTAATCAAACAACAATATACTGCCACTTTTATGCTTCCAATTTGGTGCTGTAATATCGAATCTTATTACTCTAAATTTCCCTTTAAATGGATTTTAAATATTTTCTTTCAGTGTTTTTATTCTAAGTTTTATAACAGTTCTTTTAGTGTCTTGTGTGACAAACTTACAAGGAGTATTAAAGTATTTTTTCATCTCTGAACCAGTGAAATCATCTTTAAATCAATATTTTCCCTCAGTAGATTTCTGTGCCCCCATTTTTCTTGTTTGCCACATATCCAAGTCGTGTTTTCTGAAACAGCAGTCACACGCAGCTGCAGTCAATCTGTCAGAGAAACAGCCTGAACAAAGACAGCCAAACTCTGTTTTTCCACTTGTTGTGATCAATGGGTGGACACAGCTGACATTTACTTGAAAGTGCTTTGAAAGGTTTATTGAAATGTTCACGTAGATGCGCAGCCCTCGATTAAACTTTGTGAAAACTTTTCTGTGATGAGCTGCTCTAGAAAAAGTCGTCTAAGTCATGACTCCGGTTCAAAATTCAGGAAACACTTAAAAAGCCGAACACGCACCAAGAAGATGAAGAGTCGAGTATATATTTGATCCACCTCTTTCTAAAGCACCTTGGAAGTCACCTTTTAAGGCTGTTTTATTACTTCTTTTAATGCATTCAACTTTCTGTTTCTTTTTGTGTCAGAATCAGGGACAAATCTCTTTTTCATATACTTTTATATAATCTCTGCTTTTTTTCTCGACTGCTTTCAAACATTTATAAAAATCTCGCCTGAGTGTTAAAATCACTTATTTAGAAAACCTCACCACATCTCCCGGTTCGGATTTGATCTCCTGAAGGCCTGCGCACAAAAGCACACACACTTTTCTCTTCCATTTTCCAGAGAACAAAATGGTCTGAACTCCCATCCTCTTAACAAGAGTGAGCTGAAGCTCAGAGTGCAATATCAAACCGGCAGCTCTTACTCCCAGCTCATGTTGCCATGGCGATAAAGGGTGAATCCATAGTTTCTTCCCTTTGCCGGGTAACTAATTCGGTTATTCCGACGTGAGAGATGGACTCCGTCAGTTATACAGTCGGGCTGCAGAGACCACAATGAAAAGAGAATTAAATTCTAAATATAAATCTGTTCACTCACTTCATACAGCGTGATTGAAAGACACAGAGTAAGAGGAAGTGAAAGTGTAGAGAGCTGCAAACATCATGTTTAAGACTTAATAAATTAGCACTTATCTTCTCATTTTCTACTCTTGCAAGCGGAAAAACAACTCTCAGTTTTAACAGAAGCTACTGTCCTAACAGCATTTTGAAAAATGTTTTTAAAGTCTGTTTTCCTCTTTACGTTGTTTGAGACCTAGTGCATAACTTAAACAGTAATGCCAGAGTACACTGATTTTACAATGACTGACATAGATATTTGGAAAATAGTGAGTTTTTTCCAATCTATCCAGTCCCATCTGTCCACTGATAAAGGCTTTTTAACGGGCCAAAGGAATGTGTCGTTCATTAACGTTTCATTCAAAAGAATAGAAATGCTGAGTGAACAACGTGAACGGAATCACTCCGAGACCTGATTCGTTCCTTTCTCAGTTCGGTTGCATGCCGATCGGGAGAGGAACTGCCGCTTTTGACTCTTTGACGAACGACACACAGATTTGTATCAGTGAGTCTGGGAACGACATGGTGAACGAAACGAACGACCTCCGAATGACTTGAGGTGGGCAGAGGAGGGAGGGGTGTCGCGTCGTTCAATTACTGCCAAGCAACAGTGCATTATAGTGCCTTTACATTAACACACATTTATAAACTTTCCTGCAAGAGGGATTTAATTTCAGCCGATTTAAAGCAATAAGCTATTTGATATATTTAAAAGTAGCAGAACAACATGTGTCACCCAGCAAACGATGACGTGACTTCAGCAGCAGGGGAGGGGAGGGGCTTGTTCAATGAACGAACTCGCGGCTGTGTCACTCACTGGTGTACTGCACCGGCAGGATGGGGCTCTGAAGCACTGACTGATTCAGTGAATGAATCTTTTAAAATCGTTATAATGAACAGATTCTAAAGATTCAGTTCAGTCAAAAGAACTGTTCTTCCCATCACTACTCCAAAGCAGGTGTCCAAATATTGGTGTTATGGTCTAATCTCCTTATTCCTGTTTTCTGATCAAAAATGCAAGTTAAAGAAGCTGAACATTAAGCTTCCATTCTAATCACATCTTCCATTTTTTAGCGATTCTAAAATGCACTTGCCCTTTAGAGTCATCTGTACATGATGGTTGATGGAGTGGTACTGTAAGCAAAAGGAGCCCAGAGATGTTAACAGTTCAACTACATGTTCTCCAGAGCAAAGTGCCATATGGGAAGAAGAGCTCCAGCGGTGCTCCATATGCTCAGAAAACAAGGACGGCTCATAAATGTTGGATGTGAAAATGCAGAAGTTCCATTTCATGTTAAATAATGTCGAATTAAAAGCACCACTGTCACGTATTTCCTGCTGTTCGTCTGCAGATATATGCTCTCTGAAGAAAGAGTATAGCTCTATATTATATAGATGATCTGAACATGAGATAAAAAGCTTGACACACTGCCCTACTTACTAGGTCTGTGACAAAGGCAGCACTTAAAGAACAATTTCTCGCCTTTACTTTAGTGGAAACAAAGGCTTCCTTTTACACTGTGAGAGTACTTTGAGTTAAAGCCAACATATCTGTTTGTATTAAAAAGTCAATGCTGTGGCTGAAATACACTTTTTCTGATGCATTAAGGGCCTGTGTCACATACTGAGGTCTGATTGGTTGAAATTATTTGAATTCTGATTGGTTGAAAATCCTATAATAATGGTAATTAATCCTAAACAGCAACACAAGGTCACATATCTTGTATGAAATCAGTATCTGGAGAGAAATCTAGCATGTTTTATCTCTGCCTGCTGGTCTTAAGTGTAAGAATATTATCCAGACCTTTCAAAATATCATGCTGGCATTAAAATGTACTTTTACTCCTTAGTTCTTCTGGTGCTGACTAGCTAGGGGGGTAATCTTTGAGCATTTCTTCAACTAATGCTGCTTTCAAGTTATCTCAGACGTCGGAAGTTGGAGCTGTGAATGACACTACTCCCGAGTTGACAGCGTTCCAGTAAACAAGTCGCAAAACCAAGATGGACGCCCACTGTTAGCCATTGTCAGCTGTTGTTAGCTATACCAGTAATCAACAACACATAACACAGTATTTTACTCTTACAAACACCATAGCACCGTGTTCACAGTTGGGCAGTCTTGGTCTCGAGACCATTTTTGAGGGTCTTGGTGTCGTCTCAGAATCCACGGCATTTTCACCCAGTCTTGTCTCTGTTTCAGTCCTTTCTTGTCTCTGTAATGTCTTGGTCTCGGTTGGTGCGGTCTTGACTACAACACTATCACCCACTATTATCCCTTTCTCTTTAAGCTGGCAGTGCCAATGTCTATTCAAAATCAGAGCAGGTTACCATCTTCAGCTCTCACTATTTTGATACAAATTTTCCAATTCCAGTGTTTTCATTCAACATCAGCGTGCCATTCTTACCTTTCAATGCTGATTGTAGATTAGTTAATTTCAGCCTCCAGTCACTCCCTTTCATTACATGTCATTGTTAGATGACAAAGAACTACACAATCAGAATAGCCAAGGAGAGAAAAAGACGGGAACACTTAAGGATTTCTTTGTAGTCGACATGATGTTAGAAAATGCATCTCCTGGACAGCGTGTTGGGGACATGGATGCACCAGCGACAAAGAAGGCTCACAGTTTGCAGAGAGAGTGGCTGAAAGAATTTTAATGGCTCCACTATGAAAATGACACTATACACTTGCTGCAACCACTCCTGTATTCGCTCATTTTTTTTATTATTAATAACAGAAATCTCAGTTCATGTATTGTAGTTGTGATGCTCTTTAATTTTCAGTGGGTAATCCTACATTTTTGATGGTGCTTATAACTTTTTGAAGTTGGGAGCAGCTGGGGTGTGGCGTTCAATGTCGAATTCAAATTGGACCCCAAGCCGAAGAACGAGAACCATAGAAATGCAGCTTTTATACCAGACAGACATATTCCCTGTAGCCCAAAATGTACACCAATAAACAAAGCATTTTATCATAGTACATGATTGGGATGCAGCTCATTTAGCAACTTGTCATTTTGTCATTGTCTGCTATGATTTTCTCAGCAGGACGCTGCATGAAAAGATGGAATATTTGAGGATATTTGGTTTTTAATTATTTAAAGTCCTATCATCAAAGTAGTCAGTCATAACCGGTGCACACATAGTTTACTAATCAGGATTTTTGTCATAAAACAAGTAAAATAGAATATCTGAAAATGTCACATCTTAAAATACATGATTTTGACTGAAGGTAATGTGACCAAATCAGTGACACAATCCTTTCAGACAGATCCAGATATGCTCCACATTTGAAAAAGCTGTATTCTGACAATATCCAGCCCATTTCATCAGATTTGGGTCATATCTCAAAAGAAACATCCGTGGATTCAGTGGCATTTTGTGCATTGGGAACAGATATGTAACTACGGCTCTAAGATGTGATCTGGTACCAAATAAAGGTGAAATGTAGGATTTAATCTCAGTGTTACTTTCTTAGTTTTTCAATGATCCCTCAAAAACCTTTAAAGAAAATCCTGAAGCTCAGAAATCTTGATGGAAAACTCCAAATAAATGTGCTAATGAAGAACTAAACAAAAAAAAAAACTGTGCAGGTAAAAAATGAGGATCCATGTGAAAAAGCATGAGGAAAAAAAAGGTATTGATTGAAAAGTTGTCAGACAGATGTACTGCCAGTAAAACTCCCCACACTCTCCGTTAAATCTTTCAAAACAGACAACTCTCTCTTCCAACTCTTGCCAAAAAAATGATGATTAATCTCCCCTCTCATATCCAGAAATCTCCCGGTGATTGAAAAACAAACTGACTGCAAATCTTTGAGTCAATATTCAGACATTTAGCTCATAAATCAGACAGTAGCTGTACATACAGTGTTGTTCGAGTGGCCAGATGGACTCATCATATCCTCAAATTAAATTAATCAAGACAAAGGACAAAAAAAAAAAAAGCACTTGGAAGTCATGATTAAGAAACGCCAGGACAGATTCAGGGAAGTAATTTTATTAAAGGCCAAGAGTCCTTGAAACGGCCTTTCGGTATTACACTCCATATCTGAAATTACAGATCAAAAGCCATGAATGAATGATTTCTCTGTGACCTGGGTCTGTGGAGACGGCGCTCTCACAAAGGCCGGTGGAGGAGCTTGAAGATGAAGAACACTTGATACCGGCCCCCCGCTGCACACCGCACACACTCTGAAGGAGGCAGCGACAGCGGTCTGCTGCTCCCTGGGTGCACTTAAATCATCTACCCTGATAAAGACGCCGCTAGATGGGAGCCTCATTGGAATTTTAAAACCGCAACCATAAACAAGGCGTATGCTACTTTTAGAGGTGGCAGCGGCAGGCGTAGCATGAGCTATTACTCCAGGGTCTTACCGCTAACTGGCCGGCAGTCCTTGTTTCTCCTCAATTATACTGCAGCCATTTCTCCCAGTTGTGAAACAGGAAAGAGCATTTCCCCGCATGGAGCTTTACAATACTGCGCTTGCATACATTAGCAGGGCGCGCTGTCTTTAAGGAGCGTGTGCCGGCATGAGGATTCAGGGAAAACTCCCGCACTTTGGATACAAGGTGTAACTCTGTGATAGCAAAGAGGAAGATACGGCAAGTGTGACAATCTACATGTGCAGCTGCCACCTCAGCTGCGTGGGATTAATAAGAAATGAATAAATAAAGTTTTTTTGTTTTTTTTTTTCCTTGCAACCTCACCCCGAGGGACGTTATCAGTGTAACAGGGCCCGGCTTCACGTCGCTCTAAAATGTCAGCCACGCAGACCCGCGCCGCTGTCCATTCTTAATGATGCAAAACACCAATCAGGCTCGCTCTCTACCTGCCAGCTTCAGAGTCTTCCCTCCAGAAATACACAATAGGCAGAGGGCGGATCTATGCGAGGAGAGGATGAAAAGACGACAGGAGGAAAAAAGGGGGTGGTGGTTGCAGAGCTGACATGAAACATTTAAGAATGAGGCGCACTGTTGCACGCTTGCGGTCCACCTCCACTCTGAGATGATGTACTTTTACAGCCCAGTCTGTCTACTCTGAATGTACAAACAGGCAGTGGGATGTAGGATTGCTAATTTGGGAAGCGTGCGGCACGTCTGGGACAACACCGTCGTCACTGGGAGAGTAATGAGCGCCGTTATAAATTGGCTGAAATGAGAGGATGAGACACGGGTTTCCAAAAGCTTTAATCATTCCATTTTGTCAGGATTGAGGTGTGTCTCCGTCTCCTCCTCCTTCTCCTCCTACTCCTGTCTCATCCCTGATTCAGGCCAACTTAAAGGAACGCCGTTGGTTGCTATTTCCAGCACACGAGCGTCTCCGGTTGAGAAACAGCTGGGTGGAATTATGTTGCGAGTGTTGTCAAAGAGGAGGAATGACCAAATTAGAGCTCTAAATCTTCAACTCCTCCTGAAGACGTGTTCTCTGTGCACAAACACAGGGTTATGTACGATCCCGGAGGATGTAGAGCGGTGAGGGCGGTTATAAATGTAAAGCGGTTGTGTTACGAAGCGTGCAGGATGACCCTGTGATTACAGACCAGACCAGTTCAGATTTGAAACATGGAGGTCTGACTCTGGGATGATCACTGAAGACTTAAAATAATCATAAAATATCATAGTAATGATTTTTTTTAAAAGACTGGAAACGAGTAGCATGGAGGTGAAACACTGATGTTTAAAAAATTTAAAAAAGATACAGCTGCAACTCCAGATACCTGTCTCTTATCACCTGATCTGCAGCGAGGCCACAGAAATAAACCTGAAATTAATGACTCTGCTTTGCATGAACTATCTCAAAATAACTTGTGCAAACTAAAACCTTCAACACTTAATTTCTTCTCTTTTTAGGATCACTTCAAAATATTGACATCAGACAACATCTGTCTTGTTTGTGAGAACAGGAGGTACAGTTTCAGGTTAATGGGGAAAGTTGGTGAAAGTACAAAATTAAAATACTTGCAGAGAGAAACGTGACGAGAACATTGTGCTGTCAGTGTTTGAGGAGGAAACAGAGGTTCAGCCATTTACTGGTATGGCATTTACCATCTACTTTAACTAGGACATGGTGTTCAGGTTCTTCATCCACCACTGTTTTTT
This sequence comes from Xyrichtys novacula, assembly GCA_962446985.1. NCBI lineage: Eukaryota > Metazoa > Chordata > Actinopteri > Labriformes > Labridae > Xyrichtys > Xyrichtys novacula. Next base: position 26,135,739 of record OY660883.1, on the reverse strand, counting down.
TTTTTAACTTTGATATTTCTTGGTTTTGGCCGCCCTGATATCCAAAGCCTTGATTGACTATTTGAGAGAGAAAAATCACTTTTCTCCTGCAGAGCTCCAGTAGATCTTTAGCAATTCACCTCTGAGTCGCAGGCGGAGACAGCGCTGCTCTGGACACTCCTCTTCACGCTAGCTTGTAGCCTAACATTGCCGGTGTAGTAGAAGAAACAAGTAACATAGGAGCTATTCAGCTCTTGGACACTATTGTCTTTAGGGGCATGATAAAAGCTAATATCATTATTAGCTTTTTTACGAGCATTGCAATCCGCTAACTAAAGGCTGTTTCGCATCTGTCAATTTTTTTGTCTGTAATTCACTGTATTATGTATTGACTGTTAATGAATGTAATTAATTGTACTATATGATGACTGTGTATCAGTGTCTGGACACCAGGAAGAATAGTCCTGACTAAGGTCAGAACTAACAGGGATCCATAATAAACAAACAAACACAGACGCTTGTTCCGCGGTCGTCCTCTCTATTTCTCCGAGCCTGACCTGCTTAGTGGGACTCGGGGGGCGGAGCTTGGATTGGTTACGTAGGAAATCTCACTGTTTCTGAACCTGCTGTTTGGGTCTGCCAGAGATTCACAGCAATTTGAATGAAGAAATACTCAGAGATGCAACTTCGCATTTAGTTTTCTCATGATATGTCCTCTAGTATCAGAAAAAATACATGAACATGTAAAAAACATGAAAAATGTGATTTACCTCGGAGTGGGTCTTTAAGAGTAAGTAGAAGTGATTCCCAGGTGTTTACCATGCTTGGCCATCCCTACAATACTCAAAAAAGTCTGGTTCTGCCTCTGTAACCATCTCCTCAGTACTCATTAAAAAAAATGACTCTGTTCCGCTGAAAGAAAGGTCATCACAAACATAAATCTCAGGGCGCCAGTTTGGCCTATAATGGTGAAACTCTGTGACCCACAAACAGAGGCTATCGGCAGAGGGTCCAGGTTCAGTTCTAATCCATCATCTCTTGGCCTCTCTGAGTAAAAGTATGAAAACAAAAGTCTAATACAAATTATCCCAGTGGACAAATCAGGTTTAAAGTTTAACAACTAAGTTTCCCAACCATGTCTGTTATTGTATCCCAACAAACAATAAAGACAAACACGTACATGAAAGCACTCTTTTGCTTCAAACTTGATTGAAAGATAACTTATTACAAATTATTACCACTACCTAGGGTGACCATACATCCTCTTTTAATAATAATAATAATTCATTTATTTAAAAGCGCCTTTCTGAGCACCCAAGGACACTTTACAGGGCATAAAAACACAGCTAGAAACATAATTAAAATAAATAAAAAACAACATACAGGTGTGAAAGTAGACAGTTAAAGTGAGTATGCGATTCGGAATAGGTGTGTTTTGAGATTTTACACGGACATGTCCTCTTTTTGGGGATGCTGTCCGGCCTTTTCCAAGGAAGTTTATAAAATCCTTCAAATGTCCGTGGGTCAAATGGGTTTGTATGGAAGTTTAGAGTTTCTGTCACGTGGTTAGATTTAGAAGTGTGTAAAAGACACTCGACCTGACCTAAAAAACTCTAAAAATTTACTACACGTGACTCCGTGACTCCACCCCCACGTAATTGTGTCCTCTTTTTGGGGTTTCAGAATATGGTCACCCTACTGTTACCATAGAAACGGCCCAATAATCAGTCACTTTTTAATGTTTTAAGTTAGAGAAGTTTTGAAAAAAAGCGTAGACCCTGCTGAAGTGCTTCATAGCAGGGCATTGAGCACAGATCTAAAACCACTGAGTTTTATCTGAACCTCTTCTTTGCTCTGCCCTAGAGATGAAATATACGACTGTCATGTAAAAAAAGCTGATTTGGTAAGTCATACTCAGTTTGAGTGACTCAGCTGTTTTAAAAATATTTTAAGTATAGTACGGCTTAGCAATCAGGACATTCATCCTCACTGATGCCACGATGCCTCTTTGTCAGTTTGACAGTCAGATATTCTTACGTTCCCTCATCATTATCCAAGACAATGCCACATCTTGTTTCAAGCAAACCGCTCAGTAGAAATATATATATATTTAGATAAAGAGAGCTATGTCAGAGGCTTTGAACATATAAATAAGCGGCCTATTTTAAGAAGCCGTCTTCCTCACATCATCCTTTCAGAGTCCTCTCAAACAGGAATTACTTGTGAAAGTCAAAGGTACTCTTTGACAGAAGAACAAGGTGCAATGTTGAATGTGCAAGACGGCAAATGTCAGACGGTTGTTTATCAGGAAAGATGCTGAACATCAGTGCTCTTTTGCTGCCTTTTTAGCTGCAGTATTTTCGTGCCATTGCTGAGGGAGCACCGTGGCGCTGCGAGGGATCAATTGATGCCTTTTTTTTTTTCTAAACGCGCTCGGTGAACGGCGTATTAACAGTGACGCTTTGTGATCACACATGCAACCTGAGATGCAAAAGACATGAGAAGTGTGAAAGTTCTTACCAACTTTTCTCCTGAAGTGTATTCTCAACATGGGAAGTCATTTTAAGTGTTAAAACCCCCAGAAAATATGAAGTTTGACTTTTGTTGCTCGTCTGGAATAAATGCATGATTTCAGTGCTTGCTGTGGGGGTGTTTTTCCATCTGCAGCTATCAGGTCATTGTAGTTTAGATATAAATATCAGATTTTACATTCAGTGGGTTTTAATTGGCTTTAAAAGTTATAGGGGGTCGTGCCATCTGTACACTTGGTGTGATGTTCTCCAAGTCCAAAGGGCCTTCGGCTGCCCCCCTAAAGATTGTGTGCTGACTCATTTTGCCAAGACTTATCTGGATCTTTGCTTTTCCTCCTGCATCCTTCCTGCACACAGAGTTCTGAATTAACAAGACTATGCAGATCAGTTTCATGTTAGAGTCAGTGTTTCTCAAAATGACTACAAAGGTCTGTGTGCTGAGCTGCTACAAAGTTGTTTGTATAAGTCGGTATATTTCTGACCCTTCATGAAGGCTTTAGGGGCTTCGACCTGAGCTACTGCGAGCTTGTTTCGAGGTTCTTAGCTTGGTTTGTTTTCCTTTACTTTCAGGTGTTTGTGTGGTTTATAAAGGGAGATCATTACTTTATCATTTCCTTGAAGTAATAATCATCATATTGATTATTTTGCACTGCAGATGCAGTAGTTCTTCTGCCTTAGCGTCTTGGTCTAATTGCATTTCCATGAAAAAAATTATCATAAATGTTCTTCCTTGAGCTGCGTCACCCCGCTGTAGTCCGTAATGGACTGTCCTGAGGTCTCACTACAAACAAGCGGCTGCTGGAAGAGAGTAGGTGAGTTGTGTTTAGTCTCTTTGCTAAAGAAATCAGGCAAAGTTAAAAAGATGTTTGGTGGCTAGTGCTATGGCTAGGACCCTATATGTCCTGTTGATGAAGTTAGGTGCTGTTCTGAGCATTATTTGTGGCTATAGAGTGGCGTTTTGGTTGAGGTTTGTTTATGGCTCCTCAGACCGCTGTGTATTGCCATCCTGTGCTTGTTACTAAAGTTGGTATAACTAGAGAAGCAAGCAGTCGGCAACATTCATCTCTCGACAGGGTGTCTAACTTGGTGTTTGACCCTAAATTGATTTTACACCAGAATAACCCTTTAAGGACTTTGGGGGCTGCATGCTGAGCTGCTGCTAACTTCCTTGTCAGTGCAAAGCCTATATTCAGTTCATGTTTGTTTTAAAAATCATGAGACTGGAAAATCTGCATTTCTCTTTATGAAGGTTTTATGAGGCTAAGAGCCGAGCTGCTATTAGCTTATTTTTGTGTACTTAGTTTGAGGTCATATTTGTACTCCTTCAATCTTAAGTAGTTTTGTAAAATTCTTTCCGTCTTCCTTAAAGGTCTTTAGGGACTGCAAGCTAAGGCCGCCTTTTGAACCATGCACTACTAACATACCAGGTGCTTCCTCTCCAATGCAGTACCATGCAGTTTTGAAGAATTTGCTCAGAGGTCTATCGATTCCTGTCTTTACTTATTTTCGTATAGACTTAACCTCTTTGGAGTGCCTTTTTTATACCCCACCATTAAACTAATCTAATGTAAATGATGTTAAAAATGGCTGAAAATAATCTTGAGGCTGGTTTTGCATGAATCTACCATCAATCCTGAAACAATCTAAGCTTCTTTCTTTGATTGTTTATCGTTCTGTTTCTAAAAAGTTAATCCCCTTCACAGCTGTTAATACTCCGTCAATTAGAAGGTGAGAATCACAGTGCATGACTTGTTGTCATGGCTGTCTGGCTAACCACTGATCATCCTCAGATCAAAGAATAACACAGACATTGATTTCAGTGCAACTGAATCTCCAGCTCTGGAACAACAAGTCAAGCGTGGGAGTCGACAGACAAAAACATTCTCTGTTCCTCAACCCTGTTCACCCTCAAACTGCCAAATGTACTTTCTGAAGGTATGTTTGTTTTATTTTTCTTTTTGGAGAATATGCAAATGTGTGCATTTGGACAGAAAAACAACCAGAGATCTCACAGTTCATCTGCCTAAGGTATCAAATCCTGCCTCGGTGCTGTAGGTCTGACAGAGGATGTACACAGGGGTGAACAAGGATTTTAAGTCTGGCGGTGAGCAAACCTTGAAATAGCTGCATCTCAAGTTCTGTGTTTGTTGTGTTTGTGGTGCACAGCAATAAACCCCAGAAAGGTAAATACTTTCCAAAGATGAAGAGGATACATCTGGATTGTTTTTCTGTTCCAGCAAACTCTGAACTCGCTTATTATCGTGGTCATAGCTGCTTTAGTCCTCAGGTTATGGACGCACAACTCAGCCTCTCGTATGCACTACAGTTGACCAGCTGGCCAAGAGATTGTTAAACTCGCTTTTTCAGCCAAATAAGATGCTGCTCCGCTCTAATCCGCCTGGCCCTTGTGTGTGCTCTTTGGCCTGAAAACCGGTTATCATTTCTCCTCAGACCGCTGACTGGATCCCTGGGCCCTACAGTGCTCCAAGTAATGCTGCTAATGAGCAGGAGGAGGCTGGATAGCGGGGATCAATGCTCCGAGCCGTGTGTCGGAGAAGCAGCTGGCCTAACCTGACCGGCTGCTGCCCTGCGTGCAACGAGGCCCTGCTGACTCGAACGCTGCTGAGTCGCTCTGGGCGACACGGGCCTAGGGGTGTGGATGTTTCTATAATCACCTGTTATCTCCGGCACACCAGCACCTGAGCCTCTGATACTCAGGACCTCTGTATAAGTATTACAACAGGTCTCTTACACAGTCTTCTGCTCTCTTATATCTGAGTATATACTGGAATAAGTCGGTTTATAATGCACTTTAACTGTGCTGTGCAGTGGGTTGTTCTAATGATCATTTCTGTGTCTTGCATGATGGTTTTTAATGAAACACATAGTCGAGTCCACTGGCTCAGGGTTAGTCTTGCATATGCAGCCCTTTTTTCCCATAATGTGCTGTGCAAAGACTGGAAAATAGTCTGAGTGGTTTGTATTTCTTAAAAACGATCATGACATGAAGGAACATTTGTTCCGCTGCCCCCTCAAAAATGTCATATTTTGCATTTACAAAACAAAAAGACAGACAAAAGCCCCGTCTTATAACATGATTGACACCATTTTAATGTGTAGGTTGCTCTTTAGGAGGCTGTTGTGCAAAAAGCTCTGATCTTATTAAGTGTTTGTGTCTTTTTTATGGTTTAAAATGTCTTTTTAGGTTTAATTTAGGGCACAGTTACCTGACAAATCCAGAAAAAAATGTCTTATTTTAAAATGAAATTAAAAGGAATGAATTTGCTTGTAATGAGTGAAAAATTTGGCCAGTAGAGTAAGAAAAAGTCACTTCGCCGTGGACTGAATCTAGAGTTCCAGGACAGGAGAGTAAAGGTGGAGCCAGAGGAGGCGGTAGAGAGAGGATTTCTTTTTGACCAATCAGATAGTCATCACTTAGCCAATTAGACATCTTCAGTCATCATTTAAATCAGCCAATCAGATTATCAGAGAGCTCCTATATTAAAATAAACAGGAGAATAGAGACACAATGAAAATATGATAAATAAGCAAGTAGCAGCGTCACAGTAAGAGAGACATGGTTCAAATCTTGGTTAATACCTGTATCTTTAAAGTTTGGAGAAGCTTTTGAATGACCAGAACGAACGAGAAAGTGAGGAAAAGTGGTGTAGTGGTGTAGATCTCTGCCATTTAGTCTAGGGTGACCATACGCCTTCTTTTACCCGGACATGTCGTCTTTTTGGGGGGGCTGTCCAGGCTTGTCCAGCTTAATAAAATCCTTCAAATGTCCAAAGTTTTGCACACAAGTTTCAAGTTTGTGTCACGTGGACTTCCTGAATTAGAATCACATAAAAGACACTTGATTCAACCCAAAAAACCCTCAAAATTAACTCTGTGCAACTCTGTGACTTTGCCCCCACGTAGTCGTGTCCTCTTTTTTGGAAGTCAGATTATGGTTACCCTGGTTCAGTTCAAGAGTTCTGGGTTCAAATCTAGACTGGTGCCAATCCACTTGAAGTTGGAAGAAAGGTTTGAAAACATGAGAACTGACAGTCAGCTCAGAAGTTTAGTGGTGAAAGTTGGTGCAGGCCTGTGTTGAATAGATATGACTCCTGCCTTTGAGTGGCATGGTTGTAGGTTCGAATCCCACTCCGAGACAGTAAAAAACTAAGACATATGGTGTGCAATGTTAAGCATAGGAAAGGAAAGTTCTAACCCTCGAGAGGAGAGGGTAACAAAAATATCCCTGACTTCTCTTGCCTGTTTTTAAAAAGTTAATTCAGCTGATTTTTTTTTTTATGTTTTACATGCTTTATTCTGCCAGACAAATGTCCATTTCTCCATCCTCTCAATAAACGCATGAAGACTTGTTATTAAATTCCCATCATTTCTGACCCTGTGATTATTTTCCTTGTCTTTGCTTTTAAAAGATGTCGAAGAAAATCAATCACACATTGAACCCCAAAAGCCTCAAAAAAGAAAGACATGTGAAAACAATAACCCCGGAGTACATGCAGTTGATACAGTTTTCCTCATCGTTGCATCATTTTCTGTCCGGCTTATTTTCTCGCTCTCAACTAACAGGTGACTTTGAGCACAGTTTGAAAAACCTAAACAAACAGCTTGTCAGAACATAAAGTGAAAACAGCCACCGTTATCAGGGCCAATTTCAGAATGGATTAAGGGTCTTTAAGTGCCTCTCACTGACAGATTGTGATTTCACCGTGCAGCCATGCTGAGTCATCGAGCGGTTCAAGCGGCTCACATAAGTGGGCGGATGTTCACTTCATGAGAGGACTCTCATATGGAAATCAGAGAGAGAGAGAGAGAGAGAGAGAGAGAGAGAGAGGACAGTTCTGCCAGGTCACCTTTGTCCATGACATTAAATCGCGTTATGTGTTGTGGTCTAACATTTCATGACTCTGTCAGTCAGCTATGATACTCGTCCCAGCCCACAGATCATTAGCGGGATCACAAGGTTACATAATGGATCTGGATTCACTTAATCTGTTCAATTTTTGTACACAACACTGAAACTAAACACTACTAATTTACACAGTAATAATTGAGTATAGTGTTAGTTCAGGCAGGCTGCCAAGTCAGCTAAAGCCAACACTTCATCAGCTGATGCTAATGCTGCCTCATATCAACAGACAGCCTGGTGGATTACTTTCTGCAAACCCAACTGGCAACTGTAAAACTGTAAAGGTGTTCATTTAAAGGCATGGTTGATGATCTGAGAAGCAGCTGAAAAAATCAGAGGCGTTGAGGCAGATTTGAAAAAAGCGTCTCATCCCCCACACACAAACCTCTCCCCTCTGTGCTCCATTATAACTCTCCCTCCAAACCTGTATCGCCCTCCCCACAACACACCCCCTCTGGCAGAGCAAGAAGCCGGCCAGCGGAAGATCCTACGCTAGCTTCAAATAGGATTCACCATGTCGGATTGCTGGTGACTAGCGGCAGTAAATGCCAGCTCTGCTAGCTAGCACCGTCTGCAGCTGCCTGGACAGCTACCGTGTTGTTCCTTGCGGAGCTTTCTCCACCACTCGAAGGATGACCCGAGTTAGATTCCTCACTTGGTCACATTTCCCCTTCAACTCTCCCCTTTCTTCTGTCTGCTTGCGTTTTCGTCCTACTTTTGGCGGTGGGGCTAGCAAAAGTGTTTTTTTGCGTCCTTCTCCATCACAGCTCCTGTAGCTAAGCTGCTACGCTACTTTTAGCTGCTCAGAGCTCCGAGGAGGGCCGGGAGAGTGGGAGGGGACGAGTCAGAACTATGGGGGAGGGGTGTGTTGAATACAGCGAGGTGATTGGATGGAGAGGCGGAGCAGGAGATTGACCAATAGGAGCTGTCCCGGATGGATGGCTCCTATTGGTTAATGTTTGAGCAGCCCTGCACCTGCTAGGTTGAACGTATTTTTCCGTTCTTTTTGCTCTTCACTTTGTGGAGATCACACTATAGGACCATGATCGCCATAGAAACGAGGTTCATGATAATTACCAATCCCCAAATCGTCAACCATGCCTTTAAGCTACTTTTGTCCCTGAACTACTCAGCCCTACAAAACCACTCAACTGCTTTCAGCTCATTGTTTCGGTTTCACTGCTTCTCTTTTTCCATTTAACACTGAGTCACTCTTACCAATCTCATCAGTGTCGTGTTTAGATGCAGGAGGCACTTTCAAGCTTGATACTACTACTTACTGCTCGATACTAAACAACACATGGGGGGGATTTACTGGGAATGGATCACTGCAGCTAACAGACCCAAATATAATAGATCCAAGGTCTCAAGGTCCAGTTCACCAAGTCTGTAGCTCCAATGACATTCAAGTGGAATTGGTCCATAAATTTTTCAGATTCACTCAGTCCATTTGAATATGGTAATGAACTGTCTGCAGCATGTTTTTTTTTTCTGCTCAGGGCTAGACTGCGCCGTCTCATCCTGATAGCCTTTAATTATGTTCATACACAGATGATGATGAGCCGAGAGCTGCAGGGACGCTACTTATAAGTTTATTGTTGGGTCAATTCCTGACAGCTGTGATTCCAATTTCACAGAATGTTTTCACTTTACAGTCTGTAGAAAGCAGACTGAGTGCAGTACAGCACATGAGGGGTAATGATGTATTATCATGTCACTGCTCTTAAAGTATTACCAGGCTGAATGTGAGGGAGTGTTTTTTATACCTCTTTTAAATACTGAAGTGCAATTACCAGCAGCTCTCAAAAGACTTCTTCTAACTGTGCAAGACTGTCTGCGAATCAGACATTTCAGCTTCAGGGTTAATTTGCATAGTAAGGAAGTTATTTTGCACCATTAGTGCACAAAGATGCTATTTGTAGTGCTGTTTAGGGTGCATTTGCATGGTTCAAACAACATGTATATCTTTAGAGAAGAAGGCGCCAAAACAGAGAGACCACTGAGCGGTTAAAGATCAGGAAGATTTCTGCAGACATTAGGCCCGGACTACACGTATATAGATATTTATTTATCAGGATATTTTTGTACTCCCGTCTAAATAAATGTATCTGTCCACACGTGTTAGTTCTCAAAAATATCTGCGTCCACATGTAGCCTTCAAACTCAATCCTATCTGGTGCCGCTTAAAAAAAATTCAGGAACAAAGCTACCTGATTGGCCGATGAATCGTAACAGCGTGATGCGTCATGCATTGTTTGCGGAAGCTATGCTAGTGCGGCGGGTCCATGTGACGGTGTGGCGGCTATAACAAAGCAGACGCCTCTGTGAGCTGGCTGACTGGTGGATGTAATTGTATAAAACAAGGTTCACTTGCAAGGCTGAAATTAGCCTCAAAAGGGCAAAACAGACGTAAAGAATACCCTGTCTGTCCGCCGTCGTTGTTGTTGTTGTTTTTCTTTTTAATTCGCATGCGCGAGCTGCGGTTTGACGTCATCGATCCGTAAAAGTTCAACCACTTACATGGATATTTTTTTATGTCTCCGCTTGTTTTTTCGGATTCAGATTTATCCGGTTTGAGTGTTCCAAACTCCCGTTTTGTCCTAATCGGACATAAATATGTGCGGTTTGAAATATATCCGCATTCGTGTAGTCGGGGCTTTAGTGGAAGACAAAAAAGCAGGATAGCATGATTCCTGGTGAATGACCGAACAGGCTCGTTGTCAGTTGATGCAGGGTTGTTACTGTCTCCTCACACCAAGTGCAAGTAAAATCATTCGTGCGAATGGCAAAGACGTGATTAGAGGCTTCTGCTACTCTGACGGCGCGAATGAAGCAAATTGGGCGGGAGCTTAAAATGTCTCAACTTGTGCGCATATTCGAGTCGCAATAGCTGATCAGCACAAAGGTTGTCGGGTGACCTATAAAAACGGATGGTTGTTCACTGGTATCTAAAATGAAGGACAAACTGATCATGTCAGTGACTGAAACCGGAATAAGAAGAAGCTCGTCTGGGGGCAAGTGAGTCAGGAGGTTGGATTAACTGGTTATACGATACAATACTATACAATTTTATTTGTAGAGCACGTTTAAAAACAACCAAGTTGACCAAAGTGCTTTACATAGACATTATAAAACAAACAAAATCAACACTCAGCGAAATACAAGAGCAGACCGAATAAATGCAATTAAGAAGTAAACAAGAAACAGACAATATGTGATTAGGGTTGTGTTGAAAGCCAAAGAATAAAAGTGCGTTTTCAGACGTGATTTAAAAATAGCTAGAGTGGGGGGGTGTACTGTTAACACGTCTAGATTCGCAAGATTTAAGTAGATAATTTTACTCACACTTGGTGTTAGCACCACATAGGGAATACAATCTAACCTTGCACCGCTACAACACAGTAAAATTCATTTAAATAAGTGTATTTGTTGAACATTTTCCTTTAAAGCATCTCAAAGCTTATGAATTCTTGAGGATATGAGGGTCCAGACGTCTTCCCTTAGTGCTTCACTTGGAAAATTACGCCTCCATTGTTGGATAAGTGCTGCTGCATTCTAGATCTGTCTAATTATATACTCTGTGAGATGACTTCTAAAGCCACATTACTGGATATAATCCGGTTTTATTGGTGCACCTCAGAATCATTCTTGTTAATGAACTTGTAAAGTAATTATGTCGGCACCTAAAACAAAGTCCTCGCTCCAGATCAGACAAACACCACCTAATGTTATCCCATTTAAACACACGAGTAAACCACAGCGACACTTGCAGCTATACAAGGCTTTAAAAAGTCTCTACTGCCGGCTCTCCAAGATCGTTTCCAGCGGAAGTTAAAGGAGATAGAAAATAAAAACAAAGCGTTTGACGTCCATGAAAACACGAGGATCTTGCAGGCATCCTCCAGTGTGGCAAACAGCCATGTTAGCTGACATTTCCCCACCATTGATTCCCATCATTGGTTCAACCTTTGCGAGTGCTTTGGTCTGACCTACACAGACTCCACGGGGGAGGCACAATGCCACTGAGACTCACACAAAGCGGCCTCCTATCGATCAGCGCTTTGCCTAAAAATAAAGTCAGGGCCGCGCAATGACAGAGAGGCGAGCGAAAAGCCGGCGTCTGCTAATCAATTGTGACCTAGAATTTTATGTCCTGAATCGATGCATCATGCTTTTCTCCTGCGATCTAATGATTCTCTTGGATGTGTCGGTCTCTCGCTCCGTTGGGGAGACAAAATGTCAGGTGGATAAAATTGTTGTTGTTGCTCCTTGTTTTGATGTTTTTGTGGGTAAATTGCTTGTTTTGTGCAGTTGGAGCTAAATTATAGATGTGTAGGGATGTGTTAGCCGAAACAAATTTGCAACCAGATGTGACCTTTTCCAGGCAGAGTAAAAATTTAACAGGCGCTGAGGCAGATTTACAGGTTTGAGGTTTTAATTGCTAACTGGTCATTCTTCCACCTGTTCTTTCTCTTCTTGTTCACTGTCTCTCTCGTTTTACTCCTCCTATCTCTGTCTCTCTGCTTGCGTCTCGCAGCAGGAGCCCTGCTTCGCTCAAGGCTACGCGCTATCTCCCCCGTATTCCTCTCCGGTGAATATTTTATCTCCCCTTTCAAGTATCATTTTTGTACCCACAGAGGGGCCCTGTGTCCCGCGGTGGTTCTCCCCACGCTCGTCGTTGTGAAACATCTCTGTTTCAGACAAGGTGACAATCTGTTTGCACATTTCAGGAGGGCTTTTGATCAGAGGATGCAGATCAGGAGTGTGGATTTTTTTATCGTCAACAGGCGCTCATGAAAGAGGGATGAGGGCAAACGCTGGTCAGCTGGCACAGAGCCGTGGAAGACGATGCTGTTAATATTTACCGTATAGCCTTTGTAGCCCTTGAGCTTTATGAGAAAACTAATTATTGTTCTCTTCTCTTCCTCCATGTCCTCCTCCTCCTCCTCCTCCGTTCTTTATGCGTCATTGCCCAGACTGACGGTGATTTAAGCCGTCAGACTTTTCAAGACCCCAAATTCTCGACTTAGTGAGTCACATTTCGGATCAGCGGATCCCACTTGTTTGCATTTGCCCAATTTATATCCTCAGGCGGCGCTTCCTGCATGCACAATGGTAATAGTCCAATTTGGTTTTTGGCAGATAGCGAACAGGAGGAAATGGAAAAAGAGAGATGGAAGAGAAATATGCTAACGTCAGTGATTATGGAATAATAGGGAAAAGGGGGGAAAGCAGGGAAGGGGACAAAATCTCAAGAGCAATCTTGAGCGTATTCATAGAGTTATATTTAAATCAATATATGTGTTTATTCACAAATGTTTTATTCATTGAGCACGTTCTCAGTGGAGGAAAAAAAATCAGCTTTAAGTTGCTTCAGCAGAGCTTCAGCCCGGGTATTTATCTCGCCCGACACAAACCTGTGCAGATCTGTTTCTCTATTTTGAGTGCATGTTCACGTTCCTTCACAACGATTGCATGCTGGGACTGACGTGTGTCTTTTTGCAAGAATGTAAGTGTCACAAAGATTCTGATCAATCATATGAATCACATAAGGCCGTCCGGAGCCCTTCAGCGTATATCAGGATTAGCCATCAAGCTTTACGTTACACCTCAGAGACAGAGAGCAAAAGAGACAAGAAGATAAGAAGCAGCGGCATAAATAAAATTAAGGTAAAGAAATAATAAATAAAAGCTGAGGCATAAATCATTTAGGTTCCCACCATTCAAAGAAACCAATACATCACCCACTCAGTGGCATGTAGAGCAGCCAGCCAAGACACCAGATCTGGGTTGGGATTCAGAGGAAAACAAAATCTGGGTTAGCGAGTGATTTAAAAATGCTGAAACCACCAGAAAAACGGCCTTTGATAGATTCACATGTTCAGCACTAACAGCTGGGAAACTAGGGTACAAACATGCACAGTGTGCCACGAGCTGTGGAGCCGAACTGGAACTGGTCCTGAACTGCACTCCCACAAGCTGTTATTATTGTAGACACTGATTTCTCTCCGTTTTACTTCTGACCTCATTGAATGAAAGAGTGCGACTGTAAATCTCAGCCTGTGCCACCAATGAATTCAGTTTTAACGGAGCATTTAGAAATATATTTAATGGAGCTGTCAGTGTCTTATTTTATGGTTTCTTTATATTCATCTTTTTCCTTTCTCTAATGTAAAGCACATTTTAACCGTAAAAGGTGTCATAAAATTATGTTGACTTACTTACATCAAAAAATGTCCAGACAGCTCTTGACATGATAAAAGTATTGCACACTTTGTGTCAAATGGCATGGATACAAGGGTGACCGTATTCTGACCTCCCAAAAAGAGGACACGACTATGTGAAGGCTGAGTCAAGGAGTCGCACTGAGTTAATTTTGAGAGTTTTTGGGGGTCAGATCGAGTGTCATTTACATGCTTCTAATTCAGTAAGCCCACGCGACACAAAATCGAAACTTATGTACAAAACTATGGACATTCAAAAAGGATTTTATAAACTTCCCCAGACAAAGCCAGACAAACCCGAAAAGCCCCCCAAAAAGAGGACTTATCCTGGTAAAAGAGGACATATGGTCACCCAAATGGATACAGAGGCGGAAAAACACCAAAACAAACATGGGGAGTCCTCCAGAAGAACCTGCAAACGACAAGCACAAACATACAAATTTACACCAGCTTTTGTTTGAAAGAAATAGCAACCGCTGTTTTCCTTGAGTCTTACAGAGCTAACGCAGAATGTAGACAATGCATCGATTTTTGCAAATGACAGCTGATCAGAGACTCAGGCACAGACAACAGAGAGACACAGCAGACAAGCAGATCCCCAAAAAAAGGATTTATTTGAGAATAACAAGTTACCAAAACAGATGATAACGCAGGCAGTAGAGGTAAGCTGATAAAGCAAGACAAACAAAAAGAACTAAACAACCTAAAAGGAAAACTACTGTCTGCAAGGAAAAAAACTTCTACAAATGAAAACACCTAAGCTAACTTATCTCAGAGAAGCTGAAGTCTCTAGCAGCTAAAAAAACAAACTCAGAAAAGTAACTAACCAGGCAACAAACTGAAAAGAAAACAAACACACTACAAGACTTACAACTACCCTGACTTGAACAAACCGGATGAGGGAAGGCAGGCCGAGGAGGTGTGTGGCGTGGCTGAGTGATTTACAAGTCCAGCAGGTGAGCGGAATGAAACAGGCAGGTTAGGGTGGAAACTGTGATAAAAAAACAAAACAAAGGATTAGCATCCAGGGTGCAAAAAAAGGCAGCAAGGTTGATCAAAATTCAGTTCAGGATCAGAGTTGTGGTCTGGTTTTATGACAATTGGAGAGTCTGGTGGTTACCAATCTCCTGCACCTGTCTGCGCTTCACACACCTCCCTCACGCCCACCTGGGGAAAAAGAAAAGAGAGAAGGGAGAGGCTGCCACTAAGCATGACACTTTAACCTGCAAACCAAGGCAAAACCACAACAGCACAGTAGAAAGTACCTGAACAGCAGGTAGCGGTTTTGCATGCATGCCTATGCAAATCCCTCCTGTTGTGATGTCACCACAGGAGATCATTCAAATTGTCCAATAGAGGATATTTTCTCCAAGTAGGTGAGCTACAGAATCAGTGCAGAGGCTTTTTGTACCCACATTTTAGGATTGCTAAATAAATACATATAAAAAATATTCATAATATGGTAACTTTAACGGATTTTGGAGTACCTTTAAATAACAATATCGAAGGAAACTCTAATTTGGACTTAAAGCGGCTTTCTAAAATTAATTTTACATTTCTAAAACATAAAAAAAACATCTTCATAATCATCATGTAACCAAGATTCAACAACGTTTTGCAACAGGAAATAATTATCAGTGGTTTCTGTTGTTTGTTTCCCGCTTTATTTCCCACATATTCCTGTATTTACTGTCCAATCATTGCACTCTGGTCCTGAGTTATATCTTGAGACTTCAAGTCCTTAGTCATGTCCCATCATGCACTGCCTGATAACTGCTGAGGCCGTGAAAACCATCAGTGGCCGCTCCACGCAGTCACACAACATTTACAGCTGATATCTGCTCAGACCTGCTGCTTTTCTGACATATCTCCAATCTGCGCGCGGCTCTGTATCTGTGAGCGCAAACTATGAGGTCATCGCAGTACCCTGCGAGGCGGTCCACCCACGCCTGATGTCCCCTGACACCCTGTGAAACCAGGCTGACCGCTGATGACAGATGGACGCTGAGATACCAGAGTCCAGTGAGACGGTCGCTTTTCCCCAAAAGACAGTGTGAGGAGGCTGCAATGAGCCACCTACAGAGCACAGGGGGAGGGGGAGAAGAATTATGGAACGGCGATACAGTCCTCGGCAACAGAGTAATGAATCACCCGAGGGTATCAGTCACATAAGTCACACACAGGCTGTGAATGAGAGGAGCTGCCGGAGGAGAGAAGTATCACGACTTGAGGACTCATAATTGGTGCCGATCACAGTTTTGACTTTTGGTAACCAGCTTTTCATTCTGATTCTTTAAGTACGACTGAGTGTATCCATGTGGTTCACTCGCCCAAAAGTAAAAAGTTATCTCAAAGACGCATTGAAGTGTTTTTCTGGTTGTGAAGGACGTAGGCTCCTGGAAACTGTGGGAAGATTTATGGTGTCAGGACGATAACAGCCAATTGTGCTCATCAGTGATTACTCCTGTGACGACTAAAACTAAAACAGAACTTCTTGGTCATCACCGCATCCAGAACGGCTACGAAAAGGCCGTATCCACCGATTGCAGCTGATCGTAACCATTCAAGTCAATGTGCCAATTTCCACCGTCTTTTTTCCGTTTCGCTGCAGATCGCCGGACTCCACAGCTGATCGCAAGAGTTCTATTTTTTCTGGACTTCAGAGCATGCTGGATAAATTAAGCACAGATTAACCCGTGCTGGAAAGGAGGTCAGGCACAGACTCAAAATAAAACATCCGGGCACGAACAAGTCGAGAAGTGGATTTCCTCCTCTGGAAGGACACAATCTACTGCTAATATGTTTATGTGGTTGTCTTAACAGAGACAACTCGTTATCACGCGATTGCACGCGATTCCTGCTGTCCGTAATCCGCCACAAAATTCGCCTTACAATCCAGTAGGAATTGGCGGACGGCGAAAATCGCTGGTGGATATTCAGGGTTACATTAAATCACTGAAAAAACAGCCAAAATAAAGCAATGAAAAACAGAAGCTGAATGAGTATGATTTTCATGGCGCCAGTATAAGAACTTTGCGCCACTATACCGTTTCCCTGACTGACATAATGCAAGATAAAAATGAGCAAAGTAGATCTTCTTTATCTCAGCATGAGCCTATTACCTCCACAAAGGATACAGTATAGTACAGCGTATAAAACGGTTGGTCTTTGAGATGGTCTGTGAGGTCTTTTCTTTTTGTTTATGTATGAATTATCCAATTATGTGTATTTTTAAAACTTGTGCTTCTCCGTCAGGGTCCCACAGGGAGCAGAATACCCTTAAGGGTAATAGTGTTATCTTGTGTCAGGAACGGAGCGTCGCACTGGGGCTAATTATTTAACTGAGAGTGTGAGCTCTTGCATTGTGTTTTATACCTTATGGAATACTCAGAGCTTGTGTTTTAGATCTACCCGGGTAAACAGGTTGCAGTTTTTGCGCATTTATAGTTAAAGTTCTTTTGCAAAAGCTCTGAAAATAACATTGGGGATAGCTTCAGGTGGAAATTGTTTATAAGAGAAACTTGTACCATTAGATTTTATGTGCATTACAGTCATCTTGCAACTTAAAACTAAAGCATCCAACTCTTTTTCTGTAGCTGGCCTTATAGAAATTAAGACAATTTGTTTGGATGTGAAATTAAATATGCACCTTACCCATCACAGACTGAGGATGAGTATCTTTTGGGTGATTTTGGGCTCTCATTAAAGTCTCGACTGGCTCTGAAGAAACACGATCAGGAGAAAACAAGAGGCGGTGCAGAGCATCCCAAACTCTGCCTTTGCAGCTTTTCAAACCCTGAGGTGTCAGCATATTCACACTGCTAAGTCTATCTGTGTGTTTTATGGCTACAAAAGCCAGAGCAGATTTGTGATAGCTTATCATTACAGACCTTAAATGATTTCACAGCCCATAGATTCATTTGCTGTGGTGAATGATGCCCGGGTGTGTGCAAGGGGAGCCAATAAAAATCCTGCTGAGGCAAACAGAGCGGCATTAGTGATGCAGAGAGAGAGTGGATACAGAAGTCACACTCTGAAAATCTCCTCTGTGAGAGCGTGTAAATGTGTCTGCGAAACAAAGACCCGGAGGGAGGGAGAGTAAAGTCTCCAGCCATGATCACACAAGTGTCATGCCACCACTGCTGCCAATGAGTCATTATTCACATAACAAGCTAACATGCCGGCCTTGTGATTGTGAGCTGTTAAGGGTTTCAGGGACTCAAAAGCGGGGTGAGCGGCGGTGGCAGTGGTTAGCGAGCGCTTGTTAGCCGAGACAACAACACTTCATTATCATAGGCTACAGCCCAGACGCTTCAGTATCCGACACTGAGGGAGCTGTCAACATCATGTTTATCCCTCACAGGCACACTCGCGTCTGAATTCATAAATCAGAGGAGCGACCTGGAGATGATTTGCCTGTGCTTACACTTCAAGTCTTCTAGTTAGTAACATTTGCTCAGCTAGACGAGGTCTAAAACTTGACAGGAGCTTCACTAGCTGCAGGTCAAAATAAAGAGTATCTTTGCAATTTTCTACAGCAGGACAGAATAAAGGGATATTCTGGCATAATAATGTCTTAATGGGAATGTAATCAGACTGAGACGCTAAGGCAGAAGAACTACCGTGTCTGCGGTGCAAAAATTATTAATATGATGATTATTACTTCAAGGAAATGATGAAGAAATGATCATAAATGTTCTTCCTTGAGCTGCGTCACCCCGCTGTAGTCCATAATGGACTGGCCCGAGGTCTTGCTACAAACAAGAGGCTGCTGGGAGAGAGTGGGTGAGTTGTGTTTAGTCTCTTTGCAAAAGAAATCAGTCAAAGTTAAAAAGATGTTTAGTAGCTGGTGCTGTGACTTGGACCCTATATGTACTGTTGATGAAGTTAGGTGCTGTTCTGAGCATTATTTGTGGCTATAGAGTGGCGTTTTGGTTGAGGTTTGTTTATGGCTCCTCAGACCGCTGTGTATTGCTATCGTGCGGTCGTTACTAAAGTTGGTTTAACTAGAGAAGCAAGCGGTCGGCAACGTTCATCTCTCGAGGGCATGTCTACCTCAGTATTACTGATGGGTGGATTACACAGCAGCCTCACCCATGAGAATTGTAATTTATAATGTTAAAGGTCTCTGGATATATACGCACGATGCATTCACAATACGGGAGATAAAGTGTTCAAGACTATTAAAATTTCAAAATAAAAGCACGGCCAACAATCATTTCACAAGGCAATCAGTGATCCAAAGAAATCTCATGCAAGGCTGGTGACACTAAACTTGTCTTGCGTTAATTTTTTCATTTAGTTTTACATAATTATCACAACAATTATCAAGTTGTTTTTATCTATAACTTTTTCTTGCGATCCTGAGGTGAAAACGTGATATTGCGACAGCCTTCACATGCATTTATTTCCACTATTCCAATATGAAGAGCCACCATTATAAGTGTGTATTTACACTGCTGTAACTGGTAAATCTCAGCATCTCTATTTTTCAAATACTTCAATAATTTACAGACACTCTGTGTTCATTATTTAATATGTTTACCTGATATAACACCAATTCAATCGCTATTCTGCTTCTCAGCTTCACTCGCACATTACGTCCAAGAACTTTTTTTTCTTGAGAAAATAGTTTAAACTTTTCATCAACTTCTTTATGAACGTTGATTAATTAGTTATACACGTTTTAAGATTCAGAAAGAGCATTTATTAAACATGTCATGATTAAATAAAGAGTGTCTGGCTGATGTGTGCGTGTTGTTTATCGGAGTCTGGTTGCCTTTGAGCGAGGCGGCGGATAAATGTGACTGAATCTCAGCGTCAACCTTGGAGAAAAAGGGTCTTAACTGTATTTTATCTTGACAAACAGAGCGAGTTTAGTCAAAAGTTTACGTATTTAAAGTTATTCTAAGCACAGTCTGGAGAGAGAACAGACGGTAAGTGTACTTGTGTTGCAGACAAAGGCTGAAAAAGGGTGAATCTATATAACAATGCTTAAGCTTAAACATGCAGCTCTTCAGCGGCTGTGAACTCCTGCTTGCAAACATGAGCGGTTCAGCCCGGATCATCCTTTCGAAGGCTATTCTGTCTGCCGTCTAGAGTGCCAACTGTCACGAGGTTGAAATAAACACTGGGTTATTCAAATGAATGTTCCAAATGGGATCAGAAAGTGTCAATCAGTGTAAGCGTTTAATCTCTGAACCTCTCCAGAGTCCCACTGTAATTTTGATAGCTGTTTATTCACATGCAAAAAGACGCAGTCCCTCCTGAATGCTAATGGCAAGTTTTCAGATTCACTCTGATATCAGACACTGTTGACAGAAGCCAAAGAGAGAGAGACGGAGAGAGGGGGAATAAATTAGAGAGAGAAAAGGCAAATGCTTCTATCTGCATCATGAGTGGGTTTGGGGTCATTTCAATATGATTTTTGACGAGCGTTTTCGAGGTCGAAGATGATCATTTTTCTCCAGCAGAAAGCTCAGTCTCTCTCTGTGTGTGTGTCAGTCATGGAGGATAGGAAACACTGAAAAATATGGGATATTTCTCCAGCAGTGTATAAAGTGGACGTGTCAGCCACAATAAAGCAGAGAGAAGTCTCAGTTGCTCAGGTTAGTCGTCCCCGTGTGAATAAGGAAGTTAAGGTGCTTCTGATTCCAGCGCAGACCATGAAAATGGACAATTTTGTTTGTGCCACATTCATTTTAGGAAGTCATAAATCCTATTTATTGTTATAGTTTCCTCTGCACACTCTTATTTTCCATCTACAATGGCAAAAACAAGGATCAGACTTACATCAGAAAGCGTATGAATATGTTTAAAAGAAAAGTAGAGACCGCTAGCAAAGAAAAAAATCTGAATTTTTGGTTCACAAACCGCTCACAGTTTCATAATTTATGCCCACTGTTTGCAGTTTTTAGGCAACATTTGATGAACCGTGGTTGTAAAACTGTGATAACTGTTTTTTTCTTCAGAGAACGAACTATTTCCATGGTTACAACTAAGTCCCATTTATTCAGATTTGAGGGAAAACTAAATATCTCATCATTTAGTTTTTGTTTTCCTTTTTTTTTTGCATCTGACTTTTCACAGCTTTCACAGACTGACATTAATACTGATGCTTTTTTAATGATATCCAAAATCAAACCAAACTATTACCAACAAGATTGACAATTTTTAATCCGAACTTTTGGTAAAGTAGTGCAGCGGCCAAGTACAAATTTTAGCCAGAATCGTTCAGTTGGTGATACAAGCATGAAAATTGGCATGAACGTTCTCCATGGGTCACTTGACTAGAAAAGTGTCCCAGCCATTTGAAATTTCAAGATGGCTGCCATCTTTCAAGACCGTCGCCACCTAAGTGTAACAGTTAGGTGATGTACTCGTTAAATTGACGATATAGCCATGAAAATTGGTATAAACAGTCATCATGAGTCACTTAACAAGAAAATGCCCCAAGCTGCTTGAAGTTTCCCGATGGCAGCCATTTCTAAGATGGCCTCGTTAGAGCAGTCAAATGGTGTAAAGTTGGTGATATAAACATGAAAAATAGTAAGACCATTCTCCATGAGTAACTTCACAAGAAAATGCCCCAAGCTGCTTAAAATTTCAAGGTGGTGACCATTTAAAAGATGGCCGCCATCTCATTACAGCAGTGATATCATGTAAAGTTGGTGATATAAACGTGAAAATTGGAAAGACCAAAAAATGCTTGTTTGTGTTTTGTCCAACTCCTCGACCTCAACCTCTCCAATTTGGTAAAACCTGCCAGGAGTTGCCTCCTAATGGCGTAGCTCATGGCATAGCTCTTAGGGTTCACAGAAGTATGCAAACTCCCTTACCACATCAAGGTAACAGTCACAAGGGAGTTTTTTTTTAAAAACTTTTTTGTTTTTTGTACCTTTTTTCTAACTTTTTTTTATCTTTCTGACAAGGGAAAGGTTAACAAGGGGAAGTAGTCCTGGCAAAAAGATGGCAGCCATCTTTAAAATGACCACCATCTTAGGTGGCGGCCATCTTGAAAAAATGGCCATCATTTTGAAATTTCAATAAATAAATTAATTAATAAATAATTTCCTAATAAAGTGACCAATGAAGAATTTTCATGCCAATTTTCATGCTTGTATCACCAACTGAGCAATTGTGTCACTTATCTGCTCCACTAAACTGGTGCGAGGGGGTAGGTGTAGCCGAGCAGCTAAAGGAAAGAGTCACGTTTTTATCATTTCTATGTAAAGTATTCACAATAAAGACACATTTGACTATCAAAAGTTGCCAGGGGGGTGAGATTATTTTGTAAGAAGTCACAACTCAAGCATGTAGAGGACAAGATGAGCTGCACTAAAAGTTCCTTACAGTAGCTTTAAAAATGTAATTCAACTCCAGTATATCAGTATCACTGAGTATGCATGCATGCTGTGGATTTCTTAGAGGAGTCTTCAGCTTATGGTTCATAAGTCAGCTGGAGTTATACTTAAATACAGCATCCAGGAGGGTTTTTCTTGCACAAAGATAATTACTCTCCTCATTTACTTTAATCTTTAGTTTCTGCATCTGCAGTGTTTCACATTAACTGTGGTGCAATGGTCTACAGTTAAAACAGCTTCTGATCCCTGAGGGGAAGTATTGCAAAAAAGCTGTTTTGGTTCATTTCAGAATGTAATCAAAGACCATGTGTGGAAAAAAATCACTTAAGTGTTGAAAACAGTGTGTATTCTGTGCTGTATTCAACGTTGGTAGCAACAGGGAGCGTAGAGAAAAGTCTGAAAGTTGAGAATTTCTATTTGTAAAACCTCGTCTAAAAGAGAAGTTGGCTTGCAGGTCAGCTTTTGAGTTTTTTCAAAAGCAAATAGTCAGCATGTTGTCATATTGATTACTGATTCAGTCAGCTGTTTCTTTAGCAGTAGCTGTGTGGTTTTTATTCTACAAAGTGCTATATAGAAAAAAAACTCCTACTTTGTGTGTCCTCGACATGAATTTGAAGTAGAGGGATGAGAATATCAGAACCAAAAAAAGATTAACAAAGAAAGATAAATGGAAAAAGCAGCAGAGCCAGCGCTTCAGCATTCATCATTCTGGAGGACTGTCCTCTTCATCGTGTTCGGCTTTTTCCCACATAACAGAGAAGAGCAGCTCAGCGGTGCCAGACTCTGCATTTTGTTTTGTGTCTTTCTTAGTCAGATGAATAAAATATGAGTTTAAAGTGCAGGTTCCAAGAACAAGAACACATAAATTGTTACAGATGTAGTCATGCCTTTGTTGTTGTGTTAGAAACTGGGGTTGTTTTTTGCCTTAAAGTAAGTTATAATAACGGCCTTTGAATAAAAATGATGTTACAGTTTTTCCTCTGAAGCCGCAGAGTTTATCAAATCAGATCAAGTTGTGTCATACTGTCATATTTTATTGTATGGTTATATATCACATTGTGTCTTATATAGTATCAAATTTTATTGTTTAAAATTTTATCACACCCTATTTATCCCATCATAACGTGTATCATATCATATCAAAGCAAAGTGTATTATAGCATAATATGTTATACATCATATTGAACTGTAAAGTTCCACATTGTGTTAAATTGTATCATATAGTACCATGTCATACTCAATTGTTTTGTACAGTATCTTATTGTATTATAAATCATGTTGTACCCTGTTATATCCTGTGGTATCGTATCCTACCATATCATTTGGTTTCGTAATTTATCATATATTTTATCACAACGTATTGTATTGTAACATAATGTTTATGGTACTGTATCATAGCTTATATCAAATCGTAACATATCAACCGTGACATATCAAATCTTAACGTATCGGAGCATAACATATCGTGGGATATTGTATCATAGCAAAACGTATCATAGCCTTACGTATCTCAGCGTATCGTATCGAAATGTAACGCATCTTAGCGTGACATAACATAGTGTAACATAACGTAGCATAACATATCGTAGCATAACATATTGTAGCATAACATATTGTGGCATGACATCGCGGCGTAACATATTGTGGCGTAACATATAGCGTAGCGTATCATTGTGTAACGTATCATAGCGTAATGTATCATAGCATAACCTATCGAAGCTTAACCTATCGCGGTGTAACATAGTGGAACACATCATAGCGTAATAGCGTAACACATCATAGCGTAACACATCATAGCGTAACACATCATAGCGTAACATATCATAGCGTAACATATCATAGCGTAATGTATTGTAGCGTATCTTATCAAAGCATAGTGTAGCGTAGCATAGTATAACATAGTGTAGTGTAAAGTTGCGTCAAAACATGTAGCATTGTATGGAACTGTGTTGTATTGTGTCATATCCCATTGTTTTGCACTGTTCTACTACAGGTCATACTCCATTTACATGTGTATCATTAGAGCAGGAAAGTAGGTACTCTGAGTTTTAAGTAAAATTAAAGACAAGACTGAAATAGTCCAGGTATGTAATAGTTCCCATACAGGTAACACATTAAAAAATACTTGATGCGAGTGTCGACAGCAAACTGCAGACATCACATGCAGACATCACATGCACTTTCTGTGCAGTGAGGACAGTCGGCATCTGTTTCTCTTCCTGCCTCATGCTGCTGTCAGGACAGTCTGATTGATACAAACTGCTGCCACAAAGGACTCTCTAACAGGCGACACAGCCTGCTTTCTCCCCGTTCTTTGCTTGTGACAAATGTAGCCTCTAAGTGTCTGTGGCAGACTCTGATCCTGCAGGACCCTTCACGTTGCGTATGAGTGTAAAATTTTTTGTCATTAACTCCAGGTGCTCTCTGGATCCAATCCTTTCCCCCCTCTGTCATCATCGACCAGAGAAGCAAAGTCCGCACGAGGCTGCGCTTCCACTTTCCGCTCTGTTTACACCAAGTCCAGATAGGCAGAAAACGCATGACAGACAATCTCTGCCCTACTTACAGCTCCACCACACAGGCACGAACATCACACAGAGGGGGAAACACGTAGAAGTGAATCTGCAAAAGACAGCCCACTTTGGGAAAAAAATAAGGCTGAGGGCCAGTCCTGAATCCGCCTCTGGCTGTCCTTGACGAACCTCCGGGCCAGATCCTCCTGGGTGGTCTAAGCAGCGTGGAGCTCTGAGAAGATTTATCTGGATGCCTGACAACTTGTGCACAGCTCATCCAGACTGCTGGTGTCCCCACAGAGAGCACATGTCACTGCCTTAAAAGCAAAGCTGCCTGACAATGACATTGTGGGGTTGTTTTTATCTGGGATTCTCTTGATTTTGGAGAACTTTTGAAGAAGTTTGGAGGAGAGGAAGTACAGTTGGAGTTCACACTTTTGTTTGCTAGGTTACAGAATTTCATCTGAAATATTTATCAGGCTATACTGTTCGTTTGTGAACCCAACTGTGTCTATCAAATAAATAAATATATCATGACAATAAAGCTGAAATGCTGCACTTATATAGACATACTCGACAATGAGCTTTAGCTTTTCATAAAAGATTGTAAAATTGAGTTTTTCTGACTTGGTTCTCAAATTGTGTAACACTAATGCATGAAAAAAAGTTGTTCTTAACATGAGATATTTGTCATATATTTCACTAAAACTGTGTTTTTACACCAGTACAAGCAGAGAAATCTAAGATTTTGTAGGTCGGTTCAAGGTTGGTGAATGTTTCAAATCAATCAATCAAATTTTATTTATATAGCGCCAATTCACAACAGTCGTTTTTTCCCCAAGATGCTCTCCAAAGAAAAAGAGCAGGTCTAGACCAGTGTTTTTCAACCAGACTTAGTTAGTGAACCCTGAGAAATTATCCAATTTCACTTAATTGGTCTAAATTATTATCTTTTTTAAATTACTTATTATCTGCACATAACATGCAATTTTCAAGTGTCTGTGCTGTAATCTACAGCCCCAGGTTTCACACTGGGTTAGTATGAATCAATTGAGAGACTTTATCGTCATTGTGTAAACTGTATTTTGGGCTACCAAGTGTCATTCAGTAACGTTTTTGGTTGTTGGTGCGCCTCGTGATTTTTTTCTATGAAAAAAACGTACCATGGCTCAAAAAGAGGTTGAAAAACACAGGTCTGGACCACGCTGATTGTTTGATGAATTATCGAGACCCAACCTTAAGATGCGAAAGATTTGACCCATCTCATCTAACATGAGTGAAAGTAGCAAGAAAAAACTTCCTTTTAACAGGCAGAAACCTTGGGTGGGACCAAAGTCATGTTAGACAGCCACCAAGCCGCTGCTGGGCTGGGGAGAAGTACAGAGAGATAGGGAGGAAGAAAGAGAGAGAGAAGTGGAGAGAGGGCAGGGGGAGAGAAAGAGAACGAGAGAGAAGGAAGGAGAGAGAGAATGAGGAAGGGAGAGGGAGGGAGAGAGAGAGAGACAGGGGACAGCAGCAACATTAAAACAGCAACAACAAGAACAACAGCTCATGCAAAGTTGTGGTTGCAGAGCAAGAAATGATGAAAAAATATGAATTCAGTTTTCAGGATCAGGATATAAGTAATTATAGACTATGTTAAATTAGTTTAATGTGATTACAGCCTGCAGGCCCAAAAGTAGTAAATTTTCGCTTTATGTCATTAATGTCGGTGAGGCTGATGTTCCTGTCTGCAGAATCAAGGATGCGCCACACGTCACGTCAGGATGTGAACTTGTTTAACCTGCTGCTGTTTCGGAAGATTTAAATGACATAAATTATAAATAAACCAAAAATAAAAAAGAAGCTTGATTAAATGACTTTGTCAATTCTATTTCCTCCTGAGTCAATTACATTTTAATTAACCATGCGGCTGTGTTTTATATTAAAAGACTACAACTCCCATGATTGCTTTCTGCTTAATGACGTCATTACATAATGTCTTATCACTCAACATAATTATAATTAACTCAAAGCAGCAACAATTAAGGCCGAGGATAATCTGTTCACACCACTGCCTGTTGACACTGTGGCAAAAATGTGAGTTTCTGTTAGTTTCTGAAAACATAGTGGCAAAGCGTCAGTTTGCATCTCAAGGTAACTTTAAAAAAGTCGATACTAGATGTGCAATAACTCCTTCCCATGTGTGTGATCAGTTCCCAGCATCGCCTTTGCTTTTCAAACCAATCAGAGTGAAGCACTTTACACAGCCGGCTTCCCAGCATGCACTGGTTCTCTGCAGAGACCTTGTTTTAGTGTATGAAGAGAACATACAGGAGGTAGTAGTGCCACGCTAACTATGATTAAGATTAATAATGAATGAGATCTGGTGCTACAACTCAAACATAACAAGCTCCAAGAGAGCAGATTCACTTACTGTCTTCACTCAAACCTTGGTGTCCAAACCGGGGGATTAGATCCTCACCAGCTTTGGAGGCTACAAGTGTGAATAACTTGTAATTGCATCCTTGGTAAAAGTTGTCTTCAGTTCTATGTCACAATTCTCCAGATTTATTGGATGATGCTGCAGTTGATTCTTAAAATACAGGAATTTGCTTGCAGAGGATTTATCTGATTTATGTGTTGATGTGGATGTTGAAGATTCTCATCTACCGCAGAAAAAAGTTTGGGCACCACCGCCTTGAATAACTTTGATTTAAGTGCTCGACCGAAGTTATGTTTGGGAGCTGAACCGGCTTAAAATAATTTACCGCCTCCGCAGAAGAGGGAACATGATGTAGATGAGTTAAGGGTCTGTTTGTTGCTAAGTTTGGACAGAATGTGCTCCCTTTTAGGAGGCAGCAGATGTTGCAAACAGGAAAATGACATTTGGCTCTCTTTAATGTCTTATTGGGTTCATTAAAGTTTAAGAACGAGCCGTCTTTTTCTTCTTCTGTGTATGTAAGACTCGAGGGGAGAGAATGAAGGGAATCAGATTGCGGAGAATAAATGCCACTTTTCAAGGAGGCATCATAACCAGCTACGGTTTCTCATATGAAATAGTTGTATACATCTTATAAAAAGCCAGCTGATTAGTTTCAGTGGGTTTTGTTTCTGCACTTTTATATGTTAATTCAGCTTTTCCTGATGTTGCTCTGCAGCGATGTTTAAAGACATCGTCGTGACATTGCAGTAAAGTTAAACGCAGGCACAATAATTCAGCTCAGCAACCAGAAAAAGTTGTGCATTATTACAGCCGGGAAGGTTGCACACAGTGAAAGCCCAGAGGAGTGTGTTAGAGACGTTGTTGTGACTCTCAGTAGAAGGCCTGGAGCCTCATTACTGCTTGTTTTTAACTGTGTTTCTAAACCATCTATCAACAAGAATGTGTTTTGAGAGATTACCTCTGGGTCATTTTAAACCAAATAAGCGCTCACAATTATGTTTTTCTAATTATGATTATTTCATGATTACATTACTGGGCTCCTTTGCTGTAGTAAACACAACATGGTCTCCGGGCTGTAGAGGGAAAGGGGTGACAATGTCACTGAAACCAATTAAAAAGCTATCAGAGGGAGCAGAAAAGAAAACATTTCCTATTAGATTGCAGAGTTAAGCACTGGACCGAGCCAGAAGTGGCCACAGGAGCAGTAAGATGTTATTACTCTCTGCAGGCGCTGGCTTGTTATTCCTGTGTGGTGTTGGATCCTAAAGTGGGCTCGGTAATGACCACTAACAGCACTCCACGCTGCTGTTCTGAGGTACTGTGCTCTCTACTCCACTTGTCATTGTTCACATGAACATTCAAATGTGTCGGGTACATTTCAAATGAATTATTTTTCTCCTGTGGAGGGATACAGGGCTGCGTGCAGAGGCTAATGAAAACATAAGGGGTGCAACATCGATTTTTATCAACATAACAGGTTGGAACGAAGCTATCAGGATCTGAAATCTTTAGAGAATTAATAATGGCGCATTTAATATTAACACATGAATACTTGATGAAAATCTGCAGCAGCAATCCAGAGTAAGCTACGAGACGAGGGAGCTCAGGGACTCCCAGGAAGATCTACAGTTATGCTGCGTTCCAGTTGTACTCAGAAGTCGGAATTTTCTGAGCTCCGAGTCGGAAATTTATCTGGAACGCCCCCCCTAAAGTTAAATTTCTGACTCGGAAAGTTGGACGATCCTCACCAATCGCGACCCGACGACAACGTCATAATTCAAAGACGGCAGCGCAGTGCATCAACAGTAAAGAGTAACAGTTAAAGCTCTTGTAATGTATTATTTATCAGCACTTCTGTTTTGTTTTTGTGAAATTAAACAAGTGGTTTATGTTGTACTGCCCAACGTCTAACTGTGAACACGATGCTATGGTGTTTGTAAGAGTAAAATACTGTGTTACACGCCATTAACAACTGGTATCACTAACAACAACTGACAACGGCTAACAACAGCTGACAATTGTAAACAACAGCTAATAACGGGTAACAGTAGGCGTCCATCTTAGTTTTTTGACTTGTTAACTGGAACGCCGTCAACTCGGGTATAAAGTCATTCCCAGCTCAGACATCCGACTTCTGGGGTAACTGGAACGCAGCATAAGAGACCTAAAAGATTATATAAAGTGAGTCACATCCAGACAGATAGAGGTACTACAACTGAACATTTTCTATCCAAAGTAATAATATTGCTTCATTTAAGATGGATTAATACATTTAATACATTTAAACCTCACGTTACACTTAAACAGCGTTATAGCTTCTTGTTCTTCTCTGTAACTGTTCATATTTGGTTCGACATGTGAGATCAAATCATGTTCAAGCATGAAAAAACTAAAGTTGAATCAACAACGCTGCAGCTGGTAGATGAAAAGGATTACATTATAACATCAGACATGGTCTAAGAAATTAATATTTAAAGACAGTGGTGGTGGTCAAAGACTCTAATTACACAGAAAACACACAACCTCAGCTCCATAGGGGCTGAGACGCTGTGAAAATGTTGATATAAAAACAGCATCAAATCATTTCAATCCTTTACTTAACTGAAAAAAAGCAAATACAGCATGTTAAATGTTAAAACGGATGTTTGTTTATTTATTCTTTAAGGAAAATATACACTCAAAGTCTTTCCTTGTCTGAATGGAAGCACATGTAAGCTTGTCGTATCATAGAAAAGCGTGTGTTGACACCATACCAGGGGCTCCTCCCGTCTGAAATTAACAGATGTAGTGTCCATGATTTCCAAAAAGAGTGTCACAGAAAAGTTTTTTACTTGAACCTCAGTCCATCTTCAGTGGTCTGGGGTTCAGAGAGTTTGCTGGTGAATCTGGATTACGTTTATCATTACGCTGATGGCCAATGTATTCAGGCTAAACTCGTCATCGAAGCGATCGTGGGTTTGATTTGCGGCCACAGTCTCTTGCTCCCCAAGTTTTTTGTCTCTCTTCATCCGTCCTGTCTAATAAAAGCCAAAAACGCCCAAAATATGACTTCTTGCAGAAACCATTATTTTGGAGGTGATTTTCATTCTATACGTTGATTTCCACTTTAGAGTCATGTCTAAATGCCACACACAGATCACAGCCGTACAACTGAATTCAGCCTTGTTCCTCTTGTACTTTGTCATTTTGTACTTGGTTTTCAATAAAACCCCCAATTCTTTGCAATATGTAATCCTGAAACTGTCCAACATTAGCTTCCTCAATGAAAAATAAGAGATTACTCCAAGTTCAACCAACACAGGCTTAGAGGAAGTGTAACATTGTACAGTCATAGTCTGCTCTATATCACGACCCCACCCACTGTAAATGCTCTGGACATCTCCCCCTAAAGGATAACAGCACAAACGTGCCTCGCCCATATGAATCCCACTCTCTCCACAAAAACCAGCCCTTAGTTTTTCATGACCCAGTAGTATTCCTGGAGATAAATCCAGGATTTCAAGGGTCAAAGGGATTGGGAGACTTTATCCACAAGCTTTCCCAGCTCTACAGCTTAGGCTTTTAAAGGTGCTCACATCCAGAGTGTGTAAAAGTATCGTGTGCGCGAGTGTTGTTATGAAAAGCCAGCTACGGTCTGGGCGTAGAAAACAGGTGAACATCCGTAAGAGGGGACTTAAGATCAGATTAATGCATGTATACACAAGTATATTTTCACACGGCTAAATCTCATGCATCTTGTCTTCAACCATCACACTGCAAAAAACGGGGGGTTTTAAAAACAAGATAAAAACACTAAATCTGAGGAAAAAGGTACTAAAAACAAGTGAAATTATCCGTCCATGCAGCGAGATAATTTCACTTGACAAGATTTCTTGAATTAAGATCGTTAAATCTAGAAATAAGCATGTCTACAAATGTATTTAGAAGGCTTATACTAAGCCAAAAATGCTGATTTGAAGATCAGATTACTTAGAATTTAACCTTTTACAGCCCTAAAATAAGTAAAATGTACTTAAATATAAGCATAAAATAAGTATAAAATGCTGGTTTTAAGATCAGATTACTTGAATTTTAACTTTTACAGCCCTGAAATAAGTGAAATGTACCAAATATAATCATAAAATAAGTATAAAATGCTGGTTTTAAGATCAGAGTGCTTGAAATTTAACTTTGAAAGCATTAAAATAAGTGAAATTTACTAAATAAAAGCAATTACATATTTTATTGTCTTACCTTTAGCAAATTAAGCTGTAGATAAGTTAAACAAAAAATAGAAATTTAGAGAAAAAACACCCGGTATTAGTGAAGAATGACTAAACTCTGTCTCAATCCAAGCAGGCTGATCTCGAAACAAGGCTTATTTAATCTTAAAACAAGATTCCTTCTGATGAGACTTGAACTTATTATAACAGTTATTTTTCTCATTTTAAGATTTCCTGCCTATTGAAGACAAAAAACATAAGGTTGTGCTTGATATAAGTGTACAAGTGTAAAGTTAAACACTTAAAATAAGAAATTAAGTCTTAAAACAAGAGAAATTAATAATCTGAAATAATAATTTGCAGTGCATGAACCCTGAGTTTATCTGATGATCTTCTCGGACAGTAAAAACAGCCTGTAGAAAAGCACCAGCAGCTGCATCTCCTCTCAAACAGCTCCGTCTCAGGCACTGTAAGTCACCCTGACCCCCCCTTCCCTCCCCTAGAGGGGACAGGTCTCCTCAGTAAATGATAACCACCAGGGCAACATCATTAGGCGGCTGCTGTGTGGCAGCAGCTCCTCGCCATGGAGTGATAAGCAGAAACACTGAGCTGAGGAAATGCTTGCAGTGCACTTGGAGGTGACAGGGATAATGTGGGCCATGCTCTTGTTATTCTCTGCAGAGCTGCACATCATTTGTACGCTCCGGCTATAAATAAAAATTTGTCACAAACCGAGATATGGAGTCTGTATGAGGCAACGAGCTGCAATCCTACCGAGTGTTATGAGCTGACCCAGAGCTAAACCGGCTCCCTGAACTGCAACAGTCCAAACAAAAGTGGGCAATCAAAACTTTCACCTGATGCACATCGAAATCAGAGTTACATGTCGTGATTAACATATATATTAGGGATGCACTGATCAGATATTTGGATCAGATATTGGCTCCGATATTGACAATTTTTTTTTTTCTTTTAATTGATATCATACACAGCAACACAGCGATTCTGTTCACTCTATAGTCTGTGGCTATGTTCACACTGCAGGTCAACTCCGTTTTTTTTAACCATAGGTAACACATATCTGATTTTTTCATCTAAGTGTGAACAGTGCAATTCGGATTTGTTCTAATCCGACCCAGGCCTCTTTTGTATGTGGATATGAAACAGATATGTATCCGATGTGACTGCAGTGTGGACGCTCAGGCATGTTCATCCGACCTATACGTCATCAATATGCGGCAAACGTCACCATTGTTTGACAACACAAACAGGCACGGAGAGCAATTTGTGATTTGTGTGCATGCAGGTCACTTCATGGACGCATTCCGTTCACATTAGATGCCAATTTGTTGTTGTAATATGAACGACCGCACAAAAAGATCGGATTTAACAAAAAATCCGAATTGTGCATCATAACCTGCAGTGTGAATGTAGCCTTAGTCTGTCTATCCTTTTGCACTAAATGTTTACATGGACGTCTTACTTCTTTTTGCTGTGTGCTAATGTGTAATTTTTTAATAAGTAATATATCTGTGTTAATTTGTTACCTTTTTTTTTAACAAGGCTAATGTCAAGCCTGATGTCTTCACTCACAGGGCAAGCTATACAGTTCATTCATTCAACAGTAGTAGTATTGGATCTTGTCTAAATGTTGTGCAGCAAACTTTAAACGGGCTTCAACATGCTTTTACTTCAGCAATGGAGTCTTGAGTGGTGAGCGTGCACACAGGCCATGGCATTGACTGCATTACTTATAGTTTTCTTTGAAACAGTTGTACCTGTTAATTCCAGGTCTTTCTGAAGCTCTTCACAAGTGGTCCTTGGCTCTTGGACAACTCTTCTGGCCTGTTCTCACGGTGGCTTCACCCAGCGAGGAGGCAGACGGCGTCCATTCTATATACAGTCTATGGCAGCCACAGCTGGGGAGAGGAGAGCAGGGAGAGGAGCAGTAGGAGACAGATGTGTGTTTGCGTCTGAAAAGCCGAGGGACAGAATGAGGACGTATCTCAGATGTGGCTGAAAAAACACTATGGTTCGCCTTACAAAGCAGAAATCATGTTCAAATGGTTCAGTCTGCACCCATAACACCATCAGAGTGAGTTTTCCTGACTGAGATAATGACTCATACAATATCACCAAACGTTTTTGTGGATATTTTGCAAAACATTCGGCTTCACTCTGTCTGTCGTTCTTATCTTGTTTTCAACCTGCAGATAGTCTCCTCTGCAGGAGCGTGTTGTTTGTTTGATGGTCAGCAGTCACAGGCAGTCATTTTCACACAGCCCCGAAGAAAAGTTTTCTCCAAAATGTCAGGCCCATTCAGAAGAAAACAACAGTAACGAGCACCATCCCGTCGACTGACAGGCTGACAAGCGGCTATTAAAGCGAGCTGAACCTTCGACGTGAAGTCGCGGCGCAGAAATAGTCAACGAGCCTGCGAGATATTATCTAACCGCCGTGACGGAGAGGAAACACACAGAAAGAGCTGCTTACCACAGGGGACGTGAGATCTCAAAAGGCCACTTTGCCGACGTTGTTTGCTTAATTAGGCATTGAGGTGTTTTTTGTTTAAGTGTCGGGAAACAGATGGACTTCAGCAGCTGTAAAAGAAAAGAAAAAACAAAAACGAGCACAGAGGAGGAGGAAAAAAACTAATCATCCATTTTTCATCTGTATGATTGACACATCCAGCCTCAAGGTATATTCCCAGAACATTAACTTAAATAACAAGCCGTCTCTTTACCTTGACCAAACATCATAAAACACCTCCTATATGAAATGTGATGATGACTATCTCACGGTAATTTGCTATTTTAACAGAAGACAGGCGTCGGGATGAGCAGGCGTGTAATTGCCCTTGTCTCCTGCGCTCGATTGTAGGTCCTGAGAAGGAAAAAGAGACAGCAGGCCTCCTTCATTTGCCACACGATGAAACTCATTCTCAGAATATACAGCAGGGTAATTGAGCGATGAATTACTTTTGCGTCAGCGCCACTCAATGACAATGATTCTGATGTAGTCATATATTATCTCCCCCTTTGTGGTAATTTATCCCTAAAATGACATCAGATGGAAAATGAACATCCTGCCTCTTTTGTCAACCATAAAACCGAGCGTTTTAAACTTCCCCAAAAGAAACATAATTTTTCCTGACTACCTCTCAAACTTCACGGGGGTCAGTTTCCAGAAAGTACCGCTGCCATTGTGCTTTTCCATTATGTGAAGTCACGTCCTCGGCTTGTGGTTGCGTTACTCCCTAAAGAGAAGAAATAAATGAGTTTCACATCAAGTAATGCAATCAGCCTGGATCTCCCAAAATTTGATTATGTGAGCTATAATTGAGGAGACACCTCTACCTCGGATTATGCTGCAGAGAGAAAAAAACACATGCTTGTGATAATTGGAGAAAGATGGAGAAATAGATGTCTAAATCGAAGACAGGTAGGTAATTTAAATAGAGATGAGGACAAAAGGATGGCAGCCAACAAGAAAAAAAGAGGACAATCTTTATTTCAATCTTTCAATCCCGTATTAAAGTGTGACAGTCTCAATTCAAACCCAAGAAAAAGGAAGTTTGGCAGAGGATGGTAGGCAACTACAAAGACCAGAAGGCAAGGCGAGGGCATGGTTCCTTTAGTGCAGTTTCACAGTAACAACACAGATCAGCTCTGTGTAATAAAAAAAAAACAAGTGTGCTTAGGTTGAGGTGCCTAAGTCGATCAAAAGAAAACACGACACAATGAAAAGAGCAACAATGAATAACAGTGACGACTGCCTTCTCATTACTCGGCTTTTTAAAGAGCTCACAGAAAAGGGAATAATAGCAGTAACAGCTGAAAACATTCATTACCTTTCAGAAATATCATCCCCATTCAAGGCCCACTCAGCATCGAAATAGTTAGATGTGAATAAAATGACTTTCTCCACTGCTGCTGCTGTGTGAAATGTGATTATAAGCTAAACTAAAACTAAAACTAAAGATGTTGATCGAAGAGTTCAAGACTTGAGTGTCGCACTCCTGTCCCCAAGGTTAAGAATGAACTTACCGCTCATTCATTACCGTGTGTTCAAGTCCCCCCCGAGAGTTAAGCCGGTTATAGAAGCCTTCGCTGCTCATTTCAAACTTATAATTACTTTGCAGATCTGTGCGTCAAATATAACGCATGAGTGTTTCTGCAGGATAAGGTACGACTAAACTTCTTGTCATTGTTGCTCAGACTCAGATGGGAAGATTGAGGAAAACGGGGGAAACAGCTGGTTTAGCCTAATCGATAGAGGGACAATCTTCCCGTCATCTGCATTTTGAAGACTTTATGTGTATGTGTTTACTTAATTAATCATCAGAATTTAAGTTGGTCTGAGGCTCAACTTCCGTACATATAAGCTGATTTTTCTATCTGAACAAGCTGGATATAAACTAAAATCATTATTTATGTTGATGTAATTTTGCACCTCAGGATGAGAGCGCACAGTGCAGCTGTGAGCAGTAGAGAGGAGATGCTGACAGCTCATCACAGTCACAAAAGTGGAGCAAACTGCACAAATTTTTGGAGCTTCAGGTATTTCTGTGCTTGAATATCATAAACCCTGTCCTGTACTGTATGATAAAGAAGCAGCCGAGACCCATTCTTGGTAAAGTCCTCTCAAAAGATTTTGTATTATTTATGGCAAACAGAGCCCTGTTTGTTGTCATGATCATGTTTTCAGGCTTGCACAAAGTTTGTTTACGTTTTCACATTCAAAGCTCCTGTGAGAAACTCTTGCGTTTGTGTTGATTTTGGCGCCCCCTGTGGACAAAGAGGAACTTTACATCTCTGAGCTGATTTTGGCCGATGTATTTAGACATTTCTGACAAAAATCTGATAATTAAATGCATCACTCAGCAAAAAGATAAATATGACTTTTTTTTGCCGGGTGTGCTCTGGGAGGTTTTGTTACTAGATTGGACTAGCTTGCCTTTTCGCTGATGGGATTGTTTGTTTAGCTAACCAATCAAGAGGCGGCAACATATATTTTAGTCAAAAAACGTCCCCACAGGAGCTTTGAATTAAGGAGATTGAAAGTATCTGTTTTGTATTTCACTGATTTCCTCCTGTTTTAATTGTCTGCTTTGTTAGTAGTTTCTTTAACGTTTCCCTTCTTACTCGACACCGATTTCAAAAAACTAAATTATCTCCAAAACTGTCAAACTGCTGCTATGTTTCTTCGTTATTTACTCTTTAGAATGAGACCTAGGGTGATAAAATTATTTGCAATGTGTTTTTCAGTGATGATCATGTCACACAGCATCAAAATCATGTTTTTGTCGGTGAGGAGAAATCACTGCAAAGCAATCTGAAACTCAAATCCTGAGTGTTTGAGGGTGAACTGAGGGGATTTGTTTCTTCTCTTTAGACATTTTCTCTATCAACTATAA
Organism: Xyrichtys novacula; assembly: GCA_962446985.1. Classification (NCBI taxonomy): domain Eukaryota; kingdom Metazoa; phylum Chordata; class Actinopteri; order Labriformes; family Labridae; genus Xyrichtys; species Xyrichtys novacula. The sequence continues at coordinate 26,099,162 of OY660883.1, read as the reverse complement.
ATTCCAGACGCCTCTCTGCCTGAAAAACCACCACCAGGCCCTGAATCCAACAAGGTGCACTCTACTTTCATAAAAACGTCATTACGCCGGGTGCAGCAGATTATAGCAGCACTTGCTCTTTTCATAAAATAAAGTGGCCACCTGCACCCAAGAGGAAGTCGTAACCCCTGCTTGATTTTAGTCATTACGCACGTTGTAACACAAGGGTAGAAGAAAAGGATAAAGATGGATTTGAACGCCTTGAGAGAGCTGAGAATACCTCACATTGTCAGTTTTCTCAAGATTTTCTGTTCATTTGCAACCAAAAAAGAGGTGAAACTGAGCCGTAGGAAGATGCTCTCATATTTCATTTGCACGGTGCATCAGGATGTAAACTCCACCCTGCCTACTGAATTCAATAAAAGCAAGCAGTGATGGAGGACAGATTGTAAAATGGAAGCAGACAGAGCCGGTCTATCTGAGGAATACGTCTTGTTAAAAGCCGCAGGAACTACTGGAGCATGTTATGGGTGTCTGCTGTACAGGTACAACCCGTCTACATGTGGAATTTTTAACAGGTTGGGTGGATACGAGTACAAAAAAAAAAAAATGTGCATTTGCCATATTTCAGTTTCTGACAGACTGAAACCAATTATCACTCCAGCTGTTCGCCATCAGCTGGCTTTGGAAATGGACACTAACAGCTAACAGGTGGTCGGGATGAGACGTAACACGAAATGCTCGGCACTTTGCATTCCTTAGAAAGAGAAGAAATTATTCCAGGCAATAAAATTCAATAAAAAAAAAGCACAATTCATTTATGGCAGATTTTCCTTCCTGGGAAACTTCTTTTGCTTTCTGAACGCCAATCGATTTACGTGTGAAGTCAACACTTTGGGTTGGAGAAAGAGGGGAACTAAATGGCTGTGAGTTATTCAGTTTGAAGGCAAGGTTTATTTACTGTCTACAGCCTCTAATAGTCTATCATGGTAATCCAGAAAACACAGAAAAGGTGGAAAATAACGAAAAAAAAAAAGCAGATGCGAGGATGTTGAAGTAACGATCAAAGGGAACATACCACAGGGAAGAGACCACTCGTTTGTCCAATCTTAATAAATAAGTGGTTCGTTTGGTTCACAGCCATCCCTTCTTGACTTTAATGTTTTCGTTTTATGCTCCGTCATTAAAAAGGCTGTTGGTTTTAAGAATGATTCGATGGCTCTGCTGAGCCGCTGACCGGACAAACTGACACACAGAACTCAAAGACGGGTGGAGAAAAAAAGTCTGTGCTAGAGGGACTTTTAAGGAGAGTGATATGAAAGACAAAGAAGCAGAGCAGTAATACATTGATATGTCTTTGAGTTTCATGTCACTGAATTCAACTAGGCCTATCATCCTCTATCCAACAGGCAGCCCCTGTGTTAATCGGTTTTCTTCTCCTCGGGATCCTTCTCCCCGCCGTCGTCTTCCTCGTCGGGGCCCTCCAGCTCGGCGGCGCGTTGCCTCTCCTCCTCCTCCTCGTCCTCTTCGTCAGTCAGGCCCTCCCTCTTGAGCGCGTCAATGTCATCCGCGCCGTCGTCCGACTCGGCTGTGCAGATGCCGTAGCACATCAGGCTAATTACACCCAGCGGTAGGCCGAAGAGGAAGCAGCCCAGCAGTGGAGAGCTGCGAAACACTGACTGATGTGGAGACAGAGACGAAGAAGAAGAAGAATAGACAAGGAAGGGAAAGTGTTAGAGGAATAATGAGACAGATGAGAGCAGCGAGAGAGGAGAGACAATTATGACACTCATGAACAACCTTCACGTTTGAGACCATGAGCTCCAATCTCTAAAGCCCTCCTCTCACCTGTTTGAATACAATCACAGCTGAGGCTACGCCACACAGTTGGCACCCTGGCCAAGGATATCTTATGTCTTCTAAGATTATCCTATAAGATTATCCTGTGTTCTGAGGTGTATTGAGAGTGAATTTGTCCCGATAATTGGGTCCGAAACCGGTCGGGTCCGACAATCTCTATGAATAGACGGTGTTTACACAGTGAAGAGCTTTTATGTAGAAACCTGACTTAGGAGGCTGATCCAAAAATATTGGTGTAAAAAACAATAATCAGCCGGCTTTGATGTTTTTAAGTGTAGACACTGGATTTTTATTCATATTATTCATTCATTTGCATCAGACCATTAAGCCTGGCAAGAGTGTTCAGGAGGCAGGTCACAAATCATCGGTAGAGACTCGGCGGGCTTTAATATTTTAGTGTTAATTAAATATCAGTCATATGTTTGAGTGTGTATGTGTGTGTGTGTGTTATAGTGTTGTACTACAGACTGATTCATTTGTCTTGTTTGTGTTTTATTTTAATTTTTCAGTGTAGCCTTTGGTCTGTAATTCTTTGGGATATTCTGCTGTATTAGTGTTATTATCATTATTTTACTGTGTAGTGTGAACAATAACAAAAAAGGAAACACCTTTAAAACGCTGCCCTGTTTCTGCACACACTGATAGTTTTTGTCTTCCTTATACGACCATGAACACTTACATTAGGGCTGAGCGATATGGCCTCGAATCAATATCACGATATATTAAGCAGTTCACCTCGATAACGATAAATGGACGATAACTACTTCACAAGCTGCTCACCTCCTCCTACATAAACGTCCTCCATCTACTCACCTGTCTTTCCCTCTTTGTTACAAACTGGATGGGGTGGAATCATGTCTCCGATGTAGGACAGCGTCTTAGAGGGACATGAGTCCATAGCCTACCTACATACATCAAAAACCAACTTTTATATATTTATTTTTTTGATATGACGATATGTGCAAAATGACGTTGGTTGTTGTCGTAAATTTTGTTATCTGTAAATTTTTGGTTTATCGCCCAGCCCTATCTGACAAAACAGAAACGTAAGAGGAATAGTATTTTAACTATACTTCAAAAAACCTACTTATCTTATTCGTACTGTGTCAAAAAGTCTGGACTCTCAGCTTTTAGATATTTTTTTGTCAAATGTATAATGCAGTTAATGCCAAAAACCTAAAATTTTCTCTTCTGGTCATGATAAAAGTACAGATGTGCGCACAAAGTCAAGAGTATGATTGTCACCCTCATTAGCTGGCACCAGAATTTCCAGTTAGTTTAACAAATCACTAATATTTTTTATAGCAGGCCTGAAATGTACGAAAGAGGATTAAAGCCACAAGAAGAGAAAAAAATAATTACAGGAGGGAGCTTTTTTAAATTTCCATTTCAAGATTAAAGTCGAAATTTCGAGATTAAAGTTGAAGTGAAAAAAAGTAAAATTTTAGATTTTATTTATGTCAACTTTCATCTTGAAATTTAGTCTTTTATCTCAAAATTGTAATTTTTTTAACCCTGATATTTCGACATGATTCAAGAAATTGACATTTTGTAATTTCGACTTAGTTAACATCAATTTTTTTAATCTCAAAATTTCAACTTTAATCTCCTTCCTGTTATTACTTTTTTTCTCTTCATGTGGCCTGAATCCTCTTTCGTCGAAAATGGGACTAATACGTTCATCACTAGCCTGGACTGTTGCTCTGGTTGATGGTGCTCTACTACCTCGACTTAAACAAGCACAGGGGGCCGATGTTATCTCGTAGCTTTAGCACCAAAATAGAGATAACAGCTGCAGACAGTCTGTGTGAAAATGATCCCTCTTTTCCCAAAGGTTACTAAAGGACAGCTTTTAAAGTTCCTCTCTAAACGATCAGAGTAAAAAATGCATCATTTAGCCTTTTTATAGCAGGAAACATCATTTGGCCCTAATGTAACAGGAGTCATCTGAAACAATGTACCTAGAGGGGGGGGCACTCAATCACAACTTCTGTCAGGCACTGAGCTGAGGAGAAGAGAAATATCCACATCCCCTACAGTCACTGCCTCAGGAAGAGGGATGGTAATTGCCACCGCTGCGATGCTACATGAGCTAGAGATGGGTATGCTATGCTAACAGAGCTGGCTGTGACTCATTGGCTCTAATGGCTGTTTCCTCATGCTGCTGTCAGACGCGCATTTAGATGGGCTCTCTGGGGGCAAGGTGATGACTGCTGCCTATCTCCTTTGTGTCATATCATGACACTGTGAGCGGAGTAGCCATGGTGATACTTGCAGGGGGGCTAAATTTAGGGAAGCAAGAGGGAAAGAGCATTTCCTGCCTCCTACGGGTGCAAAAGTAACCAATTTGTACATCACGCTGACTCTTTGGTGCCAGTTTCTATCTGTTGGTTGTCAGGAAAACTCAAATTTTGCTCTTTTGCAGCTAAAAGAAAAGTAATTGTGCTTTCTGTGAATCATTCCTTCACATCGACTAAGTGGAAATATTTCTACAAGCTTTAAGTTTTCGTCCCTGAAGTTTTTGTCCCTTTTATTTCTCCTTGTTCCCGAATAAACTCCACGATCTTCCCTTTAAGAGTTCCCTGCATCTCTTTAAGGGCATTGTTAAGGGCAGCTCTACCGGCGGTGGTTTCAGTGCAACTGTGCCACCCTGAGAAGCATAACAACACGGCTGTATTTACATTCCTATCACACCCTTGGTAAAAATACACCCGCTCTCCCAAAAGAACCAACAACTTAGAGAAAAAGTGGGAGGAGAGGCAAGTGCAGCCTCCTGACCCTCTCTGCTCCCTCATTACTCCACCTCCTCCTGCTCTGCTGCATGTTTCTCTTTCCCGGTACGGTGTTTACTGCCTGCATTGCATATTCTCAGCTGAACTCCCCACAACGTCCTCTGAATGTTGTTTTCCTCCCACAGGGACAGAGCAGGGCACTCGGGCATTTGTATTACAGTTTTACTGAACTTGGCGCAGGTTGTATATACACATATATTTATATATATTCACAGCATTTACCCTCAATTGGCAAACGGAGTCAAGGTGAGGCGAGGTGCGAGGCATTTTAACAAGAGCGAGGAGTCTAGTAAAAGTGATCCAGTTTATACGCGCAGCTAAAGGAAACCTAGAGCGAGAACGAAGGTGCGTCAATTCGACTGAAGGTCAATAAAGTAAATCAAAATAAAAACAACAGTACTTTTTGCACAAAGAAACAAAAACAAACATTACTGAGTTACTGTTATATAAAAAGCACAAGTGTAAAGGATTATCACCCTCATCAGTAGCCACGTTTACATGTGCAAATTTCTTGATCTGATTAAAAATTTGAGGGATCGGATGGTCATATGGGCGCAAAATCGAATAATCTGATCATGATGTGCGTATACATGCACCAAGCTTTATTCAGATTTGGACATGTGCAGAGTAATCTGATTTTGCTAAAACAAGCGCAGAAGAAGAAGAGTTGTATTTACGCCTGTGCTGTCAACAAACCAATAAACGCGGTAGTGGCTCACTCCATCTAATTCAGGATGTTTCCCCCTGTCAAGTGTTGTCATTAGATGGCGCCCTTGCTCACTTATTTTACTGTTCTGTCAAATGTTGGACTGCGTGCAGATGTGACATCAATACCCTGTGTGTACGCCTTGTTATATTATAGGAGGAGCAGACAGAAGGCTAACGAGTGGAGATCGGCTCAGGTAAGAGAGTCACGATCAGAATAAGTGTTTACACGGACGCGTTTTAGCATAACAATCGGCATAAACCACCACTCCCCATCGGAATACTATTTCTTCGGGATTGAGCCGAATTGGATCACAATCTTCCGATCGACATGTTTACATGACCAATTTTTCCTCTGATGGGGACTTTATTACGATTATTTGTGCCCATGTAAACACAGCTTTTGAGTGTTTTGGATGATCAGCTGATCGTGCTGGTTTATAGATCAAATGATCTATAAACCAGCTTCCTTAGACTTGTTCAGCATCAGACAACAAGGAGTAAAAGTGAACTGCTGGAATATGAATGAAATGGAGCTTTTCAAGACTAAAAAGACATATATTTGTTTAAGAAGATGGTGCAGACCAAAACAGAGCCAAAAAGAGTGCGTTTATATATTAAATATATATATAATGATTTAGGGCTTGGCGATGGACCGAAAATTTACTGATACTGAAATTTACAACAATAACTGATGTCATTTTGCCGATGTCAATATATTCGGTGTCAAAAAAACCAATTAAATAAAAGTTGGTTTTGGATGTTGTGTAGGTAGGCTATGGTCTCATGTCCCTTTAAGATGCTGTCCTACGGCTGAAACATGACTCCACCCCATCCAGTCCATAACAAAGAGGGAAAGACAGGTGAAGAGATGGAGGACGGTTCAAAAGTTGTAGCGGCTGAAGTAGACGAAGTTAATGTAGGGAGGGGGTGAGCAGCTTGTGGAGTAGTTATCGAGGTGAACTACTCAATACATCGTGATATTGATTTAATGCCATATCGCCCGGCCCTATAATGAATGCTTACTGTGTCACCTGGCTGGGAAAATAAACTGCTGAATAAAAGCTCACTGTTTGTGATTCAACGTGTGCAGAGCATTTTTAGCACCCTTCTTTTAATCAGAAAAAGACCTGCACCCTCTTAGCAGAATCCCCATGATGCATTGTGGTTGTGCATGTAGAGTTAAGCTCATTGTTATGTGAAAAAGAGCCCCTTCAGTGTGAGACGTGAAGCAAAAACAAATGCAACACTTTGTCGGCGCAACACGAGCAGCTGAGTAAAAAACAAAACAACAGGAGATTTAAAAAGTTACAGGAAGAGTTTTTTTTTGTGCAGCTGCTGTAATTTCCTGCATCTGGCATAAATGTTGGTGGAAAAACACAAAAGTTTGGACCTTAAAGTGAATAAAAACAGAAAGTGTAAAGTTACTTCTACAGAGTTTTTAAATGGAAATCATGAAGATTGTGTTTGATAACTGCAATAAATAATCTTGAAGTGTGTGATCAGGTTGCTTCGAACATCACCTCTGCTATTAAGGATCAATAATTACTGTCATAGGGTGTTGACCAATCAGGATGAACTTAGCGACACAGCTTGGTGATTATAATAGGAAGCCTTTTTGATGCGTGTTGAGAAAGACCGGGCTGCAGGTTGCACACATGGAAAGAAAATGTTTGTCCATCATCACGTGAAGGAAAAAAAGACTCTTCAATTCATGCCAGCAAGTGACCAGCGGAGATGGGTGGAGCATGTGTAGATGATGTGGTTGTTGGCAAGTCACCTCAGCTACTTTACTGGTAAGCTAGCGGGATCATAAACGCTCCATGGTGAAAACAGATGGTGTTACAAAGAACTTACACAGCTGCACAGAAGCTGCTGCTGCTGTAGTGGACCTGGCAGAGAGCAAAGGGAATCATGATCCCACAGGAAGACAGTGAGAGACTCTCATAAACAGACGGGTTCAAACTACACCTGGATTTTATGGTTATGTGGATTTAATTCATTAAATGTGAGGGGTTTTTGAGAGAGCTGCGAGGTGAGCGAAGCCGAATTCAGGTCAAATGCGCTTTTGAAGTTCATAGTTCAAGTAATGACGGCAAAATCCTGTTTGCAGCCTGGAATGAACTTACCATAATGGTGGATCTCGCATCAAAGGCCACACGTTTGATCCTCTGGATGACGCCATCACCTCCGTACGCCTGTAGGGAGACAGCATTTGATGTGTGAGGTCGAGTGTAGTTTCAAAGCACCGTGAGCTTAAAACAGGGTTTGATCGTGTTTATTTTGATGCGTTCACCTCGGGGTATTTCTTTATTAACCAAACATATGTTCATAAAAGCGTCTTCAGTGCATCTGAAGTGAAAAGTTTCGCTTTGACTCTTTGTTTGTTTGGTGTCCAGCAGCTTCCCGTCCGCCTGAGCTCATTTGTGCGAAACAGCACCTGGACCGCCGATGACTGATCCGTCCCGACGCTAATTCATCAGGACGGCAAATTAGCGAGCAATGACTAAGCATGACTTCTGTGAATGAGCAGGAGGTGGGCAGGGGAGGATTTCTGTGGAAACAGCTGTTGCACAGACTTAAGCTTATGCTGTGTGACGACTGCATAAATAGTTCAGAGGGGAGGGTTTTTACATCTTTATAAAGATGTTCTTTCTCAATTTCTAAAGAGCAAATTGTGACAGGGATTAAAAAAAGAGTCGGCCTTTGAACCACAGGACCTGTAAGTGGAGATATACTTTTAAAAATTATCTGGAGGAAGACGCCAAGGCCTGTCAGCTCTGTCCTCCTCTCGGCTAGTTTGTGCTTCACACGCGAAGTTAAACGCACCGTCCGTCTACCTTAATGTTCGTGCTCTGCTGACTTCTTTTGAGAAACACAAAGAAAGTTCAAGAATTTTAGTCATGCATGGGAAAAATTTTCAGCTCCCCTGCATTCCCAGAGAAAAGAGAAAAAGATGAAAAGAGCTCCCTTGAAGTCTTACAGAAACTTTTCTGCACCATATGCATCATTTTTAATGTACTTTAACGCTTTTAACGTCGTATTATCGTGTGTTTTTCTTCTCAAAAGTACAAAGCAGCCTTAAGACACCTCGTGGCAGTCATTTACAAGGCTGAGGTTGTCCTGGTTTTGGCTGGAGCCGGACTGCAGAAACATGGTGGTTTCTGTTTCTGTTTATTTGGTGGGAGGAGGTTTGTTATGCTGAACGAAAATAGCTCCAACCTTTGTTGGAAAAAAAGGAGAGGACCTCTGGCTGTTTGGCTTATGGTTTCATACATCTGGTGACTTTCGTGTAATGTGCGGAGAGCAATGACATTTCCTTACCAGATTAGAACACAATACAGAGTCGTGTAGTAATTTCAGCGCGAGACTAAGACGACAGAATTATTGTAGATAATCTATTCAGAAGAGACAGCTATATGAAATCCAAACATGCAGAAGAAGATTGCAAAAATACCTCATCTGGGGGAAATATCTTCCAGGAGGGACTCAAAATTCAAGACAACATGCCTGATTAATGAAGACTACTGGTGTGATTACAACGGTACAACACAAGAGAGGGAGGGGAAAGGGCTGCACTGCGCTGAGCTGAATGCATAAACAGAAAGCAGGAAGGGAAGATGGAAAGATTTGGACCTGTGCAGAGCCGTTCAAAACGCTGTTGATGAATTGGACCAGCTGCTCCATGGTCTCTATCCGCTCTCCGGGTAGAAAGTACTGCTCGTTGGAGGTGTTGAGGATGATAACGGAGGGCACCGTCACTTCGCTGAGGAAAACAAGAAACACAGCTTTTAATCTTCTTAACCTCGGCACCTTGGGCTGCCATTATCAAAGTGCATCATTAGATCGGAACAAATCGAGCTTTTTTTGAAAAAGAACAAAATGCAACGCAGAGATCACAATAGAGGGATAAACAAACCCTTTTGTACTCGGAGAAACCCAACTTTTCCCATGGGCATTCTTTCAAAGGGAGGCTTCTGCAGTCGAGCCTGTTATAGGGTGGCATTTCTTCTATCTTTTATGCAAACAGTGTGCAACTCGGGGCTTTACGGGTTCGTGCCGGTCACAGTTAAAGAGACCTCTGCAAATTACAGCTGACAAGGAAAACGCAGGGAGTCCAGTGGAAAGCAAGTCTGCATCCATGCTCAGACTAAACATACACAAAGAGGCCAAGCAGCGCGGTGATGCTGTTACTGTATACCAGCAGAAAAAACACAAAGAAAGAGACACACACACACATAAAAACACACGCACACTCAAGCCCACTTACTTCCACAAATCAGCAGAGGAATTACAGAGCTCAGTGAGATAACAAACAAGGTCGTATAAACAAGCAATCCCTCTTTCACATGTCGAGCACAAAGCACCAAACCCGGGCTTAGATAAGGTGTCCAAGTGCTTAGAAGCGCACACACACACACATGCGCGCACTCAGCCACACACACACACACACACACAGTCCATCACGCTCACATCCCCGCGGTGTTACTCAAGCCAGCAACAAATTTCACACACACGCACTCGTATCCATCACTGTCCCAATCCACCACCCAGCTGAGATCAGGAGTGCAAACACACACGCCCGAGCAGTCGACTCATCGACGCCTCACAACTCTGTCCAGCTGAGAGCTCCAATCAAACACACACTAACACACACACACACGCACACACACAACTAGTGTGTAGAACTTGACGTGCAGCCTAGTCCAACAGATGGCGGCCATTTAAAATAAATATGGATTAGCCTGTTCACCTCTGTGAGTGGAGACTACCGGGGTTTGCCGCCCATAATGAAGGGTCATATACGGTGCTACGGCGTGAAAACAGGCGGAGAGCGCACATTAAAGTCATTTCCTGTCAGCTGGAAAAAACAGCTGCTTCATAATCAGGGCTAATTATTATTTTATTCATATTCATGGTGAATAATAGCAACATTTGGGTTTTTACTGAACACATTTACTCGATATCCTATATAAACACCCTCTACTGTCGGATTTTATGACTTTAAAGTGAAAGCAGCTCTGAGCAAAGTCCTAGTTTGTGGCTTTTTTACAAATTTAGTTATGTTTCAAAAAGTTGCTGATGATGTAGAGCTGGGCGATATGGTCTACCTGCACACATCCAAAACCAACTTTTATTTATTTATTTTTTTGACACCAAATATACCGACATGTGCAAAATGATGTTGGTTATTGTCATATCAGTAAATTTTCGGTTTATCGTCCAGCCCTATGATGACGGAAACTTATTTTACTATGCAAGTGTTTTCAATGAGCGGCTTGTGGAGTAGTTATCGTCCATTTATTGTTATCGAGGTGAACTGCTCAATATATGGTAATATTGATTTGAGGCCATATCACCCAGCCCTACTTTCAGCTGTAAAAATCATCACCCAAACTGGCAGTTTACATTAGCTTTGGTAGACAAACATCATTTTAGTTTTACAGTCTTATCAGTTTTATTTACTCCTACAGGTTGCTCTAATAAGCCTAATGTGAGCTGCTTCATATAGCGTACATTTAAGAAGTAGACTATAAATTTCAGCCCATCCCATATTGAAAGGCAAAAGTCCTGGTGCAAATTTCAGTGTGTTTCATCGTCAGCTAAAAACTCCTCACAGGAGCTTCAAACAACTAATTGTAGAGTAGTTACTGCTCAACCCATGTTCATGTTGTTTGAGGAAATGTCATTTAAAATGATTTTTGCTAAGTAAACTTGAGGTAGAAGGATGATGGTTATGGTTAAGCTTGTGGCCGAGTTTTGCCTCGTAAGCGAGTCTGTTGTAACAAAAAAGAATGAACTAAAAACAGTCGGGTTGTGACTATTTGGACTGGATGTTCAACTTAGAATACAAATGTCAAAACAAGCAATGACAAGTGCGGTGAACTGCTCAATATATCGTGATATTGATTTGAGGACATATCGCCCAGCCCTACGCCTGTCCATGTCATGTGTTGGATTCTGGTTTCTTTGTTAGAACAATACGCTACAGCTAAGAGGTCAGTATCAAATGTATAAAAATTAGCATACGTTGCTAAAGGTCCATACTAGCGCACCCTCTGGTGTTGCTGTGTTTTGTTTTCGTTGTTTTGGCTTACTTAACGAGACTGCGGCTCATTACCAACACTTCATTAGCTCGTTTTCTTCTCATTTTCAGTTACCGGCGGCATTTTTTCTCTGCCTTAATCATCAGAGTAAGACTTAATTAAAAAACCCAAACTGTAAACTTGTTAGCTCAAGCTTGCTATTGTCACTCGTTCGCAGCGGGATTGGCATTCATTTCCAAAAAAACATTTATTAGAGGTTCCACAAAAGCGACACTGAGTATGCAAATCAAATGACTGCGGCTTTGTGTGGATGTAATGATGCCTCCAGTCATTCAACTTCTATGGTTACAACTCCTCTCTTCCCACACCGACTTTACAGTCACCTCACATCACTCCAAGTTTTTCACTGCCCACAATGCATTCTATATAAGGGGTTAGCAATAATCCCACATTTAAACAGAGGCAGAGACAGCCTCGGGCTTAGAGTGGTGCTCATGTTGTGTGCCTGTGTGCATCCCTGAGCGTGTCTATGTGCCTCTAGTGAAAGCAGAGCCAGCCTTACGCCAGACAGACTGCTGCCAGAACACAGTAATCGCTGTGATGACAGAAAGAGGGATAAAAAGCCATCAGATTTATTTCCACGGCTTTCCTTAGGGAGAGAATTAGTGGACATTGACAGGCCAGGATTTCATTCCTCAAAAGAGGGCAATTAATCCAGTGCTGCCGCGGCCAAAATCTGTCCTGTTAAACCCACGGAAATACATATTGTAAGCACTCATAAAACTAGTAGGTCTAATCACATCTTTTATCCTACACTGTCAGGCTAAATCCTGCTGTGGATCCAGAATCTGTTCGTGGAGTGTCGTCACACTTCCAAAAACGGTCTCCTACAGTACGCAGTGACACACTTTTAATTACAGAGGACTTTGGGGACCGTGTCGGCTATAATCGCCATCATACAAACAATAACACGCTCAAATTAAAAGAACATCCTGTAGCGGTCTATTACGCTCGCAGATTCCGCACACAGCACCCACAACATTACACAAAGAAACATAATTAGATACAGTAGGCTGGCAGACACAGAACAGACACCGACTGCTTTAGCCCTGCCGGCCTGTAACACTAGCAGGGCTCTGTCTAATTAAAAGTGTGGGATGTCAGTTGCAGAGCCTCTCCGAGTAAGACGCGCACACAGTCGGCCTTGGCCTGTGCGCAGAGCTTCAGCAGCAGGGATCTCAGCTTCATTAGCGCCGCTCTTTGACAAGCTATTAAAACACATGACTGCTATAGATCTAATCCATGCATTGCTTTATCCCCTTTCCCTTCCTGCCCCTCTTGCACGAGCAGATTTGCAGCAGCTTTTCCCACCTCTGCGTGCTTTTTTGTAAGCTGTGGTGTGTGACGACGGGTGGGCTCGAATAGCCGCGAGCGCTAAAATAGAAATGACAGTCCGTCGTGGTAATTGACTTCTCCACAAGAGAGCGTCTTTTACGGGCGGAGGCTGGCGTTACGAGTCAGTTTCAACCTGGTTAAGCGGCTGACAGAAAGAAATGTGAGGTACGGAGAGAGCGGGGGTGACGTGTGGGAAGAGAAAGAGGTAAGTTGGATGTGAAAACTCACCCCATAATGAGGCTGTTGATGTAGTCGTTGCCGTCCATGTGGCCAAACTGGAAGTCTCTGGGGGAGCAAGACAAATCAGTAGCATCAGCAAGTGAAAGCGAACATCAAAACGACATAAAAAAACACACTAAAAATAGAGTTTTTTTCTGCCTCAGTGGAATTCAAATAACTAGAACACACTGCAGAGCTGACTTTCCAGCACAAAAGCACTTTTTTTTAAAATCCCATGTTGACATTTTGGAAACCTGGGAAACATATACCCGTACATATCCCCACATCTCCATCCTTTCCCTTCTCCTGTTTCCTACTCATCTTCTCCAACCACAAAACCGACTCAGGTGATTTATCTCGACGATAAGGCGGGAGGAGGAATTCAATTTGTATCTCATTGTGCCGCACTATGTTCCGAGCAGAGTGTATTGTGGGTAGACACGGTGAGGAAAGGTGGGGGGCGAGAAGTCCAGAGACCGACTTCGCCTGAATGACTGATTGTTGGGGCCTCTACATATATATTATATTCACACTGAATCAAAGCTACATCTCGCACGTTTCTCCCCTGGGTGCAGCACAATACTGCCCCCGCTTACATCAATGACATGATTATGAGGAGGCTGAACTCTATCATAAATACAGAGCATGTGATATAAAATCATTCGGCGTTCGAGATAATCCTGCTGACAATAGCAGGCTAGACTCCGAACAAAGCTCATTAAAAAGTCCGTTTGAAACATCTGTACACGTCAGGAGAGATGTGCAGAAATTTACAGCCTCAGTTTTAGAACTTTAGATCCTCAAAAACTTATTTACAGGATCTGTTTCCTGTTTGAAAGCGCCTCAATACTCCCACGGAAACTTTTTTGCCAGACCACAGAGCAGACCGGCCAACAAAGGCTGAGTAACTAGCTGAGAAAGTTGCATGAGTGAGAGGGAGGCATGCGGTAATCTGAGGGCAAGAATGAGCAAGACAGTTTTCCTGGAAAATGCTCCGAGATGTCATTAGAAGTTTAAGATATTGGCTGTTTAGAGGAGCACTCCCTCTGGTCATGTTGTAATGTCTTACTGAGTCATGTAACTTACAAAATCTAAGAAACTGAAGGGTATTTATTAAAGATGTGTTTTTCCTCTGAAGCCTGAGTCAAACAGAATTTACATTCCAGGCAGATGAGGTCCAGGGCTGAATGTCAGTAAAGCCATTGCCCAAAAAGAGAGAGAGAGAGAGAGTGGTTTCTATTAGAGGAGAGAGTTAAACAGGGACTCATGCCATTTTCATCATGAGCAGGTTTTCCACCCTTAAAGAGGAGCATTTCTGTCTGTACTGCTCTCTTTGTCTCAGTATACATGCTCAAGGAGAAAATGAAGCTACTACCCGAGATGTGTGCGCCCCAGGTACAGTAGGAGATAGTAGGGCTGGATGATATGACCTCAAATCAATATCACGATATATTGAGCAGTTCACCTCGATAACGATAAATGGACGATAACTACTCCACAAGCTGCTCACACATTCACTTTGTCTACTTCAGCTGCTACAACTTTTGAACCGTCCTCCATCTCCTCACCTGGCTGTCTCACTTTGTTACAGACTGGATGGGGCGGAGTCATGTCTCCAACTTAGGACAGCATCTGAAAGGGACATGAGACAATAGCCTACCTACACACATCCAAAACCAACTTTTATTTATTTAATTGATACTGAACATATTGATATGGGCAAAATGATGTCAGTTATTGTTGTAAATTTTGGTATCGGTAAATTTTCGGTAAGTATCGCCCAGTCCTGTAAGAGGAGCCCCCTTTCAAGAAGTTACACAGACCCTTTTTATGTCACATGCCAAACAAGCAATAAGCAGCTTAGGAAACAGGAGCACAGGCGCTTCTACCAGTCTCCACACTTCTGTCAGTCAAGTTACCCATACAGAAATTTATGACAATAACCGACGTCATTTTGCCTGTGTCAATATATTCAGTGTCAAAAAAATAAATAAATAAAAGTTGGTTTTGGATGTGTGTAGGTGGGCTATGGTCTCATGTCCCTTTAAGACACTAACCGTGA
This sequence comes from Xyrichtys novacula, assembly GCA_962446985.1. Classification (NCBI taxonomy): domain Eukaryota; kingdom Metazoa; phylum Chordata; class Actinopteri; order Labriformes; family Labridae; genus Xyrichtys; species Xyrichtys novacula. Next base: position 26,084,103 of record OY660883.1, on the reverse strand, counting down.
CAAACTGCTCAATTAATCGTGACATTGATTTGAGGCCATATCACCCAGCTCTACCTTAATATCTTCAAAACTGATGAGTCATGAGCCACTCAGACCAGAATAGTTTAAAAGGTTTTTTTTGGATGGGTGTGAATGTGGCTTACAAGGCTTTTGAAGCCAACCCCCTAGTGGACACTCAGGGAACTGCTGTTTTTAGCATTACACTATTGGTAACATTTTTTAAAACCAGAAGTTCAGTGTCTTTATTTGCTGTTTGATGGTGTATGGCTCACTGGGATTATCCAAATCAAAGCTGATTAGAGATGATTGAAACTAATCAAAACAAGCTAACAGGCACAAGTACGGGGCTAGAAAATTTGGTGATGACTTCCTGTGGGTTCATATCACAAATTTAGTCAGCTGTTTATCTAAAAGTGTTCATCTGAGAGTTTTTAATTACGATCCAACAGTTGAATGTTTTCAGTTTAACAAACTTTGTGATGAGTTCTTTAATCTGCTCTTCTTTTGCCAACTTTAACAGCTGCAACTGGCCCACAAGAGCTGAGACAACAGTCACTGTTGCAGATTTTCAACCCACCAGCTGACGAAATCAGACATTCCCACAAGTGCAATTTGGGCTCATGTAGGCATGTGGATGAGGGGAGTTTCACCCACACACCAACTCACACACACACACACACACGCACAGACTAGTCTAGATCTAAAAAGTTTAAGCAGAGCTGAACACGATGACATTCAGAGCCACATAGCAGCTTTAGTCTTCACCTTGGATCCCCCTGACTCCACACACTTGTGTCACCCACCAGGGGCAACACTCGAACATGCGACATGTTATCACAAGTACATTCAGGTGTGTCAGGGAGCTCCAGCTGCCTCTGATCTCAGCGGGGATTTTTCATTCAAAAATGTTCAAAAACACTGAAGAAGTGTTGCAGATAACTGTTTAACTGATGATAGAGATCTGTGTAATTCAATCAGTCCTAATGGGAACGCCTGCAGAGGGAGAAACTCTTTGATCACGGTGGTTTCAGATACACCTCGTGGCACCAGTGCAAAAAGAAATCTATCTGATGGAGCAACACTGTCAGTGATGGGGCAGAGTGAGATGCTTAGGCACAACATAATGATGGGAATGTGAGACATTTTCTTATTAATCCTTCAGAGGAAATCCTCTTGTCTACTGCTGCCCCAATGGGAGTGTTCGGATGTAAGGGTCAACCAAAGAACAGCAGTATTACAGCTGATTTGAATGCCACTCGGTTCAGCTGAGCACATGTTTGTTATAAGCCAGGTCCCTTAGCTGACGGATGACCTACCTACCGTCCTCACTGCAGCCACAGATACAAGTTTAATGTGTGTATTCCTGTGGATTGTGTCTCCTCATTAACAGTGAAGATTCCAGTGCTGCCTTTCTATCCTATCATTGTATTGTCTGAGGTTTAATTATATTGTGTCAAATTGTATGCTGCTGTCTTATATCATATTCTAGTATATTGTTTTGTATCAAATTATACCTCAAAAAATAACATCTTGTCTCTTTTGGGCATACCAGATTGAATTATATTGCATTATACTTTCATAAATAACATATTTTGTTGTATCTCACTTAACTGATCAGATTTCATTATATTGCATCTTGTAGCATTGATCTATATCAAACTGTTCATACATTAAGGTACCTTATTCTATCATATTCAATTTTTTTTATATCTTAAGTCTCATATCGTTACATTCTATCGTATCATACTGTAAGGTGTTGTATTATATTGTATCATATCGTATAGTATCGTCATCATATATCTTGTCAGTGCTTGTATCATACTGTATGATGTCTAACTGTGTTGTATCGCTTTGCATCGAATCATATCGCATCAAATCGTATCGATCTGTCAATCACATTCAATCAAGTTGTATCATATTGTGTCCAATCGTGTCGTATCGACTGTATCCTATCTTGTCGTATTGTGTCCAATCGTATCTTCTTACTGTGTTGTATCTAACCGTAACGTATTTCGTACTGCATTGTATCATATTGTATTGAATCGTATCTTAGCGATGATATCCAATCATGTCGTTTTGTGTCGAACTGTATCATCTTACTGTGTTGTATCATATTTAACTGAATAGTATCGTATCGTGTCATTTTGTTGTATTGCACTGTATTGTATCATGTCTTACTACGTTGTCTCATACTGTATTGAATCGTATCGTATCGATCATATCCAATCATGTTGTATTGTACTGTATTTTACTGCATTGGATCATATTGTACGGTATTATTTCTTACTGGGTTGTATCATATCTTATCATGTCTTACTGTGTTAAATAGTATTTTTTTGAACCATATTGTATCGTATCATATTGTATCATATCATGTCTTACTACATTATATAGTATCGTATCATGTCTTAATATGTTGTATAGTATCGTATTGTATTGTATCCTATCATGTCTTACTACATTGTATAGTATCGTACAATGTCGTATCGTATCATGTCTCACTGCGTTGTATAGTATCATACAATGTCGTATCGTATCATGTCTTACTGCGTAGTATCATACTGTATCAAATTGTGTTGCATCAAATCGTGTCAAATTGTATCGTATGTGTCGTGTCATATCGTATGTCAGATCCCAACCCCCCTGATCACCAATGGTATCATTTCTTTTTACAATGTGCACTGACAACAAAGACCTCTCAGATAGACTGTTTATTTTTTACGTAGTGTTCAAGACACATCTGTTTGTTCTGTTTCCTGTTGTTATGTTTGTTTGCGATGCTTAGCACCCACAGTCATATTCTTGCCAGTGTAAATATCCAAAGCAATAAAGACCAAATCTGATTCTTCTTTTATTTTTTTCCTTTTATATTCTTTTCTCCCCATCTGTCTTATAATACCTATTCAGTCCACATTGTCGTCTTTTGTATATAAAAAAAAAGAACAGTCTTACAGAAACTAAATTCTACATTCTGGACGTATTTCCTTTCTGCATTCACTTCCTTTTTTTAATTGCTTCCTCTCCAGCAAAAGAACAGGTCGAGCGACGCAGCGTGTAACACAAAAATCTCATCCCTGGTTGTTATTTCACAATTGGAGCCGGAGAGAAACACAAAATTATGCATTAATACAAACCGGAGCTGCGTTTTTTTGACTGACAGCTGAAAAGAACACCTATATTTGGAGGTTGACATTTTGCATAATTACCTTTCTACTGAACCTCAACAAAAACAGACGTGCCCTGACAAAGGCATAAACTTGCTTGTGAGGAGACAGGTGGCAGTTCCCCAGCGAGTGCACCATCCCAGAATAAATGTATAAATTGGATGTTCATCTTTCACCTCATCGTGGATCCGTGCCTTACCTGTTAAAATGCTCTCTGTATTCCTTCGCCACCCTCTGAATCAGGGTCTTTAATCTAAAAGCAAATGAGAGGAGAGTGAAATACCACATGAGTCGAGGGAGTCTAACCTTTTTTTAGCCAATGTCTGCAATTTGTGGGAAGGCTGGAACAATAACAGCAAGTCTTATCTTTATTTGAAGGCTGCGCTGACTTATAGTGGTAACCATGGGAGTCATTTATACGGAGACATGCTTTTTAATTTCAGTGCTCTTTGTACCTGCCACTCTCCTCTGTGGGGTCCTTCTCATCGATGACTGCAATCGCCACCAATTTGCCTGCGGTGTTAGACAGAGATTACAAATCACAATCATGCACACACAAAAAAAAGAAGGAGGTTGAGAAGACAATGGCAGGCAGATAAGAGGCTCTGGAGGAGACGAATCACCTCTCAACAGCAGGGGGGTTGGGGGACAGAAAGAGCGCTTTATTCATTCAACACTCAAACACTGAGCTAGCTCGGGCTTTTCTGCTCTGTTTGAACAGGAAACAAGTGGTCACTTTCAGGTTGAAGAGCTATTTCAGAGCCGCTCAAAAACCTAAACCCACCACATGACAAATGGCTCTACTTAAGAACAAAAAGCACTGTTACACAACTTAAAAGGTCTATGTTTCAGACTTGGATGGTTCGAGGCTGGAAAGCCCTTTTAAGCAGGGATCAGAGTACCAGGCTGCCCCCTGGTGGTCACAGATGGTGCCTGAGAGGCAAGGCTGAGGTTATGTAAAAAGGAGAAACAACAGTCTGATATCATTGTCTGTTTTATCGTGTTCAGGGAGGATTCTGACTTTTTCACTTTGTATTTGCTTCACTGAGTAGAGGCTGTTTAGAAGGTTTTATGTTTTTGGCTGTCATACTAATCATCAAATCTTTATAGTTTGTTATTATTTCTATCTACCATCAGGGAAATACAACCTCCGCATTGTAAATCTATCAAAAAGAAATTGTTTTCATTCATTTTTCAGCTGCTTTTTATGCCTTTGTGTTGTTTTCTGTCGTTTCTCTGTTGCCTCTCTAATCACATCTAATCTCCAGCATCAGTCAATTCACTGATTTTCCATTTAGACACTATTTCCAGGTTTCGTGTCAGCCTGACTTCACTGATTGCGTGTTTTTGGGCATTAAAAAAAATCCTCTCCTCAGTGAGTTTGAATGCATGAAACTCGATTCCTAATTGAAAAGCCTTTAGAGAGAGAGCTGTTGATTCTGTTTTCACAAATTCACTTCGATTTCCACTCTGTAAACTAACTTCTTTTAACAGACTGACGCCTCAAACCGTGCCGCATTTGATCAGTCACACACTGTTTATCCAATTACAATGCTTTGGAGAGTTTTCTCTGTTCAGAAGCGCGAATGCCGAGCAGCACTTTCTCTATAGCCGGGTTTAAGACAGACAGTGTGAAACAACAAAATCCAACTACAGAGCCTCACTGATCTAAGCAGAGTGCACATAAAGGGGTAGAAACACTGGATCTAATATTAGAAAGCACAGCTTCCTCTGCATGGAGCACCAATTGTCTGCCTTTAAGAGACAGTTTGTGTTTCACTCTTCAGCTCAAATGTCCTCGGTGAGAAAATGAGTGTACATTTGATCAAGTGCAGAAATATGCTTTCACTCAAGAGGAAGAGGAGAGTGGATTTAATCTGAATCAGTCATGTGGTTGATGATATATAGTCTGTGATTTCAGGTTAAAGATAGATTCAAAAACAAAATCTGTGATGGAATATTAAAATATTAAGGCTCCTTTGGCAAACTTTTGATTTCTGTCAATGTGGCGCCCCCTGTGGACAAAAGCAGTTTTTACTTATTTAGTCCGAAGCATTACTTATTTTGAGTGTTTTAAACTGAAAATGTAAATGCAGGAGTGTTTCTTCAGCTGCTCTGATAACACCTACCCTCTTACAACAGTTTCAGGCATTAAAAAGTTTAAAGATAGTCAGTCTTGTCCCTGATGGTCCCTGAAGGCATCAATCTAAATTTCAGACTATTTCACGAACATCAAAATTGTCTCATAGGCTTTAACTAAAAGTTTTACCAAGACCTCTTGCATGTAGTTTATTTAATCAGGTTCACTATTGAACATTAATTAAAAGTTTATCAACTAATAATTAATGTTTTCATATTTTTATTTACAAATCGAGGATTGCACTTGTACCTTTGTTTTTCTTTTCTTTGTGTCTGTCTTTCACAAATAAATCAGTTAAGGGAAAAGTTATTAAAGCTGCTGTGAGTAACTTTTAGTTTGCGATGTTCTGGCGCCCCCTGTGGACAAAGTGACAACTCTTATCTCTGTCCTGTTTATGTGAAAGGAGCGTTTTCAGGCAAAAACCTCTTCTTGTTGTCTTATGATGATGAAACATGTTAGCCAGTACATCTACCTGCACAGTTGAGGTTAAAGCTCAATTAGGTGCTTTAAATAGACTACACGGAACGGTGAAAACGCTGCTATTTTCACAGCTCTGTACTGTTTCTTTGTACGGTAGGAAAGTTTCACCCTTTCTCTCACAATAATAATAATACATTTTATTCGTAGCGCCCTTTACATCCAGAGACCTCAAAGGTCTACACGTTAAAGGCTTGAAATAACATCACTACTTTATGTTTGACTCATTGAACTGGTTACAACCCAAATCAAGACGGCAATTTTATTGGCTTCATTTCCTTTTCAAATGTGTTTATCTCCATCGCCCTTCATATTTAAAAGAACTCTTGATCGCATACAACTCCCCATACTCTCTTTGACATATGAACCACCCATTTTTCTCTGTTCCTAGAATCTTTACAGAAGTTGGCAAAAGGTTGTTTCAGTCTAGAGCCCCACCAGATTGGAATAACCTACCTCTGTCTTTGCCTTCTATTAATTCTTTTTATTACTTTAGAATGGCACTATATTCTCATCTCTAAACAAATTGCTCATATTTCTGATTTATTTTCTTTACTTTTTTGCATTTATGTTCACATTATTTTTCCTTGTTAATAAGTTTTGTTTACTTTGTATGTTTGGCATATGTTGGTTGGGGTTTTTGTTTACTACCTGGTTTTCCTAGCGACACATTTGTGCTGTTCAACTTCCAGCTCAAACACTGGAGCACACCCCATGGTGCATGACTGTCCTCTTCTTCTACGTCTAACCGGCTTCACTAGCTTAAAATACATTCAAAAATTGTAGGTCTGCCACTTTGGTGACTCTATGAATCAGCTTAAAATAAAAACCTTTAAAAGAAGTCGAAGAACAAAGTCACCAACCCTGACGACGCTCAAAACAGTGAATGAAAATGGCTTTCATGAAACCTAAAATGAGTCATAGGTCTAAAGCTGAATTTGGAGCTCAAACGTCAATTTCAGGCCTTTGTATGCTCTGTTCGGGGTTAGAAATCCCTTATTTTGTTGTAAATGGAGCTGGGACAGATTTACTCTGACAATAAAGCCGCATCAATCGATTAACGTCCTCTCTTTTCTGACCAGAAAGTCCAAAACCAAAAAAGTGTTTGTTGAATTTCTAATTAAAAGTGTCACCTTGGAACTTCATTGGGATTTTAATCGATACTTAAATGACAGTTTACTGCAGCTCCAGATATAAAGACAGCGCTCTCGCTTTTTTAGTAATTATTCATAGAAATTCTGAAAATCAACCAGAACAATCAGGTAGACTTTTGAGAGAAATTTACATAAAAATCCAAAAAGGAAAAAAGGTGCATGAGCATGTAAAAAAGAAAAAATCAATTTGGAAGAGAAAATTAAATTATGGATGAGAAATTATCTCCATACGCCACCTGTTTCCCCGAGCTCATACAGAGTGAATCCATCAATCTGCAGGTATCCTTGGAAGCGCTCCTTGTTCACCCACGATGACAAACTGGCGTCTTCGTACTCTGCGACACAAAGAGAGAGATCTTTCAGAGACAGAGGCACGAAAACAACAACAACAACAACAGAACAAAGTGATTAACATTCAGCTCACAGTCTGTCTACATTAACGGCAAAGCAGAGGCGTGTATTGATGCCCGGATTTTGAAGACCGGTGTGTTTACCACCTGTTTGCTGTCTGGGAAATAGAGAGAAGGACACGAGTCGAGCATGCAGAGACAAAGGTCGGTTCAACAGTGATTAGAAAGGGGTTTTGGTGGAGGGCTGCAGCCGGTTTGGATCTGGAGCAAAAGTAGAAAACACGCTCCAAATTAAACATGCAGTAAAAAAAGAATCCGCCGATGAGTTTGAGTAGAAAACGAAAAACGCTGCATTTTCATTCACAGTAGATAGTGTTTCCCTGTTTTGCTTGCTCACTTGACCTCATTTTCACAACGATAAAGCCCTTCTGTCTCCATAAAACCACATTTGGTTTGTAAATGACTCTCCAACGTACACTCATTTCCAGGACACAGTTTTTGGCAGATTTTCACACATTTGGAACAAATACATTATTCAACAGATGCATTAGTGCTAACAAAAAAAAAAAAAAAGAAAGGAAGAAAAAAAAGATAAAGTGCAACAAATAGATAAATAAATAAATAATCAGCCAAAAGGAAAATAACGGATGGCTCCCTGAATGCGAGCCACATGTTGTTGTAACTCGAACATCTGGAGGCAACATGCAAACAGGGGGGAAAGCAGCGCCGTCTCCCCGGGGTCTAAATAGTGCGGCTGCAGAATGCTTATAATTGATGTCAAACGTAGATGAGACCTCATTATGACATGTTAATAAGTTATCATGACCTTTCAGCTTGTGTTGCAGGAACTACAAGAGCACTGATGACTTGAACATGGTTTAAAAGCTGCAGGGAGCTTGGAGCGTCAGGCTGAACATGACAAGCGAAAACCCCTGAACATGCTTTTAAAACCCCCCCAAGGTTGTCACTGATACTGATATAAGAGAAAATGACCTCGACGCAGCAAACTCTAGAGTTAGAGCGCTGAGTCAGGAGATCCGGTCGACATTCCTGAGAGTTATTCCCACAGATGTTTTGGCTTTACAGACAGCACGCAGCTGCCCAGGGAGAGCCGTCGGCCCCCATGCCAAGATGGTACAGCCCTGATGAATCGCTACGCCGTCTAAACCTGCTTCACCTTGAAACAAATTGGAGCTGCGAGCTTCCCGGGCGGCAACATCGCAATCTCCATACCGCCCCTACAGGAGCCTGTCAGCCCAGGGTTCACACAGCAGGAGACAGGAGGGAGAAAGACGAGGGGCAGGAGGGGAGATGGAATCAGACGGCGGGGGCGGAGTAAGGATGATCCCCGTGTCAGAGTTTTTGAGCGGAGAGAGGAGGCAGCGCTGACACATTTCAAGGATGAAGGTTAATCGTGCGGAAGACCTCCAAGACAATGCAAATATATCTGAGACAAAGCAAGAGTGAGCAGCAGGGAGAAGAGGAGAGGAGGGTAATATCTTCACAGGCTAAGACAGAGCACTGATGTATTCAAGAGGGAAAGGGAGGCTGAGTGAAATGACAGGACCAGTCAGGCTTCCTCAGAAGATTAACTATGAAAATGCTTTGGCAAGCTGCCAAAGAGCACAACAGAAAAGCGACAGCTAGGCGCAGGAACCATGTCAAAATCTGCAGAGCTGGGTTATGAAAAAAAGAAACTTTACGAGGAAGAAAGTAGACAAGACGGAGCAGCGTTCATTCAGTGTTTAAAAAAATCATCATGATAAGTGTAATGTTGAAAGACACGCAGCATCAGGGGCGGATCACGCTGCATGAGTCCCTGTCTGTTCACACCACAGCTGGTCCGCTGTTTTGGCCTCGACGAAGGCATCAGGAAACTCGTTTGGATCTGATGATGGCAGAGTACGGAAAGAGACGGGTTTCTCTGGAGACCGTCAACGTAAATGTCAGATTTTAGAGCCTTATATCACGTTCTATAAAATCCAGCCTTTAAGACGCACCTGAGAGGAAATTGGCTTCAGGGGAAGGCACGCAGAAATTTTTTACTTTGCAGCTTTTCACACAAAATCCTTGATCCTGCGGGCCAAAATCCTTGATTATGCGACTAAATATGCAGGGTTTTTATGCCATTTTATGCGGGAAAATTGCGGAAAGTTGTAAAGTATGCGAATAGTTGTGAAATATGCGAAAAAGGTGCGAAATATGCGAAAAATGCAATATATGCAAGAACTGGGAAAAAAGATTCTTCTTCCACATCCTGTTACTTCGCTACCACTGAATGAAAAGGAGCAATTTAAAGATAAACAGGCATACTAGATGCAAGACACATCACAGTAAGTGCTGGTTATGTTTCATTTATTATCAACTTACAACTATTTTGGTTATAGTTTTCTCATTTTAATGCGGAAATTGTGAAATTAAGCGGGACCCGCATTTTTCCGCGGAAATTTGAGATTATTGCGGGAATTATACGCTGTTTTTCAGGGAAATATGCGCCTTTTGGGAAATATTCGATTCCCGCATAATCAGCGACAGATTGGTGATATATGCGGGAATTCATGCGATCGCATAATCGCGTTTTTCTGGAGGGTCTAATCAATGTACAAATGTGAGTTTAGAAAGTGACATCTAGTGTGATTTGACTGAACCAGATAAAGCCGTGAAAACATTTTAGAGATAAACTTTGAGGGTATTTCTTGAGCAGTTTTTGTGAAGAAGAATGATGGAGGAATAAAAAAAACCTCAACTCGAGAAAAACTAAGATGAGAAAAGAAATCTGTTGATGTGGTTATTCAAAAAGCTGAACTCGTAACACTTGTTGAGACGTAGCAGCTGCTGCTGTCACAGAGGATAAATTCTTGGGTGATGGTACGTCCTAAATTGGCACGAGGGCAGAAAAATTACAGAGTGGGGTGTGATGTGTGGTGGGATAAGCTAATGTTAGACAAGAAGCAGCTCCAGGCCGTTGCAGACTGAATGAAGCTGAGAATGAGTTTTTATGACTTACAAATTCAGGCTTGAGCTTCTTTTTAAAAGTGTGACGCTTTTATTCATTTATCAACTTTTTAAGGAAGATAACAGAAATATATATGATGACAGAGAGGAGCTATTTAAGCTGTGGGAAATCGAGCGTTAACTCCTCACCAGTTATTGCACTTTTCATCATCACACCATCCGCACTCGTCCTCTTTTGCCAATTCAAATAACCCTCGAAGTGAACACTGCCCATGTGTGCCGTCAGCGAGTGTCGTCATTGTGTTATCACCTTTTCAGGTGCGATCTCATCTTGTCATCACATTCATGGACTGTTAATCTGAGTGTCATTCAAGCGCTCCCCAATAAACCTATGCAAATAGCTCGCTCTCACACACATGTGTCTGCTTTATCTGCCTTCCATACAAGGAGCGACAAGGCCGGGCTGTAAAACCGCATGTTCATAGAAAGGCTGAGGCAGACCTGGGAGGATTTTTTAATGTGTACAAACACAAATGTAAGGCTATAATCAACGAAACAAATTCTTGGTTGACTAAAACCCTGATATTTTCGACCAAAAATCGACTCTATCTGACTCTGGCGGCGGGGGACGACAATATACTGACATCAGCACAAGAAGGTAATTAAACACAAAGGCTAAAATATCAATATTCAGCGAACAACCAGAGTTGATTGACGTGGACGCTCTTCAGTTTTCCAGTCTCTAGCTGGTCTCCAGTGAGTTGGGTGAATCCAAAATGGTGAAAACAAGGGGGGTATTCTGAGACAGGCTGTTACCTGTGAAACGGGGGTGCTCTGAAAACACCCCCATTAGCACTTGGTACGTTCCTCCTAATGAAATTAACCATAGACTGTAATTCGACGTGGGAAAATGTCAAGCATGTATCGACCAATGAGTCGACTGAGACTTTACAGCCCTACACAAATGTGTTTCAAAGGTAATTCCAGCGAGTGAAGCATCTGCAAAATGCCTACTGTGTGGACTAAACATAGACTGTATATAGACGTCATCTGCCTCCTCGCTGGGTGAAGCCACTCCGAAAACAGCACCCTCTGGTGACAGGCTGCAGTATAGGTCATAAATCCCGCCTCCTCCAGCATCTCTATGGAGCTGTGGACAAACTGTGGACAAGCTCTGTTTTTAAAAGTTATTAGGGGGTTCATGTTTTCTATGATTGACACTTTGTACAGCCGATGAAGAAAGAACGCGAAATTACCGAGGGCTTTTTGGCTTCAAATCTATATACTGGTGGAAGGCGGAACCAAGTTGTCCATAGTATATACAGTCTATGGGACTAAAACACCACTGAACCCACACATTGATCAAAACCATTCAGCCCTTGAAGCACAGTAGCAGACAACAGCTGTGCAGCAGTATGAAAGTGAGGATTTGTGTTTGTGATGTGCACTAAACCAACTACAGCTCAACAACAAAACGTCACTTCTAACTGGGACAGAGCGGCTTTGCTCAGTGGCATTTATTCATTAACAAAGACGGAAAAAGTCAGATGAATGAGCACCGAGTCCTGATCAGTGTTTGAATCTTGACAAAATGAATAAGAAAAACGGATTTTTGATAAAAGCTCCTTTGAGGAGTTTTAACGCCTGTAAACGCCGCCGCAGGGTAGGTGTCCAACAAAGCACTTACTCTGAGATGTTGATAGCTTTTCAGTGTAGTGATTTAAGTGGGCCCCTGATAATAGTATAGGGTCCAAGACAACAAGAAACCATTAGAATGTCTTTAATTAACAGAGGAATAATTAGGTAGGGCTGCCCAATCATGGCAAAGTAATAATAGCGATAACTGAAAGCAATATGACATTTGCATCACATGAATTTAAGCAACTTAAAACTTCTTTACAACTTAAAAACTCTTAACTCTGAAAAAAGCAAAAGTGATTTTGTATCTGATTGTTCTTCAACGGTTTCAGAACCAAAATACAACAAACAGAAGATAAAAAGTTCTCACTCTTTAAAAAGTTGTAAGATTATATAACATAGACAGGGGTGGGAATTCTGGGACGGGTAACTGATTATTTGTTTTGAGGAAAAAGTACAAAAAGCTGAATTTGTTCCATATCTCAAATTTTAATCACTCATATCTATAGAAGAGTTGAAAGTGATTTTTCTTTAAACTTGTATTAGATGTACAAGCCTTTACAAGAGGACACAATACTGGTTAACTTTCTACTGTTTGATATTCATGAATGAAATACTTCTACTATGAAGAACGGTTCATTTTTATAGATATAGCTCTAAACTCGAACCCTAGCAGTTTAATTTCAGTCATATTATTCACAGAAAAGAAGTCTGATCACTTTAAAGTTTACTGCGGCAGAAAAAGGGAGAAGAAAAAGCAAAGAAAATCAAAATAGGCCAAAATCTAGAAGACAAAGAAGTCGACGAAATTGAAAAAGAAATGTTGGGGGAAAACGCTGCCGAGGTGTTTGGGATGGGATGTGACGGCGTACAGAGAAGGTTTGATTTAAGAGAAAATGGCAACAGACTGACAATCTTGGGTGATATGTGCAGTGATTTGTAGAGACTTGTTCAGCTTGTCTCACTTCACAGTCAATCGAAATGGCCAAAAAATGACATTGGAGGCAGTTTTGAGCACAGAGTCTCGGGGAAATTTTCCATGAAATAAGAAGACTGGAATCATTTTTTAATGAGAGACACAAATTCACAAGTGTTATTTGGTATCCAATTATTGATTTCCAGAACATGCACTGGCATGAAACGCAGGAAGGCGAGTTCATAGAAGAAAACTGTAACAAGCATAAAAAAACATTAGTCCTGTTTTAAAGCTCCTGTGAGGGATTTTTAAGTGTTCATGAGATAAACTGAAATTAACAGCGAGGAATCGTTATGACACGAAAAAACAATAAAGGACGATTTGCAACACAAAAGACCAGTTCTTCAGTAATTTTAAAATGCAAGCTAAAGTTAGAGTTAGCCATCTGCTATTAAACCTTGCCAATTTTAGCCGTTTGAGACTAACAGTAATCGGACAACAGTACACAATTTTCGCAGATATTTTCAGAAATAAAGTGCGAGATGAGTTAAGACGCAGAGGCAGCGATCGGTGTGTGGGGGGGGGGGGGGGCGGCGCTTTATCTCGAGTGTCCCTCATTTCTTGTGATGTACTTGTATTTCATTTTTTTTGCAATAAAAAGGATTTAAAGTGAGTTTTCTGCCTTTAATTCTTTGAGGAAGTGTTTGAAAGGCTCAAAAGCAGCCAAAAAAATAAGTAAATATGTAGATGTATTACTTAAATTAACAAAATTTTAAAACTTCAGAAAAATTTTTAAAAAATCGTCTGATTAATCGGTAATCGGACCCAAAAAATCCATATCGGTCGGGCCCTAATTTTAATGCCTGTAGCTGTGGTGTTTGCTCAAACGATTTAAAGCACAATGGAGATGATTTTTTAAATTTACTTGAGCAATAACTAGTAAAATACTTAACAATTTACGAAAGCAGGATATGATTTTTAGTGAGCAGGATGGGGCGCCAACATCGACTCTAACTGCAACAGCAGGGTGCCAAAATAAAGGGAAGGTATGGGTCAGTGGTTTTGGTTCCTTTCCATCTTCCAGTGAATAGAAATGCAAATTACAGCACACCATACTGGCAGAAACACGACTATAGCCGATCCATAATGCTAACACTTTGGCTCCAAATGTGCCTGTTGTGGTATTTTATGGATGGGGGGCTCTTTCCTCCATATTCATATACAGTCAATGATCTTTACAAAAGCATTCAAATGAATGCAAAGGTCATAGAACTGTGTCACTGGCCGCTGATGCAAATGTGCCTCAGAGGTTTTGCCAAACAGATCGTCATGCAAAGTGAGTGTCGAACAAAACCACAACAAGGTGCTTCAACCTTATTTCACTCTGAATTCGACATCCAGTAAGTGGATTTTCAGGAAGGAGAGTCCTCGGAGGAAGACTTCCCACCTCGGCTGGAGAGAAACCAGAAGCAGAGGACCACAGGTGGAAAAAAACAGGAACAGGCGAATGTCTCTTTCTGATGTGGAGTGAATAATGATCTTTTTGCTTTTCTTGAAGGTGAGCGCTGAACGAAATGCAGGGGTAAATACTCCTCATTAGCTTTAACTCGCTAATTCATGCCTCTTATTGTTTCCTGAGGTTTCAAAAGAGAAGAGATCAGCCATGTGAGGAAGGAAGGACAATACATGTCAATTTGCCATGCTGCTCACCTTCCCAGCCCCTCACCAGCTTAATACCCTGTCACCATGGCGATGCCAGATATACACCGCATCCTCTGTATCAAGGTCCTGGAGGACTCCGCGGATTGTGGCGTTTTCGTTATCAAAGTGTACTGTGGCGAGCCTCTCCTGCTGCAGTTCTGGTGCAACAAGCCGCCTTTTTGCAACAGCCAGGTGGAGCAGGTGGATATGAGTACCGGGGGGGCGCCTGCAGAGGTGGATTTCATTCTGCGGGCCTTACACCGAGCCCCGAACCTGCCCAACAGCTTCTACTGGGGCCCGTTTGTGTTGGCGCTGTGCCTCGACGCTCTTCCCTTTCGCTTCCACCTCCCAGCTGGAGATTTCAGCAGCAGCGCGATGCAAGAAATCATGGAGGAATGTGGTGAGCTCACGTTGTTGCGGTGAGAAGTTTGAGAGAAAAAGCAGCTCTTATGTCAGTTCAAATGTTTTTTTGGGGACTTGACGGCTGCGCTAGTGATTCATCTTGGCTTGTAATGACTGTATATACAGTACCAGCTCGGCACTGGTTTCCTCAGTATAAACTGTGGTCTCTCACGCCCATCCAACCCCAGCCTGCTATGTTATGCATGTCCGCCCTAAGACAAACCACCACAACATCACTGGCCTCGCCGCACACACAATAGTGGGCAGGGCCCGGGGTGCTTTATGATGGGCCAGGCACACTATAACTCAGCGTGGTGAGGAAGATGAAAGAGGGACAGAGAAAGTGGAGGAACACGGCCAGAGAAAACAAGGACTGCAGGGAAGGAAGGGCAAGGAGCTGTATACAGATGGCTCCCTACTGGCGTCTTAAATAATTTCTTTCGCCTTATACAGACAAAACTATCCAAGACAACAGTGCATGGAGAGACAAGGGAACAAAATACTTACCATCGTAAGTAAAAAAGCCTCCGTCTTTAAAGACAACAACGGCAGGAAGCTCCGGCAAAGTGACCGACTGTTGAAAACACAAAAGATACTTCATTAAAGACTTGTTTCTTTCTGCGTGTTGCACAAACAGAAGCTTTACTGCAGGTTTTAACTCTTTCAGAATACTTCAGAAATGACATGATATACGATTCTTTGGCATTTTAGAGTGAATCCTACAGGAGGAGGAGAGGGAGGAAAATGCTTCTTTTAAAAAGATGTTGTGAGGAACTTCCGGCTTGTTTGGCTGTGTGCATATCCGCCATGGACCACGTCATTACAAAAAAATTTTCTGCCTTGTTGCTGATGGTTTTTGGGGGCTGTCCCGATTTGTCGAGGAAGTTTATAAAATCCTTCAAATGTCTGCGGTTTTGAACGTAAGTTTCGATTTTTGAGTCACGTGGTGTTAAAGAGTGAGAAGCACATAAAAGACACCTGAAAAACTCTCAAAATTAACTTTGTGCGACACTGTGACTCCGCCCCCGCGTAGTCGTGTCGTCTCTGGGAAGTCAGAATATGGTCACCCTAGATTTGTGGTCAAAGGGAAGGTCACATAACTAATTATTAGTGCATGGATACGCCATATCTTCTGTCCAGAGGTGACAATATTATAGAGTTAAGGAGAACAAACCCATTTGTATTATCTTACTTCTCACAGAATCGCTAAATTCTTAACAATTCCCATCCCTACATGGGAGTTGGCTAATAAGCAGGACAGTGAGTTATGCACACTGAAATCAGGTCATAGAGGAGTGTATCAGTGTCAGTTTCAGCCTGTTTCTCAAACAGTTAAAAAACTCCTTATAGTGCCTTTAAATTTTGCATTGACTAACTGAACGCAGAGGCTCCTTTTCTGAGATGTAACAGCTCAGAAATTCACCAATTTTTTGTTACAGTTTAAACAGTTTTATGAAAATATTATTCTAGCTAAAGAACTAAACTGTCCACAGAAAACAGATTCATGATGCTGTTGCAGTAAGTACATCATTTTCTGGTCCCCGCCAGGTTAGATTTGCTGAGTCAGTTAGTTCACATGGCGATGGAGCCACTGAAAAAAATCAGACTTGAAAATCGACTGACCTGATTTTTTACTAAAATCTAGATTTCATTTTTCAGTTTTACCCAGTTCAAGCATGACTGTGCTCCTTACCCAGTGCTTCAGACAACATTAGATGTGACTGCCTGCGGCGTTTAGCATATAGTGACTGGATTTACATATGGAGAGGAGTTTCCTTATCCCTGCACATGGACTTACAGGCGCACACACGAGAAGAATTTAATGCCAGGAAACTGCTTATAGCAATTTCCAAGTATGAACTAAATCATGGATGCTGTACCACGTGGTTGAATATTATATTATACAGAGACTTATTGCATCTCTAGTTCTCTTATGTAGATTTATGGAAAAGTGTTTACTGTCAGAGGAGTTTTCTCTGAATGAGTCATTTGAGGAGGGGATGTGGTGTCATGATTGGCAGCTCTGTTAACTAACAGGTTCATGGAGAGTTTCTCACTCACTAAATTAGAGCTGAGGAGGAAGAGTGAGACAACATATAACAAACACCAACACAAGAGCTGATTATCGAGGAAGTTTCAGCCCAATCACATCAGGTAGGTGTATAGTCCAACTTCGAGAAACTCAGCAAAGTGTGGCTTTAGTCGGGTTGACATATTCTAAAAGTCCAAGTTTATTCGAAATCAATTTCTCTAACAGCATGAAATACACACTGCTTCTACTTTACTTTAACCAGACTGAATCTAGTCTGCTGTGAACTGCACCCACCTGAGGGACCTCTGCCGTTTAACTCCAAGGTTAAAAATTGTAGAAGAGGTGTGGATTTATTCTTCAGCTCTCACGATTTACTTAAACACGTCACAGACGCAACGTGCAAGCCCACACTGAGCTGAGAGGGCGTTTACATGCAGTCAGAGGACGACGTGCTCAAGTATAAATGTGATTCTTTCCATTCTTGGAAACACGCGAAGGAAGAAACCTGCGCTGTATGCAAACACTCAAAGAGTTTCAATAATTCATGATGACAAAACTGCTGCATATTCAAAGAGTTACCTCTGGAAGGGCTTCCTCTGAGGCTGAGAAAAAGTAGGTGTAGACGATAAGCTCAGAGGCCACCTCGCTGTACTTCTCCTAAAACGGCAAACAGACATTAAAGAGAATATAAACATGAAAGCTCTTCGGTTATTGAGCGTTGAAAAGAATGAGTCACTTTAGGGTATTAAACACCGTTTCATTTGTTCTACGATGTTCAAACAGAAGCAGAATTATGTCTGTCATTCACTCGTACACAGTACAAGCTTTGTGTTATATTTAAAGGAAATCCTGATTCATGTTGTGTGTGATATAAACAGCGCTCACTTTAAGGGGAGATTCCCCACCGACGTACACAAAAAGCACATCGTGTCGTTTCAGCATGTGCTCGAACATCTGCCTGCTGGGAAGCGCCCGCACAGCTGGTCTACAGAGGGAAACAAAACAAGCAGAGATGAGTTCATTCAGCAAAACAATGACTCTCTAAAACTGAAACTTGATGTTGAGGCTTCCGGCAGCTCTGTTTTGACATTTCTGTGCTGGTGGCGCCACCGTGTGGACGCTCAACGACTTGCAGCCCTGACTGGAGTCAGTGCCAAGCTTTTGATCATGCCCTCTGTCACGGACTGAGCTCAATTTCCCTCAAGGAGGAGAAATCTGTCAGGCTCAGTTGATACAGGAGCTTAGAGTGCAGCATCAAAAGGTTGAAATCCACTGAGCGAGAGAAAATATGGCCTCATTGATAAGCCTTCCTGGACAATTCGTATTTACACAGCAGGATTTTTTTCAGCCAAATAAAGGGAATCTGTATTTCTTCACAGGTTTCAAGCCGTTTCTTTTTGAAGAAGATGAAAGCTGAGACTCACCCGGCCACTCTGTTAGCAAACTCTACGATGTCGTCTTTTGTTCGTGGGCCTTTGTAATTATAGGCAAGATCCCCCTTTAACCTGAATGGACAGACAGATACAGGAGGAAGCCATTGTTAGTATTATAAAACCATCAAAACCATCAAGTACCATTTCTCTTCTTTGCACAGATTAAAATAATTATGTTCACATCTCAGGCATTTCTGTATTTCATCAGTCTTAATGTTTTGTTACTAATAACATACAGAATCTTATTTTAAATAGGGGTGTCCCTATACAACTTTTTTACCTCTGAAATATACTGATATTGTAGCCCTCACTATTGGCCGATACCGATATTGGCACAAACTTGTGCATGACAAGTTTTGCACTCAGCTGCAACGTCTTTTTCAGACTTAAAACGAAAAATACTGCCACAAGACCGACATCACTCCTACTCTTTGGTACTTTGTTAGTCCCTTAGTACACACTGTTGTTGTGATCACATGGGCTCTGCATGCACTGCTAGTTAGAGGTGCTGGAGCAGAGTCTGAATGGACTGCTTGTATCAGAGTGCTGATATCTGAGATTTTAGATGCACAGGCCGACATAACCCGAAATTCGTTTTTGGGCTGATATTGGACCGATATCCAATATCATATCGGGACAGCCCTAATTTTAAATATATAGCAGTATAGCAGTCTATAAAAAATGATTCATTCCAACTGCAATCATAGCCCTCAAGATCAAAGGTTTTCCCATAACCCGGTTGTTCAGGTCTTTTAAAGTTTTAATATTCCTTCAGATTTTTATTATGTTTTTTCACCAAATATGTGCCTTTGAATTTGTGAAAAGTTATCTTTTTTTACATGTGTGTCAGGCCTGGTGGAAAATTTGAGAACTTATAAGTATGGTACGTGGGCGAGGATTAATAACAGTTCCACCTAGTTTACCTGGATAAAGAAAATCCATGTGGCTTTTGCACTAAAGTCAAAGGCGTGGCTGAGGTAAGCCCTCTAAGCCGCCATGCAACAGGATGTAGTTTTTATCTCAGTCATGCATGCTCCAATCTGCCCCAATTTCCATGAGTATACTGTGGATTCAGGCCTCAACACACTCATACAGTGACATTTGATCACAGTCAAAGTGCAGATATAAGAAATACCTCCAAAACAGTTCAATGTCTCTTCATCATTTTTAGTCAAGATCTTCTCAAGATACTGGTCTTGATGTGTACCAGTATCTGTATATTTTAACATGTCTCTATTAAATTGTAAAGTTGTCGCAACTTCGCAACACATTTCTTCTTCTTAAGAGGGGACCAAGCCTGAACACATCCATGCCTGAAAGTATAACTACAAACAGCACCCCCTACTGGCATCAGGAAGCTCCTGTTTCTACACACTCACTGTCAAATCCTACCTGGTTTGCCACATTCCCTTAAATTTCATCTGCTGCGCCCTGAGATCTCCTTCCTACCCATAAAGAGACTGTGAGTCTGAGCTGAAATCTGCAGCTCCAGCAGCACATCTCATTTCTACCCTACGCCTGGAAAGATGTGCTTCAGTGAGCTTATTTATCACGCCTGGAAAAGACTCTTGGGGTCCCGTATCATAAAACCAACAAAACAGAAGCACATCAATCTTGTTTCTGTTTGCTTTTGTAGAGTTTTCACAACTAGATGCAGACTCCACACACAAGAGTTTTGAAACATCATTTGGACACTTGAAATTAAAAGAATAATTTTAAAAAAACATCAAATTGTTTTGCTATACACTGTGAAATGTGATCTAAAGGAGTCTGTGGACTTGGTTCATCGTGACGCTGATGACCCAGAATGTTTCCAGGAATGTTTTTCGGGGCTCATTCTGATTATGTACATAGTGAGAGCCTGTTGTTGTCACTTTAAGTCTATCCTCGCCATCCAAGGCTTGCAATATCAACAACCAGTCTCTTACAAGATGTTCTGATTAAACAGCAAATCCATCAGGGGAGGCTTCTTCGGCACAAGGGTCAGCCTAATCTTAGTCACTGCGTCTCGGATGGAAAAATAAAAACAAACAGTCCCTAACTGAGTCCCTGCAAGGCATAACAACACTCGGGTCGAACTCCTCCAGCAGACAGGCGGCATAAAGGATTGCTAAGGTTGCATCATCCCAAAGAGCTTCATGAACTCAGGGGGGAGAGAGACTCTAAATCAAGTCTCCTTCTGTCTCCGAGGGAGGCGTCTTGAGTCTTGAATGGCTGTTTCATCACTTCCTTGGCTTGATGTTATGAACCCCGCTGCGATCCAGTGGCACTTTCCCAAATGAGCTTGATGAAACTAAATGGGAATCCCATTATGGCGGCGCGCGGATAAATGAATGTGTTTCAGATAAATGAAGGGAACTGTGCGGAGCGGAAAGATCATTTTTCTCAAGTCAACATGAGCTCTGCTGTGGAGCAGCTGGTGTCTACCTATCAATGTCTTTTAAGATCGACTCACACTCTGAGAAAAAATGTAATAAGACACATGGGAGAAGATGTAAAGAGTGGAAATAACACAACACCACCTTTGATTTGTTGGTGAAGTGATCATTAGATAAATCAAAGAGCTCCTTTGCCTGAGACTAAACAAAAGTATAACAGAGGGGAGAAACTCTTAAAGCTGAATTTAAACAAAGGGATCATACAACAAGCGAACTTCAGCAGTGAGATAAGTAATACAATTTGCATTCAAAGGTGTGAGACGTTTCTCACTTAGTAAAACCTTAAGGAGGCTGCAACAACACCTTGTTCCCGCAGGAATAAGTCACCAAAGGGCATTTCGATGAGCCACATCTCAGGGGGAGAAGAGAAGACTATGGGGTAAAGAGACCCTGATGACAACACGGTACAAAGTTAAGTAATGACTCTTTAAAGAAAGAAGGTCCCCGAAGTAAAGTAATGAACAACAAAGTCAAAACGATCAAATAAAAACACCATACAGCCTCCACAAGGAAGTTCAATCTTCGTTTTCTGGCACAAATGGAAAATTATGAGCTTTAAAAATAATATAACCTGCAAGATACTCGATAAATCTTTTAATCTCACATGGATTTTACCAGGTCTCAGCAAGCTGCTCAGAAAAGTACAGCCATTTGATTAAACAGACTGATGAGATAAGTGTTTCATAAAACATAATTACTCAACAAAGAGTTTTAAATCAGTTTTATAGGCAGAAATTGTTCTTAGATTTGCTCTTAGGTACAAGAACGATGAGAGAAATCAGTGTGTGGCACTTACAGTTTTATCGTGGGGTAACCACGAACACCGAACTCTGACGCCATTCCTGCAGGACAGAGAAGAAATACAAGATCCTGAGCAAAAGAGGCAAAGCTTTGTTTTCATCACAGATTTGTCAGAGAGTCTTTTATCAGAAAAATCAACAAAATCATCACTGATCATGAAAGTTTCATAATAATAAAAGTAACTTTATTTGTAAAGCGCTTTGACATATAGTCATAGAGCACATGGGAAAAGACAGACAAAAACAAAAAGCTCAGTTAAAATGGAATTGAACGCCATTTTCATGTCAGAGGAAACCCAGACAATACAAGAGCCATGCAACTTAAAATGAGACCATGAGGACAAAAATAAAAACATAAAATAGTTAAGAAAAAAGGAGAGTGCAATTGAAAGGGGGGTCGAAAGCAGAAACAGGATAGTAAATATAAAAGGCAAAATCAACAATGATAATAATATAATAACAGTCTGTCATGGATAAAACAATCAGAACAAAAACAAAAAGGAAGAGATATTGAAACGTTTCCACTCACCAGAGTACGCTGTGGCGTCCATCTTTCCCACACGGACCGGCGACCCCGAGCTCTTCAGCTCAGCTCCCACATCATACCATACTGGCTCTAGTTTTTTGCAGTAACCACACCACGGCGCATAAAACTGAAATAAGGCAGAGAAGAACATCATCAGTGAATCAGAAGAAACAATACACAGTGAGTGACGTACTGATTAAAAAAGGACATTATTTTAAAGAGAACAAACTGCTTCTGAAATGCAAAAACTTTTCTTCTTGAACTTTCTTTGAAGTCAGTGTTTCTGAAGTTCATGTATTTTGGAGACTCCTGTCATTGTGCACCGATGGCGATTGCATGAATGTTTGAGGAAGAAAGTGAATAATGATCACAGCAGTAACAGAGTTTATTTCAATGAGCCGATGCTGTATGAGAACCAGACAAAGGGCTCTGAGAGGCAGAGAGGAAGAGAGGTAAGAGCTCAATATTGACATGCTGTCAAGTTTCACTGTTTAACCAGATCAAGCAAACTTGTTAGCTTACAGTTTCTTATTTACACATCTGTCAGCAGAGCCACATTATAAAGCCATGTCTTTGCAATCGAGCAAATACAAGTGAAGTGCTCCACATTTTCTTACTCTGTTTTTGTCTCCATTACCGCCTTACAGCAACATCTGGCTCTTAAGCTTCTAACAATTTATTGTATTTGCCAAGAACCTGCAGAGTGTGTGTTCAAAGAGTTGGTATGATAAAAAAACAAAAACAAAAACAACAGCAGAGCTGTGGGAGTAAATCTAAACAGAGGAACTTTCGAGCCAGGCAGCTGAAAAATGAGCGAAAACTTGCTCTGTGAAATCAAGAGGAGCAGCAGACTGAGGAGAGAGTTCAGTGTAGTTTTGCCTCCAGCGTTGCCCTGATGTTTTTACAACATGTCTGCAGTAGACAGACACATTGATAACAAAGCAGCAGAGGCTTCCAAATCCAGTTAGCACTGTCTGGAGCCGGCCAAGAAGTTAAATCTACTGGAACCACAACAGTGACTTGAAATCACCAGTTTTTTCACACCTCCTGGACTCTTGCTGACAAACTAACAAGCTAGCGAGCGAAAAATAACTGACAACCATTAAGAGTTCTTCTGACTGATTAACAAGTATGACATATCGGAATATCTGTCTGGTCATGAGGTCAGCCAATCAGGTGGTTTGAGACGTTCCTCGATCCTTTTTCAAATCTAGGGGAGATCGAGCATTTTCTGTTGTGACTCCCACTTTGTGGAACGCTTTACCCCTGACAGTGCGTACTGCAAACAGCCATACCTGTTCACTTCATATTTTGGGGAAGTACAGTTACTGTTATTGGGTCTTATTTATTTGCTATGTTTATCTTTATTGTTGTTTTATGTTTTATGCTTTCATAGTTTTTATAGTTTTTTATTGTTTCTTTATATTTTACTACACACATACAATACACTACACATATTTTTTACACACTATATAAATAAAGCTGACATTGACACCGACATACAGAAACCCTTCAAAAACTCTGTTGGCTTCTGTTAGCAAAAACTGTAGTTTTGTGTCTGTTTTGGCACCTCCTTGAGGACGAAGCAGACGTAATTAATCTTGTCTTTTTGTGCTCAATGATCATGTTCTCTTAAAAAGTCTAATTTTGCTGCCTTTGACACTCAGGTTCATAATGTGTTGTAAATATTTAAGTGGAAAGTGTAAAAACTCAAAAATCACTACACAAAACTTGTGAATCTTGTTCCTGATGGTCTTGTTCCCTTTTGTATAACATGAAAAGACAATACTATGAATTTCAGTCTGTTTCATACACATTAAAACCGCCTTACAGGAGCTTTAACACAGCAGACAGACACAAAAAACCAACTGAGGAAAATATTTGTTTTGTTTTTTTGGTGCTGATCATTCTGATGAGTGTTAGTGTAAATACACATTTTCAGTTAATTTAAGATTTTTATGAGTATCCAAGACATAACACACACATTTTTGTCATCAAATAATACCAGTGTGTGGAGTGTGAAACGCACATAACCCAATAATATCAATCAGTCCAACATGGTTTGCCCCACCTTGACTCTTTCTCAAATCTTTCTCTGACAGACGTACATTTTTCTCTAAAACTGAATCACTCAAACTTATTTCTGAATGCAGACTGTGTAAAAAGTTGATACAGAGCTCAGGACTGACTCTGATATAAACCCCTCCAAGCCCCCCTGGCTTTGGAAAGCATGCATGACTTCTCATTCACTAATCACCAACACAGAGGACAGTCAGCACAGCCTCTTCAGCTCTCCCACCCCTCCCCACATCCCACCCTGACTGCTGCCACTTCCGAAGGGGATGATGTAGACAGTGGCGTGCTGGATATAAAGTAAGGCACAGCTGAATGGACCCAGACTGGTTTAGTGTGTGGGTCTTTATGTGTGTATGTGTTTGAGTGCAAAATGTCAGACTCACATCAACCAGCCAGATATCGCTCACTCTGGTGTCTTTAAATCTGTGGAAAAAAAGAAGATAGACGATTTTAATAAGCTGCAATGAACCCACATAAGAATATACAATGCAAATAGCTATTCTATGATACTTTAAAATACTTCCACACAGTTCAAGCTCAATGTTAGTGCATGAAACTGTGTCTGCATGCATATAAACTCATTTGCCTTACAGACCAGCAAGGATTTTTCATATATTTTGGCAGGTTAACTAACATTTTAGGCTTGAATGTGCAAATACCAATGTCATGCCAGCATTATTTTGCACCCTAAGCTGAAACGATGCAACTATCTCCAAAAAGATGCCCTTCTATAACAGAGAAAACACACAAATACACATGGGAGGGGACCAAATCTCTGTAGGATTTCTGCTGCAACCTGGCTCTGTGAGTTGTACGTTTGTTGACCTTTAGAGAGGGTTGGGTGTTTAAAATGTTGGGAAATTACATGGAGCAAATTTACTCAGCAATAAATACAGGAAACCAAGCAAAAGGTAAGAAGTGAGCTCAAGTCTGAGCGGCACAAACATGCAGGAAGTCGAAATACATGCTCTTGTTTAGGAAGGTGAAGCAGACCATTAAAGACAGGAGCATCACTTACGTGTCATCTAGATCCTCTACAAATGCAAACACCGCTGAACTCAGGAAAGCTGCAATAACTGCGATTTTAAAACACACAAAAATACATGTTAGCTCAATGCAAACAATGGCTTTAAGCAGTTTCTGTCCTCCAACATGAAACCTCATGACTGAAGCATCACCAGCTAAAGCTGTTATCCCCCGGCTAACTCTGCATCATTTTTGCCTCATTGTTTCACTAAAAGGAGCGTCAATGCTCTCTGTAACTGAACGTGGAAACGCGTGTAGAGACTGGGGTTTAATGTACGTGAAATAAAAAAGGGGAACATACCTCCATAAAACAGGGAAGCCTTCACTTCTGCCATCGCTACGAGTGGAAACAGCAAGCAGGAAATACAGCTGCTAAATCAGGGTTCGGTGCGCATGCGCGGGATCACGCAGACTCCCAGAGGATTCAGGCGCCAAAACAGGTTTGAGTCAATGTAGTCAATAAAAGTCAAAAGACCTGTTCAAAACGTGGTTAAAACGTAGAAATTGCTGCTCTACCTTTATATTTACTCACTATAAGTATAAGTGTTCATATTACCCCCCTGTTTTCTTCAACATTAAGCATTTTATTACTTTTAAAATTAAACTAACTGAGAGAGAGAAAAGAGATAATGTTTTTTCGATCAAGTATACATACAGTACAATTTTAGACAAGATATTCCCTATTTTTTGGAGATCAAAAAGGAGTAGATAGAAGCTATTTAGCTTATTTGTACCTACCCTCATTCCTTCCTATTCGTTGACCTTTTACATGTCTCTAGAATTTTAGGACTTCTTAAGTCGCCAAAAAGCTCAACATGAATATGTAACATATCATTAATACTGAGACAAAGACCTTATATATACATATATACACTCATACCTATATACACATATATACACACAAATATGCACTTCATATATAGGCCTATACCTATGAAACTTCAAATCTCTCATTTGTACCATTACCATATACAATATAATAAATGTGACAAAACAAAAAATCACTTATAGAAGTATTTTTCAATCATAATCTGATTTAATTTACTTTTAAACTGTGCTATTGTTTTGCTTTGTTTAATTTTATCGGGCAAACTGTTCCATAGCTTAACCCCCATAACAGAAAGACACATGCTTTTTAATGTTGTACGAACGCCTGGTTGTTTTAAATTTTGTTCCCCTCTTAATACATACCTGCCCTCTCTTCCACCAAACATTTTCTGTATATTACTAGGATGGTTGCTGCCAATAACGAACCACAAGGGGATGCTGTAGTATCATTTAAAGTGCACCAGGTCTACTACAACATGAAAATACTTCAATAAAATAGAAACCCTGTATTCAAAGTGGCCCACCTGTAAAAGTATCAGTCAATCAATCAATCAGTCTTTATTTGTATAGCACTTTTCATAAAAAAAGAAGCCAGACAGAGAGACTAATGCACGCTTTTATAACCAGCAGGCTTGACTACTGTAATGCTCTCCTCTCTAATCTACCAAAAAGCACAATAAACCAGCTACAGCTGATGCAAAACTCATATTACACCCATTTTAAAGTCTTTGCACTGGCTGCCTTTTACTAGTTTATAAAGCTCTACATGGCCTGGCACCAGAATACCTTACAAAGATGATTTTAATTTATGAACCAGGGCCACCTCTCAGATCCTCCCAATCTTCTGTTTTAGTCGTTCAACAGAGCAGAACAAAAAGATTTAGTGATGCTTCTTTTAGCTGCTACGCTCTTAAACTTTGGAACAAACTCCCAGAGGGTCTGAGACAAGCTGCAAATATAGAAGTCTTTAAACGTAACCTAAAAACTCATCTATTCAGCCTGGCTTTTATGTAAAGCTTTATTATTTTAATTACTATTATAATTTATTTATTTTTTAGTATCACTTTTTACCTTATTTTATTTATAAATTCAAGTTTATATTTTATTGTCTGTTTAAGTCTTTTTTAATCACTTTTATTTTTCTTCAAAAGGTAACATAAAATGAAATTTAAGACATAATAAATAAAATGAAATATAAGAGCACCAAAATAGCTAAATACAAGATGATCCTGTCATTAAAACTCGGAGAGATAAATGCTAAAATACTGAAAGTTAATGATATAAAAATTTAGTTAAAAGCAAGACTTAAAAGGTATGTTTTCAGTTTGCTTTTAAAATCATTTAGATTAGTATTAGTATTTCATCTCTGTCTCTAAACTTGGACCATTTTGCCATCATCCCTTCATGACAAATCACATCAGCATTTTTTATTGGAAACATATTTATTTGAGAAGCTTCAAGAATAAAAATGTGGTAATACTGTCTACATTGTTGTTAGAAATAAACAATGTCACATACATACATTTTAAGGGTTATTATTTCCTTTACCATCCAATCATAATGACACATTAACTCATAAAACAAACCGACAACAAACATCAATACATAACATTGAAATAAGGCCTGAAGTGTTAGCTTAACAGAGTGTGGATGTAAAATAAATAAAATATATTGTGTTGAATTATTGTCATGGTGTCCTATACTCTTTCTTTCTCTAAATTCCCACACTCCTGGCACGTTTATACATAAATGAAACTGAGTTGAGGTGTAAAAGGTCACCACTTCAGTCACCTTAATGCACTAAACCAGTCAGATGGGGGTCACTTGGCAGTCTGGGATTTTAACAAAGCTTTTACAAACTCCACACAAATTTAAAAAGATTCAAACCAGAAAGTTCAGTTTGTTTTTATTAATTAATACTTGCATAAATGATGCATGTGCTGTCAACTATTAGTTAGAAACAAAATTCTGAAGTCCAAAAGATAACCATCATTTCATGGCCTAATTCTTCAGGAATGAGACGAACACAAACTCAGAGTAAAAAAGTTTAGCATCCTGTGAAAGAGCTGCACTTTCTCATGAGGTGAATGGTGGTCATGACTGTGTTACTAAACAGACTCATGCGGAGGAGCCTCCTGCTGTAGTCCCGTGTGCCAAGTTTGTGAGGGTTGAATGGCTTTGTATTTGAAGGACCAAAACACACTGGACACACGCTGTTAGCCCACAATGTAATGCAACATTGACTTCTGCATAAACAAACCGTCAAACCCAAGAATACAGATGAATTTCCTTACATTCAGCCCAGCACAAATATATGTTTTTCACCCTTCACTTGCATTCAAAACACATGTAACGCACCACTGTGCTCAGCAGTTTCATGAAAGGCACTACGAGAAGTGAAAGCATGGTGGGGGGGCCCATAAAACATACAAAAGGCATGAATTTTAATCAACTGTTAGCCCATTTCACACACTTCTCCAATAGAAAGTTTTACTACAGCACCGCCATTTGTCTTCTTTCCATAAAGAGGAGACTTGTTTTGCAGGCCAAGCTGCAGACTCCCACAGTCAGCTGTCCCAGTGAACCCCCACACACGTCATCTTACAGGACGGCTCAGATGTGACCTCAACTGACCCATATAACAAAGCTTTCTTTGCCCCATTTTATCACTGTATCTCATGGCAACAAAAGCAAGGAGACGATTCAGTTTTGTCCAAAATAAAGGCAACACTAATGCTCTGCAGTACTAGGTTAATGTACTGGTTTAGAAACCTAGAATAAGCTAATGTACAAGATATATAACTTAATCATACATTCTAATTTGAAATTCAGACAAAAACACAACACAGAAAAGGCAGCATTAGGATCTCACTTTGGAAGGAGGGTGTTATAATGATGATTTATACTTTAAACTCTTTAATTTGACAGTACTCTAAGAATCAAGTAAAACAGATGCATTTAAGGATGGATCTAAAACACATTTAAGTAAAAGACCAAAAGACTGAACTAAAATACATGTATATATTTCATTCTTTTACTTGTTTTTTGCATCTAAACCCTGGAGTCTTGCTTCACTTTGGTCTCAAAGTACTCTCAAACAAAAGAACCACATGTATATCCACGGCAACAAAAACTTATTTTTTTGCAAAGTTTTGAGCTGGTATTATTCAAAAAAAAAAAAAAGAAACTCTGCAATGCTGGTGGAAAATTGCACCATGAACAAAAAAACATAAATAAACCTTTTCGACAGCTTCCTGTGTTCCCACAAGAATAAAACACTGAGGATTTAACCTCATCAGTTTAGATGAGAATATACTTTGCAGATGGATTATAAACTCCAAGCAGACCATCTCAGAGTTCGGCTGCAGGATAAAAGCGGTGGATAGAGAAAGCAGCTGAAAAAAATGAATGTTTTGAAGTCACAATGAATGGTCTAACACTGTAAATGTCTCATTTTTAGCTTGGCGTGTTGCCCTCCTCACTGTGGTTGCAGAGTTTGGAAGGTTTTCAGCTGTTTGTAACATTTCAGGACTTCCACTTTTGCTGCCTCCACATTAAGGCCCTTCATAGTCTGTATTGAGACAGTCTTGTCATGTCTTCTCGAGGCACACTGGCGACTTTGCTCAGAGCGGCACACAGTGAGCAGCAGCAGCATTTTTTTGGAGCGGATTTGCATTGGCAGCACTTCATAGGGGTGACTCCATTTTGGGATACATTATCCTTGTGTGTCTCTCTACAGTTATCACTTCCTCATTCCAGGATGTCTGTTTCAAATGGGACCAGATGGTAGTAGGAAAGGTTGGTGACATAAGCTTCTGTTTCCTCATCGCACAAGTCGGCTTCCATCGGCAAATACTCCGATCCATCATCATCATACCTGGCAATGAAATAGAAGACACATGATTTGAAGGACAATACAAACTTGTTTTTGGCAGCTAGAGGTCCTGACACATCAGGCCCCTTCTCCTTTGAAACCATCTACTTGTCAAGGTCCAGGAGACGGACACCTTCCTTACATTTAAAAGCAGGCTAAAAACTTTCTTTTTTAATAAAGCGAATGTTTAAGGCGACTACTTTCTCTTTAATTGGCTTATGGGGCGCTCACACCAAGCGCGAGCAAAATCATCTACTCGCTTAATTTGTGCAAATCTAGATGTCAACGTCAACGGTAATTTCAACGGTAATCCCTGCCACTTCAACCGGCAGGATCAAGCGATAGACTAAGGTTTTTTACAATTTACCGGGTAATCCGACCTCCTCACTCACTTGCCTCCAGGCGAGCTCCTTTTTATGTTCCAGTTTCGGTAATTGAAAGAAATGGTATCATATAACTCGGAGGACCAATACACCGACATGATCAGTATCGGTATTTTAGAGACCAGTAAACAACCATCCATTTTCATACGTCACCCAGCAACCTTCGCAATATTCAGCTTCCGCCCAACTCGTGTCATTTGCGCCGCCTGAGTAGTAGGAGCGTCTAATCGCGTCTTTACATTGACTTGATATGTAATTCATTCGCGCGAATGATTTTACTTGTGCTTCGTGTGTGGAGACATTTAGACTGCTGGGGGACCTGACACATGGATCTCTTTCTCTATCTATACGTATCCATAGCATGTTAATGTTTGTATGTTACGTATTTGAAAGCCACTATGAGGAGTCCTGGGACAAAGACAGTCGTCCAATTAAATCACCTAGAACTGTAGCTCGACTTGTTTGTGCATATTAACATACTCATTCTTATTGCGGACCAACTGCTACCTCTCGTCTGAAAGTCTTACATTTGTCAAAATAGGTCTCTTATTATTACTACTGGCTTACACTGTGGCCTTCAGTCGGCACTAATTAACCATCCTAAGCTCATGGCTGTTCACCATCACTGGTCTGGTTGCCCAAGCTTTCTGCCTGTTTAAAGGAAGTTTTTCATCATTGCCAAATTTTGCCAAAAGCTGCCAAAGCTGGGTCCTAATTGGGTCTCTGTAGTATAATTAACAACATGAGGAAGAATATGGTCCATGCCTGCTCTTTTTGTAAGGTGTCAAGAGACAAGATTTGGTTTAATACAAACACAAACTGATTGAAAATGAGGGGTGAGATTCACAGAAGAAAAGAATTTAAGCTATTTCAGAGTTATGTAAAGTCTTGTTTTGTAGAGGAATGTGTTCCTCTTTTGCTTCCTACACACCCAGGGAAGGAAGAGGTGCACAGACACACTTCCTATCACAGCAGAGGGTCTTGGGGTTTGTTCGCCTTCAAGTTTTCCCACATGTACTAAATGTACTAGGCTAACACTGAAACTCTTACTTTTGTAGAAAACAGGAAGGTGTCGAGCCGATCATGAACAGTAATCTATCAAAAAGCAAATATGACACAAAAATAATGATAAAGAAGAGTGGTCCTGTAACTCACGTATGTTCCACAGAGTCGGTAGATGATGGTCTTTCTTTTTCTTCTGGCAGATTGTGATCAAATACGATTGTTTCTGTGTTTGCCAAACAGAATCCATTGGACCTCATGATTTCTGGAAAAGTACAGAGAGAAATATTAGATCAGCTGTTAAATTATGACATGAAGGGTTGTCAGCAGTGAGTAATAAAAGAAGTGTACCTGATATCTTGATTGGACTCTGAAAGCATGGCTGAATTCTGTGGACTTTGTCGTTCCTAAGCACCTGGTCGAGTGGGGATCGCTCAAAGAAAGTCAACATGACCTCTGACCTGGAATACTGTGGAGACAGGATTTACAGTATTATATCGTTTTACACACATATTCTTAATAACAGACAATGACAAATAGTCAAGTACAGAGAAGGCATGCGACTCTAACACTGATGTAAAATAATCCAGGTACCAACCTTGCAGGGCATGTTGATCGCATTCTTCAGCAGTCTCTCCACCTCGTTCAGTTTCTCCTCAATGTCGTTTGCCTCCTTGATTTTTATAAGACCTAAAACAAACAAAAGAATAACAGATAAATACAATGATGTACATGACATAGGGCTGGGCCATATGGCCTAAAATCAATATCACAATACATTGAGCAGTTCACCTCGATAACGATAAATGGAGGATAACTACTTCACAAGCTGCTCACCCCCTCCCACATTAACTACATCTTCGACATAGGACAGTGTCTTAAAGGGACATGTGATCATAGCCTACCGACACTAATCCAAAACCAACTTTTACTTATTTTATTTGACACCAAAATGGGCAAAATGACATTGGTATTGGTAAATTTTCGGTTTATCACCCAGCCCTAACATGAGATGTAAAATTATTCACTCTTTTGTGAGGATTTTATTTGCAGTAACAGTTCATTAGACAAACCAAATCAATCAAATTTAACCCAGCACCACAGCTTTGCAATCAATACAACCTTTTTTTTACGTAACTGCATGTTTTTTATGGTATCAAGAGCCAAAAATATCCACATTATTCATCTAAACCAGAAAAATTACTTTCAAATACCCTTCTATTACTGAAAAGGCCACTAATTTATCTCATTTATCTAATCTAACCTTTACGTCAAACTGTTATCAGCCCGCAGGCCAGGGGGGAAAATACCGGGCAGGTCTGAGTTTATCCCTGGTCAGAGGAAAAGGTTGCACACATTACATACAAAAGGTGGTGCTTACTACTGTGACCTTTCGAACAACCATGCCCACTGATATTTATCCTACAACTACTTATCATCATCTTAAGAACAATAACACAGGGCACAGTCCCAAGTGATGCCTCAATAACAGAGGGGAGTAATAACAGTGGTGAGGAGAAACAAACAGTCTGTGATAAAACATAGTGATCCAGCTGTAGCTGAAGAGGTGTTGGGAGTGTGAAATCAGCACTTTTAGGGATCCAGGGTCTCCGCCCATGAGAGCGAGCAGTCAGCAGAGCTTCATTTACGGCCGTGCTGACGAAGGGATGTGGTGAGGAGAATAATGATGCAGACTGCAGCCGCACTAACGGGGGATCTGTCTGCTGTAAGTGGTCACACGGCGATTACACTTACATGGAAGTTCTGAGTCAGAGAGCCTAAAGCAACACTGTGCACACAGTCACGAGCTCATCCATTTGTGATAGCCAGCACTGACGACATCATAACCTGGGGGGTGTGAGGAGGAGTGTTGGGCCGCAAAGTCAGCATGAAAAAGTGAGTGTCTGAATTTCACACTGGCTCTGGATCAGGTTTTGTTCAAGTCTAGATGACTTGGAGTGATACAGTCTCTGTTTTTATCTCAACCAAATTTGTGACAGATACTTTTTCATGGAAACGTAAGAAAGTTCAAGCACTTTAAAAATAACTGAAGGTGACATTTTAAGCAGTAAATTAGTCAAGATTGAATAGCTGTGTTTTAGAGGGTTTCAGGGGTGTGTACTTATACTTTCCCAAAGGGAGTCACGGCCAATTTTTAGCATCATAACTCATGTTGCAAAAGTTATTATTATCGTGAGGCAAAACTGAAAGAATTTATTACATCAAGCAAGAAATCCCATGAAACTCAGAGCCTTTCAGCCATCATCTAAGAGCTCTAAGCTCTGGGAGTGACTGTGAATTTTTAGGGCATTACAGTTTAGCCAGCAGTGAACAAAAAACAACTTTTAGAGACTTATTTATCTATAATCTGCATTATTTACAGTCTAATTAGAAACTTAAGAAGAACTTTTGAGCCATTTGTTATTTTTTTTGCTGAAAAGTCCTTCATTTATTCATGACAGGTCTCAGTTTCAGTGTAAATAGTAGGTTCACGCTCTGTAAACTGCTTTGTTTACAGTCTAAAAAGCATCTTCAGAAGCAAACTTGAGTCATAATTTCTTGGTTTCTTGAGTCTTTTGCAGCTCTGTGTACAGTTCACACCTTAACCACTGAGCCAAACTACCAACCCCAATTAAACGTATTTATCTTGAGGGCCTGGACTGTGGGAGCTGAACTTGCAAAAACCTGTTTTATGGAGGTACATTGTTGACAGATTACCGCTAATACAAGCTAGGATGTCCTTTGGGTGAACTGCTTCTGCTCACAACAGTGACCGTTGATTCATGATTTAACTGGACTAACTAGACTACAAACACACAACACTTGAACACATGAGAGGTTTTCATAGTTACTAAACTTCTTTGTAAAATCTTTGACAATTTAAAAACACAATCCCCAAACTACAGGTCTCACTGTCAGTTCGCAGCATTCACCACCTTGTTTGGGAGAAGATTGTTAAATAAGGAAGAGTTTATATCCTCATACTCTTGTGCTACGGACTGCTGACAATCACCAAAACTCATCTCATCCCCTTAAAAGGCCGTTTCCTCCACATAAAACTGACTGTAAAAAGAAACTGTGGAAAGTCCGGAGAACCTCATCCCCTGTCCATTAGCTGATGGTGTCTCTCCAGATCAATATTTATGGAGATGCTGAAAATTCAGCAGTTTCCATGTCATATAGATGCTTTAATTTTTTCACATCAGCCATATTTAAATGTATCAACATCATTAAAGAGCTGGAGAAATAGAGTAAATAGTTTTTACTTTATAAACTACAATGCTTTACAATACCAGGATAACTGAAAAACAGAAGTGCAAAGTTGTTTTTGCAACAGCCTGGTTATGTTGTGCAAGACTTAATTGTGGCAGTTGAAAGCTTTTCCAATTAGAGAGAGCAGATTCATATCATACTTGTTGAGATCTGCACAGTCACAGAATCAGACAGATGTTTTTAAAGATATTTATCTTCACGGTTTCTCAATCACAATAGAATAAAAGGGTGAATCATGCCGTGCCATCAGAATAATGAAGATAAAACGGTCGATTAAAGAGGCGTGGTTCTTTTTAGTAAAGTTAATGCGGGTCGTCTAAATCAATGAAAGTGTTAAAGAGCACAAAACTCTGGGCTGCACCGCCGACTTTGTCCAAGCGGGCGAGCAGGCGGGACAGAATGCAATCAATCTTGACGGTGAAATTGCAGAGCACCACTAATTGCGAGAGTCACCCCTCCTTCTGTTCCTCTTCTGCTACTCAGGCTCATGGGAAAACACTAAAAATACCACACGGGCGCATGCAAGGACAAGAAAACAAAGCAGGCATCGTGTCCAAAAAATCTCAGGTTTGCTGTCTTTGTTGAAATTACAGGATTGTCATGTGGAAAACATCTTCAAAGATGCTGACACACAGTTCAGCTATGTTTGCTGCCCACCAAAAGCCCTGAGTGTATTTCCTATTTCCTGTGAGGAGACTATTTCCTGCATTAACTTCCTGGCTACTACAGCGGTCCTTTTTTGAGGAGAAATAGTTCACCAGTGTCTTCTTTATGTGATTTCAAGTATGTCTGAGTGTCCCAGCTTTTCCTACTTCACCTGGTTTAGAGTATTTATGGCCTTCACTCTTGATCACACAGATACACAAGTTCCCAACTGTTACTGGACAAGCCACCTCATCTATACGCTGAAAACAACACGGTAGAAGTATTTGTATAACAGGAACTCTGCTGTGTCCGAGTCATCCTCCTCCTCCGCAGTATCTGAGCAGCCATCAGATGTTGTAAGCAGCAGTTATTTCACAGCTGTCCTCTGCATGGATCTGATAAGCACATGTCAGCAGTCTAAGGCTTCATCATCTAACCGCCAACTCTCCGCTGTTTCATTAGTGTTCAGTTATTTCTGGAAGCTTCAGTCAACAAGCAACAAGTATCACGCATAAACAAACAAACACAGTTATAATTATAGGGGGGGTTTATCTTCTTGTTGTTCTTGTCCATGGTGTGCACAAGTGTCAGAATTGTTGTGGCTAGTCTGTAAAAGTACAGCTTAATGGTAAAATTGTGAAGCTATACGTGATCTCTCCAAGTCGGCATATTTTTGACAATAAAATCAACATTATTTTACTACTTTAAAATGTTCAAGGGAAGTTTTTGCTGTCTATTTAATCAGAAACAACAAAATCTCTTAGCTGTTAATGTTAGCCAACAGTTAGCTATATAACACTAGAATATAGCCGTAAGCTATAGCTATGTAGGGGAAAGTCCCGCCTCCTTCGTCTCTGTTTGGCTAGAAAAAGCTGAAAACGTCACCACAGACTCAAGCCAAAACGCAGACTGTCGGCTCTGTACATCAAACAGAACATTATCGCACTTCTGAATCTCCTAACTAACCCTAACCTGACAGACAATGACATTTCACAGCCATTAGAAATAACCAATCAGAACCCAGCACTTCTAGCCAATCAGAGGCAAAAGAGGGCGGGACCTTCCCCTACCATACCACAAAAAAAATTTGCTTCCAGTACAGTCAGCTTTGCTTAGCCTAGCATAAACTTAAATTGTGTGTTTCACCACTTATTTGCATACTTGCACCCTTTTTAATGTTAAATGTCAGCCTAAATCCCCAAATGTAAAAAGACACAGTTCTGCTTTTAATGAAACTTCCCCTTTTGGGGTACAGAAACTTCCAGAAGAGCTAAACAACTTCATGCTACTCAATATATATTTGTAAGAATAACTTTATTTTATTCCCCAAAGGGAAATTCAATATGGGGCTTTTCTTAATTCAATGGTTTTTTTTTATATATATATATAACTTACAAATTAAAGTTATTTACAGCTTTTCAGATGAGCATGAAATATATTTTTTTTTACTTGGGAGCAAAAACCAGGCTAGCTGCTCTGTAGGAGCTACAATATTGCTTTGCTTATCGGTTATCCTGTGTTCGGTTACTTTTGTCTGGTTGTCATTGGTTTGGCTGGGTTTGGGTCACATGGGCACTGTGTTTGAAAACTGGTGTGTTATAAAAGTGGTGGTCTTACCTGCACTGGGGTGGAGAGGTGAGCCTAGGTAGCCGTAATTTTTGTTGACCGCGCTTCATGTTCTTTGTTTGCAATGATACACGTCACAAAGTGTACACATACTCTATCGAATATGAGTGTGGAAGCGTTTTTTTCTGTTATTAAAGCTCCGAAAACTTTAATGAACTGTGAGTACTTCTTTGGAACAGCAGCAGCGTGTCACACAAATATACAGGACCTATTCTCTGCCTCAAGCGACTTTTTTAAATGTACTAAAAGCCGCAACATGCTCCACAATGTTTCCAGTCTTTCTGCAAGAGACATTTAAGAGGTCGTCATTGACCCTCTCATTTAACTTCCTGAATAAAAAAAAGTTTGTGTTACTAAAGTCTTGGCTCATTTCTTTGATTCTGTCACTGATTTAAAAGTATTTTAAAGTTTACGTCACAGAGTAAATACATTAGCTGGAGTAGTGAAAAGTCAAGGGTTACTTTTAGCCATTTGTAGCTGATTTTCTCCAAAAGAGTTGTACTGTCTATGATGTAATGCAGCTAAAAGCACAATCAAAACTCTGATTTCAACACTGTTACATTACTAACTAAAGTGATGACTAATAAGTGTCTCAGAATAACATTTGAAGTGATCTGGTCTGCGTCAGCGCTCCTCTGTGGATTCTGGTTCATGTGAAATGTGAGCAATCGCTTCCTGTCTGCATTCACTCTGGGGTCACATGTAAGGTAAGTGTTATGAGGCCTCGGCAGTCCAGAGGGACTAAATATGGCAAGTCCACTCCTCTCACAGCCTCCCTCGTTCTCTCTGTCTCATCATGACATCAGGCTGAAAACTCTGCACGCCTTCCTTGTTGCCTGGGCGCCGCACAGAAACAGGAAAACATGGGGAGAGCCAGAAAGTGGATCAGAGTGAGCAGAGAAAGGCCAGAGCCGGGGACTTTTAATCTGAGGAGCAATTAGGGATGCAAATGAAATACTGAACAAGAGTAGAATTAAAGGAAGGGGAATTTCATTAACCCTGCTGCCTGCAGTCATTAACTTGTTGAATTTTCTTGAGTCAATAAAGCAGAAGTGTCTCCTTCTAGGTTCTTACCGAGCTTAATATGTCTTTACTCTTTAATCAGAGCTCGAAGGGGGATAGGTAGTAAAAAAAGAAGTGAAAAGTGACTCACTCAGTCCTAAATCTTACTTCCCACAATGCACTGCACACTGCACTGGCAGGCATAGAGCGCTGAACTGTCAACAGGCCTGTCAGCTATTTCAGTGCCCGAGCAGGAAGCAGAGCCTTCCAGTCGCCACTGAAGAGATGTTTCCAAAACATTCCTATAGGCTCAGCAGGGTTAGGACAAAAGGGAAGTGCCAAGGAGGCTGTGTGGGGAGATCATACACACTCAACAAGCTGTACGCTCTGCCAGACTTGTTGGCAGTGCCACAACACCACAGTGTCAAAGATCCACCCCCAGAGGGCCAAAGGTTCGGGCTACGTACGGTCAGAGAGTGGACGCAATAAACCCAGACCCAAAATTCTGCTTTTACTAAACACCACACAACTTCACAGACACGCCTGCTCATAGATTATAATTGTTCAAATTCTCAAATAATATATCTGGTTTCATTACTCCAAAGTGAAACTAGGGTTCCCAAACCAGACAGCCATTAAGCTCCCAAATATTCAAAAAGGATGTAGAAACATGCAGTCACCATGTTGGTTTTGTGGTCGAAAGGCTTTGTGAAAGGTCTGCTGATGTAACTGAAAGTGGACTTTGTTAAATATTAACCTGTCCTGACAAAAGCATCCAAGTCTGGGTTTTGGAGCAGTTCAGTTAAGATAAGCCCTAAACCATTATTGATTATGTCCACTATGTTCTTCTCTTTTGCTTCCCTAAATGCAAAAGTCCAGATACCACTTTATCTTTTCATACCAGCATCTGCTTCGTGTACCATTTTACCCTTTTGGGCCCTAATTGAATATAAAGAAATATCTACTATTCTCACAGCTGGTTAGGAAGTAGGATCTAACTATAATCCACCAAATACTTTTCCCATAAGCCAAAAAACAGCAGCTGTTGTGCTGCCGGAGACAAACTATAAACAGGAATATCATTTTGCAGGGGCTTTCCTGTTCAGACAAAAACAGAGATTTCCTCATGAATGTCCAAATTTCCCAGGTCTGATGGAACCAAAAGTTGCAGAGCTTAAACTGAGAGTCACCGGATGAATTTATTTGTTGAATTAAATGATGTCATGCAATTTTGAGGCCACTCAAATGAAATGTCGCCACTGTTAAGCTTTACAGAATGCAGTGTATAGTTATTCATTGTATTTAGCAGAGTGGACTTGGTAGACATGGAAAAATGGCAATATATAGCTGGGAGTTGTGGTGGTTGTGATGGTTTGTGTGTTTTAACAGTTTGCTAAACGTCTTTGTTTTAACTTTCATCTGTGCTAAGTAATTTTAGCTCGTAAGCTAACCTGTTCAGATACAACATACCATATGTATTTTCACTGTCTCAAACTCAATCGCGTTGCTGTCACAGCACCATTGGGTCTCGGTTGTTACCTTACATTTATGGTACTGGCCCCGACTCAGTACATGCTATCATGACAGAAAGCCATCTCAACACTAGTGCCTAATAAAAACTGAAAAACAGTCAGTCTGGTTTTGTGTCAGTCTTCGGAAAGTTGCAAAATCGCATCAGAGCTTGATGTGTATAGTCAGGCACGTCAAAATTCACCTCTGAATATTTTGTAATTTCGCATCGTATATTTGCGTCGTTCCCGCTGTGTAAGGACCTTTAACATAATGATGTGCAGGTGAGAAAAGGCTTGGTCACTATAGATTTATGTGTTTTTTGAGCACATTACTGTTGGTATCAATTTCCGTTTTTGTTTTTTGGTTGACTTTGATGGTTAGGGTTAGGGTTCTACTGTCACATATCATTTTACTTAATTTTTGCACCCTGACTGCACCCTAAACTGACGGCTGAGGTTGTCCTGAAAAAAAGATGTGCATATGTTTGCTGTGTTTAAAAGGATAGAATTGCTACATAGATTTTTACAAAATAAAAACAGGCGGACCAAATATAGCAAAATATAGCTGGGAGTTCTAAGGGTTAATTAAATACCAAGGGGGCCTCAAGCCGCCCCTGTACATATGGCCCCAGAGTTTGTAGCTACGCCCCTGCTAAGGACGTTACTCTGAGTATGTTATGTGATGGATGTGTTGTTTGTGTTTGGGGCTTTCCTTTTCCTTCTTAACGTTATAATTCAGTTTTTTCTCACCTTCTGTCAGAGGAGACTTGGAGAGGTCTCTTCTGTCCTCAGGAAACGACTCCGCCAGTCTTTTAAAGAGCCGCCCAAGATCCGAGTAACTCCGGTGCAAGTATAAAATGTTCCTGTCAGACCACTCCGTCCTGATCTCGAAAAAGTCCTCCTCCTCTCCCCGCTGGCTGATGATAAGTCTCCGGATCCCGTTGACCCAACAGTCCCGTACAAACATATTGACCAGCGACGTGCCCTCAAACACAGCCGATGCCATTCCTCAGACGTCAGTCCAGCATGCTGCCCTCTCTCTCTGGGGCGGCAGACAGCGGTCAGATAGCCTGGAGCTCCTGAAATGTCAAAATAGACTCACACAGGGAAACTTTGCCCACTTTTCTGTCGGGGGTTTTCTCTGAGCAGCTGGACGTAAATGAAGATACCTCCTCAGCGCATCAGGCGTAATCTCAAACGTGGCATGAGTTGTGAAAAAAATAGACTTTAGAGTCACTGATACCGCCCCTGCGAAATTGATTTGGTGTTATCGATCCAACAACAGTTCATTTTCCACGTCAACCTCTCCAACAAGCCGAGGAAGTGTCCTAAAAGTCCAAAGACGGGTGCAAAATCTGTGAAAGTCTACAGTTCCCTCTTTTAGTTTCTTAAATCCAGAACATTTCTCCTCACACAGACTGGATCAGCAGTTGCTCTTCTTTCTGCACAGTTTCCTCCCCTCTCCTTCCTCCCTCCTTCCTTCCTCCCTCCTTGACAACAGGGTATTATTATGCAAAGAATGCACAGGGCTGCAATAGGGAAACCTCCTTATTAAAATCAGGAGGAGATGCTTGTTATGCTGTGGGTGCCATGATAGCCACGGACTGTGTTTACACTTTGTTTGAAATGACATTTTTGGAGATAAACTCAGGAAAATTTTGGGGAATATACAGCTGACATGAAGTTTTTATAAAGTCTAAGAAACTTTAATACTATAGGACATATTTGTAGAAAAAAATGAACTCTAAGTTGGCTGTTTCTTGGCAGGAATTACTTGATTTTGCCATTTGATTATGAAAGTTCAAAAGCATGGCTTAGACTTGATTGTGATGCAAGTAGGGGAGACAGGGGCTTGTTGTCACATGGGTGAGTTGTCACATTGCAATTATCTTTGCCACCAGAGGGCGCAACTAAAAAGTGGAATACTAGTTTTATTCCTTTACATGGGCTGTGTCCGAAATGAATCACTCAATCCCTAACCCCTTAGCCCCATATGTGGTTTTACTATATAGTTGACTACATAGTGAACTCAATCACCGGAGGTTTCGGACACTACATGGCATGACACAATGCATGACGGGATGCCCACCAATGGTGAGTGCCCATCGGATGGTCCCAACATTTTGCAATGCTTTTTGGGAAATTTTGAGTCGCCTATATTGGGCACTGGAATTGATCACTGTGGTTTTGGACACCCCTCAAAATGGCGCTAACCCCCATGTAGTCACCTATATAAGGGTTAAGGATCCATTTCGGACAAAGCCTCTGTGTTCCTTGCCCCAGTCCTGTCACACCTGCTCCCTGATTGTTTCTCCCCACCTGTGTCTCATCAGCCCTCGTTACCTCTTGTATTTAACCTCATGTCTCTCACTGTCTTGATGCCAGTTTGTTGCACTGTATAGTCCTCATCCTGGCCTTTTTCTTCACAGCCACAGTCATAGCCTCTCGTGTTCTGAATCTTGCTTGTTTTTGGATCTACAGAGAAAAGAGTGGTTTAAAGGAGAGGAGAAAGGGAGAAAACATGGTCAGGAATTACAAAAGAAAAACAGTTGCATAATATTTTATGTTAACGTTTGTTCAATGACTTTTTGTTGCTCAATAATAAACATGTTCTGTGCCTGACTTTGATCTTCACTTTCAGTAAAAAAATTAGAACAACTATAATTTTGTCCTTTTTTTATTAGCTGCAAAATCCACTGTGACATCTTACCCCATGAAGTGAGACAACTTACCCGATGGTGGGGCAACATGTTACATGTTCACACTCTCTATTTGATTGCTTATAATTCTGCACTGACACAAGATAGAAAAATGACATGAATACAAAATATATACCTGAGACTTTGGTCTTTCATCTGGTACACATTTTGTTTATACATGATGTATTGTTTCCAAGAAATATATGAGTGTATAAAGTGTGACAACAAGCCCCGGTCTCCCCTATACCATCCCTGCCCAGAAAGGAAAACCCCCTGTCTTGAAGTGGAACCAAGATTCATGTCATTGATAGGCAGCTAATTTTAAGTTGATGGACCCCTAAAGATAAGACTCATCTTCTTGGCGCCATGAGGAAATTAAAATCTGAGACCATCCATTCAGCAGCTTTCAGAATATTTCAGTCTGAGACACTAAAAGCACATTCAAGTCCTTAAGAGTGAAGAAAACAGTGAAGCACTTTCCTGTATGAAATGATCTCTTTCCTAATGGTCGTAAAGTACATGGTATGCTGCACATTTCATTCCAGGCTCAACTGCGAGGATGATTGTATTACCCTGAAAAACCACCCCGGTATTATCAGGACCCCCTGTTTAATAATAGGATCTGTCTGCTCTGAGTGGTTCTTCAATCTGCGGTTGGCCACATTTAAAGAGTCAGCACATTCTGGATCAAAACCCTGTCCCACTGTGATTTTTCTCCGAAAGTAAACTATGAAAGGAAAAGCAGACCTTGGCTGATTCATCCATAAAAGCGTTCGTTCTCCAAACATTTGTCTGTCATTACAGCGGAGCCAAGGCCAAACCTTTGTGGGACCAAGAGGAATTGCTGAGGATTCATTTGTTTGGAAAGGGGCTGATGTTTGACCAGATATACAGCAATTTGTTTATGCACGGGCTTAAATGTTTGCACAGGATAGGCTGATATGAACAATTACTCCAAATTAAGAGGAGGACTCTCCAAACTTGCCTCATTATGTGCTTAAATTGACTGAAAAATGGTG
The DNA here is from genome assembly GCA_962446985.1 of Xyrichtys novacula. Lineage (NCBI taxonomy): Eukaryota > Metazoa > Chordata > Actinopteri > Labriformes > Labridae > Xyrichtys > Xyrichtys novacula. The sequence continues at coordinate 26,041,013 of OY660883.1, read as the reverse complement.
ATGTTTCTGGAGCGGATTTTGCAAATGCTCAGATTCACAGAAACAGGGCTTCTGTGGCTCAGTGGTAGAGTCAGTCGTCTCTGGTTGGTTCTACTTGTACTTCCATTTCTATCCAGTCTTGTTTTCATAATGCAGGCATGGAAAGCCAATAATATCAGATTAACATGGATCTAACTGCATCCTAAATAAAAGTGCCTTCAAGCTGTAGCTCCAAAATTAGCATGAAGACTTGTAAGATATTCTTAGCCAGAACATACATCAGTTTGTTCACAAAAATATGATGATGAGGCCTGATAAAAATCTTTTTTTGGCCACTGTGTAGTAGCAAAAACACACACAAGGGGTGGTGGGCAAGCGTCATAGTAAAGGGCTAACATTATATCTCCAATCAAGTGTCATAACGGCCATGTTTGTCCCATCTAAAAGAACTCAGGTCCAGTTTTCTGTCTAGACAAAAGAGAATCGATAAAGACAATCTCAAAGTCACTGCGCTCCAGCTCCTCACAAGCCATGACAATCGGGCCTCTTCTTTATCCCTTTTCTTAAAGCGAACATAAATTACATCCTCCGGCGAGGCCATATGCTCAGGATATACACCTAAATCTGTGTCTTTGCTTTTGTAAATTTATTGTCAGGCTTTTCTCTTCCAGACAACAAACATCAGAGGCTCGTAAAGCAGAGCAAAGTCCAACATAAAAGTTGGACACATCTGTCGGGGAACAAAGAACATCTGCGTTGATGGAAGCAGGCGTTCCCTTTTCATTGAGCAGCATTGTGAGCCATGGCAGCGCTTCACTCTGAGGAAGTCTTTCTGAGCCATAACTCTACCCTGAGCGGTTTTAGAGGACAAAACCCAGAGAAGAGAGTAGGGGCTGGAGTGACAGTGGGTTAGAGGAGTGCCTGAGTGTTTTTAACAGGCTGTATAATGGACTGTGGTTGTCGTCACTATGCATCTGTTGGACCTCGTGTTTTACGGCCCGATCCTTATTGTGTCTTCAGTGAAGCTTGGAGAGCAGAAACCCTGTAAGATTTCAGGCAGACCTGATGTCTGCTTGCTTTATTTCCTCTGTGGAAATCCAAGTTCCTGCTACTGAGGCCATAAATCTGATCTGTGGGTTTGAGGGCATCAAGAAATCCATGTGGATGGCTGTGGATACTCCATCAGGGATGTAATTACAGTTTTGGTGCAGAAATGGATGTGAATAGATATTCACATCACATAGACTGCTTATAGAAAATGTTCAAACATTTAAATTCCCATTAAATAAAATATGTGTTTACGCACTATGTCCTCTGCAGATACTTACTTATACATGGGTTAATGGCCAAACAGCTCCAAAATTGTATTTGTGGCTTCATTTATGCCTTTCATCAGTCAGTATCATGTTCAATTCTACATGATGGCCTCTGCTGGCAGCTAAGTCAGCATTAAATAAACATAAAGGTCAAAAAGGAGAACGTACACAATACATAAAGATGAGTTTCATTTAACTATCTGTGCACACAACAGGATGAATCATAAACTGTAAACACAGACACTGTCCTCTCCTTCCTGCTCATAATATTAATCACATACAGTAAAGGCTCATGATTTACTGAACACACTGGGACACAGGTCTCAACTAATGGAATATCTAATGCCTCCATGACCGACACTTTAATCTGCGGTGGGACCTTCAGCCCCCAACTTCACCATATAAATCTGAGCTATACGGAAAATCTGAGGTACCTACACTTTGAGTTACAGCCTCTGGACCCTGCGTACACATCTATTAACTCGTTGGACTCAAACAAAAATGATATTTTTTCTCTGTAGGACTTGCTCCATAATCTTAAATGAATGATGAAGTTTTCAGTCCAGTCTGCTCAAGGTGTCACAAAAACAGACGACGATAATGAAGCACCTGGAGAACCATCATCTGCCAAGAGTACTTCAGGCATCTGCCAGCATGTCAACATTAATGCTGTTTTATCTGCGCGCCTCTATTACTCTCACACTGCTGTGAACAAGCACCCACAGGTGCTTCACAATAACATGATTTACTGCTTCATATAAAGCTGTCAGGAGGATAATAGCCACCCATGAACACTCCTGCATCCGTGCATCCAAGTCATGTGATTTCATCCAAGTGTGTAAGACGTTAGTTTTTGCACTTTCTGCAGCTGGTGCAAATCTTAGGCGACACATATTATCAGATTTGAGTTTCGCTGCTTTTAATGTTTCCAGTTAATCACCCTGTTCAGTGGTTTCACTTCTGAGAAGGGCTGACATCTCTGATCAAAGATTTGTTCTCTCATGTTACAGCTGAGCAGCTCTGACAAGTGTTATAAGACAAGGCTGCTGTCGTACTTCAATGCCGCAAATGTGACTCTTTTTATGAGTGTGATTGACATTAAAAGTTATCTGCAAAATATTAAACTGTTCTGCACGTAACTTTTTTAGTTATTTTGCCCTTTGGGATGATGCTGTTCATTTAATCGTGGTTGGTGCAAAACTGCAGTATCAACAAATCCCTGTCCCTCTCAGCTGAATCAGTCAAACAAGCTGTAGAGGCCTGTAATGAAAGCAATATGAAAAGTTGATATCAGTATTCCCTACCACTAAACCTACAATTGCACATAAGTAGCATTTCTGTAAAGTATACCACAGGAGCACAGGGTGCATGAGGGGCTTTAAAAACCACAGGATGAAGTGTTTCACTTCCAAGGACATCCTGTGGTGAAAGCCGACGAAGAATCTTCTCAGAGACCGCACTTTTCTGGGTTTTTCTCTCGTTCTCCTATTCCAATGTGTCTCCAAAAGACTGCACCACAGCTCATGGGTTATGAAGTTCACAAAACAACACTGCACAGTAGGTTGTAAAGAAACTAAGAAATCAAATAAAACTTCTAACTTCACTGCCTGTACCTAACTTAACCGAACTAAACTTAACTCGCACTAAATAGACCACATACTTAGACTCCCCCTGAAAGAAAAGAAGAGAGAAAATTTGTTGGTCACATGTAACCCAACAAAAGACAAAAATCTGTGCTGAGGATGCCAAACTGGACTGTGGTGAGAGCTCAGAGAAGCTCTCAGGCTTCTTCGCTGATCAATGAGTTGTTGTTGTTTTTTTTACCGAGATGTCTTTTGAAACAGTAAAAACAAAAATAAGTGTAAAGTTTCACTGAATTTGTGCTTAACAGCTGATTGCACTTATGTTTGCATGAGTGTCAGAAAAGCTGATACAAGTGTCAAATATCCATGAATAAATGAATAATTAAGCCTTCAGCTGTCTTTAATGATTTAGTACAGTAGTCTTAATTTGCATTACACCTACAGTGAAATGTGAATTAAATCATGAATTGATGCCCATCTCCTAAATATTTGGTCACATGATCAATTTATTTCACCATTTCCAAGCAACAGGGGGGTGGCTCAACTTACCCCACTCTCCCCTATCCGTCGAACAAGCGTGCACCCTGGTGGACAAGCGAAATAAAAGGAACGCTGCTAATGGCTGCCGTTCGTCGCCAGGGCAACAGGGGGCGTATCATTATTTCTATTTACGTACAGCTCTGCGTTCAAAACAACCGAAGAAGAAAAGCCCCCCCTCAGCTAAGGAAAATGGCCGACGTTGAGATGGACATCGCGTCCACAAGAATGAATAATGGCAACGAACACGTGTAAGTGATTTAATTTAAGAAGAAACGCTCCTAGTTATAAGTCTGATCTTTTCTTTGGCTAGAATTAAAATAGAGCAGTGAGGAAAGTTAGGACTACGGGTGTTAGCTGACTAGCAGCTTCACGCTGTAGCCTGGCTAGTCAACGGCTGGCTAACGCTAACTGTTAGCATGTCTTAGCTAACGGTTGAAAACGGACTTGGCGGTCGTGCTCACTGCAGTTAGAGAAAAGTCGTCGAAGTTTACCGTTTTGGTGGTCTTTTGGGGTTTTTAACTTTAATTACTCGCGTTAATGCAGATAATTTCTCCAGTTTCTTGCTAAATTCAGCACATTACGTAATCGCGGTTTACCTAATGTCAGCCACAGAGCCAGCTGGTGTTTGTAGTCATCCAACAGTTTTTTCCTTCAGGTGGTGGCTTAACCTGCCTAGAGAAAAATGGTTAACACCACGATTTTTGTTCACGTTACATGTCACATTATGGAAGTGCTTCATGTGAAGGGAGCTAAGTAGGTTCCACTACTGCACGGAGTTGTGGTTTTTTACATGATGCTGGAAGTTGCTGGTGCCCCGGTTGCCATTGGTTACTGTGTTGTAGGAGAGGCAACAAAAGAGAGCCTCTGTACCAGCTCTGTGTCAACAACAGGGGACTGTTGGTGTTATCAGCCATCACTTTAGTTGGCCTTACATCATGAGTTGTAACCGTGGTGTAGTAATTGTATGGCTTTTTACAGCAATACATAAGCTGATTTAATGGGTGATAACTCATATGATATTTAATTTGTCATTAAACGAAGACTTTGAATTGTTTTATCTATTGAAAAAGGTCAGAGTTATTCCACTCAAACCAACAGTTACTTGAAGGGATATTCCGGCGTAAAATTAATCTAGGGTCAAACACACTGCAACACCGAGTTAGACACCCGCAGAGGGATGAATGTTGCTGACTGCTTATTTTTCTAGTTATACCAACTTTAGTAACAACTGCAGGATAATAATACACAGTGGTCTGAGGAGCCATAAACAAACCTCAACCAAAACGCCACTCTATAGCCACAAATAATGCTCAGAACGGCACCTAACTTCATCAACAGTACATATAGGGTCCTAGCCATAGTACTATAGCCTGGCTGGGCATTCCTGTTGCGTGAATCACTTGATGTTCCTTCCCACCAAGGTGGGAATCACTTGATGTTCCTTCCCACCTTGGTGGGAAGGAACATCAAGTGATTCACGCAACAGGATGGCCCAGCCAGGCTAATAGTACTAGCCACCAAACATCTTTTTAACTTTGCCTAATTTCTTTAGCAAAGAGACTAAACACAACTCACCTACTCTCTTCCAGCAGCCGCTTGTTTGTAACGAGACCTCTGCCCAATCCATTAAGGACTGCTGCAGGGTGACGCAGCTCAAGGAAGAACATTTATGATCATTTCTTCATGGAAATGCAATCAGACCGAGATGCTAAGGCAGAAGAACTACCACGTCTGCAGTGCAAAATGATTAATATGGTGATTATTACTTCAAGGAAATGATAAAGTAATGATCATAAATATGTGGTCGTTACTAAAGTTGGTATAACTGGAGAATCAAGCGGTCGGCAACATTCATCTCTCGAGGGGTTGTCTAACTCGGTGTTGCAGTGTGTTTGACCCTAAATTAATTTTATCCCGGAATATCCCTATAAGTGAAATTTACTTTAAACTCCTGTAAAAAGTGTCTGTTTGTGCCTCATATCTATGCGTATCTTGTGTATTTCCTGTTTTGAAGCGTAAAATAACATTGTGGTTTTCCAACAGTCACTTACCATGACAATTTGCTGTGGAGGAAGTAAATATAAAAGTTTCCTTCTCCATGGTACAAACTGCCTCAGCTGATGCTGACACATTGAAGCCCTTAAAGCCATTACACATTAATATAAATATTGTTAACCTTTTACTTCACTTTTCACCCCTGTTATAAATGCATAATATGAACTTTGTATTTAAAGTTTTCTTTCTTTCAAACAGGAAGCAGGATCTAGAAATCCAGGAACGAAGTGGAAATGAAGACAGTGGAGACATGTCTGAAGAAGAGGAGGAGGAGGAGGTAGGGATGGACCACAACAACATCGAAATATCTTCCGTGGTATGATGCCATAGTTCCGATGCACTTATTACCCTAAACAATTTAAAATAATCTCAGGCAGTCTAATGTTTTGGCCACACATGTATTAATTCTTGTGTCTCAAATCATCTTCAACCCCACAAATATAAATATGCAGTAGAAGTTAATAAACATCAAACAGCTGCTGCAAAACTGTGGCGCATGATTAAATGTGAATTTCATTGTTGGTTACTCCACCAAAAAGTTGAAATAAAAGGCAGATATATATGGAGATACAACTTAGTTTGCTGTAAGTGTATCTATAATAAGAGGTAAAGGATTGTTGCTATCTTCTACTTTATTTTTGAAAATGCGAATTCAGGGATGTAACCAGACTTAATGAAGCTGATATTTTGCCCTGTTCCAGGAGGAGGCAGTGACTAACGGTGAGAAGACAGGAGAGGGGTCCAAACATCACAGCGGCAGTGGGAAACACAAGAGGAAAAAACATAAACATCGTAGTAAGCACAAAAAACACAAACATGCCTCTGACGAAGACAAGGAGCGCAAACGCAAACATCGTCACAAACACAGGAAACACAAACGCAAAGAGGGCGCGTCTCCCTCGGGTGCTGTCCTCTTCGGCTCGTCCAGCCACAGAAAGATGGAGTCTTCTCCCTCCTCTGGGAATCCGAGTCTGGACGACAGGGCCCTGCTTGAGGATTTGGAGAAACAGAGGGCCATGATAAAAGCTGAGCTGGACAGCCAGTTGATGGAGGGCAAGGTCCAGTCAGGCATGGGTTTAATCCTTCAGGGTTACAACTCTGGATCAGAGGAGGATGGAGACGCTCGAGTCAGAAATGGAGAACAGCGTCAAAGAGGCAGCTCAGGTAAACCCATCTCTCCCAGGGGGGGAAAGAGCGGGAAATCGAGACGGGACTCAACAGAGGGCAGCAAATCCAACGCCAAGCGTCGCAGTCGGAGTAAATCTGCAGAGAGGCCAGGTCAGACCAAGGAGTCTAAACAGGATAAGGTCACCAAAACCACCAAGGACTCAAGTGTAAAAGACAGAGGCCGGGTCAGGAGCAGGTCAAAGGACCGAAAACGCTCAGATAGTGCGGACAGGTCCAAGGAGAGAAGCAGGAAGTCCAACTCCCCTCCCAACTGGAGGGGAGAGCAGAAAAGCAGCCGCACTGAAAAACGGCCCTCACCTCAGCGGGAGGATAGACCAAACCAGGACAGAGCCAGCCGCAGGTCCAGATCACCCGGGAGAGAACGACCGGGTCGCTCAGATGCTGACCGGGACAAACGGCCAGCAAAATCCCCATCCAAGGACGCGTCGTCGGGGAAAGAGAACCGCTCTCCTCATCGCCGAGGGCCTCACAGCCCTGGAAGGAGACGCAGTGCTTCCCCTCGGCACCGAGATGCCCACCAGCCCACAGCTACTGCCTCTGACAGGACGTCAAAACAAAGCCACTCACCATCCAGAACACGGTCCCCCCAAAGGAGAGGCCGCAGTCGCTCACCTGACACCAGGAGGAGGGATGCTGATAGGCAGGACTCACCATTTAGGTGAGTTCCAGTCTTTATTTCTCTAACTTTTATTGTAACTCACAGTAGAGGTGCACTAAGTAGTAAATCACAGGCTGTAAGAAGAAGAAGAGGGTAGTTATTAGGCAGTGGTTGTGTGCAAAAGAATATGTACTGATGGTAAAAACTTGACAGATGGAGGATCAGCCTTGGAACCTGAACCAGGACATAGTTAGGCTGAATCCCAATTCATAACTCACAGGCTTAAAAAGTGTGTTTCTGGTGAAAGTTTGAGCAGTTTTTCTATTAGACCTTGTTAGAATTTGTAGTGGAGACATGAAGGTGGCATCAGGAGAATGATAATACAGCCTGCAGATATGTGTGTACACAAGAGTACATCAACTAGTTTGAACCAGAAAAACCTGGCTGGCATGGAAATGATTGGAACAACTGAAAATAGATTTGCATATGTGTTACAACATGTAGGTTATCCTGGGTTCGAGTTACCTCGGAAGTCAGATGTCAGAGCCAAAAGTGACGCCGCACCTGAGTTCCCAGCGTTTCAGCGACCAAGTCAGAAAAAAGCGAAATTCAAAATCGGAGGCATGAAAAAAGATGGCTACATGAACAAAGTTATTTTAGGAAATTTTGATCATTTCCTCTAAGCCTTCATCCTTTACCATTGACAGGGTCTCATGTCCGTCCCCAACATCTTTAAGATGGGTTCAGTGAGGGAATGGGCTTGGAGAGGTGTGCAAGTTGTTGACTTCGTTAAAAAGTCATCCATCGTGGTAGTGGAACGCTTTTTACTTGCACTGTAACGGCAAAGCGTCACCATTATAGTCTGATTACATTCCATCAAACACGAACATGACATCGTTTTTATATCGTAACTACAAACACGTAAGCTTCAAGGTAAATGAAATCATCAAATCGTCAGCCTTGCTATTAACATTTACACGTAAAGCTTCAGCTATCTTGCTTACAAATGTATCCGGTAATTTTATTAGCAGCCAATTAGCCAACTAGCTTACCGAGGAGACGGTCCTTCTCCGGCGTCCACTTCGTCAGCCAACCCGACGTGTTTTCTTCGTGCTGGTGCATGGTAGTCGCGCCTTGCAGATCTCGCATTTCACGGACTTCCTCTCTGTATTTGGTAGCAGCTCCCAAACACCGGAGCTACGTGTCCTGCTCGCAATTGTTACCGAGTTGTACTGAAGTCCGACGCCGACTTGTATGAGCTCTACTGCGCAGGTGCACACACAGCGGAGGCGATGAGCGGATGGTACCGCGGCACGTTCGAGCGAAAAATGAAGCGAAAAAAAAAACGATTACGTCGATTATTAAAACAGTTGTCGACCATTTTGATTGTCGAACATCAACCGATTAATCGAATTAAAGTGGCAGCCCCAGTTCCGTTTCCACAAAGTACTGACATTAATGGCAGTTCAGACTCTTGACAGTTTGCAAAGATCTCACTTTGTATTTAAAGACACAATACCAAACTTCAGAGGGGTTAGGGTTATCCAACTATTTATGGGTGTGTCATGTTTCCAGATAGCATATGATGTAGTGATTGTGTGTCTTACTCCTTGATTTTATTCCTTACGCTCTGTAGGACTCTGTCCCTGCACCTGTGATGCCTTTTTAGAAGTTTTGAAGGTTTAGTGTTTTGGCTTTAGGGTGAAGGTTTGGATTGGGCCTTGGAATACTTAAAGAGAATGATCCCGTTGCTTGTAGACACCTTACCCAGCTGTCTTATCAGTCTTTTTTTTTGTACACAGCATGGTGAATGAGATTGCCCCAGAACTGGCTCAAGTTATCAGAGTGAACAACACAAAAAGTTTCGTAGATATTTCAGAGTACTACTAAAGAAAAGCCCTGTCCTTGAAGTCCCTCTCTGGTTGATGTAAAAAGTCTTCTTTAGCTCATCTGTCCCCTGGTGTTTGTTCAGGAAACGTGTCCGGGCAGATGCCGGTTCAGCCAGAGACAGGTCACGAGAGATCAGTCCCAGATCATCCTCCCGCCGCAGGATGAGTCGCTCACCTCTAAGACGAAGGTCCCCATCACCACGACGACGGTCCCGCTCTTCCCCTCGCAGACGCTCTCCACTGGGACACAGGTAATGGCTTTTATTAGTCCCCTTTCATTTGTCTCTGCTCAAGGCGCAGAATTTTTCTCTGCACCTTTTGTCTCTTACGTAATCAAAGACACACTCGGGCTTTCTAATTTTAGTCACACATTTGTCATGTTTTTTTTTTTTCTTTTAAAGGAGTTGACTTTCAAAGTTCCTTCTTTTATTTGATGCCGACTTTCTCCCGTGTGAACTTTTATAAGGTAGTAAAACATTCTTCTTCGTCTTTGCAGGTCGGGGGAGAGAGACCGGTATGGAAGGCTCCGACAGTACAGACGCTCCATGTCCAGAGATCGCGAGAGGAGGAGACGACGCAGCAGAGACGAGGACAAGTTCAAGGGCAGCCTGTCAGAGGGGATGAAAGTGGACCAGGAGTCCTCGGAGGAAGAAGTGTAAGCAACAGTAGATACCAGCAGGGATGATTCTGGTTCCTGAAGAACTGTGGAAAACTGAAGTGTAGATTCAAATCAGCGAGACACAAAAAGAATCAAAACAACCTCTTTTAACAGCTAAGGGTGTGATCTGATTAAACTTTTCTTATCTGACGTCGTCACATCTTTTTTTATTTGCTTACACATGCAGACATGGTGGCAGCAAGTGAAGGTTTTGCAGTTATGGATGCACTGCCAGTGTTTCCCACACAGAGACTGTACCTGGGCAGCGACTCTTAGCATATATAATGATGATGATGATTTCAACATTTTTCTTCCACCCCATATAAAATTGCCATTCACTATCTCTTTCCCTCTCCACTTCTCTCATGTGTTGTCAGTACCTGAATTTCTTGTTCATGTTTGCAGGATGGAGGACTTCGATGGAGAGGAGGTAGACGAAGAGGCTCTCATCGAACAGCGCCGCCAGCAGCGCATGGCCATCGTCCAGGTCTGTATCCTGTCCTCTCAACCTAAACATCCTGATCTATCTGTAAAAAATAATAGAACCCTCCAGAGTTAGTCTACTTCCATACAGCTAACCTCTTCTTAAGTCAACAATAGACTTAGTTTCACATGGATATTCAGGGCTTGACATGAAGGTCGTGTTCACACCTAAAGGTCATGGAGCATCGTGGGCAGATTTTGCTTTTGCTACTCATCTGGAGCGTGTATCAAAAGACGCTAGTTGACAGCAGGGATGGCAAGTCGATTTAACCGCGCTGCTGTTGCTGTTACTGGTTATGGAGAGTGAGAAGACACCGGTAGATCTACAGTGAATGTCCGTCAAATATCCAACCTAAAACTAACTTCACTAATTTTTTTAATGCGCACATGTGCCCCTAAATACATTTTACAATTCGCACACATATATCTTCAGTCGCAAATGTGAGTGAAACGGTCGCACTGTCGAGCCCTGATTCTCATTGACAAACCTTCCCTGTCTTCCTCCAGAAATACAAGTTAGTGAATGAAGACACTAACATGGTGTCGGAGCCCAGCAGCCCTCAGAGCAGCACACGCAGCCGGTCCCCATCCCCCGACGACATCCTGGAGCGAGTAGCAGCAGACGTCAAGGAGTACGAACGCGAGAACCTCAACACCTTCGAGGCCAGCATCAAGGCCAAGCACAACCTCATCGCACAGGAGAAAGACGGTAAATGCCCCCAGTCGAAGCCGCCTCTGTATGTTGGCGTACAAGGCCAACTGAATGAACCACGGTCAGATGTGTGTTTGAAAGTCACCTGCAGGTGTAAACACATCTGATGTCATGAAACAGGGTACAAGATTATCATCTGTCTCTTGATATATGCGCAGGAATTCACAAGACTTCTGGCAAGCACACAGGTCAAACTTTATCCTCTCACTTTTTAGAGGTTGATGTGGCAGGAAGTCTTCATGTCATTGTCATTCAGGGCTTTTCCTCCATATCAGAGCATCAGAGGATGATCTCGTTACCTATAAAGAGGACATCAATCATGACCAGCTTCTGATCCTGGTACAGGAAAAGGTCACGAATAAAGTACAATGATGTTTTTCTGTGCAGGGGTTATCTTGACCCAGGTAACCACAGAATATTGCGATCTATCATCCCTTCAGTCTCACCTGTAACTTCAACCTTTCAGGCTGAAGAGGAGAGAAGTCATCTCTGAGTGTGGAGGAGATCAGGGCCTGAAAACATAAAAGCAAAATCATCGTCTGAGATTTCCGTCTTTGATTTTTCTGAGAGAGCAAATGGACATTTTTCGTGTTCTGCAAATTTTTTTTTCAGTGTATTTTTAAGGTTCACTCAAGCCCAACTTAGTGCATGTGGAGGAATTCACAAATATGAAGGGGGAAGTTTTACCCCGGCCTGAAAAACACGGGGCTATAAATGTGCAGTAATGTTGCCTCTCTTACCAGCCAAAAGAAATCGGGCTTCAAACTCGAATTGCATTTGGGTGCTTGATTTGTGTGAGAAACTTCAAAGTTGTGTGTGATGCAGCCGTTGTAATTTTCTTTCTTTCTGTCATGTGTTCATTCAGTTGCTGGCTTGTAATCCAAAGCCTGGGTGTCTCTGCCACCTGCAGCATATTTTGATCTCTGCAGAGTATGTGAATCAAACACAAGTACCAGATATTCTGTTTTACAACCTGTTTAATGGATCGAGACTCACCCCCCGCCTCGTTTTTGTTTCTTTCTTTTGTTCGTTTCAGGAGCGAACCCAAAGAAGCCTTCAGCCCCCGACATGTTTACAGAGTCTGATGACATGTTTGCTGCTGACTTTGATGTAAGGAAACCTGAATGTAGGATGTTGTTCTTTACCTTGATGTTCCTCTCTGTTGTGAATGCACTGATCTTATTTGCTTTGCTCCTGCAGAGTGCCAGAATGAGAGCAGCAGGTGTAGGGAAAGACTTTAAGGAGAACCCCAACCTCAGGGACAACTGGACAGATGCTGAGGGTTACTACCGTAAGTGCCGCCCATTTATCCTCTATTTGTGTTCCAAAGTAGTTTTACACACGGAGTAAAAGCCTTTATGGCTGTCATCATTTTGCCGCCTGTTGCGGTGATTTAGGGGTGAACATCGGGGAGACACTGGACAAGCGCTACGATGTTTATGGCTACACCGGCCAGGGTGTTTTCAGCAACGTGATCAGAGCCAGGGACACTGCCAGGGCCGGCCAGGAGGTGGCAGTCAAGATCATCCGAAACAATGAGCTCATGTGAGTCAAACAGTTTATCTAAAGATGTTCAAAAACAAGTTTAGAAACCTAGATTTATTCTTTGATCGACAAAAATCCCTGAGAGTTTTTCTGATTCTTTGTTTGACAGGCAGAAAACCGGGTTGAAAGAGTTAGAATTCCTCAAGAAGCTGAATGACGCTGATCCAGATGATAAATTCCACTGCCTTCGACTCTTCAGACACTTCTACCACAAGCAGCATCTCTGTCTGGTGTTTGAGCCTCTCAGGTACAAAAGGAAAACACTCTTTTCCTGAATTACTCATCATTCATGTTGTCAGTCTGCTACTGTTTTAAGGGGTTTAAGCTTCACTCTCTGATGCCGTGTCGTCTTCTCATCTGTAGTATGAATTTGCGAGAGGTGTTGAAGAAATACGGTAAAGATGTCGGTCTCCACATTAAGGCCGTGCGCTCCTACAGCCAGCAGCTCTTCTTGGCCCTCAAGCTCCTCAAACGCTGTAACATCCTCCACGCTGACATCAAACCAGACAACATCCTGGTACGGTGGAAACTCTCAGTCCTGATTTTACTTATTTAATTCAAAGACCGATTAAAAAATGCATCCTGAATCATTTTTGTCTTTTAAAGGTGAACGAGTCAAAGACCATTTTGAAGCTGTGTGACTTTGGTTCTGCGTCCCACGTTGCCGATAACGACATCACACCGTATCTGGTCAGCAGATTCTACAGAGCTCCAGAAATCAGTGAGTTCCATTGTTTCTATCTCCCCTCGTATCGGTCCAGTTCAAAAGAGACGACTTTGCTCACGATTTTTTCTGCTTCAGTCATAGGAAAGCCGTACGACTACGGCATCGACATGTGGTCTGTTGGCTGCACTTTATACGAGCTTTACACAGGGAAAATCCTCTTTCCTGGATCTTCCAACAACCACATGATCAAACTAGCGATGGACCTCAAGGGCAAGATGCCCAACAAGGTACGATTGCATCACACAGTCTCAGTCCAGTCAGTGATTGTTTCCCTTTTCCTGAAGAAGTGACTCCATGCAGTGTTGTAGAGGTTGCAGCTGATGTGTTGACGTGGTTATCTTTGTTTTTCTTCCCCCTTAGATGATCCGGAAAGGCTTGTTCAAAGACCAGCACTTTGATCAGAACTTGAACTTCCTGTACATAGAAGTCGACAAAGTGACAGAAAGGGTAAGGGGTTTACCTTCCTCTTTAATGTACATCTTTTTTTTCTGATGAAAGTTTTGGTTGCAGAAAACTTTAAAAATGTTTAAAGTGTGATTTTATTTTGCGATCAGACCCATTTTTTGTTGTCTGCAAATCATTTAAACCATAAATTCAATCAAAAATAGAGCAAAGATAATGCTCCAGCCATGATTTTAGGGCCCCGAAGTGACACTACATTAAGAACAGACATGACTCTGAAGTAGAAGTCGTCGCATGGGCTCAAAACCCCAAATTGTATCACAATTCTAACCATTCTATTTGAAAATCGTGGACCCTGAGGGGGACCACCTTGTTTTTTATCAGCGTTCAACTCGAAAGCCATCATCTGCAGTGTTAAAGTGCTAATGATGTGGGTATCTTACACATCTGGAAGAGCACAGACGATGCTGAACGGTATATTGCCAGCTTCGGAGCACCATATGCTTCCATTCAGACGACGCTCTGTTAAAGGAAGGACGATGCCAAAACCACAATCTGCACAGATTAAAGCAGCATGGCTCAGCCGTGAAGGAGTCTGCTGCTAATCTTGCCTACCTGCCGTCCTGACTGCATCATAAAATGAAAAATACAACAAAAGAGACCCTTAACCGTGGAGCAGCTGAAATCCTACTCCAGGCAAGACTGGGATGATGTTCTACTTTCAAAACTCCAGACGCTGATCTTCTCGGTTTCCAAACACCTATGAAGTGTTGTTGAAAAAGGAGGTGATGCAACATGATGGTAAACATGCCCTGTCTCAACTTTTCTGAGAGTTGTTGCCGGCATCAAACTTTAACCATACATTGTTTCAGTTTCAGCTCTTGGAATGTTATTTCTGTTCTGTTGTCAGGTGAAAATGGGATTAAAACGATTTGCAGGCATTAAATAGAGTGAAAATGTACTTGTACTACAACAGCAGTATTTTAATAACTGTTTTTTTTTGTTCCTCTGTCCAACAGGAGAAGGTGACGGTGATGAGCACCATCAACCCCACCAAAGACCTGCTGGCGGACATGATCGGAGGCCAGCGCCTGCCCGAGGACCAGAGGAAGAAGGTGATGCAGCTGAAGGACCTGCTGGACGGCACCCTGATGCTGGACCCGGCCAAACGCATCAGCATCAACCAGGCCCTGCAGCACCCTTTCATCCAGGAGAAGATCTGAGACCCCGAACGCCACACACACACTCCCAGAGCAGACAGAGAACCAACCACTAAACCAGCTCTGACCGGAACTCTGCAGCGAAGCAGCCAACCCACAGACTTCTACTCAGAATGTCATGATTTTTTTTTTGTTCCTCCTCAAGTTTATTTTCTTTCTGAAGACATAATTGTGTTTTATTGTAAATAGATCATCGAGATGGTAGCCATTCTTGAAGACACTGATTTTGCAAAAACATCATTGTAAACTTCCCCCTCTCATACCCAGCAATGCAGTTACAGACTTTTCTTTTTTTATTTAACTGGCATTGAAGTAACAGATGTTTTAAAGAAAAACTATAATTCCTGTAAATACTGTATGTCTATTGCATTAACAATCTCGAGCAGCAGACGGAGAAGTTTTGTTGTAGTTGCAGATGTCTAAAAAGAAAAAAACATCATTCATTTTAATCCACAATTGTCATTGTGGGGCGACGCATGCTTTTGAATGTGCACTCCTTTTGTGCGCTCTATCTGTGGTGCAGGCCTGTAAATGCTCTGTATGTGCATCAGTGTCCCACATGTGGCTGCAACTCCAACCCTTCCTTAAATTCTGCAGGCGTGACGTCTGAACTGAAGGTAAAGATGCATATGAAATACTTCTGGAACAATACTTTTTTCTTTAAAGCAGGTAGTCATTGTTTTCTGTTGCTGGATATTTCCATATTGTTGATTTTTTTTTTTTTAACCTTTCCCCCCTTTAGCACTCTGGCTCGGTCCTGGCTCTGTAAGGCTCTCACATTTAAGTGCCTCCTGTACGAGCCTAGTGTGTTACAACACCAAACAATGCTGACCTAATGAAGCCACACCTTGACCCTCCTCTCTCCCATTGTTGTATATAGTCCACAGTTAGTGTCAGTTCATGTGTGATTATTTTTTTTTCCATTAAGTGGTAAAAAAACGATCTCGTGATTTCAATAAAGAATAGTTGTGGAAACGCTGCTGAAAGAGCACCTTCAGTATAAGACTTTTTAGTAATAAAATGTTTCCTATTATATACAAAAAAAAAACCCTTTCTTCATTCTGACGTCCCACACATCCTCATCATCCTCGCAGCTCAAATCACAGGAAAGTTGGCTGAGACGTGCACAGGTTTAGAGCTTCATGTTAGCTGCTCTTAAGGGGCCTTAAGTGCACTCTTAAGATTGCGAGTGCATGAAAGTGACCGTCGCTGCCGCCTCATACTATCAAAGGTACAATCAGTCCATCTTGAGTCCAGTGGAATGATTTTCAGCTCTCCTACACTACACCAAGTCATAACTGTATCCTTCATCTGTCACATTTTTACACTTGTGTTGAGCTTCTTATAAGCATAATGGGAGACTCAGAATAGATTCCCATTTTTGTCTGTCTGGAAAGTTAAGGCAATGATGCAAGAGCTCTCTGTGCTTGCATAAAGTGCGCTGAGAGGACTTCAGAGATGAGCTGATGGGCTGAAGCCTTAAAGGCTTTGAATACATCAGGGTTATTCAGGGGAAGAAGCAGGGATACTAACACCTACAGCTTTAATCTTAAAGACGAGAGCAGAACAGCCTGTAACGTAAATATGTGGCCAAACAAGCTATTTACAAAGACGCTTTTAAACTCGAGAGAAAATTCACTCACTCTGACTCGTTTTCAGCGCTTGTTGCAGTTTCCAGTAAATACCAGAAGAGGGCGTAAGAAGATCTAGAAACTTAACCTCTAGTGATGTTCAATAATGTTGACTGGTCCTCCTACTTAAACTTAGGAATAGTATAACCCCATATAAACAGTACAATGAAAAAAGGGCCATATGTCTACATAGTGGATAAATGTAAAGTTCCTGTGAGAACAATTTTTAAGTCAGTGACAGTCACACAGCTGAAAAAACAGCCCTGTCTTTACAATTTATACAAAATATTCACAATAAATGACAGACTTGACTGTCGAAGTCAAGTCTACCATTTATACTGATGAGATTTCTGTCAAAGTAGAGAAAGAGATATGCAAAGACAGTTTTTTTTTTCTACAGGGGTGTCAAAATTGACAAAGTTACTGATAAACTTAAACAATTTACAAGATTCGTGTTTTATGTATTTAAAGATAAGGTACTGAGTTTGATTTAGACTTAAAACCAAGAAAAGCTGCCAAAGTAGACATCTTTATTTTAGGTTGTTTTAAAACCACAATCCAAACCAACACCTTTCATTTATTATTGAACCCAGCACACAAAGAGGAAAGGAGACTTGAATTATAATTTCCATTTTTATTAAAACCATACAAACATTTGTAGTCAGTTATAAAAGAGCAAAGTGGCTCTTCTGGCGGAGGGCAGTGCTGGGCCCTTGAAGCTCTGCTCGGAGCCAGATCTGTCTGGCCTCTGCCCAGGGCTCGGGAATCCCTGCTTTTCAAAGTCAATTCTTTATTGGCCCCGGGATACTTCCCGCTTCCTCTGCTAAACCTACAGAAAGAGTATTGTATTTACACATTATATATAAAAAAAGCACAATAAATGTGAAAACATAAAAAAACAAAACAAAATTAAAGAAAAGTAGAATGCATTTCGCAAATCTTAACTTTTCTGATATTCAGACTTTTCTTATATAAATGTTCTATCATTTCATCTTTTTCTGGTCCTCGCAGACACTTTAAATGTTTCTCTTTTTCATAATTCACAATGGAAGATTGGCAGTGATCGTTCTCTTTACCGTCAGGCAGATACTTATAAGGCACATACCTCAATGTTATTCCCTTCCTTCAAAAGGAAATGATTTCTACTTTTTGAAAAAGAACCAAAGAAAAAAAACACCATCAATGCACAGCTACAAAAATGACAAAAGTACCAAAGAACAACAATACAGTTTGTACCTCATTGTTCTGACGCTCAATAAAAGGTAAACTACTCAATATTTTGTGTTCAGTCACATCAGACTGCAAGGCAATACTAACACTGTCGACAAAGTCACTGCAATACTTGATGGCAGTACACATTCTGAATTTAAGAGCTTTGGAGAAAACGACACAGATGGTTTCCTATGAAAAAAAAACACACACCACTTTACAGCATTTTTAACCATGAGAGGGGGATTCATGTGCTGTGGACCACTGCGGGCCTTTAAGACAATAAAAAACAAGGAGTACTCATATCTATTTATGTAAGCATACATAAAGCACCAAATGGGACCTTTGATCATCAAGAGAAAATGTTCATTTTCATATCAGCTCCTGAAACCGTGCAATCCAACGTCAATAATCAGATTATCACAAACAGAATATAAAAACACTGTTATATACACGTGTGAGTACCTAACTAAATTAAGCCATTTGGATATCAAGTAGACAACTATCTAGGTGCCTCCAAGACTTGGATGATGTGTCCTTCTTTTGGACTCGATACCGTACTGCAGTCACTAAAACACCACTTGGTAAAACTTGTTAGAAGCACTGAAACATTTACAGATTCACAAAATTAACATGACAACAGTTAAAAGTCCACTGTTTTTTAAACTTAGGGTATACAAAGATATCATCGGGGCCTCTTTAAACTAGTGACCCAAGTTTGACCTGCTGTGAGAAGAATGGGTTTGTACCTGTGGGGTCAGATTGGCCAATAGTTGGCACATGAGCTAGCCTGTGCACCGCTGTAGAGGGTGTTCATGTTTAACCTTGAATACATGCATCTTTACTGTCAGTGTGTACAGCAAAAAAACAGGAACATTACACGGAATACTGTTTCAAAGCGGTGAACTTTTGCTCACCGTCGCCAAGTAATACAAAGAGAAGAGCTTCCAAAAATAGCCTACATTCCAGAAAAGGAATATAACTATTTATCTGTACATAATCTGAACACATCCCATTCCTGTGTGGGATGACATTTTTACAAAATAGATGGGTCGGCAACTGCCTGTTCCTCAACACTTAAACACTATAGTTCTTATAATTGACACTTTGGTCTTTGTCTTCACATACACCAGAGTTTTCACTTTCTTTTTTCCTTTTTCTGAAGGGAGGAGAAAGCTGAGAGAAAGAGAGCTGCTACTGCATGATCGCCAGGAACTTGCTCTCCTCAGCAAGTGTAGTGAGGAGAGAGCTCATGTCTCCAATGGCCATGTTGTTCAGGCCAGGGGCCACGCTGTGGAAGGCCGCAGATGTTCGAGGAGTGGTCAGGCGCGATGAGGTTCTGGACAGGCCCTGGAAGATGGAGGGACTCAACACCCCTGAGACCAAGCTACCCTGGTCGAAGCCATCCTCCAGCATGGCACTGAAGTCCAGGTTGACCCCCTCATCTAATCCAACAGGTGCACCGCCGTCTACGGTGCTTGTCACCTGGTCTGCACCAGGGGAGAGAAGGGCAACAGAGTTGTCACTTCCACTGCCATTACCTTGTCCAACTGACTCAGCCACGGAGCCCAGTAAGCACTGCTCCTCCAGAACAGGGTACGATGAGGCCTTTTGATCCACTGGCTGGTAAGAGAGGCAGTCATCAAAGCCCTCCTCAAGGTAACCATGGTCTGGAGCCTCCAGTTTCAGCCCAGATACCTGATGTGCAAGAGAGAAATGGTCACCATTCCTCTGGAGTTGCTGCTGCTGCTGGTTCAGACTACCCTGGATTTCACCAGAGTTCTCAGGATTGAGATAACGCTGGGTCTTGACTGGGTTCCTGTAACCGTTTGGTGGGCGAGGGGCATGGATCTGCCGGTTGTGATGAGGTGCTGTTCCCTGGGGGAGGCTGGGTAGGTGGTTCATAGAGGATCTGGTAAGAACTAGATTGTTCCCAACCTGGCAAGAGGTGTTACTGTTGTGGTTCTGCAGGCAGTGGCTCTGTTTTTGAGGTCCATAGGAGGCCTGCTGCTTGAAACCCTGCAGAGGCCCATTGTTGAACTGTGCAAAATTCTGTCTTCCAAAGGGGTTTGTTGGGTTTTGACCAGTACCTCTCATCTCCATGCAGGATTTGGGTGATGACTCTAGCTTTGCCCCGGCATTGACTCGACAAGAACTTTGCAACTGATTAACTTGAGCGCAACTGTTTTGGAAATCAAGGGATGTTTGCTGCTGGACGACCATGTTTCCAAACCTTCCAAAAGGTGCAGATGTTGGTCCGTGTTCAGTACCTGACCACCGGCCACACTGTGTCTGGTGGTTGTGTTCTCTCAGAGGGGACCTTTCAGCACTTCCAGAGCTCACTTCGTTCCACTGGATTGGAAGCTTACTTGGGCTCGTCCGCTCAACCATCTGCTGCTGCTGTTGGAGACAATGAGGCCCCGCCAAAGTCATATGAAACCCAGTCTGGATCTGTTCTGTCTCCTCCATAGATAGATGGGAGTTGTCCCTTTGGCTAGAAGCTATTTGGTCCTCAATGTGCACATAGGAACTGCCATCCCCCTGAACCTGGGAGTGGAGATATTGCACCAAGTCATCTGGTAGCATATCTTCATCCCCAAGCAACAGACCAGCCTCCCCTTCATCCTCCATGGCCAAGGCTTCTAAGGCAGCGTGTTCTGCGATGCTCGGAGTGTAAGGTGAGTGTTGCAGACCTCTTTGCAGGTTGCCCTCAGAGCGGGTGTAGTTCTGGAGGCTCAAGTTGCGAGTTTCAGCTGTAGAGTAATGGGACAGAGGTGGGAGAGGGTGGAGGTTGTTAAGGCTGTTGAAGCGTTGTACTGGGGGCAGATTGTAAATATCAGGGGCTTGTGTCCGCACTGGGTCACTAGCCCTCCGGTTCCCATTCAGTGGCCCCTCGCCAGGAAGTAGTACCCTCCTCCTGTAACCTGAATGACCCATGTAACCATTTGTGTACCCGTTGGTGCCGTCACTGCAGCGATGTGGCCTGACAAGAGGTGGCAAAGACTGGTTGCTGCCACCTTCATCCATCATGGCCATACGAGTCTTCAAGCTCATGCGCTCCATGTTGGGCAGAGGCGTGGGAGGTGGGCCTCCTGTTGCTGCCGCATACTTGGCTTTCAGGTGGTAGTGCTGTGCTGGGGTTAAGTTGAGCATCCCTCGTGACCCTCCTGCACCTACCCCTCCTACACTTCCACAGCTCCCAGCTAAAGGTATAGCTCCAACCCCTCCTCCTGCCCCACCACCATACTGGCTTGCCTCACTGGACCGGCGGGAGGCATCCGTGGAGATGGGGTCATAAGAGTCAGTGGAGCTAAGGTTGTGGCGGCGACGGTGTTGTGCAGCCACCATTATGCCCTCATTCTGGGAAGTCTGGCTGGAGCGTCGACTGGAGAAGCAGGGGGAGATGCCCGAGGAGCGCCGACTGCTGCTCAGGTAGGCTGAACTGGTGGCACTACCGCTGCTGTCACGCCGGTCTCGGAGGAGATTAAGCACTGTTAGCTCTGTGCTGCTCAGCTCAGCATGAGCAGGTGGCTGAGGGGCAGACACCCCCAACTGCCTGCCCAGACAGGATCCTGGGGAGAAGCACAAAAAAAGGGATGAGAAGGTTAACACAAAGACAGAGAAAGGAAGAAAATTATTCTGTTAAAGGACTGCAGAAGAGTGGGGGAGAAAAAGCCCAAAAAGTAGAGATCCCTCCTACAGATGTGGCCGTAGACAACAAGCAACACCTGAAACCATGAAATACTGTTACATGCCTTTTTCTCTGATATGATATACAGCTTGATATGGTTCCGATACCATTTTCCAGTAGAACAGTAAATTTTCAGCATTTGATTTGCCTAAATACCCCAGTCAAGCTTGGCGATGGAATTCAGGATAATTTATTGGTACGCACATTTGTGCTGATCTGTTAATTCTGTGCACACATGCTTCCCTTTAAAATACCAACGTTGAACCTTGTGGGAGATCAAGGATTCCCTTAACTGTGAATTGAAAGACAGCTTTGCAACAACATAACTCAAAACATTATTCCTGGTCCACTGTGGCTCAGAGGTAGAGCGGGTCATTCCTAATCAGTTGTTTATGGTTCAATCCCCGGTTACGACTGTCCACATGAGAAGGAACACTCACTTGGACCTAAAACAAAACTTATGAAGTTAAATACGTGACCCTTACCCTTCCCCAAGATGGTGGGCAGTGTGGAGCCTTTTGGGGGCGGTGTAGGGGACAGGGGCCCCGGCCTGGGCAGCGCTCCATTCACCTGCTTCAGCCTTTCCATCTTAATATGCTCCATCCAGCGCAAGGGGCGGCCAACACTTCGCCTTGCCTGCAGGGTCAGCATGGCTGTTGTTGCCGTGGAGACTGTGGAGTCCATAATGGGGGCCGGCTCACCCTCACACTCCTCCTCTGCCTCTTCTTCGTTGTCCTCTTTCTCTTCGTTCTCCTCCAGCCCCTCCCCTGGTGAGCGTCCGGCGCTCACAGCAAGCTGGACTCCACTGCTGGGATAGGTGCTGATGGGGGACTGGTCACTGCTGCATGTAGACTGACCGCCAGGGCTTGGCTGAGACGCCTGATAGACGCAGACCAGGGCAAAGAAAGAAAGATCGAAAGAGTGGAGACAGAAAAGAAAAGAAGGAAGTAGAAATTTACATTAAAGATATTTCAGATAAGACAGAGGAAGATAGTCAGTGTCATCTGCAACAACAGTGATGGGATGTAATCTGTTGGAGAGTGCATTCCTTTAGACCATTACACAATGACAAATACTTATGGGAGACCACTGTGAAAAACATTTCTAATGATGTGTTCAAGGAGCCATCTTGCATAATCATTGCAGTTTACTGTGGCTGTACAAACAAACTTTTGCAATTATTCTTTCAGAAAAAAAGGAGGTGTTTGGGTAATGTTTTGTAAATTATTGGGGCATGAGTAATGCCTCCCCCTGTGATCCAGCTGGTACAGGCTTGAAAAAAATGATTTTGGGTTGTTTTCAGAGGATACACAAATAGGATAAAGGCCTCTTGTGTGACAGGCTGGTGCCTAATTATGTTGTTTACTGATTTTTAGAAACTATGTCACACTGAGGAATAATGGAATTACTTTTTTGGCATCTAGTGCCGTCAGTGTTCTGAGAGTATTGGCCTTGTTTGCTGTGTGAATGATTTTGGCCGCACAATGGAGCCCTGGGGATCTCTAGGCATGCTTTCAATGCCCTCACAGTTCTGCCCAAAGGCGTGCACCCAAGTCAGGAAAAATTGCACAGCCTTTGGTTAAAATGATCACGTTTTTCAAAGTGTTTCACGGTGAAATGACAAAATTTAATTCTAGCGGCTATGATGGATGAGAGACGCTTGCAATGAGAACAAAAGTGGCGTTTCTTTCAGTGAAAGTCAAACAGCTGTGATGGGATGAGAGAATGTGATATCCAACTACTAAACAGAAACCCATCTCACCTGATTACCCACTGTCCTTAAGAAAGGGGGGACAGAAAATGCCGAAGCAGTGGATAGAAGAAAATGTTTATGCATTAGAAAAGTTCAGGGTTAAATGATCATGCGCCACTTCAAGGACAAATTAGACAGGAAGCTGAATAAAAGGTACTAAAGCTACTATCTAGAAGGTAAAAAGTTAGTGTAAAGAGTAAGTGTTAAAGCTGTAAGTGTCTGCATACTTGATATCAAAGCTTAATTAGGTTAAGTCTCACCATGGGCTTCTCTGTCTTGATGGACTTGACCTGCAGACATTCATCCTGTTTTGAGGTAACATGGTTGTACTCCCTTTGGTCCGTGTACCCACCCAGGGGCAGCTGCCCTGGGGACCGTCCCTGGCTGTTCCCCCCAGGCTCCCTAGGTTGGGGCGGAGGGCGTGGGTAATCTCCACGCTGCTTCTTGGTTACATGCGCCTCTGGTCCGTGAACCGTCTTCACATGCTTGCGTAAAGAGCTAGGGTCTGTGTAGCGTTTGGTGCAGCCCGGGATTTTACACACATATGGTTTCTGAGAGAAGACGGAGAGAGATAAGCTGTGAGGAATATGTTGGTAAAGTAAAAACAGCACAACAGTCTGAAATAGCATTCGTCAGTACCTCATTTGAGTGCGTGCGGTTCTGATGCTTGGCCCGATCCGAGGCATTAGAAAAGGCCTTATTGCAGCCTTCGTGTTCACACACATACGGTTTTTCTCCGGTGTGGGAGCGTAAGTGAGTCTTGAGGTTTTCCAAACGAGAGTAGGCCTTGGCACAGCCCTCAAACTGCAGGAAATGGATCAGAACATAATTCAAAATCCTGAGCTCTGTGTTACCAACTCACACGTACAACCCAAAGTGTGCTGAAAAATATCAAATCATTCAAATCCTCTATTTGACAGATTTTAAAAATGTGACAGTTTTCTGAAAATTCTTGGCTTATTTTTAATCTAATGCCAGCAACATGTTTCAGAATAGTGACAGGGGCATGTTTACCATGATGTTGCATCAGCTCTTTTACAACAACTCTGCAGATGTTTGAGAACTGAGGGGACCAGTTTCTGGAGTTTTCAAAGTGAAATGTTGCCCCAGTCTTGCTTAATGTTGGAGTTCAGCTGCTCAACAGTTCAGGATCCCCTTTGTCATGTTATTTATTTCATGTTTCATATGGGTAGGAAGCGAGCAGAACAGTTTAGCATGCAGACTCGTCTGCTACATCTTGTCCTAATACGCACAGGATGTGGCTGCCTTTCTGAATTATATTCAAGATCTTTCCTTAAGTAGACATTGTCTAAATGGTTGCTCCAAAGCTTGTTTATCTTATTGAGCATTAATCATAACTTTCCTGATTTGTATTTTACCATCAAATTGTGTTTTATTAACATTTTACACAGCCGTCCTAAGCGGTAACCTTACCGTGCACTTGTGCGGTTTTTCCCCGGTATGCCTGCGCATATGAACCACCAGCATGTATTGTGCCTTGAAGGGCTTCTGCTCTCGAGAACATTCCTCCCACCGACATACAAACTCCTTCTTCTCCCCGTGGATGTGGTCGTTGTTGATGTGCTGGGAAAGAAGATGAGAGAACTTAAAACCAGAGCTGTCAACGGGATTTTTGAGCTTCTGTTTTCGTGATTTTGTCGGTACTCCGTCTAGTAAAAACTCTTCTATCTCATTTTGAGTCACAGTTCCTTCTTTATTTCTATCGTCGCTCTGTATAATACTGCACAAACAAAGGCAGACTTGTGTGTCTCAGGTCCGATCTAAACAGGATTTTCAAATAAAACCCTGTCACTTCGCATCACATCGGGCCCTCGCCCCCTCCGTGACAAGTGCTGACAGTTGTGCTGCCGTGGCAACTTCCAATCTGAGGCTTAGAGAGGAGAGGAGATGGGAGGGAGGTGAGGGAAAGGGGGCAAGAAATCAGAAGTTCAGTCGTGGCATCTGAAAGGCGAGGGCTTTACAAGTCTAGCCAAGCATTATATCTGTGAGCACCACCTTTCTTTTGTACCATTTACCTCTTCCCTACCCTCTTGCCGTTTACTATCTTGCTAAACCAGGTAAGTGGTGGATATTTCAGAGGAATAAAAAGGTGAGGAAGACAAAAAAAAAAAGACCTGCTGACTCGGACCCTCTGGGCACAAAGTCAACATCTGGCTGTCTTTTAGAGACAACACTGTGGTGGCCTCTGAAGTGCCTCTCTGGGAGCAATTTAAACCCAGAGAGACAGACACAATATCCTGACCAACAGAAACCAGTATTATTACATTCCTGAGGAGCAAAGACGACTCTTTTTACCTAGAGGGGGAATGAAGAAGCAACAGGAGGAACGGAAGAGGGGATAAACAGAGACTTTCAGCTAAACGCTCTGGGGAAAACGTGCCTTCTTTGAGCACTTGCTCTCAAAATTGTTGAGCTACAAACCATGAAGGACCAAAGCAAGTGAAGTATCAAGGGTCAGTTCCCTTAAAGGCATGACTCCACTCCGACAATGGCATCTTTGTACCTTCCGTGTGCCATACCCCCTGGCCGGATCATGACCCTTATAAAACTATAAACCATGACCATGACATCCACGAGAAACTGCTCTATTTTTAATCTTTCTCTAGGACTTATTGACCCCGAGTCACTCGAAGCAAAAAAATAAACAGTGAACACACCAGTCATAGTAAAAGAGGGAGTATCGGTGAATAAGTCAGTGGAGTAACAGCAGGAGCGACAGCAAAAGCAAAGAGTAAAATCGACACTAATATATCCGCAAAGGACCTCCATTATTCTCACTTGACATTTTTTAATTTCAAAGTGACAAAACAAGACTAATTCCACGGAAAATGATTGGGGACTGGATGACCACAGACGTTAGTGAAGTTTCCCTGAGATTGATCTCCTCCCGACCCCGGTCAGAGCCTCAGAAAACCTGACTCGTCTTCTCTTTTTCTTCCTCTCTGTGAGGGAATCCCTGTGGCAAGCAATCGGTCTGCTGTGAGCAGCGTTCAATATCCCCGGGCTGAGAGCGATGGGAGCGCGCTGTGGTGCTGGATCACGCGGGTGGCTGGCACAACACGAGCGCATGCACACACAGGCGGATACACACTCACACCCTGTTTGTACAAATGAAGGAGGTCGTTGACGGGTGTGATGCATGAGGCTCTGAGCTGACAAAGAGGGGGACAGACAGCACGGGGAGAGGGGCCGCCGAGAAACCTAATGGCATGATCTAATGGCAATTCTTATTGAATCAATAATCTCCATGCTGAGCAGACAGGCCCCGTTGGCCGGCTAAATCGACAAACAGGTGCTGATAGCAGCGGAGCGGCAGGTTATTCATCTTCCCCCTGCCAGCTTATCGGCCAACAACTGTAAAAACGCCACCAAGATGGATTTAGAGGGGAGTCGCACGACAGGGAGCACCAGGGACACGGACACAGGGGACACTGTAGCCGTCTGTGACGTATGAGGAGTGCAAGCACACACACATACGTACACACACATACACACAGGTGCGAGCAGTGTGTTCACGGCTCGGACCCCTGCTGCAAGCGTGGAAAAAGCATCCATTAACATAAAGTGCACAAAAACACACACAAATTTACACTCATATTTGATGTTTTCTACAAAATAAAAGCCCTCCCTCTATGCAAATTCTCAAACCCACACATCTCTACACACACACCACTATAACACACAGAAACCTATCCTTTATTTCTTGCTATTTACAAGCATTTGCCCACTTCAGTATCCATCTCCATGTCCCCTTATCAAACCCTCTCTGGGACGAAGCCCTCATGCATTAGAATGCAAGCGTGCATGAAAAGAGGGCCTGTTTACAAGGCAATTTCACTAAGCTGTGGGACCCGCAACACCGTTTAGCTTTATCAAACACCGCCTAATAAATCATATGCTCTTTTGTGATGTCAGTCGCCGGACTGCTTTGTGTAAAGAGAGAGGGGGGAAAGGGAGCATAAAAAAGGCAAAGAAGGAAAGAAAAAAAGGGGGGAGGGAGGAAGTTAAAGGGGGGAAAATTAAGTGAGTGAGGAAAGGAGGGAGGATGAGAGCGAGCGAGCAGGGGGCAGGGAGCTAGAATTGGCATGTGTAATTCAGCACAGTCTTTTCATCTTAGAGTAAGATACTCTTGACAGATAAGGAGCCTAATCCTTCTCCTGATCAAAAAAAATCTGCATTTTACCAATTAAAAGCCTTCGCCGGCAGCCAGAGAGGGGGGCTGCCTTCAGACTGTGCCTGTGTTTATCTCGCTTTAACACCAGGGAGGCGCACAGTGGCCGCCTCCACAAGGCAGCACACGGGGGAGAGCCAGCTCCCCATCACAGCGCCACCTATGTAGATGACCTGGAACAGAGTGGTGGGCTGCGGTGGGTGGGAGAGGCCTGATGAGCTGTGAGAACACACACAAACAGACCACCAACTCCATCAGACGGCCTCCATGGGTAGTCTAAATTAGTTATCAGGCCTACAACTACAGAACCAACCTAAACCAGAACCTGTCTAAGGTCCACAAACTAGAATTAATTGAATGTTCCAACAAGATATGAAACCAGGATGAAAACACTACAAAAATGATCATAAAAAAGTTGTTTGTTTACAAAGACGCTTATATGCTAATTGGTTTAGCATGTTTTGGTTTAGCTCACCTTCTTTATTTCTCCATTTTATAGCTTTTTTTTTTGGTCAAATCTGTAGACTTTGGTCATCAACAGTCTTATTCTGCGTTTGAGTCACCTCGGAAGTCAGATGTCGAAACTGAAAATGACGTCACACCCAGAGTTCCCAGCGTTTCAGTTACCAAGTTGGAAAAAAGCATAATCAGCAGCGGTAACAAGATGGCTACATCTACGAAAGTTATTTTAGCACTTGCCTTGTCCGATTATAAGGCAGCCCTAAAACAACTTAGTAGATGTAGCCATCTTGTTTCATGTCTCTTGTTTTACGCCTCTGATAACATGGACAAGGCAAGCGCTAAAATAACTTTCGTAGATGTAGCCATCTTGTTTCTCTGATAACAAGGACAAGGCAAGCGCTAAAATAACTTTCTTGGTAACTTGATAACTGAAACGCTAGTAACTCGGGTGTGACGTCATTTTCAGCTCTGACATCTCCGACAATGCAGCATGAAACTGCCACCATGCATCAGTATGAATGCCTATTGCTGCTGCCATAGTAACTCATTGTTCATGAAGAAACAGGAAGTAGCTTTTTTTACTTGCTTAAAATACTTGTTAAGTCTACAATTTTGGTAGTTACAATCCCACTGGTGCAAAAAGAGATGTGATACTAGTTATTTAAGTGGGTGTGGCTAAATGGCTCAGTGGTGCCCCCTACAGTTTTTTTAAAAGTCAGCCCTGCAGCACCTTTATGCTGCATTCCAGTTACCTTGGAAGTCGGATGTCGGACCTGGAAAGGACGGTACACCCGAGTTGTTGGCGTTCCAGTTAACAAGTCCAAAAACCAAGATGGACGCCTACAGTTAGCTGTCGTTAGCGGTTATCAGTTGTTGTTAGCGGTTGTCTGCTGTTGTTGGTTGTTGTTAGCTATACCAGTTGTAAACAACGCACGACACAGTATTTTACTCTACAAACAACATAGCACCGTGTTCACAGTTAAACGTTGGGCAGTACAACATATACCACTAGAACCACTAGAACTAGATCTCACATCAAAAAATGTTTAAACTGGCCGAGCTTATATTTACTCCTTGGGAATCAGCTTGAAACCAAACTCCTGGGATGACTTGTCTATCTGGTATTATCCTTAATAATCTCCAAAAACATCAGGTACTTTGAAAGCTGCATTACATGTGAATTTTTCTAACCATAAGGATACTAAAAATACAAATCCCCCTCGTAGATGTCTTCACTTTGAGTTATTAGCATTAAATCCATGAGAAAGTAGTAAAAGACTGTTGAGTAAGGCCATATTGGGAATCATGGGAGTTTGAGGTTGGCATCTCTCGCGAACACAACCAGCGAAAATGAAAAAAAAAGACCACTTCAAGAGAGACATTAAAGAAGCCACCAGGCCTTATCTTTAAAAAGTACTCCCTCCAAGGGGAATGAGGGGAGGGAGAGAAAATGAAAGAGAAAAAAAGTGAGGGAGAGGTTCATGCCCAAAAATGGGGGGGAAGCAAAAGAATGTGGTACAGAGAGAGTTGAAATGTGACAAATGAAATAAATACAGCAAAGTAAAATTGACACCCGCCTCGCTTTTGCTGACTGGGTAGGCCTGATAAGTGAGCTAAATTGCGTAGATCTGATGTTTATCTTATCGGCGGCACCGAGAGCGCTTAAACGCAGATGATAAAGGAACGCTGTGGCATGTCATGGTGGGAGCGTGTTGGAGGGTGTAAAAATATGCATGAAGAGCTCGGCAGGAGTGCTTTTTGAACAAGGTGGAACGCGATGAGGGTGGTGTGAAGGCTTAATTCTAAAATTAGGCCAACCACAAAGAAAAAGGCAGGTTTAGATCAGAGCAGCTGTTACTTTTAATACTTCAAATAGACATTTATTTCATGACGTAGATCCTCAACACAAGGACAAACACGAACCCTTGTATAAACTTTATTCAAAGGCTAGTGGTTAATGAACCAAGGAGAAACTTGTATTTTTCCCTTATCGAGCTTTTTCCCCCCCAAAGCTATTTCAAAAGACAAGTACAGGGGGAAGGGACGTTCATTGTTTGGCTATATGGAAACCCCCCACCTCCTATCCCATCCCCAAACCCCTCCCAGTGTGCGAGGAGAGCCACTGTGGTCCAAATACTGTACTTATCCTATTACTGAGGGGGTGGGGGTGCTGAGAGATAAGAGCATTTTCTCGTCCGCGCCTCTGAATTAGAGGGCAGGGATTCTGTAGGCGAAGACTTTTATTGGCATCTCTCCGCATATCTGCATGTGCATAGAAAATGAGAAATAAAAAAAATGCAATATCAGAAAGTCAAACGCCGTGGAAAAGGAAAAAAAACAATTCCATGATGGAAAACGGGAAACTAATAAGGATTTTGTTGGCGATCTGATAATAAGTGCAGCTTGGCAAGGTTGCGGAGGAATGAGAGGACATTGTTTTTTTCTTGGCTCTGATGGCCACCTGGTGCGACTACAGTAGGGGGAGGATGTGAGCAAGATTTTCCTTCGTCCTCCCCCCCTCTCCTCCCGCACCACCTTAACTCATCCCACCTCCTGAAACAGGGGCAAGAAGTTGTCAAGATGCTCAACCTTTGAGCCGAGCCCTTCAAACACTGGAGGCAGCCCATTCCGCGCTGAGGATATCAATTATAGATAGGGGTTACCACCGCGGCTGAGGATTGCAATGTCAAGACGGCAAATAGACAGCTGTGAAGAGCTGAGGATCTTTCTATCAGATGTGTTGTGATGTGTGTTTCATGTGTGAGTGTGTGTGTGTGTGCACTCCAGCGTCCCTTGTTCACATCATATTGGTGTATTTTCACCACTTCTCCAACTTCAGGCTGCTCTTTCTGTTAGCAGACGACGGGTGAGGGGTTCACAGGCCGCGACACAGCGGCAGAGCTAATAACGTCAGTGTAAGTAGCCCGAGCAGAGAGGGACACAGCCATAATATCATTAATATTTAGCTTAACGGTGACCCCTCCGGCAAAATAGGATGAGAGCCATCCATCTCCCAGGCTGTGTGAGAGTTCTGATAACAGCTCAGAGGAGGGGGCACAGTCCAGTGTTGTACACAAAGCTCACATCCTGACTCTGGGAGGCTTAACCCCGCCGAATCAGTTAGCCCCGTTCAGCTTTTTTGAGCCCATTACCACCATCCCTGGATCCAATCAGGAATCCAGCAGCAGTATCAGTCAATGCTGGCAGCTCCGGACTCCTCTGTACTGTAGGATGCTGCTGCTGCTGCTGCTGCTGCTGCTCGGACACGCAGGCAGGGGTTGGAGCTAATAGGAGGTATTGTGTGGAATAGTACAGCGAGGATCTGCAGAGCTTGAGGAAAGACACGCTGGAAACTCAAGCAGGTTATGAAGCCGGAGACTCTCTAAACCAAAAACTAATCATTTAATTCTTTATCCGTTTTAACACTGTGACCGTCAGCTAACTTCTCATGTGTCACAGAGGACCAATAATACAACAGCTGGAGATGTTTGGAGGTCTTTCTAACCTTTAAGAGTGCCAGAAATGAAGTACAATCACAGGCAGCGATGTCAGCTGTGATTTGTGTGAAAACTCAAAGTGCTGAAGATTGAACTTCGGTTTCTGAAACATGATCAGTTTTGTTCTTCTTACTTGTACGAGCTGCTCCTGCGTGTCGAACTCACGGCAACAGTTCTCCCAGTGGCAGTTTGTCTCGTAAACCACCTCCGGCTCCTGTTTGTTCTCGTCTTTGTCGCCCTCCTCTTTCACCAAGGTCATCCCGTCAGGATGGTCCTGCGTTACGACAAAAAGAAGAAAGAAAGAAAGTTCGAGTAAGTTTTAGGTTTCGTCTTTAAGAGAGTTAAAATAAAAGGTATGAAAGAACTAAATCCATCTAAATTCGTCATAAAGTCGTTTTTTAACTGCGCTGCTGGACTCAATGAAAAATGATTTGGTTTCAGGTCTCAGCCACAGCGCTCTCGTGAATCCGGCCTTGTTTGGCTGTCTCAGAGAAAAGTGTGGAGAGCGGAAATGTAGCGCTGAAAGCCCAGCTCTGTACTCGGGGCGAGTCCTTGAGGGATCTAACCCCCTTTTCCTGCTGTAGGTTGCTCTATTA
This sequence comes from Xyrichtys novacula, assembly GCA_962446985.1. NCBI lineage: Eukaryota > Metazoa > Chordata > Actinopteri > Labriformes > Labridae > Xyrichtys > Xyrichtys novacula. Next base: position 26,009,087 of record OY660883.1, on the reverse strand, counting down.
GCTCAGACATATTTCACTGTCGCAGTTTGGTGGCTGAGCGGAGCGGAGAGCTGGTGTGGGCTCCATCAGGAGACCTTCCACCACATTTACTGTTTGCCCGAATATTGACTCTGGCCAGGTTTTTCCTGCAGATGCAAACAGTTACTCTTATCACGTTTCTCTTTCATTTCACCCGCCGCTGGACTTTTTATTACACAAAAGAAAAAACAATTTCCTTTTTGCTTCACAAAGATCAATAAAAATGTTTCACTTGGGAAACAGGGACTGATAAGAGCAGGGTGGGAAACTAATTCGAACAAACAGCCAAATGTGGGCAAATAAATACCAAATGTGGCTGGTAAGCTTGTCTATTGTTGCAGCCACTCTGGCACTTGACCAGCCATTGTACGGGCTTCTCATGCTGGTAGAAAATCTAAAAATGAAAACAAGCACAACGGTGTTCGCTCCGCTGTGAATGGCTGCAGAACATCCTATGGAGTCAAAAACAAAAACTACATTCATACGTCGGTAATCCTCACTTGAACGCTCACTGCTCCTGGACTCGGCAACTCCTCGTCTGGTTTCATCTTGGAGCGTTTGTGGTGCATGGGGTCTCCTGTGCTGCTCACTGCAGATTCACTTGTTGGTTTCGTCTGTGGAAACACAAAAAATATTGACGATCTCCAGCTCTCAATTTGACAATACCAGAGACTGTATATAATATGGACAACTTGGTTCCGCCTTCCCTTTTAAAAACGCACTTTTACTCATTGGCTTTTAGTACATTGTAGTGTTAATTTATTTTTTTTCATCTTAGCACTTTCCGTGAGCCTCCTTACTTATACACTTATTTATTCTTTTGCATTACTGTATTTCTGCTTGCTTTATCTTGTTCTTTGATTGTTTTATTTGTTTTTATGTGTCATTGTACAGCACTTTGGCTACCCTTGTGGTTCTTTTAAATGTGGTATAGAAATAAAGTTGATTGATTGATTGATTCCACCAGTATAGGGATTTGAAGCCAAAAAGCTCTCTGTAATTCCGCATTTTTTCTCCGCTTCCTGAAACCAACATTGCGCAGTAGCGTTGTACGCATTTGGCGGGAGAGTCGCAGAGAGTCGCTGTGATGACGCCGGTTCAAACAGCGTATCCCCCGGGTGAGCTATGCAATCTTCGTACACCCATAGGCTGTATCAAGTGTCAATCATAGAAAACATGAACCCCCTAATAAGGACTTGGAAAAAGATTTCTAAAGTTTGTCCACAACTCCAAAGGGATTGCTAGTGGAGGCGGGATTTATGACCTATACTGCACCACCAGAGTGAAGCCACCCTGTTCTTGGGGTGGCTTCACCCAGCGAGGAGGCAGACTCTGTCCATTCTATCTACAGTCTATGGACGATGATTGCCTTTAATATCTGACTTATATTTCATATGTTATCCTCTGTAATAGCATTAAAAATGCATGTGCTGCTTATAAGTCCTTCAATCATTTGCTTAATCACACAGAGAAAAAAAAACAACCCCGGTTGCAACGATGATTTCTGCACCCTCAGTCTGAGGCGAGAGCTTTAAATGTACAAATGAAAAACTGTGCAATTCACAGTTTCGCATTAGCTTCTCTAATCACAGCAATTAAAACAAACTCATGGACCAATTCACTGAACCGAAGTATGACCCGACTTTGGCCCTGCCTTAAATTCACCCGAGGGGGAAATCTTGTTACGCAGCGAGCGCACAATGACAAAAAATTACTAGAAGTTCTGGAAAGTTGAACTTTTGAGCGTTTGACGGGACAATCAAGAGTTTTAGTGTGAGACCTAAAGAAATAGTTTGTTTATTCAAGCAGTAGTGAGGGCGCCCAATAAACACTGAATATTTGCTTCAAATATCGGCCCGCACATAAAGTACGATTCGAGGATGGGGAGAAAAAGCCCCTTTGGATCCATCCATCCATGTCAATATTCCCTCTCTCTATCCCTGTTGTCTCTCTAGTGATTAATGGAGTCAGCGGTGGGATTCTATGCTAACAAGCCCCTTGTTGTTTGCTGCAGGCGCGTTCTGCGGCGAGCTCTGCGGTCTTAAAAAACAAGAGACAACACAAGTAGGAGGAGGCTCCCAGGAGAGGGGCGCACGGAGGGGGGGTCCTGCCTGTACCACGTTAGCTCGCTCGGCTTCTTTGAGACGTAGCTGGCATGCGACACCGCTATCTATTACCTGTGATGATGAATCGCACGCCGCTCTCACCTGCGAAGAGTCGTTGGAGAGGGCTGAGCGCTCGCTGGCACTGAGCCCCGAGGGAGGGATGCCGGGTACGGGCCTCTGGGTGGCGAAGGCCGGCGATGGGTGGATGAGAGGAGGGCTGTGGCCGAAGGCGGAGCCCACGATGCCCGGTTGGCGGCCCATGAGTTGCTGGTGCACATGCAGAGCCACAGGGGTCGGAGGATAGGCGAAGCTTAACGCCGGGCTGAAAAGAAGCAGAGAAGAAGACGATTGATGAGCTGTTTTGGGTTTAAAAACAGTAAAACTTCAGTTGAAAATTAATCGGAGGAGCGATGAGGGAAATATGAGGGGAAGCGAGTGAATAAAAGGATTGTTCTGGATGGTTCCTCCACCCTCAGGACAATCTGACAGGAGATGGTGTGGTAATGCTGGAACCACAGGGCTGCCGGCAAATCCCTGCCAATGAATGTTCAAGCTTGTTAACACACTTTGAATTATCACACGGTCTGTGTAAGGCAGTTTGTCATTCTTCCACTGGGCAAATGATACAGATGATAAACAATCTGGAGTGTGTCGTATAGCCATGTAAATAGAGCTAAATTAATTCACTGTTCACTTGTAGTTTATTCAGCGGCTAACTTTGTTTATCCTCTCGGTCCCAGAAGCCACCAAAGCTCCTCTGGGGTCAGCGTAACCACAGGTGAACCAGCGGATAAACATACATCTGTGTGGCTCGGCATTCATCCTGCGCTCTGATGCCTCGCTCTCGCCGCGACCCATACGTCTGCTGATCTTATTACGAGCCGAGTGGAAATCAATGGGCCGAGACACATTTGGGGGCCCGTCCGCTTGTCATATCACTCATCAGTCTGTAGGCTCGGGCCATTCGGCTGCTGTCACCGGGACAGTGGCTGAGCGGGCAGCGTGATTGATCAGGCTCTTCTTACAGATCGCTGATCAATGGCTGTGGGTGGGGCGATGGATCTTTCCTTTTCCGCTCTTTCTCTTCGTTTCTTTTGCTTCCCTGTTTGTACGAAGGCGTGATGTATGTGACGTTCCCGTGAGGTGTACCTGCAGGATGACTGACACGAGCCGCCGGGGAGGCAGGCTGACGGGCTGGCTGGGAGATGGTCACCCACATGGGGGTTATGAGGCTTACGACGCGCACGAATACACACTTTGATTAACTCAAAACACGTTTCCATGGCAATATCATGGTGCAATGCTTAAGGGTTTTACATGACAAATTTAAAACTACCAATCAATGATATTGGAAATATTATTTACATGATTCCACAAGGAGATCCAGCTGTTTGATCCGTTATTGACACATTTTAGTCCCTCACTGACCACCATGAGAGACACACAATCAATCAAAGCGTCCAAAGACACCCTGACTGGGTTTTATTTTTAAAGTTGAAAAAAGTTTCAAACCAAAATAGATGAGAAAATTACTTTGTGGGGGCATTGTGGGTAATATTTTTGAGTTTTTCATGACCTAAAAAGGGAAAAAATGTGGTTCTTGTGTTTATGATTGTAGAGTTTTACTAGTTTTGAATCCAGTGAAACTCCTCATCCTCTTTATACTACACTCTGCGTCTTAATTAATCAAATTTTCGACATAATTTAGATTTTTTTCTGGCTTGTTTACATGTAGGAACTTAATGAAAACATATTTTTTAATAAATGAAGTTAAAATGTAAGAAGTAAAGGCTAAAATCTCTCTTTTTTCCATCAAAGTTGCAGGTAAAGCACCAAAGAAAGTCAAATATACGGTGCCTTGAAAAAGTATTCAGACCATTTGCATTGGGCAAGACTTGAAAATTGCTGTTCACAGATGCTCTCCATCCAATCTGGCTGAGCTTGATTTATTTTGCAAAGAAGAATAGGCAAAAATTTGAGTCTCTAGATGTGCAAAGCTTGTAGAGACGTACCCAAAAAGACTCAAAGCTGTAATTGCAGCGAAAGGTGGCTCTACAAAGTATTGACACAGGGGGGCTGAATACAAATGCACCCCACACACTTTGAAAACCGTGTTTCATTTTCGTTCCACTTCACAATTATGTGCTACTTTGTGTTGGTCTATGACAAAAAAATCTCAATAAAATACTATTAAGTTTGTGGCTGTAGAGTGACAAAATTTGAAAATGTTCAAGGGATATGAATACTCTTCAAGGCACTGTATGTTTTCTGTAATGCAACTTGAAATGCCTTTCATTCTCAAGTTTCCTCCTTTTAAAAACAAGCCGAAATCTCAAGTATTCAGAAATGAAGCAACAGCAGAGGTACAAAAACTGCAGTTCCTCCAGTGTCCTCTTGAGGCCGGCTCCAAAAGCTGATTAAAGCTAGTTGGGATGCTTTTTGTTCATGTGAAACAATTCAAGAAAATATTTTAAAAGTCAAAGATTTATTAATTTTGAAATGATGATTCCTGAGGTACTGTACCTGATCGCTCCGGCTGAGAGGTGGCCGTAGGAGCCGCTGGTGGAGGAGCTGGAGCGCGAGTTATTGAGCATCGTGACGAGAGAGTTGGGCGAGTTTCGGATCATGGTCTGCAGGTCAAAGCTGTGCTCAGAGAGCGGAGAGATGGGCAGAGGCCGCTTCCTGCTGGGCCGCGACGGCAGCCTCGGGCTCGGGAAACGAGAACCTGTAGAATAAAGAAAAGAAGAAGAGAGAGTGAAAATGAATCTTTTTGAGCTCTCTCTTTTTTCAGGTTTTTGAAAAAGAGTGTGCGCTGAATTTTGAAATCAGTCACAGATGAAAACAGAGTTGAGATGTTGCTCGACTTCATCCAAACTCTAACCTAATCTAACCCTAACAGATGACACTTTTGTCAATCATCAGACAAAGGGCTCGTCTGAATGAGTGTTCGCCTGTCACTTGATGCTCTGCTTGCATTTCATCCCTGAGAAAACATGTCTTTTATGTTGGAGAAATGCTCTGACTGTGTATGGTAATATTTAATCAAGTCCAATTTGACTCGTTATTCAAATGCAATCAAATGTGTTGACTGGAAGTACTAAAAAGGGGGTTTGAAAAGGTAAAAGGCGGAATCTGCACAAGCATTCTCTGTGCGCATACAATGAGCCACGGGTAGAGATTAAAACATGACTTTTGTTGTCTTTTCACATGGAGATGTCACAAACAAGACAGGGAAAAACAGAGGGAGATGGAAGGAGGGGAGAAAGAAAGAAAGCGCTGAGGGGATGTCGTGCTTTGTGCGTGAACTGACACAATGACTTTGTGACTCAAGACTTGGAAATAAAACATTTTGAGTTATTTGATAAAAGGCGAACAAAACCAGCTTACGCAGCCCCGATAACCCCCCTCCGTATTTACGTCCCCCACAATCCATCCATCTCCCGAAACGTAAATGCTCCATCTCTCGTCTGACACATCCAACGATTACAGAGCGCTCCATTCACATGGTAATCAGAGTGTGTGTGGATGTGTGGATGTGTGTGTGTGTGTGAGTGTGTGTGTGTGGATGCAGTGGTGGTGTTCTGGCATATGTAGGCCTGAGTTTCTACCAGCACATGAAGCTGTATGGAGAGAAACATCCCCCTTTACGTTGTCATTGTATGGAAAATCTGCCTTTTTTTCTGTGTAAGTGATGGGGGAGGACCAACATATAGGCATACAAATCCCTGAGTGCACACGATTGTTGAAAACGGTGTAGCATGACTGTTACACTCCTCGACATATTTCATTTTTTACCTTTGCAAACGGCAAACGAATAATCCTCTAAAAGGAAAAAATCACTTTTAGTCTCCATCCAAATCCAGAATCAGACACACCTGACACTTCGCTAAACAAGCCAGATCTAACACAAACTGAGAGAGGGAGGAGCCAGGCCTGAGTCCCACCACTGCAAAGCCTCATGGGAGTTGTGTTTATTAATGCACAACCCAAATGATAAATCGGCCAACCAGGGGGAGACAGAGAGAGAGGAGCGTCCGGGCTCGTAGCAGGACTGTCCCTCTAATTTCCTCTTGATTTATGGATGGGAGGGCCGGTTACACGCCGCGTCATTAATTCTCATGACCGGGGAGGGTTTAGACAGGCCGGACTGACGATGCTGGAAATAAAAAGCTGGATCCAGACTGGGTTTGAAGCCTTTACTGGCAAAGATCAGTGCCCCCAAAGAAGGATGCTTAATACTAAATTAACCAGATATCTTTACACTCAGCTGACCCAGCAGCATGAAAAAGTAGTGCGACGCCAAAGATGACCAGAGCCATGACGGAAAAAATCAATCAGTAACACATTTCAAAAAGTCAGACCTCATACTACACTTCACGCTATTACTTGAATAACCTGCTGCACTCTTTTTATGTAGTTTAACTCTATCAATTCTTTGAAATACTAAATATCTAAAGGTCTGGTGTAAATTTGCTTATTCAGAAAAAACATCTGTGTTTATTTTGCAGTTTTCAGGTTCAATCAGATCCTCTCAGTGTCTCAGCAGAGCGATGAGAAAGAAAGCAGTTTAACTCAAATTTGTTCACATGATACTATTTCTATCATAGATTCCATCTGCTTTTAAAATCTGGAGACGTGAACTTTCCCATGATCTGAAGATCATCTGAACATCCTCGACAACTTTATCATTGTAGGGTTATGATATGAAATAAAATCTGTTTATTACCCTATCATGAGTACATTTTCCCCAAGGCCGCTTTTATACTGATATTATTTTCTTTAAATGTTTTATACACTCAGGATTCAATGTTTTCTTGTTGTTGTTGTTGTTCGTGAGAATATCTTAGTGATGAGATGCTTCTTTGCTAAAACCTCACAGAAAAAAAACGTGTTCTCAAATATCAGACATGAGAAACACATGTCAATAAACACCTGTACTTTGACAATTTCTTTACAGTGATGTGTGAATCCAAATAATCTAAAAATGTTCAAATCGCTTCAATATTTTCCTTTTACGAGTGAATCATATGAAAAAGGTCAAACAAGATCGAATAAGATTTTTGCCTTTTAAATTTTTAATTAAAGCTGTCGTGAAGAGCTTGTAGTTTGTGTTGATTTTGGTGCCCCCTGTGGACAAGGGTGTCAATCTCATCTATTGGCTGATTTTGTCTTCCAAAAGTCAAAGCAGTATTTTCTGTAAAAAATCCTGTTCTGTTTTCCTTAAAGCTCCTGTGAGGAAGTTTCTGTCTGTGTTGAATTTGGTGGCCCTAGAGGACCATGTGGGGTAACATTTTACAATATTGATAATTTATAAATGGCAAATAGATAGTTTATTAATGTAAGTTAATAGTTACTTAACCATTCACAAGCACAAAAATTATGATTAAAAATTTTCATTAATTATCAATGGACCATTTGTTAAAGGTTTATATAGGGTTTAAATATTGGTTGTTAAACACCTAGATAAAAATGTGTGTCAGTAGCACTTTGTAAATGATTAATATTTGGTTTTTAAACCATCTGTAAACATTACTTAGCTGGTTATTGTAAAGTTAGGGTTAGGTTTTTAAAATTGTAAAATTTATAATTTATTAATGGACTATATGCTATTTATAAATGATGATTAAACATTAATAAACTATCTGCTTACCATTTATAAATGTTCTATTTACCATTTATAAGTTATGGTTATTGTAAAGTGGTACCAAAAGTGATAACTCTTTTATTGTTGCTGATTTTGTCTCATCTGTGGTTAAATGTTGTTACATGACAAAAAAATCTCCTTTTGTCATTTTTAGCAGTGAAATTTATCACCCATTGTGAATTTATGCTGTCAAAAAATAAAGACTGTTTTCTTAGATGCGTAGTTGTTTATTTCAGCGTTTTTTGTAAACAATAAAAAACTCCTTACTGGAGCTTTAAGCAGACACTTACTGTGAATATTTGCTGTTGAAAACATCAAACCAGGTTGGCTATCAATCATCTCGGCTCACATTTACATATTTGCAAAACTAACGGTCGTTAAAAGTAATAATATAACACTTTTTGTTTGTGTTGCTTATACAGAGGCATCACTATTAATTTCAATCTGTTTCACAGCTGGTGAAAAACTCCTCACTGGAGCTTTAAAGTGAGCCGATCCATAAGAAAAACAGATGACTAGTGTAATAAATAGTGAGGAAATTAAAGTTCACTAATAAACAGCACAAACAGCGACTACAGTGTTGTGATCTAAGAGAGCTATTGCTCTAATTAGGCAGTGCCAACATAGACAATAGCCCATTAAAGCACAAATAGGCAGGACAGGCTCATTGTTTCATTAGCACTCCTCTCACTGAAGCTAATTACACTGATGTGAAATAGACTCAAACAGCCGCAGTAACACAGCAGCCTAGATTATCAGCCAAAGCCTCTTGATAGTCTGCTCTTTGTGAGTGTGTTTTTTTCAGCAAAGCTTTAAAGTGTTAATTTTTCCAGCGTTGGAACACACATTGTCGAAACGTGATGAGTTATTACCAGCAATGATCACAGGCGTTTTTTAAGTGAAGAGCATCGCATCTCCACTTAAATTTGGCCCTAATTGTTTTGTTTCAGTCTATTAATCTTAAAAAGTGACACAGAAGAAAGGATTTCTCCGGTGATGAATGGTGGGACATTCCAATTCCCACTTAATAGCAATTAATTTTCTGATACCCGCACAAGTTTGGCTAGTTTTAATTAGTTTGTTCAGAGGAATCGGGGGAACTTCACCCCGGATTTCCATGAAAGCGGCGTCTGCCTGACTAAATACATTCTCATCAAAGGGAGCGGGGTGAAGCTGTGCGACCTTTCTAAGATTCACTGTGCATTTAATTTCCTATTTACACTTTAAAATAACTCATTAGCATAAGTCCTCTGCACACAGTCCTGAGCCCGACACATTGAGACAAAAGCTCATTTAAATCGTGTCAGAGTAAAAGTTGCAGGTCCCTCCTCGTCGCGGAGGAGCTGCAGCTTCATCTTTAAATAGAACAAGATAGGTGCATTGAGATGGTGCGTTTTAGGGGTGCAATTCCCACAGGGGCCACCCATGCTGCAATGTGCACACGTACACTCATAATACTTGGAGGAGGAATCCCAGTGGGTGGGAATTCAGTGGATGCCTTTGTATCTGCTGGGCTTATGGTTGAAAAAATGTTTTTTTTTACGATACATTAAGGTTTCCTTTAACAGAATTCATAAAGTTGTATTTTAGTATTTATTTAGGATATGCTACGTATTGATATAAGCATAGTTACTAAATTAATTTAGCCAAAAGATTGAAATTTTAGATAATCAAGATTTCTGTGTTTACAAAAAAAATAAGAAAAAAAATAACCCAATTTTTAAAAGTATGACAGTAGTTGAAAGATACCTCATCTCTCATTGGTTAATCTTTAAAGGAACAGTTCAGTTTTTTCTTTTTAAAGTGGAGTTGTATAAGGTAAGTATGTTCTGTTAATTGAGTTTTCTTCTAGTTTTATTTAAGAGCATTTTGTGTATTTCCTCTATTGTTCTTGTTCTCCTGTAGTCCAGTCCTGTGAGTTTTCTGTTTATGTTTGACCCTGTTTCCCTCCTGTTCTCTGTGTTTTATTCTTTATATCAGTTTTCAGTGTTTATTTCCTGTTTTATTTTGTAGTAGTTGATTCCTTATGTTTCTAGTCTGGTTTTACTTCCCTAGTTTTTCCCTCCTTCGTTAATCAACCGTGAGTTTCACCTGTGTCTCGTTAGCCTCACCTGTTGCTCGTTTACCAGTCTCTGTCTTCCACTCTGTCCTTGTTGGTTCATTGTGTGTGTGTTTGTCTGTCGGTGAGTGTCTTTTGTAGTTGTTGTTGTTGTATCCCTAGTCTCCTCGTGGTTCTTCTTAGTTGGACATTTTGAAGAAATTTTTTGTTGTTTTTTTTTCATTTATTCTTTTTAATTAAATCCTTTGTTCTGCATTTGGGTCCTTTTCTTTAGTTTAACCCCTGGCTTCATGACATTTTCTGTGAAGCAACTCAGGGAACCTGTGGGAAAGCCAGGCTCAACAGGTCTTTTCTACCACACTGTACAAAGATTGGTGTTTTAAAATTGGTTAAATTATGTAGAAGTGCTGAACCCATCTGCAGCAGTACACAGCCTGGTTTCTGCTTTAGTTCTCTGATCGGCATCCCAATACACTCACTATTGACAAACCCCACTTTAAGAAAATTAATGCGCTTTTTTGTCCCTACACGCCATCCTTCCAACACCAATCACAATGTAAGAACTCTGACATTGTAATGGAATATAAAAGCATAAAATGTCATTTTTTTTCCAATGAAGTTGGAGAAGTACTCCTATTTAAACTCCTGTGTATGTATTTCTATTTAAGGAATGAATAAGATATGCCTTTATTAGTCCCACAGGGGGAAATTCCAATATGACAGCAGCATAAATACTAATACAAAAGAGGAATTCAAGGATAAAGAAACTCTGAATCAAAAAAATAATAATTAAAAAAGAGAGAAAAAAAAAATTGTTTTTTTTTTGCAACAAATGTGAAAATTTCACATCCAGGGAGATTAGGAGTGCTCTCCCTCCATGCCAAGTTTTAAAACAGGGATCTGAAAAGTTGACACTTTTTACAGTACAACAACAATATATAAACCTGACCCCTTAAAAAATGATGACATTACATTTATCCATTTTAGCGACTGTTAAAAAAAATCCTACTTTTGGTGCCCATGTAATACCCAAGAGCCAAATGAAGTATCCTAGGTAGCGACTCATGTGATACTCGTGTGTCAGAAGTGCAGTTTGTGCAGACTTACTCTCCATAGCCTGCAGGTACTCCATGTGCAGGGCACTGGCGCTGCTGGCACCCGCTGTGGACGCCACAGAGGGGAGCAGGTCAGTCGTGTAGGGGCTTCTGTGACCCGCAAGCAGAGCCATCTGGTGGTAGTACTCAGCTGTGGTCAGACCTGTGTGAGGGGCTGGAGGGAAGAAGAGGGAGCAAGGTCAGAAAAAATGAAGCTAAGATGAAGTATTTGAAGAAAACAAAGGACGAGAGGAGGAGAAAGAATGAGGTGTCGGGGTAAACACGACAGGCTGAGCACCTGTTCTGCTCTACGAACCTGTGTTCATTTACATGAGATGCTAATCAGCTCAGCAGAACAGTAATGAGCACATTAGCAACACCATCAAGTTTAGTAAAAACAGCTGCACAGGGAGCATCACCTGAAGTGGAGAGGCTCCCTGGGGATGGTGAGTGCTTGCTCAGAGATTACAGTGAGTGTGCATTAGTGTTTGATTGATGCACTGCAGAACTGATCGTCTTACAATACAATTCTTAAACAGCCTTTTCTCTTCTTCTTACTGTTCCTTGATCACTTCAGAGAGGCTCTTTATACATTATATATACTACATGTGTGTGTGTGGTAAGAGTATGTGGGCTGACACATCCTTTGCCAGAGATGCTGCCTGTGTGTTGTACACACGGAGGCTGCAGTGTGCAGATATGCAACCTGCTCCCCTTAAACTGCGTTGGAAACAAAAGGCCTAAATCTGCCCAGATATATCTGCATGCATAAAGATGCAGCAAACGATTTCTGCCACTTTCTCTCCAAATGCCTCTCTTTTCAGAGTCATTCTCTTAGCTGTTTCATGTTGTGAGTCCTTGAACCGGAGCCTAAAAATATGCAGTGGATCTGGTGGTGGGCTTCCTTATGCAAATGTGTGAAGAAAAGGAGAAAGAGAGACTCACACTGTGGTTTTAGAAAATCTAAATCTAGAATCATTTTGTGCAGATTGTAAATTTCTTTCCTGCCAAGTTTGCACTATTTAAAAATATTATTATAAGACTGCATTTGTTGTTTTTTGATTGTTATTTACAACTCTACTTTTGTAAGATTTGTGACGCTGTGTTGAGTGTAAACACAATTTGATGGTTTGCAAATCATTTAAAGCCAATATTTAAATGAAAATGGTGCAAAGACGACTAATCAAGTGTTAAAACTGAGAAATGTTAATTATTGAAAATGAAAATGTATGCTTATTTTAACCGCTTTTTAAAAAAAAAGTTGGGACAAGGATGACAAAACAAAGAAAAAAAATTTGTTTTGTTGATAAAAAAACACATTTAGGAACATCTACAAACTAACTCCATCAATTTGAAACAGGTTGGTTACACAATTGGGCATTTTTAGGACTTTAGGAGGAGCTGAGTACAGGTGGGATGAGATTTATCATTCAGTGAGAGACTGCGTGAGCAAATAATTTAGCAATTACATAATTACGATCTCAAAAACCTGAACAGACATTCAGGTTTAGTATAAGTTTGGAAATCTACGTACAAAAAAAAACAATAACGATAACTAATGCTGGCCCTCAGGTGGCACTACATGTAAAAAAAGGCACGACTCTGCAGTGGAAATCACCACATTGGCTAAAAAACACATTGTCAGCGAATAGAGTTTGTTTGCATCCACGAATGCAGGTTTAGATAAATTAAAAACAGACTTTTAGACTTCTCAAACCATCAAATTCTGTTTTTTAACGTGTAATATAGCTTTCTGACTCTTACAGAATTTGGGTTGTTTAGATTTTGGAAAAAAAAGACCAAGATAAAATAAAAAATCAGCTAATTTTGTCTCATCTGTGTTGCAAAACCGAAAGGTACTTGATTATAAATTAGTGAAACAAAAGGCCCAAACCTGGCCTGATATATCAGCATGCAGCAGACGATTCTGCCCCTCTTTTTGGAGTCAGTCCTCCAGTTATTTCATGTTGTAAGTCCTTGAACTGTAGCCTAAAAATAAACATGTGGTAGTGGGCTTCCTTATGCAAATATTCAAAGAAAGAGAGAAGGGAAAGACTCACTCTGTGGTTTTGGATGCAAATATAGAATCAGTTCAGACCCACAGAGTGCTGCAGCTCTTTTTCCCCCCTTATTGAGAAAATAAATAAAGAAACAGTGTATGAGGAGATTTCCTCTTAAGGCTGGCCTGTATGCCTGCAATATGCATCCATGATTGGTTGAATGAATGTAAGAAAAAATTCCAAATTAATTCGATCTGGGTATTATGTCTTCAGTGGAAGGGGGGAGTTTCTTAATTGTCTCCAGTGTTCCGCCTTAGCTTTGCTTTTGCATTCAACCATAATGTGGCCCATTCAGGATCCACGCAGAAAAAAAAGGGGGCTTTGCGGAATTTCTAAATCAGAAATGCTGGCATCTGAGAGCGATCCTGGGGGCAAAAAGTGGGGAGCAGAAAAGGGGAGGGTGTTGGATGGCTGTCAGTGTGGCACTCGACATGGAAAAAGGCAGAGAGTTGCCTCAGGACTTGGTGAGCCACCGGGTGCTCCTTCAGCATTACAATAGGATCAGGGGCGAGCGTACCTCTGAACCTCAGCTCACAGAGAAAAGGGGGTACAAAGTGAGGGAGGGGCACAGGAAAGAAAAAAGCAAATGTGTGGCAGCAAGAGGGTGGCACTAAATCCCACCCACTTTAAATCTCCATTAGATTCTGTTAATTAATTCATCATTATTCAAATGTACTTTTGCTCAGGAAAAAAAAAAATGCATATTGAAGCAGGAGGCTCCCTGTAAGCGCGGTGATATACTAACAACACAAAGGCTGATGGGTTAATTAATCAGCGGCTTGATTAAAGGAGTAATTAGGTGCCTCATTCACAATTCACAGCATTATGAAGTGAAAGGGGGATCATGTGGTAGGTTGGAGGGACTATTTTGATTTAAACTAAGCTGAAGCTGGAGCACATTATGTTGTGGTAATGGAAAATTGGAGGGTTTAGACTTTAAGCTGGAGTATATACGGCCTGAGCACGAATGCTGGAGAGAGCAGGACAGTGGGACGAGTGGAGCTGCCAGCAAGAGACTCGACTTTCCTTCACTTTAGAGAGAGCTCCTAACAGACGAAGAGGAGGAGGAGATGAAGAGGAGTGTGCCAGCGCGAGAGGAGCAAGTGCCCCTGCTATCTGCTCCTTCAAAACACACTTCAACACAAGGTGAGGAGCTAAAGTGGGTCTGTGCTGCTGCTGCTGCTGCTGCTGCTGCTGACGTGACGAAAGGCTGAGAGCTGACAACAGGAGAGGCTTGTTAGGTAATCCTGTCTTTCAAGACCTGGAGGGAGCAGAGTGTTGGTCCTTTCTTTCAGAAGTGTACTTTTTATATCTTGAACGGTTAATTTTTTTGAAGATTATTATTTCAGCAAAGGTCAATTTAACTCTATCAATCTCATCATGAAACTACGACAGAGTATTAGGGCCACATTAGGAAAAAAAAAAGAAGACTTACTTACGAGAATAACGTCGTAATGAAATCATTATTTACGAGAATAAAGTCATAAAGTAAATAAAGTCTTAAAGCTGCAGAGTTATCTGTTGTCGCATCAGGGGGTTATTCAGAAGGCTTTTGTGGTCTCCTCAAGAAACAATCCAACTGATGATCAACATTTGAGATTCAGAGGGAGTCGAGCTCCAACGAGCACCGTGTCTGTCTCTGATGCCGGCACAACACCGGCAGTAACCTCCACCTGCAGAGGCACCAACACCTTATTGCAAATAGATTCATATAATAAACTAAAACCATATGCTATTGCTGTAAACAGCTGCATTGAGGGATTTAGCCTCTGCACAGCCATTTCCAGCCATTTCCCCCTCCTCAAAACAGCCATTCCCTACAAGTCCGCCTGGTTCTTTCTGCAGAGAAGATGCATTTCTTGCATATGTCCTCATACTTTTGACAATGTGATGCTAAAACGCCAAAGGATTTAGTATCTCCTTGTTTGTGAAACCGAGCTACTGAAGTTCAATGCATCTAAATGCTCCACAGCGCATATTTAAACAACTAACAACAGGTTCGAATAGCTGTTAGCTACGACTTTATTCTTGTGAGAAATAATTTTATAATGACTTTAATCTCGTTATTATTTTATTATGACTTATTCTCGTAAGTAATTACAAAGTCTTATTGTTTTTTGTTTTCTGATTCAGATGATTAATTTTTTTTTCTTTATTGACAGTGAATCAGTCCTGGCGTTCGTTTTAATTGATATCTGGGTCTGAATCCACCTAAAGGGTCTCAGGAAACAAATGCTCCCTGTAGAAAACCATAACAGCCGACCCCCTTCACCCCAAACCCTGAACTTGATCCCCCCCGCCCTCGTGTGCAGGTTGTAACTGTACGTGACCCTGCCGCTCACTGAAGCATCCTCCTGAGGTCTCTGACATGACTCACAGATCAAAAGGATTAGCCTCCCCTCCAACCTGCACCCCCACCCACCCACACTGATCCACCACACTCATAACACTCTCATCCACCCACCCGCTCTCCCTCTCTCTCTCTCAGATAACATCTCCCCCACCCTCCCTGTCTTAATAGAGATGGATCTGGTTGCCTCTCACCTGACCTCCTCTGATCTCTAACAGGAATTAAACTCATACAGAGAATCAGGATTCCTCTTAATGGCAATCAAACATCTCTGATCAGTTTCTGGTGTCATTTTTTAAAAAGGTCTTCAGAGGTTTTGTCGCCAATTTCTGCTCCTGCTGGGACTGTGTGTGTGTGTGTGTGTGTGCGTGTGTGTGTGTGTGTGTGTGTGTGTGTGTGTGTGTGTGTGTGTGTGTGTGTGTGTTTGACTTTATTCACCATCTGCAGGGCTGAGGCCCCGTGTGGCCGACAGAACAGAGATGGAGGGGCTGCTGTGGAGCGAGCGGATGTAGTCCATGTAGGGGTTGATGTAGGGGTGCGGAGGGTGAAAGGGCGACTCCGCCCCCACGGAGGGGTTCCGCTGGGGCGAGATCCGGATGAGGGAGATGTCCGAGAAAGCTGGACTCCCCGCCAGTGCAGGAGGTCTGCAGAGACACACAATAAAGAGCATGAAGACGACTTCTAGATCTTTACTGAACTTTAAATGCATTTACAAGTGAACAATTATGCTTTTGACCCTTTATAATGAAGAAAACCCTTGATAGCCGTTTTTCTCTTTATTATTAATTCAAAGAAAAGGATTGAAGGACAAAGAAAACAATAAAGTCCCTCACATGTATGCACAAAGTCAATCTTGTCATTGACTGTCTTTGCATTTGGAAATAATAAAACAGCATCAACATGGATTTCAGCCTATTTTATAAACGTCAAAAAACTCCTCACAGGAGCTTTAAAAACAGAGAGTTTAAGTTTGATTCCTTTGCCGGGTGTTGTCCTGCACACTCTCTCCCTGTTTACTATTCTGTCTAGGGATGCACCAATCCGATCAGGTATCTGCTCCGATATTGACAAATTAACTGGATCAGATTTTTGATGAATGACACCGATCCAGCATTACGATACAGTCTTTTTTTTTTCTTTTAATTAATATCATACACAGCAACACAGCAATTCTTTTTGCACTAAATGTTCACATGGAAGTCTTACTTCTTTTTGCTGTGTGCTAATGTGTAATTTGTTATTTGTTAATATATAATATGAAGTAAATTTATATGTGTTAATTTGTTACCAAGCCTGATGCTTTTACTCACAGGGCAAGATATACAGTTCATTCATTCAACAGTAGTATCGGATCAGTATCTGATATCGGCCGATACGCTCAGCCCAGGTATCGGTATCGGATTGGATCAGAAAAAAATGCATCGTGCATCTCTAATCCTGTCCACCGAATAAAACCCCCAAATTATACATTAATTAAAAGAAAAATGACACTTGGTGGAAGATCACACAAATAAATAAGGATAACAGGTCAGTAAAACGACTGAAAGTATAAAGATAATCTCAGAAAAGTGAAGTCAAGATTGAAAATCTGTGAAAGACTGTTAAAGAAACACATTAGTGGACATAAAATCGCAAATAGTGTTGGATTTTTTTTTGTATAGGATATGAAATTACTGGGTTGTATCACATTTTTCCAACCACTATTTGTTATATAGTTTAAGTGTTCTACAACTGGCTATAAATGGCAAATAATCAAGCCTCACTTTTTTTTACTTAAAGGACAATAAAGCATGTTATTTGTTTGCAGATTTAACTCTCAAACAGTAAGTTTTGACTTTATCAATAAATCTGATTGAAAGCTCTGTGCAAAAAAATGTCCCCCAATAAAAGAAACACAAATGACTCAAAGTCACAACTTCCTTTTTTAATTGATATGGACTTTTTTTTTTTAAGTTTGTTACCAGTTGAATAAAGTTGAGACGTGTGTAATGTAACCCTGTGTCACTAAGACTGAGTAAACATCACTAATCCAGTCAACCTAACAGCACTACCATGTTCCTTTCATTAAGCCTGACAGCCGCCGCTGACCATCCAGACTCTCCTCCTGTGGGTGTACATTTAGTGGCGAGGCCAGACAAACGGACTGTGACACTATCTCCCTGCCTCCATCTGCGAGGCGGAGAGGAGAGCGCTGCATTCCAACTGCTCCCTACGCAGACATTTCCTCAGATCAAAGGCAGCTTTCACCACTGCGTCTTAATCAGAGGGGAACGTTAGAC
Source organism: Xyrichtys novacula (assembly GCA_962446985.1). NCBI lineage: Eukaryota > Metazoa > Chordata > Actinopteri > Labriformes > Labridae > Xyrichtys > Xyrichtys novacula. Next base: position 25,991,478 of record OY660883.1, on the reverse strand, counting down.
CGAGCTCACCGCCGGCCAGCGCCAGACAAGCAACGCTACACCGCTGAAACTGAAAGCCTGTACAGAATTACACATGACGGGTTCCATGTTGAACAAAATCCATCTGCGTGTCTCGCACAAGATGCACAATTTATTCCTTTAAATAGAAAATATGACTCTCAGGCTTTTCTCTTTTATCAAACCGGATCGTATCCATAGTTTGAGATGAGTAATAAAGTTGAGAAGAATCTGGGAAACTTCTTATGAGCCGAGTTTGAGATGAACTAATTTGTCTCCCTTCTTATAATTGGCTAGGAGGGCTCGGAAACTTCATAATGATGGCCTTCGCCACAAAGGCCGTCCCCCGAGGATGAGGAGAAATCCACATATCAGCCAGACATTAACAGGCTCAGAGATTAGACTGAATTAGCCCCTCCACTTCTCGGAGGCTCCCCGGCGGACCAGTCTACTGTGACAAAAGACCCCAGGAGGAGGAGGAGAAGAGGACGAGTGAAGGAGGGAGGAGAGAGGAAAAAGTGAGGGTTTAAGAGGTGGGAGAGGGTGGGAAAAGACGGAAGAGAAAAGGGGAAGAAAGAGCGAGAGACCTGGCCCTGGAGTTTGTCTCGCGGTGACCTTGAGCAAGGCCAGGGGAGCGGAACAGCCCAATTACGACCTCCGCCCCTTCCCCTGATCCCCAACCGGCCCCTCTGTCCCTCCACTTCACAGCTACCCTAATGAAAGAGCTCAGGCCGGGGCAAATAATGAGCACTGAGGAGCGGAAACAACACACACACACACACACACACGAGGACAGGCAGAAACACACCAACATGTGTGTACACAGGAATTCACACATATAAACTTCGAGGGTCTGTCTGTAATGAGCCCAAAGGGGTTATGGGAAGATTTTAACAGCTTTTACAGCGTTCAAGTGGTTGACAGCGTGTCTCAGAGATGCTGAAGCAGGTGTATGTGAAGAACCAAGTCCTCAGGGGTTTATCAGAGGAAAAAAAAACAGCCTTATTGTGAAAGTGTGCAAAGGTGACACACTAAGGGATCAACGGTCATGGGATTTCTTTTTTTTTATCCTCACCCCCATTCGATTGGTGTGATTCTGCACGTCTTCACGTCAAAAGATCCACAAAAGATTGTTTTACTTCCTCCACGCCTTGCAAGCGACGCTGAGGGCAAACGGAGGGGGACTTCAAAACAGGTGTGCGAACGGCAGTGTTTACGATAAGCAAGTCGTGCGCCCACACGCCACCATTACACGCCTCATTTAAACAGATCACAACACAGCTGCAGATGTGACGCTTCGCCACTTTGATGTCATATGGCTGACCTCGTGTCAGACGCACACACACAAAGACACGTACACACACTTTTCATCAAAGGTAAGAAAATACAGGTCTTCGTCACATGTGACAAAAGCAACAATTAAAGAGAAGAAATCTTAAATCAACTTCTGGAAATCTTATCGGCTCTGAGATAACCGCGTACGAAGTTTCAGACGATTCTGACTTTGATATAATTCCACAGGAGGAAAAGGTAGAGTGACTTTTCTTCCTGGTCTGGCCCTCTGCATGCCTTTTTTGAGGAGAGCCAGACACCCACTCCGGCTGCAGTGACACTGATTAACCCTGTCATGTGTTGGCTGCATCCCCTCACACTGACCCTGGCTGGATGCCTCTGCTCGCCTTGTTTTTCCAATTAAATTACTGAATAAGAACACAGTCTCGATGAATGGTCCGGCTCACTGTAAAAAAAGAAGCAGACATGGTGAGTCTGTCGGAGAGTGGGAGGGGACGGCAGACTTTAACTCTAACGTGGATACAGCTACTTGGTTTCTTGAGTTAAGCTTGTGCAAAAGTACATTAAACCTAAAGGTGTCCTGATACGACGTATTTTTACTTCCAAGTTTTGCACTCAGCTGCAATGTCTTTTTCAGGCTCAAACGATAAATACTGCCACATGGCCGACATCACTCCTACTCCTTGTTAATTTGTTAGTACCTTTTGCTGCGTTCGAGTCACCTCAGAAGTCAGATGTCAGAGCTGAAAATAACGGCACACCCGAGTTCCCAGCGTTCCAGTTACCAAGTCGGGAAAAAAACAAAATCCGAGGCCTGAAACAAGATAGCTGCAGCTATCAATTAATCAATCAATCAACTTTATTTCTATCGCACATTTAAAAGAACCACGGGGTTAGCCATAGTACGAAGTAATAGCTACAAAAGTAATTTAAGCGCTTGCCTTAACTTTGGTAGATGTAGCCATCTTGTTTCTGCCAGCGATTTTGGTTTTTTCCGACTTGGTAACTGAAACGCTGGTAACTCAGATGTGACATCATTTCAGCTCAGAATTTTGACTTCCAAGGTAACTCGAATGCAGCATTTACACGCACTGTTGTTGTGATTATGTGGGTTCTGCAAACTAGATCCAGGCGCTGCTAGCTAGAGGTGCCGGAGACTGGAGTGGACTGTTTATATCGGAGTGCTGATATCAGAGGTTTTAGATGCAGGCCGATATAATCCGATATTAGTTTTTTTGCTGATATTGGTCCGATATCCGGTATCAAAATCAGATTGGGGCATCTTAATTAAACCTGTTCTTCAGTGAATAGCCAGCAGGGGGCGACTCCAGTTAATTGTGCTTAATACTGCAACATCTTTCTCGGACTTCAACCACGGCCGATGTCACTCCTTCTCCTTGCTACTTTGTTTTACCTTAGTACACACCGTTGTTACGATTATGTGGGTTCTGCATGCTAGATCTAGGCACTGCTAGCTAGAGGTGCTGGAGCGGAATCTGGAATGGACTGTTTGTATCGAAGTGCCAATATCGGAGGTTTTAGATGCAGGCCGATACAATCCGATATTAGTTTTTTTGCTGATATCAATATCGGATCAGGGCATCCTTAATTAAACCTGTTCTTCAGTGAATGACCAGCAGGAGGCAACTCCAGTTAATTGTGCTTAATATTGACTGCTTTCTTTGGTAAGGGTTAAGGTTACCATTACCCATCCACCTTAAAAATAACATCATATTGTATGAGTTTGTTAAAGTTAGAAAATTGTTAGTTACCAGTTTTCTACCAAAATCATATCATACTGCATTTCAGAGGGACCTCAGAATTGGTCAAAGTCAAAGTACCAGGGGGGAAAATACTACTAGGACATCTCTGAGAGACAGTAAAATCAACAATACATGCTTTAAATTCAGCAAACTGTGACTAATAGCCGAAATGTTTCACTCAAGAGTCCAAAAGTGAGGTTCAGAAACCAGCTGCTGACTTCCTGGTGGATATGTCTTCTTCCTGAAGTCTATAAACGGGAATAAAAGTTTGAAGAAATGAGCGGAAAGGGACACGGGGGAGGGTGGAAACAGTAGTCAAGGGTGAGCATGTGAAGATATGGACTAAATCGGGGAGGCAGGGGTGGACAGAGAAGACTTAGAGACTACAGAGGAAAGGGGTTTGGAGGGGGGGGGCAGAGGCAGGTGTGAGGGGCTTTGAGGAGGACAGCAGAGATGGATGGTCAGGAGGAGTATGGTGTGAGAGAGAAAGCAAAAGAGTGTCCATTCTCCGGCTGCTCTCTTCAGGGTCGTGATCGTCTTAGCATCTGCCAGAATGCATTAATCAACATGACGAAAGGAAGTAATCTGACAAAGTGCAGCGTGTGTGCAGGAATGTTCACCCCGTGTGTGTGCGCTGATATGCAAGCACGAGAGGTAGCTTCTTAGTTACACCTGATTTAAGATTTACATCAAAGCTGTACCGCGGGGTTTGCAAGCCTCTTTTACCTAAGCATAAAACGAACTTAACCTTTCCTTCTCCATTTCCCTCCGTAGGTTTATAATTCCTATTAACCCCCGTCCTGCGAACAAACAGGGCACACGGAAAGACTGAGCTCCTGACATATGGAAGCCATTTCCTTTCACGTGGCCTCGCTTAAACCAGCCAGCTCCTCTTTAAGACATCGCATGTTTACACGGGGCGGTCTGTGGATTTTAAACTGTCGTCTTATTTCACCGGATGAATATACACCAGCCAAGAGTAAATATGCCCCGCGAACCGTCCTGAGGTTTCATTTAAGGGTGTGTGTTCATGTAAACCGGCCTTGAATCTTTGTTTGGAACAAGGTTGTATCAACACTAATAATTTTTTTCGGGGTGAAAGCTGAAGTAGAAACACACAGTTGCGGTGGAGTTTGATGACTTAATGTAGGACAGAAGCTATCATTGTGGTGCAGCCTGGTTAGACCTGCTGGTATTGACACAGCGGTTTGCTAAAACAGGAAGCATGCTTTGCAAAATAGTTTTAGCTCAAGCATGAAATGGTTGCACATCACATAAAATGAAAAATTTTCTTGATGTGTGCTTTACAGAAGGGTACAGGAAATTGCTGAGTCCAAATCCAATAATCCAGCAACTGTGAATGCTCAAAGAGCATAATTTTTCCAGCCATGACTGCCGGAGCGGTCCAAGACAAAGATTTGGAAAAGAAAAGACAAAAATAACAAGAGTCACGACACCAACAAAGTCCAGTAAGATTACAGTCAATCTTTGTCGAATCCAATTTTTATTAATCGTAAATTAAAGAAACTCACGGTATTTGTTGTGTACTGGCATCTCTACAGTTTGAGAGTGAAATCCATGTTCCCACTGGCGACTGATAAAACGAATCTCAAACTAACTCTTCTCCGGGATTCCTCAGGGTCATCCTCTCTCTTTCCGTTGACCTACACTTGCCCCCTCCTGCCTCTGCTGTGATGTTCATACAGAGAGTACAAAGCCAAGATTGTTAAAGAGAGAAGTCTGCTGCCAAACTTTTCTCAAAGCTTGTGTTTGACTTTTTACAATGGATGAAATGTTTTTTGGCAAACTGAAGACCCATGAGGCGCTGGTTCAGCTCAGTTAGTAGAGCATGAGCCTCAAGCACAGAGGCTATAGTTCTCATCACACTGGTCAAAAGGTCTCAGTCCAGGTATTTGGTGCATGCTTCTGTCCAAGTTTTCCTCTCTCTCCAAAGATGTCCTGTCATGAAGAGGTAATAGATCTCTTTCACAGAATAAAATCCCATGACGTGTGAGCAAATCCAAGAGAATCTGTTTCTTATCTGGGTCGCTTCTCAGTTTACCGACTGGACTGTAAACATGCACCCGTTTTGATTCTATGTCCAGCCACATTTGACTACCAAGACATCAGCCATTGTACCTTGATGTACGCACGTCATTGGCTGAAAGGTCCAAAGACTGTGGGAGCCATCATCGATCTGATACAGCCAACTCCGTCTGAGAGGAATCCAAGATCTTGGAAAAGAAGGCCAAATCTGATTCACACAGCGGCAGACTATGGTTTTTGGATATGGTTTGAAGTCCATGCAGTGACTCCCACTACAGAGTCATATCTGTGAGATTTTCTTAGTCCTAACGATCTAATAAATCTTATTAGCTGTGTTTACATGGGCACAAATAATTGGAATAAATGCCCAATCAGAATAAAAAAGGGTCATGTCAACATGTCAAGGGGTGGCAGTAGCTCAGGAGGTAGGGCAGTCGGCCAATAACCGGAAGGTTGGCGGTTGTTAATGATGCTAATCGAACCCCACCCTATCCCTAGTTTGTCTGTTGAGCAAGACGCTTAACCCACCTTTCTCTCAGTGTGTGTCCTCCACTGGTGTATGATTGTGCGTGTTGTGTGGTGGTAGTCGGAGAGACCGTACTGGCATCCACGTTTTCATCAGTCTGCCTCAGGGCAGCTGGGACTACTAAGGTACTTCACAATCACCAAGGTGTGACTGTGTGAGCGAATGAATGATGTATCCAATGTAGAGCACTTTAAGGTCACTGACAAAAAGCGCAATAAAAATCTGATGCATTATTGATTATTATGTTGATCGAAAGATTCTGATCCAATTTGGCTCAATTGGAAAGAAGTTGTTTTCCAATCAAGAGGGGTGGTTTATGCAGATCGTTATTCCAAAACGCGTCCATGTAAACACTTATTCCAATCGTGACTCTCTAACCTGATTCCATCTTCACTCTTTGACCTTTGGTTTATTTATTGAGGCCATTACAGGAGGTTCCATTATTAACATGATTGGATTATTTGATTTTGCACACATATAAACAGTGGATTCAGATTATCCGATCCCTCAAATTTTTAATCGGATCAAGAAATTTTGTTAAAGTGGCTACTGTAGTAAAAAGACAAAAAGTAGTAGTTGTGCAAAAATGTGAAAGTTTAGGTTAAGGCATTGTAAACTCATTTCTGGCCGTAAGGGGCTGAGTGAGGGGGAAACTGAGGTTTCACAGAGAACTGGGATCAGTCAGGTTCCCCTCTGACCGGGGCTTGACAGCATCACACATCCCCTCCAACTTTACCTCATCTCACCACCTCACAGAAACCTGCGCCCCCCTACCTCCATCACCTCCACCCCCTCCCTGACCCACCCAGCTACAGTACAAGGCTGCCACCGCTCTGAAAGCCTAAACCAGAGAAGGAGAAGAGAGGGGCTCCTGACAGCGGAAACAGAAGCACTTTAAAGCTCCAAACCCTTTCACTGAGATCAAAGGGCCACAGGAACAGAGCCAGCTGAGACCCAAGGAGAGAGGAGAGGGAGCCGAGACAAGGAGAGAGAAGACAGACAGACGCACATAACAGAGGAAGGTAGACATCCTCTGGATTCCTAATAAATCAATGGAAAAGTCTTTAATAGGTTTTGTCACCAAAGTACATTCCAGTGACTTTATTTTCCAATGACAATTACAGCAGCAGTTAAAGCTGATCTCATTTCAGTCTCAGATCCACCTTGTCTTTAGTGAACAAACCGTCCTTTTGGTCTGATTCCTCAATGGAAACAACAACAACAAAGGAAGTAGCCGCAGTCTAGGGCTGCATGATATATCACAGTTTTATGGTTATTGCAATATTAACATTTCAATAAACACATAGCTTAAGTCAATGTGTATGGGGATAAATTAAAAATGTACATTCAGATCAATAAATAATGCTTCCTCACTCAGAGCGTAATTGTGTTAAGTGTTGGACAGAAGACTGAGTGTAATGGCTGTGGTTTTTCTGTTGCAGTCAAATGAAGGTCAAGTTAGTTATTAGCTAGCCTCAGATTCATTAATGCCTATAGAGTTGTGAAAGAAAACGGCTTTTTGAATTTTTTATACGTAGTCGGTCATTATTCTGTATTGGGGCACCTTAAACATGTATGCATTTGTATTCTATGTTGGGTGGACTACAGTGTGATATTGGCAAAATATTGGCATAATATTATGGCATAATATTAATATTATGCTAAATAAGTTAGCATAATATTGGTATTTCTATGGTGTCAGATTGATGTAGCATTGGTGTTATGTTGGCACATTACCATGACATTGGTATAACACTGGCCCAATATTGGTATAACACTGGCCTAATATTGATATAACACTGATATAATATTGGTATGTTGTTAGCATAAAGTAAGCGTCACATTAGCGTAATATTGGCATAATATAGGTATGTAATTGGTGTCAGATTGATGTAGCATTGGTGTTACACTGACACGTTAGCATGTTAGCATGTTAGCATGACATTAGTGTAACACTGGCCTAATATTGTTATAATACTGACATAATATTGGTATAACACTGGCATAATATTGGTATGATGTTAGCATAAAGTTAGCATGGTATTAGTGTAATATTGGCATAATATTGGTATGTCAGCGATGTCAGATTGATGTAGCATTGGTGTTATGTTGACATGTTAGCATGACATTGGTATAATACTGGCATAATATTGGTATATTACTGGCCTCATATTGGTAAAACACTGGCATAATATTGGTATGAAGTTAGCATAAAGTTAGCATGATATTAGTGTAATATTGGTATGTCATTGATGTCAGATTGATGTAGCATTAGTGTTATGTTGGCATGTTAGCACATAAGCATGACATTAATGTAACGCTGGCATAATATTGGCCTAATATTGGTATAATGTTAGCATACAGTTGTGGTAATACTGGCCTTTTACCAGCATAATATTGACAGAATGGCAGAATTGCTCTGTCCTGCTAGCCAGGACAGGTATCCCATCTTGCTAATGTAATGCATTTGTGCATCTTAAGACATGTCAAGGTAAAGCAGTCGCTTGGGTTTAGATTTCTCAACCTGTGACAGATTTGAAGACTTAAAGACAACATTGAGAACTCATTACAGTCTTTTCCATCATCAGTCTGACATTGCGTCTACTTAAAACACTTCTAGTCTGGGAGATTTTTTTTCCCTCAGACCAACTTTTCTGCCTGAACTACCATTATTGTGGATTAGAACTGATGCTAATCATGTTAGAAAACCAGTTTTACCAGTTTCAAGAGTGGAGTGAAGCACAGTAAAAATAAACCACGATGTCAGGTGATCTTGAGAGGACTCATCTGTAAACTCTAAGGCCTAGAGGTTGTCCTTTAGCCCTCTTTGTTAGCATTAGCTATTTTAGTTTGCTCCTCATGTCATCCAAAGTTCCCACTCCTCTTTCTCGTCGGAGCAGACTGCGGTTCTGGCATGGCACGGCGGTGTTGCCAGGCATTCTGGGCAACTATGTCCCCCCCCGTAGCTCTGAGGTCTCTGCGTGACCCTCTGACATCAAAGGGTCCAGGCGGGTTCAGGAGGGTGGGGACAACTTTCTATTCATGGTCACATCAAGTAGGATTCCCTCTCTGCGGGACACTTCTGGAGGCGTGCCAGACATTCCCGTAGACTGCAGAGTCACTTCACACGAACACACACACACACACACACACTCGCCGTCCAGTTGACACAGCGCTCTCTTCCAGCCTCTCGCCTCCCCTCCTCGCCGCTATTACTCACATTTGTCTACATATAAGCAGCAGAAGGAGCGCTCATACATGCTCGAACTGCCAGAAAGATGTAGAGTACATCCCTGTAGGCACGTATCATTTCCACGCCACTGGAGTGATAACACGTGTTTATCAACAGGAGCCAGAGAGTGTGACATGCTCAAGTCATAACAAACGGGTGCAGGTGTCTGCTGGGTCACGACCCCGCAGAAGGTGTGTCACATGAGAAAAATTCGTCTCGTGTGAGATCAAGGCCCTGAACTCCGAGCCTTAAGAGTTTGATTTATCGCAAACACAAGGATCTCACATCTTTTTCCGTCCCGCTTCTTGTTGAAAGTGGCGGTTTTGTAAAGTTTACATTCGGCTCACAGCGGGGTTTTTTTTTTTTGTTTTCACAGGCTTATTCACCGTTTTTCCACCGTGCAATTAAACGTAATTTCAGCAGCTGAGATAAGAATGTCTACCAAAACAAATCAGCAGAGTTTGAAGCAGGAAAATGAAAACATGAAAGTGAAATTACACAAAATGAGCTTTGCCTTTTTTCCTGTAATTTCAAGGAAAGGGGGCTGGAATCAGGGAACAATCACGAGACCAGAAAAAAGAGAAAGATTTTCTTGTTCTCGTGCTCGATTTAACCCTTTATTTTCAAACACTTTGCTTGATTGCTGCTTTCTTTTTCCTCTTAAAGTGAGCACAGGTGGAATTAGCGCCGCTCTCAGTCAGTGTTTTGACTTCCTCTGGCATGCCGCGGGCTACAGAGGAGACAGGAAGGGACTCCTGGGTGTTGAAGTGTTAAACTTGTGAAAACAAGAAGGAAGCACATCTATCTTTCCTTTTCCTCTCAAGTAACGTCTCGATGGCCCCGATGCCTCCACACAAAAACACAGCTGATGCCTGCAGCCAAAGAAGGGTTCAGGTTCCACACCCCACCGAATCGGCTACCCCGACAAGTCAGGTAATGAGTGTGCGCGTCTCAGGTGAGGAGAAACCAGTGTGGCCCAGGGCTGCGAGGAATCGGCGTGGATCCCCCTCAATTCAACGCGTCACGCTGGGCTGCTGAAATGAGCAGCCGCACGGATGGGCCCGAGCAAATCACAAACAATACGCAGCGCTACAAGACAGCAGAGACACACTGCTGGAGATGGTTAATCCTTCAGACGGAGATCTGAGGTAGAACAACAGAAAAGAGAGAGAAAGGGGGTCGGTGAAGAGAAAGGAGGAGGAGGAGGAGGAGGAGGGCTTAGACACAGAGGAGGGAGAACAGGAGCATCAGGTACAAGACACAAAAATATATGTTTCCTCCTCTGTGCAGAAAATCTCCTTTTCAGAGTGAAATCCATCACGTTTCCTAATACATACTTCATTTATAGGAAGGGAAGGAGAGAAACAGAAGAAAGGCAAGTGCTGGTGGGAAAGTGAACAGACACAGCCTACTTTATTCTCACCATTTCATCCATCTTGCTGGACTAATAAAATGTCAAGTGGAGTTCCTTGATATTTAATCATGAAGGGGCTGAGTGCGTGGTGCTGCTGAGCTCAGGCTTGCGGAAAACTAAACACAGACTTCTGTAAAAATTTGATTTAACCAAAGGAGGATGTGTCAACAACCTGCTACATAAATGACACATAAATGGTGGGGAATTACAAATACGCTGGAACTGGATCCAGGAACGGATTCTTGGGCTTTAAGGAATCACTTTAAATAAACTTTTTTTCCACTAACATGCAGTAAAAACCACTCACATGTAATGTCAGAAAGCTGCTGCATTCTTGTAAGTGCAGTCACCCTGCAGCTGCGTGAATAACTGCACGTTTGTTCACTCCACTCCCACTGGACACTGGAAAATTATCAAAAGACTCATTCGCTGACCCCTCCCAAGATGAAAAGTGAAGCATTGAGGAACAAAAGAAATCTTTTTTTTCTCTCATTTCAGCACAACAAACATTCATAGTACTCTGATTACGATTTTGGCTTCCAATGATCGTAAAAACAGGATAATTGATAGATGATTACTGTCCTGCTTGGCGTGTTTCTTTTGTGTCATCAGCATCAGGAGCTTGATGTGCAACAAAGTTAGAGGACGCAAAGAAGTTGGAGTATCCCAGAATTCCAATATCCCAGTTATCCTAGTTGGAATATCCCGGAATATACAAAGAAAAACTGGTATGTGGGAAGTGTGTGTGTTAGTAAAGCAGAGGGACAGAGTGAGCATCAGAAAAGAGGAGCTGCAGCCATTACAAGAGTTAACAAGGTAATGTTTACCAGACTAACAGGAAGTGACATTGATCCATATTGTAATAATTGCTAAAAGAGGGGGGGCTTAGAGTCTGTCCTTTCAAAACAAGAGCATAAATACAATAAAGAAATAACTATATTCAGTAAAATGAAGTATTAATGCAGTAGTCTGTCTCTGTCAGTACTATTGAATATGAGTAATTGTTGTATTAGTACTGCTGTATTAATTGGGATACTCTAAAAAAGTGAGCAAGTTGTAAAAGATGACAAACTCACATATTTCGGAACACAAAAATATGAAACAATTTATTGCATATTTCTCATGTATGTACTTTCTTTTATTTTTTTTAAGTGTGTTAAAGCTTAATAAATGCCAAATCAATGAGAAACCTCTTTTAATGATCATGATCTCGTTATCAAAAGAATCTCAATAGTGATTTTTTGCAATATTCAAGCAGCCCTAATTTATTGTAATTAAATAAAATGTATTAAGAGTTATAAAAAAGGGCAAAGAGGATAAATTCTATGATATGATGTGTCTTATTTTGTTTTGCAATTTAGAGGAAAATTTGACAGAAAGAGAAGAATCGATAAACCGATTGAACTCATATCAATAAAACAGATTTTTTTTTTCTTTTATAGGACTGGAGGTGTTTTTAACATGTGGTACTGCTTCAATTTCTCGCATTTAGGTTTTGTGAATTATATATGAAAAGCTCCACTAAAGGATGGAAGTGAAAGTTAAGAGAGGAAGGGAAGGGAAGGGAGAGAGAGAGAGAGAGAGAGAGAGAGAGGGAGGATGGAAAATGAGGAGAGAGTTGCAGAGGATTTATGAGCCTGTTCCCCTGCTCTCGTTACTTGCTGTAACTGGCCCCCAGAGTGGGATCGCGGGGTCCGGAGCCCACAGCTCGGTGATCAGAGTAATGGAAAATCCACATTTCTACACCGTCTGCAGCATGACGTCTGCGGGGCACAGGCTGAGGCAAATAATGCTCAAAACCGACTCCAGTCTGGAGCCAAAAATTAATTACTGTGTATTATGAGAGGTGTGAAATATTCCCCCTAATATTCTCAGCTCAAACTTCTGTTTGTGGAGCAGCAGCCTCAGGATGTGGCTTCGATGTGAGACGGCGTGCTGCCAGCGCTGTTATATCTTGACAGTCGCTGCTGTTCTCTTACAGCGCTGCACCAATGAGAGGAGGGTCTCTTACAAAGTCAATTAATAAGCGGTACGGCTCATAAAAGTGACAGTCCACCACACCCATCATTTAAGTAACCACCAAAGACATGAAGGACTGTGAGCCGATTTTCATTCGCTTTATATACATGAAAAAACGTCACACAGATTCAATGTTATTTAAGGTCTAAGGAAGTACATTTGTCCACAACATTCTGACTTAAAAGGCGAAACAAAAAAGAAAAATTGACGTTTCAGCTTATATTAATTTATTATCACGTGTGTTTGGAACGATTATGACCATTTTTTAAAATAAAATACCCAATTTGGCTTTGTTTCAGCCTTTCCACTGTGAGGATTTATAACTTGTCTTTGTTGCACATGGTTTCGGACGGAAAAGTGTTTTTGAAAATTGTAATTTTCTATAATTGAAGGACTTATTTAATTCAAGTGACATTAAGATTGAGAAAATAAAGCCATATTGAGTGAGAATAAACACAATTGTTTGATGCGCCCCATCTTTAAAGCTAATTATAATTATTCAAGTATTAAATACAGCTCAGTTTTGTGGACTATGGATCATTAATAATTATAATTACGAGGAGAAAGAGCTCGTACTGTTCCTAATATAATTAGGGAAAAAGTAGGAATTAAAAATGATTTTAAAAGTGGATTTTTGCAAACAAACACAAGTGGAGAATAAAACAGTTCAATCTCTCATCTCTCAGTCCTTTTAATGTTATAATAGAAGGTGGTGTGGTTTAGTTATAATCTCTTAAGATTAGACACACAATCCATTTCCCCAGCACTGTACAAATATTTTAGTAGTAGTAGCAGTCATTTATTCAGTCATGACAACACCAAATATTGATGAATTAATCGCATTTATAAGCTTGAAAAATAGCTTTACAAACCATTTTCTTAAAAAACAAAAAAAAAGAATGACATGTTTTTAGATTTATGTCTGCATCATTCTAGAATTTAACCCCAGCAATGGAGACACATCTCCTTTTCATACCTTTTTGAGCTTTTTGCACAGTAAATTTACAAGCACCTCTGAGATTATACGGACTGTCCTGAATTGAAAAGAACCTCTGTATTGAGTCAGGGAGCATTTTTAATTTTGCTCTAAACATTATTTGCATTATTTTATAATAAAACAGATCATAACATTTTCATAACATGAGAATTTGCCTTTAAATTTAGTGATAAAGTTATGCTTTCTATACTTTTAATATTAGACACAAGTTTAGGATGCAACCAGGTGGATGTCACGGCGTTTAGTTAAAATCTTTAATAAGTCAAACCTAATAAGACTGGACTTATATCTAACAAAGTGTATATTTCTAGAATTTGCTGTTCTCTGTAAATACAGTTTTGTTCATCCTGATCTTTTATCTTTATATCTATAAGTGAAAAATAAAAAAACTACATCTGGCTGTATCAAAAACGTGCAAATGAGTGTTACAGCATGGATGCACACACACACCGTCTGCTCACACACACACTCTCTCTCACACACACATTAGCGCGGAGCTGTTGGCACCTGCCTGTTATCTCTCCCCCTCAGACCTGCTCCTCCATTGTGCTCCATGGGAGAGCTACAAATTGAGATCTCAAACATGAAGAGGGGGGCAAATGACTGAGTGTGGAGCAAATCAAATCCACTAATGTGTTACATGTGCAAATTCACAGGCCTCCTATTAGAGATTAATGTATTCCCCTTTTATCGAAAATGTACCTTTTAGACGAGGTGTTTATAATAGACGCTTAAATTAAATTCAAAGGACTGAACCTGCAGAAATGACAATGAGGGGAAATATTTGCAGAGGGAATAATGAGATTTGATTTGCATGGATGAAAGGGTTACATAAGGAATCATTTGTGGATTAAGAATAGTCTATAATCTTTGGGTTATTTCGCTCATAAATCAGTGTAAAGACATGAAGTATTGTGCAGAAAAAAGGGCTAAAAATAAACGTGAAATTTGGGGAGAACTTCAGGTCCACTGAGCAGCAGGAGCAGCCTCAGAGCAGGTAATCGTATCCTGGTGAGCAGAGTTTTGGAACATGTCTTTACACATCTCCACGGGTAATGACTCAACCCTAAAAACCTTTACAGGCCTTGTCAAATATCTGCTGTGCCAACTCTCTTTTTTTCCCCCTCCTTCTTTTCCTAAAAGCTGCCGGATCCATCATTCTTAAAACACACAGGTGCCTTCAAACCGAAGAAAAACCTACACTGTCCATTTCGGCTTCTGAAACGGGTGTATTACAAAAAAATAGATATACTGTAACTTCAATCTGCCCACATTTCTGCTTAGGCATTTATCTCCTTTCTCTCTAAATCCTGAAATTGCTTCTGAAAAAAAAAAAAGAGGAGAAAAAAAAAGGAGGGTGAGAGAGGGGGATACTTTCCCTTCTTCGCACATTTGCACAGAGTGGTGCACAACTTTCTTTCTTCCCTCTTTTTTTCCTCCTCCAGTGAAAATTGAAGAGGCTTTATGTCAAATGCGGCTAAAGCCAGCCTCTCCATATCAAACAACGCGGCGCGAAAATTACTGTGGCGATGATAAGGCTGGCAGATAGAGCGAGAGAGAGAGGAGAGCGAGGGGGGAGAGGGGGAAAAAAACTGAAAGGAAGTGACTCTACTCAATTATACTGCAAAATTGGTATGACTGAATATTTTTCATTCAGGTGACTGATAGTATCAGTGAAACTGCAATGCAGATAAATAAAGGAGCCTTCTGTCAAGAATAAACACCATTAATCATGAAGCCAGCGACTGCGTGACCGCCTGTCCCCCCGACTTACTCCATAGAGAAAGTATTAAAGATGGGAGGAGGAGGGGGAGAGACAGGGGAGGGGGGAGGTAGGGAAGCAGTGACTGCAGCAGAAAGAGAGAAAGGGAGAGAGAGGGAGAGAGGGAGGGGTGACCTATGAAGTCACACAGAGTGGGTTTTGGACAGTTGGAGAAGAGGATGAAAAAGTGGCCTTCGTCTCTCATGCGTGCCTCTGGGTGACAGCGTCCGTATCTGGACAGAAATGATCAGATGAGATTATGAAATGATCATTAATTTTTCAGGTTATTTATGGCTCCACTTCACATTCTGTTTTGGTCTGGAAAATATTCAAATGTGGATATTTACGGAGGGTTACGGAGGGACTTTGGTTTTCATTCTTCTTTTTTAAGTAAAACAATGAGAAAAAATGACAAAAAATATGATGGAGTTTAACTTAATAAAAAAACCTTCACTGAAGTTTTGATTTATAAACTTAAAATCCCACCATATGAAGGTCGTGATGAAGCTGAAGACAGTTTTTTTTCTTGCTTATTGAAGCTGCACTTGAACCCTTTTTACTACAGACTCTCAGGAAAAATGAAATCATGAAGCAAATAAGACTTTAAAACTTAAGAAAATCTGATGATATATAATTATTGGCCCGAAACCAAAACACTTAAAAAAAGAATCATCGATACATTAAACCCAAATCACTAAAAAAGCTTGAACAGACCACAGATCTGTCAAAACTGTTAAAAATTGCACTGAAGTTTGGTCTGACACTAATGCATCATCTATCAAAGAAAGTCTTGATATATTAAACTTCAACTACACCAAAAAAAGCCAAAAAATTGAATAAAAAAGCCAAAAAAAAATCAGAATTAATCAAAATGGGATTTGGCAGGACACTGAAACATTATTCATTACATAAATCCTCGACCTATTACACTAAAATGATACAGGAAAAGACATAAAATCTGAATTCAAAATCAATTATGAGTCCTAAAAATGGTCAAGTTTAACCTGAGATTGATGCATCAATTATTCAACAAAGCCATGACACATTACACTTACATAAAGCTCGAAATAGCAATAAAGTCTGGCTTAAAATTCATCAAAATCACCTAAAACTGTAATGAGATTTGGTCTGACAATTAAACATCAACTAATCTTTACATCAGAGTCAAACTGCATTAGAAAATTCTACAAACTCAAGAGTAAACTTGCCAACAAAGTGTTTAATTGTGGTCTTAAAACTCATCTATCAGCAATCAAATTAAGGCTTGACACATTAAACTTAAACCTTACCAGAAAGTGCCACAAAAACAGACAATTAAAGGTCAAAACCATAAGAAGTTTGGACTACCACAAAGACATAAACCAGTAAACTTAGTCTTTATATATGAGACTCAAACTATATACGAAAAGAAAACCTTAATTAGACAAGAAATGAAACAAAATTGCTGAAAAAACTGTTAAATTTCAGCCCAATACTTTTACTTTATTGTAAAGTAAGACTAAAAAAACTGTCAAAGTGCAAAATTTGAATGTGCTCTAATACTAAATCATCAACTATAAAACTATGAAATTTGATTTATTGAACTTGGGCTTCAAGAATTCAGACTAAAATGATGTTAAACTTGCAAAAATAACTGTGCAGATATTTGGCCTGAACTTGACGTATTAACGTTTGAACAAAGCCGACACATTAACTCAAATTTAACCCTGAATAAATATTGATGAAGCTGCTCAGAACACTTCTACTTCAGCCTTTTGAAGGGCTACACCAGACCCTTTTGTCTTTCCATTGTTTTGCATTCAGTGTGTGTATTTGTGTCTCTGTCTGTACTCGTGTGTGCGTGTGTGTACTTGCGTGTGAGTGTGTGTTATGCTATGCTCGGCCTCGTCCCATCTGGAAGGAGGTGTTGAGATAAGACCCTGGTCTTTATGCTAAGCAACACGCCGCTTTCTCTATGCCCAGATTGGGCGCTCTGACAACAGTTTATGTAAATAACAAAACAACGCGGCACACATCTTAAAAAAGGAAGGAAAAAAACTCTCTACGCCAAAGCCAGAGGACGGCGAGGGAGTGAAGTGAGCGTAGAGAGTTGGTGTATGAAAACTGTTGAGAATCTGGAGTGTCTACAGACTCAAAAAACAAGGTGATTCGCTCGTTTCTTTGGGAGGAGGCGTGTGAAGCAGCAGCTCACAGCGGCTTTAAGTCAATTAACTCCTTCCTGCTTCATCATTTCAAACTGAGGCTGTGCTGCGATGACAGAGACGTGCTGGAGCTCTCCCCTGGTACCTCCAGAAAACCTTCCAGTCAGGCTGAGCCTGCAGCTGAACAAACACACTCCTGAATGAAATAACCACACAGAGCGGGAAGACGGAAACACACCCTCGCAACCCCCACCTGCAGTCAGAAAACACAGCACATGACTTTATTCACCTCTCACACTGAGGAGTTTCCCTTAAAGTCAGACTTCTTGGTCCTTTTTTAAAGTTACTGAAACATCCACAGCCCTTTAATGCCTGAAACCACAAATTATGGCCAGAAAATTCAATTTTTTTGGAGCTGAAATGTTAATTTCACTTACAACTGAAAACCAGAAAAATCAAAATGTCCTTAAAATTTAACAAATATATTGATTTATCTGTTTGATATATTGGATGTTTTTGGAAACTAATAAACTACAAGAGGACATTTTTATCATTTATCAGACTGGATTCAGGGTTTTTTTTTAATAATTTGTTGATCATATTGATTTGATAGAAGTATATAAAAGTATGTATATGATACAAAAGGCATTAAAGGGTTCATTTGTGGATGATGAGACAGGTACATATGAATAAAATCCTTCTTAAGAGACTCGCAGAACAGAAAAAAGTGCACTTTTTTAGCCAATTTATGTAAATGTTAATGAAAAAAGTGTAATCATTTTTTAATTTTATTTTCTATATGAATAAAAAGCCAGTAATTTGCTTCAATAAGAACTATTTGTTGTAATTCAACCTGTTTTGTACAGCAATTTCACCTTTAAGTCAAAACTCAGGGCTTTCTTTTTCAACTTAAAACTTTTCCTTGTTCTTCAAACTTTGTGCAAATGATCAATATTCTGTCAAATATCCACAAAAAAAAGTAAAATTTGTGTTCAGGAAAAATTTCATGTTGGATCAATAAACAAAACTGAAGATAATTCCTGTCAGTCAACACTCAGGGAATATTATCCACTTAACGGATTGATTAAACCCTCCAAAGAGACAGATCTGAGGTCTTTCTTTTCACTTTACATTTTTACGAACTCCTAAATGAACTTCTGTCGTTCTTTCTAATTCTTTCCTAAATCCACATACGGAAACATCTCAAAAGGTTGTGAGTCAATTGCCTCTCCTGTAAGACTGTTTTGTTGTTTTAGTGGCTCCATTCACAGCACGAGAACCCGGGGACTCCAGAGCAAACTGCGATGCTGATAATTGACTTGTGACGAATACCTCTGTTTGTTCTGAGCCGTCTCCGGGTGACCGAGAGCCGGCGCTGAGCCGCATGAGAGGGCTGTTTTGTTTTGCTGTGTACCGTGGTCAGGCAATAAAGCTGGAATGAAAGGAGCGGTCTCTTCTCTTGGACCCCGAACTCCCCCCGTCTCCTAAACTCCCATTAAGCCAGTCCTGCACAATGGTGGTAGCAGAGGGGACCAGAGCCCCCGTGGAGAGCCGGCTCTTCACCGATCAATGTGTTTATTTAAGCAGGAAGCATCTTCTCTGGAGCAGGAAGGGGTCTCTCACTTTTGGGGGAGTTTAGGGGGTACTTTAGGGTCTGGAAAGTCTTCTTCTAGTCTTTGGATAAGAACAAGACTGGAGCTTTAATTGGGAGGTGAGAAAACTCCAGAAAAGTTTGTTTTAGCCTCATTGGTGTCATTTTAAACTTGTGCAGTTTAAATTCTTCCCACTTTTCTGTATAAAATCAGGAGTAAAGCAATCACCCACAAGAGGGGACCCCTGCCCCTCCCCCTGACCCTGAGGCTGTAATATTGAATGGCACATTGGTACCTTCCCCACCAGAATTCATAAACTAAACGATTAGCCTCTGTCTGTAATTGCGTGCTCTTTTGCCTATTAGGGGAGGTGAGGTTAGGAGGGAAAAAAACAAAGGACAGTTAATTTGTGATTTCCTCTGCTCATTTGAAAGCAAATTAAGTGTCAAACAGCTAATACAGAGCATATTTCATTTTATGAGCTTTTAATTTAATTCTACCGCCTCATATCGCTGGAGCCCGTTAGCTGCGCCGCTAACGCCCGCTCCTCATCTGAAAACAGGGGCCATAAATAAACATGTTTCAATTAGGCCCTTCACTATAATAGGATATGATTCTGCTCATTTGCCACGTCGGGATGGTGGATGTGTCATTGCGGCGGAGAGGAAACAAGCTGCCGGGCGTTTGCCGTGTTTTTTCTCCGGCCACGGATGCCCAGTGGTGGCTGGCTTGCGTGCGTGGCGGGGGGAAGCCGGCTGGATTGATGGAACCGCCGCAGGGGCAACCCAACTGTAATTACAGGCCGTAATGAGCGGCTGCATGGGGAAGTACTGCAATAATAGTCCCTATGTACTTAGGCATATCTTTGAGAGGGCTAATAACGATTAATTCTGCTCACCGAGGAGAACTTGTCTTAAAACAATTCAATATTTCTCCATAAGCCGCCTCTTTTCCATTTCCCTGAAGCGACAGCTGTGCGTTGACTGCCTCTATTTGCTCCGGCTCGCTACAAGCAACATTACAGAGGCAAATGCATCACTTTAAGTCCTCAATGAGCTTTACTATTTGGCTGCAGCGGCTGTAAACTTGCAGAAAGTTGAACCTGAAACTGCAATTAAGATACTTTGCCATCAGGTGGTTGAACCGTGTTGTAATTGGTGCTTGTTCATTAGAAACTTGGTGCTGCTGTTTAATCAAGCCAGCAATATTGTTCTACCTCTACTTTGTTGGCCTGGCTGATCGAAGCAGATTGTTTTCCACCTGAGTGGTTGGAATAAACAAGTATTGATGATAAGTGTCAATAAAAAAATGAAATATTGACAATGCGTGCAGTAATTAAGTGGCTAATAACAGGTGGCAACCTCCAGTCATGAGAAAAGAAGCAGAAGTGCAAAAAAAAAAACCTGCAGTTCCTTGAGTGTCCACTAGGGGCTGGCTGCAAAAGCACAGGAAGCCACATACACACCCATTCATAAAAGCCGATCTTTAAAGGA
This sequence comes from Xyrichtys novacula, assembly GCA_962446985.1. Classification (NCBI taxonomy): domain Eukaryota; kingdom Metazoa; phylum Chordata; class Actinopteri; order Labriformes; family Labridae; genus Xyrichtys; species Xyrichtys novacula. Next base: position 25,971,203 of record OY660883.1, on the reverse strand, counting down.
AGACAGAAACATGTTTACAGCCTGGTTCAGAATACAGTTTCTGTCTGAACAGGTAACTTTCACGTAAACACTGGACAAGGGGGAGAATTTTTTCCAGCCGTCATATCCACAAGTTGTCCTTCAGGTCGTTATCTTTGTAATGTTTTTGTCTTTTATCAAAATGCACTCTGTTCTCCAACACATAAACGATCAGCCGGTCGGCCATGTTGGATATACCGGTGAATCTGACGTCGCAACAACACGAAATCTGATCGGTCAGAAGTGGACACACAGTATGTGAAACTTAAGAAAGTTTGACAGTGATACGAAAAAATAAATGCCGCAATATCGCAGGACAGGAGAACGTCACTGATGTCAACGCTTGTACTGACAGGATACGGGTTCAAAAAAAGATATTGCTGTCCGAAAAAATCGTACGAAAAAAACGCTCCCGGTGTGAAAGGACTTTTAAGGATGTGAGTTTTGCATCATTAGTGGCACCAGTAGTTGTCACTGAGAAGGCATAAGGCCTCAGCCCTACCTCTTTGCCTCACACAAGGTGGACCAAATTTTGGCTGAGTCAAATTCTCTGATAGGCTTCAAACTCCACTTTAGGTACCAGTTGGCTAGCCTTCAGACAGGAGATGGGACTGTTTGCCTAGTACAACCAAATTTCTTCTGATGCTGTTGATTTGATTAAGTTTTCCATAAATACTGCTAAAATTCTGTAATTGTAAGTTCACTGGTTCTGATAGTCGTGAGGTTAAAAACTGAATGTGAAGTTCTTCTGCGTGTAGCCGTGCTGTTACTGTGATAACGTGAACAACGTTATGTTTGCATACTTGATTCATACGAAGCTGCTCCTAAACAGCTGTCTTATAATAATGACAAATAGTTTCCCTCAGCCTAGCGTGTCATATTAAACAACCATCTATGCTTAATGGTTTGGATAAATAGGCCATAAGTAGCAAAGCAGAGCGTGGCGGCGTCTCCTCTGACAGCAAACCAAGCGCAGAGATAACTCCTGTCCGGACAGAGTGACTGAAGACACCGGCACCGCGAAACTTCTCCCACCCTTAATTCAATTCCCTAGATCCGTGTTGTCCCTCCTCCCCCTTCCTCATTTCCTTCCTCCCACCCCTCCCTCCCTAACCTGTGCTCCACATCGTACCAAAGCACCCCTGACGGATAACAAGCCAGGCTGTTTGTTCGCGCCTGTGTTGCCGGCGCGTGTTCGCCCCATTATCTCCGCATAAGCTAAATGCTAAATTATATATGCCATTTTGTTTGCAGTGACACGGGGCATCAATCACCTCCCTTTTTTATTTCCTCGCCTCTCTACCCCCTGTTTTTTTTCCCCTCTTCTGCAGGAGATGAGGGGTTGAGAGGTAGGGTGGGCCGGAGGTGGGGAGGCGGAGAGGTGGGGGGACATAAAAAATTCATTACGCTTAGTGGCACATCAGCAAGGGAGAGATATGACTCCTGAGGAGGAGAAGAGGGGGAGTTGATAATGATGAAGAATATCAAACATAATGCGGCCCAAGTAGCTGCCCCATCCAATTTGTCCTCGTCGCGCTGTGATCGCTTCCTTCGTGTCTGAGGTAAGGAAACAAGCTCCACAAGGACGATGAAGCGTCTCCTTGTGGTTTTTACAACTTGGACACAAAGAATACAAATGACAGGGGAGTAAAAGAGACCAAAAGTGGGAAAAAAGGGGGTTTAAAGGGACAAGATTTTTGTGTGTAGGTGATTCGAAGCACTATCATAAGCACTCAAGGACTCTAATTCACATCCTGGATATCCAGGGATTTATTTCATCCTGTTTCGTAGCACTTTGGTCAAGCCAGCAGTAACAAAACCCTAAAAGTGGGAAGATGCTAATGTTAGCTGTTGTTTGACAGTATCTAACAGGCTCTCAAATATGTTGTTTGGATTGAAATATGCCCAGATTTTCCTTTTGTTTTCCTTCAGCCAGAAACTTCAAATTCATCAAACGTACTACCTGGAAAAAAGAGAGTATTTTAGCTCGTCACGCTAAGCTAGCAGAAAAATGGCCGCTCTCCTAACCTGGTCTGTTAGAATTCGTTATTGTTTCTTCTCACAAGGACATAAATGACAGTGAAACCAATTCTTTACATAACTTGTCTTCAAGAAACCCTCAGAAAGCTTCTGTCTTTAATTTCGCTGTTGGTATTCTGGAATCCAGCACTCCAGAAGCTTCTTCCGCTGTTGCCATGCTATAGAGTTGTCTTTCTTGGTTTAAAATGGCAGATTATGAAATAAGGTGCCTTCTGTTGGGTAAGTGTTGTTTATTTTGCTCTTTTAAAGAGATACAAGAATAGGAAACTTCATGTTCCCTAATTATTTTGTGACTTTTTGCAAAGGTCTTTCAGAGCAGCCAACAGTCTGACCAGTCTGAAACTTTACCCACATTTAGTGTTGACACCCAACACTGTACATTAAAATGTAGAGGCATAATAACCCCTCTTTACTTATCTCATATCTCATAATCTGTACATGTGTGTAATTGGACGAGGCAGGCTGGTAACCTGTATACAATTCATGTGTCGGGGGCCCATCTGTGTCTGTCAGAGACGAGTAGATGTCAACAGAGGAATCACTTCCTTCTCCTGACAAGGCTTGATCACTGCTCTTATGAGAATCGTATGCTCCCAGGCTCCCCCCCTCACCCCGCTCTCATTTCCAAGTCTCTGACACATGTTCATTTGCGTGTCTCTGACATGCGGATCATGTTGCGCACGTACAGGGGCCGTGGCCTTTGATCCTGGAAGGCAAAGAGAGGCACACAGCACCCATGAGGAAGATGCTCCACGCCCACAGGCGGAAGGAAGTTTAGGAGGTTGATCTGTATCGCTGGAAGGAGCCAGGAGCTCGTATATGATAGTTGTGATGAAGCTGAATCCAGAGACAGGATGTAACAAAGTACAAATGCTCAGTATTAGTTCTCCATGAGAGCTTTCAGGATGTTCTTGACCTGAGTATTTGTTTCTTTGACATTGTTTTAGTTTTAAATTATTCAATTTTTTATGAGTGTTTGTATTTTTACTCAAGTATTGTTTTCAAGTCTGTTTCCAAAGTGGGTTGAATCCTGGAGCTGTAATCCTTTTTTATTTAACTTTTTTGTTGTTAGTTTTGAAACTTTAATCTTTAAGGTTTGACATTAATGTTATTTTACTTTGCATTGTTGTACGCCCTCCCTAAATCAAGACCAATTTAGACCTGAATAAAATGGATAATAACACAAAGAAAAGATGATGTATTGGCAGCCAGTTCATGTCTGAACTTAAAAATTGTTCAAGATGTTTAAGGACCTAGCCATGGTTATGAAAAAAAAAAAGAATCAAATATGGAAGTATTGTTTAAAAAACTGCAGTTCCTAAAGTGTCCACTTGAGGCTGGCTCCAAATGCCAATGAAACCCCATTGACTCATATTCAAAAGCCAGTTTTTGCAGCATACATCATTTTTATATTTGTGATCACTCTACAGGGGTTGAGTTTTTTGTACTGCTCATTTGTTTTGATTGTATTAGAGCTAAAAGTTATGCATAATAATGCATAATTAGGGGCATGACTGATTTTATTGAAAATCAGACGTGTAGTAGCAAGGCTGCGACCATGTTACAGGTTCAGTGTCAGTGATCTAATGCATTAGCTTCTGAGGGAACAATCTAAACACCAATAATAATAGGGATGAAGTTGAAAATGCTAACTCGACCAAACTTTTTAACAACTTATTAGCAGGCTACAAGACACTCATCTGTCCCTAGACATACAAATTAACATGTAAATCCTACCTCTAATACTGTATTAATGAATGTGTAAAGTGGATATTTTAATATGGGACTCAATGATGAGTCTTCAGTTTTAGGGACCAGCCCCAAGTGGACAGTAGAGGAACTGCAGTTTTTTAAAACCCTCTCAAGTAGAACAGATGAGAGGGGAACTCATCTTGAGAAGAGAAACTTCTGTGACCAATAGGAGTAACTTTCCCTAATGTCCTTTTGAGAGCTACTTTCTTACTTCTATACTGTTAATAAATTTCAGGGCCTGTACTTTCCACTTGTACTGCAATAAAAAAAGTTAAATCAGTACCTTAACTTTTAACACAACTATCTGCTTTTCCACTTAAGTAAAAATGTGAGTACTTTGGCTGCATGTGTCTGAATCAAATGTGGTCTCAATCGTATTTTATTGGGTGTGTGTATGAGAGACTTACACGTGAAGAGGGGGCACAGGGGAGGGCTCGTAGATGTAGCGTCCCTGCGTGTGTCTGTCATCGATTGGCACAGGGGGATGGAAGGTCGGGAAGAACTGAGGAGCAGCTGTGTAAAACGACAAGAGGAGAAGAAGAACAAATTATACCAAACGTGATTTCTTTTTTCGGTGAGTAAGACTCACTGGTTTCCTGCAAAACATATTGTCATGCGGGTTCATTCCCTCCACAGCTAATCTAAACAGCAGCGGTAATGAAAGGCAGTGGTTGATGGCTATCTTTCAGCAGACCCACCCAAATTAGACCTCATTAAATTTGCTCAACTAAAAGCTACGCCGCTCTGAAATGCTCACTGAGGAAGTAAATGTCTCCGGGCTGATGGCACTCAAAATAAACTGTGATAAATAATCTGTAGAAATTGAGCAAAATGGTACTTTTCTCACCGTATCAAGCAAAATATGGATTTGAACAAAGGATAACATTAAAGTACAACACACAAAATGAGAACAAAAACATCCTTTCTTGCCTCAGTGTTTTGTCACAACTGCCAGAGAGAATTGCGAGGCTTTTTCCCCCTCCGAGATAAGACATTAAAACATTTGCATAATGTGAGCTTCCAAGCCTTTCTCTATTTTTACCCCTGAAATTAAAACTGTTTTGCTGCCACAATACGGGATTCACATATGTTTGCACTCGTCTCTCAGCCTTAAATGCACTCTGCAACATAATCTTCAAAACTGAAGTTGGAATTTTGTGTTGCCACTCTGCAACTATTGTTGGACAAGCTGCAACAAGCGAAGCATGAGTGGGAATTCTGTCCAAACACTGCCTACCTCAAGGTCGAATTGTGAAACAGAAATGGGTTAAAACTTGCGCACAGGGGTAGAAATAACAAGCGAACAACACAGAAGGCATCGAGTTGATAATGTTTTCTTTGACTGCTGTATGAACACATGCGTCTTTATTGCCTCATACTGAGACTGCTGCCAAGTTGAGTATCAGTGGCCCGAGGCAAAGCATGTGTCAACATCTGCATACCTTCACGCAGTAAGTCTCCGAGGCTGTTAGCTATGTGTTTTTGCCTGTAAATATTTAGAAGTGTGTGCCAGGAGGGCAGATGGCCAACAGCGGGGTACCAGACAGCTCCACAAGTGTCCGTCCATGCCAGACGCAGCTGGGGAACTCAGCAGGTGTTGATCCCCCAGCACCTCTCAGGTCTGCTTACCTCATCAGTCATTCATTCATCAGGCTGAACGCTGCCAGCATTAGCCGAGACGGAGTAATCAAGAGGGGATCAATGTGGTGACGAGATCTACTTCAGGAATTAACTACTGGGCTTGCATAAAGTTTGAGGATTTGTAAATGTTTTTATATCTTTTTATGGTAAAGTTCTGAGCTGTATTTGTGGATGCAGAGTGATACTGAACCCATGCAGTCAGTGCGTTTACATGCACAGCTCAAACTAAGCTCATAATTCGGTTTCTTCGCCGAATCAGACTTCTCTCCTTGCAGCTGAGAAAATTGAATTATTGATGTGAACGTGTCCTCCTCCCCAAAACTAGGGGGCGATATGGGTCTTTTCAGCTGCGCTGTTTCCGACCCCATAAACCGTCAACAACAACAGCAGGTCCGTGCGAGACGTCAGACGTGCCAAAACTGCTGCTGGGCATTTTTGAGCAAGAAAGAGGAGCGCTGTAGAGCGTTGTTTTTGTCGTACACGATGTACACGCTAGTTTTTCTGCAGATGCGATGCACACTACTTCTCTTCTCTGGTGATTTTGCTGTGGCGCACCGCACATGTATTGTCCGATCATACTCCGACTACGCTGGTTACATGGTAGAGAAAATCGAATTCCAATCGCATTATTTTGGTGTCTCCGATTATAGTCGGACCAAGGTGTTTACCTGCACTTCAGTTGTCCGGTCTTAATCGGAGTAAGGCTATAATTCTGTTTTCTCAAATGTCATGTAAACATACTGATGACCTCCACTACAGAGTTGTGCCTCTTTCAAAGCCATCAGGTATTTGTTTTCAGACTTCCCTGAAATTGTTGAGCAATTTGCTCACGCAGTTACTCATTTTATTCTTTTTCACGCAATCCTTACCCATGAACATTAACAGCTTTAACACATGCTTTCTTCCTCTCCTTTCCACTCTTACATCTTCTCCTGTTAAGTGAGAGCAGTGAGCTTTAGTTGGCCCTGTAAATGTTTAAATCTGGGTTTGATTCATCTCTAATGACTCTCAAGTTGGTAAAAAGAATTTAATGGTGACACTAAATGTGAACACAGTGTCAGGAGTCAGATGGCTTGATTACATCGGGATCTAGTTTGTCTTTTTATAGAGTGGGCATGATTGGTCAAAATACGACATGTTCAACTCCTGCACGTTTCACTTTGAGTATTCGCCAGAAAATCAAAATATAAGTGGCGTACAACAGGTTTGAACAGGCTGCAAACGAGCCATCTGTTCTTGATATTACCCTTGTTATCAACATTGAACCTTCATCCACTCTTATATGACTCACTTATATCTACCAGTTATTATCCAGCTCCTTTTTCTGTGCACAAAAACATCTTCTCACCTGTTGCAAATTAATCTAATTAACTGAGAGGTGTCGCTCCAGGTGTTTCTTTTTTTTGCATCACACAACTTTTCCAATGTCTTTTGTCCCCGTTCCAACTTTCTTGAAACACATCAACTTGGTCTGGATATACGGATGCCTGCCCTAAAGAGACCCACCTCTGTAGGTAGAAGGTAAACATCCTCGCATGACTGGATAACATTTTTCCCAGCGTTGATGCTCCAGAGAAGTACCATATTTTCTGATTCTATCTATTCCTTGACAGGTATCTGCTGAATTTGGAGTTCTCGCCTCTTGTTGAGGTATAAGCACATCCTTTGAGGTGTTGTAGCTGTCACAATCGACATGTGGAGACTCACTGACGAAACAGGAAATGTTTAGGAGGAGCATGATCATACGTCCAAATCGAAAGCACGATGAGCACCGATGTTTTCTTCTCATTAGTGTCTCCAAATACTCTCTAAAATACCACTCACAGTGCGATGAGGAGTTCCCCAAGTGCTCAACAAGTAAAAGAAAACTTAGGCAAACTTTTGGAAGCCATTGGGGGGGTTTCATCCTGTTTTCACACTAGCAGAGATAAGTGGTAAAAGCCTCCTCCATGCAGCTCTGGCAAGTATCTGAGCACTCTGTCTCTGTCTGTTTGATAGTTTCCTCCTGATGACTCAGTTTTGGCTTGGCTCACCTCGGCCGATTCCAGAGCTGCCGAGGGAGGGAGGGACGAGGGGATGCTGGGATGCGGAGTTGGGCTCGTGGTTAGAAGAGGGCAGAATCTGCTTTGTTTACTTTAACTCCAACACTCCGACGCTGCCGGCCCCCTTAGCTGTCAGAGTCGGAAATGGACCTTCAGATATACCAGAGTCCGTGTAGTTGTTCTGGCTCGATGGGAGTCAGAGTTTCATGTTCTGTAATCTCACTGATCCCCGCTCTAACCTCTGTCCTGTTGGGCAACGAGGGATGACGGTGGAGATTACTAACTGTGAAATCATTTTAAAGACCATGCAACACATACCTTCATTCCCACATCCTCTGCTCCTTATTGAATTACCCATAACCCCTCTTGTGTTTTTTGTCTGTGGATTTCTTCACTCAGCACAGCCCTGCACCTCCACTAGACCTTTTTTTTTCCCTCCCTCCTTTGTCACTCCCCCTTTTTCACCCTCCTCTCTCGCTTTGGGCCCGTGACATGGCCAACCATTCCGCCGAGGTTTATTTAAATCCAGCTCAGAAGTTTACTTTACCCCGGCCCTATCTAAATAAAAGCCTGCCACCTCTTTTACACCAGCGCACCTCTCCATTAGCAATCCAAACAGCGCTGTGTGTCACTGGAGGGAACGTACACAGTCGCAAAGAACAGAAAGAAAAGGAGATACACCAGCCTGCAATCCATCTCAAGTGTTTCCTGTGGGGACTCTTTACTGTTTACGCCATGGCTAAATTGCCCCTGCTCTTCTGGATATTCAGCGGGTTTCTCTCGTACTCTTAATACAGAGTACAGCTGGAGGGCAGATACGAAGCCAAAACACGTGTCACGGTTTTTACCTTCCCATTGAAAACCACAAACCACAGCAGCTCTAGCATTCCTAAGCGGAGTGTAATGACGTTTTCTCCCCAGTTGAATACGGTAAACCACATCAGGCGAAGTGAGGAGGGCAGAAAAAAGGACTGAACAACCAAATATTCAAAGTCAAGGATCAGGAGTCAAACAACCCTGATTCTGTTAGAGTTTGGACACTGTGTAAAATACTGATAAAAACAGAATGTGATGGTTTTCCTTTCATTTAAAGACTTGGTAACACTTAACTTGACACCTATCTAGATAACAAATTATAAATATATGTATAATGTGTTATAATCACGTTATAGCACTGTATAACTATAGTTATAAACACTTAAATGATCATAATGTATACCAATAATCATCACACATTATAAATCATTTTATCATGACTTACAAGATCAGGTATTATAATGTGTTATAATGTGTTAACTTAATGTGTTAACTGTTTACAACTCACTGACAATGCCCACATTATACATATATTTATGATGTGTTATAATTTGCTTATTAACTTATATAACTATCATTATAAACACTCAATAATTAAGATAAGGCTTTATCACATTATAATACCTGACCTTGTAAGTCATGATAAAATGATTTATAATGTGTTATAATTATTGCTATAAAGCATTATGATCATTTATGAGTGTTCATAACTATAGTTATATGGTGCTATAACGTGATTATAACGCATCATACATATACTTATAATGTGTTATAATTTGCTTTTAAACTTGTATAACTATCATTATAAACACTCATTAAGTATGATAAGGCTTCATAACAATTAGCATCACATTATAATATCTGACCTTGTAAGTCATGATAAAATGCTTTATAATGTGTTGTTTATTGCTATAAAGCATATATAACTATAGTTATATGTTGCTATAACGTTATTATAACACAATATAAATATATTTATAATGCATTGTAGAGATAGGCGTCAAGTAAAGTGTTACCAAAGCCTTTATTTAGGTGCCTATGATATTTATTTTTATAATTACACCCCTTTAAACGCCTTTTTTAACCCAGCCATGTTAATCAAATTAATTAAATCAGTTAAAAAAGATGTTACACAAGTTGCTTTTATGTAATATAGAACTTTTCCAGAACTGTTTGTTGTTTCTGTCCCATCTTTAAAAAAAAAGTGCTGCTAGCATCGCATCTTAAGTGAACCTTGTATGTGAATATACATACGCTGAGGCAATATATGTTTTATATTTACACCATTTTCATTAAAGCAGGTTTTGAATCTGATTTTTTTTCACTGCCCCAATTCTTACTGAATAAGGTTTTATTTTACTGACTTTTTGAGATATCTAACGTTTAACTTCGTTTCAAGCTCCCGAGTGTTTCATAAAGTCTTCAGAACTCATTCCAAACATTTTAATGACCCAATTGCAACTTTTGGAGCCGCAGTATTCATTTTAAGGTTTAAATTTTTCCCTCTTTTTAATCTTTTACAAAAAGGGATGGAAGTCATTAAGACATGATTACAAATGGGTCTTAATGAAAGGGCAATTAGAGGCAAACTTTGACCAGGCTCATTAATTCTAATTCAACACAAACACACCGTGCTCAAGACCAAAAGCCAGCTTCCCCTTCATTAAAGAAAAGATGGTAATTGCCTTGTCCTTTATTGGACACTTGAATAATTTCAAAAGAAAAGGGGAGGACAAGGGGAGGATAAAGCCGAAAGCACATCATTTGGAATATCCTTATTGGTTAATCTTCTTTCATAATGGAAGTTTTACCACAAAGGATCTCCTCTGCGCTTTGAGATGTGATACTTTGGGAGAATTTGAGCTGTCACTCATAATTCTGATGTGGTTTTTGATAATACACAAACAATTCCAATCCTCTCTCTTTTGTTGTCAACTCAGCATTGTGAGTTTATTGTCTCCAGTGATAAACCTGCGCTCCTCCTCCTCCTCTCCTCTGGCAAGGGTTCACTGACTCGGCTCTAACAGAGTGTCACCCACAAGCCGAGGACGAAAACGCTCCTCCGTAAACACTTCTCATCGCCGCTCCGCTGCAAGAGCACAAAGAGCCACTGACAGATTGTCATAAGTGACTAAGGCGGAGTGAGGAAAGGGGGCTGCTGGGGCCCGCTCCAGAGGTTTGTGAATTGCTAATGTGGAACATATGAAGCCTGCGCCGGGGCTGTGACTGCCAGATTTCATTATGCCACCTCTCTCCTTGCGCATGATCTCACTGTTGAGGCACGCTCATCTGCAGCGGGGCCCGCAGTTTCACCAGAACTCTGCAACACTTCTCAGGGTGAGGGGAAGATGCTCCTGACTTTGTTTGCAGGTTTGTGCAACTTGTGTTTTTCTTTAGTGGGAGTGAACACGAGCAGAGGTGCCTGACTTTACTGCGCAACAAGAGGGCAACACATTCTTTGGCGTACTTTGAAGCTGTTCTCTTAGATTACAACTGGTGTTTTAACGTTTATTTCCCAATGATTTCACCAGATGACACTTTTGAATAAACTCTAAAACATTTCTGAAAGTTATTAGCAGCTTAAATTAAAACATATCATAATACTTGATTCATCTTTCCTCTTTTCATCGTCTTGTCTCCACTCATGAAAAACCAAACACTAAAAGGTTTTGTTGGAAGATTTAAAATTTGGCAAATAAAGCAAAAGAGCGATGTAATCCAACTATGGTTTTCGCATTTATATCTAATCAATATCAGCAAATGAGTGTGTAAAGAAAACAAACTGGAGCGCTAGTATGTTTTCAGTCTCAAGTCCCATCATCCTGAGTACTTGTGAGCACTCTGAGCATTATTTAAAAGAGGGTATCAGCCCATTGAGAAGCATTACCTGAAATTTTAAGGATTTTGTATCAGAGCATCAAGACCGCTGCTAAAATCTTGGTTGAAGGTTTAATGGAAGAGTACTAAAACATCTCTTAAGTGCATTTACTCCTGTGAGAGATCAAAAAACATGATTAAATATCCCCAAATGATCACATGCTACCTGCTTGTTTTTCTGCTTTGCTCTCTGACCACATGTGGACAGATTGAAATGTGCATAATGACAAGAAAAATGTGGCCTTCAGATGTACGAATTAGAAATCTACAAGAGTGCACCGTTAAACTCTGAGATGAAGTGAGAGCTGATAACCCCTTGAGGGCAACACCAGCAAACTTTTGCCCAATCAAAACCTTCATAAAAGCAAATTTGTAATCAGATTATTCTTCTTTTTGTTGATCATCTTGCGTCCTCCTTCATTAAAATCATGTAAGCTTTAAATAACTCTTTTTTATGAACGCTATTTCACTTCAGGGGTTTTCTGAGGGGAATTTTTCCCTTTTATAAACACATATTTGACACATCAGCTGAGAGGCATGTACTAAATCTTTGGTACATTTAGTGCTTTTTGACTTGTTGTGCTTAGCTCTTCTAAAATACACCAAAATCCTGATGTGCCCTCTCTGCCTGATGACATTTACTGAGATTTACTGAGCACCCCAAATACAGACTTCCCCTCTGATCAATCCTTTACATCCCCGTCTCTCGTCTTGTTTGCTTACACTCAGACCTCAAGCTGTTTGGACATGTAAATAACACTTTCGGGGACTGTTTAGCTAAGCTCAATGGGAGTTGCTGTTGACTTTTGGAGCGCTTTGCTTAATTACGGGTCCCAGATTGTTTCAGGTCTAATGGCCTAATTACCGCTGTATAAATTAGCCTAATGTTCTCGCTGTGCGGAGCGTTCCATATACTGTACGGGCACCAGAACAGAGGCAGCCTTTTATTCGGCGAAGAGCAATAGTAAGAGAGAGGGGGAGAAGAAAGCAAGCAGAGGTTAAATAACAGAACAATGTTAAGTGTTGCCTTGCCAATCTCTCTGCCATTCATCATAAACCAAAAGCTGGCAGATCACACTCAGCCTTTCCTCTGTAAATCAATAGATTTTTTTATATCTTCCGCTGTTTTCTCTTCCCCTGTCTCTCCGACTCTCTCTTCCCCCTCGCTCTATTGCTCTCGCACCCTTGAACACAACTTCTCTCTCTCTCTCTCTGTGGGTAAATGTAATTAACATGGTGGAAAAGAAAAACAGAAAGTGAGTGGTAAAAAGAGAAACGTCAGCTATGTGCGATAAGAGGCTCCCTGTACGAGTATACATTCCACCGCCACTCGCTGTCAGAAGTAATTTGTTTGTCTAGACTGAACAAGTCGGTCAATGCCCGTTGTTTCTTCTTCTCCTTTTTTTTTCATGGTTCTACAAGTCTGAGCATATTTGCTATGGGACTTAATGTTCAAGCAGGTTATCTCTTTGTGCAAATATTTATAAAGTTACTTAAAGGGTGATATTTCATCCAGCCAGACGGTTTCTGTGCTTATAAATCATCGGCAAAGACATGGAACAAATCCCTGCAAAGTCCAAATTTAACATCCTGGAGTTGTATATCGCTGTGCGGGGGAATTGAACCCGAAAGAGATAGTGGACAGAAGCTTCAGACTGAAAGAGTGAATTTTGTTTGATTCTTTATTATCCTAGTTTTGTGTTTTTATATCTTTGCCTGATTTATTTTGTAGATCATATTTAACTGTTTTCCTAATTTTGTGTTTTCCTTGTTTTCTATTTCAGTTGCTATTTTCTGTGTTAGCCTGTATTTCTTGTTTGTTTATGTCTCATATGATTCATTTTTTACTTTGTAGATCTTGTGTCCTGGGTGTTTGGTTTGGGCCCCATCTATACGTACCCGGTTATTTTTAAAAACTGAGATATTAACCATCGTTTGCACGCTTTGTTTAGACCCCTGAAAACGATGCTTTTTAAAAACTCAGGCCAAAGTGGAGGTTTTGGAAAACTCAGTTTGCACGTTTGCATATAAATGAGGAAAAACTGAGATTTGGGTAGCTGGCAGCAGATTGTGTGGAGGAAAGAAGGAAGGGACTTTGTTGTTGTTGCTGCTATACAGGATTCTGATTGGCTAATGTGGGCTTGAGCTTCTCGTTACACTGCCACCTACAGGTTTAATATGCTCTTGATGGAATAGTATATACACAGGTTTGCGTAAACAAACCTTTTCTGAAAACGTAGTTGTGTGCACGCTGTTTTTTTGTTTGTAAACAGAATAGGTTAAATGTCTGTTTATGAAAATAGCCGGGCACGTGCTAACGTCGTCTTGGTTTTGCTCCCTCTCCAGTGTGCTCCCCTTTAGTTTGACGACCTTTATTGGTTTCACCTGTGTCACACCTGTGTTTGATTGTCCTGTCACTGTTTAGTCTCTGCGTTTCATCCCCTCTTTGTTGGTTCATTGTGTCTTTCCCTGCGTAATCTCTTCCCTATGTTGGTCTTCAGTTAAGTCTGCATCCTTATGTGTTAGGACTACATAACGGTTAGTCCTAATTTCAATTACCATCTAATGGGGCGCTCACACCAAGCATGAGTAAAATCATCTATTCGCTCAATTTGTGCAAATCTAGATGCGATCAGTTTGTCCTCCATTTTAGACACCAGTGAACAACCCTCCATTCTCATACGTCACCCGGCAACCTTCTTGATAATTAGTCGTCCCGACGCGAATATCTGCTCAAGTTGAGACATTTTTAGCTCATGTTGTAGGAGCGACTAATCGCGTCTTTGCATTGACTTAACATGTAATTCATTCGCGCGAATGATTTTACTCGCGCTTGGTGTGTGGAGACGTTCAAAATCTTAAGTCCCTGGTAGTTTGTCTTTAAATGTCGCACATCTTTTTTGTGCTCTCACATCTACACCCTCATTGTGGTTGTGAAAGTAAATTTCCTGCTGGTTCACTCAAGTCAAAGAGCGTGGACATGTCCCTTTTTCTCCCTTCTCCTTCTTCCACAAGTCACACGAACGTCTTGATAGAACTCCAGCATCTGCAAGACATTTACCGGGCCAACTAAATCTGTACAAATTGCACCAGGACCTTCGCCTTGCTTCAGAGTGGAGTGAAGCACGCACACCACTCTTCCTGCTCTTCCAGGGGCCCCCCAGCACCACCCAACCCCAACTATGCCTCGTTTTTTCTTCCTTTCGTCTCTGTATCCCGGCGAGGATCGGGGAGTGAAGGTTATTTCGCGAGGCCTCAGCGGAGCACCAATCTATCTCCTACATTTGGTGAAGTTCTCCAGATCGGGATAAGCTGGGGAGCAGAACAAAGCGCTATGGGTTGGCCCTTCCCCCCCTTGCTCCAGCACCCCGACACCCCACCTTCCAGCCTCCTCTTCCCCAAATCCAGCTGGGGAGAGATTTACACAGCAGTTTAGTAGCAGAAACACTGCACTACACCTCTTTCCTTTTCCCTCTCTTTAGCTCTCACATCTATCTCCTCCTCTCAGAGTGGTGATCCCTCTCAGAGAGAAGGGGGTTGATTTCAACCTCACTAGGACTTTGTTACACTTATTTGACTTCAACTCCCACTGTGTGATTTACTCAACTCAAATACAAGCCTGCTTCAGGGTTTGAGATGATGACTTAGGGAACTGAGGTCACTGACAAAATGAAAAGATGAACCCACTGTGTGTTTCCTGGTCTCTCATAAATGCTTGTGTCAAAGGAAGAGGCAGTTTTACCCGTTTAAGTACAAGGAAGCATCACCACTTGCTGAAAAGCTGGGTCTTCTTCTTCTGTTGCCTCAAAATTTGTCATGTATGAAGGGCAGACCATAGACAGTCTTCTTCACTGACTCCTCTGTGACCCACTGACCCCACACCCCTCATGGCTCCTCTCCTACTCCCTTTGCAGGTGTTATGGAAGCTGCATGACTGTAACACACCTGTATTATAATAACACACAGGCTGGATGCTGCTTTAGGGAAACTAGAGGTCATCTCAATTTCAGACCCTGCTGGCGACCACGGACTGACAGCTGCTGGTTATTTTGATATACTTTTGTTTACACCTGTGTAATTTAAAAGTGATATTTGGCTTTGAGTTCAGTGAATATTAACTTTAAAGAGCTTTAATTGTGGTTATTAGTGATGATCATTCACAAGGACTGCATGGGAACCAGTGTGTATCATGTATCATTGCATTACATCAAAGACCAACTGATGAAAATCACGTTTTTATTGTTGTCTACATATTTATAAGGTATTTTTCTGATGCTACAGGACATATCATGAGAAAAGTAAGTGAGAATTTGTATTTCTGAGTATTTCTGCATTCAAATCGCTGTGAATCTCTCACAGATGCAAACGGCAGGCTCAGATTCAGTGAGATTTCCTATGTCACAAATCCAAGCTCCGCCCCTGAAGCCCCACTCGGAAAAGTAGAGAACGATCGCTGCTCAAGTGTGTGCGTCAGAGGACTGCAATGCGCGTAAGAAAACTAATTATGCTCTTAGCTTTCATTGTGTCCTTAAAGATATTAGTGTCGAGAATGGAATAGCTATGTTACAAAGGCAATGTTAGGCTAAGCTAGCATGAAGAGGAGTGAGCAGAGCAGCGCTGTCTCCGCCCACAACTCAGAGGTGAATTGCTAAAGAGCTACTAGAGCTCTGCAGAAGAAAAGCCCTTGAAAATGACACAGGTAATGTGATTTTGGCTAGAAACTTCATAAACACAATTTAAAGACCCATGGAAGCACTTCAAGAAGTAAAAACGGCAAGGGCTTAAAATGTTCCTTGCAAAGTATTCATAGACTTTCTGATTTCAGATAACAGCAGCCTAAAAAGCAGGAATTTAATAAGAGATGTTATTCTGGATATAAAATAAGAAAGTTAGTGTTTTCAGTTTTGGAAAATTGAAACTGTGAATCCATGAAACAAAGTCATCTAGATGTTCAACCAAGTTGTGAGTCTCTGTAAGCTCATTTTCATCCATTCAATTATCAAAAACAGCAGAAATT